>JAPQWS010000153.1:1592500-4008750 GCA_028651295.1 Catharanthus roseus | reverse complement strand
TGTTGCAGCTAAAGGTGAAGTTTTCGGTACGCTCATCTGGAGAAGAGGAAGAAGATCTCGGACAAGATAGAAGAAAAATCTTTTTCGTTAATAGACTAGTTTATTCTTCTGTTATTTCTTTTTCTGGATCTGTAATAGTAAATAGGAAAGTTTTAATAGTAAATACGGCTTGCGGATCTTCAGATCCGTACAACAGTGGTATCAGAGCGGGAAAAGCTTCAACTTTCCAGTGATCTGGGTGGCGGCGACTGTCGGAGTTCTCGGTCAGCTCTGGGATTCAGCATTCCAGATTCACGAAGTCCGTGGATCTTGCTCAGGGAAGTCTTCTATTACTGTCATTAGCTTTCTGTGTGTTTTAAAGTTTTTATCTTTGTCTAGATATACACATTATCATTATTGTGTTGTTGTTGGTATCTTTAGTTACTGATTTAAATTTTTTGCGATTTCTATTTTTTCTTGAAAAACCAAAAACTCAAGCCTGGCTTGAGTCCTATTGAGACTCCAAGTATCTATGTTTGGTATTTTCTTATTGATTAAAAAATATTTTTTTTGTTGTCCGTGACTATTAGATCTACATTTGTCTGTTTGGGGGGCTGTTGCTCAGCTTTTGTTTATTTATTTCTCTGTTGGTTATCTGTTTGTGGCTGTTGCTCAGCCTGTTCTATTTGTTGATCTGCTGTGAGATTTATTTTCTGTCTGCATATTACCTGTGTTTGGCTGTATTACTTTTGAAAAATATCCGGGCTGTTTTTGTGTGACAAACTTTTTATCTTTTATTTTTCTAGCCTCTGATTACTCTTGTTTTCCATTTAATCATGTCTGTTCCAAAAATTGAAACAGATAAGTTTGATGGCAAATCTGATTTTGTAATATGGCACAGAAAAATGAAAGTTGTTTTAATCCAAAATAAAATTGCACCCACTATTTGTAGCCCTGAAAAGTATCCAGAATCTTTGAAGAGTGAAATACTTGCTGAAAAACTTGGTGATGCACATAGCTGTCTCATTTTGCATTTAACAGATAACGTTTTAAGAGAAATAGATGAGAAGGACAACACTTTTGAAATCTGGACAAAACTTCAAAAACTATATTTAGGAAAGTCTTTGTCAAATAAAATTTATTTGAAAGAACAACTTTTTGGTTTTAAAATGAGGGGGTCAAATTCTTTTTCAGAAAACATTGATGATTTGAACAAAATCGCTTTAGAACTCCAAAATATTGGTGAGAAGATTTCGGATGAAAATGTTTTTTTTTATTTTGTTAAATTCTTTGCTTGAGTCTTTTAATGATGTTAAATCTACTATCAAGTATGGTAGAGATGATTTGACTCTTTCTGATATGAAAAACGTTTTGAAATCTAAAGATTTGGATTTGCAAAAAGAAAACAAAACAAATGGAGAGAACCTTTACGTGCGAGAGAGGATTGACCGAATAGAATCTTTTAGTCACCGTTCTAAAAGTAAAGGGAGGTCCGAATCTCAAGATAAGAACCAAGTGAAATGTTTTTACTGTGGCAAAGAAGGTCATATGAAAAACAAGTGTTTTAAAAGGATCAAAGAGGAAAAACAACGTAAAAAAGGTCAGGGGAGTGATAAAAATGACACAACCACGATTTTGAATTAGATTGTAATTCCATGTATTCTGAGCTTTTGTGTGTATTCCCTTCTCCGTCTTCCTCTAAAGTTTGTGATGATTGGATTTTTTATTCTGGTTGCACTTTTCACATGACACCAAACAAGCACTGATTTTCAAATTTTAAAACCCTTGATCATGGAAAGTTTTTTATAGGAAACAATGAAGTTTGTGACATCAAGGGCATTGGAAATGTTTACATAAAAATGCATGATGGCGTGACTAGAAAATTAATCGAGGTGAGATATGTGCCCGACCTTCGTCAAAATCTAATCTCCCTTGGTGTTTTTGATAAAAACGGTTATTTCTATAAATCTAAAAATGGGGTTTTAAGAGTTTGTAAAGGATACACTTTGCTTGGAAAAACTATTCACGAATCATCTGCATTGATTTCAAAAATTGTCCCTGAAAGAACTATGTTGTGGCATTATTGGATTGGCCACATTAGTGAAAAGGGATTGCATTGTTTGCATAAACAAAATCTTTTAAATGGTGAAAAAATTGATTCTTTGGATTTTTGTGATCATTGTATTTTGGGCAAACATCATAAACTCAGTTTTCTACTGGCACACATAAGTCCACTTCTGTCCTTGATTATGTGCATTGTGATTTATGAGGTCCTAAAAAGGTACCTACTTTTGGTCGTAATGTTTATTTCCTATCTGTTGTTGATGATTTTTCTAGGCATGTTTAGGTTTATCTTTTGAAAACCAAAGATCAAACTTTTGAAAAGTTTCATGAGTGGAAACGCTTTGCCGAAAATCAAACTGAAAATAAACTAAAGACTATTAAGATAGATAACGGTTTGGAGTTTCGCAATAAAAAGTTTGCTGATTTGTGTGCTATGCATGGCATTTTGCATCATAGGACTATTAGGTATAACGCTCAACAAAATGGTGTTGCTAAGAGGATGAACAGAACCATTATGGATAAGGTTAGATGTCTTATGGTGTTATCCAATGTTCCAAAACCCTTTTGGGGAGAAGCTGTAAGTACAACAGTTTACTCATCAATAGGTCCCCTTCTACAGCCATAAACTTCAAAACTCCTTTAGAGTTGTGGTCTGGAAAACCACCAAACCAGTCCAACCTGAGAGTGTTTGGATGTGCTGTATTTGCACATCAAAAAGAAGGTAAGTTAGATCCTAGGTCTAAAAAGGGAGTGTTCGTAGGTTACCCTAGTGGGGTGAAGGGTTATAAAGTTTAGCTCAAAGATGAGCCAAGTGTGAGGGTAGTTGTGAGTGGAGATGTGGTCTTCAACGAGCTCAATATGCCTTGTCTTAAGGCTAAAACCAACCCTGAAAGTTCTACCAACGTTCCCACGATTGGGAACATTCCTGTGGAGGTAGAGGACACCTTTGAACCCTCACAAGAGAATACACATGAACCCGAAACCAATGAAGAGTCGAATGTCCCGGCTAGTCTACCCGAAACCGATGTGCCTGAATTAAAAAATTATAATGATGATGAGGATCATCCAGAGGCATAAGCACAAGCCCTTATAGATTACTAACTGTCTAGGGATAGGGCTAGAAGAGTGTCTAGAGAACCCGTTAGATACAGTTATTCATATATTGTTTCTTATGCCTTTGCTGCTGCATCTTGTGTGGAAGAGAAAGAACCAATGTGTTTTTTGGATGTTTTAAAGAGCCCTAATCGCTCTTTATGGATGAATTCTATGAATGAGGAAATGTCTTCTTTATACAAAAAAAAAAAAAACTTGGGTTCTTGTAACAAAACCTCCAAAAAAAAAAATTTTGATTGATTGCAAATGGATTTTCAAAATTAAAGAGCCTAAGTCTGCTAATGAACCTCCACGGTTCAAGGCCAGGTTG
Organism: Catharanthus roseus; assembly: GCA_028651295.1. NCBI lineage: Eukaryota > Viridiplantae > Streptophyta > Magnoliopsida > Gentianales > Apocynaceae > Catharanthus > Catharanthus roseus. The sequence continues at coordinate 4,005,284 of JAPQWS010000153.1, read as the reverse complement.
GTTGCAAAAGGCTTTTCTTAAGTGGAGGGCATCGATTTTAATGAAATATTTTCTCCCGTCGTTAAATACAAAACAATTAGGATAATGCTTGCTATTGTTACCTTTTATGATCTTGAGCTTGAACAACTAGACGTGAAAACTGCCTTTTTGCATGGTGAGCTTGAAGAGACCATTTATATACGTCAACCACCCGGTTTTAAGGTAAAAAGTAAAGAACATATGGCATGTCTCCTGAAAAGTCCTTGTACAGGCTTAAGCAATCACCACGACAATGGTATAAGAAGTTTGATTTCTTTATGATTAAAGCTGGTTTTGTTAAGAGCAACTATGATAGTTGCCTATATTTTTGTGGTGATGATGTTGATAATGTTGTGTATTTGTTTCTTTATGTTGATGATATGCTGATTACATGCAAACATAAAAATAAGATTGTGCATTTGCAATCCTTGTTGAAGCCTGAGTTTGACATGAAGGATTTAGGATCTGCTTCGAGAATCCTTGGGATGGACATAGATAGAGATGGGGCTGACTGCTCCTTATTCATATCCCAGAAATCCTTTCTACAAAAAATTGTTTCAAAATTTTCGATGCATTTGTGCAAACCAGTTTGTATCCCTCTTGTGAGCCATTTTTAGCTTTCCAAAAAATCCTGTCCCAAAACTGAAAATGAGAAGAAAGACATGGCAAACATACCCTATAGAATGGCCATAGGATCCGTCATGTATTCAATGATATCTACCCGACCTGACATTGCTTATTCCATAAGCCTTCTAAGTCGATTCATATCTAACTCAGGTAGGGATCATTGGGCTGCTCTCAAGTGGTTGTTGAGGTACATTAATAGGATAGTAAATAGGGGCTTGCTTTATCACAACTGGTCTGATAAGTTTGAATTGGTGGTTATGTGGATTCTAACTTTACAGGTGTCAAAGATGGTAGGAAATCTACCGCATCTTATTTCTTTACCTTAGCGGGAATCACAGCTGCAGCCTGTAGTCGCACTGTCGACTACGGAGGCTGAATGCATCGTTGCCGCAGAGACAATTAAGGAAGCTATTTGGCTTCAAGGGCTTCTAACTAAATTGCATGTTTTACATTCCAAAGCAATTATTTATACTGATAGTCAGAGTTATCTTCACTTATGTAAAAACTCTGTTCACCATGAAAGGATTAAGCATATAGATGTGAAGTATCATTTCATTAGGGAAAAGGTTTCAAGTGGTTTAGTTAATGAAGAGAAAATTAGTACTAATGATATTCCTGCTGATTTTGGTACTAAAATTGTGACAACTTACAAATTTGTTTTGTGCAGGGATCTCCATCATATAGATGAAGGTTGACTTATTTGAGTCTGTCTGGGCTAGGAAGTTATGAAAATGTGTTCAAGGTGGAGTTTGTAGGCCATTTTTAGGCCATTTTTCACACTTTTTCATTTTTATTCTCCCAGCCCAATTGTTCCCTATGATGTATTATGGACTGAGCCTTAGTTAAAAGAAGGTTGGTTTTAAATTTCTTGGACCAAGATGTCGGGTCGGGCCGGACTAACCCGGCCCGCCTTAGGTGACTGGTCTATATAATGTCTCTTTCCTCTTTGGGTTGCCCTAATTTTAGGACAGCCTCCATTTTCCTTTTTCTATTCATCCTTTTCTCCCTTCTTCTTCACTGTCGAAATACCTCGGCCTTCTCCGCTCTCAAGGACCTCCCAAGCTGCCGTTGCGGCGATCTTGCTGGCGTTGTTAGTCTACCCTCTTTGACTTCTTGTTCGGCACGTTTGTGTTGAGGAGAGAGAGAGAGAGAGAGAGAGAGAGAGAGAGAGAGAGAGAGAGAGCTGAAGGTGTGAGAGAGAGAGAGAGAGAGAGAGACTGTCTTCTTGCTTGTGTGAGGCCGTCCGAGCTGAGGAACTCCCGCTCAGACTCTGCTGCTGCCTCTGGTGCTGCTGGTTGCATCTTTTTTGTGTTCTGCCAGAAGTGGAGGTCGTCAACGCCATCCCCGCAGCAACGACAGTTACTCCTCCGTCCGCTGCTTGCTCGTCGCCTGTTGGATCATCCTCTCCGTGACTTCAGGTAAGCTCGTTAGAGTTGTTTCTTTCTTCTCTTTTCTTCACCATTTTCTGTTGCAGCTGCAGGTGAAGTTTCCGGAACGTTCAGCCGGAGAAGAGGAAGAACATCTCTAACAATAAAGAAGAAAAATCTTTTGTGTAATGGACTAGTTTATTCTTCTGTTATTTCTTTTTTTGGATCTATAATATTAAATAGGAAAGTTGTAATAGTAAATAGGCCTGCGGATTTCAGATCCGTACAACAGATGCCCTTGATGGTTTTGTTTTGAGGAAGTGAAGAACATATGTTCAAAATATTGCAGAAAGATAAAAAAAGAAGAAAGCAATTAAATCTCCTTATATGAATGGGAGAATCAACAAAGCTTGATTCAAGTCTCATTTATCCTCCACAATCTAAGAAGCATTTAAGATCCAAGTAACACCAACTAAAGAGTTGACACCTCAAGGGATGAATAGGATTTGAAATTTAGACTTGAACTCTTGAATTTGAAGATTTAAGAAGTTTCTTGTCATGAAATTATACAATAGAAATCTTTAATTTATAAGGAAGCCCTTTCTTGTCCAGAACCCTACCGTTGATAGTAGGTTGAATATACTGTCAGCGGTAAGGTCCAGAAAAGTTATCCCCTTGATTTTTTAAGCTCCCAAACTTCCAAGTTTACTTCCTTAGATTCCTCCACTTGCATACTAAACTATAGGAAAGTTTTGGAACGTTTAAGTTCCTCTTCTTGACCTCCTATCACTTGCCAAGCCAAGTCTTGGATCATATTTCTAAATCTGGCTATCTTTCCTCGGTGCTCTTATTCCATTTTTCTAGTCATGGCTCTCGTGACCGGACCTTCCAATAGCTCTAAAGTTCCTTGCTTTTCGGGTCATACCAAAAGTGGAGGAAGAAGAAAAAGGGGAAGCGTGGTGGCGGTGGTGGTTTACAGTGGGAAGAAGAGGAGGTAGAAGATAGAAGAAAAAAAGAGAAAGAAGAAGAAAGAGGGAGTCGGATGATTTTTTTTTATTTTTAAAATTTGATCTTAAATTTTTTTATTTTTCTCTTTAGCCCTAAAATAATCTAAGCGAGAGGGTTCGATGATTTTTTGGATGAAAATGCCCTCTAGTTAACGGACAAAAGAATTGGTTAACGGCAAAATTGGACGGATGTACCTAATTTACCAAATATAAATTATTTGGATACCTAAAGGTAATGAATTAAAGTTTATGAACCAAGTTCACAATACAAATAAGTTTAAAAGGGGGGGAGGGGGGTTGGAACACTTATAAGTCTATTATGAATTGTAGAAGAGGTGTACTAAAAAGTGAATTATTAGATTCTAACTATTTTAATTGTGTTTTAAAGATCGTAGACAACAATTTGTGAAGTCTTGAGGGTAGAGGATGGGCGAGACTTGCCGCAATGAACTTTTGAGTAGGTCTTGGCTCCAGCGTTATAAAAGTTTCCCAATATTCTAATTTTGTGAATAACATTGCTGGTGATATTAAAAAAGAAAAAGAGGTAAAATCTGCGTATCCAAAAAAAAGGCTCCAGATAATAATCACATCGATGATTAGGTTAAGGACAAAAGAGGAGTAGAAAGACATGCGTGGGTAGATCTTGATGATTGATTGGGTTGGGTAGGAAACAATAAGGATCCCACGTTGTCTGTTTGACCACCCTTGTATGTGAGTGATCCTGGATTTTGCCTTTATAGTCCATTTGTCACCATAGGCGAAATCTCTCTCACCTATTATAACTCTCCTTTGTCTTCTTTACCAGTGGACAGTTTTTCTTTACCAGTGGAAGTGGATGTCCCTAGCACTAGCGTTGCAAGTGTAATTGTTCAGCCCCAGCCACATCGATTGACATCAATCAAGTATTTAAAACTGACTACTGAGAAACCAAACAAGAAACTAGTATGAAATCTAAGATAGATCAGCCAAACAGCAAAATATAATCTTCCCCCCTTCCTAAACATACAAAAGCTATTCATAATCTGCATGGCTTAAAATGAACTAGCTCTTCACAAAATTATCAAAACTTTTTTTATGAGCTAGTACTAGTCTTGAAATTCCTAGTTTCATGCTCTAATGCAGAACTACAATTTGCTCAATGTTTTTCTTCACCTATAACATATTCACAACAAATTTGTTGCACCAGAGCTGCTGTCAAGAAGAGGAACAATACTCAGCTGATAAGTCCCTAGTCAAAAAGCTTCTTCTTCTTTGTCATCAAGCATATAAAGCTTTAATCGCCCAGAGGACAAAGTGGTTGTCGCATGCTAAGCTCACTTTTCAGATCCGGGAATTTCTCCAGATCATGGGAATCTCCCAGAATTTTCTGTTAACAAAGCAAACCATTCAAATGTTTGTACATGTTCCTAGTGGGAGGAGTATTGCATGTACTAAGATTAACAAAATGATACATTATTTTCAACAATTATGGTAGAAATAGTTTTAATGCATAAGATAATTCGTTATAAGCACAGAAAAATTCTAGACAAAGATGTCTTCTTGCCAGAAATATTTTTCTTAATCTGATGCCAATGGACAAAATAAAGGGCAGGAAAACACAATTTTCACATCAAAATTGACTTTCAAAATGGGAAAAGTACAGCTTCCAGTACTGAAAAATTCATGATTAACAAAAGCTAGAGGTCTTAAAACAAGTTAGCTATAAGATAGATGTGCTTACCAGTGCAGCAAGATGTGCTTGTTGTAAAATGTTTCCATCTATCTCCAATCTAGCAATAGGAAACTCTGGAAGATGTCCCGACTGTTTCTTACCAAGCAAGTCTCCAGGTCCTCGAAGGAGGAGGTCCACATTCGCAAGATGAAAACCATCTGATGATTTCTCCAGCACCTTCAGGCGATGTAGACTAGCTGCAGTTGATGCTACTAAAATACATTTGGACTTCCTTTCTCCACGTCCAACCCGTCCTCTAAGTTGGTGTAACTGAGCTATACCAAATCTCTCAGCATTCATGACAACCATCATAGATGCATCTGGAACATCCACACCAATCTCAATTACTTGTGTTGAAAGAAGAATATTTGTTTCCCCATATCTAAATTGCCTCAAAGCTTCATCTTTCACATCACTCTTCATTTTCCCATGTAGTAACCCACAATTGTAGCCTGCAAATCTTCTTGATATTTTTTCAAGATCAGCAGAAGCAGCACGGAGCTGTGGGAGTTGCTCAGATTGCTCAATAACTGGATAGACAAGATACACTTTTCCACCTCCTTCCAATTCATCCAGCATCATCTGTAAAATTAAAATTCACTTCAGCAATTAGAAAGAGCAACACACTTTGTAGCTTAGAGCTCTGAATTTTTAGAAGATCATATTGCTTGTAAGACGCGTGAAAATGTTGATAAAAATTGAAGCACGATATTGCACCTGTAGAACAATTTTCCTTCATAATCTGGCTGATGTGAAGGCATTGAGAGCAAAGGATACAAAGAATAGGGGACCAATCTCTTTTTATATTTCATATTTACAGATAGAATACTAAAGTACTTATAAAATAAAATGACCTCAGAAAGAGAAGTGCCAGAATGATACAGTAGGCTATTAGTTATCAACAAACCAACCCCTTATATCAAAAATCATTTCAATTGATGTTGAGAATTAAACGCACTGATAAGCACTAAAGACTTTTAGATTCCAACTTCCAGTTTTCAGCTATGCAAGAATTCTTCACAGAAGCATTTTACTTCATTGGGGAACACAAGGGCAAAGCAAACAGAGTAATAAATTAGGGCACCAAACCAAAAAAAGGGAAAAGCACTATCTAGAAGACAATAAATGTTCTACACTTCTAACCCCAGAACAAAATCAAAACTAACAAAAAGCTGTTGTTTTCAGTGGTCACCATGACATGATTTTAAAAAAATAAAGAAAAATAATAATAAAAGTCTTTGACCTCCTAGACTCTTAAGTTTCAAAACGGAAAAATGTAAATGACTAATTTGATTTTTCTTGTATTTCAAAGAATTAGCACGATAGAAGAACAAATATTCTATTGGCCAGTGACATTACAGATATACGTTTAAAAGTCAGTTTTCCAAGTGTATTTCAGCAATGTAAAACTGCTGATGATTACATATACGTAGATCAAGTTAGAAAAAAGTTGCATAATCATGAATACATATTTTTTTTAGGGGCACCTATGTTGAAAATTGAATTGCATGAATTTGCATAACATACATAGAACTTAGATCTTCATAATCAATAAGCAAACATCATTAATATGGTTCATACGTCAAAGATCTCAAGATTCATACTTGCAGTATATTTAGGTCACTATCAACTGGATGAGACTTAGAAAGCTATGTAACTTTAAAAGCCTGAAAAGTTATGCAGTTTGAAAATCATTACATATTGAGTTTGGTTTTCTTCTATATAATACCATGTTGCAGTGCAGAATGAAATTCTCCATTATGCTGAATCTGAAAGGTGCTAGTCTAAGGTTGGTTTCTAATACTGATATCATTGAATGCTGTCTGATTGCCAGTACACATGCATTTGTGAATTAGAATCAAGTTCAATTCATACATGACACAAAAGTTCATCCCTCCTCTCAGTGGTATACAACATTAGGAGAAAGAAAAATACCTGATAAACCTTCTCAAAGCCAGCCTCATTTCCTTCAAGAATGCATGTTTCAATAGGTAGTCTTCCAGGAGGCAGATCAGTGATCTGTCATTTTGAAGAGAATGATGGGGGTTGGGAGTAAGAGTGAGAGTGAGAAAGAAAGGATGTTAGCAGGACTACAATAGAGGGAAACTTGTAATTATGTGTCCAATGGACTAACTTCAATCAACAAAAATACTGAACATAGTTAAAATTTATTAACTCAAGTTCACAACTCTGTTAAGAAAAGTCTACATGTAAAAGTACTTCCTCCGCTCAGAAATATAAGTCCTTTTCGCCTTGTACACAAGAAGTAAGGCTCTTGAAAATAGGACAACTTTTAAATTAAATTACCTCCTATACCCTTGATAAATAAGGAGCGATAGAGAGGGTGAATGGAATACATGAATAAAGAGATGGGTGAAGATGGAAAAAATGCAATAAATGCCCATCGAACAGTGTCAAAGGACTTATATTTTGATCATCTATTAACTCTCTAGAAGGACTTATATTTCTGACCAGAGGCAATACCATATATCAATGTCATAGGGTTATTCTTCAATGATTCGGGGAAAAAAGCCCCAAAAAATGCAAGGTAATTCAGACAGGATATCTTAGGACAATCAACTGCCAATCAAGCACCTCATCATTGCATTTTTTTCCTTTTTAATTTTTAATAACTATTGAACAATTTTTTCCTTGAAACAAACTGGTAATTTATATCCCCCAAGCAGTCCAAAGGTTTTGAGTGGCTGGACTTTCCAGTACTTCAAGCCATTATAGAACATCTTATCATGCATTTCTACAAACACATCAAAAGATCAAAAGTAAAAATAGTAACACACTTTGTGGTTATAACATGAAAGTATCTTAATATGTTCATTAGTTATTCTTGTATTATTTATAAAACCTATAGTGTGGTCACTTAACCAAAGGTTGAATAAAAATGCCAGGGATCCAATCCCACCCCAGGTTTGCTTCTGGACTGCATCTAATCTCTAGAGAGCACTAACATTCAATGGTTCCATTACCTTATAGTATAGAAAGTTCTTCTGCATTAGAACACCAAAAATATGCCAGAGGAGTTATTAAATTGATAAGATCTATAAATGAACCAGTGTTCATAAGATAGCAACATTATATTGCTCTAGTAATTGGACGGAAGCAATTAAACCACATACTTGTGTCAGTGACATGTCCCCATATAAAGCTAGAGCAAGACTCCTCGGGATAGGGGTGGCTGACATTGCCAGAACATGAGGCGCCATAACCCTATCGTCATTTGTGGAGTCATCTGAATTAGTTGCCGTGAGCTTGGAGCTTGTAGAATTGTAATATAACTGCAAGATCATGCGCTCCAAATTGAATTATAAAATTCTTGACCACAAGTCCAATTAAATCAAAAGTCCTGCCCAAAGCATATTGCTACCTCCAAGGACATTATAAACAAATCCAATAAGAAGAAATATGTGAAATAAGTTTCAGTGAAAAAAGGATGCCTCTAAAAGATTCAAAACTGTAAACAGATGCAACAAGCCTCAAATTCCTGGTCTAGATTAGAGTATACTTCCATCCAATCAATTAATATGCTCAAACAATTTTGAAGTAAGCCTCAAAAGATTACGAGAGATTGAAATAATAAAATACGACAGCAGGACACATATAGGGAGAGAGAGGTATCGAGAGAGACGGGTTAAATTAGTGAGTGAAGGGGCTATCAGTTACAGTAAAACTTCTTCAACAAATTCCTCCAGCAAAACTTTTCCTGCAGTACAACTGTAATGCTTCATAACTGTTCTTGTGGGAAGGAGCAGAAAAGACTACCCTACAATACTTTAAATTTCTAGAAACCCTATGATACTCTCAGTTGAGACACACAGAAAGAAGATGGAGAGAAAAGGGGAGAGAGTGAATAAAGAAGGATAAACATACGCATCTGCAAGACTGAAATATATCTGAACTGTGAGCCATTAGAAATGAAGCATATTCTGAGGCCATGAAATAGACAAGAAGCTACCAAATCTACCACACTGCAATGCCAGGAAGCTTGGAGAAGTATTATATACCATGCTGGTGCCCTTAAGAAAAAGATATAATCATAAATGTATGCATTAAGTATCATAAGAACATTATACTGCTCATAATTACAGTCGGACTTCGCCATCTATAAATCCTTTTATTTTCATTGATGAAGAATTTCATCATTTTGCTTCTCCTCCTGTAGTCGTAATACCTGCCTTCTTAGGTAGCTGGTGCTTTGTTATTGAGAAGGTAATAAAGGTTCTCGATTCTGGTGCTTAGGTGGCTGGCGTAGAAAGACAACCCAAAGAACAATGAATCCATTATGCTTTTTTCTGATTGGCATGATTCTGAAATTCATATAGATTGCCAATGCAAAAACTCATTTTCCAGCTCGAACTTATACTGGTAGCCTCAAAATTTCTTCACAATCTTAGGGCCAAGTGATGTAGGATGGAGATGAAATATTACTTCACAACCAACAAAGCATTCATGAATTCTCAATCCACATTGAACGTACTACTATTGCATAAATTAATCTCGCCGAAAAGTATTGCAAAAAACTCGGGACACAGTGAAATTACCTTGCTGTTAAATCGTCCTCTCTGGATGACACCAAATCGGTGTTGTTCATCTATAACAGCAATACGCAAAGATGAAAACTCGACCTTTTCAGCTATTAAACTGTGAGTGCCAATGACCAAAGAGATATCCCCAGTTTTGAGACCCTAACAGCCAAACAAGGAAATGTAAGTTGCTATGAGAATAATTCACAAATTACAGAAAAACAAGATTGGCGCTATGCTACTTGCCTCCCGAATAATTTTTGACTGCCTTGACGGGGTTGAGCCCATTAACAATGCAATAGATGGTTTCCAATCCTTTGCCTCCATCTTCTCTAGTAACTTTTGAAGGTGCTCATAATGCTGAAGAGCTAGCAACTCCGTTGGGACCATAAAAGCTGCCTATGGATAGGAAAAAAATTACACACATATATATATATATATATATCAATTGTGCTTCCCATTCTTCACAGGCCCAGATTTTTTTCTTTTTTCTCCTCCCTCTCTCTGATGCTCACTACTTTCCCAGAATTGAGTGTCCTACGTAAATGGGGAAAGATATTCTCCTTCTTTTCTGTTGATTATATGGTTGATTCATTCATTTTTGTTGATTGTATGATAGACTTTACAACTGATTAATGATCTTAGATTGATTGTGTCAGGAGTATCGGAGGGATTTCCGTAATTAATGGAATCTATTGCAGATGACGAATGTTGTATTCTATAAATAAGGGTTGAGAGACATTGCTCTCAAGCATTCTTATTCACACTCTTCTCCCTCTCTAATTGTACTTTCTATATTTTTGTACCAGTATCCAATTCAAAGGGCTGTCTTGTCCATTCTGAGCATATTTGGTTTCCATTTATCAAATAAATGAACCATTTGAAGACAACTACTAATGGTATTGCAGACCCCATGGATTAAGGAATTGTCTGGATGAACAGGAAATTATCAAATAATACATCTTTATTTTAACATTTTCTTAAAGTACCAAACTTTCATAATCAAAACTAATAAAAAAAAATGGAAAGAAAAAGAGCGTACCTGATACCCTGAGCCGATAACCTCCATGCATGCCAAAAATGCTACCACAGTTTTTCCACACCCAACATCTCCCTTGATAAGTAACAAGTTAAAAGGTATATCAGCAAATAATGAGCAATAATCACTTCTTAAGGTCCGTAGACAAATGGGCTTAGAGAAAAGACCATAAATTTCTTCTCATTATTAGTTCAAAACATATTTAAAATCCTCCTTTTGTTATTTAAAATAGGAGTTCTAATTCTTGACTCTCAGATATTATCTAGATTTCATAAAAGCACAAGTTTGAAGACATCTGACAAGCAAATATCCTGGGAAAGTTTATGAGATTAAGTTAACAGAATGAATTACTTGCAAAAAAATTACCTTAATTCTATGTGCTCATAAATTCAGATTGGGAGATGTAAAACCTATTAATTTTTTAAGTATAACAAAGAGCTGGGCAAAAGAACAAAAATGGAAAAGATGTGTCGAAAGTAAAGTTGGAAGCATTTTACCAAAAAATTAAAAAAAAAAAAAAAAAAGAAAGAAAAAAAGAAGGCATTGAAAGTTTTATTCCTTCTCCTCTTGATACCCTCTCTAGAAGCTGAGTATGCTAAGACCCATTTTGATTAGTGAATTAAAAAAAAATCAAACAAACAAACAACACAGATTTTCTTCCATTATCTTAATTTTTCATTAGCTGAAAATGCTTTCTACATTTGAGGGCATAAGTTGTTCTTTGACATGCTCATTAACAAGGTCCACTATTAAAGAGTTCAACATACTCTAAAGAATTTTCTCAAACATAACTATCCTATCCCCTTTCCCCTCTGCTGAAGGCAGTTTAAATTGGGGAATTTGCAGAGTTATATTTTTCAGTCTTGTTAATACTCCCTTTGTGACAAAATATAAGCTCTTTCAGCCATTTGCACCCAAAGTAAGGATCCTGAAAACAAGAAAACTTTTTATACAAAGTACCTTTTGTACCCTTAATAAATAAGGGGGAAAAGTCAGAGAAAAATATATAAATAAATAAATCATTGTTACTCAAATGTGAAAGAATCATTAAGAAAGGCCTTTGCCATTTAAAACAATTTTGACAAGAAAATGCAGCGCAAAACAATTTTTCCTGAAGAAATTACATAAAACAAAATAACAGAGATAAAATACCTGTAACAACCGATTCATTGGAACAGGTCGTTTTAGATCCCAAATTATCTCTGCAACAGCACTTAGCTGACTGCGCGTGAGGGAAAATGGCAGTATTTTCAGAAACTCCTTGGTCAGAGGGGCCCATTCTTTTACAAGAGTAGCATTGAGTTCAGGCTTTCTATACTTATCCAGTAGTACATCCTTTTCTAGTTTGGTGCCAAGACCTTCAAGCATTTGGTACAGCCGCCCCAACTGCAAAAAATAACAGGTAGCAGAGAGGAGATAAGTTTCGCAATTTTTTATCCAACCTTTACCGTATGTCTTAGAAATGTATCTTCGACTCGTAAGCAACCCAGTGTACTACAAAATTGACTTAAAGAAGGCTTCAACAAAACATGACAAACTTTCAAGGAGAAATTTTAGGTAAAGGAACCCCTCAAAGTCATTGGTCGGATTCATAACGAAGGATGGTCTATACAAGAGACAGCATGGACATGCCTTAATTCCCACCTCATAACAATTAGTGACAAGTAGAAATTTTAGTTAAAGGAACCCCTCTAAGTCATTTGTTGGTTTCATAAGGAAGGTCTGAATTACAGACAGCAAGGACATACCTTAACTCCCACTTCATAACAATTAGTGATACATAGAGAAGAAGAGGGTTTTAAGTAGTTTTTTCACATATTGATGGAGAGGAATTAGAACTTAAACAGCTAGTGGAGTGTCATCTGAAAATAGATGGCTAAGCAGTAAATTGAAGCCAAGGATGTGACAAATACAGTATAAATACTGTGAAAGATAAATGACTATCAAGTAAAAGATATTGTGCCTTGAGTGAATTATCTAGTGAAAGAAAGTCCACTCAATATTTAGAAAACGGGATAGTGTACAAAGTCAGTTCAGTATTTAGCAAATGGGATCTACTGCTTTAGAATTCAACATTAAAATCATTGCTTCAAGTTATCATCAGCAAGGAGAGAGCCAACTTCATAAACCTAATCCTGAAGGCAGGGCTACCCTTTACAAACCATTCATGAGCAATGTTCTAGGAAAGGAATCTGGTCCTTCCTTATAGGGGAGATTCATTAAAGGGAAATCTTGGTACCGATTTTTGAGAAAGAGGGGAAAAAGTCATAAATTTAGTCCATTACTTGGATAAGTAGCAAAATGTGTGTACACAAAATAAGCATCAAAAGATGACAAAAAATCATTAAAATAAAAATAAACATAAAAAAGAAAACTACCCATTGAGGTCTTCTGATGAAAGACCTCCCAGTTCCCCAAAAAATTGTAGTAATAATATTTATTGTTATGATTATCGTTACTACTACTACTACAACAAGAACAAAAACAGCAGCAGAAGATCAAGGTTGCTTGCCATAAAATGATTAAAGCATAGTAATGTAGTATCCAATATTCTGTTCAGAATATTAACAATAATCAATATTGCTATCACCTGAAGGTAAAAGAACTCATCAAATATGAGCCTCTTACGAGCTACATCAGCCTCAGATAAATCTTTTGGCTGGTGAATTCCCACATATGCCTGCAACATCAATAAAATAAATATAAATACATTTCAGGAGACATGAAACAGAAATATACTGATGAGGTAGCTTGAGATATGTTGAATTAAAAACTCTCTTAAAAACTTCCCCTTTTTCCCTTTGAAGCAAACTTTTAGATGCCAAGTAAGACTTAAAAAATTCAAAGTAAACTATCTATATCTGAATCAAGGAATAATATGTTAGTTAATTCCTTCCGCTTGAAGCCCGAAATCAAGATAGCAGGTGAGGTGATGCAAATTCATTTAGAATGTCATCTTAGCAGAATAAAGCTTGCAATCATTTGCAGTTATGCCAACAGTTAACCCTTTTCCAAATATACGTTAGACCGATGCTTACTTAAGTAGGCAAAGGAATCCACAATACCAGGAACTTGGCAAGACTTCAGGTTCATGGATACAGTATAATGGTAAGAGAAACACACTTTGTGCCTTAGACAAGGATCACACATTGAGAAAGATGTTAGGTTTTCGGAGGATAGTGCCTCTTGTAACTAATTATTTGTTGTGATTGTCAGCTACTTTGCTTTTACAACAGTTTCACTATGCTCACTAAGTCATATGTGAATATAGCCCATTAAGTCATATTTGAATCTTTATTAAACTAATATCTGAATTTTTAATGTTAGAAAAATTAAAATATTCTAGAATTCCACTCTGATCTTGGGCACTAAATAACACTACTGGCTCTTTCATGTTAGGCCCTTTTACAAATACAGACTCAAAAATATCTCATATGTCAATACAGCACCCTCTCACCTCCCAGCCCTGAGATGTGCATACTTTGGCAGCTTGATTTCATTCTAAAAGAAGAGTGTAAACAGTTTCTTCCAAGGCTAGGAATATTTGTCAAGTACATGAATATATATGAGTCACAGTTATCTACTTTTTTTTTCTTTTGAAACATTATGGGATTGGTTGAGAATTGAAAGCAAAACTTATGGTCTGATAAAGATTCCACTAATTGAGCATAACCATGCCTCCAAAAAACTACAGATAAGAAGAGGCGTAATCCACAAAATCTGTCCATTAAGTTTCAGATGATTTAACAGGTTTTCCAATAGATTCTTGCATGACTTGTAGAAGTTGAACGCGATCCAATCTCCCATTATCCCAATAAAAATCATTTCTCAACATGTGGCCAGAAGAAATGATATAAAAAAGATATCATTAAGCATAAAAGAGAACCATTAGAAACTAAATTCAGTTTCTTACATCGTGAAGGCATACAAGTCGAAAATCCTCACGGGTAACTTCAGGAATAGGATCCGCATTTGCTGGCAATTCCTGCAAACCTCTATGAGAAATGAAAGGAATAAGTAAACTGAACAAGACCAATAAAAAAAATGAAAAGTGCAATTTACACTCATGTTTGGTAATGATTTCATATTTAATTTAGTTGCTTTTCAGTATAAATTGTGGGTTTTAAGGGACATTCAATGTTTTTCCACTTCTTGTATGTTAGGATCAAAGGAGTTTAAAGTCTCCAAGCACTGAAGAAAAAGTGAAATACTAACTCAAATTGGGGAAGGAATTGAAGGCAACTTGGACTCTCCACCAAGCATAACGGGCACCCACAGTCAAAGGAACCTGGGCGCGCATTATGAAACAAACAAAGATAATTCGCGAACAGAAGCTACCAGGTGCCCAGGCACACAAGCACCCACCCAGTACATGCCAGATTTTTAGGAAATTTTCCTTTTAGTCCCTATGCCGATTCTTTTTAATTATTTAGGATTTCCTAACGTATTTAATTAAGCTAGAGGGAGATAAAACTAGGGTTAAACAAGCTTTGGCTAGCATCCTTTTTAGCTCTTCAATTAACTTTTACAAGACATTCGGTTCAAATTTTTGAAGATTTTTCATTGAAGATTGAAATTTTAATTCACTAGTAACGTTTTCTATCTCATTCATCTTCTTTAATTACTTGTTTACATCAATTATCATTATGTTCCAAATTTCTCAATCTAAGGCCGATCTTGTCAAAAGTATCCTTTATGTGAATTATTTGTTGATTTTATCTATGTATTGGTTAACAATGGATGCTTTGTTATTGGTTTTTATGTTAGTATTCAATTTCCTGATCAACAATTGTATGTACTAAGTTAGGAGATTTATAGAGATATCTTAACTTAAAGATTAAATAACAAAGTTATAAGTTGCATGTAGAATAAGAATATATCTATGTGGTTTCTACAACAAGTGAGTGTTGGTTTTCAATGTGTTCTCTTATGTTTAAGTTCATACAGAGATATGGGGAATTGGCCTAATTGAATAGATTTAATAGACATTTGAGAAAGGTATTAAACAAGTAAGAACTCATTGACCATTGCAATATATAAGGTGAATTGAGTGATAATGAGCATATAGGTGAAATTGATGAACTCATATGTATTAGATCTCTTAAAAATTGAATCTTGCGCATTGGTTAGGTTGATTTGCAAATTTTATTTCGTTTTAATTTTAATATTAAATTTGTCATGTTATCCATTATTGTTGGCTAGATAAATTAGGATGAATTCAGTAATCAATAACAACTCTTCATGGGAAGAATGTGCATAAATCAACTAGCAAGTATGCTAGGCAAAATCAACAAACAAATATACTAGGTCGTAGTCAAGTAATAAAGTGATAAGTATAGTATCATTCACACAGAGAATTGTTATTCACTACGAATTCATGCAATCCTACTTTATCTAGCCAACAATAAAGAAAGAGATGATAACTTTAATATTAGAATAAAAAGAAAAAAATTGCAAATCAGCCTTATTAATGCTGAAGATTCAATTAAGATATCTAAGACGAGTACACCAATTTCACCTTTATGCTCATTATCAGTTATTTCACCTTAGGTATTGCAATGGCCAACGATGTTCTTAATTGTTTAATACTTCTCTCCATGTCAATAAAACCTATTCAATTAGGCAAGTTCCATATATCTCTAAAGGGAAATTCATTCTTTTTCCTCTTCTCGTATGTTAAGCGGAATCCTAACTCAAATTGGAGAAGTTTAAAGTGCCCTAAAAACTGAAGAAAAAGTGAAATCCTAACTCAAATTGGAGAAGGAATTGAAGACAACTCAAACTCTCCACCAATGCATACAGGCACCCAGAGTCAAAGGAACCCGGGCGCCCAACACAAGGCAAACAAAGACGATTTGAGAACATAAGCTATCAGGTGCCAAGTACTCAAGGCACCCAGGCAAATTTCCATTTAGTTCCTATGCATTCTTTTTAATTATTCAGCATTTCCTAATATATTTAAGCTAGAGGGAGATAGAACTAGGATTTTCATAAGCTTTGGCTAGACTACTCTTTAGCTCTTCCACTGTTAACTCTTGCAAGAGATCCGATTCAATTTTTTGAAGATTTTTCATAAAAGAAAGAAACTTCAATTCACCAATGTTTTCTATCTCATTAATCTTCTTAAATTATTTGTTTCCATCAATTATTACTGTGTCCTAAATTTCTCAATCTAAGCCGATGATGTAATCAAAAGTAGCCTTTATGTAAATTATTTGTTAATTTTATTTATGTATTGGTTAACAATGGATGCTTTGTTAGGTTTTACTGCTAGTTTTGAACTGCTTGATCACCAATTGAATATACTAATTATGTTATGAGATTTGGAGAGATATCTTAACTTAAAGATTAAACAACAAAGTCATAAATTGCATGCAGGATAGGAATATATATGCGTGGTTTCTGCAACAAGTGATTGTTAGCTCTTAATGTGTTCTCTAAGGTTTAACTTCATATAGAGATATAGGGAATTTGCCTAATTGAATAGGTTTAATATACATCAAAGAAACATAGTAAACAATTAAGAACACTCACTGGTCATTGCAAGACATAAGGTGAATTGAGAGATAATGAGCATAAAGGTGACATTGATGAACTCATGTATCTTAGATGTCTTAAAAATTGAATCTTGAGCATTGGTTAGGTTGATTTACAAATTTTATTTCATTTTAATTTTAATATTAAAGTTGTAATCTCATTCATTATTGTTGTCTAGATAAGGTATGATTAGACGAATTCAGCAATCAATAACAATCCTCCGTGGGAATGATACTCTACCAATCACTTTATTACTTGACTACGACCTAGTATACTTGCTAGTTCATTTTCATTTTGCACGTAACAAACAGAATCCAGAAAGGGAAAAAAATGGTAATTTGAGACAAAGCAACATTCAAGTCATCCAGGAAAGTTCTTACCAAACAACCATTGTGACGTTAGCCAACCTCCAAATAGGATAATAAACAAGAAATCAGATACAATAATATGGTAAACAGAATATTCTCAAAGATGGAGGGTGAAGATTTGAAAAAGTAACTATCACATTCCTGTTCAGAAGTGTCGAAATTTACGTCATCCTTTCTGAATAACTACACTCTAAATCTAAAGTTAACTTCACTGACTTTACATGGTAACCTACTAAACTTCTGAACCATTTCAAGAACCGAAGGAAACAACTTAACCTTGCACCTGAAATTCATTTCAAGAATATTAAGCAAACACAGCATTTTCCTAAAATTGAAGAAAACATAGGAAGATTATGTAAATTTTTTTTATGTAATTACAAATGCAAGCAATTTGAAATGACTAGTTGCAGCCCCATCCCTCATTTCCTGAAGATTTTGTGGGCACAACACCCTCCAAAGCTTACAAAAGGAAGGCCGTTTGTGGGAATAGAATGTTCCCTGGCAAAGAAAATCACAAGATTCTTCAGTTCAGCCAGGATATACAAATAAGCTCATATCTTTGAGCAGGTTTTTTCCAAAGATCACTGATAGAAAGACTTAAAGAGTCAGCAAATGTAGATAGTGACTAACAAGTAGGAATGATGAATCATGATAATTGCCAAGCCATTCTGATATGAGCATGGATGGAAAAATTAAAAAGGAAGGATCGAAATTCTTCAAAATCATCCCAAAACATGAATGGAAGATTGAGTGATGAAGTGATGCAATGAAGGAACTAGTTTGGACACTGGACGCTATGAATGTATGGAACATTTTGACTATCCTAATAGTTTCATAAGAAGACAATGCCTTCATGAAGCTTGTAGATGACTTCTTGAGGTTTCTAAAATGGTCTTTTGGCCGCCCCAAAGATGATGCAAATTCGTACATCCGAGCTATCTGTCCAGGATCACACATTTTGGTAAACGGATCATAACTTGCATTCTACACATCTGATAGAAGTAATTCAATTTCCTGCACAAAGCTAAGTTCAATATCTACAACTTTTATGAAGCATTGAAAAGTCAGTTCGGCCTCCATCATACCAAAAACAGAGCAGACCCATTTTCCCAATTCCAGTTTTACCATTCTTGGCTTTTAAAGTTCTTTCCAGCCTTTTTTTCTTGAATTTTAAGTTGGGTTTGACTTCAATTAAGTGGGTCTTAATCCCACGAGCTGTAATTACTTTAATTAGGGTTTTTCATGTATATATATACCCCTTTATGAGTTGACCTCAAACAAGTTAGATGATGTATTGAGAAATTCCAGCTTTGTGCCTTTTTTCCTCACTAGTGAAACCTTGGGTTTCTACTATGATGTTTGAGAATTTTGATTCTCTTTTTATAAGGAGATCAAGGGATTGATCTCCCCTTGAGTAAATCTTCAATTCATGGGTCTTTGAGTTGTTCCGATCAAGGATTCTTGGAAGATCCTACTTTTCTATCAACTAAAGTTCTAGGTTTTGTTCTTCAATTAATCTAGGGGGTTTTTTTGTTAGGATTGTTGATTCCTTCAATCAGATTGAGGAGTTCTAATTCCACCTTTGAATCAGGGTTCCCTTTCACATTTGAAGATGCCAAGATTAATAGGGTTTCTCAAATGGGTTTCTTGAAGCCCTAAATTCAACCGTCTCTTGAAGACTTCTATTACTTGGAGATTCAGATCCTTGGAGTGGGCTTGCATCACATTCAAACTGTAACTCTCATGACAAAAATGACAGGAAAACTGGGAAAGAGAAGAAATAAACACAGCAACAATATTTCCACCTGAAAGAAGGATTATGTAGTAACCTCACCCCCCACCCAAAAAAGAAGGAAGAAAGCATCAAAGAAAGCATCAAGTTGTATACTCAAGAGAAATTGACAATGAAGAACCGATTTTCATGACGAACGACGAACTGAAACGAGCAATACCAGAAAATCTCCAAGTTACAAGGTAAATATTCTCAAACACCACAAACCTGGAGATAATATCTCTGAGAAAGTTTGGCTTTAGGCCTGCTTTTGAAGGATATATTGGGTATAGCTTCTCTTTCCGGCAAAAAGATGAGTCTTCTTCATCGTGAACTATATCCAGAGTGTACTCTCTCATCTCATAGTGATCTTTTCCACGCATTTTCCGCACCTACCAAAAGTGAATGATTAGACACAAGTTTCTAATCAAGGCAAACGTAGCCCAAAAAAGGTGAATGAAGGACAAGGTTATTGAAACTACTACAGATTATCTGATTTCTGGACTCCATTATTCTAAAGCCACGCACATACTATAATATGTGATAAAGAATATGCAAAAATTAGTTAATCTGTTAATGGCAAATAGAAAGTCTGCCACTCTTTTGCTTACCAAAAAAGGAAAAATTCTGTGGCCTGTAGGAAAATATTTCTAGAGAGATATAAAGCATCATTGGCCAGCACCAGCAAGAATGAATGAAACAACAACAACAACTGCAGCAGCAGCAGCAACAACAACAACAACAACAACAACAACAACAACAACAACAATAATAATAATAACAATGAATAGCTGCCTCAGTCAAATGGACATCTCTTTCTTTCAATATATTCACATGAACAGAAACAATAGCTATTAGCTGCATCAGTTTAGGAAATGATTCGTGTTCAACTGAAAATATACTTAGCATTCCAAGTTCTCTGGTCAAACAGTAATTTTTGGCCTTGATATGGGAATCAGATGAAGGACAAAGTGCGTAACAATTGCCACAGCAGAATGCAAAATTTCAACCAGGACAACAAGTTTATGATGAACATCAATGCGCAACCTAACTACTGAACTCTAAGCATCCATCTCCTAATTGACATGCCAAGATAATGTAGTAAAAGGGGGCAAGCCAGCAATAATAGAACAACTAAAAAGAATCTTTACGAACCGGCATAGTTTCCAGTATGTGCAAACTTCTCACTAAAGCACAATTCATACTACCTTTAATGTTGCCAAGACAATAACTACAAATGAGAACAGCAAGATCAACTTTTGCGTTGAATTGAACCCACGTTAACTTGCAGCGCAAAAATTTCAACAAAAGAAATGATTCACAAACTTACCTTGCCACTAACACATACAATATCTCCCTCCTTATGCTTTCCCTCTAGACTTCTGAGGAAAGGTTGGAATGTGAAACGAGTACCACGGAAAAATTTCTTCAAATGTAGATATATTGTTCTAGTTCTCCCATTTTCTGTTTCATCAATAATGCATTCGGAACTGGAACTAGTTTCTGCAACTTCACAAGCCACAACTACTTCAAGGAATGACAACGAACTAGAAGCTCTAATTCCCCTGCAAGGAAAAGAGAAGTTTATCAAAATAAAAGCAGGTCCAGTATTTATAAAAGATTCTACAGATATCAAGCAATATACATTTGCTCAGTGATTACAGTGATCAAGTTTACAATTTTGTTGATTATTCATAGTTGAACTGTCCAGTTCTATGTCAAGACAACTTCCAAGGTACATATTATACTCTACCTAAAAGTACTAAACATATTCCTGAAGAAATATGCATACTCTAGATATAACCAAATAGAACAGTAGAAGACTTGGGGTTCTATAGTACCAGTTAACCCAGCAAGAAGATATAATAGTTGCATCTTTAAAGCAATTTCATGTCAAAGAATTGACAACTATAAACCAGTGGTTGATTCCTAGCTTGAATATACTTTTATCAGGTATACTTAAAGAATGGAACAACTCCTTTGTCCAAGTTAAATTCACGGCAAGAAGTAGCATATATGTCTAAGTACTCTATAATATCTTCTTATTACCTTCCAAACTAAATGTTCATTTTACGAAGTGGTTCGTATCAGTAGCTTCCCTACATGGACTATGTTCAATATTGATTTCAACAATACATCTGCATATAAATATCTGTCATGTTGTCCGCCATGATATTCTTAGAACTCTAGTGAGAGAACCGTTTGATTAGAGAAACTATGTCAGGTCACTTTAGTTTTGAGGTTAACCAACAGATCCATTTTCTAGATAGAAAAGGTTAAGCAAGAAAATCCGAAACAAGTTTATGGGGCATAAGTCAAAAAATAAATAAATAAAGCACAATGACATCAAAAATGATAAAAATATAATCATGATGACATGAGATAGGCAAATAGTAAGTCCAATTAATATTCGAAGCCAAAATATGATTGGCATGTAGATGGAGGAACCACACCAGATCAGTAAAATAAGAAATGCAAGTAAAATTACAAGATAACCTTATCCTAATACCTGCAGCAAAGGAAGTGGGTACATAAGATGATAAAATGATAACTTTTTATACATGAATCTATCAAGAGACCTCAGAAGGCTACCAAGAAGGTACAAATCATAATGAGAGTTTCAAAACGGTACTCGATAACTAACAAAGTTATGAACAATAAAAGTTCAAATACATGGCAAAGAATATGTAGACTGTAACATAAAAATAATAGAGAATGTAACTCCCATAACAGGTTTTGTTGACAATAAAAGTTGGAGTTGATGCAGAGTCTTAAACATTTGTGTTAAAATCGGGCTTGAGCCTAACTCACTCCAAAAGATACCTCTGGAGGAGAGGATAAGGATTTCATTAATTCTTTAATTAGCCAATGTGAGATTTTCAACACACTCCCTCACGCCCCAAAGCTAGTCATCTCGACTGGAGCATGAAGTTCTGCAGGACATCATTTGCAAGTGGCCCTATAATTTTAGAGTTGGGCCTAACTCACCCCAAAAGGTACCTCTAGAGGAGAGGATTGCACAAGCCTTTATAAGGAGTTCATTAATTCTTTAATCAGCTGATGTGGGATTCTCAACCATTTGTAAATTCCAATTAACATATCAAGGTATTATCTTAAAATTGCTAATTATTAGTTCAGCCAGATAACTGACTAGCATGCAAGTAAAGTACTACCTCATCTACAAATAATTGTCACTCTCTAGAGTCTCACAAAAATTAAGAAACTCGTAAAATTAGCTTAATTTAATGTCAAAAGACCAAATTAAGAAATTTAAGTTGAAATCTAATCAACACACCGTGTGGTGTGGAGTAATAAAATGAAGGATAAACTTGGTAAGAATCAAATAAATTATTTTTATTTCCCTTTGATACACCAATTCTTTTTTCCCCCTTTGGGAGAGGAAAGTTGAGGGGTGAAAGCACCAATGTTTAAACTTGTATCATTTAGAAACAAAATCATTTGATCGTTAGAAGCAATAAGAGCAAAACATCCACATATAAAATATAATTTTGAACCAGGGACAAACTTCTGAAGGCAAAATAGTTATAAGAATGCGACTGAAAATGGGGGAAAAAAAAAGGTGATTGCTTTTTCAAATTTTTTTAGTGTATGTTTGACTTTTGTGAGAGAAGAAGAGAGATCCACAGTAAAAATAAAAATTAAAAAAAAAAAAGTAGAAAATTTTTGGATTAAGTCACAAAAATATAGCCTTAGATCACCTTGAGGATGATATTTTTCCAACAAAAATCAAATATTGCCCATCATCAATTCCAACTTGTGCATTCTGTAGATTAGCATACGTCCGAGGATAATGGTACAGCAATTTCCGCAACTACACATAAAAAGGAAAAGTAATTAGGAGATAAAACTTCAAAATTTAAAGCTATCATCTAAAACAAACCCCACCGTGTGAAAGCCACAGTTCTCCAGCTGGTTACACTGTCTTTTGGTGAGTCCAGGTATACAACTAATTGATCTATCAAGAATCTCTTGAACTGATACAGAAGTATCTTCTATCTCAAGCCCAGCGGAGCTTCTGGAAGGTTGGCTGATATTGGACTCTAACTCCTGCCTTGCTTCTGTCTTCCTAGTAGGTGAATCAGAACAAATAGGAGCAATGTCGTCTTCAACAGAGGACGATGTCCCAGCCACGTGCCCTTGATATAAAGATGTACATGCTTCATATATACAATCTGAATCAACCAACTTAACATCTATACAACTGGGGAGAACTTCCTCACATATTTTAGCCGCCAAGAGGGCACTTTCCACCCTGCCACAATTTGCTCCATCATATAGTTCCACTGGTGGAGAGTGGCCTAATGAGATGGAAGGGAAGCGCTTACACGCCAATGAGATATCAAAATCCTGATTTCTGCTCTTGTGGTTGTTGAAAAGTTCGCCGGCTCTTTCACTGTCTATTATGTCATCCAGACCATCATAATCTACAAAGACAGATACCTAAACAGGAACAATATTGACCATATGAGCATATTTCTAACTCAGGCCCTTCTTTTCAATTTAAATGTTCAAAATTTTCAAAATACGAAAACAATAATAATATTTTATAACTCAAAACATGCAGCATATATGTCCTTTAGCAGCATTTAGAATTGTTGTTGACAGTGACAGGCAGAGTTCGATTTTTATTTTATTGAAGTAAATGTGTGAGTTTCTGAGGAAAATGGAAAATATTAGAGAAAACCCATAAATAAACAGTGCAAATATGTTAACTTCCAAGGGAAAAAAACCATACAACAGAGGAAAATGCAGGAGTTTTGAATCATAATTCATATATACTGATGAGGGCAGGTACTCACCCTGCTAAGCAACTTTGGCTGCTTAGAAACACTTGCTTTTTCAAACACATTTACGGTCTCCAGTAACCTCCCTGCAACCTTGTGCTTTAAACGATAAAATGAGTAGGAAACCTTTGGAAATAGAAAAGTACTGGACCTGTTTGCAATCGAGAAATAATTTTTTAATGAGCAAGACAGAAAGATAGATACAAAGAGTTTCTGATAATAATTTATAGAAGTAACTGGCATTCAGGCAGCTAAGCTTCCAGCATGAAAGTGGAATGTTTCTATATCCGTTTTTGGTGTAGACAATAACTCACCACCTGTATGGATCGCTATAGACCTCTCATTGGTAATAATATTATGGCCCTTTTATACATGAGGTTTCCTCACATCAAGAAAAATTCAATTTTATCAAGAAAAAACTGCATTACCTCATATTTCCACCAAAAGTACTCCTAACACCTTTCCCAAATGCAGACGTCATGGTACATCTCAAGCATTTTTCACCAACACACTGCAATGAGCAATTAAATATTGAGCTCCAATAGTCGTACATCAGCTATGAAGCATAAAACTAGGCGGACCATGACATAGAGAACCCCTCAAACGATAGAACAGATATATACGATAAATATGGTGAATGTTGACAGAAGTATACTTATAATAATCCTTAAATATTACAGCCGATAAAGATATTCAGTAGTTAATGAAAGACTTTTCTTAGGACAGAAATATGGTATAAATGAACCAAAAAAAGCAACCTCCTAAATCTAGGAGGGAAATTAGGCATACCTCTTTATGAGTTTTATAACAATATATACATTGCATGATACCAAAACTGCCTCCAAGCAGTTTCCTCTTTTGAGTCAGCATCACCATTTCCCCTTTCTATATATTCATCTTTCTAAGTTCTACATCATCATTCACCGTCCACTCAGTTTGTTATCATTTCAAGTTTTGTTGATTGCAAGAGAATAAGCATTATCCATTAAGTAAGGAGAGGGTTTGTTACAGTGATTTGGTTGGTCAGATAAAGTTTTCATTAACTTAACAGCGTTCAGTAACTATGATATCAAGTAAAATGATTTGAAAGACAAGAAGACAGCATGAGTCATTTAGCAAGGACCAAGTGCTGAAAGCAATAGCAATTTTCATATGTACCATATTACATGATTTCACAACTAAAGCTGCAACTTCCATGTACACAAGCTTGCCACATCAGTGAGTGAACCAAAAGACTTCAGACACCAAACCTGCAAAGACCATGACAAAGTTACTACAAGTAAATTCATCCTAAATGTAAGTAACAATAGAAAAACATCAACTTGAGAACACAATGGAGAAGTATAAGAAGGGGAAAAACAAACAAAAATGGTTCGAGCATTTGTCTCTCAAGAATTCAGTCCCCTTCTTCCTTTTAAACAAAAAAAAAAGCTAGCAAAATAAACCATGGTAATTTCCTAGTTTGGATGGGCTACCAAACTGAAAAGACTAGAACAGAGAAATGAAGCAGAAGGGTCTGTGAGGGAAGCTCTTAGGAAGAGGCCACTCATATAATTGGTGTCAAAATTGCAAAGCTCTAAAAGACAGTGAGCATATGCTCCTACCATAAAGCCAAAAAGAAAATGGGAATTTTTTCCTTCATGGGTTCAATTTATAATACAAAAACTCATCTGAAGTTTCAAAATTTAAGTGAACCAAACATAACCTTTTTTATTCACTGACAAAGTAACTAATAATCTTGTAAGCCCCGAGCATTTAATGAAAAAATATTACACAAGTAAATTGGTAAGAACACTTAATCAAAGATTTAAAAATAAGAAAATGAATTGGACAATCACATTTATCATAAACCGGAAACAATTACAAATGATGTATATATACTTGCAGGCAGAAAATGAATAAACCGGAAAGAGAGGAAAGAAACAGAAGAAGCAACATGAAATTTTGCATGTTATGTGTGAAAGACGGAGAGAGAAAATGTAACTCACATTAGAGTGGTTTGAGAATTGGGCAGCAAAAGCACAGCAACTGTGTTTTGCTTTTCTGATTATGAAAGTGGCGAGTGGAGAGAGAGAGAGAGAGAGAGAGAGAGAGAGAGAGAGAGAGAGAGAGGTCCGGTCCGCACTGTGGATGGAGCACCGCAACAGTCCTTTCCCCGATGCGTCAAAGATGTGAACGCATCGGCAATCTGGTAAAAGGACGCATAAGACCTACAAATGCCTTATAGCCAAACAAAGCTAAGCGACAGATCCAAACCCCCGCCCCGCTTTCCCCCCGCCAACTTCATTCATAATTCTTTTTTTACGTTTCCTAACTTCACAAAAATTAAAAACAAGTCATTTCTTTTTTATTTTCAAATTTATTATAAATATTGTATTTGCAAAAAATATTAATCGAACTTAATAATAAATGTCTTTTACCAAATAAATTATTATTTTATTAATTTTTGATAAAAATTAAAGTTCTTATCATGTTATAATTATAGGACTTTTTTATTAAAATACAAACAATAGATTGTGTACTAAACAATTTCAGCTAAAAACAGTATTATATTGACTTGTTTGGGTTTTTTTATTAAAAAAATAAAATTGTTTGTCTCTGATTTTTGTACAAAGGTCTGAGGATGCGCAAGAAGTAGCCTTTACGCATTGAGTTGCCCAAGAACGACATCGTTACATTTTGGACAGTTTTCTTTTGTGCGTCCTTTTGTCCATTTGTAGAACAAGGCCCGGCCAGGTAGTGAAAAACCCTTTTTTCCAGGGAAAAAAAATGAAAAAATCCCTTTATAAGAGCGAACCTCAGCGTCACTTGTTTAAACCCTAGAATGTTCTTCTCTGTTAACTTCTTCCGGATCTTTCAACATCATCTTTCTTCTTCCTCTTCTTCTTCTTCTTGTTCTATCAATTTAGGGTTTGGTTTCTTCAAGCAACTCTAAGGGCTGGAATGAAGAAACAGGGGAGAGTTATTAACCATGACTCTGAAATACCGGCAGGTTCTCTGCGGGGTGCTCTGCAATTCCGCGCCCTAGACAACAACTATGGCATCATAGTACGGGTTTGTTGCTCTCAAATGGGGCCATGTGATTGAAGTGCTTCTTTTGGCCAAAGTTGTTCACTTTTTTATCACTGCCCATTTGAGTTTCTTTCCCTTCACAAACCCGCCTCCAAACGCCATTACATTTCTCAAATCTATTTTGCCCTAATTTTGTAAGTTCTTAAATGGTGATTGTTTTTCTGGATTTAGTTAGATTGAAGAATTGCAAATGCAAAATACTTTTTTTATTTTTCTTAATGATTTAAGGGAAAAGGGCTTTTTTTGTTCTGCAAGTTAGATCAAATTTATCACTTGATTTCATGAGTTTTTTCAGCTATTGGTCTTTGAAATAAAGTTTATGGTTGCAACTTGTGAAATCATGATGAAATGGGTCATATCAACATGACTATTTTCCCATAATTTAATGGTTTTGTGAATTGTTCCTTGATCTTGCACTATAAACTAAAAGTAAAGGGTTCAATGGAACACCATCATTTGGGCTAAATCAAGAACACTCGGATCCTGGAGTGTCCTGCCTTGCCTGATGAGTTGTATTAGTTGTAACCAATGACATTTTTCTTGCTGCTACTGTTGATTACCATTTATTACCTGTTAAAAGGTGGAGAAAAGCAAATTTTTAGCAACAAGATTGAAAAGCTAAATTGTGATTTAAAGTAATTATGAAGCTTAATAATAATAAGAACACGTTGTGCTGCTTTAGGATGAAAGAACATGTTCTGAAATTCAGTATATTTTGGACCAAAAAGAAATTCGGAGTTTTACATTATAATTGAAGCAAGGTTGGTCATTTCCATGGACTTGCATATGCTGAAGTGCACACAGTTCTTCGTCAATAATTCCGTCTTCTTTGTTTAATGCAATAACTGCTGTACTTGGAGATATACATGCAAGTATCAAATTCCGTAGTATCAACTGGGGATGATGATGAGAAATTGCTTTTTGCATTTTCTCTTTTTAATAATAGATTTGTAACAGAAGATATCTCATGTTTATAAACTCAAGGTGGGTTGAGATATTCTTCACTATTATTTTACCTCCTTATGGCAGGCAATTCAATGATTCTAAAGTTACTTAGGAAATGAGTAGAAATTGAGAAGGTGCCTGCCGGATCTGGCCGCCAAAATACCTTCTCCATACAGAAATGGGGACTGAAGGAGAAACAAGTAAACAGAGAAAGGGCTGCCCTAATTGGCTATTTGCATTCAAAAATTATGTTCATTTTTCAATTTTTAATAAAATATTTTTATTTTATGTTTTATATGAACAAGTTTTTTATTTTATATGAAAATGACTACAAACAATTTATAATTTTAAGATTTTGATATTTTAATCTATACACAGCTATATCCAAATTTTGTTCATTAATTAAATTGTGAACATATTTTTTTGACATATATAATGAATGGCAAAAACTTATGTTAGTTGGGTACAAACATTTTTTTTTTTTACCCGAGTTGGGTAAAAACTTAAAGCCAGTATTAGCATAATTCAAAAGTTGATTTGAAAAGGAGTAAAGATTTATGTAAATTTAAATTTGAAAAATTATCTATAAATAGGCATGATAATTTTATTATTTAGGTTTATATTTTTTTGGGAATCGTGAACCTTTTAAATGTGATTATTTTTATTAAAATAGCAAATATGCAACGGAATTCGATTTAAAATTCACATGATATCGGAGTTAAAGGTAAATTTTTTCGAGTTTACAAGTGAAAATATGGAGTAATTTTGCATTTTAGATAAATAGACGAGATCTAGTATGGTTAAAATTATAGTAGCTAAATGTGTTAAATGGAATCAAATGACAAAATATCTTTTCATTTCATTTATAAAATAGCACAATAATTTAATTTTGTCATTACGTTCTATGACAGTGAGTTTTAAGTTAGATCCCACCGCGTATTTATTATTTTGACAAAAATAATCAAATGTAAATGTTTATGATTAAAAAAATTTTAAAAATTATAATTATGATTTGAAAAATTAAAATTGTTCATAATTATTTATAGTTAATTTCTCTCTAAATTTATATGAGAGAAAGTGTTGAGTTCAAAAAAAAAAAGTTTGGTTGAGTTTATATTTGAATTTTGAATACAACCTTATTAGTTACGAATTAATGAGCAACTGAAGGCAAAAGAGTTTGAAACTCAATTTTGAGGTATTTAATTGGATTGAAATTTGTTTTTAAGTTTTTCTTCTCCTAAGATTATGATTTTGAGAATTATATCTTTATCTCTTAAATAATTTATCAACTCAACACAAATTTCGAGGAAAAAATAAAGAAAACTCGAAAGAAACTCTTGTCAAAAACTCAAAAGTAATGTTGGGATGGGCTGTTTTGGATAGTCGATAAATTATATGCTAAAAAATTAAATTTACGCACTAAAAATTTTTATTTTCATTAAATCATTTTCTTTCTCTACCTTTTTCATCTCTAATTTCTCTCTACATCACAATACTTCAACCAACGATCTGCTCAAATCTAACCGTTAAAAATTTTAAAAAATTTTAATATATAGTTCTATATTTATTTATATTTTAATTGATGTAAATTTTTTTAAGAAAATACTCAAATAAAACATATTAATACGTGCTCTAACACTTAGCGTCGTTCAATTTGTATCTACACCAACTAATGGCGTCATTTCTTGTACCTGCACCAACTGATCATCAGTTGGCGTCTACCACAATTTGCTTGCACCATCAATTGACGTCTTCCACCATTGATATTTTTTTAAAACAAATTACAGTCATTTTGTTTGGTTTTTTTTAATTTTTAATATTATTAGATTAATTATTTTCCATATATTTTATACCAAATAAT
The DNA here is from genome assembly GCA_028651295.1 of Catharanthus roseus. NCBI lineage: Eukaryota > Viridiplantae > Streptophyta > Magnoliopsida > Gentianales > Apocynaceae > Catharanthus > Catharanthus roseus. The sequence continues at coordinate 3,975,618 of JAPQWS010000153.1, read as the reverse complement.
TATAATTAATAATTAATAAAATTAAAAAAAGTACAAAAAATTCAAGAATGCATCATCTGCATACTTGAGCCACATCCTAGCGCGAGTAGGGGTATACCCACGTCAGGCCTTGGCGTGACTCTGTAATCAGGGATGGAACTAGGGGGTGGCTCGCTTGGGCTCGAGCCCCCCCGAAAAATTTTAAAAACTTTAAAAATTATGAATTTTTACATTCAAGTCCCTCCAAAATTTTATTTTCAATAGAGCCCCAAAACTCTAGCAAAATTTTTATTGTTCTTCATCCCCTCCAACCTTTTTGTCATGTTTTCGCCACTGTCTCTAATTGTCTACGTCAAGACATGGTAGCTCAAGTGTGTATGTGGTATAATTTTTTAAATTTTGTGTGTCTTTTTGTGATTTTTATCTCAAAATTAATGGTATTGTGTGATATTCAAAATTAATTCATTTTTAACTTCACAATCTTTAAATTTTAAAAAAATCACCATATTTTTTTAGAGAGAATGCAGAAAAAATATGTGTAGAGAGAGAAAGTGTGTTTTATAAGGAAAAAAATATTTGAATTTTTTCGCATGTAAAGTTTATATTTCGACGCGTAATTTATCAATTCCCGTTCCGAATAGCCTAGATGGTAGCGAGGCGGGTGGAGCGGAGCCTTAATTTTCTGGTCTTATACCACCTCCCTATTTTGTCCTTATACCCAATACATTTTTATGTTTGGGTATGAAAATTATCTCAAACTATTATTCAATCTTTTATAAGGGGGTCGATAAACCTAATTCGGGAATTTATATGAATAGCGCGAAAAAATTCATTATTTTCCCTCCTCTTCCCTACTTTTTCTCTCTGTACAAAATTTCTCTATTACTTCTCTTTACTCTCTCTACTCTAAAACTGTAATCTTTAACATTGAACTTGTATTGGAAGTGGATATGGACGATTATGAAGAATTTGTATAAGAAAATATCGATTTCGAAGTAAGAAAAGTTCAAATTAATTTTTTTTTGCCACTGGGGCTCGGATCGCCAGGGCTGGCGACCCAGACGCGATCCGATCGCCCAAACGAGCAGTTACTCTTCGCAGTCGGTCGCCCAACAGCGCGAACCGGTCACGTCCAAACCACCGGTCTGGGCGATCCGAGAATAGGTTTTTTTTTTTTAGAATATTACTATTGTTTTTTTTAGAATGTTCCTTTTTTTTAATTTTAGATGTTACATTTTTTAAAAAAATTTTAGAATGTTACTATTTTTTTATTTAGGATGTTACAATTTTTTTCTAGAATGTTACTTTTTTTTTTTTTTTAAATTTTAGATGTTACGTTTTTTTTAATTTTAGAATGTTACTTTTTTTTTTTTAAGGATGTTACTAATTTTTTTTTAAATTTTAGATGTTACGTTTTTTTTTAATTTTAGAATGTTACTAATTTTTTTTGTTTTTTTGTTTTTTTTAGAATGTTACTTTTGTTTTTCTTTTTAAATTTTAGAATGTTGAACTTTGTATTTTTTTATGATTTTTTCTTAAATGTTAGTATATGAAATTTTTTTTTTTTGTTTTTTTTAAATGTTAGTGTATGAAATTTTTGTTTATTACACTGTTTTTACAATTTTATTTTTAATATATAATGTGTTCATATTTTAATTTTTTCGTACTATATCGTAATAGAACGATGTAGATCCAAATACATTTGAAGAATTTTTGGAACCGGAAGAATATGTGATTACGGACATTTATTTGCAACTGATCAAATCTTTAATTCGAAACCAGAGTTGGTGAACTGGGCAAAAGAAACAGCTATAAAAGTGAACACGTATTTGATTGTCACTCGGTATTTAAGTTCAAGAACATCCGACCGTATGTTACACTAGGTTGCGAGCGTGGAGGTGCAAAGAAGCCCGTAGTTGACGATGAAGAAGAAGAAGTTCAAGTAAAAAGGCGGGGTCCTTACGGGACTAAAAAGTGTGGTTGTCCCTTCAAATTACAAGGCGAGCAAATAGTGATGTGTGAAAATTGGCAAGTATTCGTACACGATGGGAGGCATAACCATGCAATAGGTGTATATACTCACGGTCAAGCTCAGGCAGAAAACTGACGGAGGAGCAGCTGATACAGATTAAGCAATTCAGGAAGAGTCATGTGTCACTCTATAATATTTTACGATTTTTCCATGAACAAAATATCATTAACTCTAATGCATCCTGATTTTATGTTTAGGGTTTAAATTGAGGTTCTAATAATATGATTAGCATTATTTTTCGTAGTGCCCAGAAAATATATAACGTCGTTGCGAAGATTAAGAAGAATATGATGCAGGGGCGAAACACGGTTGAAGAAGTTCTCTGCCTAAGTGCTAAACGGGATTACCTATAGAAACCATGAGGACAACAACGTGCTCAGTGACATTGTCGTTGCACATCCGACATCAATTGTAATATTGAGAACGTGGCCATATATACTTATAATGAATACGACTTATAAAACAAACAAGTAAGTTGTATTAAATTTGTGATATTAATTGTACATTTAGGTTTTATTTGCAAATTGACTATTTAAAGTTATACTATAAATATGGTTTAGGAGTAACCCTCGAATGAATACTAGAATGAAATATGTCATATTTAATCAGTTTTGGGTTAAGTTTATTGGGTTTTATGTTTAGTTTCTAAACAAGTTATCTGCTTTATGTGTTTTTTTAAAAGAGGTACAACATACCACTGTTGGAAGTCGTAGGGGATGACCTCAACTGGTAAGAATTTCACTGTGACCAGTGCTTTTATAAGAAATGAACAAGCTACAACTTATAGATGGGTTCTTCAACAGATTAAGCATCTATACTTTTCAAATGCTATGTCAACAGAGAATCAAGACGATGTTTGTGATCATGAGCTGAAGGTAATTATTACAAACAAGGAATGTGATTTAATGCCCCTGATCAACGAAGTGTTCAGTACAACGTACCATATGCTATGTAGAAGACACATCAATCAAAACGTGTTGGCCAAATCAACCGAGTTGACAAAAGATGAAGAGGTTGAATCACTGTTTTTAAATGGGTCATGGAAGAAATTGTTGGACGAAATCGATGAGCTGAAATACTTAAGGAAATTAGATGCTCTAAAGACGAAGTGGAAGAGCATGCCGAACTTCCTACACTATTTGTTCAACAATTGGTTGAATCCCTTTGCTCATAAATTTATGAGATGTTGGACTAAGAGTCATATGCATTTTGGGATGGAGACCACCAATCGGGCTGAGAGTGAACACTTAGTGCTGAAGCTATGGCTTTCAACATGTCATGGTGATTTGGATACTGTGTTCCTTAATATTGACTCGCTTATTGAATGTCAAATAGTAGACATTAAGACATCATTAGAGTTTTCCAAGACTAAAGAGAAGAAAAACACGAAGAGCAATCACATATTTTATATTGTAAGTAATAAAATCAGTTACGTGGCATTGAAAAAGATATGGTTGGAGATACCGAGAGCTGCCAGGATATATGATGATCAAAAAAATAAGTGCAAGCACTATTTGAGGACGTCACACGGCTTCCCTTGTGCTTGCGAGCTGATTACACAGTTCGATCACGTTCTTCCTATACAGTTATCTGATATTAAGGCCTTTTGGAAGACACTAGAAATTGGCGGTCGTCATCCTTAAGCCCGGCAACAGGACATAGATTCTGAGATGCGTTTTCTCATTGACCTCTTGCATCAGATAAGTACAGGACCCATATCCAAAGTTAGAAAGATACGTCGTTTTGCAAAAAGGGTATTGAATACGGTTTTGCCTGTAGATCCGGGTGTGACATTGACATCACCTCCTGAAGTAGCAGTCACTAAAGGCCAGAAGAAGACGAACTCAACAAAAAGAGACAAGTCACATTGGGAGCACGTATCGATTGCTCATCGAAAGATACGAAAGTCAAGCGGATCTGGTTCTAGTTCTGGCACTGGATCTGGGTCGTGGTCCGATTCGGGTTCTAGGTCGGGATCCCATGGGAGGAGGGGACCGCCACGAGCTCCTAGGGGAAGTGGCAGAGGGCGCGACCGTGGCCGAAGTAGTTTATCTTCTGTGATACATGTATTCCCGTGTTCCACATTTCCTTATACAAACACTTTCCCTGCTTTCATTTATCCTTTCATCAGCAATTGGAAGAACGTATTGGTGATGGAAATTGTGGTTATCGGGTTGTGGCAGATTTTGTATTCGGTGATGAACATCAATGGCCAGAGGTTCGTAGACGAATGCTTTATGAATTGGAGCATTCAACGAATGTGTATCTTAATTTAGTAAGTTCATAGGTACGTGTTAATGAGCTCGTTCATAGGATACATTGGCAGTGGATGGACCTGCGACGTACGAGCATTGGTTTGAAACACCTGATTCGCTTTACGTCATAGCAAATGCATTCAATCTGTATGATACTAATTGCACAGCTTGGTTCTACGATTGTGTTAGCTTTGTATTCCTATTCGGATCGTCCAGGAGGTACATTGGTTATTGGTCTCTTGACAGAACAACAATACTTTATTCAGGTAACTGTCGAATATCAATATCTTTATGGTTTTTACGTTGTTCTGTATTATATGATGTTTGGGTTTACTATTTTACTGACATTTACATATTCCTCTTTGTTTGACATAGCTACAGTTGAATGATGGGTGTCCGATACCTCCTTTACACGTTCAATAGATTTATCATCGTACCAAACAAGTCAGCAATTGGGCAGATTCGTATCAGAATAGGATTGCAGATTGGAACGCGATGGTTGTTCAAAATAGAAAGTAAATAGGAATTTATTTTTTGATTAAAAAAATTATATGTACGAATTTTTTAACTTAGTTTTAAAACATATACACGTTAACTCTTTTGGTATATTTCCATTTTGATTAATGTTAACTCGTTTTACGGTTCAATATCTTTATATTTAATATATTTCGGGTTTAGGGTGCTTTATATTTTTTCTATTACAATTGTAAAAATACTAAATGTATAAAAAAAATTTCCATCAACCAACAACACTACAAAAAAAGTCATACACTACAAAATAAGTCATAAACTACAACTAGTCAAGTACATAAAACAACACTAACGTCGAGTCTGATGATACCTCTTGATCATGTCGGAAGCCCTACCAACCTTCGTAGTATCATCAATATCGTCACGGTACAACTCACGAGATATCATATCCAATAGAACATGCGGTGTAATAGGAGCTGTCGTCGGTAATTGCACGCCGCGGGGGAGCCTATCCAAATTTTGAATCCTTGGATGAGTGCGGAGAAGAAACCAATGCATGTAATCATTTGTGCACGGAGATGAAGGTATAGCAAGTATACTGGTCCATGTAGACGTAAGCAGATGAGATGGTGCCTCCAGCTAAAATGCCTCTATGAACATATTCTTGACCATGTACACTTTATTATTTGCTTGCTTGCGGTGCTCCTGAGGACGAAAAGGATAAGCTGGAATACATTGAACCTCCCCCTAAACTGTCTCACAACCCTATCAGGCATATAGGGCTCAACACAATTAAAGTATGCAATCATCTCATGGTATGTAGAAACTCATACATCAGTAATCTCATCAGATCTGTATGGAGTCTACTTGACCTCATCAGCAGTCATCGTATCTAAACGAATGCATAAGTCAATTAATTTGTTCTCCATTTTGTGACACAACATCACAAACCTCTGGATGTGCGATTTGCATAACCTTGCTCCCGGTCTCACCGGAGGTGCAAACATAGGAAAATACAAGTATATCCAAGCCTTTAGAAAAAAAATAATTAAAAAAAATCAGTAACCCTATTATTAGAAAAAAATAAACCCTAAAATGTAAAAAATAATTAAACAGGATGAAGATTATATTGATATTACCTCAAGCAGTGACCAGTAACCAAACAACTCCTTCGCATTAACACGAAAGGCCTACCCTAAACTCCGATAAAGTAGGTAAGTGTAGCAGCACCCCATGCAAATCAACCAACAGAACTAACATTCTTCACGAGCGGCCACAGCTTCCCAGGGACATTAATTCCACTTTTGCCGATGAAGAGCAAACTACCGAGTAAATACAAGACGTAACAGGTGGCCCTCTGTTTCGTAGACAGTCCACTTTGAGGAGATTCAGCAACTACTGCCAAGTCCTGACCATTTATGCCAATACTGGAGTCGGAGATATCGAGATCGCTCTGGATAACTGCAATTAACTGCTCCCTGGATTAATACTGGTCGACGATGTTACCGTAAGAAGATACGCTCAGAATCAACTCAATATCATGCAATGTAACTGTCATCTCCCTTTAGGGCATGTGAAAACTGTTGGTGTTTGGCTGCCACCTCTCCATAAAAGTATATAGCAAGAAGGAGTTCGGATACTGGAATATGCGGGACCTCAAATGTGATAGTCCTATCTCCCCTGCCAACTGTACAACTGTAGGATCACTAGGGGTCCAAACGGTCAGGGACACGTAGCGAGACCTCGACTTCAAAATGCCTCTATCCTGCAAAAATAATGTAAACACCATAAATAAAAGTAAACAAAATATTCAAATCTATAATCAAAAATAAAAAATATACAAAATATTCAAATTACCTGCCCATGCCATGTACTACCAGCGACATGACCGCTATACGAAGGGACAAGGACTGGATCCTGTGGACCTCCATCAGCTGGACCTGTCTACTCCTAACTGTCATTCTTTGATTTCTTCCTCTGCGTAGGGTTGATAGGAGGACATGACTTCTCGGGTCTTTTTTGTCGCGACCCAGCAATCTCACTCATCACTGACATGAAACTGCTAGTCAACCCTTTCCCCTTACCCGAAGTAGGCCTATCGCTGGATGATGAGGCCTCAACCACAGGAATAGGCTCGTGATCATCACCGTCACTGTCACCATCATCATCATCATCATCATCATCATCATCATCATGTCCACCATCATCTTCATCGTCCTTACCGCTATGAATGCAGAGAGAACCAACCCTGACGGTCTCCTCATTTATCACTCCCCTTTTCTAAATTTATAACTATATCTCTCCCTTCTCATGATCTGCACTTCCTTAGCGCCCTCCCCAAAGAAACCACACCACTCATTTCCCTGAGCCACTACCACCACCCCCCCACCATACCCTTCAAGAGAAAAAACGGAAAACATCTTCTTCCAACCTTACTTCATCTCTCTTATCTTTCGAAATAAAACTAAAATTGTAACTATATTCCTTTCTTCCGTGACCCGTTTCTTGTCTCGTCCAACCCTTTCTAGATCGGGATGTACCAGAATCCCTACCCAACCCAGCATGAGATGAGGAATTGCCACGAGCAGTGGCTCTTTACTCGGCCCCGTTGTAAGATGAGTCCACCTGGACGAACCCAGCAAGCTGCTCGAAGAACTATGCACCTAACTGCAACCCTGGACCACTAACCTCATTTAATGAAATATGAGTTTTAGAGAAATACTGTGTCAAATCCAGGCCAGGCATATAGATAGGCAGAGAAGGAGCATGTGCATATGGATCATATGATGTTTGTGGTGGCTGAGAATATTCATAAGGGTCATAGGGTACAGGGGTGTACGGATGGTGTGATGTGGTAGGAGGATGGGTCCTAAACGGTACAGGGGGTGGCTGGGTGGAAGATCCCGATGCACCAGGTCATAATACATACCCGGTCCAATAGGTGCAGAAGTGGATGGTATGTCTGATGTACTGTGGCGTCCCCTCACACCACGGGATGATGCAGTCACTGCACGACCTTCAAGCCGACCAGTCCTGTCTGTCACAGGACCTAAATCATCATCACCCCTACGTGCTCCGGGTCGAACTATCTAAACAAATCATCAAACATTTTCCTCAATGAAATTACATAATATCTGTCTATTCATCATATTTTTATATGATACAAGTAATGCATTTTTCTTCATCTTTATATTATTAAGTTAAAGCCGTGCATTAAGCTAAATTCATTATAGTTATATTTATTACCCATTTGAACACTTTACACTTTTTATTCCATTATGTTAACCCTAAACGCATAAAATTTTTCAATATAAAAACCTAAACTCAAATTGCATAAACGCTTATTTATGCAATTTGTTTATGACATTTGTTTATAAAGTTGTATTATTCATATAAACCCTAAATCATAAACTCTAAATAAATAAAATTATACAATCAGTCAAGTCCACAGGCACCCTAATAAACATAATAAATTATGCCGAGCATAATATAACTTCTAAATCAAACAAATAAACATAAACGTAATAATAATTTTTAAAAAATCACATAATCATTAATTATAATAACATAATCATAAATAAATCCTAAAAAAAATTAAATAAATTAAATAACATGACATAAGCTTCAAATTAACCAAATAAACATAAACGTAATCATAATTTAAAAAAATAAACAAATTAAATAACATAATATAAACTTTAAATTAAATAAATAGACATAAACGAAACCATAACTTTAAAAAAATAACATAAAGTATAAACAAATATAAGAAAAAAATTAAAAAAATTAATAAATAAAAAATAAAAAAACTTTTAAAAAATAAAAATTAAAAAAATAAACAAATAATAATAAAATTAAAAAATAATAAAAAATTGAAAAAATAATAAAATAATAAAAAATTTAAAAATTAAACAGAACAAAAAATTAAAAAATAAAAATAAAAAAATTAATAAAAATAAAAAATAAGAAGAAAAAAATAAAAAAAATAAAAATTAATAAAAGAATTTAAAAAAGAACAAAAATAATTTAAAAAATAAAAATAAAAAAATAATAAAAGAATTTAAAAAGAACAAAAATAATTAAAAAAAATGAAAATTAAAATTAATAAAAAAATTAATAATAAAATAATAAAATAATTTTAAAAAATAAAAAATAATTTAAAAAATTTTAGAAATAATAAAATAATTAAAAATAATTTTTTAAAAAAACCAGGCGGCCGCTTGAACCGGCGACCGCGAACGAACCGATCGTTGGATTGGGCGAGTGGTACGCAGCTCGAACGTGCGGTCCAGCGGTCAAAGACATCACGCGGTCGCTGGACCGAGCGACCCGACGCAATTTCGGCCAGAAAATTTTCTTTGCAAAAACAGTAATTTTTTTTCAATCTAATTATTATTTTCAAATTTTCAACCAATAAAAATGTAAATAAATGAGTATAGATCGAAGTACTAACATTTTTTTCGAATTACAACAGTCGGATCTTCCTAAATTTGAAGTTGAAATTTGAAGTTTTAGAGAGAAGTGAGAGGATTTGTTGAAGAGAGAGAAAGTTTATAGTTCAAAATGAAATATTTTGAATTTTTTCGCGATATACATATATATACCCGAGTTAGAATTATTGAGCCAATTTTATAATTAATCCTTATCCCTAATTCAATCCCGCGCTTGAGCATGAAATCTAGCCCCAACACTCAGGAAATGTTACAGAAGATTCGAACCGTCAACAACACTCAAGATCCTCTGTAACATTTCATGTAACATTTTTTTTTATAATATGTTTTCCCCCTTAGGGTTTACCCTTTTCTCTCAGGATTTGTCTTTTATTTGGTAGGTTTTATTAATAAAGTATATCTAATTAGGAATGTTACAGAGAGTGTTACAGGAAATGTTACAGAAGATCCGAACCGTCACCAACGCTCAAGATCTTCTGTAACATTTCCCGTAACATTTCTGAAAAACCTTAGAGGGGGGGTGAATAAGGTCTTTGGCTAATTATCGAAAATTCTTTGTTAATTAAAAGATAAACCTCCAAATTTTTTTGAAAGAGAATTCTAAAAATCTTTTAATAAAATTCCAAACCAAACAAAATTTTGTGATTGAGACAAGTAAGAAACTTAAAGAAGAACACAAGGAGTTATAGTGGTTCACTCTCTCAAAGAGTTACATCCACTACCTTGAGTCAACACCCAAGGATTTTTCAAATCCACTAAAACACAAAGATATACCAACTACAAATATGAGGATCGCCCTACAAGGGTTTTGCACACAACCTCAAATCACAACACAATGTAAATCAAAGGATTACCCAAAGGGTTTTTCAACACAAACCTTTGATATCAATAAAAGAGAAAGATAGGTTTAAGAACAATATTACCACTTTTGAGCTTGAGAAATAATAGGTACAACTCAATGAAATTGTTCTACAAGCTCCTCCTTTCTTCTTCTTTGATGATGATCAATAATGAAGCTCAAGAAGATTTTTGTTTTTGGAATGAAAAGTGTTTGCAATAAATGTGCTTTTGAAGCTCTTCAAAGTTTTAAATGTTCACAATGAATATTTCACCAAACTTGTCTACTTTATGGCTGATCATAAAGTCTATATATACTGTCTTAAAAAAGTGACCGTTGCATTCAGTGCAACGGTAATATTTTATACAGTAAATGTGGAAATCGGACGACCGACTCTTTAAATAGAAAGATTTGGACTTGTCCAGCTAGAAAACGGACTGCCGATTTTTTGATTTAGAGAAAAATCGGACGACCGGTTCTAAAACCGGACGACCGAATTTTTGGACAGAAAGATTCGGACTTGATCCTCTGAAAAACGGACTGCCGAATTTTTTGATTTAGGAAAAAATCGAACGACCGGTTCTAAAACCGGATGACCGAATTTTTGTTTCTTCAGCCAAGTTTCTTTTTAAGACAAAAATTTTCTTCATTGTTTCAAAAACATGTATTCTTGACAATCATTTTAAAGAGAAGAAAAACCTTCCAAAAACATCACAATTTCAGTCAAGAATACTTAGATTTTAACAAAAGTTTATATATGAGAAAATCGTAAAAGAAGCTTCACATATGATCAATAATCAAAGAGTAAGACTAGGGAGTTTTACAAGGTAGTACCTAATTCACTCTAACATAGACAATGCCTTCAATGTCTTCAATGTCTCCAATGATTTGATCTTGGAATGACTTGGTCTCTTCTTCTCCATTTTGCCCTCATCAACAAGATCTTTTGCTTGTAGACTTTGAGACTTCACAGTGCTTCTTTTGTTCTATGAAAGGTTAGCTAAAATACTCACACAAGCATATGTTAATCATAATCAAAATCATAAGTATTAATGCCCTTAGGGCTAACAATTTCTTTTTATAATATGTTTTCCCCCTTAGGTTTTACTCTTTTCCCTCAGGGTTTATCTTTTATTTGGTAGGTTTTATTACTAAAATATACCAAATTAGAAATGTTATAAAACGTGTTACAGGAAAGGTTACAGAAGATCCAAACCGCATCACCAACTCATTCCTGCCAAACCCACTGGAAAATTAGGGACTCAAGTAGGAAATTAGATGTATTATTTGTTAAACACAAAATAATAATATACCTGCTACAAAATCAAACAAATTAAAATTTTAAAAAATAATATAAGTAATAATTCTTTCAAAAAAAGTCTAACTATGTACACCAATAAAAAAACTCATAAGGTATAATTCAACAATTTTCAACGTAAATAATATATAACAAAAATCTAATAATATAAGTTCAATCAAAGAAGTGCAAAAGTTCAATAACATAGTGGAATAAATAAAGTGGAATAACAAGAGTTTTAGATGCACAAATAGTAAATTCATTGAATTCTTCATTGATCAATCAAACAAATTTTTTTATTTTTAATATTTAGTTTATACATATGTATAAAATAAGGGGTTAATAAAGGCAACTCGGGAATCTATAAGGATAATTTGAAAAAATTAAAAAAATTTCATTTTCACCTAAAAATTTTCTCTCTTTAAAAAAAAATTCCCTAAACTTTCTAAAGACTCTTCAATTCAATCTCAAATCTTGGAAGATCGACCATCAAAATTAAAAAAAAGAGAGTAATTCTTCAATCTATTCTCATTTATTTACAAATTTATCGATTTAGATCATAAAAATATATCTTTAATTTAAAAAAAAAATCGTAATTTTAGATTATTTTTTCTGGGGAAACACTGCACCTTCTCCAAGATACAAAGATGTTGAATGCTATTACTGTATTACTGTAGTAAAGAGGGGCACATTAAAAGGAATTGCTTCAAGTGGAAGAAAGATAAGAAAAATAAGAGTGATTATATTTTTTTACTGCAGTACATGTGCATCTCAAAAATTTTGTGATTGCTAACAATTTGGTTTCTGTCACTTGTGTTCTCTGCTCTCAACTAGTGACATCTGGGGATTCAAATTAAAGAATTTGTCTTGTATATAAGCAAAGGCCGATCACCTGCCCCAACTACAAAGAACAAGTGGAATATGTGGTGTTGAAAGGAGGGGAATTATTTGTTACTAAGATTGACAAAGTTCTGGTCTCCGGGAGCAACAACAAATTGGCTAAAGATCATTTGTATGCATTTTATTATATAGTGGAACTGGTGATATATGATGGGGGTATGAGGAGAATGAAGCTTAGGACGTGAACCAACCGACAGACTGTGGATAATCCTTTGATATGTACTACGGCCGCTAAAGGTTGTTTTAGTCTTTTTTCCAATCATTTGAGTTTCTTGTATCCATTCATCCATCCTGTTGTTACCAATTAAACTTGTGCTGTATAGATAGATAGATGTAGTGCTACAACACTTGTTTTGATCCCTTATGAAGGTCTCTTTTATTATTTTCTTGGTACTTTTACTTGGCATTCTTTTACTGGAAGGAACCATCATTTTAAACTTTTGACTCTGCATATTATTCTCAAATTCCTACTTAGAAAAACTAGCCTGATGATGTGATGTGAGGATGGGAAACTTGAGCAAGAGCTCAAGATGAAAGTATATGATAATAAATGTGATAGAGAGAATAAGAAATTTGCTGCAACAAGAATTTGAATGTCGAATGGTAGAGATATTCATGATCCAATCAACAAGAATAATACTTGTCTTCTGCATTAAAGACTTTATTATAATACTTTTTTTCTTCTTCTTGTCTGCAGAGTGGTTTTTGCCTATTTATTTCTAGCAACCATGTTTTCATCAAATGTAGATGCCAAGCCAACACTGAGTTTTATTATGTCTAATAACTTCAAGTATTCAACCAGCATTCAAATTTTCTATGCGCATTTGTAAACTCAAATATTTAATCAAACTTTTTGATTCTTCCTCTTATCAATCCATGCTTTTTTTTTTCCCATTTGAATACTCTAGAATATACCCTGTATCACTCTCTATAATATTCATTTTATAACAATTATAATGATATTTTATTAATAAAATCTATTAAATAAAATATAGACTTTAAAAAAAAGTTTTATAAAACGAAATATTGCAAAAATTTTATAAAGAGTATTAAAAATAATCCTTGAATGAAAATTGTAGCAAAAGACTTTCTAACTCCAGTATATAATTAGTAAAAAGAAAAACTAATGGCATGTAAAAATGCAATATGTTGAATAAAAACTAAATCTTACTACACATCCAACAACACACTAAATTTGTTGTTTTGATATGCTGAATATTCTCCTATAGCATAAGATTTATAAATATAAATTAATTTAGTATATTAATAATTTTACTAATTATTCTTTTAAAATACCTTTATCCAGAATGTAGAATATAAGAGATGCTTTAATATATAAATTTAAAAATTATTCTTCCTTTGATGTAGCTAAAATTTAACGATATAAATTTTGATAAATGCTTGTTTAATTTAAAGTTAATATTGTGATAATAAAGAAGAAACTTTTTTCCGGAAAAAAAAAAAAAGAAAGATAATTGTCCAAATAAAAATAAGAAATTTATTTGCTTGCTTTAGAAAATAAGAGAATGCGTTCAGTTTACAGAGCGCAGTGGCGAATGCTCTTCAGTTGTTTCGGAGCTCAACTCCTAAACGAACGGTTTAAAAGTCAAAACCCCCAACTCAACTCAACGAACCTGCGTCCTCCTCCTGCTCGAGGATCACTGGCTTTTGCTCATGGCTTCAGCTGAAATTAGTGATTTGTTGCTGCTTCTCAGGAGAATCGAACGCAGCTGGTACCCTGATCCTCATATGAAAGATATTCTTAAAAGACTGAAGCTGAAGATGGAAATTCTGATCTTAAAATGGGATCTCGAGCGTGATTTGGGAGTCCTATTGAAGTCAAGAGATTGAGATGTAGATGGGAGATTATCACCAGTTTCTGCAAAACTGAAGGAGCAGCATGATTTAGATGCGCTGACACTTATCAAACCAGAAATGGAGGAGATGAATTCTGCTTTTCTCAATCCTCCAAAATATGTCACCTCAAAGAGTGATAAATATGTGGTTAGTGTCATTAACTTACTTCTGGAGAACCTGAAAAATGTGTTAAGAACTGAAGTTGGCTTCCTTGCTTTGTTGAAACCTGAAATTTCAGTCCTTGAAGAGAATGAGATTTTTAATTAGTTTCCTTCTTTTTATATCAGAATTCGACAGTACCCAGGGTTTTCCTAAAGGTCTTCTCTTTAGTTTTGTTGAAGTTGTAGCTTTCAATGTGGGCTATGTACTCCACTTCCTTCAGTTAGACATGAACATGGAAGAAGAACTTGTGCCAAAGTTGAATATTGAGCTCTCAGGTATTGTGGCAAAAATTAACCCTTTACATCTATCTAGATGCAGGATGAATTTCTGTTCAAGCTCCTCTGCTTGTCTATAAAGCAAAAGTCATTATTGATGCAGGATGTTTTATGTGCTGACCTATTTTCAAAAAAAGTGAAGTATTGTCACTCACATTAAGCAAGAAACAAAGATTTTCACATGTAATGATCCAATTCATCAATGAGTATGGAGGTCTCTTTCCAATATCTTCAATGTTCAAGTTTCCTGCGACTAATGAAGTAGGATTTGTTGCTTTTATCTTAAATAACTTTAAGGAGAGGTTGCCCCGTGAACCAGCATCAGATGATCACGGTTCACCAGATGATCTGTTGAAGATTCATATTAACACTGTTTATGAGGGGCTACAGGCGCTGAGACATAGCTTTGGTGGCAATTCTGGGCTAATATATAATACTGAAGGATTAAGAGCTCTTTTCACATGTCATAAGGATCTGGTTTACCAGGCTGAATACTTTGTTGATTTGCCTGCCTCTAAAGCAAGCAATCAACAGCTGGAACTGGCTTACCTTTCCGAAGAGATCAGGCATATCCAAAAAGAGATTGAAACCATTATTAATGACACCCCAAGTCCAAGGCAATATCAGCAGTTCGAACTGTATCTCATCCGAAGATAATCCTAAGAGTGTTGATGAAGTGGTGAATTATGAGGTTGAATTGGGATGGAAGGAGACAAAATTATTGATCAACTGGTGGGCTTGGAAGATGAGACCAACCTCCTTCTAGAGCAACTTATTAGAGGATCAAAGCAACTGAAAATTCTCTCGATTGTTGGCATGCCTGGAGTTGGCAAAACAACTCTTGCTTGTTCAGTGTATAACGATTCTTTAGTTACCAAGTTCTTCCACCTTCGTGCTTGATGCTCTGTGTCTCAAGTATATAAAAGCCATACATTATTGTCTGAAATTTTGGGTCAAATCACTGAGCAAACTAACCAAACTTGCGGAACAAGTGCCAGTAGTTTTGCTGAAAAGGTTTACAAAGGTTTAAAGGGAAACAGATACCTTATAGTCGTTGATGATATTTGGAATATTGAGGCATGGGATGTTCTCTAGGAATCTTTCCCTAATGACTGCAATGGGAGTAGAGTTATATTCACAACTAGACACCATGTTGTTGCTTCACAAGCAAAAAGTGTTCCTCATGATATTCGCCTGCTTTCTGATGAAGAAAGTTGGAAACCATTACCGGTTAAGCTTTTTAAGGAAGAAAATTGCCCTTCAGAACTTCTTGAAGTGGGGAGGAGAATTGCAAAGGTTTACCACTTTCAATAGTTTTGACTGCTGGGCTTCTGAAAATGACAGAGGGGAACCGAAGTTGTTGGAAACTGGTTGAACAAAGATTGAGATCGCATGATCCATCAGACCGACCTTCACACACTGGAACTTAGTTACAGGCATTTACCAGGTTACTTGAAACCATGCTTCCTTTATTTTGGAGCATTTCATGAGGACATGGAAATTCCTGTAAGGAAGCTCCTTCAGTTATGGGTTGCCGAAGGTTTCATATATCTGCCAAAAATAGGGCCAAAGAGTGCAGAAGATGAGGCGGAGAACTATTTGAATGATCTAGTTAATAGAAGCCTTGTGATTATTGCCAAACGAAGCTCTGAAGGTTGGGCCAAAGCATGCGGCATTCATGATGTGATCCATGACTTTTGCTTGCCTAAAGCGAAACAAGAAAAATTCATACTTGCTTAGATAAATATGATACATCTTCTAGATTTTATGATTCTGACGTGCACTAGGAATATCGATTAAGCATTGGTTGCAATTCAATTCCTCCAATTGCAATGGGGTATTTTGAGTCGAGAGTTCGTACTGTACTAATCACTAAATCCAGAGAAATTTGCCAAGGACAGCGAACCATGCCGTTGCGTACAACAAGTTTCCCTAAAGAATTCAGTGGCCTTGATGTTACAAGATACAAGTTTAAACTTCTTCGGGTGTTGGACTTGGGAACCATAGAAGTGGAGGCTAAAAGTGTTTTTATCGCTATTTGTGAGATGGTTTCTTTGAGATTCTTAAGCCTCGTTTACACGAGAAATCCCAGCAGAAATATCCAACCTCAAGAGCCTGGAAGCCTTTCTTCTAGATGGACCACGTTGTGATACCCCCAACCATGCCACTAGGTCAACTGCGGCAGAGTATAGTATCTGCGTGCCTCTCGGCACTAAACTATAAATAGAAAAAAAACAAGAGCGTAATCCCCTGGGCAACACTTAGAAGTATATATAAAATATGCAGCGGAAAACAAAGTAATCTAAACACTAAAAGGGCGCTCAAAATATAGGATTCAAGAAAATTTCTTATCTTATAATAATTCCGATACAAAGATAGAAATACTTTACAAACGGCTCGAGTACAAGAGAGCAAAACAAAAACACATGTCCTTACGGAGAGACTCAAACCAAAACTCCACGCCTAAAACTTCAGTGGTTCATTGTATCTCTTGATTGTCCAGGGTTAGTCTGAGAAGAAAACATAATATGGAAAACCGTGAGCGCGAACGTTCAGTGAGTCCACGTGTGTGTGCGCGCTATAGTGATTTCTTTAAAATAATTATGATGCAGTTTCACAAAATATTTCATGCAATGTTATAAGAGAACATTTTCTTTTACTATTTTAACAAAATCGATGCTTGAACCTACATGAGGGTTTCGAGCGCAGCTGGGAAGTCTGAGCGAATCAAGACACATCAGCACAGCTTTTACGTCCCAAATTTAAAAGAACATGTAATGCAACAGTGGGGCTCTACGGACAACGCCCGGATCCCCAAAACGAGGCCATCGGAACCAAGTTCTGGCATCTTGTAGTCGATACTAGCCAAACACCATACGAGCGCTTGATTACAAAACAACCGCACTCCCATATTACTGGTCAAATCAAACTACAGACTCTTGGGGCATCTACCAGGTCTGCCTGGGGCCAACTTCAGTTTCGAGCCCCTCTTGACTCTCCACTAGGCGGCCGTTCCACCGCAGAGCATGATGCGATGTCCACGTAAATACTGATTGGGCCACACCCTCCAGGTACTACGCTCCTCTTCAAGTGGATCCACCCTCAGAGTAAAAAACCCATCCATGTCATCGGAAGAGGCCCTAGTACGGGGGACTAGTCACATACAGTGCAATCCGCTAACGCGTCTGTTTCTATGATTTTCACCAAACTTTAACCCTAGTTGGAATGAGGTTTTCATATGTATTTATAAATCGAAAGACCATTTGCCCGGCCATCATAACCGATTCAAGTCGTAAACATTTCAGAGCACAAAAAATCCTCATCCGCCAGTCATCACATGCTTATGCAAATTTCATAATTATGCCAATGCCAAGCCTATATTCATGCATGTCGAAACATGTAACTTTTCAGGACCAAAGTATTCTCCAGCTTATGTAGATTTTACAAACATGCCATGTTTACATTCATGCATGCCAAATCATATAACTTTCCAAAACCAAAGTATTTTTCAACTTATAAATATTTCCAGAAAACTCATGTACAGACTAGTTTTTTTACAACAATAATAAGCTGTTTTAAAAAGACAACACCTATATAGAAAACTGCTCCTATGCATTTCTAATGAACACGTAACACATCGTGGAGAACATCTCCAATTAAGAAAAACATGGCATGTTATACCGTTTCAAAAATAGTAGATATTTTATGATAAGTTTAGAAATTATAGTTATATAGCTAGTAACTTTTGAATAACATTATAAAACGGAGTTTGTGGATTCACCTGGATGCAAATCTGATTCTACGATCCTACAAAATGATAATATGAAAATACTTAATACCCGGGTACTAATTAAATAGCCCTATTCCCTAAATGATATCAAAATCCTACGAAATAAACTTAATAAGTATATATACCTATATCATGTTATATATATTTATAATAATTATTTAAAAAGATCGAAAATCCTATACCCCTAAAAAATATATACTCTCCCAAGAAACCATAATTAACTATATACTAAAAATCCATTTAAAATATTTAAATCCTAAAATAAATCAACCTAAACTATATATATGCTTATATTATATATTTATAAATATAACATAACTAACAAAATAAAATAAAAAGGACTAACCTTAATGGTTTATGGCTGCCTCAAACTTGAGGAAAAACAAAACTCCTAATGTATTATATATATAGATGCCGAGAAACTAAGGAAAAAAAAAAAAGAAAACCCATGATATATACATATATATATATATGTGTTAATGGCAGTTAAGGGCTGAAAAAAGAAAGAAAAGAGAGGAAGCAATTGTAGTGGTGATGGGTGGATATAAGAGGTGGCGAAAAATTTCCTTAAGCACTAAGTTTTTTTTTTTTTTTTATTTTTAAATCCTTATATGAAAATGTCAAGTATTTAAATTTCTAAAATACGCACATTAGGTGTTAAGAATAAAATCCACTTAAAGGCACTTATAAACCTTAATAATATAACTTCAATATAATAAAATTTTATTTTTATTCCCAAGTATCCCCAAAATACCACTAAGTGCCAAAAACACTATATCCCACCAATATAGATCAAACTCTATTTTCATAAAGTCCGTACTTTTAAAGTTATGCTAGGTGCTTATGGGGTAGGGCGTTACATTCTACCCTCCTTAAAAAAAATTTCGTCCTCAAAATTTAATAGTCACGTACCACAACTTCTAAATACTTCTTCTTCAGGTATTTCTAAGTCCCAGGTTGCTTATGGAATTCCATGATGCCTTCCGACAACCTTATATATTGGAATCTGTCTTCCGCGTAGCTCTTTTATGCTTCGCGCTACAATCTCAATTGGTTTTTCTTCGTATGACAGGTCGATTCATAACTCCAATTTGTCATCGTTAAGAATATGATCAGGTACAAGATAGTACTTCTTCAATTATGATACATAATACGTCATGTATACCCCATCAGTTTACTTGGCAAGGTTAGCCGATGCGCTACTTTACCTATCAATAACTTCAAACGGTCCAATATGTCGAGAGCTTAATTTTCCTTTCTTCAGATATCTAAACTTTTTGTGACAAGGCATAAGTTTTAAGAAAACTTGAGTTCCTATACTAAACTCCAGATTTCTCCTTCGGTTATTAGTATAGCTTTTCTGTCTACTTTTAGTTGTCCGAAGCCAATTTTGAGTTATCTTAACTTGTTTCTACATTTCCTCCAACTCTGGCATTAAGTCTCTTTGTCTCTAATGGGATCGAATTCCGACTTCATCCCAGTACAAGGGTTTTCTGCATCTCCTACAATATAATGCTTCAAATTGTGTCATTCCTATTAAAAAGTGGTAGCTATTATTATAAGCAAACTCAGCACAAGCAAGATTGTCAACCCACTTATTCCAAAAGTCCAAGGCGCAAGCTCTTAGCATATCCTCTAGAGTTTGAATTGTCCTTTCAGACTATCCATCGGTTTGGGAGTGTGCTATGGCGCTATAACTTAGGTTGATTCCCATAGCTGCCTGAAACTTGGGTCAAAACCTTAAGGTAAACCTTGGGTCTCTATCGGATATATATATCGAATACATAACTAAATCTATCACCACATTAGCTTTCCCCATAGGTGGTTAGTTTGGTATCGATATTCTTCCAGCAGATCTATCCATTGACATTGTCTTATATTGAAATCTTCTAGGAAAGTGAGTACTAGAAACTTGTATGATCAATAAAGATCTCATATTTTCCCCATATAAGTGAAATCACCACTCCCTAGTCGCACTAGAGTTATTAGCCCCAAATCTTTTATTGGATAGTTCCACTCATAATCTTTCAATATAATTCAAATATAATAAACAACCTATTTATCTTGCATCAAAACTGTCTCTAGGCCTTTCCTTTATAGGGAAAACTCCTCACTTGAATTGGGTAGTAGCACAACTCGTATCGAAGTTAGTCGATGCTTTACTTCTTAGGAACTTCTCTCACACTTCTCCACCCATTTAAACTCAATGGCTTTACTTATAAGTTGTGCTAAAAGTCTAACGATTCTAAAAGAAAGGTCTGTTACGAATCTCCGATAATACTCTTTCTTACTTAAGAAGATATGTACCTCTATTGGTATTTTTCTAGGTTTCTTTCTGTTCCACCTTTGCTGGGTCTACTGATACCCCTTCAAGAGTAATCACATGCCTGAAGTCACTTGTCGCCATTCAAAACCTAAATTCACAAAACTTGATGTACAACTTATGCTTCTATAGGGTTTACAACATTCTTCAAAGATGTTCATGTACTTCGAGGTTAGGTTAATACATAAGAATATCAGCAATGGAAATCACCACAAACTTATCCGAGTAAAAACAGAAAATCCTATGCATTAATTCCATAAATGTAGCAGGTGCACTTGTCAATCAAATGGCATAAGACAGACTTATAATTCCTATATCGGGTGTTGGAAAATGTCATGGGAATATCTCTTTCTTTTGTTCGTACATGATAGTATCCTTATCTTATATCTAATTTGGAATAGCATCCTACTCCTCGAAGTGATCAAACAGCTCACCAATAAGTGGAAGTGGGTACTTGTTTTTAATTGTCATACTATTTAGTCATCTGTAGTCTACACACATAGGCCTAAGGCCCCACATTTCTTCTTTACAAGCAAACTTAATGCACTCCAAGGAGATGTACTTAGATGGATATATTCTTGTTGCAACAATTCTTGTAGTTGCTGTTTCAACTCTCTCAACTCTTCTTGTACCATCCGCTATGGGAGTTCGAGATATTGGTTTAGCACTGGGTACCAAATCTATGCTCAACTCCACGTCTCTATCTAGGGCCAACATCATTAACTCCTCGGGAAAAACATCTATAAACTCCTTCACCATGGGTACTGTCTCTAATTTTACTTCTTCCTTAGGCTTGTTGACTAAATATGCTAGGTACCCTTGACATCCTTTCCATAACAACTTCCTGGCTTCCATGCCAGTCAAAAATGGCTTCTCCCATTTTGTTCGCTTCCCTTAGAATACAAGGATTGACATACTCGGTCGGCTAAACTTAGCCAACCTCCGTCGACAGTCTACTTGAGCGTAATGTTTAGACAATCGTCCATCCCTAGTATCACGCCATAACCCTCAAATGGCAAGGCAATTCAGTCACCAGATAGAATCACATTCTCGACATAGATGTCATAATCTGGGTACTTTGCCTCAGCTATCTTACTCACGTCAACTATCAACTGATAACACATGAGAACAGAAGGTACAGGAATATGTTTTATGAAATGCAAACTCACAATGGAATACGTAGCTCCAGGATCAATAAGTACTCTTGCTGGTTGAGAAAAGATTTGAATCGTACCTTCAACTACTTCTGCTTTGGTGCCTATGGGCAGTCCATCCAATACGTGATTTGAAATATCGGCTCATCCTCTATTTTTTTTATTTTATCCTAGGCTTGACTTCCCATTCTGGAGATGCGGTCGCCAGTTTCTTTTAAAGACATCTAGTAACTCCCTTATCATTGAATCGATTTCTCGCCAGACCAGTACGTTAGATATCATAACTCTAAAGATTAGAAATATTGGCTGACTAGACTTAACTAAATTCCACCCACAATGCACATATTCACATGTCCAGTCAGCTAATCCATTCTTACTATCACACTCGATCCCTCAAATTGATTGAAACAATTATTATCCTCTTTCACTTCCACCGTCCTTTCCAAAAGTATCTTACCCGATGTTAAATACCTAAACCTTAACTTATAGGTTAAAACTACCATACAAAACACCGCACACTAGAACTGTATATCAAATAAAGAGTGGAGCATCCTCTCTATTAATAAAAATAGTCGTTGGTGCACAGGGTAGAACATGTATACAAAATCTGCCATTGATGTACCATACATAACATAATTTGCGATCAACACGATCCTAAGCTCTTCCAGGTTATATAGAGTCATTAAATAATCACACTTACAAAACTAGATTTATACTCAACACATATGTACAGTGTAAACTAAAGAATACAAGTGCACCAGTCCAGTTTAGGTATATCTTCTTCCTAAAGACTATGGTCTAACACTGAGCTTATCAAAAGTACTTTGGATATAATTCATCATAAACACACGGAAAGATACGGCATCAATTCAAAAGCTGAATGTATCTACATGTCCTCTCATTGTGGTTATGACCAAAGATACGGCATCATATACAAAGGAGCACTGTTCCCAGGAGATTAATAACACGATGAGCAAAACCAAAGAGACAAGGGAACTTAAAAGTCTTCGAGAAAAATAAAGCTATGCATTTGGCCCCTAGTACTCGTGTAGGATCTACTAACTCTAACCACATATCGAACCTAGAGCTCTGATACCACATGTGATACCCCCAACCCTGCCACTAGGTCAACTGTAGCTGAGTAGGTATCTGCGTGCCTCCCTATAAGTATAAAAAAAACAAGAGCATAACCCCCTGGGCAACACTTAGAAGTATATATATAATATGCAGCAGAAAACTAAGTAATCTGAACACTAAAAGGGCGCTCAAAATATAGGGTTCAAGAAAACTTCTTATCTTATGATAATTCCGATACAAATATAGAAATACTTTACAAATGGCTCAAGTACAAGAGAGCAAAACTAAAACACATGTCCTTCCGGAGAGACTCAAACCAAAACTCTACGCCTAAAACTTCAGCGGTTCATTATATCACTTTGACCGTCCGGAGCTAGTCTGAAAAGAAAATATGATATAGAAAAACGTAAGCGCGAACGCTCAGTGAGTCCACGTGTGTGCGTGCGCTATAGTGACTTCTTTAAAACAATGATGTTGTAGTTTCACAAAACAGTTCATGCAATGTTATAAGAGAACATTTTCTTTTATTATTTTAACAAAACTGATACTTGAACCTACATGAAGGTTTCGAGTGCAGCTGGGAAGTCTGAGCGAATCAAGACACATCAACGTAGCTTCTACGCCCCAAATTTAAAAGAACATGTAATGCAATAGTGGGGCTCCACGAACAACGTCCGGATCCCCAAAATGAGGCCATCGGAACCAAGTTCCGGCATCTCGTAGTCGATACCAACCAAACACTATATGAGTGCTCAATTACAAAACAACTGCACTCCCATATTACTTGTCAAAACAGGTTACAGACTCCCGGGGCACCTAACAGGTCTGCCCTGGGGCCAACCTCAGTTTTGAGCCCCTTCTAACTCTCCACTAGGCGGCCGTCCCACCGTAGAGCATGATGCGATATCCATGTAAATACCGATTGGGCCACGCCTTCCAGGTACTATGCCCCTTTCCAAGTGGATCCACCCTTAGAGTCAAAAACCCGTCCATGTCATCAAAAGCTCGAGTACGGGGGACTAGCCACGTATAGTGCAATCCGCTAACGGGTCTGTTCCCATGATTTTCACCAAACTTTAACCCTGCTCGGAATGAGGTTTTCATATGTATTTACAAATCGAAAGGCCAATTGCCCGGCCATCATAATCGATTCAAATCATAAACATTTCAGAGCACCAAAAATCCTCATCCGCCAGTCATCACATGCTTATATAAATTTCACAATTATACCAATGCCAAGCCTATATTCATGCTTATGGAAACATGTAACTTTTCAGGACCAAAGTATTCACCAGTTTATGCAGATTTTACAAACATGCAATGTTTACATTCATGTATGCCAAATCATATAACTTTCCAAAACCAAAGTATTTTCCAACTTATAAATATTTCCAGAAAACCCGTGTACAGACTAGTTCTTTTTCACAACAATAATAAGCTGTTTTAAAAAGACAACACCTATATGGAGCACCGCTCCTATGCATTTCTAATGAACATGTAACACATCATGGAGAACATCTCCAATTAAGAAAAACATGGCACGTTATACCGTTTCAAAAATAGTAGATATTTTATGATAAGTTTAGAAATCATAGTTATATAGCCAGTAACTTTTGAAATAACATAATAAAATGGAGTTTGTGGACTCACTTGGATGTAGATCTGATGCTATGATCCTACAAAATGATAATATGAAAATTTTTAATACCTGGGTACTAATTAAATAGCCCTATTCCCTAAATGATATTGAAATAGTATGAAATAAACTTAGGAAGTATATATATACCTATATCATGTTATATATATTTATAATAATTATTTAAAAAGATCGAAAATCCTATACCCCTAAAAAAAATACACTCTCCAAGAAACCATAATTAACTATATACTATATACTAAAAATCCATTTAAAATATTTAAATCCTAAAATAAATCAACCTAAACTATATATATATATATATGCTTATACTATATATTTATTAATATAATATAACTAACAAAATAAAATAAAAAGGACTAACCTTAATGGTTTATGGCTGCCTCAAACTTGAGGAAAAACAAAACTCCTAATATATTATATATATAGATGCCGAGAAACTAAGGGGGAAAAAAAAAAAAAGAAAACCCATGATATATACACATATATATATATATATATATGCTAATGGCGGTTAAGGGCTGAAAAAAGAACGAAAAGAGAAGGAAGCAATTGTGGTGGTGACGGGTGGATATAGGAGGTGGCGAAAAATTTCATTAAGCACTAAGTTTTTTTTTTTAATTCTTATATGAAAATGTCAAGTATTTAAATTTCTAAAATACACACTAGGTATTAAGAATAAAATCCACTTAAAGGCACTTATAAACCTTAATAATAAAACTTCAATATAATAAAATTTTATTCTTATTCCCAAGTATCCCAAAATACTACTAAGTGCCAAAAACACGATATCCCACCAATATAGATCCAAACTCTATTTTCATAACGTCCATACTTTTAAAGTAATGCTATGTGCTTATGGGGTAGAGCATTACACACGTGGTATAGTTTTATTACCACATACCTATGGGATATGACAAGCTTGAGGCATCTCCTTATTAGTAAGGTGTCTAAGAGTGCCACTGCATTTGTTGAGTTGCAACATTCTGGAGTTGCTGGGAAGGGCTGCAGCTTAAATGGTCTGGCATCCATTTCACCTCTGATTTTACGTTTTAACAAGAATGTTGAGAGGATTTTGAGAATGTTACCCTTTCTTCAGAAGTTGAGATATGCTTTTGCAGCTTCATTGGATGACTCAGGGAGCTACCATAGATTTCCAGGGATAGACATTTTGAATCATCTTGAATCACTCAAGATTTCCTTATTAGGTAAGGTGCAATATCCCTGTGAGTTCAATTTCCCTTCAAACCTCAAGAGATTGACAGTTTCAGAGTTTCAGCTACCATAGGACGCAATGACAATAGTTGGAAGGCTACCTAATCTTGAGGTTCTTAAGTTACTGAATGAAGCATTTGTAGGTCCGGAATGGAACATGCGAGAAGAAGACTTCCAAAAAGTAAAGTACTTGAAATTGGATTCACTAGACATTGCTGTATGGAATGCCTCAAGAGATCATTTTCTTGTCCTTGAGCAACTTGTTTTGCATCATTGTAAGCATCTTGAAGAAGTCCCTTCTGATTTTGGGAAAATTCATACTTTAAAGATGATCAATGTTACTTGGTGCAATCCATCTATGGACCATTCTGTCAGGAGGATTCAGGAAGAACAACTTGAAACGGGAAATAATCAGCTGAATGTTTACATCTATCCCTCCATTGGGAATGACTGCAGTTTTATCGCAAGAAAGGATCTCCTACTCCCAAAAGGCGTAGGAAAGATGAATGGAAAATTGCACAGACGGACAAAAACGCCAGCAAAGTCATCACTGAAAAGTGAAAAACCTCTTCCGCCTCTACTTGATTAAAGTTTGAGAAATTTTCCTTTTCTTGTTTTTTTAATTTTTATTCGACCCACATCTTTTTTGGGAAACAATTTATCATTCACTAACTCCAAGAAAAAATACACATTTTTTTTCTTCTCAAACTCGATCACTTTACTATCCCATTAGAGCCTTCCGTCTTCCAATATCTGATTATGATTTTCTTCGGTTCCGTATTTGAAGAAACAATATGACTATTTTCTAGTGTCTAGATATGATGATAACCATATTGTCTAACTATGCTGAGCAACTTGTTTTCAAATTTTACCGGTGCCAAAATACAAAAAATATAAAAAACTCCATTGAGCCATTTACTGCTTTTATTTTTCCTCAGCTACATTAGTATTTTGGTAAAGGTTATTATTTGGGAATGTATTTCAATTGTATATGATTTAGACTCTATGGTATGATAGTGCAAAGGGGTTTTGTAGTGGACAAGAGGGTCTAATGGTTTTTCGTATTTGATTCTCGATCTTGTGTCTTCTGGTTACTTATTTTCTTTCATTGATCTGCATTAGGTGATTAAATTTTGGGTCCTAATATATTCTCACAAGCTAAGGAGGAGAGTTGTTAAGTTTATTGGACTGTTGTGCTTATTGTTTGTTAATTATTCTTGCACAGCTCTCCCAAAAGAAAGGTATTAGTGGGTATTTGCTTGTTTGAATCATGGAACCGAACACTTGTAAGATGATATATTTGAATGGTTCCAATTACAAGACTCATGATACACACACAAATATATATATATATATATGCATCTAGATCTCTAGAGCAGAGAAAGGTAAGGGTGATAGCATCTCAAGGTTCTGAGTTTATATCAGATGCACTTAGTCAACCTTTGAAAGAATTGAAACTGCAAATGCCTTTTAAACTTTCTGTTTCTCTTATGCAAAAGAATTTGAAAATTTTGATGAATGCTTGTTTACTTTAAGATTAGTATTGATATAGCGAAGAAACTTCTTTTAAGGGAAAAAAAAAAGAAGATAATAGTGAAAACCTTTCGAATGAAAATAAGAATTTTACAATATTTTCTTAATCATAACCAAGTTTCTTAGTCGAATTCTTTCCGAAACTTGGATAAGGTTTTTATTTAAAATTTTTTTATTTGATTCTTGCAAAAATAAATTGTTGGGAGAGAAGAAATCAAATTAAAATGAAATAAATTCCAACGACCCTATTCAAGAGACAATAAGTCACTAACTCGTCCATATTCCGGTGCCAGACAGTTTAGATGATTTCTTCTTTTTCGATTTTACGATTTTAAGGTTTTCAGATTTTTGTGGATGGTTTGGGAACTGGTTTTTCTGGCCTCTTTAGGGTGATTTACCCTCTTATGATTTTTCGATTTTAACGCTTTTAGCTTTTTGATCTTTTTGGCCTTCTTAGGGTGATTTTCCGCTCTTGCAATTTTACGATATTAAGGTTTTTCAGCTTTTTGTAGGTGGTTTAGGGACTAGTTTTTTTCCACCTTTATTGGGTAACTTCCCTGTAGGAAGCAATTCTTTTGGGGATGAATCCGTTTGATGGGAGCTTGTAGATAATATGTTTTATGCAGCTTTGTGGGGTGTTAGGTTACTGGTGGGTGTGAGGGTTGCACTTGCTTGCAGTTCGATAGCTTTGTGGAGTTCATTGGTAAGGTGGTGCTTTTGTTGTTTCTCCTTGGGTTTTTGTTTTGTTTTTATACTTTCCTTGCTATCTGTGATGCTCTGTTGTGCCGCTTGGAGGTTGTTGTAGGTGCTGGTTAGTATTTGTTAACAGGTGTTTTTTAGAGTTATGAAGGGGTGGTGACGTGCTAGATAGTTTTTCCCAACAGCTAATTAAGGATGATGGTGACCACGAGTATTGACAATAAGGATGCTCTCAAAGATGGAGTTCTCCCTTTCGATTCTCTTATGTTCCATTACAATTTACAATCCACTTCCTCCTCCTCTTTCCCACCACAAACCACCTTTTTGTGCCATCTGTATTTCCTTCCACTATAATCAAGACCAAACCCTACACCCTTTTTGGTACTCTGTTTTCTCCATGAGCCAGCCAAATACAATTCCAACATTCCAAGTATGCAACACCCCTGCCATACTATTAATATTCACCATATCGGGATATCAGGTTTGGGACAATTTACAATGGTTGGTGAGAGGTGTTGTTGCTAAATTTCCACCGTCGATTTCTTCTTTGTCGGTAGTGGCACAACAACGGTTGATGACACAACTTTGTATTTCTGATGCCCTAACCCAATAGGTTTGGGCCTTTTGCACTTTTAGTTAAGTGATTTGCTCTGTTACGTGGGGGCAGCTTTGGAATATTACAAAAAGAGAAAAAAAAGCTTTGGGATGAGGTTTTTGTTGGGTTTAGCTTGGATTTGCATGTTGGTCAACCTTATATAATTTTTATTTGGATTGGCCTTATTTTTCATTTTTAGTAGTTTGCCTAAAATATCAAACTCTAGAAAATAGCTTGGTAGATCTGATTTATTTATGTTTGACCGGTTTATGATTCTATGAGAAGCTTCAGTTTTTAGTTATAACTTAATATTTTATTTGTTGAAATTACTGAATAAAATCTCTGGATTGGATAAAAGAAAAGAAAGAAATGAAATCCGTTCTTTTTTTAAAATTTTTTTATGAACTGAAATCCTTTTAGAAAAAGAATGAAATCACCCTTTTCTATTTCATGTGTAAAAAAACTCATTGGAGATGCGCTCGATTTTAATTTATTGACTTCTTTTCAAATTATAAGCCTTTATGTGTTGGTTTAAAAAATGCAACGATAAAAGTGTTAAATTAATTCAGAAGGTTTGGATAGAACTCTATCCATCATGGAGGGGATCGAAGGAACTGGGAGGAGCTTTCTGTAAATTTTAATTCTTCGGCTCACTTTTACTGGTCAGCTTGCATTAACAAAATATTCAAGAAAAAAGCTATGGTAGCTACTGTATAGACACCACCTTCCCAAGGTTGGTTGGAGTGTATTTTGATGCCTTCTTTGATGAATAGGGTAGAACCATGAGTGCTTGTGTTACACAGGAATTCAGAAGGGACACCTCTAGAGGTTCATACTGCTAAGGATACTGCTGAGGATGTGTTCTCAGCGGAGGCTTTAGCAGCGGTGTTAGTTCTTCTGGGGAAAAATTTAAGGAAGGAAATAATTATATTTGAAGGGGGATTGTCTAAATTTAATCCAAGTGTTTAACGGGTTCAAAGCCAATTACAGATAGAGCTTTAAATATGTTAACTCTCCACAAGTCGTGGAAAGTTCGATTTGTCAATAGAAATTCTAATATGGTGGCACATAGGATTACTAATGGTCTAGAAAGGATAATTGTTATGGTTATTTTCCACTTTCCTGCGTTCCTCCTTCTGTAATTTCTTATAGTGGTGGCACTTTGGATGTACCCTTTACTTCTCCTGAGCCTGAGAAGTGTTCTATGAATGATTAAATATTATCTAGCAAAAAAATAAATTACTATTTCCGATAGTAAATATAAGTTATTCTAAAGTGTTTGGAAGTGACAAATACTTTAACATCTTTCAGAAAGTATTTATTAAGCTTTTTCCTTCCTTACTATCTCTTTATGTTTTATTTAACCCTTACTGTCTATATCTCTTCCTATTAGTTACTACTACATCCGGTCGAAAATATAAGTCCTTTTAGAGGTGTTGAGGGTAGTCAAATATATAAGTTCTTTTGCATTTCTCTATGAAAATTTAATGCTTTTTTTTTCAAAATGTACCCTGATACGGGTGCATGTGGGCTTGTAAGTCATGAAGATTTATGTATAAAGAATGCTGGACCAATCAAGGATTATTTGGGTCTTTCTACAATCCATAATCAAGTGCATATGACTATGCTAGAGTGGACTCACACAATCAGCCCATAAGGAGCATTCAAGTGATTAATTTAATGAATCTTGATTCACTCACAATCGAGCTTGGTATCCTAAACTATCTTTAAAGACTTTCCTAGTTTTTCTACAACTTTTGACTCATAAAAATCAGCTTAGTCAAGTCTTAAAAGTAGAAATTTTGACTTTGTTATTTACTTGACTCATAGAAATCAGCTTAGTAAGTCTTGGAAGTTGTAACTTTGACTTTGTTATTTACTAGACTTGTAGGGGGATGTATTCATTACCTATATAAGAGGCATGATGTTTTTTCTTAAAGGGATATTTTATGAATGAAAAGTTAAACAAATTCCTCTTGAAATTTTGTGTGAGTTCTTAGTGTGACTCTCCACTTGGGCTTATTTTAAGCCGTGTGACTTAGTGTCTAAGCTTAAATTTGTTAAAGTAACCATCCTTTTAGTTTCCAGCAATTTTATACAAAAACCACAAAGATACTTTCCCTTGGCTATACGCATCAAAAGTGGTATAAGTGTAAGGTGTTTTATTGAAGTTTTCTTAAGCTTCAAACGAGCCTAAACACACTGCCCAAAAATAATAACCATGACAGGAGGTAATTCAAATGACCTCGCAAAGACCATTGTCACTTTGTCCACACAAGTTGAGAAACTCAATTCAAGAATGGAGCTCAATGAAAAATCTCAAATAGAAAGTAGTGAGTGCCTCGAAAAAATGATTTGACACCTCCATAAACGAGGAGAAACACAAGAATCAGATACAGATAGCAATGATGATGACGATATTTCTCTAAGGTGTCCCTTCAAAGACGACGACAAGGTCGTGACTTTGACGATGATAGAGGTCTAAAACTATATATTCTAGAAATTCGAAGGAAACCTTGATCCTGAGGTGTTCTTGGATTGGGTTAGGAGTGCTGAACGTGTCTTTGAGTATAAAGAGTATGATGATCATAAGAAGTTCAAAATAGCTACTTTAAAACTCACAAAGTATGCTTCTTTGTGGTATGGAAACTTGAAAACCTAGCAAATGAGAGAGGGAAGAGACAAGATTTGGTCTCGGGAGAAACTTAAAAAGTACATGAGAAAGAAGTTTGTACCTCGTGATTATGAGCAGGATGCCTACATAAGCATGGCCGGACTGACACAAGGTAGCAAATTTGTTGGAGAGTATGTCCAAGAGTTTGAACATCTATCCATTATATGTGATGTTCAAGTGAGAGAAGAACTAACCATAGCTCGTTTTCTCAAGGGCTTGAATTCTATTTTGGCTAAAAAAGTAAATGTATATTCATTCATATCTTTTGATGAAGCTTGTAAGTTAGCATTGAAATTTGAAAGCAATCTAATAAGCTATTAAGTTATACTCAAATTAATGGATTTTCTAACTTCAAAGAAAGCTCTAGTTCTAAAACAGCTATGGAAGAAAAGAAAAGGGAAGACAAAGGTAAGGCAACTGCGAGAGACAAGCTGATTGACAAAAGCAACAAGAGGTGTTATGAGCGTCAAGGGTATGGCCATTTTGCTGCTGAACGTGCCAATAAGAAAGTGCTAACCATCCGTGAGATTGAAGAAATGGAGGCTGAACATGAGGAAGAAGAGGAGGAGATTGATGCCAATCTAGAAGTACGAGAGAGCCTGTTGGTATTAAAGAAGGCATTTCATTTCCAAGTCACTTCAAAGGTGTAGTACCCGCCAAAAACTTAAGCAACTATATTACTGACACCTCACTGCCTCAAACCATCCTTGGCTCTCAAGGATTTTTGCTTCATTTCTCCCTCAATTTCTTCATCCTTATCTTCCCTTAATTTCTTCTATAAATAGGAGGGCTTTTCTCTCTATTTTTCCTCCTCGTGCCCTTTCTCTTCTTCTCACAGCAACATAGCCACACATAGTAAGTTTCTTTTTTCCTCCTTTATTTAGCTTAGGATGTTCTTCTTCCTCCTTTTTCTCCCTTGTAACATTTTTTATTTAGGAATGGTTAGGTATGAGTTTAGGTTCTTGAGATATGATTTTAGAGTCGTAGTTAATTTAATAATTTTATTTGGTTAATGTTAGGGAATTCTCGAGGAAGTTCTGAAATTCATAGTTCGAATTGGTTTTGCGTTTCTCATCGCCTTGAGGTAAGTGGAGACTAGACTCTAACTCTGAAATTTGCTATTTTATGATAATATGAAAGTATTTATTTTAAATATTATTTAATTGGATTGAACAAGTGAGTTTTGATTTTGCATGAGAAATGATTGTGTTAAGTTGTGGGAAATCATTTTGCGCTCTACTTTAGAATTATTTTCAGCATGATTATACTTTGCATGATATATGAGTTTTTAGAGACAGCTTAATTTGGAATATATAGATATATGAACTTTTGGGAATTGACTTTATAATGGTTTCGAGCATTGAGCTTCTGATTGTCTTTCGATTAATTGTGAGAGGAACATATTCCACCTATATGTTATATTTCCTTGGGCAAGGACAATAAACCCCACATATCTATTCTGGCCTACCTAGCAGGAGAGATAGCTAGGCATGATATCACGTATCTAACCCATTATTATTCTCTGTACTGTCTTGAGCTCAGTGTTAAAGTTATGATTTGAAGAATATTGTTTTGAGGACTGTTCTAAGAGGGTTGAATGTACGATAATTGTTTTAAGAAATTTTTTATTACGGCTAAGATATGTTTTAGAAAATAGATTTGGGAACTGTGTTAAAGGATCTTTGAAAACTTAAATAATTATACATTGGGAAACATGCCTGTGGATTTTATAGTTTAGTCCCTAAACTTTGTTTACATACTATTTTTAAAGTCAAGGTCACTTTCGAACTTCCTAAAATTACAATTTTGCCAAAGAAATATTTTGAACTTCAAAGGGAAATTTTATTTGATTAAGGAAGAATAATTTGCAAACACCTGTAAGCTTCCTTACCAACCCCGGCTCAACCTAGCATGACCAGTACAAATGCCCTAGTGCTTCCTCTTGCATTGAGTCTTTATAGTCATAGTTCCCTCTAGCTTTGTTCGCCAAAAGCCATGGTAGTAGCTTAGCTTAGAATTGCAAAAAAAGGGCTCCAAACCAATTCTTAATTCCAACTAAAGTCGAGGGTGGTGTAAAACTTTTAAATTATTTTCCTATCTGAATCTTAAGGATAGAACCCTACCTTATTCTGGAACCCTTGGCCAATTCTGTCGGCGTTTCTGTGCAACAGTCCACCAGTAGCAGAAGAGGGGATTTTTGCACCCAACATCTTTGCTATGTTTCGAATGTTTGTCTCGAGCACCCCTTTTAGAAAGAAGGGTCGAAGGTTTTGGGTGTGTAGCTTTCCTCTGGACACATTTTGGCGATCTTCATCCTTACCGCCCTGGGCTTACTCCCTATAGTCTTTGGGTTATCCCTGCCCCTACTCAATTTGTAATCCTGAATGAGTATCAAGACGGAGACCTGCTTCAACTGAGTCTTCCGATTGAAGGTGATCTATCTAATCAAGAACCTCGCAAGGTCAGTCCAATGAGTTTAGGAGAAATCATTTATCTTGAGTCCTTTCAGATATGTCCATGGCTGCCAAGAGCTTCTATCAAATCTGCTTCAGTGCTAGGGATAGCTCCAAGGCTATCCCTTTTCTGCTCACTTGTAGGGGTCCAGGCCCCCACAAAGGGGGTGATTCACAACTGACGCCTTAAAAAATCGTCTATTGTTACCTAAGGAGCGGTTCTTTCGGGGAGGAAGCAGGCCCGGTCCTATAGGCGGGGTTCAATCCCAGAAGTTAGAGTGTGTCCTCTACTTACTAAGTAGTTGTACTCACTCCTCTCTTTATTTTTAGTCCAGGTTACCGCCGAGTGTAACCGCAGAGTCAAAGATATTTTGGAGTGAGCCTAGGGGAAAAAGGGTGTAGAAGACTATTTTAGATTTTCTATTATGTTGTCAATAGAACTCGAATTTCTGCATGTTTTGTTCACCTTTTGAACTTTGAATTTGAGTAATGATATTTTGATTTCAGTTTTCTTTGTACTCTAATAAACTTTGAATCATTGTGTCCTTATGGGCACGACTTGTCCGTCTTAGGTTTAGGCAAGTCCGGATCCGAAGCGTGACATTTAGTAGTATTAGAGTGTAGGTTAGGATTCTGGAATAGTTTATCCCTAGGTGGACTGAGTGAGTGACAAGTGTGAGTAACGGATTTGTTATTAACATGTCATAGAATCTAACACCTTGGTATGTCTAATGTTGTTAAGTACATCTATATATGCTTAGATGACTGAACATTTGCATGTAAAGACAAACAGAGTAGGAGGTCGGTCACCCGCTTCTGAG
The DNA here is from genome assembly GCA_028651295.1 of Catharanthus roseus. Lineage (NCBI taxonomy): Eukaryota > Viridiplantae > Streptophyta > Magnoliopsida > Gentianales > Apocynaceae > Catharanthus > Catharanthus roseus. The sequence continues at coordinate 3,941,110 of JAPQWS010000153.1, read as the reverse complement.
GTGGCTAATGAAACCAATGACACTTCTATTGTACATTGGGCTCAAGCCCCAGAACCCGAGGCCATCGGGCAGGCACTTCTCATGGCTCACAAGATCTACCGCCACTACCACCATACCCTGCACTATAGGCGACTTTAACAATGCCGCCAAAAATAGTTGCGGCATTCCAAGCTATGACACAAACTTTACAAAATAAGAATAAGCCAGAAACGATTGTGATCACATTCTATGAGAGAATGAGAAAACCTCATGTCCTTACATTTGGAGGAGAAGCTGACCTCGAAAAAACTGATAAATGGATACGGGATATGGAGCATAACTTTCGACTTTTTGATGTTCCAGACAATATGAAACGGGAGATAGCAGTACCATTTTTAGTGAGAGATGCAGATATATGGTGGGAAGGTGCATCTCCAGCTTATTTAAGATAGGGTGAAATCCTCACATTGGAGGTATTCAAAGGGGTTTCTTGGATCACTACTTCTTGAGATCTTTAAGGATGGAAAAACAAAAAGAGTTCTTCAATCTGAAGCAGACGGAGTGTGTCGGTAGTAGAATATGCACACAAATTCAATTCCTTGGGAAAGTTTGTATCCAAGGTAATAAGTAATGAACACCTAAAAATGATGAGGTTTAAGAAAGACTTGCTTGGAAGGATTTAGACAAGGTTATCATCAGTAACCTCTCAGGACTAAGCAGACGTGTATCAAAGAAGTATCCGTGTTGAAGCCATCATTTGTAAATGAGATGCGGAGAGGTCTAGATCCTGTAACAACCAAGGTCTGGGTAGAGTTTTAGAGGATATATATCATTAGTTCAATCAAAGAAGTAAGCAACCCAGCCATATAGAGGACCACAGAGGGTTAGTAATCAAACTCAGGTTAAACCTTGTATTGTTTGTGGTAGAATGAATATTGGTGAATGTCGGTGGAAGGCTGGAGCATGCTTTGGGTGTGGAAAAGTTGACCATAAGATTGTTGAGTGTCCACAACGGAGCCATCTGGTGACTAGATCGTATGAACAATAACAACAATCAAGGACTCAAGCTCAACGGGAAAGCTAATGCTCGTGTATTTGCATTGATTCAACAGGAGGTGGACGCATCAGATGATGTGGTAGCAGGTACAATTTACATAAATAGCTTTCCAGCTTATGTTTATTTGATTGTGGTGCAACACATTTATTTATCTCCCAAAAATTTTCCAAGACCTTAGATAGGTTACACGACCATTTAGTTGAGGGTTATCGAGTAGGTACTCCTGGAGGGAAAATATTACTTTCTAACTCAATTTACTGAGGATGCAAGTTGGAGATAGTTGGACAAGAACTTAAAGCATATTTGATAAAGCTGGGAGAGATGGACTTTGATTCGATTTTGGGAATGGATTGTTTATCACAAAATCATGCCTTGGTGGATTGTCAAGAGAAGAAAGTCACGTTTAGAATCCTTGAGAAGGAGGAGTTTGTCTTTCAAAGTTTCCCGTAAAAGCAAGGAAGGAATATCTTACCCGTCATGTCTATGGTCAGAGCATGGAAAAGTTTAAAAAGAGGTTGTGTTGGGTACCTTTCTTATGTTGTAGATTTGGAAAAAGACAGTCAAAAGTTGGACGATATTCTGGTGGCACGGGAATTTTCGGATTGTTTCCAGAAAAATTACCTGGCGTACCCCCAGAGCGAGAAATTGAGTTTGGAATCAACCTTATTCCTGATATAGAACCAATATCGAAGACTCTGTATTAGTGGCGCCAACCGAACTCAAGGAACTAAGGAACAACTTCAGAAATTGTTAGATATAAAATTCATGGTATTGTTTGTGAAGAAGAAAGATGGAAACATGCGACTCTGTATTGATTATCGAGAACTGAATAAGATCATGGTAAAGAATAAGTATCTGCTGCCTCGCATTGATGATCTTTCTGACCAATTGAAAGAAGCAAATGTCCTTTCCAAAATTGACCTCCGATCAGGTAACCATCAACTCTGGATTAAACTAGAAGATATTCCAAAGAGTACGTGTCGTACAAAGTATGGACACTATGAGTTTCTAGTGATACCTTCCGAATTGACTAATGCCCTGGCAGCACTTATAGATTTGATGAACAGTGTTTCGAGATCAGTTAGACAAGTTTGTTGTTGTTTTCAGTGATGACATCCCAGTATACTCACCGTCAGAGGAGATGCATATGAAACACCTTTATGAAGTGTTACAGATCCTGAGAGAGAAGAAGTTATGTGCTAAATTGTCGAAGTGTGAGTTTTGGCTGAAGAATGTAGCATTAGGACATGTGATCTCAAAAAATGGAATCAACGTGGATTTGATGAAAGTTGAGGCAATCATAACTTGGCCGAGATTAACGAATGTAAAGGAGATTGGCAGTTTTCTCGGTTTAGCAAGATACTACTGGAAGTTCGTGGAAGACTTTGCAACTATCGAATCGTTGTTGACTCGTTTAACTCAAAAGGGAGTTAAGTTCGAATCTTCACCATCTTGTGAGAAAAGTTTTCAGGAGCTAAAGAGGTTGGTGACCCCACGTATTCTTACTTTGCCTAAGGAATCTGGGAATTATGTTTTCTATAGTAATGCTTCTAAAAATGGTTTAGGATATGTGTTAATGCAAGATGGTTGAGTTATTGCTTACGCTTCAAGGCAATTTAAACCCTATGAGAAAAATTATTCCACTTATGATTTGGAGTTAGCAGTGGTGGTGTTTGCATTGAAAATTTGGAGACATTATTTGTATGGAGCTCAATGTGAAGTTTTCACGGATCACAAGAGTTTGCATTACTTATTCACTCAAAAGGAGTTAAACATGAGGCAAAGACGATGGGTGGAATTGCTAACAGATTATGATAAAAAGATTAGTTACCATCCTGGCAAAGCTAATAGAGTGACGGATGCATTGAGTAGAAAGACAGCAAGAACTCTAGCATCTTTATGGACTCAACAGGAAAAAGATTTCAGAATTTGAAAAGTTAGAAATAAATACTGTGGAGTCGACAGACAAATACTTGCAGCTTTCTTATCTCAACTAACTCTAATCGACAAGATAAAAAAGGCTCAAATGAAGGATGATGAGTTTAACAAGTTTAAGGGACAAGTAGCAGAAACTCAAACCTACAGTTACATACTGACGGAAGCTTATGATTTTGAGACAGACTATGGGTACCTGGTAATGCACAATTTAAACATGAAGTGATGAAGGAGGCTCATAATAGTAAATTTTTTATCCATCCAGAAAGGACAAAGATATATAGAGATTTAAAAAGAAACTTCTGGTGGAATGGTATGAAACGAGACATTGCAGAATTTGTGACTTGATGCTTAGTTTGTCAGAAGGTGAAAGCGGAACATCAAAGACTTGGAGGATTGTTGCAACGCTTAGAGATTCCTGTGTGGAAATGGGAGCATATCACTATGTATTTTGTGATTGCTTTACCAAAAACACGAACATGTAAAGATGTTATTTGAGTGATTGTGGATAGATTGACAAAATATGCACAATTCTTGCCAATGAAGGTTACAACTTTGATGGAAGAGTTAATTAAACTATATATGGATAATGAGGTTCCGTTATATGGGATTTCGGTAACAATTGTATCAGATCATGATACTAGGTTTGTCTCACATTTTTGGAAGAGGTTAAATGATGAGTACAACACTACCTTATCTCTTAGTACAACATTTTATCTACAGACAGACGGACAATTAGAAAGGGTAATTCAGATTTTGGAGGACATGCTCCGAGCATGTGTTATGGATTTTAAAGAAAGTTGGGTGGATTACTCAATCTTGATGGAGTTTTCGTATAATAATAGTTTCCAGACAAGTATTGGCATGGCTCCATTTGAGGCGTTATATAGAAGGAAGTGAGATCCCCTATTTATTGGGATGAAGTGGGAGAGAAGGTAGTTACAGGACCAAAGTTAGTACAAATTACAAAAGCAAAAGTAGTGAGAATCAGAGAACATCTTCGAGTAGCTCAAGATCGACAGAAGAGTTCGACAAATGATCATAGGCAGCCGCTAGCTTTTGCTCAAGGTGATAAGGTGTATTTACGTGTATCACCTATGAAGGGTATTATGAGATTCGGTCAGAGTGGAAAGCTTAGTCCGAGATTTGTAGGTCCATTTTGGAAAGGGTTAGAGACTTAGCTTATCGTTTGGCATTGCCACCAGCATTGTCACGAGTTCATAATGTGTTTCATGTACCGCAGTTCAGAGAGTATATTCCTGACCCAAGTCATGTTTGGGAAGTTGAACCTCTACGAATGCAAGAGAATCTCACTTACGAGGAATACCCAATTCAAATTGTAGATTGAAAGGATCAATTTTTGAGAAGAAGGGTCATACCATATGTTAAAGTGGAATGGTCTAACCATACTCCGAGAGAAGCTACTTGTGAGTTAGAAGAAAAGATGAGAAACAACCATACCTCTGATTAGTTGTGAAGTTTATGGGACAAAACTTTTATAAGGAGGATAGAGATGTAGTACCCAAAAAAAAAAAGAAAAAGCCTTAAGCACCTGTAATAATGACACCCTCCACCGCCTCAAACCATCCTTGGCCCTCAAGGATTTTTGTTTCCTTTCTCCCTCAATTTTTTCACCTTATCCTCCCTCAATTTCTTCTATAAATAAGAGGGCTTTTCTCTCTATTTTTCCTTCTTGTGCCCTTCCTCTTCTTCTCATAGCAATACAACCATACATAGGTAAGTTTCTTTCTTTCTCCTTTCCTTTATCTTAGGATGTTCTTCTTACTCCGTTTCCTCCCTTGTAATATTATTTATTTAGGAACGGTTAGGTATAAGTTTAGGTTCTTGAGATATAATTTTTAGAGTCATAATCAATTTAGTAATTTTATTTAGTTAATATTAGGGAGTTTTCAGGGAGGTTCTGAAATTCATAGTTCGAATTGATTCTGCATTTTTCTTTGTCTTAAAGTAAGTACAGGCTAGACCCTAAATCTGAAAATGTTTTATTTTATGATAATATAAAAGTATTTATTTTAAATATTGTTTAATTGGATTGATGAGTGAGATTTGATTTGGTATGAGAATGATTGTGTTAAGTTGTAGGAAATCATTTTGAGCACTACTTTGGAATTATTTTAAGCATGATTTTACTTTGTATGATAAATGAGTTTTTAGAGAAAGCTTGATTTTAGAATATAGATATACGGACTTTTGAGAATTAGCTATATAATGGTTTCGAGCATTGAGCTTCTGATTGTCTCCGGATTAATCATGGGGGGAACATGTTCCACCTATATGTTATGTTTCCTTGGGCAAAGACAAAAAGGCCCACACATATGTTCTGGCCTACCTGGCAGGAGAGACAGCTAGGCGAGATATCCCGTATCTGACCCATTATTATCCTATGTACTGTCTTGAGCTCAGTGTTAAAGTTATGATTTGAAGAATATTGTTTTGAGGACTGTTCTGAGATGGTTGAATGTAAAATATGTTTTAAGAAATGTCTGATTACGGGTAAGATATGTTTTAGAAAATAAGGCTTGGGAACTGTTTTAAATGATCTTTGAAAATATAAATAATTATACATTGGGAAACATGTCTATGGATTTTATAGTTTAGTCCCTAAACTTTGTATACATACTATTTTTAAAGTCAAGGTCACTTTTGAACTTCCTAAAACTATGATTCTGCCCCAGAAATGCTTTGAACTTCAAAGCGGAGTTTTATTTGATTAAGTAAGAATAAATTTGAAAATGCTTGTTCAATTCTAGAAGTTAGAGTCTGTCCTCTACTTACTCAGTATTGCACTCACTCCTCTCTCTATATTTAGTCCAAGTTACCACCGAGTGTAAGCACGGATTCGAAGATGTTTTGGAGTGAGCCTGAGGGAAAATGGGTGTAGAAGACTATTTTGGATTTCTGTTAAGTTGTCAATAGAACTCGAATTTCTGCATGTTTTGTTCACTTTTTGAACTTTGAATTTGAGTAATGATATTTCGGTTTCAGTTTTCTTTTTACTCTAATAAATTTTGAAGCCTTGTGTCCTTGTGGGCACGGCGTGTCCGTCTTGGGTTCAGGCATGCCCGGATTCGGGGTGTGACAAAAGGATGAAGAGCAACGAGACCAAATTTTCCATACCCATTGCACTATAGGAGGTAAAGTGTGCAATTTAATAATTGATAGTGGTAGTTGCACAAATATTGCTTCATTATTTCTTGTTGAAAAGTTGTCACTTCCTCTATGTGACTACCCTAAACCTTATTCACTTTAATGGTTTAAAAAGGGAAATGATTTGAAGGTTAATAAGCAAGTCTTGGTGAATTTTGCAATTGGTTCTTATAATGATAGATTATGGTGTGATGCGTTTCCTATGGGTGCATGCTATGTTTTGTTGGGGAGACCATGGCAGTTTGATAGGGATGTGAAACATGATGGGAGGAGAAATATTTATACAATTTCTGTTGGTAAAAGAAAAAAAGATCAATTTGTTGCTCTTACCCCCTAATAAAGAGCATGATACCCCTTGTAGCTCTGGAAATTTTGAGAGCATATTTCTTACTGCTTCAGAGATTGAAAAAAAGATACAAGAGGAAAGAGTAGTGTATGGTTTGATGGTGAAAGAAACTATCCTTGAATATAGTTCTGGTGATAATCCTATGTGTGATTTTTGTGATGTGTTCTGGATGAGTTACCTCTTGGTTTGCCACCAATGAGAGGAATTGAGCACCAGATATATTTGATTCCCAGAGCTTCCTTTCCAAATAAGCCCTAGCTTATTAGTGTAATCCCGAAAAAGCAAAATAACTCCAAAACAGGTGGAAAAACTTATGGCTCCTGGCTATGTTTGAGAAAGCCTCAACTCTTATGTCATTCCAGCCTTGTTGGTGCCGAAGAAAGATGGGACACGGCATATGTGTGTGGATAGTAAAGATGTAAACAATATGAGTTGCATGGTTCAGTATCTTCTCCAAAATTGATCTTCCTAGTGGTTATCATCAAATGAGAATTTGTGAAGGAGATGAATGGAAGACAACCTTTAAGACCAAATGTGGCATATATGAATGGATCTTGATGCCATTTGGTCTATGTAATGCTCTTAGTTCATTCATGTGATTAATGAATGAGGTACTTCGTCCCTTTCTTGGTTCATTTATTGTTGTTTATCTTGACGATATGCTTGTGTATAGTAAAAACAAGGAAGAACATGTACAACATTTAAAACTTCTTTTTGAGAAGCTCAGGGAGTAGAAATTGTATGGAAAGATGGAGAAATGCTAGTTCATGACTTCAAGTGTAATCTTCTTGGGTTACGTGGTCTCCAAGGATGGAATTCATGTGGATCCTTCCAAAATTGAAGCAATCTCTACTTGGCCAGTTTCAAATACAGTAATAGAAGTTCGAAGTTTTCATGGCCTAGCTTCTTTTTATCGAAGATTCATTAAGAATTTCAGCACTGCAATGGCTCCTATCACCAAGCTTATGAAGAAAGTAGAGTTCTTGTGGCCAAGTTCAGCCCAAAAAGCATTCAAAGAGATTGAAAAGAAACTTTGTAAAGCTCCAGTCTTTGCCCTTCCAGATTTTAACAAGCCATTTGAGGTTGAATGTGATACTATGTCAATCCTTGCCTTCTTGTCTGGACCCATTGTAAGGACCAATCCCAGCCTCAAGAAATCAGCTCAATCTCTCCCGAGGGGGATTAAGGGGGGAAAAATAGAGATTAAGAGAATCAGCTTCCATGGGTCATCCTAATTGATGTTTGAATAGAAGTCGGAAGCCGATTCCACATTCTAAGTCGGGACTTTTCTTATTGAAGGGGATGGACGGAGAGGCCAGGCAGGGAGGAGCGAGCGATCCCAGTTTGCGATAGAGAACAAGACAGGAACTTGCCCTTTGAAAGGGATAAGAGCTCGAAGAAGAAGAGCGAGTGAGAATAAAAAAAGTTTCCACGATGTAAGGTAACCGGATACCATAAGAAGTGAAATAGAATAGGGGCAGTACCGCTCCTGCCCTCTCCCAAAAGGAAGGAAGCGGAAACCAAGGTTGAAACCCCGATCCGAACAGGAGAACATGAAGCTTGAATTGCTTTTTTATTTTCTTATCTGAATCTAAAGGACAGAACTAGCAGCGAAGGGACATTAGGAAAGCTTGATGTTGGCATTGGAGCAGCTCTTGTTCAAGAAAAGAGGCCTATTATTTATTTTAGTGAGAAACTTAAGGGAGCAAGGTTGAATTACTCAACCTATGACAAGGAGTTCTATGCTATTATTCGAGCCTTGGACCATTGGAGTCATTATTTGAAGACAAAGCCATTTGTTCTCCATTCAGATCATGAAGCTTTGAAGTGTATACATGGTCAGCAAAAGCTTAGTCCTAGTATGCAAGATAGGTAGAAAATCTCCAAACATTCACTTTCTCATCAAAGTACAAGGATGGAAAGACGAATATAGTAGCAGATGCTTTGTCTAGGCATTATTCTCTTCTTGCCATGATGAATGCAAAGCTGATGGGTTTTGAGCATTTGTAGGAGCTGTACAAGAAGGATGAGGAATTTGCTGCCATCCTAGAAGATTGCAAAGGCAGCCCCAAAGGGACTTACTCCATGCAAGAAGGTTTCCTTTTTAAAGGGAATAGGTTGTATGTTCTTAGTAGTGGTGTTCGAGAGCTCTTGGTTGTGGCATTACTTGACACTTTGGAGTGAATAAAACTCTTGACATACTTCAAGAGCATTTTTATTGGCCATGATGGTGAAGAATGTGCAACAAGTTGTAGGGAGGTGTGCAAATTGTCAAAAGGCAAAAGGTTCTTTCATAAGGGTTTATATGTTCCCCTTCTAGTTCTAGAACACCCTTAGGAAGGAGTTAGCATGGATTTTATCCTAAGCTTGCCGCATACTAAAGAGGAAAAGATGCTATTATGGTAGTGGTAGATCAGTTTTCAAAAATGGCTCACTTTGTCCCTTGCCACAAGATGGATGGTACTTCCCACATTGTTGAACTATACTTCAAGGAGATCATTCGTTTGTATGGTATTCCCAAAAGTATTGTTTCTGATTGTGATACGAAAACTTTGAGCTATTTTTGGAAGACCTTGTGGTGCCTTGTAGGAACTAAGCTGTTATTTAGTACTTCAAACCATCCACTAGATGGTCAAACCGAGGTGAATAATAGAACATTGGGGACATTGCTTCACGCATTGGTAAATAAGAGCACTAAGGATTGGGATGTGAAGTTGGCTCATACTTAATATGCCTATAATAGAACACCAACCATAGCTGCTGGACAATCTCTATTCGAGGTTGTATATGATGCTAAGGCTTTCCTTCCTATTGATTTAATTGACATTTCAAGAAAGGATCTTTTGAGTTTTGAAGCCAAGGATAGATTGGAGCTCTTCAAATATATTCATGATCAAGTAAAGGTGCAGATTGAGAAAGCAAGTGCACGATATAAAGAAAAGCAAACAAGAATAGGAAGCAACCAGAATCCGAAGAAGGAGACTTGGTTTGGCTTCATTTGCAAAACGAGAGATTTCCAGGCAAGAGGAAGAATAAGTTGATGCCTACAGTTGATGGACCCTTCAAAGTGCTTGCCAAGTATGGAGATAATGTCTATAAGATTGAGCTCTCAGATGAATATGGTGGAGTAAGTGTTATATTCAACATCCGTGATCTCTCACCTTATCTAGATGATGAAATTTTGAGGGCAAATTCTTGCAAAGAAGGGGAGAATGATGCGGGTGCATGTGGGTCTTTAAGTCACAAAGATTTATCTATAAAGAATGTTGGACCATTCGAGGATTATTTGGGTCTTCCTACAACCCATAATCAAGTCCACATAACTATGTTAAAGTGAACTCACAATTAGTCCATAAGGAGCATTCAAGTGATTAATCCAATGAATCTTGATTCACTAACAATCAAGTTTGGTATCCTAAACAATTTTTAAATACTTTCCTAGTTTTTCTACAACTTTTGACTCATAGAATCAGCTTAGTCAAGTCTTAAAACTAGAAATTTTGACTTTATTATTTACTAGACTTGTAAAATCAGCTTAGTAAGTCTTGGAAGTTGTAACTTTGACTTTGTTATTTGGACTTGTAGAGAGAGATGTATTGATTACCTACATTAGAGGTATGATATTTTGTTTTACACGACAGATTTTTTGAATGAAAAGTTAAGCACTTTTCTCTTGAAATTCTTTGTGAGTTTCAATTGTTTTAGTGACACCGTTGTCTTTGTGATTCTCCACTTATCTTATTTTAAGCCGTGTGACTTAAGGTTTGTTTGTTAAATTAATTTACTACTTAAAAGTAATTAATTAAGAGTTTATTGAATTAAGTGTATTTGATAACAGACATTATAAGTGCTTAATATTTAAGAGCGTTTGATAACAATTTTTGCAAATCACTTAATTATTTAATATGTGTTTAATTATAGTTATAAAATTTAAGTGATTTTTTTTTTGCTTTAACTCTGAAGTCTGAAGTTTGAATATTTATATTATTTGTCAAATTATTACATTTTTTTTGCATATAAATACTACTTATTAATTAATTTAATATTCAGATTCACACTTTATTTTTCAAATTCAATATTCAGATTTAAAATTTAAAATTCAGAACTTAAATAATTCATATTTCAATTTTCGTTTTCAATTTTATCAAAAAAAGCTTAGTGTCTCAGAATCTGTTCAAATAGCCATCCTTTTCATTTCCAACAATTTAATACAAAATCCACAAAAATACTTTCCCTTGTCATACATATCGTGAGGGGTGAGGAAAAAAGAAAAAATAATTTGGATATTTGAAAATGAAAAAATATTTTATTTTAAAAATATTAATATTAATTTATATGGATAAATTTAAAAGGACTTGATTAGAGATAGAATAATTTGATTGAAGAGTTGAGATAGTAATTCGGAGCTCAACTCCCAAACAAAAGGGTTAAAAAGTCAAAATCCCTAACTCAACAAACCAGCGTCCTCCTGACGGCTTCACTGTTTCCTAATCTTCTTCTTCTTCCTCCTCCGAGGATCACTGGTTTGCTCATGGCTTCGAGTGAAATTCGTGATTTGTTGCTTCTTCTAAGGAGGATCGAACGCAGCTGGTACCCTGATCCTCATATTAAGGATATTATTAAAAGACTGAAGCTGAAGCTAAACATTCTGATCTTGAAATGTGATCGTGAGCGTGATTTGGGATTTTTGTTGAAGTCAAAAGATGGAGATGGAGATGGGAGATTATCGCAAGCTTCTGGAAAACTGAAGAAGGATCCAGATTTAGATGAACTTACACTTATCAAACCAGAAATGGAGGAGATATATTTTGCTTTTCTGAAGCCTCCAAAACATGTCACCTCAAAGAGCGATAAATATGTGGTAAGTTTCATTAACTTACTTCTTGAGAATCTGAAAGATGTGTTAAGAACTGAAGTTAGCTTTTTTGCTCCGTTGAAACCAGAAATTTCAGCCCTTGAAGAGAAAATGAGATTTTTGAGAAGTTTCCTTGTTTTTATATCAGAAATAGACAGTAGCCAGGGTTTTTCAAAAGGTCTTCTCTTTAGTTTTGTTCAAGCTGTAGCTTTTAATATAGCCTATCTACTCCACTTCCTTCAATTAGACAAGAGCATGGAAGAAGAACTTGTGTCAAAGTTGAAGATTGAGCTCTTAGGTATTGTGGATAAAATTAACCCTCTACATCTAGATGCAGGAAGAATTTCTGGTCAAGCTCTGAAAGCTTATAAAGCAAAAGTCGTTATTGATGCAGGATGTTTTATGTACTCGCCTATTTTCAACAAAAGTGAAGTATTGGCACTCACATTAAGCAAGGAACAAATTTCACAATTAATGATCGAACCCTTTGATGAGTCTAGAGGTTTCGTCAAACTCATCAACGAGTATAGAGGTTTCTTTCCAATATCTTCAATGTTCAAGTTTCCCACGACTAATGGACTAGGATTTGTTGATTTTATCTTGTATAAGTTAAAGGAGAGGCTGCTTCGGGATTCATCCGATTATCTGTTGAAGTCTCATATTAACACTGTCTATGAAGGGCTAGAGGCGCTTAGACATAATTTTGGGGGAAATTCTGGGCTGATAAATAATGGTGAAGGATCAAGAGCTCTCTCACGTTATATGGACTTGGTTTACCAGGCTGAATACTTTGTTGATTTGCATCCCTCTAAAGTACTCAATCAAATAATGGAACTGGCTTATCTTGCAAAACAGATCAGGCATATCCAAAAGGAGATTGAAACCATTATTAATGACACCCAAGTCCACAACAATATCAGCTGTTCGAGCTGGATCTCATCAGAAGATTATCCGCAAAGGACCGAAGAAGTGGTGAATCATGAGGTTGAATTGGGCTGCAAAATAGACAAAACTGTTGATCAACTGGTGGGCTTGGAAGACGAGACAAACCTACTTCTAGATCAACTTACCAGAGGATCAAAAGAACTGAAAATTCTCTCGATTGTTGGCATGCCTGGAGTTGGAAAAACAACTCTTGCCAGTTCAGTGTACAATGATCCTTTAGTTACCAAGTTCTTCCATCTTCGTGCTTGGTGCTCTGTGTCTCAAGTATATAAAAGCCATACATTATTGTCTGATATTTTGCGTCAGATCACTGAGCTAACTAACCAAACTTGTGGAACAAGTGCCATTAGTTTTGCTGAAAAGGTTTACAAAGGTTTAAAGGGAAACAGATACCTTATAGTCATTGATGATATATGGACTATTGAGGCATGGGATGTTCTCAAGGAATCTTTCCCTAATGACTACAATGGGAGCAGAGTTATATTCACGACTCGACACCATGCAGTTGCTTCTCAAGCCAAAAGTGTTCCTCATGATATTCGCCTGCTTTCAGATGAAGAAAGTTGGAAACTGTTGCAGGTTAAGCTTTTTAAGGAAGAAACATGCCCTTCAGAACTTCTTGAAGTTGGCAAGAGAATTGCAGAGAACTGCAAAGGTTTACCGCTTTCAATAGTTTTGACTGCTGGGCTTCTGAAAATGACAGAAAGGAAACGAAGTTGTTGGAAACAGGTTGAGCAAAGATTAAGGTCACATGATCCATCAGAGCAGCACCTGCACGCACTGGAACTTAGTTACAGGCATTTACCAGATTACTTGAAATCCTGCTTCCTATATTTTGGAGCATTTCCTGAGGATACAGAGATCCCTGTAAGGAAGCTCCTTCAGTTATGGGTTGCTGAAGGTTTTGTATATCCACCGAAAATAGGGCCAAAGAGCGCAGAAGATGAAGCAGGGAACTATTTGAATGATCTAGTTGATAGAAGTCTTGTGATGATAGCCAAACGAAGCTCTGATGGTCGAGCCAAAGGATGCCGCATTCATGATGTGATTCATGACTTTTGCTTGGCTAGAGCGAAACAAGAAAGTTTTATGCTGGCTATAGATAAGTGTGATACATCTTCTAGATTTCAAGATTCTGAAGTACACCAGCAATATCGATTGTGCATTGGTTGCAATTCAATTCCTCCAGTTGCAATGGGGTATTTTGAGTCACGAGTACGTACTTTACAAATCACTAAATCCAGAGGAATTTACCAAGGACAAGAAACAATGCCGTTGCATACATCATGTTTCCCTGAAGAATTCAGTGGCCTCGATGTTATTAAATTCAAGTTTAGACTTCTTCGGGTGTTAGACTTGGGAACCATAAAAGTGAAGACTAAAAGTGATTTTATTGTTATCTGTAACATGCTTTCTTTGAGATTCTTAAGCCTCGTTTACACAAGAGAAATCCCAAAAGAAATATCCAACCTCAAGAGCCTGGAAACTTTTCTTCTGAATGGGCCGACGGGTGTAGTTTTATTACCGCGTACCTTATGGGATATGACAAACTTGAGACATCTCCATTTTGGTAAGGTGGCCAAGAGTGCCACTGCAGTTTTCGAGTTGCAACATTCTAGAGTTACTGGGAAGTGCTGCAGCTTAAATCATCTGACCTCTGTTTCACCTCTGTTTTTACCTTTAAACATGAATGGTGAGAAGATCTTGAGAAACTTACCCTGTCTTCGGAAGTTGGGATGTACTTTTGCAACTTCATTGAATGACTCAGTGAACTACCGTAGATTTCTTTTGCTAGACTTTTTGAATCATCTCGAATCACTCAAGATTTCTTTATCAGGTAAGGTACAATATCCCTTTGAGTTCAATTTCCCTTCGAACCTCAGAAGATTGACAGTTTCAGAGTTTCAGCTACCATGGGATGCAATGTCAGTTATCGGAAGGCTATGCAATCTTGAGGTTCTCAAGTTACTAAATAAAGCATTTACAGGTCAGGAATGGAACATGAGAGAAGGAGACTTCCTAAAGCTAAAGTTCTTGAAATTGGATCAGCTAGACATTGCGGTATGGAATGGCTCTAGCGAGCATCTTCCCGTCCTTGAGCAACTTGTTTTGCATCAGTGTAAGCATCTTGAGCAAGTCCCTTCTGATTTTGGGGAAATTCATGCTCTAAAGATGATCAACGTTACTTGGTGCAACCCATCTGTTGATCATTCTATCAGGAGGATTCAGGAAGAACAACTTGAAATGGGAAATGATCAGCTGAATGTTTACATCTATCCCCCCATTGGGAATGACTGCAGTTTTATTGCAGGAAAGGGTCTCCACCCCCCAAAAGGTTCAGGAAGGATGAATGGCAGATTGCAAAGACGGACAAAAACACCAGCAAAGTAATCTCTGAAAAGTGCAAAACTCTCCCATCTTCCAATATCTGATTCTAATCTTCTTTGGTTCTGTGTTTGAAGAAATAATATGACTACTTTTCTAGTCTCCTGATATGATGATAACCATGTTGTCTAACAGTGCTAAGCAACTTTTTTCAAAATTTACTGATATAAAAATGAAAATAATATAGAAAACTATTGGAGAAAATATTTCTTTAGTACTCCATTGAGCCATTCGCTACTTTTGATTGCCAAAGACCTAGAAATTAAGGCCCTGTTTGGTTCAGGGATTTTAGTGTTGAAAGAAAATAGTTTTCTTTAGAAAGGATTTTCCTTTGATTGGTAATGAAAGAAAACACTAAAGAAAACGCTGAAGAAAATTAGATCAGAAAATTTACTATGAAAAGGTGGAAAATCTATTTCCTCACTAAAGTATGAGGAAAATGAAAACTTGAAGGAAAACCGTTAAGAGCTGTGCACTGCTCTCTTCTCTTGTCAACTTGCTCCTTGTCAGCGACTTCTCTGTCCCTGAGCGAGTGAAGATTTCTGCTTCGCTTTCTTCTCCACCAATGTCGTCTAGTTCAAGTGCGAAGCAAACTCTATGTTCTTTGAACCCCCTTGGTCTCAAACCTACCAAAATTAGGCTTTGTGCTAAAGTATTTTGAGGTAATTCCTTTCATTCTCTGTGGTTGGTGTTATTTTCAGTTGTAGTGCCCTCTTTGATTTGATTTATTGAAGTAATAATTACACATTTCTACTCTGCATAGCTGTATTTTGTGATTGCAAGTGATTTTTATTGTCAAGTTTCCTCTTTGCTTAAATTGTTTCGGCAGTCCCCACTTTTGTCTATGTAATTCAAGCTCTATTTTGGCAAATTTAGAATCAATGGTATTCTCATCACCTTTTTCTAAATTAGGTTGACTTTTGAATAGTATATTAGTTTAATTTGTGAAAAAATATTGGTTCTCTTCATAGAAGTTGGTGTCTTCTTTGAGGGATTAGGATTTTCTTGAGAACCCTCTTCTAGAAATCATAGTCGTGGGTCATCTTCTGTAACTTCATCCATGGTTCCAGGAGCAAAAATTGTTGAATTTCTTTGGTTTGATTCCAAGTGTAATGAACATATTACAGAGAATTTCTTCTCTGATATTTTATTTGTTAACCTGTACCTCAAGATTAGTTCTTTTCTTTGTGTAGGAAATGGAAATATTTTTCTCAAGTAGTGGGGATGCTTATTTGCTTGAGGCTGATTATATTTAATGAGGACTGAGATATTGTACACGTAGCTTTTCTCACATCTCAGGATAGTTAGAAAGATTACTTTGTTACTTTCAGTACTGTTCAGTTACTAATCTTTTCTGTAGTTTTTTGTAATGCAAGAGTAGCACAAGAATAAGTAAAACATATTCATGTTTCCATTAATCTTTATCAACTGTTGTCTGCAGATGAGGATCTTTAGATTGATGGTTGGCTTTCTATGCAAAAACCTGCAGATATTTACATTCTTGGGTTATTGCTTGTGTTGTTAAATTCATATCCAAGTCTGAACACTGCTTTGTGTACCGTTAGAATTCATTAGCATTCTTTAGTGCACCTTATATAGAACAATAAGTTCTATTGTCTGAATTAAAGACAAAATAATATGAACTCAGGCAGTTCCTTCATATAAAACTCAGTAATTTGTATATGGAAGAGGAAGTACTTCTATGCTTTTCTAATTGAAAGAAGTTATACAATTTCTGAAAAAATGATGTTCTTTCATTAGGATTGGATGTTAAAGCTTTGCAAAGATGGAGTACATGAAGGTCAATAATAGTTTTGTGCCTAAACTCTATTGAACTTGAGTAAACCTTTTTGTGTATTTATAAAGTTGCAGCAACATATAGATCCAGCATTCCCATCATGTAGTCCTTTAATGTTATGAAAACCAAGCATCACTTATATGTTTTCTATCATCAAATTTAAGGTATCTTTTATTCTCATATATATGTTCAAACATAATTATCAGTTCCTCTATATGCATGAAAAATAGAGAAATTTCTCCTTTCTGATTTTCCTTATTGCAGTATATGTTGCATATTTTTTGGTTAAACCTGAAAAAGGCTTTTCAGTTTGTTTTCTCCTATATCAGCTTTCCGTTTGTTTTAAGCCATTTTATCTTGATCATAATTTCAAAAAGTTTAGTTGGTTACTGGACTTAATAACCTTGAAGTTATGTGCTTACCTATTAGTTTGATTTAAGAGTCTTTAGTGAGCTGTGAGCCTAATGCCTTGTCTTCAACATCCTAGTTTAAAATTAGCTATTTATCTAGGTTCGTCAGTGTCCAATGAACTGCTGGAAAATATGTTGGAGAAGGAAAATTTATTAGTTCATTTCATCAAAACTTATTTATAAACTGGTATTTAATTGCTGAGACAGTTTATTTATGCTTTATTTTGAGTTACATATATATTATTGTTCCACAGGTTCCCGGTGTTGGTCCCTCTAAATGATGGAAATGTTCTTGGAGCAGAAAATAGAAGGCAAATCCCCAAATAGGAGGCCAGCCATTATTCGAAGGACTTTGAGTCTGAAACAAGGATCCGAACTCATCGTGTGCCTCATCCATTATTGAAGACTTCTGTTGCAGCTGACTTTCTTGCAGACGTCACCGAAACTCCCATGCATGCAGAGTACAGTTAACAATGACATGTTGCATCGTAGCTCTGGAAACTTGGGATTCTTAATCTGCAGGCCAAGAAAAATAAGAATGCAGTTGATGTTGTTAGGGTGGAAATTAAGTATTTCAATGAGACATGGATGCAATTGCAGCTGCAGTAGAACGTGAAAATGTTCTGAACTTTTATAGTGGAGCTTTTATTTGAGAAGATCGAGGAAGTAGAGGAATGAGTGACATCTCAAGAACCATAAGCTTTGATTGAAGATGTTGTGAGTCTTGGACGAGCATTCTCAGCATGTCCCCCTCACTGATGAGAACATTTCGGTTAATTGTGGAATTTGATTCTTCGTTATTTGATATTAGTTAATTGTTCTTTTGCGAAAAACATATAGCTTTTACTTTGATACCAAGTGGACATTAGTTTTTGCATTATAAATATATTCTTTTTTGATTCTATGATCAAAATACACTCTCTTGTTTCAGAATGTGTTTCTCATCATAAGCTAGGATTGATGATTGATTATTATTTTATTCTTTTTTGCCAAGTGTTAATGAATAATGATTAATATTGAAAATTTTAATTATCAAATTCTTTCATAAGTTGCTAAGATTTTCACCATTCTTTCAAGACTTTGAAACGGCATGTGAACTTTTAATTTTTTAAAATCTCATTTTTCTTTTCTTTACTAAAATTCTTAGAACCAAATAGGGCATCAAGAAAAGTTACACAAATTTTGTTCTGTAGAAGCAAAGGCAAGGCCTGCCCCTCAACTACAAATACAAGTGAAACAGGGAGTTTTATTAGTTACAATGATTAGCTAAAGGCAGAAAGAGTTGAAACTCAATTACTGCTACAATAACAACAACAACAACAGAATGCAATAGATAAAAACAAACTCAAAGTGCACCCCTGAAATTTGGGTTCAACTTTTGAATTTTCTCATTGGCATTGGCAAACAATCCCTTCTCCAAAATCCAATCTTCCATCATTGCTTGTGTATTCACAGCTTGATCAGTAGGCACAAGATGCCCAGCAGCCAACACTACAACATGACTCAAACTCTCCCATTTCTGAACATAACCAGCCAAATTCCCATTTACTTTCCAAATCTTCCTCTCTGCCTCCAAAAACTCACCAAGTTTATCCCATTTCATCTTCTTCACCCATGCCTCAGTTGACACAACACCATCTCTCAGGTCACAAAATCCTTGGTACAACAACACCTTAGAATTCTTAACCAGATATTCAACCATATATTTCACACTTTTCATCACATCATCACCTAAAGCTTCTCCAACAGCATCACTACATACTTCAAAAGTTATGTTTTCTTTGGCTCCCAATGCCTTTTTGACCTCCAAATTGTTCAACAAATCCGCAACCAAATCATCTTTATAAGGAATTTGCCTTCTGTAATCGTACAAAGTGGCTAACCCTGTCATATTTTGCAATGTACTCAAGACCTTTGATCTTGCCTCTGTAGCTTCAGTCCAATTCCCAATTTTAGTCAGTTCCACAGCCTCTGCTTGAAGCCCCTCCAAGATTCTCTTTTGCTTCTCATTGACAAGCCCAGTGTAATAAGCATTTAGAGCATGAGTTGTGACTTGTGTGATAGGATCAGTGAGTCCATTTCCCATAGCAACACCGCCCAAATTAACCCTGCTTGAAACTGGCAACTGACCGTTCTTTCTCAACAAATAGTACCCAAAAGCAGGAACATATTTTCCTGCATAACTCTCCCCAGTGATAAAAATTGGCCTAGTTTTGAACCCATTATCCAATTTAATAAACTTCCTGATTGCAATAATAAGATGCTTAGCAACATCACACTGATTTCTTGGAATTTCTTCAGGGGAAGAAGCAAAACTAAATCCAACCCCAATGGGATTATCAAGAAAAAGCAACCCAAAAATTCTATTCCAAGAACCGGGATTAGGCTTAAGTGAAATGTCAGTGGATAAACGCCAGGGGCCAAGCTCGTAGAAATTTCCGATCATGGAAGAGCATCCGGGGCCACCTTGGAGCCAGATGAGAATTGGGGTTTGAGAAAGGGGAATGCTGGGTTCTTGGGCTTCATAGAATGAGTAGTAAATGGCCGAACCAGTAGTGGAGTTGACAGTGAGGTAGCCGGACTTTGTAGGCAGCGCTTCTTTAGGGAGGAGAGGGGTTGAAGAGGCGGTGGTTTTGAGCGGTGAGTGGCGGAGGACGGCGAGGAAAAAGAGGAGCTTGAGGAGGTCAAGTTTGAGTGTTGACTCCATCAATATTCGAAGGAACAGAGCCGGTTCTGTTGGGTGGGCGGAGTTTCCCACTTGCATTATTATTGGCTTAAAGATACTACTAGCAAAATGGCCCAAAAGTAGGGTTAGAAAGCACTTTATCTCTTAATGTGAAAAAATAAGTATGGTAAGTTAGATGCTTACCTCAGCCATCTATATGTATGGAGATTACTATATTGTCCCTTTTTTTCTCTCGGTTCGGACGTCGCAGGTGCGCCACTGCAAGCTCCATCAGGATGCTTATGCTGTTCCATGAAATTTTTGGGATCATCAATTCTCCTCATCATCCTCTACCGATGTTGGCAGAAACTAAGCAAAAAAATTGCAGATTCGATCGAGTTAAAAAAAGAAAAACTTTTCATGCCTCAACATAAAGCTGCAACCATTTTCTAGCATCGCTGCTCAATTTATTCCATCATCTCCTTTCTCTTTTTTCAGCCAAAACCCTTTACCGGCCACCTCTAATCTCTCTTTTAACCCTTTGCTATCACCAACTCTCAGCCCAAGCCGCTGATTACAACCAAAATTAGACAAAATCTATTAACCCACAACTGTCGTTGTTGCTCCTCACTTTCACCGTCTCCTTTTTTCTTTTCTTTTCTTTTTTTTTTCCCCGAGCTTTAGACAAGGCGAGGGTTTTTTTGTCCATACACTATAATATTGTGAGGATAAATTTGTAAATTCCTAGGAGGATAGACTACTAAGTTTTGTAACCGTTGACCAAAAGTCCTAGGGGATAAAGTGCTTATTTTCAAACATGAGGGAGAGACAGTGCTTTCCACCCTATATTTCATGCAACTTCCCCTTGTTGCATGTCATGTCTTTTACTAATTTGTTTTTTTAATTTAATTTTTTGCTTCATGTGCCTTTTACCACTCAATAAACATATGAAGATTAATATTTATTCAATTAATTATGAATAAAAAAATTAACACACTTTAAGTTTTCTAAAACATTCTTCTAATAAGTGGAGGGAAAAATTTTAGATTCTCTCCATTCTCAAAACTCGTATGGGAAAATGAAGAGTTCATCTACTAGTATCTCTCTTCCCAACTTTTCTATATATTACTAGTATTAATTTATTTTCTCTCTATCTCTTCAAAGTCTCAATATATTATATCATTCTAATTTCTCTTTCTCAATTTTCTCTTTTTCTTTTTCACTTTCTTTGTTTTCTTACATTTCATTTGAAGAAATAAGTTTTACTAATTATTCATTTATATTTTACTAGACATTACAATATCAATTCTAATTGTTTACATAAATATTCAATTATTTTTTTAAAATATGAATTGTGTTATTTTGGTGTATTTATGTAAAGAACATTCTACTCTATTACTCCCTCGGTTACAAAATAAGTGTTTTTCTAAGAAAAAAGAATGTGTTTCATAATAAGTGTCTTTTTATAATTTTCAACAAGTAATTATTTTATTTTTTTTCAATTTTATCCTCCTCTCTCTTCTTATATATTTATTCCATCTCTCTTTATTTATATATATATATATCTCTATATATATATATATTTATGAGGGATGTATTAATAAAATATTTTCTTAATTTCAAAATCCTTAATATATGTGTCAAGAGTTAAAAGGATCCTTATTTTTAAACAGAAGAAGTACTTTTTAAATCGAAGAAGTGCTTAAATTTTTTAATTTACAATATTCTAAAAATTTATATACTGATGTGTGAGTAATTAAGAATACAAATTTATGTCAATAGTTACAATTATTTCTAAGAAGAGTTTCAATTATTTTTCAAATTGGTCAAATAACTTACTCATTTTTTAAAGAAAATATTATTTTAAGTCATTTTCAATTACAATATGATCATAGTAATAGGGAAATCACTTTTATTGTGTCTATGAAATCAAAATTGCTACTAATTTCTCTATTTACGCTCCTAGCACTATATGTTCAATAACTTCAATTATTTCTCATATTGATTAAATAACTAACTTATTTTTTTTAAAGAACATATGATTTTAAGTCATTTTCAATTGTAATGTAAGCATAGTAATAAGAAAATAACTTTTATTTTGTCTATGAAATCAAATTGCTGCTAATTTTTTTATTTGCACTTCTAGCACTATATTTTTTCTATAGAACATCAATTATTTCTCAAATTGATCAAATAACTTACTTAATTTTTTAAAGGAAATATTATTTTAAGTCATTTTAAATTATAATATGATCATATTAATAAGAAAATCACTTTTATTTTGATTATGAAATCCAAGTTGTTACTAATTTCTCTATTTTCACTTCTAGCACTATATTTTTAAGACTTCAATTATTTTTCAAATCAATCAGAAAACTTAATTTTTTTTAAAGAACATATTATTTTAAGTCATTTTTAATTGTTATATAGTCATAATAATAAGAAAATTACTTTGATTTTGTTTATGAAATCAAAATTTCTACTAATTTTTCTATTTGCAAATTGATTAGATAACTTACTTTTTTTAAAGGACATATTATTTTAAGTCATTTTCAATTATAATATGATCATAGTAATAAGAAAATTAGTTTTATTCTGTCTATGAAATCAAAATTCCTACTAATTTCTCTATCTGCACTTCAAGAACTATATTTTCAAGAACTTTAATTATTTCTGAAATTGATCAAATAACTTAATTATGTTTTAAATAACATATTATTTAAGTTATTTTCAACCGTAATGTATGATCATAGTAATAAGAAAATTACTTTTATTTTGTCTATAAAATCAAAATTGCTAATAACGGACAAAATAATACAATTTATATTTTAATTTTATATTTTTCCTTCTATGTTGTTCTCTTCTTCTTCCCCAGTACCCAAGCAATCAGCCATTACCATCAATGCGGTCACAACTGCACTACCCCTTGACTGTTGATTCATGGTAAAAAAAGGCCACATAAATGCTTCAAACAATTAAATGAACTAAAATCAACAATCAAATTGTACAAATTAGTATAAAAACTAAAAATAAAATCTTTATCATCTTATTCTTACACCATATCCAATGGTACTGTACATTTCCTCTTGATCCTCTACTCTATTAATTGTCTTTTCTTCGTTTTTCCTTTTTCTTTAGATCTATAATTTGGAAGAGTGTTTAT
The DNA here is from genome assembly GCA_028651295.1 of Catharanthus roseus. Taxonomy (NCBI): domain Eukaryota; kingdom Viridiplantae; phylum Streptophyta; class Magnoliopsida; order Gentianales; family Apocynaceae; genus Catharanthus; species Catharanthus roseus. Next base: position 3,918,404 of record JAPQWS010000153.1, on the reverse strand, counting down.
CATGATTTAGTTAGATATTAAATCCTTTAACAAGAGTAACTAGGAACAATGCTAAAAAAAAAAAAAACATGAAGACTCTTTTGATATACAAAGGACGGGAGAGAAGGGAAAAAAAAAAAAAGGTTAAAAACTGAAAAGGAGTAAAAGTAATGGAGATATAAAAGGAGAGAAAATGGAGGTGTAAGATATATTGAAAAAGTGAGAAATGGTATTTTTAGTTTAAAAGCAACGTTGGATTGTTGTAAAGTCAAACTTGGAATAATCAAAATCTTCGAAAATTGAGAAACAAATAATTTTCTTTGAATAATAAATATTAAAAATTAAAAATGTATAAAAGTATTTTTGTACTTGTAATTCAATCATTTTTTAGTATTTACTTAAATAGCTCTATTGCTTCAATTAATTGAGGAAAAACTTGATCCCTATAGCATCACTCTTTACTAATTGGTATATATACGAATTTTTGTTTTAAAGAAATGAATTTTTTTCAATTAGAACGTCAGGCAAGTGATCTAGCATCCCTAACATTCCCAAATATTACAATTGATTTGGTGATGAACATATTCCATTTCTCCTCTCAAAAAATATTTCTTTTATATTTTTTCCTTTTGGAATTCTTAGTGTCTTCTGAGTTGGCAAACAAAAGTCTCAGAAGGAATTCAGGTAGCTCTATGAGCAGTTTCTTTTCTTCACTTCGGTGCTTGTTCACCACTTGAAATGTATGAGTTAAGCTCTAGGTCGGTATTTGGACAAACACAGATTATATGCGAATATCTATGAAAAATCATATTGTTTTGTTGCAATATGGTAATGGCAACCTTTGAATCACTATGTAAATCAATATTTTTTATACTTTTTCATGTACGAATAATTGGAGATGCTTACTATTTCTTTTGGTGGTAGTCTCTTTCTATTTATACATTCTACTTCTAAGTGTGTTTCTTCTCATGATTTCTTGGGAAACCAACTTGTGATTAGTGATGATATTGGTGTGCTATTTTGTTTTGATTGTAAGTTGGTCTATGATGTCTTCCTGCATTGACTTGATTGTACTTTATTTAATGTTTTTCATGATAAGTTTACATAGAAGTATGTTGAAAATTGTGATTATACTTTATCCTTCTTTGAGACTTTCATGAAGGAGTTTTTTTGAGCTATTTCTTTAAAGCGATCCTTGCCCTTTGTAAGAAGCCAAGTGGAATTTCTTTGCCATAAATAAGAGCTTTCAAATGTGGTTGAATCCTTGCACATTTTGTTTGAAAACATCTTGGGGTTTACATGCTTCACTTGCATTTCAAGGAGTTTTGTTGTTAAAGGATTTCGCAAACCACATGAGAGCATGTTTTGAAATGTTTAAACCTAATCTTTATGAGCTCTTGAAACATAATTTGTGAAAAGTTTTTTTTTTGGAACAATCTTGGAAATCTTTAATTGACGAACATCTTTCCTACCATCTACCTTTCAAGGAGTGGTGTAGGAATTTGTTCATTTTAAGTGTTTGTTTTTGAAAGTCCTACTCTTGTGCTTTGTTTTCAAATGCTTTTAATCTCATTTGGAAGGTGCATTTTGTGTATAATCATTATTTAACAGAGGTCATATTTCAAACTCTTGATCTTCTTAACTTACTTCCTTATGTTTAGAAAGAATGCAAAACTTTTATTACCATTTGCCTTTCAAGGATGTTGATATTTGTCATTCCTTTGAAGGATTGATAAGGAAGTTGTTCCGAAGAAGCTTCATTTCAAACTTCTTTTCTAAAAATTTTGAAGAAACACTTCTTATTTATTATCATAAATGTTTACAAAACTTCATGAGCTTAATGTTGAAATCTTTTAAGGATTTTGAGCTTCACATATCATCGTCCTCTTATAGAAGTTTTGAAAATCGATGTGGTGGAGTTTGATTTACAAGATTGTTATTGTTTCACTTATGTTATTATTAAGAGAGATATTGTAAATCCTTGTTCGTTTGTGCTTAAGTGTTCCTTGGAGCATTATTTCATAAACTTCTTTGTATGTTCATTCTTTGCATATCATAGGCCTTTCAAAGAATTTCTAGAGATCTTGATTTCTTTGCTGTTTAGATGGCCATTGAACTTTACTTGTCTAGTTCTTGACTGTTTTAGTGATATAACTCATAATATTGTTCATTTGGAAGATTTCATGTCTAATATTGCCCGCCTTTCGTACTTGAATATAGATACGAATTCGAGGACGAATTGTTTTAAAGAGAGAGGGTATGATATGACCATGCATATGCTTGAATTCTTGGAAGATTCAAGTCCAAGAGTTAGAGTTAGAAGAATGGTCAAATGAAGACATTAGAGGCAAATTGGAAATCCCAGATCAGTTTCGGAAAAACTCCATTTTATAGGACTTAACGTCTTCAAGTGAACAAGTGTTATTCATGAGGATTGTAGAAGACTTCTTGAGGTTTTCATAATGGTATGGTTCATTTCCATATGAGTTTATTTGTCTATCCTATAGTCAGTGCTATATTGGCTTTTCTACCTTCGATTTTGAGATGATACATTTTGATAAAATGACCATAACTTGAGCTATAGGAGTCCGATTGAGGTGATTTAAGTTTAATTGGAAATCTAAGAGAAATATATAAAACTTTGTTGAAGACACCAAGAGTTAATTTGAATGATCTTATGGCCAAAATGAGGCAGTTAGCCGCAGCTCATGAGGTGCAGCCGGCCCCGGATGCATTCTGTCCAATCTTGTGTTCGGCTAAGATAGGTCTAGTCGGGTCTGGCCGGTCGCGGACTTTGGAGAGAATTTTGGATTTTTGAGTGTTTCTAAAGCCCAACGTTGTTCCTATTAAGTCTAGTCTTGTAATTAAGAGGTTTTTAAAGCCCAAAACTAGGCCTGACCATGATTAGATAACCTTTAGTTAAGGTTAACCTAACCGCTGGTTACAGTTATATATTAGTCCTAACCTTAACCCTAACCTCTATAAGCAGTTATAGTAACGGTTAGTGACCGAAGGTTAAGGTTACGATTACAGTTATGGTTTATTACAGTTAACCTTACTATTAATCTTGGTTAAGGTTAACCTTTAATCGTTTTTTAAAAAATAAAATAATTAATTATTTTTTTACTAAATAATTTCTTTTGTATAATAAAATAGAAAAGAAATTAAAAAAATTGCTTAAAGAAAATAAAGAAAATTGCTTAAATCAAGCAAAACTAGCAGATTTGTTTTTTTCATGAAGCAAATCAAGTAAAAAAAATGATTGACTAAAAAATAGAAATATTACAACTTATTTGATAATTAATAATTATTTATATAATTATTATAAATAATTATTTAACCTCGGTTAACCTAAGGTTGGCGATTTAAAGAAATTATAAACCTTAACCATAACCATAAACTAAGGTTACAGTTATGGTTATAACTTTCTAGCCGTTGACTATGGTTAACCTAACCATTGACTACAGTTATTAAACGTCAGTTAAGTGGTTTCAACCGTAACCATGGTCATCCCTACCCAAAATATCTTCCTAAGCTAGATCAATAGTTAGGGTTTTTAATTAAGTATTTGTGAACCTATAAATACTCTTTTTGTTAATCACTTCTTCAATATATGATGATTGAACGAATTTGAGAGAAAAACTACAGCCAAGAGGTTCATCTAGGGTTCTTGTGGTTTTCACCACTCCTTGTAAACTAGGTAACTAACGTGTAAATTAGGCATAAATCTAATTCAAGAGTTCTTGTTCGTCCCCAAATCTTACATTTCCTAGGTGCTAACTTTCTAGCTAGTGTTACTTGGATTTAGATCTTTTTTTTTTAGAATGAAATATAGGTGGAGCTTCATAATAGCTCTTGTTAATCCTTCTTCTAAATGGAAAGGTTTTGTTTTCTCGATTATTTTTACAATTTCCCTTTTATCATACAAGTTTGCTAAAACAAATTCCATCAAAGTTACTCTTGGAGAGAGAAGATTCTTAGGAAAGAGTAGACTCTAATAAAGGTTGGGGAAGGTTGGGGAAATTGACAAAAGGTTGGGAAAGGTTGGGAGAATTGACATAAGTGGGAAGGGGGTCAAAATGAATGGAGAAATCAAAAGCGAAAGCAAAAGAGGGAATGGTCTCTGAAATTTTGGAACAATAATTACTTAGAGAATTAAGGTCCATAATGTAGATCATAGATATCAGATTTCATAAGAATATTATGTTTCACATTAGCACGCTCAGGAGTATCAGCAATGCATGATCAAAAATAATATCCATACTAGACTGGAAGCTCCAATATGGCTAGACCCAAGGATTCCGCCTAGGCCTTCTCGGCCTCCTTAACACTCCATATTTAATTAAAGGATTAAGAGTGTTTTTTATATGAAAAAAATAGGATAAATTTCACTTACGTATCTACAAATAAGATATTGTCTCCGGTGAATCTCGAAGAATCCTTAAAAATTATCCATTACTCTCAATCAAGTCCCTCTGTTATTCAAACGAAAGCAACATTTTGGAATAATTCAGGCTATGAAAAAATAAAATAAGCCTAAAGGAATATTTAAATAAATTAGGACCTAAATTAAAATCAAAACCCTTTTCTCCTTCCTTCAGTCAAACCTCTCTTTCTCACCCTCTTCTCTTTCCTCCTCCGAGACAGAGAATTATCAAACAAGAATTGTTGAGGATAACACCTCCCTTTTTCAAATTTCCTGAAAATCCAGCCAAAGTGGAAGTTAATAATCAAGATTGGTGATGAATTCAGTAAGAACCTCATGGTTTAATGATTCATCTTGATGACTATCTTTTTTTTCTCATGCCTTTGTGCTTTGTAAGTATTGGTTTTCTGAGAAATTTTATTTCTCACAGAGAAGTAGTGTCACAGAAGAATGAGAAGAAGGGGGGGAGGGGGGTTTGACTAGTTTAAGCGTTTTTTTTTTTAAATTGGCACTAAAATGTGCATGCTTTTTTTTTTTTAGATTCTTGATCTAGGCATATTGCATATGCCATATGCAAAATTTTAACAGAATTTACATATAGCATATGCGATATGCCTAATCCAAAATTAATTTTCGTTTAGCTGATATGGTGGATTACATGGCAACTTCGCATATGGTGAATGGGATATACACAAGGAGTTTGCAGATGATGTATGCAATATTCTTGTGTCTATCGCATACATTATATGCGATATGCCAACATTTTTCTTAAAATTAAATGGAAAATAAAAAGAATGAAATTGCTAGTTTTTTTTTCTATCATTTAATTCTTTTCCTATTTTGTGAGGACAAACAATTAAATATTTTGTATCATTTTGTGTATTTCTTTTGGCCTTTCTAGGTTAAAATGACTTACGTTGTTTTATTTTTTTGAAAAATGAAGACAGTATTTTTTGTTTGGTTCACTTTGTGTTTTTTTCGTTTGTTTTCTTATTTTTTTGTGAAAAAGTAAGAATGAAAAGTATTTATTTTTTTGAAGTATTTTAAAACTATAAAAGAATGTAATTAAGAAGTAAGTAGTAGTAATTCGGAAAAGAAAAATATCATTAATATAAGAAGACAAATATTACAACACTTCTAAAAAGAAAAGAAAAACTACACATTTCTGTTAGGACAATTTTTTTTATTATGCCCCGACCTTTGGCATCTGCTACATTCTGGAGGCACTATAGTCATATGGCATTGTCGAAATAAGTAGACAAATAATAATTTTCCACACTTTTTTGAGTTGTCATGTCAATAATTACTCTTGTCACATGGCATTGTCAAGATAAGTGGACAAAGATAATATTTAGGGTTTCGGGTTTTAGAATTATAGTTAGGGCTTGTTAGGGTTTAAGAATAGGGTTTAGGGTTTTAGAATTAAGGTTAGGGCTTTTTAGGGTTTAAGAATTTTGGGTTTAGGGTTTTAGAATTAGGGTTAGGGTTTATGTTATCATATCTAGTATAAAGTATCACAATAATATAATAAATTAAGATTTTTTCACGTTTTTTGAGTTGTTATATCACAAATAAGTACTCTCGTCACAGAGGATCACAAATAAGTACTCTCGTCACAGAGGATTTAGAATTAGAAGATAATAAAAACATAAATGATAAAATATTCAAGATATAATTCAAGACATAAAAGATAAAGCCTCACAATAGTACACAAAATATAATGTACATCATAAATGTCTGTAATCCTGCCAGCAATTTCGGAGCTGTTGCACCGGAATCTGTTTCTTGCGACGAACCCACAAATTCACATATTGAATGTGCCTCGTCTCCCAATTTGTATGTCTTGCCCTACCTAAGATATGACATGTAGATTTCTTCGATCCACCAAAGCCTTCGGAATCGGCTTATCACAACCGAACTGTCTCATAACCTTCATGGGATGGTGAAACTCCACTATCTCAAAGCATATCAAGGGGAACTCTGCCTGCATAAGATCGGAATCCTCCGCAATATGGCCGTGATAAGGGAGTCAGTTAAACTGCATAGGTGATTTAAAAATAAACATAAAAAACATGTCCTGATTTGAATAATAAACTTTACGTCCTCACTAGGCATGAAGTGCAAATTGATCCCTATATACTGTCAGTATATGACTTGTAGTAGAAGTCATGTCGAAAGGTATATTCCACCTAAAGCCAAAAGGAGCATGCTCGTCTTCTACCTCAGTGGCATGATCTAATCGAGGACGAATTATAGGAATACGCATCTACGTCCAAATCTCCAAGAGAACAAGGGGTTCACATATCTCCCATGCAGTGCCCAAAGATGATGCATAGGTATCTATACAGGAATGCAAGTACAACACTACCCAACTAAAAGACCCCACTGGATTAAAATCCTCTAATAATCTAAGATAACGAAGATGAATCATATTTCCTGATCCATCTAGAAGCAACGATTCTCCAATAAGTAAGAAAGTCATTGAACGAGCTCGGCGAATACAATCCTCACTGTAGCAGAATCAGACACATCTTCTGTTATCAAAGCTTCTATATGTCTATTCTTGATGCTATGCCTAGATAATTCTCCCACTAGGAGGCAAAGTCCAAGAAGATGCTCAATCATATCCAGCCACTAAGTGCTAGATAAGTTCCAACTGGGACCAGTCAACGGTGCCCCATCTATCCGTAATCCCCATAACACCTCTAAATCCTGCAGTGTTACAGTGACCTCGTCACATGTGTATGTGTCTCAAGTCTCCAACACTCTACCAACACACTGATAAGATAATGGTCTAGTAATAAGTAACCACACCTGAAGACTTCCTCAAAACCAGCCCTATCAATGCAATCAATCACTCTAGCTGGAGCCACCTTATAACAATCAAACAAAATGCGAGCGAAGTGTCAACATAAGGATAATATTTTCATGGCCTTTCCAGATAAATGAAGACCGATGTTCGCCCTGCCTAGTCAATATGCTCGTATCTTAAGATCCAGGATGCACATCAACAGTCATTGGTTGCAAGTCCTCCATCTACATTTCATCATACTCGGTAATTATTAAATATATATATAAGATGACGAGAGGTGTGTGGTTCAATGGCTTAACCCCCCTCCTTCTCCCCCTCCCATTTAGGATCCTCCACATGGCATGCCAAGTGAGAGGTCTTGAGTTCAAGTCACCTAGGGAGCAGTTTAGTTCTGCATGCCAGCTTAGTATTGCTATTTGGGGGCTTTGTGCCCTCCGATCCCTCCCGGATTAGTCGATGACTTTCGGCTACCGGGTTACCAAAAATATACGTAAAATATAGTGTGTAGAGTTATTAGAATTTTAGTGTTTTTGGGTTAAGCTTTTAGTGTTTTAAGAAACAAGGTTTTACGGTTTAGTGTTTTTGGGTTTAATATTTAGGCTTTAGAGTTTAGGGTTTAGGGTTTAGGGTTTTAGTGTTTAGGGTTTTAATGTCTAGGTGTTTAGGATTTAGGGTTTAGAATCTAGGATTTTTGGGTTCTAATTTTAGTTGTTTAGGGGTTAAGGTTTAATTTTTTTAGCGTTTACGATTCTGTTATTTAGGGTTCAGGATTTAATTATGCGTCTAAAGTTGGCATTCAGATGATTCATACACGGTTTCATTCAAGTAGTGAAATATTTTAGTAGTAGAATTAAAGAGAAGAATGAAGTCAAAGTTGAAAAAGAATCAATTACATCCATTTACTTTGCATAAAATTTAAATTTCAATTATTATGTTCACAAATATTTTAAAAAAATGATCAAAACAATCCTACAAAAGTTTATGTTCTTTACACATTTTATTCATCAAATTAGGGTTTAGAATTAAGGGTTCATCAAATTTTCAACACAAAAAACAGTACAAATTCATCAAATTGCATACCAATTCTAAAACTTTCTCAAAGTAATCAATTTTAAGAAATTGAAATTGATTCTAACAAATTTCCAAGAACAAGAAATTTCAAACCCTAAATCACTACACCAATTTCATACTGGAAATTTGTATAAATGATACTAGAAATTTCAATATAAAATCAATAAATTTCACAAATTTCATACAAAAAATTTATGTTCTTTACGCATTTTATTCATCAAATTAGGGTTTAGAGTTTATGGTTCATCGGATTTTGAACACAAAAAACTGTACCAAATTCATCAAATTTCATATATTTCATACTAATTCTAATAATTTCTCAAAGGAATTAATTTTCAAAAATTAAAATCAATTCTAACGAATTCCCAAGAATAAAAAATTTCAAACCCTAAATCACTTCACCAATTTCACCAATTACATTACCAAATTCATCAAATTTCATAGTAATTCTAACAATTTCTTAAAGCACTCAATTTTTTCAAATTAAAATCAATTCTAACAAATTCCCAAGAACAAAAAATTTCAAATCCAAAATCAATACACCAATTTCATACCAGAAATTTCATCAAATGTCACAAATTTCACATTAATTCTAACAATTTGTTAAAGCAATCAATTTTAAGAAACTAAAACTAATTCTAACAAATTCACAAGAACAAAAAATTTCAAACCCTAAATCACTACACCGATTTCATACCAGAAATTTCAATATAAATTCAATATAAACCAATACATTTCAAAAATTTCATACCAAAACTTGAATAGAATAACCACCGTTGCTCCTCTGCCGTCGAAGCTATCGCCACTGAAATTGTAGAAGCACCGCCGCCGCCGTCAAAATCTCCTTTTTCCACTCTATCTATTTCTCCTCCTCTACTTTCCTTCTTCTTCCTCTTGTCGCTTTCTTTTCTTTTTTTTGGGTGTGTGGCAGAACGAATGACGGATGAGAAAGAAAGTGGCCAGTATTTTTTTTTTTTTTTAACTTTTGTTAGTTGATATCACATATTTTTATATGAATATCACATACGTTATATGTGATATTCATATGTATTTAGCATACACCATATGTGAAGTAGCCACATCACGCCACATCATGCCACTTCATGTCACGTCAAATTGCCACATCAACTAAAAGGTTATTAGTGTTGGATTAGTGATATTGCATATGCTGTATGCGAAATTTATAAGTCTAATTTTTACCCTCTTAAGCATTGTCGTTTTATCAATTTTTTTGCTTAATGTTTATAAAATAGAGTTTATTGATCCATTTCTTCTCTTATTGATTATAGGTGCCTTTGAATGAAGATTTGTTGAAAACAAGCCAAAACGAAGTACCTAGGAGCGAAAAACGAAGAAAAAAGGAGAAGAAACACAAAGTCAAAAGAAACACGAGAATATGCACCATTCAAATCCGAATAGGCACTTCACGGATCCAGAAAGTGTGGCCGCATTTTAAGAAATAATTCCAGAGACAATCAAGATCCAGATAGTCCCACTATTCAGGTCCGAATAGTCTTGCAGAGGGACTGAAATACAATTTTTATAATTTTCCTTTTGTACTTAAATTTTATTTCCCTTTTATATTGATTCAGAACCTTTTTAGAAAGTGATTAGAGTAATTTTAGAGAATTTGACAATTTTTTTCTCCTATTTAAACTCCTTGAAACACATTAATTCAGTAGCTTAGATCTTAGTTTCAGTTTTATATTCTTGTAAGAAGACCCAATTTGGGAGTTTATTCAAGCAATACGAAAGACGAGTTTGAGCAATCGACGGGAACATGGATCTTCAAACTTTTCTCCTAAGCTCTCTAAACTTATCCTTTTATAGGAATTTGTCTATGAATTTATGTTTTAGAATAATGTTTTGTGGCTAATTTTATTTGTGTTTGAATGAGGATGAACCTTAGAATTTTTGGTTAATGTTTTATATGACTTTCTTGTTTGAACTATGTAATTCTTGTGTGGTTGTTATTCAATTGTTGTCATTGTTTATCGATTTTCTAGATATTGGTAATTCGAAAGGTTAATTGGAATTGATAAGGAAGGTTAATCTAGGGCATTAATTGAATAATAGGAACTGTTAATTGAGTAGACATACTAATTATGATTCTTAGATCACTAATTATTCACTATAATCTATAATACTTTCATCATTGGGTTAGGGTTAGAAGACATTCTTCTCTAAATGGTTAAGTTGAATATGAGGATTTATCCGATTTTTGAGTAAGAACCGACCAACGAACTTTAATAACTAATTACAAAGATTTTCTTAATAAAATTAATTTAAGGTTCGGGGATTCTACCATTTAAACACTCTTTTCCAAATTTGTTTTCAAAACCTTTAATTTCTTTCTTTAGTTGTTAGTTTCCTTTTAATTGTTTTTACTTTTAAAATATCTTTTCAAAATGTTTTATTTATTAAATAGTAGAGACGTAGTTAGTACTAGTGTTTGGCCGTCCCAAGAGCTCGACAATTCAGGGACTTTCCTTGCCATATTACACTAATGGGTAAGCTTCTATAAAGTAGAATTTTAATAGGATAGTAACCACACAACAAGTTTTTGGCACCGTTGTTGATTTGTGGTTACTAACGTATTAAATTTCCACTTTTAGGTGAGTGTACCTATTGGTGTAATATGGCGAGGAAAGTCTCGGGATTGTCAAACTCTCGAGACGACCAAGCACTAGTACTTACTACGTTTCTACTGTCAAATAAAACTTTGGAAAAATGATTTTTATAAAATAAACAAGCAATTAAAAGACAATTTAACTACTAAGAAAACAATTAAAGATTTTAAAAGAAAATTTGGAAATTAGTGTTTAAATGGTAGAATTTCCCTAGAACATTAAGTTAGTTTTTTAATTAGAACATCGTTGTAATTAATTATTAAAATCAGCTGGTTAGATCTCACTCATATGTCGGATAATCCCTATTCCTAGGTGAAGATCCTCTTATTCGCTTAACCGGTTATAGAAGAATTCCTTCTCACCTTAACTTGATTATGAATGAATTATGGATTTTAGTGATTTTGGTGATCTAAAAACCGTAACAAGTATTCCTACTCAATTACTAATTCCTATTATTCAATTAATACCCTAGATTAGTATTTCTTGGTTAGAGTCCAATTAATCTGCGAAATTACCAATCACCAGTAAATTGGTAAATAATTACAACAATTGAATAACAATCAAGCAAGAATTAGATAATTAAAAAAGAAATACATATAAACATTAACCAAGAATTCTAGGGTTTATCCCATTTAAACACAAATAAAATTAGCCACTAAACATAATTCTAAAATATAAATTCATAGACAAATTTATGAAAAAGAATAAGTTTAGAGGAGCTTAGGAGAAAAGATTGCAGATCCACTATTGCGGCAATTGCTCCAACTTGTCTTTTGATTTATTTGAATAATTTCCCAAAATTGGGTCTTCTTACAAAATATAAAACTGAAACTAAGGCCTATGCTATCAAATTAATGGGTTTAGAGGGGTTTTTATATAGGAGAAAAATCACCAAATCCTACTCTAAAATAACTTTAGTTCCTTTCTAAAAAGGTTTGAAATCAAATTAAAAAAAGGAAAGGAATCAAAGTGCAAAAAGGAAAAGTTCTACAAAATTACAAATCAGCCCCTCGCGATATCCGGATCAGGAAAGCTGAGCTTTCCAGATCCGGAAGATCTCTAGAAGAAATTCTAGAACGTTTGCCACACTTTCCAGAGAAAAGTGACTATCCAGATCCAAATAGTGTTAATTTTCTAGCTTTCTTGATTTTTGTGTTTCTTCTCTGTTTTTCTTCAGTTTTCACTCCAAAGTCCTTTGTTTTGATTTGTCTTCAATATGACTTTATTCGAAGGTACCTACAATAAATAAGAGAAGAAACAGATCAGTAAACTCCATTTTATACATAATTAAGAATAAAAACCGGTAAAGCGAACAATACTTAAGATGGTGAAAGTTAGACTTATCAATTGCCAGGGACGGTTACATTAAGAACGCTATCTATTTTTTGATTTAATTGTTTGTGCTTTTAATTCTTTTTATTCCTTTATTGTATTGTGGCCTTTGTTTGGATTATTTGCTCTTTTCTTTCTATTCTCTTAAAATTCACTGATTTCGTAATTGCTTTGTTGTATGTTCTTTTCAACTAGTTTATGCTCCGTTGAAACAGGGGTAAATTGGTTGAGTACGATCCGAAAATTGAGAAAACACTACGAAAAACCTGTTGTGCCATCAATTTCAATATGGCGGACAAAACGGCGTTAGTAATTGTAGATAAGGTGAAAGAAGTAGAGGACCCAAGATATCCACCACCGCCACCACGAATGGCAGAACATACTATGGTAGACTATGCTAGGCCATCCATCACTGGACAAGTTCGAGCATAACAAGATGGATGATGGACGCCTATAATTTTGAGATTAAGCCCAACATCATTCATATGCAATTCGACGGGCTACAAGACAAATATCCTAACGTACACATCGCCAAGTTCTTTGAGGTGTGTGATACTTTCAAGATTAACTGAGCATTAGAGGATGCAATAAAACTTCACCTATTCCCATTCTCCTTAAGCCTTAGTTTGGTTTGCGAAGGGGGAAGGGGAAGAAGGAGTGGCACCATTTACTTCTATTAGGAGAAGTATATTCATTTACTTTAAAATTATTTGGTCAGCGTGGGAGGAATTTACTTCCTTCTGTTTGGTTGGGTTGAAAAGTGGAAAGCAAATAGTTTTTATTACATATAATTTACTATTATATCCATTGCTCAAAGCTATAAATATTATATGTATATGGGGTAGGAGTTTAATTTAAGATAAATTTATAATAAACAAATTTGTAAGAGGATAAAATGAGCTTTTTAACATTAGTTACGTCTCAATCTATCTGTTTTGGGAGGGGCTGATTAGCTGACGTGGAGGGGAAGAGCTCTCCCTCCTCATTTACGTCCCCCAATCGCCCCCCTGGAGGAACATGTGCATCTAAAAGATCTTTCATACTGTGACCAATCCCGATATTCGTTCTATACATATGGCCCTACTTTTACGTTGCAACCAAATGATGTAAATAGGATATTTACGTCCTAATTTACATCCCCTCCTACTCCCCTCCCTAATTTCACCCCAAAACAAAACTAAGGCTAAGGGATAAGGAAAAAACGTGGCTCAAATCATTACCTTTAGGTTCCATTACAATGTGGGAGTCTTTCGTAGAAAATTTTCTTGAAAGGTACTTTCCCTCATGCCGTACAGCAAAATTGAGGAATGAAATCCTCTCGTTCTAACTAGCCGATAGGGAAAGTCTCTACAAAGCTTGGGAAATATGGTGGAAGGAATTGATAAGGAAGTGTCCTCATCATGGTTTCAATTTAGGAATCCAAATCCAATTCTTTCTGAATTGTGTTAGCTTTGGAGCTAGACAACTCATAGACGCTTCCGCCGGTGGCTCTACCAATAGCAAGACACCCTAACAAGTATATGACTTGATCGAACAAATCGCTTTAAATGGTTATACTTGAGAGGGCCCAAGACCATGGGCGAAAACGGCGGGAGTACGTAACATAGATATGATAACACATTTAGAGTCAAGATTGGTCGCCATGATAGATAAAAAAAATTGAAAAACTAAATATGACATCAATGGGGCCACAACAAGCAATATTTTATGATTTTTGCAATGGGGGCAGCCTAATAATGAGTGCCCAAGTATGGATGCTTCCGTGGTGCAAGTTGATTATATCCAAGAACATAGGCAAGGGAATAATCTTTATTCCAATATCTATAACCTTGGATGGCACAACAACCTGAATTTCTCTTGGAGCAAGCAAGGGTAACAAAGACCTTAAAATCCTCCAGAATTTCAAAATCGTGGACCGACATAACTGTTGCCCTACAATGCACCTCCTTCAAATCAACCACAAAAATCTAATCTTGAAGACATGTTCATCAAATTCATGAGTGCAACTAAGGCAAGGATGCAAAATCAAGATGCCTCCATTCAGAATTTGGAAACGCAAATTGGTCAAATCGCTAAGCTAGTCTTCGACCTCAAGGAACTCTTCCGAGCAACACGAAGGTAAACCTTAGAGAGCATGTAAATGCTATCTGGGTAATCTACGATGAATAAATTCCTCAAAAGGAAACGATGGTGGCGACTCAAGAGATAAGCTCCAAGCTCCAAGAAAGAAGGAAATAAGGAACTTGATATCTCCACATCCCAAGAAGTCCAAGAACAGATTTCTAAGGGGCCAGAAATTGAAGCATACAAGCTCAAGATTCCTTATCTTGAAGCCTTTAATCGGGATATAAGCAAAAATGAGATGAGAAAGTTTGTTGATATCTTTAAGCAATTAAAAATTAACTTACCTCTTTGTGAATTGCTTCTACAGGTACCCCAAATATACAAAATATCTTAGGGAGATGATTTTATGAAAAGGAGGTTAGACAAAGCATCAACATATACTTTGGGTGAAGAATGTTCGGCGACATTAATTGGTGTGGTGATATAAAATGAGATGCATTACAAAACTAAGCAATAGGCAAGTGGACCTATCGTTGTAGTAAACAAGTTATACCGAGTATCGAATCTCTCGAGGACGCCAAAGGCTTAAATACTAATTGTGTCTCTAATGTTTAGTCTCTAAAGAAAAGTTGGTTTTAGAAAATCATTAAACTAAAAAGATGGAAATAGTTTAACAAGTAATAAAATAAAGATTTAAAATTTTATAAAACAAGATTTTGGATGGAGGAAAACAAGATTTTGGATGGTGGAATCCCCCTAATCCTTGTTACTAATTCAATTGGAAAGCTTAAGTGAAAATGATGTTGAATTAATTAAGTTGGGTCATCACTACGGGTAATCCCTATCTCTAGGTGAAAGCCACCCTTCTTACTAACCCTTAGAGGAAAATCTATTTTCTCCCTAACAAATTATGAGCGCAGTAAAATTAGGTAATTTAAGGACCTAAAAGGGCAAAATCGTATCTCTAGTCAATTACCCCAATTAATCCCTAATCTGTTGCCCTAGATCGCTCTTCCTTTTTCAATTCTGAACAAACTTGCAATTAATCTAACCTTGCAAAAATTAAATTGCAAACGAACATAGTTGGAGAACAACTTAATCAAAACAAACATCGAAATCAAGAAATCTAACCAAGAATTTCATAATCCAAAACTAGGGTTCAACCTTCATCCAAACAATAAAAACTGCCCACTATTCATTGTAATAAAACTGAAATTAAAATTAAGTAATAACAAAGTAAAGGAAAGAAAGCTTAGGAGTAAAATCGAAGCCAAAATTTAAATTCCGAACGTCTCCTTAGCTCGTCTCTCGAGCTGCCTCATTTAAGCTCGAAATCTTGGAATTAGGTCTTCAAATCTTAATCTCTGAGAATTAAATTGTAGAAAATCTAACTACTAATTAACTAATTGAATAAAAGATTCAATAATTAATTAACCTAAATCTAGCCTTAATTATCTACTAACTACTCCTAATTATTGCCCTCCACTTTAAAGATTACAAGAAAACAGAGTTTGAATCGGATTAAACTGCCCATCAGCTGGGACCTACCGTCGACGGTAGCCCTACCATCCGTGGTAGAGTTTTGCGTACAAGTTCCTTTTAACATCGGGGACTTGCTGTCGTCGCTAGTAAGGTTTTGCCTTAGCTACACTTGTGATCCTCGGACTTACCGCTGACGGTGGTTTAGCCTACCTCAGGCGATAGGCCTTCAACGTTGCCATCGTCAGCTCCGTTTTCATTATTTTCGCTCCATTTTTGTACGTTTTATTTCCTTTCACATTTTCTCTTCCGGAAGGCACCTAAGAAAAGAATAAAGGTTATTAGTCTAAAATATGTTTTTTATACATTAAAAACATAAAACAATATATAGAAATATAGATAATTATGAACATATCATTAATCAACAAGGAAAAGCTACCACAAAAGTTAAACAACGAAGGGAGTTTTTCTTTCCCTTGTAGGATAGGGAATTTTCGTATTAATAAGGCATTAGCTGACTTAGGAGCTAGCATAAATGTTATGTCATATAATATGTATAAAAAGCTAGGTCTCGGAAGCCGTACACCCACTAGGATGTCCATAAGTTTAGCAGACAAAAGTACAAGGTATCCTAGAGGGGTTATAGATGTTTTGGTTAAAGTAAAAGACCTTGTGCTTCCCGCAAACTTCATGATCCTCAACATAGAAAAAGATATCGATTTATATTTAATATTAGGATGGCCTTTTCTTATATACTTCAAAATATTTAATCGATATGAACAAAGGGACATTAAGTATGAGGACAGGAGAGGATGAAGTAGTCTTTAAATTCCCGATAACTCCAACCTTTTCTACTACTAGTCATGATACATTGTTTCTCATAGATCATATTAATCATGATGTGCCTTATATGTTGCAGGAAATCAAGTCTTAACTATCCGAAAACCCTAAGAACTGAAAGGCAAGGAGAAGAATACTTCTCATAAATCAAAGAACGGGTTGATGACATGGGTGACAATTTGGTGAAAGGGAAAAAGAAGAATCAAAACGTCACCAGATTCTCATGATCCGGGAGGTGTCCGCGGCACCTAAGACGGAGTATCACTATTCTTTTTGTTATATTATTTTATTTCTTGTAATATTATTTTAGTTTTTATTTTGTTGATTCATTTTTTAATTTGTCAACATTTTTGTCAAAGTTGTAAAGGTGAGTAGGAGAGTTATTCCCTAAAAATATGTATACTAAGTTTTTATTCTATGTGCAGGTAAAAAGTGTCCATAAATCAAATGAAAACGACCAACAAAGCAGAAAATCCTACCTAAAAAAGAGCTTCCCAGAACCAAAAAGCTCCTTTTCGGATCCAAAAAGAAATAAAGTTCAAGGATTTCTTTCCCAAGACTATCCTAGCCCAGATAGTCATGTTTCAGGCGGATCTAGGAGTCTTCGTGGTTTAACCCCCTTTTGCAGCCTCTTTTTATCATCTTTCACCTTTTCTCCCAAATTAACTTCGAAAATACCTAACTTTCTCCAACCTTCCCCTTCCCTGTTTTCGCCCTGAAATTTCTCTAAAAACTTCTCCCTCACCCTCGTGTTTTCTCCCCCTACCCTGGTCATTCTCAGTGCCTCCGTTCTCCTTCCCGTTCACCACCTTCTCTGTTCTCTTTGCGTAGCCACTACTCCCACCAACATAATCACCTTCCCTTTCACCACCTTCTCCTTACATCTCTCCCCTCTTTTTGTTTTCTATCCCCTTTTCGGTTTGACTGATGCAGCAGTGATAGCGGCAAAACCACCGGACGACGACACTATACTACAATAACAATTCTGATTTTGGTACTCCGACAGCGACAGTTCAATATGAATTGGGATAAGCCTCTCTATATACTTCTCCTTTTAATTTCACAGACAAATTTTATTGTTGGAGGCATAACATGAGTCATTGAATTACTCAACATTATCTACTTTTGTGCTATTTTTGAGTGGGCTCATTTTTGTTTATCTGTTTTTGGGGACGCAACCTTTTTCTTAAATGGCATAAACTATACATATTTACACACATGAGCTACATTTTGCTTGAATTTTCTGTGGTTAAAGTTCATTTTGGCTTTTCTTGAGCTTTAGTACGTTTTGTCTGTCGTGTAATATTGGTTGCATTTTGTAGTTTGCTTTGGGTGTCGTTGCATTCCTTTTTGAGCAGCCCTTCACTTTCCACCGATAGCTATGCCTAGAAAAACCGCTGCCTCTGTTTTTTTCAAAAGAGCTCGGATTGCTGACCCGAGCTCCCCTGAACATAACCCCCCTATTCCTCCTTTTCTTGATCAAGTAACTAATAGGTTGAATAAGGTTTGGTTTGAAACTAGGAAAGCAAGTAGAATTAAATCTGAAAGAACTCTAGACCCGACAACTAATTAGACATTTCCAATCTTTTCACGAGTCTCTGGTAGAGTAGGATAATTTCTAGGGTGGAGTTTACTACCCTTCATTGGCTAAAGATTTTAACACCAATATTACTCTAAAGAACAAAAAGTACCTCATCAACATCAAAACCACGGTTAAGGGTGTAAAGATAACTCTTGATCGGACCCTCATCTCTCAAATTGCTTCTATCCCTAATGAGGGTCTGGCAATTACCTTTGGCTCCATCTCTCGTATTATCTTAAGTGATGAGGCGTGGAGACATAGTGAGGCAAGCCATAGAGTAGGAATCCATCCTCAGCCAAACACCGGACATTTTAGGACGATTAGGAATGCTAAATATTTTTCCCCTAGAATGCGAGTCGTTTCCGGTCTCATAGGTAAAAATCTAGTCCCTAGATCTCGCAAAAGTCTAAATGAACTTAGGGTCATAGATATATACCTTATGGACAACCTCCTTTTCCGACTCTCCTGTCAACCTTTCTTGTATTATCATCCATTGCATGCGAGATACAATTAATACCGACAGGAAACACTGTGTTTTCAACCTTCCCTTATTACTCATGGATATATTCCAGCATTTTAAGGTTGATTTTTCAGGTGAGGAGCAAGTAATTACTACCTCATCCGATATAATAAATGGCGACACCATCTCCTAAACTGATTTTGAGTATAATAAAATCGAAAGGAGGTGGATAGCTAGATCGGGGCTTACTCGATATGAAGACTTTGGTCATCAATATACAAAACCCACCCAACACCCTGGGAAAGTTGTAGCAGAAGAAGAAGAGGATGAGGACGAAGGAGAGGGAGCCGAGGATAGTGATGTGGAGTATGATGAATCTGACTCCTCTATCTGCGCTACCCTTGAGCATATGCAAATAAGGCAACCCAACACTCGAATGCCTTGGCGGATATTAAAGATGCATTCCGGTGCCAAGAGCTAATGATGTCAAAGATTTATGGGCTCCCATTTCTGAACGAAGGCACAAGCAGAGGTGGAGGTGGAGAGGGTGGACCTGCCCATAGGGAGTTTCTCTTTCCCTACTCAACTATTTTTATTTTTTTAATTTTCTTTTTATGTGTTTGGTGTGTTTCCCTTGATTATTTTTGTTTGTCCATTAAGTTACTATTTCTTTGCTTTAATTTTGTTCTCCCCACATTGTGGACAATGTGAATCTAAGTGTGGGAGAGTTTTAGATGTTTTGACTTTTAGTTTTTACTTGTTTTTATAAAATATACCAAAAATATCGAAAATCTCAAAACTCCAAAAACATTGAAAAATTCAAAAAAAAAATCTCAAAAATTGTTTTGTGTAAAGTTAGTTTTTGCTTTTATCATTCTTAAGAAAACCCCAAAAAGATTTTCCTTTTTCTTTCTGTCACTAGAAGCACAAAAAGAGGTGTGCGATTAACTTGTTGGAACTTTGAATAGGCATAGTACGTAGTTAGCTTTACACCCTTCTTTCGTTTATGCCTTGTGACTTAATGGGTTTTTGTGCACTATGCTTTCTTTTGAAGTAAAAATTATGCTTTAAGAATCTTGTTAAATTGTCTTATATGATTTATTTTAAAGCGTCATTCTAGAACTTATTTTTCCACACCTTGAAACAAAGAGTCTTGTTTTTGTTAACCCTGGAGATAACAAACCGATCGATCTAGCCATGAGCAGGTTGAAGAGGCGATAGCACATGTTGGTGGGGAAAGAAGCCAGATGGTCATAGGCATTCTTTTATCTATTTGAGCCTTTTCTTGCCTATACTGTTAAACATTAAATCCTTAGTACCTTGTAAGTCCCAGAATAGTCCAACAGGAGGGGGGAGGGGAGAGGGGGTGGGGTTTGAATTGGACTATTTAGAATAAACTAGCACTTTAAAACTTTTTGTTATTTCTTGTTATTAGCTCAACATTAAAATTAGCTTGACTCTAAGATCCTTATCATAACAGTTAAAAGAAGCCAGAAAATAGAAACTAATTAAAATGAAAGACAGAATAAAGAGCAGAAATAAAAAGACACAAGAATTTTTATAGTGGTTCGGTTAAATACCTACATCCACTTTCCCTCAAGAACACCGTCTTAAGGATTTCACTAAAACCGATCTCATTCAAGGTGAGATCAACCTTTACAATTGCTAGTTTTTAACCTAGTTCTAGCAACTACAACTCTATTCCAGGAGAAGCTAAACAAGAAGTTTTCTTTTGGAACTTGCAAAACAACCACAAGTTTTTCACCCGGAACTTGCAAACCGAAAAGATGAAATAGTTTGACCCCAATTGCTTATCAGCTCAGTCAGAAACTCTCTCTAAAAAACCTTTCATTCTCTCAAATAGGCTTCTGAAATCTCTCTCTATATTTTGTTTCTGAAAACATTCTCTATTTCTCTCTTGATTTTCTGGGATGAATACTTCCTAACTCTCTTATATCTTGTGGAGCACTTTCTTCTTCAATTGGAGCATTCCTTTTCTTTATTTCAATAATCTTTTGATGCACTCAACTCTTATTAAAGCTCTTCTCAAATTTCTAAAAATGCACATGATTTGCTCTTTCTTCTCTCCTTTATATACTTTGCTATGTTGCTCTCTTGTCTCTCTAGCTTTCTTTGCAGCTTTCTTCTCAACAACCTATTTCTATCTTTACCTTATCTGCACACACAAGAAAAACTTAGTGGTGCCATGTTTAGCTAAAAAGGGTAAAGGAAATAGGGGGACCACTCCACAATATTTCCAAGTGTATATACTTGTTCCCCAAGTTGGTACTTCTCTTCCTCTCATAAGATGGCATATGTAAAGTAATCCAGCTATCATGACCCTCTTGCACAATGCCACGTGTAAAGTACTTTGATCCTCATAGAATCTTTGAGATAAACAACATTTCTGCTCATCTAATTAGCTTAAGTCTTATATTCAGACTTTAGCTCAACTCTTTGTTTTATACTCATTTTTTAAGTGCCTCCTCATCAATCACCTTCTTTGCCTACATGCTGGTGAGTAAGAACGACCTTTTCTCCCTCTTAAGACTTCCAACATTTTTCTTTATTCTTCAATCTTTAATTTGTCTTTGTTATTTCCGGAGAGTGTATTCAAATTTGTTACTTCAGTAAAAACTCTTCCAAACTCGAATTTGCTCATCTAATTAGCTTAAGTCTTATATTCAGACTTTAGCTCGATTCTTTGTTTTATACTCATTCTTTAAGTGCCTCCTCATCAATCACCTTCTTTGCCTACATGCTGGTGAGTAATAACGACCTTTTCTCCCTCTTAAGACTTCCAACATTTTTCTTTATTCTTCAATCTTTAATTTATCCTTGTTATTTCCGGAGAGTGTATTCAAATTCTTTACTTCAGTAAAAACTCTTCCAAACTTGAATTTGCTTGTTTTTGCCTAGATTAGTAGCTCGACCTGTTAGCTCAATCTGTTAGCTCGGTCTGTTAGCTCAACTCGCATTCCGCTCATATTTGCTTCACTACTGTCTTTCAACAAAAATACTTTGTTAGATTATCTTGATTTGTTACTCATCAAAACATGATGACCCTTGAGTCAGCATACCCTTTTTAAAAAGTTTCATGCCAATGGATTCTTTCTTCTTTTCTTTGACTTTAAACTCACATTTAAATAAAAACCTCAATTGATGAGCTAATAATTCTATACTTTTGAGTCAGTTTGAGTGAGCTTCACAAATAAGTGTGGGGGAAAAATGAGAAAAGAAAATTTTGAGACAAAAGAGGTGTTTTGGAAACTTTTGAGAGAAAGCAATCAAACGAGAGAAAATAAACAAAGGAGTGATTTTATGTTCAAAGAAACATTTTGAAAAAAAAAATGAAACCCTTTGTGAGAAAGCTTATATTTTATCAATCACTTGTGGAATAAGAGAAAAAAATGAGGAAGATGAAAAAAATAGTGAAAAATAAAAAAGAGAATGAAAAGAAAGAAAGAAAGAAAAGAAAAGAAAGAAAGAAAAGAAAAAGAAAGAGAAAAAGAATGAGCTCAAAAGAAAGATTTTATTAGACTTTTATCTCTCAATATCTTATATTCCCTTCTTCTCACATATACACTTCCTTGATTTTTGAGTGATTGATGAGAGTTATATAGTTTTATGGGGTTGTGAGAGTTGAACGAAGGGTAGAGAGTGTTTTAAGAGATTAGAGTGAAAGTGGCCTAAAGGTTATAGATAACTTTAAATTTATTTCCCTTTTCGTTGCGTTAGCACGTATTTTCATTCGTTTTGTTCTCCCTTTACCTACGGTTGATAGCCACATATGTCCCTAGCCACAAGCTTTAAAATCCTACCTAATCCAAGAATGACTTTGGCTAGCACTTGTAGTAGAATGGTGTTAGAAAAGTTAAGTATATAGAGATAGCTTGATAAAGTAAATCATATAGTTAATTTCTTGAAATTCTTCTTGCATATTTTTTGGACTAAACATAAAGTTTGCACACACATACACACTATTAATTCTTATGTGTTAAAATGGAAGGTTGAATGTGCTGGTTAGTTTATGAGTTGTGCCTTGATAAGTTTTTTAGCAGTTTTTGTAACCTTTTTGACTATGTTTTGAAAGTGATGTTTCTTTGTTCTTTTATGGATTTAGTTTGTAAAGTTTTTTTTGTTTGGTAAAGTAAGTTTTTTTAGAGTGTTGGTTTGTGTGATTTTGTAGGTACATCGTCTGCAAACCCTTATGTACTCATCCTCTTTGGTAACTTAGGGGTTTAAAAGGCTTGTTGTACGTGCTAAGTGCAATCGTTAGTCCTACGAAAGTGGATAGTAAGTTTGTTTCGTTTTCTTTTTCTTATTTGTTTTTAGCCTTTTTCTCGAGGACTATCAAAGCTTAAGTGTGAGGGAGTTTGATAAGTTTAACCTTTACCCTCTTAAGTATTGTTGTTTTATCAGTTTTTGTACTTAAATGTTTATAAAATAGAGTTTATTGATCTGTTCCTTCTCTTATTGATTGAAGGTGCCTTTGAATGAAGATTTGTTGAAAACAAGCCAAAACAAAGGACTTAGGAGCGAAAGACTAAGAAAAACATAGAAAAACACAAAGTCAAAGAAGCTAGAAAATATGCACTATTCATATCCAGATAGGCACTTTCCGTATCCAGAAAGTGTGGCCATATTTCAAGAAATAATTCTAGAGACTATCCGGATCTGGATAGCCGCACAGAGGGACTAAAATGTAATTTTTTTTTTTTTTTTTTTGTACTTAGATTTTATTTTCCTGTGTAGTTTGATTCAAAATCATTTTAGAAAAGGATTAGAGTAATTGTAGAGTAGGATTTGGCGATTTTTCTCCTATTTAAACCCATTTAAACACATTAATTCAATAGCTTAGGTCTTAGTGTTTCAGTCTTATATTATTGTAAGAAGATCTAATTGGGGAGTTTATTCAGGTAATTCGAAAGCTGAGTTTGAGCAATTGCCTAGACTCTAGATCTTCAATCTTCTCTCCTAAGCTCCCTAAACTTACTCTTTTATATGAATTTATCTATGAATTTATGTTTTAGAGTAATGTTTAGCAACTAATTTTTTTGTGTTGGAATGGGGATAAAACCTAGAATTCTTGGTTAATGTTTTTGTTAGCCCTAAGGGCATTAATACTTATGTTTTGATTATGATTAACATATGCTTGTGTGAGTATTTTAGCTAACCCTTCATAGAACAAAAGAAGTACCTATGAAGTCTCAAAGTCTACAAGCCAAAGATCTTGTTGATGAGGACAAAATGGAGAAGAAGAGACCAAGCCATTCCAAGATCAAATCATTGAAGACATTGAAGGCATTGTCTTTGGTAGAGTGAATTAGGTACTACCTTGTAAACTCCCTAGTCTTACTCTTTGATTATTGATCATATATGAAGCTCCTTTTACGATTTTCTCAAAAAATAAACTTGTGTTATAATCTAAGTATTCTTGACTGAAGTAGTGATGTTTTGAAAGTTTTTCTTCTCTTTAACATGATTGTCAAGAATACATGTTTTTGAAAAAGGAAGAAAAGTTTTTGTCTTAAAAAGAAACTTGGCTGAGGAAACAAAAATTCGGTCATCCGGTTTTAGAACCGGTCGTCCGGTTTTCTTCCAAAATAAAAAATTCGGCAGTCCGTTTTTCAGAGTATCAAGTCCGAATCTTTCTGTCCAAAAAAATTCGGTCATCCGGTTTTCCTAACCGGTGGTCCGATTTTGCTCAAAATCAAAAATTCGGCAGTCCGTTTTCTAGTTGAACAAATCCGAATATTTCTGTTTTAAAGAACCGGTCGTCTGATTTCAGGAATTGGTCGTCCGATTTTTACTGTTACTATAAAAATATTACCGTTGCACAGAATGCAACGGTCATTTTCTAAAAGCAACGGTCATTTGCTTCAAGACTCTATATAAAGACTTAATGATCAGCCATAAAAGAGATAAGTTTGGTGAAATATTGATTGAGAACATTTAAGAGTTTTAAAGAGCTTCAAAAGTACATTTTATTACAAATTATTTTCAATCCCAAACAAAAAATCTTCTTGAGCTTCATTGTTGATCATCCATCAAAGAAGAAGAAAAGAGGTGCTTGTAGAAGTATTCCATTGAGTTGTATCTTCCTCTTCTCAAGCTCATTTGGTAACATTGTTCCTTACTCTTCTTATTCTTTTATTGTGATCAAAGGTTTGTGGAAAACCCTTTGGGTGATCCTTTGATAAATTTGTTGTATTGTTGTGTTTGAGGTTTTTGTGTAAAACCCTTGGAGGGTGATCCTCATTGTGTTGTTGTGTAACCAACTTTGAAGTTAGTGGATTTGTGAAATCCTTGGGTTGAGTCTCAAGGTAGTGGATGTAGCTCTTTGAGAGAGTGAACCACTATAAATTGTTGTGCATATTCTTTAAAAGCTTAATTCTATGCTCATTTCTTAATTGCCAAAACTATAAGATTTTGTTTGGTGTGGATTCTCATCAAAAAGAGTTTTAGAATTCTTTCACAAACAAATTGGAGGTTTATCTTTCTAATCACACAAAAGATTTTTTAAAATTAGCCAAAAACCTTATTCACCCCCCTCTAAGGTTTTCAATTGGTATCAGAGCAGGGCTTCTCTAGAAAATGGCTAACACCCTTGAAGCAAAAGATCTTTATTTTACTATGGCTAATATTTCTAGTTTACCATATGTAGAAGGCTCTTCTACAAATAGACCTCCTCTTTTCGATGGTACAAATTATACTTTTTGGAAATCTAGAATCAAAATATATATTTGCTCTATTAACTTTAATCTTTGGAGCATTGTAGAGAAAGGACCTTATGTTCCTATAAAGGATGGAATAGTCAAGAAGGTCGAAGAATATGATGAGCTTGACTCAAGGAAGATGACTCTAAACTTTCAAGCTATGAACATATTGAGCTGTGCCTTAGATGCTAATGAATACAATAGAGTGAGCGAATGGGACTCGGCTCATGAAATGTGGAAGTTACTTGAAGTAACTCACGAAGGCACCAATCAAGTAAAGGAGTCTAAGTTGGCTATGTTGGTGAGAGATTATGAGCTATTCATGATGAAACAATATGAAAGCATTAGTGACATGTTCACAAGGTTCACCAACATCACAAATGGCCTAAAGGCGTATGGAAAAGAGTACACAAGGGGATAAGTAAATAGAAAGATTCTTGATTCACTCCCAAAAGCATGGCAACCAAAAACTCTTGCCATTGAGGAATCAAAAGAGTTAAGACAACTTCCTATTGAAGAACTCATAGGATCTCTCCTCACCTATGAGATGAAAATAAAAAGATTAGATGAAATAGAAGATGAAGACAAAGGAAGAAAAGGCATAGCACTCAAAGTGAATGTTGATGATCATACATGCTCGTCAAACAAGGAAGATGAGATTGAGGATATGGCCTTAGTAATGAGGAAATTTAAAAGATTTTACAAGAAAGACTTCAACAAAAGAGGAAAGAATCCTCCATTCAAGAAAGGAGGACAAAGTTCATCACTCTTCAAGGCTAGATGCTTTAAATGCAATAGCACCGACCATCTTGTAACCGATCGTTCCAAAACTATTGAAAAAGAGAAAGGAGCGTTGGAAGAAAAGCTTGAGGCATTAAAGAAAAAGAAGAAAGGCAAAGGCCTAATTGGTGCATGGGATCAAGATACAAGTGAAAGTGAAGGTGATGAAAAGAGAAACATATGCTTCATGGCATTAGAAAATGAGGTACAATCTTCACCCTCTAACTCTTCTAGTATCCTTGATGATGATTGTGATGTTGATCCTAGTTTAATGCTTATTGAAATGTACGATGAGTGCAAAAAGGTTACTAAACGAAACAAAGATTTGGAAAGCAAAACTCAATTTTTATTAGATGAGAATTCAAGACTCATTTGTGAAAATAAAACTATTCTTGAATCCTTGGAAGTTTTGAAGAAAGAAAAAGAGTGTTCAAATGATGACTTTCAAAAACTTGTTTTAGAAAACAAAAACCTTTGTGAAAAGATTTTCTTTCTTGAAAAATGTTTGATTGATTATGATGTCTTAAAGAAAAAGGTGAGTGACCTCACTCTATGTGTTGAAAAGTTCACAAAAGGAAAAGAAAATTTTGAAAAACTTCTTGGCTCTCAAAGATCACCTTTTAACAAAAATGGTATTGGATATAATCATTCCAATATTTTTTCTAAACAAATACGTTTTGTAAAAGCCTCCTCATCCCGTTCACACTTTTGTTGTACCTATTGTGAAAAGAGTGGTCATAAAGCCACAAAATGTTTTATAAAAAGAAAGATTGAAATGGGAGTAAAAACCGTTTGGAAAATAAAAGAAAATCCAACTAACATTCATGGACCCAAAAAGATGTGGGTACCAAAAGACTTTTCTACTTCTTTTTTGTAGGAACACAAGTCAAGGTCATCTAAGTGGTACTTGGATAGCGGATGCTTAAGACACATGACCGGATATGCATCCCTCATGAATGAACTAAGAAAAACCGAAGGTGGTTTTGTTACTTTTGGAAGGATCATCGGTATAGGTAACATTGCATATAGTTTATCTTCTTTAATTAAGGAAGTTCCTTTAATTGATGGTTTGGAGTTTAATTTATCTAGTATTATTCTATTGTGTGATTATGGGTACAAAGTTGTTTTGAAAAAGGTGAATCTTCTTTTATCATAAAACAAGCTTGTGAACAAAATTTTTTTTTTGTTTTGTTTGCAAATTGATTTCTATAAGAAGTGATAATGGGTGAGAATTCAACAACGAAGATTTTACAAAACCTCTTTCAAAAGATCGTTTTTGCTACTTAAGGAAATTACTTGGTATAGGGAGACTTAATGAGTAATGTGTGTTGCTTGTATTATTTGTTTTTCCCTTATTTTCCGCCTAGCTGATGTTTTAAAAAAATTCGGACGCCTCTTTTAAAATTAGGACGTCCGGTTTTAAAACCGGACTCATACTTCACCTTTCAAAAATTCCAGAGATATTCGGACTCTCAAACCGGACGCCTGAACAAAAACTCGGACGTCCTAATTCTTCAAAAATCCAGAAATCGGAAGACCGATTTTAACAAACGGTCGACCGAATTCATAAATTAGGGTCGGGTTGCGGTTTAAAATCAGACTTTTTCTCAAAACTCCTCACATTTTTCTCAACTCTTTCTCACTTTCTCGACCGAAAACCTTCCTACGCATAAGACCCGTCCGATTTCTTGTTCCGATTTTCAATTTTCTTCTTCTTTTTCTTCAAATTCATCTATTATCACAGCAAAGAAGCTATTTTTCTCTCTTATTACTATCTACCAATCTCAAAACTCTTCATCTCCTCACAAAACCCTACCCAAGAAATTCTTCAAAAATGGTTAAAACAAAGAATGCTCAAGTTGGTCAAGGGCAAAATCCTGAAGAAGGAGGTACCAGTAGAGGAAAAGGAAAGGGAAAAAGAGTACCTTCTGGAACTGGGGCTTCTGCTGCTAGGGTTTCTAGAGTTTCAGAAAGGTTCATTTCAGTAAAGGAAGCTACCAGGTTTGAAGAATGGACTAGAAATCGACGAAAAATTGCTCCGGGTCATAGGGTGGACTTACATGATATGCAAGGTATGGAGGCTATTCCTCATCTTTTTGAAATGATCGGTTGGATACCTCTGTTGATTGTTAATGAACTTTATTATGTGGATATGATATATGAATTTTATGCTAATCTCCACAAAGGAAGAATTGAAAAAGTGAATAATGTCTCACATCAGTGGATTGTTACTAGAATTGGGGGAAGGGATATTGCATTTGATGATAGACTGTTGAATGAAATTTTGGATACTCCTCAAGATGGTATAAGATTTTACACCAAGAACAAAAAATGCTATGATCCAAATTTATACAGTGAAAAACGATTTGCAGAAATTTTCACTAAGGGAGAGGTATTAAAAAGACATGATGATAGAAATGTTAACAAACTGGATGCTTATGGGAGAGTGCTTCATCATATGATATCTAACATCATCATTCCAAATGTTGGGCACAAATCATCTATCACCAACATGCACGCATTTGTGATGCTAGCCTTGCATGAGCATAGAAGAATGAATTTTGGATTTATGGCTATAGAACATATGCTAGCTGCACAATCTTCCCAAATGAAATGCTTGCCATATGGTTGCTTTATCACAAAAATCCTCCAACACTTTGTGATCAATTTGGTTGAGATGGGTAAGCACATTGGACCTGGCAAGATATACACTCAGCAAACCTTCAAAAGAATGGGGTTTGAGAAAGATGAAGATGGGACATTCATCCGAGGTGGACAAGATGTTGCTGACAGTGATGATGAAGATGATGACGATCCAGAGGACATGGATATCGAAGAAGAGGACAGTGATGAGGAAACAGAGGCTGAAATACAAAGAAGAAAAACAAGACAAAAGAAACGACAAGAAAGAACAGAGGAAGGTTCATCTTCGGGGAGCATGAGTCATCTGATGGATATGATAGCCTCTCTCCAAACATCAATGAACACCCGGTTTGATGCATTCGACGGTCGCTTTGAGGCTTTGGATGGGAAAGTCTCCAACATTCAAGAAAGGCTTGATACATTGGACCAAAAAATGACCGATACACAAGAACGGGTTAAGAGACTTGAGCAAGGAGGAGGAGATAGAGATGATTGAGACTTATCTTATAAAACATTTTCTTTCTCTTTCTCGTTTTGTCCGTAACTCTTTTCAAACTCCTGATTTCATTTTCTTAATAATATGGTTTTTCACTTGCTTATGTCTACTCAGTTGCTTTTGTTATGCTAATGCTCTTCTCCTTTGATTGATTGGCCTTTATTGTTATGGACTTCATGATGATACCTTTAATGTTGAAAGTCCTACTACTACCTCTTCTATGATCCCTTGGCACTTCTCTCCCGAAACTTTTTGATTTATGACAAAAGGAGGAGAAAATAGTGCAAGATGTAAGGGGGAGATATCTTGGTTATATGGTGCTTATATGTATTATTGATGGCATTTTTACAGCTTATGGTGTTTATATTGATTATTTTGCAGCTTATGCCTTGTGATGTTATGGTACTAAGGGCTTTTTGGTTTTGATTGATCTTGTAATACTCTTTAGCCATATTTGTCATAGCAGCATGTGTTTAGGGGGAGTAAGTTTTTTTGGTGATTGTTGTGCTTTGCTCTTACAATTGATGTTTTGAAGCATCACCATACTTTACTCCTGCTCTTTTGTTCTTCTTGCATATGTGTTTGTCATAATCAAAAAGGGGGAGATTGTTAGCCCTAAGGGCATTAATACTTATGTTTTGATTATGATTAACATATGCTTGTGTGAGTATTTTAGCTAACCCTCCATAGAACAAAAGAAGTACCTATGAAGTCTCAAAGTCTACAAGCAAAAGATCTTGTTGATGAGGACAAAATGGAGAAGAAGAGACCAAGCCATTCCAAGATCAAATCATTGAAGACATTGAAGGCATTGTCTTTGGTAGAGTGAATTAGGTACTACCTTGTAAACTCCCTAGTCTTACTCTTTGATTATTGATCATATATGAAGCTCCTTTTACGATTTTCTCAAAAAATAAACTTGTGTTATAATCTAAGTATTCTTGACTGAAGTAGTGATGTTTTGAAAGTTTTTCTTCTCTTTAACATGATTGTCAAGAATACATGTTTTTGAAAAAGGAAGAAAAGTTTTTGTCTTAAAAAGAAACTTGGCTGAGGAAACAAAAATTCGGTCATCCGGTTTTAGAACCGGTCGTCCGGTTTTCTTCCAAAATAAAAAATTCGGCAGTCCGTTTTTCAGAGTATCAAGTCCGAATCTTTCTGTCCAAAAAAATTCGGTCATCCGGTTTTCCTAACCGGTGGTCCGATTTTGCTCAAAATCAAAAATTCGGCAGTCCGTTTTCTAGTTGAACAAATCCGAATCTTTCTGTTTTAAAGAACCGCTCGTCCGATTTCGGGAACCGGTCGTCCGATTTTTCATCATTCTTGTAAAAAATATTACCGTTGCACGTAATGCAACGGTCATTTTCTAAAAGCAACGGTCATTTGCTTCAAGACTCTATATAAAGACTTAATGATCAGCCATAAAAGAGATAAGTTTGTTGAAATATTGATTGAGAACATTTAAGAGTTTTAAAGAGCTTCAAAAGTACATTTTATTACAAATTATTTTCAATCCCAAACAAAAAATCTTCTTGAGCTTCATTGTTGATCATCCATCAAAGAAGAAGAAAAGAGGTGCTTGTAGAAGTATTCCATTGAGTTGTATCTTCCTCTTCTCAAGCTCATTTGGTAACATTGTTCCTTACTCTTCTTATTCTTTTATTGTGATCAAAGGTTTGTGGAAAACCCTTTGGGTGATCCTTTGATAAATTTGTTTTATTGTTGTGTTTGAGGTTTTTGTGTAAAACCCTTGGAGGGTGATCCTCATTGTGTTGTTGTGTAACCAACTTTGAAGTTAGTGGATTTGTGAAATCCTTGGGTTGAGTCTCAAGGTAGTGGATGTAGCTCTTTGAGAGAGTGAACCACTATAAATTGTTGTGCATATTCTTTAAAGCTTAATTCTATGCTCATTTCTTAATTGCCAAAACTATAAGATTTTGTTTGGTGTGGATTCTCATCAAAAAGAGTTTTAGAATTCTTTCACAAACAAATTGGAGGTTTATCTTTCTAATCACACAAAAGATTTTTTAAAATTAGCCAAAAACCTTATTCACCCCCCCTCTAAGGTTTTTAGTTTTACATGACTTTCTTGTTTTAATTATCTAATTCTTGTGTGGTTGTTATTCAATTGTTGTGATTGTTTATCGATTTTCTAGAGATTGGTAGTTTCGCAAGGTTAATTGGAATTGACAAAGGAAGATTAATCTAGAGCATTAATTGAATAACAGGAATTGGTAATTGAGTAGATATATTAATTACGATTCTTAGATAACCAATTATTCACTATAATCTATAATATGTTCATAATTGGGTTGGGGTTAGAAGATATTCTTCTCTAAACGGTTAAGTTGAATATAAGGATATTCGCCTAGATATAGGGTTTATCCGATTTTTGAGTAAGATTTGACCAACGGGCTTTAATAATTAATTTACTATTTTCTTAATAAAATTAATTTAAGGTTCTAGGAGGATTCTGCCATTTCAACACTCTTTTCCAAATTTATTTTTAAACCCTTTAATTGCCTTCTTTATTTGTTAGTTGCCTTTTAATTGTTTTTACTTTTAAAAAATCTTTTCAAAACGTTTAATTTATTAAACAGTAAAGACATAGTTAGTACTAGTGCTTGACCGTCTCGAGAGTTCGGCAATTCGGGAACTTTTCTTGCCATATTACACCAATAGGTACGCTTATATAAATGTAGAATTTTAATAGGATACTAACCACACAAAATAAATCCCTGATGATTTCGCATATGGCATATGTGATACGCCTAGAACAGGAATGAAAAAAAAAACATGTGCATATTAGTGCCAATTTGTTAAAAAATGATTAAACTAGTCTAAAACCCAAGAAGGGGAGGGGTAAGAGAGAGATGTCTGACAAAGGAAGAACAGAAGAAGGAAAAGATGATTTTATTTTTCATTTAGATTCCAATTTGTTTCATTTCAATCCCAGTTTAAAACTAGAGAAGAGAAGCAGCCTCTGGTTAAGTCTTAACAGAAAGATTTCATTGAGACAAAGTGGTATGAGTTCTTTCATATTAAATGATAATTTGCTTTTATTTTAATCTAATTTATGGTTGAATGTTGATATTTTTTTATCATTGTAATTATAATTTTGTTGCATGTCATATTTTTTACTAGTGGTCTGTTTTTTAATTTTATTATTTGTTTTTCTTTAAGCGACTTAAAAATAAATTCTTGTAGAAAATTTTTTTAAAAATCAAGATAACATTTTTACTTTTAACACCAATACACAAAAATTGTTTTAAAACTATTTTTATGTAGCTTTTAAAAGAATAATTTTTCTATTTTTTTAAGACAAATAGATATAAAAAATAATCGAGACCAAAATTCTAAAACAGC
This sequence comes from Catharanthus roseus, assembly GCA_028651295.1. NCBI lineage: Eukaryota > Viridiplantae > Streptophyta > Magnoliopsida > Gentianales > Apocynaceae > Catharanthus > Catharanthus roseus. The sequence continues at coordinate 3,885,725 of JAPQWS010000153.1, read as the reverse complement.
TCACACATATAATAATGTATAATTAAGTTATTCTATTTCTAGGCAATCAAGAATATGCCTTAAATTAAGTTCAAAATAACTTCTTTTAAGTACAATGGAATTCAAGATAAATTTGTAATTCTAGTTTTTATATAATTCGATACTATTGAATAGTGTAATTCTGCAGTTGTTTTTGGTAAAAAGAAAAAAATCCTTTTTTTTTCTTTTTGTGATTAAAAAAATTCATTTTGATTTTTAACATTAGAAAATTAAAATGAATCTCCAATTTCAAAATAAATACAATATTTTTTGCTTCGGAGTACTTTTTATTTTTTGGCTGGATTGAGTATTTTTCTGTTAGAAAGTGCCTCTTGAGAGAAATCAAGAAAAAAAATCAAACACAAGTATAAAAAAGCTTTCCAAGAAAAAAAAACTTAAACATAATCCAAAAGGAAACTTTTTTTTAATCGGGGAACTTGTATTAATGACTATCGCGTCTAAGCGCAACAAATAACGTCATACTTTACATTAAATAAAATCATCAATGATACTTAAACTATCTAAACTAACCAAATAATCCTCCCTAGAAGAACGCCATTGGCTGGTTTGTACTCTAATCCACTTCAATACCTCCTGCACATATCTATACCTCATCAAACACGACCTTATTCCTCCAAACCCACAAACTATACACTGCTAACCTGAACACCACATTCCACTCCCCTCATTCTAGGAGGCGCCCCAGATCCCGTGTAAGACACATATCAATCCATGTTTTAATATCTTGTGGAATGCAGAACTCGATCCCATTCGCCGCTCGAACCATGCATCGCCAAACACCCTTGGCCCAAGCACAATCCCGGAGCATGTGTAGCCCCTTTTCCCTTGACCTCTTGCAAACAGGACATGAGAGGTCAGTACTATAATTTTGATAAAAAAAAAAAAAAGGAGCCCTTTAGTCATGAGTTTGTCATGCCTTGCTTGCCATACAATTATGCCATATCTCATAGGCCCTTTAAATTGCCAAAGGTTTTGCCATATATCATCAACTCCATCCTCCTCTCCCTGACATATCCTCTAATATGCCATGCCCACTTTAAATCTACCATTAGTTGAGAAGGCATATTCCAACAAGCATGAATCATCACTCCCACCATCCTTGGGGTCCCATACAACCCCTATAAGTACCAACTCCCAACCAAGCAATATACTGCGCCAGACATGAGAACAATTTCCTATTTTTGGTTCTTCCCTTAGAGGATTACCATATTTCTTCCATAATACTTGGGCCCACAGTTGTTTCTTTTCCCTTCCCATGCGCCAGCACAGCTTCCCAAGCCACACTTTTTCAGTTCCTTCAATCTGTGGATGCCCAATCCTTCTTGATCAATAGGTTACACACCCCCTCCCCATGAATGGTATGAAGTGTGCGCTTCTTTGCTGCTCCTTCCTAGAAGAACTATCAATTCAGTTTTTCCACTTCATCAATTGTACCAATAGGGAGCTTCACAACTTGTATCATATACCTCGGGATCGCCAAGCACACTGATCTAATCAGTAGACTACGAGCTGCCCTTAACATGAACTTCATTTTCAAGCCACTAAGCTTGCTTCTGATCTGACCGGCCATAGGATCAAAGACCCTTTTCCCAACCCTTGCATGAAATAATAGGACACCTATGTTCCTAGCCCACAGGTTAAGGAATACCACTGAAAGAGGACAAGTGTCTAGCAACTGCTGGTCCACATTCCTTGACATATGCAGTTTGGATTTCTCCAAACTAATTCACTGCCCTGACTCCAAACAAAATTGTTGTAGGGTATTCTCCATACCCTTTACTTACTTCTCATTCGCCTCTCCAAATAGAAATTTGTCATCAGTGGTGTGCTCAGTCCGTTTCTGGAAAACATCAATGGCTTTCGTTGCTTCTCAATCACAGTCTTGTGTATTCGTTGATCTAACACTTCCATAAGGACAAACCTGTAAGGGGACAAAGCATCCGATGTCTTAAGACATGTATAACTAAATGAATGCACCAGGCAAGTACACCTATCACTGAAGTACTATAGACACACTCGAGTTGTCGAACTCAGGGAACGGCAAAGGCTCAAATAGCCACAGTTTTAATCTATGTACAGTCTAACAAATTGGCTTTTAAGAAATTAATTAAAAAAATTAGAAAAACTACGAAAAACAATTAAATAGAAGCAAAATTAAAGGTATGCGATTTTAGGAAAAGATTTGAATAAAGGATGCCCCTAACTTTTGTCAATTATTTCAATTAAAAACTCATAAAACGATGTTTGAAAATGCAGGTTGGGTTATCAAACGAAACTTGGGCAATCCCTGTCTCTAGGTGAAAGCCACTCTACTCACCTAATCTTTAGAGGATAATCTCTCTCCCGAACCGATTGTGAAGGTAATAAACTTAGGTGATCTAATTAACCTAAAAGTGCAAAGAATATCTCTATTCAATTGCCAACTCTTATTATCCAATTAGTTGCCTTAGATTGCTCTTCCTTCTTCAATTTCAATCAATCTTGCAAAAACAATCGAATTCGTGGAAATCAATTATCAAGAAAATGAATTGAACAACAACCAACACATAAACGAACATCAATTTAATAATATTCAATAAAAAATCATATTATCCAAAGATAGGGTTCAACCCTCAATTCAAACAATATAAAATTAGCTAGAAAACATCCTAACAATACTCAATTCAATAGTAGAAATCATAGTTAACAAAGGAAAAGAGAGCTTGGGCTGAAAAAGGAATTGAATCCACGGTTCGAAACGCCACCCAAGCTCGTCTCTCGATTCGCTTGATAAAACCCGAAAATTGATCCATAGAATCACTTCAATCCTCCTCCAATAGCTTCAATTTAATGTTAATTATATAGAATCTACCTAATTAAATAGGAATTGAGAGGGTTTTTCTTGTAAACCTAAAATTTGTTCCCCCCTCAAAAGAGGTAAAAATGGCTATAATTACAATTAAAAACACATTACTACGCTGCTGACAGGACCTACTGCGTCAGGTAGGTCGAGCCCTACCATCTGCGGCAGGGTTCTGTTCCAGAAATTCTTGAGTCGCCGAGACCTACCACTTGCGGTAGGTCTAGCCTACCGTCCACTGTAGGCTTTTGTTGGCAAGGTCTTTTGAGTTCATGGACGTGCTGTCGGCGGTAGGTCTCCTTTCTTGATGATGGTGGCTTCGTTTTCTTCGTTTTCACTCTATTTTTGCCCATTTTCGCTTTTAATTCTCGTTTTCTTCATCGGGAAGTACCTAAGATAAGAATAGAGATAAATGGTGTAAATAGTACATTTTATATATTAAAAACATCATAAAACGATGAAAATAATATTTGTAAATGCAGTACGACATGGCACATATCAGCATCCCCTTGTCTTAAACCTCTCTCTGGTTTAAAGCTATTGAGCTTGTCCCCGTTCCATAGAACTGAAAGATTGACAGATGATTCACACCACATGATTAGTTTAATCAAGTTTGAACTTAACCCCAAAACTTGTAGGACATCTACTCAATCATATGTTTTAGCAAGGTCAAGTTTAGCTGCAAACCAACCCCCTTTACCTCTTTTCATCCTCATACTGTGAATAGCTTCTTGAACAATAACAACATTATCCACTGCCTACCGATCCGGGATAAAGCTACACTGAGTGGTGTTGACAAGTTTTGTCATTAAAGGTTTAAGTCTGTTTACAATAACTTTAGTAATGCATTTAACAATAACATTACAAGAAATCGGACGAAACTGAGAGATCAACCCCAGGGGCTCTTGCTTCGGAATCAATGTAATGAGTATACCATTCACTTCTTTTGGGAAATCTCCATCCTAAAAAGCCTTATGCCCAAATATAACTTCCTCACACACCACATGCCAATTTTTTTGAAATAATATAGGGGGGTAGTCCATCCGGTCCAGGTGCCTTAAACGCCCCCCCATTTGTCAGATAGCTTGAGTAACCTCTACTGCACTCACTGGTTGGTTGAGTAGTTACTTGTCATTATGGGATAATTATGGGAACTTAATCAAATCACAAGGTTGAACAAGGTCGAGTATATAAATCCTTATAGAAATCTCGAGCGATGCACTTGAGCTCATTCTCATTATTAGTCCATTCCCCCACCATGTTACGGAGTCTAAGAATCTGATTCCTCCCTCTTCTATTAATAGTGATACTATGGCAGTATCGAGTATTGTTCTCCTCCTCTATCCACCACTTTGTTTGAGATTTTTGTAACCACAAGAGCTCCCCCTGCTTCAAAATACGAGCATATTCTTCTTGTAACCCTCCTTCCAATTGTTCCAGATATGCACATTCCTTTGCGACTAATGTCATCTGAATGCCTTTGAGTCGTGCCAGATAGGGCCTCTTGCACCTCCAATATGCCGAAAAACAAACTTGTTCGAATTCAGAACATCATTAGTGAACAATCGAATAGTATCTGTAGTCTTGATGGAGCTTTAGCCCATGTTCTTTGTAGGAAACCCTCAAACCCCAAATGCTCGAGCCAAGATACCTGGAACTGAAACAGTCATTCTTCTACAGTATGCTGAGGATGTCAATGTAGTCTAACCAGTAGGGGATGGTAACCAAACCGCATATGGACCAAATGATGAACCTCGGCCTTTTCAAACCTCCTCTGCCATGCTAAATCACTTTATGCTCTGTTAAGTCTCTCCTGAATCTTCTATTGTCCAGTATGGAAGTTTGTCCAAGTAAACTTAGGCCCATGGAAACCCAGGTCTACCTATCCACATGATCTACCACATCCCATAGCCTCTGCGCTCGATTCTTCCAATGACCCGCTTATCATCTTCACTCAGGATTTGATTGAAATCCCCAACTACAAGCCAAGAAACCCCAATACATTCCCCTAAATGTTGGAGATAGGACCATAATTCCTTCCTAACTACCGTTATGGGAGAGGCATGCACAAATAAGGCAACCCATAGAAGTTGTTTTCCCTTGGTGATCATAAGAGACATACACTACATGTGTGTATCAAGCAGTTCCATGTATATTTTCTCACTATTCCAGAAACACCATATTCCTCCAGAAAATCCTATAGCCTCAATAATCACCATTTCGCTAAAATAAAACGGCGCAATACCCACCTTGTCTTTCTATTGCCTACATAGGGCTCCAACAACACCAAAACATATGGCTTATATTCCTTCATCATGGCTGACAGCATACAAAAGAATGCAAAGGAGGCAACACTTCTACAATTCCACGTCATTATCGCCATGGATTAAGAATTAGATGAATGAGGACCCCTACGGTTCACGACTGTATTCGTGCTTGCATGGAATCAGGCTCTCTAGGTTCATGCACCCCGTCCTCATCTCCCATCACAACATCAACTCCAGGCAACATTTCATGTCTTAAGTCCAGGGGCTTCTTATTGGAACCAACACCCATCACATCACCGCCAACAAACAGGTTGTGTCCTTGGTATAAGGTCGAAATCAACAACCTCAACTTGCTAGGCCATCTGCCTTGTTCAGGCAGAGTGAATGGGGCTTACATAAATGAATCCAGCGCGATATGCGTCCGAAGGTTGGCTTCTAGCCTTTAAGACACCATGGCCTACCTCACTGCTCTCCCTTATTTCTCCTTTCCCACTGCTGTCCAGGAGCAGATTTATTAGGAATCGGCCCACCACCACTCCCACTAGCTCGAGATGCAAACCGAATATTTACCTCTGGCCAAGCGTGATGAATTTGGGCCACTTGGGACTGAAGAGCCTAGACCAATACTTCCTGGCCTGCCATATCTTCCTCCACATCATCAAGTAGATCAAACCGAGACCCCCCAAGGATTTGTCCTTTGTTCTTGACGTACATCTTTAGGCAAACTAGGATTTGTTTCCCTAATCACTCCAATTTTTTGTTAGGTATGTCTTTTACTAATCGGTATATATCCGCAAATTATACGCTGAACCTGGGTGCACCTTGCAAGGTGCATTCCGTGTGCAAAAGCAACACTGTCCTACTTAAGAAGATAATTACTACATCTGTTTCATAATATAATGTTAAATTACCATATTTGAAGTTTCATATTATAAAGTGATTTCTCTTTATAAATTTTTTTCTCAAGAATACCCATTTAATATATTACTTTTAGTAATTCTCAAAACCTAAGTAGTAAGTAATAATCTACTTAGTAATATATATATATATATGCATAGTTTCAAGAAAAATAGCATTGTGAAGAGAATGGAGTGATGCTATAGGGATTAATATTGATCTACTACCTCCGTTTCATATTAAGTGTCGCTTTAAGACATAACACAAGAATTAAGAAAATGATTAGATTGTCATGATTAAAAAAGAAATAGACTAAATTATCCTTTGACTATCATTAATATTGCTACTAAAAGTTTCTTGACAATCGTGACATTCCGATAAAATAGTAGTATATAGGGAAAAGTATAATTTAAATCTCTTGATTTACGATAGTGACAGATATTTTGAAACGAAAAAGTATGTTCAAGCGACAGTTAGTATGAATGGAAGTAGTAATTAATTGGATCAATTAGAGGTATAAGTGTCATACTTAATTTTATATCAATCATCCTATTGCGCCAAAACGCTGTGACAAAACCTTTCGTAAGATATTATCAGTATGAGGCTCTACCATGAGTTGTTGCCTTCTCCAAGACCAAGGAATTCTATAGTAGTACTGGCGAAAGGTGGAGAGAGGTACTTCTTTTACTAATATCTCGATATTAAAACTTGAGCTTTTTGCGATATTTTTAGAAAAAAAATTATACTTTTGTATTGTAATTATTTATGCAAATCCATCTGGATATATATAGTGGGTTTGTGAAACACTATTAAATAAATATATTTGGATGCAAATATCTTGAAGGCACAAACTATAGCATCAAAACCACCTACATTATAAATCACTAAAAGTTGGTTATTATATAATTTTAGATCAATTACGCAACCACCAGAAGTTGGTTATTATACAAACACCAGTTGTGTTTTGTTACACTTGTGGCTAAAAGCTTTATATTTATCAGTAGCATACTTCTATCATATTTAGAATTTCTCCCAAATCAAAATTTACAGAGAAAATATTATTGGTAGTGATAGAAAAAATATTCTACCTCTTATCATATTTCAAATATGTAACCTGTAGTAGCAATATGGAGAAAGATGTTTTAAACATTTTATTAAATTATTCTCACATCTTCTTGAGACTAAACAGAAGTTAAGTTATTGATGAAAGTGATACTGGCCAACCAATGATTTTATGTCATTCCCTAAAGTGAATGCATTAAACTTATTCTTCATTTATATAGATTTTTGTTGTGACCACAACTATGGTATAAATATTACTTATAGTTATCACAATGACTTAATAAACTCTCTAGTATGGATTTCACCAGAAGTGGAAATTAGTGAGAAAGATAAAGATGATACATTGCAACACTTTGTAAAATAATTATTGATGCGAATACTTTCATACCTGAAGTACACCTTTTAAATTGTAGTTAATTATCGTCTAAAAGAGATATGAAAGTATAGTTTACTTCCCGAAATTATGCTACTAATATTAGTGATGCTATTAGTAATAACATCGAAATGGCACATACAAGTGATGCCAAATTATTCAAAAAATATCCAAATAATTTTTCTTGACATATATTATAATTGTTAGATTTTTTTTTTCAAAGTAGCAGATTTTTTTATTTGTATTCCTTATATTTAAAGTTTATTATTATTTTATATTGTATAATGGTGAGATGAAATATCTCTAATTAAGAATGGTGCATGAGGATATGCTTTGAATAAATGTCCAAATTTAAGTAAAAAGTTCCAGAAGAACTAATTGTTTAAAACGCCAGAAGAGTTAACTAATTAAAAGCTCCAGAAGAGCTAGTGTATCTTTACACAAAATGTCAATTTTTTAATGCATTCTTCTCAACAAAGTGTCGTAGAATATTATTATTAGTCTCGATGATATTTTCCATCACCTTGAGACAATGATAAAAAATATGCATTGTTCTTAGTGTTCTATAAAATAAATACTACTATTTATTTATATTGCACCGAGTAAATAAATTTGAGATCCAATTGTTCAATAAACCAGAATTTTATTGAGTTAAATAGTTTATATTGGCATGACCGATTTGACCATCTTAGATCATTAAAATAAGAATAATATTTAGGAATTCATGAAATAATTTGGAACCAGAAGTTTCCTAATACGACGAATTACTTGTGCTACTAAATTTTAGAGCAAATTATTTTATAAATATCACCAGTACTACTTTAGGGTGTTGCTTTGGAATGAATATAAAAAATTATTTGATGTATCGATGAGATAGTATATATATTGTTGACTCGTAACCCGTAGTTTATGATGTCTTAATAATGAGCTTATACTTTAAATTCTCCAAAGTCACAATTTATCCTAATTATACTAGTTGTGATATGTATCTATTGGTATTAGTGTTAAACATTCTGCAGAATATGTTCATACACTAAATGATCATGTAGATTATAAATGCATCAATTTGAGTTATTATAAATATAGTAGCAGTCGCTTTCTATTTTTACCAATAATTATTATATATACTCCTCTCTATTATTAGTTTATGATCAGAAAATAAGTATTGCTATCTATGAATTAAATGTGTGCTATTTATTTTTATTACTCCACCAAAAAGTAGATGGGATTGTATATGTTGGGCAAAGAATATCAAAAAGAGATAACTAGGAAGAGAAAAGATGTAGTCGGATGAAAATATATATTAATCATTTTATGTCTCTAATAAGTTTTGAACCAGAAGTTTAAAAGTGTATAGCCATGAATGTTTTCTGACTAATATCCGACCAATAATGCTCTTAATATATTTGATGTCCCTGAAGGACAACTTACTACCATCAAAGTATTTGAGACATAATCAAAACGCGGTAGATAAGTCAATTTTATGGTTATGAACTCCTTACATATGAAAGGAGCATATGTTTAGATGGTCATACTATAAAGTCGAGGAAATAAAATTCCAGAAGAATTTTTCAAAACATAAAAATAGTGATATTATTAGATCTCATCATAATAGGTCGTGATATAGAATAAATAGAATCGCAAAAGTCCAAAAGCATCTATGTGCATAATGGTATTGAATTAGAATGATTCGAAAGTCTACAGACTCAAGATAATATAGAGTTCGCATGAGATTTATAAAATTTTGTTCGGACAATTAATAAGTACACATGAATTGTACATAATTTCTAAAAAGAATTATACACCTGAAGCGTAATTCTAGAAGGATATAGTTTTGAATATTTATTTATGATATGCGAACTATAAAATACGTATTGATAATGACACTTCGTAAAGGCTTAGCATTACTTACGAAGAAATATTTCTGGTGAAGAATATGATTAGTTTTCATAATAGCGCTTAAGGTAATTGATATACTTATCTATGTGATCATTTGATAATACATTTATATGAAGTCCCTGATGGACTTAGTATGCTTGAAGCATATAAAACTAAATCGTTCTAGAAGAACATAATGTAAAAATGTCTTAGTGAATCATCATTGAGAAGGTCGAGTATGTCCATGTATGAGGAAACATATACTCCTCTTGGTTAAATTATACTTGCCATATATATTACTTTTTAAGAGATATTTTTATTGTGCAATTTGCTGATTAACAATTTGATGAACTAGTGTGCCGCATATTAGGGAGAGAAAATTAGCAATGAAAGAATGATATCATATGAGAATATCATCTACTCAGAAGAATAAGTGAACTAGAAATTCACAAGATTTGGTTATTTGCAAATAAATGCATACCAAGTCTATGAAAGATTTCAATAGATATTCTTATTTGGATAGATGTCCTAGAAGGTCAATAAATCTAGTAAGTTTGAATAGCGCCAGAAGTATGATATACCTAGGCATGACCACAGTTAGATAAGCTTCAGTTAAGATTAACCTAACCGTCGGTTACGATTATATGTTAGTCTTAACCTTAACCTTAGCTTCTATAAGCAGTTATAGTAAGGGTTAGTGCTGAAAGTTAAGGTTACAATTACCGCTATAGTTTATTGCGGTTAACCTTACTATTAATCTTGGTTAAGGTTAACCTTTAACCATTTTTTTTAAAAATAAAATAATTAATTATTTTTTATTAAATAATTTCTTTCGTATAACAAAATAGAAAAAGAAATAGAAAAAAATGCTTAAAGCAAACTGCTTAAATCAAGCAAAAGAAGCAGATTTGTTTCTTTTCATGAAGCAAATCAAGTAAAAAAAAAAAATGATTGTCTGAAAAAAAATAGATATATTACAATTTATTTATTAATTATTTTATTTTGATCATTGATAACTATTTATATAATTATTTAACCATCAGTTAACTAACGGTTGGTGGTTAAAAAAATTATAAACCTTAACCATAACTATAAACTAAGGTTACGGTTATAACCATCTAACTATTGACTATGGTTAACCTAACGGTCAACTACGGTTAGTAATGCTGGTTAAGCGGTTTCAATTGTAACCGTGGTCATCCCTAGATATACCTCTTGACTATAAAGATATATATCCTCAAAAAAGATGAAAATTACCTGAGCAAATGTTATTCCTGAAGAATAAACAAGGCAAGCGTGATGATCAAGGATTTTAAGTCAAACTTTTGTCTTGATTTACAAATTGAACATTGTGAAAATATTCTTCACGGACATGGCAAATAATTTCTATTTCAAGTCATTGAGTCATTAGATATTGATGAAGATCTTTAATAAAAGAATATTGAAAACAATTTGGTCTTGAAGCACCATAGTTTTGCACATTTATAATGCAAGAATGTATACTTGTTTCATACAAGTCGATGGTCATTATAGTTCTTGTCTAACCAATGACTTTAGAATATATATCAAACTTATCGTTTGATATCTCCTTCGAATAATTATCTCGAAATTTGAGAAACAATCTAACTCCTGCCGAGATGGATATATATGATATTGATTATTTACATGATACATACAAATCAAGTCATGCATTGGAATACACTATGATAGTGTACAGACATATCTATCAGCCACTTCTTTAGTGTGATTGAGATGAATAAATTATGATATTCGTGATATTCATATATCCTCTTAGATTAAATTCTAATTCTATTGTTGGAGATAATTATAAAGTTTGAGGATATACAAAAGGAGATAAGACAAATATATCTATTCATGAGGTCTAAAACAGATACAACAATGATGTGCAAACAAGTTCGATCACTAAAATTTGGAAGATTTATCCACTAAGATATTATACCAATGACAACACTTGAGATCCACTAAGATATTATACCAATGACAACACTTGAGATCATCCTGAATACGTATGTTTAGAAATCTCAAGTAATTATTTCATCAGGGGGAGTAATGTTTAACATAGAGAATAGTGTACTATTTTTCATTCACTAAAGTTTTTTCCCACAGGGTTTTTATCTAGTAAGATTTTAACAAGGCATATTCTCTATGTAATGGACATCCAAGGGGGAGTATTATGAATTAAATAATATTTGTGGATGTTCATAAGAGATAAGAATATCTGAGATAAATTCTATGTCAAGAGATAGATATTCTGAAGATATAGACATCCTGAAGATATAGATATCTTAAAGAGATAGAATCTAAGTAAGAGATAATAATAGAGTTTTAATTTTATCTTAGATATAATAAGGGCTCTTGGTGCCTTCAGTTATAAACACGCCTCAGAGACAAATCAATAAAAGTTCTCTTATTTTATCTCTACTCTTATCTATCTCCTTTTCTTCTCTATTTATTCGTCTAGTTCTTATAAATATTTTTTCTTTATTCTCTCTTCTTTATGCTTTAAATTTTATATCGATCATTCTATTGTGTCGATAACGCTGTGCCGACAAGTTTAATAGCACTTTTTGGTTTTTAGCATAATCTCTATATTATAAAAGCCTCTAAGGGGATCATGATAATTTACACATTTTAATTTCTTACTTTTTTTGAGTTTTGTAGTATACCATTTAGTTAATTAATCAAAATTTCATATATTGAGGAGTTGAGATCCTTTGGCATACAAGATAATAAAAATAAAAATTGGTGTTTAATAAATGAAAGAGTTAGAAAGTCTTTGGTAATTTTAGATATAACTATTCAAGAGTTATATAGAAAAAAAAAATTGGAGGTTAATAAATGGAGGAGTTTAAAAGTCTTTGATAATTTTAATAGCTATTTAAGAGTTACATAGGGTCTTTAGCAGTTAGATAGCTACTTAAGGGTCGCATAGAAGATAGTAAAAATAAAAATAACATGATGTTTTTAAAGTATAAAAGAAATAATGAATTTTTTAGATTTAAAAAATATTATGTGCAAAACATATAGTATGAAATATTATACGAGTTCCCCTAAAAAAAGAAATATTATACAAGTTAAAATTAATAATAATAAATAAATAATAAAAATATAAGATAACAAAAATTACATAAAAAATAATAAGTTGTGAGAATTACATAAAAAATACATTTAACACATAAAGAAACAGAATATTTTATTTTGGATTTACATATAAAATATTACATAGATAAATAATTATTTTGAAAGTATACTTTAACATAGGCAATAAAAGCGCTCATTACCAGGTCAGAGGTCCTGAGTTTGAACCACACTACTTTCCCAATATATAAAATAAAACATATATAGGAGAAAAAAAATTTATTTCACAAACGGTAGAAAGTTCCAAATATTAAAGAGATAAATGAGTTAATATGGAAAAATCCAAAATTCAAATTCTTTTAAATAAAGAGAAAAATTCCAAAAAACTTTGACAATATATATATATATATATAAATTTTCTAATAATATCCTAATGACATATTAGTTGTTAATAGTTTTCAATTATGTTTCCTCATATAATTACTATTAAAATAATTTAAATTATGAAAGTTACCACTAAAACAACCCATGAATACATCATGATTGATGAGACAACTCCAATTTCTGAATCAACTGTAACGCCCCATTCGGTAAACACCTCGGGCCATCTTGAGAGGGTGAGTGACATTAACGTAGTAGCCGGGGTCTAGCGTAGTAAAACTTAAGAATTTATGTTACGTACTTTTTAGCGATTTGGAATACTCGGTAGTCTTATATAGGGTTAAAGTAGTATATTTTCTTTTTTATAGGGAACTAATTTTTATTAATTTTATTATTATTTTATATTTATTTATTTATTATTATTAGATTTTGTGGTGGGTTTTTTTAAAAAATAATAATAATGATTTGGCCACTTGTTAAGCACGAAGTGCCACTTGGCATCTTGCATGCACATTGGGCTATCTATATATATAGGTCTTGAGGAGGGAAGAATGTTGCTGAAATTTTTTTTTTCCTCCTCCTCTCGGTTCCCCAGTAGCAGCAACAGGTATTTTTTTTCTTTTTGTTTTTTTTTCTCCTTTTCCTTTCTTGTCCTTGCTTTCTTTTTCTTCCTCTTCCTTTTCTACCCTTTTTTTTTCTTTTTTTTCCCCTCTTTCTTTTTGCTGTTTTGATTCATTTGCGTATCTTGCTCAATCTTTTTCTTTTTTGTTAGTCATTTAGTAATAGTATGATTTTGCTAAGATTTATTTAATTTTTTACTTTTGTGTTGATTTCTCTTATTTAATCTATATAAACTTATTTGTTTAATTTTTCTTGGTATAATTCTTTTACCTAAAATGGTTTATATATATACCTAAATTTTTGGTAAATAATTTTAAAGTATTTTCTTTTATATATATATATATATTTAAATACATTTGTAGTATATATTTTTACATGTCTAGTTTTAGTATTTATATATCTTAGATATATGTTTATATGTGCAATTTTAATATATAACCTTTGTATTTTATATATATATATTTACATGCATGGCCTTAGCATGCATATTTATAGATACATATTTCAAATATTGATATATATGTATATTTTTTTTCCTCACGTGAAGCTTGTATATATATAAATATATTTGAGGTTTTGTATATCTATATATTTGCATGCATGGGGATTTATACCTAATTGTAGGATATGAAGTCTTAATATATATATGTATAATTATTGTAAATGAATTTTAATATATAACTTATATATATATATACATGTTTATGGTATGTATAATCATTGCAAATAATTTTAATATATATAGTGGTAAATATGTGTATATATATATTTTTTAGTATATATGGAACTTTCTTTTTATATAAATAATTTTAGTGAATAAAGTCTTGTTTATCTTTATATTTTAGTACATAACTTTATATATATTTTTATATATAACTTTTGTAACTAGTTTTAGCATTCATAAATTAGATATATATTTTTATAAATGACACTAGAAAATGATGTTAACACTTATGGTTTGTATGTATAATTTTGGTACACTTACTTGCGTAACTAATCTTGATATATATCTATATACACCTAATTTTTGTATATGGCGTTAGTATGTATATATATATATATATATATATTTTTGGTATCACTAGTAGGTTTATATGATTTTAGTATGATGGGATAAGAAGTGTAGGCTCGTTAGATTAGTATACGTGCAGTTATATCCTAGATTCGTAAGAAGTTATCATCTTTTATATTTTTGGAGAAGAATAGAAAAGTGTGGATTTGTATTTAAGTGTTTATTGGTATCATATTTGTAGGATTATAGCACCAGAGCCGCATCCAGGTGAGTCCACAAAACCCTGTTTTCTAATATTTGTAAAAACTACGGGCCTTGTAAGGCGTGTTATCTGAATCTATTAAAAAATATTTACTACGTTCAGAATGAACAATTTAGCATTTTTTTTTTTTTTTGTAGATGTTCTCCACAATGTGTTACCTGTTTTCTTAGGCAATGTATAGGAGTCGTGCTCCACATAGGTGTTTTTTTTTTTTAAATGGTTTATAATTGTGGTGAAACAGGATTTGACTGTATACAGGTTTTCTAGGAAAATTTATATATGTTGGTAAAATGTTCTAGTTAGAAAAGCTACACTGTTTTGACATGCATGAGTATACATCTGGCATATTTATGTGAATTTCGCATAAACATGGGGTGAACTGGTGAATGGGGATTTTTATTAAGTATTTATGACTTGATTCTGTCTTGACAGCCGTTCAAGCGGCCTTTCTTTTTGTAAACCCAGGAGAAAACCCTATTCTGACCAGAGTTACAGTTCTTGATTATGTTGAGGTGTTCGGAAGCGTCAGAGGATTGCACTGTACGTGGCTAGTCCCCCCGTACGAGGGCCTCTTCCGATGGCGTGGACGATTCAGACTCGGGAGAGTGGATCCACTTGAAGAGGGGTATAGACCGCGAAGGGTGTGGCCCAATCGGTCTATGTGGACACCGCATCATGCTCTGCGGTGGGATTCTGCCGCCTAGTAAAGAGTCAGGGGGTGCGACACCGAGGTTGGTCCTAAGGCAGACTTGATTGGTGCCCCAGGAATCTGTAGCCTGATGTTTTGACCAGTTTTGGGAGAGCAGTTGTTTGGTAATGGAGCACTCGTATGGTGTTGGGCTGGTACTGACTATGAGATGTCAGACTTGTTTCCGATGACCTCATTTTGGGATCCGGACCTTGTCCGTTGAGCCTGATTGTAGCTTTGCATGTTTCTTTGCATTTGGGAGTAGAAGCTGCGCTGATGTGTCTTGATTCGCTCAGACTTCCCAGCTGCGCTCGAAACCTTTATTCTGGTTCAAATATCAGTATTGTTAAAAAAAAATGTTTTTTTTTAATATTGCATAAAATAGTTTCGTGAAATTGCATCATCATTATTTCAAAGAAATCACTGAGACGCACACACACGTGGACTCACTGAGTTTTCGTGCTTATGTTTTCCATTTCTTGTTTTCTCCTCAAATCAACTCAGGATAAACAGAGGTATGATAAGTCATTGAAGTTGCGGGCATGGAATCTTTGACCATGTCTCTCTAGAATGACATGTTTATGCTTTGGTTATCACGTATTATATTTTGTTTTTCTGAGACTCGAGCCAGGTGTAAGGTTCTTCTATTTATATTATTATAAGGTTTTATTGGTATAAGGCTTTTCTATTGTATTGCAACAGCTTTAAGAAGTTTTTTTTTTTATTTTAAATCTTGTGTTTGGAACGAACTAGTGATAACAAGTTTATTTAAGTTTTTCCGCTGCATATTTTGTGTATATACTTTAGTGTTGTCCCGGGATTGGGCTCTCGTTTTTTAGACTTATAGTCTAGTGCCGAGAGGCACGCAGATACCCTACTCAACTACAGTTGACCTAATGGCAGGGGTTGGGGGTATCACATCAACAATCACTAGTAAAAAGTGAATATATATTATAGATAAATGAGTTAATAGGAAACAATATTCAAAATATTAAAGAAAAGGATGAAAAATAATTAAATATAACTATGATGAAAAAAGATACCATTAAAAATTAAAAATTAAAATTGATAATACATGGAGGATTTAGACTATAGAGGGTCTTGGATTATTAGAAAACTATTTAAGATTTTTTTTTTTTTTTTGAAAGAAAACTATTTAAGAGTTATATAGAAGATAATTAAAATAAAAATAACATAAAGTTTGTAAATAAAAAGAAAATAATAAAAACTATTAAAAGAGTCTAGTATAACTATGTTGGAAAAATGTATCAAACAGAAATAAATTAAATAAGATAGATAACAATTTTAATCTTATAAAAAGTTTAGTATGTGCGAATACACACACATAATATTAGTATAATTAAAATGTGTTTCCAATTTCAAAATAAATACACTATTTTTGTTTCGGAGTACTTTTCTTTTTAGAAAATATCTTTTGAAAGAAATCAAGAAAAGAAAATCAAACACAAGTATAAAATAAAAAGGCTTTCCCAATTATTAAAAAAAAAAATTTGAAAATTATTATGTCCTTTCCCTATCTGTAGACAAAACATTTAGACAAAAAACAAAAATAAATATCAATTGCGTACCTGAAAATAGGCATTTGTCTCAATTAATATCTATATTTTAAAAAAACCCTAAAGAATTTTAAGAAATAAGTGACAATGATATATGTGGATTAAAAGTATATAAAAAAACAGGCATTCATATAACCTAAATACCCATATTTTAAAAATCACTAAAGGATCTTCTTTAGAAATAGGTGATTTGTCTTTGTCTTTGTCAAGTCCTATTTGTGGGTTAACATAACATAGCTTATGCCTTATATGGTTAGGACATCTTCTAGGGTCCAAAATGTAAAAACACAAAAGACTATATATTGTGGGGGGGTGTGGGCCAAGCAAAAAACTCAAAACCCTGCTGATGACCAAAGGATATCCGCTATTCATCGACGCTGGTGATGAGCAAATACTTGAATTTTCTCCGATCAATTCAATGTCACTACGAACACATTAACAAACGCACCACACCACATAGCTAGCAAAACGGTAACGTTTTCTCAGAGAAGCAGGCGGGGTAAGCCGTCATCTTGCTGCTATTCTCGATTTTCCATTGCTGCGGAGAGGCATCTATTCGCTTGGGATTCATAATAGTAAGAACCCTCCTCCCTCCCCAACTAATATGCACACACTCCTCTCATCCCGTGCCAAGAAGAATTATTAAACCCAAAATCAGATATGTGGCAATGAAAGATTCTTATTTATTATGAAGAGTACCTGCTTGATGAAATGTCTAAAAGCAATTGATTTTCAAGAATTTCAGTGGCTGTGACGTTTTTGGGATATGATATGAGGCTGTACGAATGTTGGAAAGAAGTTTTGAAAATTCAGAAGTTCAGGAGAATAGTGGGTTTCACTGGATTTTATTGCTTTACTGCACTTATTACTTATGCCTACACCAGCAACACGTGAGTTAAATTTATAAGCTTTAGAGTTTCTTTTAATTATTACTTTCTTTTGGAATTGCAAAAATGCATGTCAGAACTTTTCTGGGTTTGTTGCTTTTCCGGAATGTTGGTGGATTTTCTGTACTCTTGATTATGTGAGCTTGAATATCAAATATCTTATGGAACATTGTGTTTGAATCATTTTGGCGAAATGAATGTGTTTTCTTACTTTCTTCTGGTGAAGTGAAGCTGTGTTTAGATCATTCTTTGCACTCCTGCGATCCCATAAAGATTTGGAGAAGCCTTTTTTCTTTTATTGTACAGAGTATAACATGAATCTATACATCACATTAACTTTAGTTTATGAAAGTAAGAACGTGTTAAAGTTTGTTGTTTGATTTATTCTTTAGAGATCTCATTTTGTAGATAACTAAACGAATCTGATATTCCAGTCCACTGTCTGGCCTTAGGAGAAAGTAAAAATAGAACGGAAGCCTTAATTAGTGTTTTTCATCTTTTTATCTGGTGTTGCAGAACAAGAGCCGGGTACTCGAGAGCTGACCAGTTTTATGCGTCTTATCCAGCTGGCACTG
This sequence comes from Catharanthus roseus, assembly GCA_028651295.1. Classification (NCBI taxonomy): domain Eukaryota; kingdom Viridiplantae; phylum Streptophyta; class Magnoliopsida; order Gentianales; family Apocynaceae; genus Catharanthus; species Catharanthus roseus. The sequence goes on along the minus strand of JAPQWS010000153.1, from coordinate 3,867,268 downwards.
AGCTCTTAACTGACACTACTAAGGTCTGCTCTATGATTCAGAAGAGTTAAAAGCTCATTTATAAATTTTAATGTTGTAAGGATGTATTTTATACTGATGTCGAAAATTGTGATTTTGATAATAGCTATACAAAGCGGCACTTGGCAATTGTTTTGAAGAGGAAGAATGGGGACCAATTGAATGGTTGGTTATGGCTAAACATTTTGAACGTCAAGGGAAATCACCATATGCATATCATGCAGTAAGTTCATAACACCATCATTAGTCATGTTGATCTCCATATGCATATATTTCACCTCTAATTTGTGTTGACTCTTTCCAGTTTCTAGATGTACCGAGGTCTCAAATCTTAAAAGAATCTTTCTGTTCTAAAAACATATCATACCTGCTCAATTTTGTCATGAAGTTTGCATCTTTCATAAGGAAAATGACCATTAATTATGCAGTGAGATTCACTATAAAATTGGGGTTTCTCTAGACCCAGAAAGTAACAACTAAGTTATAGCTTCTGAGATGAATTCAATTCCATTGCAGTTAGATGACTTCTTATGTAACAATATAGAGTGTGAGAATTTGGATTAAGATGACTTGAGCTAATGTGGGCAACACCCACTGATATACCTTCTGTCTCTTGTTGACTGAAAGATTTCTACTTGGTTTAACAATTTTAGTGTTGGAATTTTGCTTTGGATTTCGTTTCTCCTAATAAATATTATGATTGTCACTGGATTTTGAAACTTGCTTGTAGCAATGTGCAGACTGAGCCTGGAAATTTGAATACTAGTTCATAAGAAACATTTCTGGTCTTGCAAGGTTGAACTTGATGAGAAACATCCATGATAGTTTACAAGTTAGCACTTTGTATCTCACAAATTAGTCCCATATATGATTTCCTATCCGCCAGAGCTTTGAATTTATTGGTACATTTTGCTAGTCTATTATTCACTGCTAGCGACCAAGTTTTTTATATGTTTATGAAGTATATCAGGTTGTGTGCCAAGAATTTGTACATGTCAGAGTGAAGGGGTGGAGAAAATTTGGTATGCAAAATGGGAGAACCATATTTTGATATGGTATTTAAAATTTGTGAAGAAAGGTGAGATGGATAGGTTTCTAATTAACGTATTAGAAATCAGCATGTGCTTATTTACAAATCAACACCAATAATGTAATTACTCATATGTGCCTTTGCTACTTGCTAAGCTGAAGATGATCAAACAATAATCAACCTTAGCAAGTGAAACGAGTTTTCTGCAGATGCTAGTCAAAAGTTTCCATGTGTTGTGTTTTCTTCCTTGAAATCACTCTTTTCTTTTCTTCTTTTTCTTTCCACCATCATCTTTTGAGGTTAGATATAAATTACAGTGAGCTTGTTCCTAATTCTTGATTTAGTCTGTGTGTGTGAAAAAGGTGTGTACGTTTAGCATCTTAACCTTGATTTGGTGCTGCAGCAATACATGGCTCACCTGGTCTCTCGTGGACAAGTTGATGGAAGCGGTTGAGTGAGATTTTACTTTCCTCAAAAACCTACAAGGAAAATAAAAAACAATATCCATGACAGTTTCTATTGATAGATGACTCCATGTGAAGAATGCGTCTAAGATTAGTTGGAAGTTATTATCCTGCTTGATTTATTTGGTTCATATTGATCACCACAATCCTGCTTTGGTACCGCCAAAAATATGTTGTTAAATCGGTGGTGCGTCTGATAGATTTCTTGTCTTGGAAAAGCATATTGTTATTTGATCAAAATATTCTGTTATAAACCTAATTCATACTTAATAGACTCCTTAGCTATATAGTCTCTCTCTGTGGTTAATATCTTGAAATTTGTCTCCATAAATCGAGAACACGAAAGTAAGATGAGAGGTCTAGCTTGAAGAGCGCTTTGCAGCAGTGGCCATTTATAATACATTTTTTTTTTTTTTTCTTAAAAACATTTTCTTGTATGTTTGATCCTAGTGTTGAGAAATGGGATTTTGGATATTGAACCATTATCATTATCAGAGAACAGGTTCTACCTCTCGGCTCCTCCTCGGCTACGCAGCTGGCAAGTGTAGATGTACATAAAATTTTATTCAATTGCAACTTTAATCCGTAAGAACGTCTTGCTCGGTGAACAATTTGTATATCATTTCAAACTGAGTAACTAAAGACTAAAAATAGGTAAAACAATAATAGCACCATTGAAATAGTTACAATATACATATATATAATAGTAGTATTACATAAGGAATAATAAATTACAAAATCCAAACAATTTGTGAGAAAATAAGCATACAAAAAGTGTACATCTGAGCTCAAAATAGAATTTCAAGCATACAGAACTGCCATCTTCTCCGAGAATCCATTCATCCCATTCCTATTTTGCTTGGAAAGTGCATCCTGGTGGGAAAATGCAGATAAAAGAGGATAAAGAAATTTTAGGGACTAACATTTATTCCTTTCATGCTCCCCCGTTTCCCTCTCTCTCTCTCTCTCTCTCTCTCCCCTCCTTACAATTTTGAACATTAAACAATAAATACAATAGATTCATATTCAAGACGACTATGGGTTTACTTCCCTCAAAAGATGATGAATGTGTTGTATCTCTTAAATCGGCACAGCAGGGGAAGTTCTAACCCATGCAATTTTGTTAAACAAGCAGGAAAAAAAAAGATCTAGAGCTACTGTGGTTACGGGGTTCTTAAAAAACCGAAAATAAAGCAACTTTTTGACAACTCCTGACTGACTACATTTTATCTCACAACAGTCGGTTATTTACCACAAAGGAAAATTTTTCAACAAAGGAAGAAAATACAAACAGCAGAAAGGATTCTTTGTTTTCCTATTTGATAGCAGGCGATTGTTGAAATATGATTGTAACTTGAATACTTGATTTTTAACAGTTTATTTCATTTGTAATGTTTGTAGCCAAAGACTATATCAGAGTAATAGGAAACTTACCTCACAACTGCCCCCTTTCACTTCGATGCATGTTGAAGCACTAATACTAGAACTTCGTAACATACAACGTGCACTATAGCATGGTCTATTACGGCAATCTGGCAATGCAATCACACTAGTATTAGCAGAGTCTGAGTCATTCTTCTCCCTCGGAGGGCTTGGGACGCATGCACGTGGGTTAGAAGTCATATTTTCGTCATCATCTTCATCTATGGGAGCACATACTCTCTCCCTGTAAAGGAAAATATTCTTAAAAAGATGTAATCTTCTTTACAATGTGGCAACATCCAATGAATTCTACATGCATAACACCTCACCTGGGCAAGGAGGCATACCGCCTAATCAGTGGAGCATTTCTTACACCTTTACCAATGCGGTCCTCAAGATGGTGAAATTGCTGCTTGAATTGCTCGATTCCACTGAAATACAGAGAGTTCGACTAATAAATATGAATCAACTTTTACTTGAAAGTTGTGAGCACCAAATCAAAATGATAAACAATGGAATGACTATTGTTCAGAAGAGCAGTAATTATATTGACATGCACAACCTTGGATACATAAAGTGAGTATGATCCACTCCACCAAGATATTCCCGCAACATCTGTGGATGATACTCCAAGATCTACAATTTTGTTAAGGTCAGACTTAGCCACAGTGGGACAAATAAATTCTCTGAATCAGAATGGGTTCAGGTGCTCATACCTCCCTGTAAATGAGTTCACGGGCATCATCCTTCGTCAGCTTTCTCCTTTCAAAGTCAAATTCAAATTTAGAAATATGATGAGTGGACGGCTCATCCTCCACATTTGCCAACCCGTGAAAATACGGATGTGCTAATGCCTGCAGGCATATAGTTTAGAGATATCAGACTATCATTACTAGATATAAATATTTGCAGCAGACTCAAGGCAAATGCTAGACCACAAAAAAAAAAGGTTTTCCTAAAAGTTTACCTCTTCAGCAGATGGACGATCCCGAGGATCAAATGCAATCAATCGCTCAAGCAATTTGAGAGCCAGTGGGTCTGCATGAGGGATTCTTTGTGACAGGGGTACTGGGGATTTCTTTCTCATGCTACTTAAATATTTTCTGGCCTTTTCATTCTTTATCTGAAGACACAAACATCCAAATTGTCCCAGATAAATCAGAGTATGTCATTGAGTTACTACAAGATGGATAACCATGCTACTGTAGTTTTCGGAAAGAGAAACCGAACCCTTGCAATGGCTTCAGCAGAAGGAGTGCCCAGAAGATCCGTTATAAGATCCAATTGATGGACCACATTTTTCCCCGGAAACAAAGGCTTCCTTGTAAGCATTTCAGCAAAGATGCATCCTATGCTCCAAATATCAATGGCAGGAGTATACTGCAAACGGGGCAAGGAGGGAAATAATTTTAAAGACAATTTACATGATTGATACGTAATAAAAAAAATATTGTGAAAATTGATTCTATTCTAACATAAATAAGAAAAGATGTCCATCACTAAAAAGCAAGATCATTTCTTCACAGGATCTAGTAAGAGCGACGAGATGCGCAAATCTCTGAAGTACCATAATAAAGGAATCATGAAAAGTCGGCCTCCTTCACATGAATGTCAAGTTTCATCAACACAGATGGAGTAACTGAGGCACATAACTAAGGCTCGTGCCACTTCTTTAATGAAATCAATAACCATGACATGACTACGTAATTGGTTGGAAAGCCCATTTTACATAATTTAGAAATTTCTCACAGGTTTCAGAATATCCAAATAAAATTCATCCACCTCTGATGTCAATCAATGATCCATCAATATTACTGATTAAGTTACATGGTTTTTTGGTTTAAAAAGAAAAAAAAAAAAAAAAAAGTGATGGTACATAATTCGCCCACACAAAGACAGAAACATACTAAATACTTAAAAGAGCCTAAAACTTGACAAGTAGAATAATAAGAGAAATATAAAAAGAAAGTGAAACAAGTGCTCTACCATCCGGAATAGATACAGAATATGAGGGAACAGTATTTACAGGTTCAAAGAATGAAATGGTGCATTGAAGGCAAAGGCCATAGAGTGAGACCGCAAATGATCATTTTACCGAATCAAGCTAAACCAATAAGATAGCAGAATAGGTTAGATGTACAGTAGGCTTTAATTAAATACAAAGAGATGACGACTTAATAATAATACAGCACACACTGATATGCATGATCTTAATAACCCCCCCCAACAAAACAAAAAACAAAACAAAAAAGGAATACAATCTGGCGAAACATTTGAATACTAGTATATCCTTTTGTGATGCTTGCGATCAGTAATAATAATATAGCACAGAGTGATATGCGTGGATAATTTAGTATATCCAACAGACACCAACAAAACCAAAAAAAACAAAAAGGAATACAATCCGGCAAAAAATTTTGAATACTAGCATATCTTTGTGATGCTTGTGATAAGTAATAAAGGACCCTCTCTTTCATTAATAAAGTTTGATACATTGATCTTTTCTCTCTTTTTCTTCCAGAATATATGGAATACATGTGACTCTATTGTAAGGAATAGTCCCACAAACTACTTATGATTATTTAATGCAACTGGGATGAACCGGCATATCACACCAAAAGAACCAATATTAACTAAAATTAACACCAAGTTCTTATTCGGGTAAGAAAATAATTAGTTACGCATTAGGAGAAAATAAAGCTCCAAATAATCAGACACGGTTTGGTAGAGCTCAAGAAGCTGCTGAGACTTGATTATCCATTCAAGTCAAACTCTCATTATTGAACTCATCTAAAAATTATCAAATGAACTCCAATGGATAATGCTTGCTACTATATATAAATGTTAAGAAGCATAATTTATAACTAGTACTATATTTACTTGAAACACGAGTTAGAGTTGACTAGAAAGAAAACTGTGTTAGGCTTGAAATGGCTTTTATCTTGTGGAGCAGAGTTCAAGCATAAGATTCATTAGGAGAGACTAAGTATTCCAAACAGTCGACAATTGATCATTGGAAATTGAATAATCAGCTGCATATGCATTACAGTGCAAAAGCATTCATTCCTTAAATTCTAGAAAAGAACAGGACACAATCAAAGACCTAAATCCCAATGACATTCATTCCTTAAGCAGATTCATTAACAGTGTATCATCATAAGGAAGACTAAGCAAAACATGATATTCAGGAGAAGGAATAAATTGATATGAAACTACATATGCTTACCCATAGAATGTAATTACTTACCTTGGAGAAAAACGACCCACAGAGTTCAGGAGCACGATACCATCGAGTTGCTACATAATCCTTTAAATAATCAACATATAATTACTATTAGATATTCAAAGTTCAATATCCAACTCAGAGAATTCAGTGGCACAATTTTTATCTGAAATCCAGAAATTCTGCAAATATATCCTTCTGTTTCCCTCAACCCCACCCCCACACCACCCCCCAAAGGAAAAAAAAAGGAGATAGAGAGAGGTTGAAATCTGTTAATAAGATTGCGCTAGACACCACAAGATCATTTAATAGACACCTACAGTCCAAAAAAACAGCTGATGGTGCATCACCAAATGATGGACGTGCAAGCCCAAAATCACAAATCTTCAACTTGCAGTCTGCATTTGCAAGGATGTTTTTCGGCTTTAAATCTCGATGGAAGACATTTGCTGCAATATGTGAGAAAGTGGAATCAGGAGCAAAAAAGTGAAAACCAATTACAATAAGCATTTACTGAAAATATAAGCAAACCTGAATGAATATACTTTAAAGCTCTAAGTAGCTGATACAAAAAGAATTGATGATGCCCAGGAGTGAGATTATCATTCACTTTAATCACATGGTGAAGGTCAGTTTCCATCAACTCAAAAACAACAAATATATCCTTGAACTCTCTTCGGCATGGAGGCAACATTATGTGCTTAATTTCTACAATGTCTGGGTGCCGAAGCAACCTAAGGAGCTTGATTTCTCTAAGAATCCGGGTGGCCTCCGACACATGCTCAAAAACATCAGTTATCTTTTTAATAGCTACCTTCTCCCCAGTGTGAGTATCAACTGCAGCGGCTACAACACCATAGCTTCCCTTTCCAATAACTTCTTGAATTTCATATTGGCTTGCTTCACCATATTCGGTGAAGAATTCCTTGAAAGGCATATTCTGACATGCAAAATTCCAGTATCAATACCAGACTTTAAGGCTAAAATGCCAAAAATAGGAAGAAAAACCTAAACTAATTACTTGTTAAAAAAATGACCTAAGATAGAGAAGAACAAAGACATTTTCTATAGAATCTAATTGTTTGAAAAGTTCTATTTCTACGCATCATGTGTCCTAGAGAGTGAGAAGACTACTAATTCTTTGATTCCAGTAAGAGGGATCTTAAATTAATAAACAGATGCCAAAAGCTAGTCTATTCTGAGAACAGAAAGTAATCCTTAGTGTGATATGAACATGAAGATATTTGCATAGTTCAGAATTTCATGCAAATCCAATTACAAGAGTATGTACCCCAAAATACTGGGAAACAATTTAATCAAAGAACATCACATCCAAGTAATATGAATGTCATTGGTGGGTTCAACCACTAAAAGAGGTCCATTCAAATTATCGAGATTGGACATGGTTACGAAATCATTAAGTGGATTCTTAAGCATTCAATTCACCTAACTTCTGAGACTGAAACACAAATACAGTAAGAAGCATCGTCTCTGAAAGATGTCGGGCATTCCAGTCTTTATTTCAATCAAGCATTAAATGCTGTTCAAAGTATAAGTATCAGAAATAGCGGATTTAGCTCCTGAAAATATCTGCTGTTTGAGAGCTTGAAGATTTTTTCAATCTTGCACCTATTAAGCTTCTAAGAGGACCAAAAGGATAAAAAGAAAAAAACCCCTCTTACCAAATTGACCAATAAAAATCAAAACTTTTTTTTTTTCTGAATACACTTTAAATTTTATAATTTGATTTAAAAATATTCTCCGCATGCATATTAAAGAAGAAACCTTAGTCCTAGATCTATCCCTGACCAACTGAATACAAGGTGCGAGTCAGAACAGGACATGTTTACTGCCTCAAGCTGGCTTATTTGTTGAAGAATGGTTCTTCTAACAAGCTTACACGGAAGACGGGATCCAGCAAAAGCAGAAGAGTATTTAGCAACAAAACCTTATAATCTTCACAAATCAGGAAAATAACAATTAGATCCACAAATACAAAGAAAAAAACACAATTTAAACAAGCTTACCATTACCCCGGAACAAAACTTCTGAAACCGACTGTTGCAGAATATACCGATTCGACAAACTAGAAAAGAATTTTATAACAATCAGCAACACGATCTTCACTGAGAACCACAATAATAAAGAAAGAAAAGAATTAGAAATATATTACACCAAAAAGGAAAACCAGGAAGACAATAATCTAACCCAAACTATTTATTCACAGACAAATTTCACAACCAGATCAAGAAAACAAATTGTTTGTATTCCTAACAACCCTCTGAAATCACAAAAGAAACAAGAAACCAAAAGACCCACGAGGATAAACCAATAGAAAGATTAAAGAAACTTACCTAAAATATGAATATGCAAACCAACCTTTTAGTACTTTAGGAAAAAGAAATCTTCCCCAAAAGCAAAGGGTTCCAAGATAACCCTCCCCCAAATACTTTCGGAGAAGTTAGTTTTAAAGGAAGTAGAGAACAACCCTTTATGACTCCATGGAAGAACTTGCCATATTTTTTTCAGGTATAAATATATATATATATATATATATATATATTAGTAGTATATGAAAGAAGAACGAATGCCTGACTACAAATGACTCCTTCAAAGAAATACAAAAATAGTCTCATATAAATAAATAAACAGTCCTACAAAAAAAATAAATAAATAATAAACAAATAGTGTAACGTATTTTAACATGATTTGAAAATTACCAGAATTGAAAATGTCAGATCAATCCATATCGTCATGATTTTTATCATAGCGGAAGCAAATTATCCAAAAATTTTGTAGCCTTCGTCAGTGCCACATCCCTCTTCATTTTGTGGACCCATTCAACAGCCTACCATGAGCTTTTTTTCTTTTTTTTGGTCAGACCTACCATGAGCATTTTTCTGGGGAGGGGGAGGTTGGAGGGGGCCCTACCAGGAGCTTAGGAGCTGTTTTTTATTTATTTTTTAAAATTTTTCTAAAAGGATTTATTTTTTTAAGCTAGGAGCTGATGAATATTTTTTTAAGAGAAGATAAGGAGGAACTGACAATATGATATTACTATGTCGGAATACATTATTTTCCATTCTTGTATATTCTAATTATTCAGATTAATCAAATTTCTGCAACAAATGATATCTATAAATGGTTGGATTTTCTTTAAAAAAGTGGTTGAGTTTTCAAGATTTTCAATATTGATTTTGAACATTTTAATTTTATTCCCAAACTAAAAAAAAATATTTTAATTTCATCCTTGCATACTCCACACTTCTAATATTAATATTAGAAAAAGGAAGAATTCTCTTGCAATGTTTTAGTACAAAAGTACCACAATATCAAGGAAGATTACATCAATATCAATTAAATTAATATAATTTAATAAAAGGATAAATAAACTTAATGAAAAAAATAGTAATAATACCTACATAATTCAAGAATTGAACCCCCAACCTCTGAGTTGGGAGCCTTCAAACTCTTGTCAAATTTTATTCTAACTCTTGTCAAATTTTATTTAGAATGAATCACCATAATTGGCCACAACAATTTTTAGTTTTATGGTTTTACCCAAAATCATTTTTCATTAAATTTCTAACAAAAAGATTCTACGTATTGTTGTTAATATCAGTTTATCAGCTACAAGATAATGGAATACGACTGTTTCTTTTATATAAAATCCATTGTACAACTGGTGTGTATAAATAAATAAATAAAAGAGTTTAAGTGTATAAATAAATAAAAGAGTACATCACCATAATTGTTCATAAACAATTTATACTTTTTTTACACATAAATAATTTTTCATTAATTTCTACCCAAAAATATTTTGTGTAACTGATAAATCAATCCGATTATTTCTTTCACATGAAACACATGTACATGATGGGTGTAGTTGTTCTTATTGATAAAATAGATCTTCACTCATGAACTTGGCAAATTTTTACCAGTTATTGTACGTGTAGCTTGTGTATATATTTTTTAAGGGTAAATTCCTTTTAAGACTCCACATATTCAAAAAATGATTATTGTGTCATTTTTTAAATAGACAAGTTGGAAGAAAACATACATTTGGTGCTGAGAAGATAAGCGGGCTTAAGCTTTATTTTTTTAGAGGGAGTAAAATATTGGGGCAAATTCAAATCTAAAAAAAGATATACGTGTTTGAGCATGCAATATCTCAGTAGGCTTCACCAAGCTGGCGGTGGGCAAATTTTTTTTATAATCCACAAAAATAGTTTACGATTATAAATAAATAAAAAATTAGGTTAGGTATAATTTTTTTAGTGAGGTTTGTTCAAATTATAATTTCATTCATATATTTTATATAAATTATAAATACATTCTTACCGTTTATATACTCATAACTAATTAATCTCTACAACTAATTTTAGTAAAAAAAATAAGTGCATCAAAAATAATGATTTATAGTAAAAAGTTTAAATTATTCTTAAAATATTTTTTGCAGGTAGTAGTGATAAGAAATAGACACAGAAAATGATATTTTATTAAAGTTTTAAATTTCTTTGTTACAAAATCATTATTTTTTGATAGTTTTTTCATATTCAAATTAGTAATAGGAATTAATTAGTTATAAATATATAAAAGATTAGAATGTATTCATAATTTATATAAACTATATGGATGAAATTGTAATTGAAGAAATTTAAAGGAGAAAATGTAATTAACCTTAAAAAAATTTGACATTGTGAATATGGGGAGACATTGAGACCTGCCAAATAGATTAGTGGTATTTTGAGAAACTCTCCTTTAGAAAATAAAATATCATTCCAATATTAATAGTCAGTATAATATTATCTTCCAGAAAAAAAAAAGTATAATATTATCATTAAGACGTTAACTATGGTTAAGCATTTCTAGAGGAAAAAAAACTATGGTTAAGCATTTGACTTATAGTTCAATGTGATCTTTACAGTAATACAAACAAGTCCTTTCAAAAAGAAAGTCATACAAACAAGTAAACAAACATTAAAATCACAAGAAATTTATTTCTTTTGGAAAACTCAAACATTTACTTCTCGGAATTAGGTCAATTTCATCTTCATCATCTGGTCTCACAAGAATTTTTCCAGCTACGATATTATAAAGTATTTCTGCCACAATTTTTTTTTACTTACCATATTTTGAATATTATATTATTTAAAAATATATAAAATTTTTAAATTTTTTTATATAGACTAAAATACCTTTCATAGTTTTCTCTCTCTTTATTATTATTTCTATTAGTTTTCATATTAAAATAATAAAAAAAAAGGGTTGAAATTTGTTATCATTGGAAGAGTATTATAAGAAAGTTCATTAAATATTGTCTTAGAACTATAATGTGACAAGTAAAAAAAAATCACAAGAGTTCATACAATGTACCAAATAAAATACATATGCAATTATAATAGTCCCAAATTCCAAGTCTTGACATTTGAATAATGCCTCACGACCACAGTTCTATCCATGATATTCTAAAGTACTTCCATCGTTATTTTTTTCTTGATATATTTTGAATATTATACTGTTTAAGAAAGTACGAAATTTTAGATGTTTTTTCTTGTGTAATCTACAATACCTTTTATAGTTTTATCTTTCCTCATTATTATTTCTACTAATTTCTATGTTAGATGTTGAAATTTGTGATTATTGGGAGAATATTATAAGAAAAAATTCATTAAATATTGCCTTAGAATCATAATGTGACAAGTAAAAAAATACTAAAATTTCACAATATATAAAAAAATGAGAGAAATAATACATACACAATTATAGTAATTTTACATTAAATTATTCTTATTACTTCCAAGTCTGGAGATTTGAATAATGTTTCGCGACCATAGGCAACTTACTTTTAAGACATCAAAATTGAATTTTTATTTTGAAATATGTTTTTCATTAAAATTCATATCTAATTTCATTGAGCTAAAGAAAAGACTACTCCCTTTGGGTGAAAAATAATAAAATAAAAAGACCACGGGTCCAAGATCCCACCACTATTAACATTAATACAATTCCTCAGAAAACATCACTAATACAAAATGCACAACTGATTACAAAGCTCAAATAGCTAACAAATTTTTATGTCAATTCAATTATTCTTTTTTTTTTTTTTTCTAAATATGTGAATTCAGTTATTCAAACATAGTAATAAATAGATATACCCATATGCCATATCCATTCACTTTCCCAAAACTATACTGGATAGATAATAGATAGGATACAGCATGGTCATGTACTCGCTTTGAGTTTGAGATGACAAGTCTATTTCTGAATTTTCTTTAATAAAAAATGATTATTTTAGAAGAAATATTCAGCATATAAATCTTTTAGATTTTTTTTTTTTATTTGAATAAGAAGGTTCACTTTGATATGAAATAGGCCTCACCTATTGCGACCAAAACAATCAACAAATTTTACGTAAAGTAACAAAACTAAAATTATATATTTTGTGACGTAGTTTGATGACACGACCTCCTTACTTAAGTAGTTCTACCTGGCATGCCAAGTAAGAGATATTAGTTCGAGTCACTCAATGAGCAGTTCAATGCCGTATGCCAGCAGTCTTATGATACTGTTTGGAACCTTGCGCCCTCCAATCCCTCCCGGATTAGTCGATTACTTTTGGATACCGGATTACAAAAAAAATATACTAACACTAATAAAGTAAACAGACACACAATAATCTTCATCGCGCAGAAAAACAGGATAACCATCTTTTCTAAAAGTTAATAATTTACAAAATCATGGTGTATTAGCATATCAACAATTTTAGAAATTGCTTCAAAGAGATAAAGAAATCTGAAGAACTCAAACTGAATTCAGGTTGCAAAGTTAAATCGAGGTACGGAATAAACACTCAGATCTAGAAAGATCGAAGGCAGAACTGGTCTTTCTGTCTTGAATCTTGAAAAGAAACTCCTTAATAGAAGCTTATTAAGATCTGTAGAAAAAAAAAAAAATAAAGCATTATAAAGAAAGCAAGGAAAGAAAACTCGGCCAAGATCTAAACTCCGGCCGAGTCGTCGGCCGGATCTGGCCCGACCAGGGACCTATGCACTGAGTAAGTTCCTGATGCTGCAAGAGAGGAGAGAGAGGGGAAGGGGTACTTGAATAATAAAGGGATTGTTCAGAACATATTAACTTAATATTTTTCTTGAAATTACCTGGACTCTCTCTCTCTCTCTCTCTCTCTCTCTCTCTCTCTCTCTCTCTCTCTCTCTCTCTCTCTCTCTCTCTCTCTCTCTCCTCCCCTTGTCCCAATTAGGGTTTAACTTATCAATTTTATCTCTTGTCAATATGGAATCATGGCTACCTTGAAATATCCATTATATTGTGGCATAGCAAGAACAATTTCCAAGTAGTCGGTCATGGTGCTGCCAAGCCCATGAATCGCGAAAGTGTAAGAATTAGTGCTACATGTACAATAGAGTGTCTGATAAGCATGCTAGAGCCCTAAGAAGGGGTGATCAGTATGATACCCAATATCCCACATGAGATACATTTGGTGAGTTTGAATGCTAACCGAAAATAGAGGAACTAGTCTTACATCATGCATGGTGGGAGCCACTTCTAGAGGCTTACACCCCCTTATATGGTCTTGCGTTTGGTGTGACGTGTTTAGCAAGAATGCTTGCTACAACCTTAAGAAAGAGTGAATGTATTACTCCTATCTGACTTACGAGTCATGCTCGTGTGATGTATTTGCATGAGTATGGGCTTAGTATCAATGATTCACCTTGTGATATTCATTTTGATTGTTCGTACTACCAGACCCATAAGTCGCGCTCTTGTACCTTCATGTGTGGGGTGTTACACTTTCTCTCAAACACTCTTGCTAGCGTGGGAAGAAAGAGGGCTACCTATTAGATTTTAAAATTTTCTCTAATTTAAATTGGTTTTTGGGACTTATTAAGAGGTGTTCGCTAGGTGATTTTTTAGTGTGTCTCTTTTATTTTTTTCTTTTTTTCTCTTAGATCGGCGGGCTTTAGGCTGCTATGTCTCTAGTTCGTTGCTTCGGTAGCTATAGTTGGTGGTTGTGGCACTTTCTGTGGTGATGATTAGGCAGTTTAGTGTGGTATTCTATAGCGGTTCTAGCGTGAGGGCCGTGCAGTCTCAACCCCCTGTGGAAGATGTAAAGTCCAAACTAGGAGATCGAGAGATTAACGGATATACATATTGGCAAAAAATAAATTCTTACCACGGGCTCATAGTTGTTGTATTGTGGTAGTATCCATGGTTTCTATGTGAACAGCGGCTTAGCGATAGATGATACTTCTTGTTTCTTTCGTTGCAACTTGTCTGGGTTAGCCTTTGTTGGCATACTTGCTCTACCAGCTATATTGTTCCCCAGTTGGTAGTGGTCATGTGATGCCTTTGAGTCTCCTTCAGTTTCTGGGGCTTTTTTGTCTAAGGCCATATGTTTGTTTTGTGTTGTATATCATATATCTTATAATGTAAGTATTTGTTATGTGTTATGAAATTAATATATACATGGTGGACGTCCAAATACGTTCCCGGAAGAGTAAATACTAATCCTAGTTGGATTCATGATATCCCATTGATTTGGTTAGATCCTTTTAAGATTCTGTAATCTTTGTATCTTGAGCTACAAATAGGTCATATGAAAAATATTAATAAGATGATTCAGATTTGTCCCTTGTGTTCTACCTTCTCTATATGTTCTTTATTTATCTCTATTCTTCTATTTTTATATTATGTCAAATATTTCAAGTAATCAATGTGTCGTGTTCATCAAACTCATAACAAGTTATCAGTATGAGTACTTGAGTAAACATGATTGCAAATCATACCTTTTGGTATCACTAAACCGTCAAACCAGTCCCTGGAATAGATGGTGTTACTCTAATTATTTACTTGATCCTATTCACTCATGGAGTACCTTCACATCATTAATTCTTCTACCTTTATGGTACTGTGGTGTGGTTACCGCAATTGCAAGCAGAAAGCCACAAACTATTCCCAAGGAAAGATTAACTCCACCATTAAGTCTTGAAGCAGATTGCTAGGGGAGCAAAAGAGGTTTTTTTCTTTAATTCATCCGTTTTGAAAATTAGCTACTAAAATAGCCTATTTTTCTTTTTTTATCCGTGAAGTGGCCATAACGCACAATGGTTGTGCGTTATAACTAAGGATAATGCACAACCAATGTGTGTAATCAGTTAATCAAGTTTTCATCCTTAATCATACCAGCAAAACTCACTTAATTATTCCAGCGGCGGCGGCAATGGTGAAATAAGGAGAAACACGAAGAAGAGGAAAGAAGAAAAATGAAAGGGAAGAAGCTGCGGCGGCGCAGAAGGAAAGAAAAGAAGCAGAAGAAAAGGGAAGGAGGCATACCTGGAAAGAGAGGCGGTGGCAATGGCATAAATGATGGAGTGAAATAAGCAGCGGCGGTGGCAACGGTATAAAGCACAGTGGCGGCAATGGCGAAATCGGAGCAGCGCGGAAGAGGGAAGAAGAAAAATGAAAGGGAAGAAGCCGCAGGCATACCTGGAAAGAGAGGCGGTGGCAATGGCAGAAATGGTGGAGTGAAATAAGCAGCGGCGACAATGGCGAAATCGGATCAACACGGAAGAGGGATGAAGGAAAATGAAAGGGAAGAAGCTGCGGCGGCAGAAGAAAAATGAAAGAGAAGGTGGGGATTGGGTTAGGGTTGTGGAGGCTGATAACGCATAAGAGAAGGTGGTATTATGCGTTATCAGGCTCCACAGCCCTAACCCAATCTCCACCTTCTCTTTCATTTTTCTTTCATTTTCTTTTGCCACCACAGCCCTAACCCAATCTCTACCTTCTCTTTCATTTTTCTTTCATTTTCTTCTGCCGCCATAGCTTCTTCCCTTTCATTTTCCTTCCTCCCTCTTCCGCACTACTCCAATTTCGCCATTGCCGCCACTGTGCTTTACACCGTTGCCGCCGTCGCTACTTATTTCACTCCACCATTTTTGCCATGGCCACCACCTCTCTTTCCAGGTATGCCTCCTTCCCTTTTCTTCTGCTTTTTTTTTCTTCTCTGCGCTGCTCCTTATTTCACCATTGCCGCCGTCGTCGGAATGATTAAGTGATTAAGTGAGTTTTGCTGGTATAATTAAGGAGGAAAACTTGATTAATTGATAACACACATTGGTTGTGTGTTATCCTTAGTTATAATGCATGCCCATTGTGCGTTATGGCCAGTTTATGGATAAAAAAAATTGGCTACTTTAGTAGCTAATTTTCAAAACAGGATTTTTTAAAGAAAAAAACCAGCAAAAGATTGATTGGAGAATAGACATGAAGGTGAGTCTTAGAGGTAAAAGATTTGTAAAGTATTTTGAGGTAAGAAAAAAATCGGATCTTTCTTTATTTAGTATATTTAAAAATATATAGTTTTTATGTTATGAAAGTATCAAACTTTTATTATGAATTATGGTAGAAATTCATATTTATATAATGAGTCATGAAGATTCTTGTAAAAGAGAAATTATTATTATAAAGATTTATTTCCTCATTAAATTTATAAAGTCGTGAAGACTAAATAATTTATTAAGAAAATTTTTTGGCAAAATCTAAAAGAAATATACAACCACCAGAAGATGGTTATTGTGTTAATATCCTTTATAATTGGGTATATTTATGGCTACAATATTTTAAATCTATCAGTACGCATAGAATCTAAATTATTTCTCAATTGAGATAATATGAAAAAACTTCTCCCTTTTCTCATATCTCATGCAGTAGTACCATTGAGAGAAAAAGATCAAGATTATTGATAACCTTTTGAGACTTAATAAAAGAATGAGTCATTGTGGATGGAATATTATGAACTTCCTACCAAGTCTATGTCATTCCCTGAAGTGAAGCAATTAGAAATTATGTTTTATTTGTAAGAGATGTTATGATCGTGATTATAATTCCTTATAGTCATGATAATATTTATTATGACTTATTGAACCTAATTTATAGATTATCACTGGAAGTTGTGAATTAATAATCAGAAAGAAAGGAAAAGAAAATTTATAATCCCATAAGAAGTTATCGATGCAATATAAAAGCGAGTTTTATATCGTACATGTAGTACGCCAAACAAAATTTTTAAATCTCTATGATGCATCAATTAGAAAAGAAAGATAAAAATGTTGGAATTTATTTATTCCCAATTTTATGTTATTAATATTTGACGTCGATTTCAAGTATTAATTATGTGTTTATATTATATAGGCTTGTTGATGTAGCAAAGTCTCTAAATAATTAAAGGAAAGAACTGCTATATTTTCTTCGTGATAAATATGATGTTTGCATATATGTGCATTGTATTCAAGTAGCGAAGAGGATATATGGTATATCAATGTTCCAGAAGAGCCAATAAATTAAAATTAAAACTCCCTAAGAGCTAATCAATATAAAGTTTTAGGAGAGCCAATTGATTGAAATATCTAGAAAAGATAACTAACTAAAAGCTCTAGAAGAGCTCAGTAATTAGAGATTATTCCAATAGAGTTAGTTAATATAAAATTCTAGAAGAACTAATTATTTAAAGAGTTTTGTTGAAGAGTAAATTGACATAGAAAGTCACATGGTAATTATGTAATGCATTATTCTCCCCTGAGTCTCATAAAATTGTTTCACTAAAATATTTTCATATATTGAGATGATTGATGGATAGAATTTTTTAGTCTAAGGATTATAAAACACGAATTGTTATAAAGAATTTATGGCAATATTTTTATAAAATTAGAAGTTTCTAATAACACAAATTTTATTTGTACTACTATTTTTCAAGGCAAAATAATTTTATAAGTACCATCAATATTTATTTAGGATTGAAAGTGTTTTGGGAAGAATATATAGTTGATGCATCGACACATGGTAATATACATTATTGTTGACTTGCAAGCTGAACTTCGCAAGATAATGAGCTCATATTTTGGATTCTTCCATTGACATAATTTGTCCTAATAATATTGATGATATTACAATATTCGTATAAATAGTGAACATTCCTGCAGAGACTTAGTAAACGGTTTTATAAACCAAAAGTGCCTTAGAGTTATTGAAGTGTATTTTGTAGTACCAATTAATATTTCGCCAATATGTATTTTAATTAAGTTCTCCTTATTATAATTGGTTCAATGGTAATAGACCAAATATTTTTCTATCTAAAATTTATATATGAACTATACAAATATATTATTCCATCACAATGTATTTAAGATGGATAGTGAGAAGAGGAAAATTGTATAGTCGGATAAATAAAAAAATTATGTGTCTCATTTTTTATCCTTATATATCAATAATTTGAACAAAAAGTTAAAAAGATGAATAGCCAGACATGTTTATTTACAAAGGAAAATCTGACAAAGGATCCTCTTATTACTTAATGTTCCTAAAGGATGATCTATCACTACTTATGATTTTGAGACACATTTAAATGTGATAGAATAATTAGTTTCGACAAAATCCTCACATATGTGATGGAGTAATTAATTAAGATGTTTATATGTGATTAAGCCGAGGAAATAAAATTCTGGTAGAATTTTCTATTACATAACTTTATTAATATTTCCATAAGAAATTTAGAAACCTGAAAGTCGTGATAATTATGATTTATGAGATTTCATTGTATCATGTCATGATATAATTATGGAACTACAAAATAGCACAAAACGTCACGATATTTATGTGCATGTGATATATTAGAATGGGGATCTTGAATTAAAGTCCGAAGACTCGAGATTCTAATATATTAGAGATATTTGGTTTCAACAAAATCCTCGCATAGGTCATGGAGTAATTAATTAAGATGTTTATATGTGATTAAGTCAAGGAAATAAAAATTCTAGTAGAATTTTCTATGACATGACTTTATTAATATTTCCATAAGAAATTTAGGAACCTGAAAGTCGTGATAATTATGATTTATGAGATCTCATTGTATCATGTCATGATATAATTATATGGAACCACAAAATAGCACAAAACGTCACGATATTTATGTGCATGTGATATATTAGAATGAGGATCTTGAATTAAAGTCTGAAGACTCGAGATTATAATATATTAGAGATATTTGGTCAAAATAGAATATAAAGTTCGAATGAGAAAATATGAAAAGTCCGAACAATTACTAAGTACACTTGAAGTGTACATGTATTCCCTGAAGGAATTAATTAAATATTTGAAGTGTAATCCTAGAAGAATAAGAATTAATAAATAAAGTGCGAATTTGTATAAATTATTATATAAGATTCTTCGTAAAATCCTGGCAATAATGATATGAAGAAATATTTATGATGGTGGATTGAGTTTAAATAATAGTACTAAACTCTAAGAATTTATTTAAAGTCCTTAAAGGATCCGATAAGCATGCTTGAAGCATGTAAGTGAATTATTTCTGAAAAACATAATATCGTTGTCTTAGTAATCCTTATTAAAATTAATATCGAATATATATATATATATTCATGAAACTTTTCTTAGAATTTGTTATTCTTGTCACTCATGATTCTTTTCTATTACAAATATTCTCCATACCAGGGAGAAATTAGAATCATAAATTCAATATTAAGTATGAAGTATCTGGATTATTTTCAAGTATTAATGAACTAATAAATTCTTCAAATTATTTATTTGCAAAAAAATTGTAATTTTACTTGATATTTTATAAATTCTAGAGGAGTTACAAAATTAAATTTGTGAATGCTTACCATAGATGTCCCAATAGGATATAAGTCTTGTAACTAGCAATGTTAAATCATGCCTGAAACGTGATTGACCTTTTATTTATGAAGGTTCTAGAAAAATAATTAAATACTTGAATTAATCCTCCTGAAGAGTTTATGATTGATAAACAAATACTTGAAGTAAGCATTTCAAGATTTTTCTTTGATTTACAAATCAAACATCCTGAAAATGAAAATTCTTTATCTATTCATAAAAGTTCGGTTTTACATAGAGATATTATATTGCACATCACCATCCAATTTCATATGATTATAAGATGGTGGTAAACACCACATATTTATATATGAGAAGGTAATGAGTAACTTTAGTCCCGAAGTACCATAAATCTACACAATTAGTGCATAGTACTTCTTTATATGACTTTTGGAACAATTTTATTATCGTCCTACAATGTTTTTCAAGGGATAGTTAATCTCGAATATGGAGAAAATTCAACTCTTGTAGAGATGTATAAGCACCAAGTTGCTTACTTAGATGATACACAAAATTACATTCTAAAATAATAAAGTTATGTATATGTGATGATAGCAACCACTCCTTCAACTATGTTGAAGTTCTAAGTTTTTATGTGGCTTGTTGAGAACATGTATGATCATTATTGATAATTAATTCCGAAATATTTATATGATATCTTTTAAGGATGAAATTATAACTATATTGATGGGTTATAAGATTTTACATGTTGAGAAACACATGAGTAAATTTCACAAAATTTTTTTATAAGAAATGTGAAATTAATATGCAATAACATCGATCAAATATGATACAAAATCCTGAAGATTTATCCACTAAGACATACCAATGTATTGGTTTAATAATGTTCTAAATGGGAGAGTATATAAAACATAAGTGAATAATGTACTTTTTTTCTTTCACTAACATTTTTCTCCCGCAGGGTTTTTCCTCAAGTAAGGTTTTAACGGAGCATATTCTTTATGTTATGTAAATCCAAGGGGAGTGTTATAAAATTAATATATACATGGTGGATGTCCAAATACGTTTTTTAAAGAGAACTAAATTCCCAGAATATTATTCATGATATCCAATTGATTTGGTTAGATCATTTTAAGATTCTATAATCTTTGTATCTTAGAACCTATAAATAGGCCATATGTCAGGTTTCGTGCGCGCTTAGGTTTCCATAAAAATACCATTAATATTTCATGAATTATGCATTAATGTTCCATAAAAATAGTAATAATGTTCCACGAGTTCTATGTTAATGTTTAATGAAAATACAATGTATCTTTCATCAGTTTTTTGTGAAGTTTCACGTTATGTTAGGGTTACTTTGTTACGATAAGATCCCATGAGTTGCGAGTTAGGGTTTCATGCACGCTATAGGTTCCATGAAAACAGCACTGATGTTCCATAGATATGTGTTAATGTTTCATTAGAGTATAATACATGTTCCATGAGTACACTGCAAGTTTTCATGAGTTTTTGTGCTAAGTTTGTTTAATTTTTAATAATGTTCCATGGATTACGTGTTAGGTGGAACTAATAATATATAACTTTATCATCCACCCACGACTTAATATTCTATGGACGTTTACTTTATGTAATCATGGAACTATATTTATATACCCATTGAACATTAACAATTGAACTATGGTAACCACAATTATATTTCTATGAAATATTAGAAATTAAATTATGGAACTTTGTAACTTTGGTAACACATAACTTAAAAAAAAAAAAAATCAATTACACAAGAAAAAATAATTCTTCCTCCCCATCTTCTCCAATAACGAGTTTTTCATGATTCTTCATAGATTTGCTTTACACAATACACTAAAAAAAATAAATAAATATTAAATAATATGAAAATAGAGCTGCTACTGTTATTATGTTCTTTTCATTTCTTATAAAAATAATTTCTCCAATATCTTTCATAGGTTACGAATCAGTCAGATAAGAAGAAGAAATACTACCGTCGAACAATTGAAGAATAATAAGAAAATAAAGAGGATTGTAGTTTAATTAGAGATATATAAAGAATTCTATCAAAAAAATAAAGTACGAAAAAGAAATGAGGAAGAAGAGATTGAAGAAGAAAGAGACAAACGCATGAATGACAAATCCTAATAATTCCCAACTTAAGTTAAATGGCGTTGTTTCAACATTGGGGTGCAGCTTGCAATAGGGTGCAAGCAAGTTATAATTTACCACTAAATGCACACCCCTAGTCAATTTCCAAAAAAAGATGTTAGAGAAATATGAACCACCTGCAACCCTTTGACCGACTATTCTTTTTGCTTAATAAAATCAAAATCTTTGGGGCTCATCTTCTGATATTGATGGATCTAAACATCACTAGATGGCTGGCTGCATTATCTCAGCAAATCATATAGAATTACGAGGGATCACCAATTGTTAATTAGCCAAAAAAATTACTTCATAGTTATTTTAATAAATAAATTATTATAACCACCACGAATTAATTTGCGGCCCACAAAAAAGAAATAATAAAAAAATAAAAATGAGAATTGCATTGAATTGTGAACCTTATCTTATGTTATCTTATCACCCCCCAAATTGTCTCCACCGCAATGTAAAAAGGGTTGCATCTGAATTTGCTGGCCTTTCCTTTTTTCTTCTATTTATATAAATTGGAAAAAGGTCATATATGGGATAGGCTTCTTCTTTTAAAGGATGGGATAGGCAGGCTTCTTACGCTTTCGGTATGCTTTAATATACATTTTAATAGATTAAAAATATTAATAAATTTTACATTTTATTATAATACATATTAAAAAATTTGTGTAAATTTCTCCTTCAAATATACCCTTTTGTAGTCCAGCATTTTCAGCGGTTTTTAGCTTTTCTTTTTCTTTTTTATAAAAATTCAATTATCAGAAATAAATAATATTAAAATATGTAATTATATTTATCTCGTAGAAATATTTTATCAACAGTATTTGCTTTTTGCTGAATATATTTTATCAACAAATATAAACTCAAAATAAGAATGTAAGTCCACCACTAAAAGAAAACCAAAAAAAACTTCTTATATTTTGACTTTTAATAACAATTGAAATGCACCCACCCCTATCAAAATAAATGTATGATTTTGGTTCATCTCTTCACCGGAACGCTTAGCCACATTAATTATAAAAAAAAAATTAATCAAATCCCCGGTATCAATTAAAATATTATACATATGATTTGTCACATGAAAATTACATGTTTGAATTTTTCTACAGAGAAAAGTACTAATTATTGAATTTAGGTAATCAGAAAAAAAAAATTATTGTTTTTTAGGAACAAGATACAGAGAGAAGTACTTAGATATATTATGAACACTAAAAAAAATAATATTTACCAAAAGTGAATAAAAAATAATAATAAAGCCCCAATCCAAATAAACAAATAAAAGATAACAAAATAATAGTTTAGTGATAAAAAAATATCCGTTATCAAGTTAAAAATATGAATTGAAACCACGTGCATCTTCTTTAATATATAAAAAATAAAGAAATAAACTCGTGATAAATTCGAATTATTCTTAACAGTTAGTAAAATGAATGGATGATCTAAGTAGAATAATGAGATATAACTATTTAAAACATGATACATCTTAATAAAAAAAATTTTACATTTTTTTTACTTTGTGATCTACATTTTCTCTCATAAATTATTTATTTCTTAAAACGTTAAGAAAAATTACAAACCTTTTTTATACTTACCTCCTATATAAGTTGAGCCTAATCAACCGGGCTCGGATCTCCTGTACACTTTGTGTATCACTTTCTAATTTAGTATATTTTATTAATAAAATTTAATAAATAAAAAATAAATTTTAATTTAAAAAAAATATATTATAAAAAAGAAGAGGTAAATAGTATGATAAATAAAGTTGTACAGATAATGTGATGCCTAATCAACCTCGGCATTGTCTTTTAAGGCGATGAATGGTGATTAGTGAAGTGTCGGTGGAAGTATGCACGTTGGAGAACAGAGGAGAAACTGAAAAATAATACTACTACTAATTATCTTTTTCCCTCTACAACTCACATATATTCACACAAACAATTTTACTTTTCACTGTTTTTTTCTTTAATTAGAAAATACACGTATTTTTCAAACTAAAAAGCAATCCAAGTAGAGCCTAATTCATTGAGCTGAAAGATGTTGCATGTGTGAAGCAAAACAAAGAGAAATCACCACCAAAGCAAAGATTGACGTAGACTTGCTTCCCTACTGATCAGAGCAGACAACCAAAAGACACGCAACTAAAATAAAAATAACTCAACTCCATCCATCCTTAGTTTCCTGTGAGATAAACCAATTTCCAGCAAGTTATAACTAAAAGATCAGCAAAGCCAATTTACAATATTCTTGAGAGTCTAATCTTGAATGAATCATAAACAAGTCTGAATTTGTCCAAATCAACACCTGGAATGAAAACCATCTTCTGAAGAAAAAGAATGTATCAAGAAAATGCTACTTAACCGAAGATGTTTTGCATATAAAACCCAATAAATCCTTTTAATGAATAGCACAAATGTAACCCCCATGCTACTTCATTCTACTTCAAAGGACAAACAATCATTACCATAATTGGTATTCTTATTTTCCTTTCACTGCTTTAGAGGTCTACGACGAGGAAGATTCTGGGATTTGTCTTGCTGAGTTCCTGCCTGACGGAAACTTCTTGTTAGTTACTGGACTAGCACCCTGTTTACACTTCGGAGGTCGTCCTATATGTTTATGTTCTGATTTTTCTAACTGCTTTGATCAGGATCTGGAAATGGTACCACATTGTCATTCGTGACCCCATTATCAGACATTACTTTAGGAGGCCTTCCACGGCGCTTAGGTTTCTGCTGCTCCACATCATGCTTATGGGGTGAAGATGATAACTCATGGGGCAATGGTGATAACTCAAGAGTCTTTAGAGTGTCAGATTGTTCAGGTTTAGGAGGCCTCCCACGGCGCTTAGGTTGCTGCTGCCCCACGTCATGCTCATGGGGTGATGGTGATAACTCAAGAGTCTTCAGAGCATCAGATTGTTCGGGTTTAGGAGGCCTCCCACGGCGCTTAGGTTGCTGCTGCTCCACGTCATGCTCATGGGGTGATGGTGATAACTCAAGAGTCTTCAGAGCATCAGATTGTTCAGGTTTAGGAGGCCTCCCATGGCGCTTAGGTTGCTGCTGCTCCACATCATGCTGATTGGTTGATGGGGATAACTCAGCAGTCATAAGAGCATCAGATTGTTCGGGTTTAGGATGCCTCCCATGGCCCTTAGGTTGCTGCTCCACATCACGCTGATGATGAGGTGATGGTGATAACTCAGCAGTATTTCGAGCATGAGATTGTTTGGGTTTAGGAGGCCGAGGTCTTAAACGTCGCTGATACTCTGATCTATTGGCTGCCCCTGATTTCACTTCTTGTTGTTCATTTGTCCTTGAAAGCCCATGTTCTGCCAACTGTTGCTGCAAGAGTGATGGAGCCATGGGGTTATCATTTAACTGCTTTAGGTTTTGACACTTAAGTTGCTTCTGTGGCAGCACCTTGTCTTTAATCTCTTGGATCGTGGAACATAAATCCTGCCGTTTTGCTGCTTTATTGACAGATGGTCGCTTCCGATACGTGAAGACTATGCGATTTACTGGCTTACCCTCAGATTCAGAGATTGCAGCATTTTTTTCCGTCAGTGGCAACTCTGAAGGAGTTTTCTGACTGCATAATTCTGTAGGCATTTCTTGACTTGGTGGTGCAGGACGCACTCCATTATTCGTTTGCTGCAAATCAATGCCATCAATTATTGTCATTGGCTCCATATCTTGCAAGGTTTGACAAACACTTGTTTCTGGATTTCCATGTTTGGCCAAAACCATCTGATCTTCATGATTTAACTGATCATAAACATTAAAGAGTTGAATTTGTTTTTGGTGGTCAGATAAGCCTTCAGCTGTAGATACCACCACATCGGTGGGCCTTCTCGTTGGGTCAGTAGCTTGGGGAAGACCCTCTATGCAACAAGCTAACCTATGAGATGATTCCTCTAATCCTGCAGAATCAAAACCTGGGGGCCTCTCTGGAGTTAAGATTTCAGTCTGGTCACCCTCGATCTGTTCCCCATCCTCTCCAACAATGTATAGTGCTGGTGTATCCTTCCTCGCTTCAGCTTCTAGGTTTTTCTGTTTAGGTCCCTCAAGTATGCAGTTTTGCTTCTCATGCAGCATTTGACCTTCCTTACTCTCTTTGTCAATATCTTTCTTGCGTTGCTTGCGTTTCTTTGCATCACAATCCCACTGCCGCTTCTTCCTTGATGATTTTTTCCTGCACCTTTTACCTGAGTTGACAGTTGAATCTGCACCAGCAAGTAAATAATGCTGGCCATGGGTTAGAATAATATCGCCACATTCACAAAGTGCCTCAAGATGATGCTTCAGCAGTGTGGAGTGAGACCAGGGCAAATCATGATACTCTTTTCGAATGAAATCTGATATTGACTCTTCTGAAGATCCCCTTTTCTCATTCAATTCTTCAAGAGCCCTTTGAATCATCTGTATCAATACAAACATAGAGCATAAGGGAAGCGAGAAAAGGGGAATTACAGTTGCAAAAACAATAGACTCAACTATATAATGAACCGAGTCCAAGATGCTGTCTCCTGATTAGTGAAATTAAGTATAATCTAACATTTGAAGACCACAAGTTTTTCCAGCAAGTAAAGTTACATTAGAAACTATCAACAATAATTTATACGGTATAATACATTTCAAAATTCCCAAATTACTATCCGTGTAGTTAGTACAAAGTTTATCCATTCTCACTAGTTAAATCGGCATAAGTTGAATGGGATGCAAAAAGGAACTTTCTCGTTTGCCATTTTAATGGCTTTCAAATTCTCCACTTCAATTTCTTCTCATTTCATTTGTCAAGTGCAGAAAAACTATAATATATTTGCTCATTCAGAAAATACCCAATATCAAGTTAGTATTAGCACACCAAATTTCAGAACTTATAATCCAAGCAACCAAATGTACAAGTAATAGTGATATGTGCAAAATGGCGTATCTTTCAAAGAAAATGAATCATCAATGCTTCTTTTCTGGGACAAGGGAACAAAATACCACAATCTAATTCGGCTCCATATTAGTTATTTATTCTTACTACACTACTGTCCAGAACCAAAAATAGGCACATTGGTAGAGCAAATTTAAAGCTGTAATGTTTACTCTCAGAAGAACAGAGAAGCATAATCCATAAGCCATCTTTCCCCATGTCAAAGTACCCAATAACCTTAAAGAACACCAAATCGTGATGCCTATGAGCATAAGAACTCAAAATCAGCACTCCTACAAACTCAGTCCTCGACAAACAATGAGCACTACATTTACTGCACGTGTATCTGAGCCTGTGCTCATCTTTAAACATATTGCTACTAAAACAACTGACACAAACAAACATTCAAGTATGCAAAATATCAAGGGGTTCATGAAGCACACTAGGAATAAAGCAGCAGAACAAAAAGATCAAAGAATGCAGGTAGTACTACTGAAATACTTGGAGAATAAATAAAAGCCACGTAGATAAATTAAAGAATACAGGGAGTACTACTGTATTGTTGGAGAATAAATACAACCCACTTAGATATACTAAGTATTTTTTTTTGGGTGAATTAAGCAAAAGCATCTTATAATGTTATATTTTGACTGAAAAGCAATACAACTAGTTATTAAGTGCTCCCCATTTACTTTTCCCACTTCACTAAACAGCCAGCAAACCAGCAGGATGAAGAATAACCATACTTCAAGTATTCGTAAAACTAGCTTTATAATGACCAAAAGTTCTCGAAATCCATTAAGTTGTCGCAATAAGCTTATCTAAAGCTTTCTTTTATATACCAAGAAGCTTATCCAAAGCTAGTGAAGAAATTCAGTAAAAGAATAACATGGATAAAAGGGAGATAATCCTAGTCACTGATAAGGAATCCAATATGCTTTCCTATTTTATCCAACATGTTAGAGTGATCGTGAGGTTAGTTTCAGACTTCTACTTCCATTTGGTGCCAGATATGTTCTAGAAAGCAGCAGAACTGGCATTGTTGCATTAAGAATTTGAGGACACATGATTATCCTCCAAAGGGTCCTGAAAACCTTAAAGTTAAATCTAAGCTTCCTTTTTTCAACCTTTTGATATTTTAGCCTTGATTGATAATCAACTAAAACTAATATTATGCTAGATGTAATTTTTGACATTCCAAAGAGGACGATTCAAGAATCGTCCAGCCGAGCCTGCTTCCACTGAAGATTGAATGTCGTTCATTTTGTGACAATGGTAACTACTGAACAAAGTGCTTTAAGGAAAACCAACTCAATCATTTATTCTTCTATATTAACGACGGTGCATTCCATCAACTATCAAACATGGAATGAAAATTTATATCCCCAATCAAACAGAGATATCCATATACATGCACTGATGTCAGGAGTTAAACTCTAGTAGGACATGAAAAACAGTTTTGGAAATGCAGAATAAAGAGAAAGAAAAAGACAAAATGAAAAAAATGCAGAACTAGTTCATTAAAAAGATAAAAGTCTCTCTCCTTCATCTACTATAAGAAAAGGGCAAAAAGTTCACTCAGACGTCATATATCGTTTTCCAAAAAAGTAAACTATAATTAACAACTATTAGAAATCAGAAAAAGACAAAAGTTAACTGAACTTAATGCAACTAGAGTATAGAAGCACGACACTTCAAAGCACTAGCCGAATGAAAGAATACTGGTTGACTCAGAATTTTGTTAGCCCATAAAGATGATTTCGGTTCAGAGAAATCTCAAATAATTAGTAATTGAAAGAAGCTCATCTCTATGAAACAATTTCCCCCTTTGCCTAAGAGCTACAAACAAATTAAGGGAAACAAGTATACATGATTTTATATCTAAAATTGCTTCAAAAAATAAATCATAAGCCCAAGCATTCAACATCCCGTTCTAATAGAAGAATTTAATACAAGAACCATCAGACCGAGTCTGAGCATTATGATGCTTTATTTTAATACAAAAACAAAAGCCCCATGACCAGCATACAAAAATATTACATACTATTAGCAGAACTGGACCAGTAAACACAGACAAGAACATAAAGTGACCCAAACTCTTCTGCCTATCAATGAAATAAAAATAAACCGTGAATATAAAACAGCCTTTTTATATTAAAACAAAGAAAACATAAATTTATCGAATTTCTAGATTTTAAATAAAGTACTCAATCATGAGACCATTTTAATACTAATACAGCTCCAAGTTTTCAACCTGGTTTCTGAAAATTTATTCAATTATTGCTGTTTCCCAGGGATATTTAGTAGTCCCTTCTGTACCATTCTTTTTCTATTCCTACTTTGGACTTCTAAAACCTTTCTGAGTCACAATGAGATTATTATTGATGGCTTCTGAGTGATCATACAGTCTAAAACGACAAGCACAAGTATAAGGAGGTAAAAAGTAAAAATCAAATCTTTGAACACCCCGTCTGCCTAGACATGATCAAATACTTAGAAAAAGAAGAGGTAATTAGTTACCCAAGCATAAGGAGGGTGATCCGGCGTGTGAAGAAGAGATAATAACCGATTGAATCGATCATGAATGAGGCTGTTCTGGGTCTCCGACAAGGGTTTGTTCGGATCACTGTTGGCGAGTTTGATCACAATTTCTCTAAACTTCTCCATATTGGTCGCTCTGAGTTCTCCTTGATTATAACCTTGTTCTGCACATTCTAAAACCAATAATTTTTGTGGGTTTTGGTAAGGTTCTTCAATGGAAATTTGGGTTTGAGGCGTCTGCAATTGCAAGGCATCATTCATGGAGGGAGAGGGAGGAAGGCCGTTACACAGAATCGATGTGATAAGCCTCGTAATGTTACAATCCTGATGAATCTACAATCCTTTTGAAAGAACAGAAACTACCCACCTGAAGAATCAGCTCGGATTTCCTGGTTGTGTCGTTGCTTTTGGTAAGAAATAAGAAATACCGGCGGGGATTCGCAGAATTTTGGTGTGGACCGGTTACGGTGAGATGAGGTGAGTGGAAGGCGTGAGGCGGGCAGCAACAGTGGGTCTCTGTCGGCGCCGGGGGCTAGGGAGGTAGTGGTTGGCGCTGGCGGCAGAGCTACAGAGGGGAGAAGAGGAGAGAAGAAAAGTTTCTTTTTTTTTTTTTTAAACAAAAAAAAAGAGAGAAAACCCTCTGCGAAATTTTGTACCAATTCTCAAACTTTGTTATATTGCATTTAGGTCCCAATCTAACCCTAAAGGGTAACTTCCGTTTCCAAAGCTCACAACAGGATTAAATGAGACAAGACAATTGACCTATTTCTAGGATTTTTTTTGAAACAATAGGTCCTTATTTGAAACAATTGTTTATTTTCAAGGATTTGATTAAAACTTATCCCTTTTTAATTCTTTTACTAATAAAGCAGGGGTTATATTTTTATTTTTTATTACATTGGAAAGTGAATGCTATGGAGCAAAACAGTACTTTCTAATAAAAACAGTAAATTAGTAATAGAAGGGAAGGTACTGTTTTATTACTAATTTAACACAGAATCCTTTGTACCACTTTGACTATTACATTTGTATTATTTTTTATAATATATTTTTTCTTTAAGGTCTATCTTTTATTTAGTAAATTTTATTAATAAAATATATTAAATTATGGAGTAGTATATAAAGTAGTACATACTTAATAAAGAATCGTCTATCACTCAATATGGTGTAGTATATACTTTGGTACACTTCTTTGACTACTAACTTTTTCCTTGGGGTTTAAGTTTTAGAATTTAAGATTCATCTTTTATTCTATTCTATAGAATTTAGGGTTTATTTTCAAGGATTGGATTAAAATTTATCCTTTTTGGATAAATTTCAAATAGGAGGCTTGTTTTTGGGGTTTAATTGGAGCTGCAATGCTACAAGTACAAATGGTGTATATTTGGAGATTAGAATTATTGGACCTTAATTGAAATTTATCCCACCAAATACATGCATCATCCTCTCCTTCTATGAACCAACAACCTATTTTCCTTTCCACCTATGTCATTCCTACCCTTAGTCTTTTCTTCTTCCTTCCAATCCTCTTCATCTTAGGCACTCGAATACTTCCAGCAAGAATATGCTCGAGATGGCGGGTGCCCCAATTTGTCTGACAATATCAAACGCGTTGATTTGTTCGTTGGATGAGTCTTGTTTGACATCTACCTACCGTTAGATAAGGAAAACATAAAAGTCAGCGAGCAAATTGTATCTTTTGGGCAATTTTAGGCGCGTGCAGTACACGGAACGAGATTAATTTTTCCTTTCTACAAAGCTGTTCTTTTTTTTTTTTAGTAGAAAGTCTCAAGACTGGTATACAATCCTGCTCCCGGAACTCCGAACCAGTCATTATACAACGTTTTCTTTTGTGAAATCGGTCACAAGCACAGTTTGAAAGTTTTTTTTTTTTTACTGCGAGGTGCCGATTAGTTTAGCCCCATTTATTTCAAATGTAATTTTTCAACAATTTTACCTTTGGAATAATTTATTTAAAGATTTTTTTATGTCTATTCCGGGAAATTTTCGGTAATAGTAACCTAGAAGTGAAATTTATTTTGTAAAATCTTCAATTCCCGATTGGATTGTGATTGTATGAAGCAAATGTGACAACATTGAATGCGCAGGTTTGAGTCCTCATGTGTCCCACACCATCACAT
Source organism: Catharanthus roseus (assembly GCA_028651295.1). Lineage (NCBI taxonomy): Eukaryota > Viridiplantae > Streptophyta > Magnoliopsida > Gentianales > Apocynaceae > Catharanthus > Catharanthus roseus. Next base: position 3,835,675 of record JAPQWS010000153.1, on the reverse strand, counting down.
ATGTAAAAAGTAAAAATAAAATCTTTAAAGATCCCAAATACTAAAAAGAAAGAGAGGTAATTAGTTGCTCAGACATAAGGAAGGTGATCAAGCGTGTGAAGAAGAGATAGTAATTGACTGAATCAATCATGAATGAGGTTTTTATAGGTCTGTGACAAGGGCTTATGTAAATCTAACCCCGTTTCAGTTGAATTTTTCTCATATTATTTTCTTATGAAGGAATCTTCGCACAGGAGCACCTCTAATGCGGGGAAAAAATAATGACAATGTTTATTGTGCAACTTTTCCATGTTAGCCTCAAGTTAATATTGCTACCAAAGTCTTTGTTGTCTTGACATCACAAACTTGGTCATTCTTCAAATAAAGTTCTTCGTTTGGTGCATAAGCACAACAATTTCCACCTATGTCAATTTCTGATTTTCATTTTACTTCTTGTTACTATCTTTCTCTCCAAATTCTCTAGTCAGTCGAAAGCCTTTGGAACTTATTTATACTGATGTTTGGGGTCCAACAAAAAACTCTATTGATGGTTATGAATGTTATATAATTTTTGTGGATCATTTTACTAAGTATATTTGGTGATATCCCATGAGAAAAAAATCTAAGACTTCTATTCTATTACCTCAGTTTCAACGACTGGTAGAAAATTATTCTCACACTAAAATTATTTCGTTTTCTCTCACAATGGGGGAGAGTACCAAATGCTTATACCTATTTTCAATTCTTGTGGGATTTCTTATTTCACATCTTCACTCACACCCGAGCGAAATGGCACTGTCGAACGGCGCCATCGACATGTTGTTGAAATTGGTCTTTTTTTACAAAACTATGCATCACTTCTCTTACAATTTTTGGTCACATGCTTCCCAAGCTGTTGTATACTTGCTTTCTTCCTCAGTTTTGTACTTCAAGACTCCTTATGAAATGCTTTCTCAATGGTCTCCAAATTATCAACATCTTAAACCTTTTGGATGTTTGTGTTTTCCTTGGTTATGCCCATATAATATCTCTAAACTTCAGCCAAGGTCATTTCTTGTGTCACGCCCCCAATATGGGCTTGGCCGAATCTGAGACGGATATGTCGTGCCAACAAGGACATAAGGCTCAAAACCTAAAAGAGTTCAAAGAAAACAGAAATAGGAATCTCATTACTTGAATTCAAAGGAAGTTCAAAAGACAAACAAAACATAGAGTGGGTAGAGTTCTATTAACAATATAACAAAATCTAAAACAGCTTTCTATGCGCCGATTTCCCAAGCTCATTCTTATTTCCCTCTTACTCGATCGTGCTCAGAATCAACCTGTACTAGAAGAAGGAATTAATGGAGTGAGTACGACGACTTAGTAAGCGGAGAACAAATCATAACTTCTCGGATTGAATATGTGTCTATCAAACATTCTTACTTAGTCCAACTAAAAGAGCCATTCATGTCTAAAATATATCTAAAATATTTTATGGGATAAAATTACAAATTTTAAAAGTTCATAGAATGATTCTTACCTTCAAAATGGCACTTAAACAGTTTTGGGACTAAGTTATAAAATTTGTGAAGTATGTCTTTCAATAAATCATTTCTTAAAACTTCCAATATCCTTCAAATGGATTCCAAACAAGCTTTTCCAAAACATATCTTAAGTGAGTACCAAACATTTCTTAAAATAATTAGCATACATCAAATGTTCTTAGAAAAGTCCTCAAAACAATATTCTTAAAGTCATAACTTTAACACTAAGCTCAAGACAGTATAAAGGGCAACAACGGTTCAATTACATTATATGACGCATGACTGTTTACCCGTCAGATAGGTCAAAACAAATATGTGGAATTTTTTTTCCTTACTTAAGAAATTCAAATATAAATAGGACATGTCCCCACAATTAATCCAAAAATTATTAGAAGCTCAATGCCAAAATAAATATCATATCTTAAAATAAATATGAAATGTTCATTTCCCAAAATGAATATATTTAGCAAATTCTTCATTATTTTCATGCAAAAGCACATTCAAATACCAATAGAACCTTGTCTTTTAATTTAGTTTTTTTTAATTAATTAATTTTTTCCGTGTGGGCATTACATCTTGTCTTTTTCTGGCTTTTCCTTTTATTATACCAGTTTTAGTTTACCTTTTTTTTTATCCGGATTCTGGCCATAACGCATAGTGATTATGCATTATTACAAATGATAATGCAAAACCACTGTTCGTTATCACTTAATCCCACCTTTACTCCCTAATCCACCGATCTGGCTAATAACGCACAACTACTGTGCGTTATAAATCCAGTAATAATGCACAACGATTGTGCATTATCAGCCACGTCAGTTTTTTTTTTTTAATTTTTTTAAGAACTCAAAATTTCTTTATAGTTTTTTCAAAACTTATATTTATATAATTTATTTACAAAGACTGTATTATATTATTTAACTTATTTTGGTGTATTTTTTATGATAATATTTATAACCGTTTTTAAAGAAAATATGTTTAACTTGTAACCATTTCATGAAAAAAAATATGAAGAAGTAATAATAAAGATATTGTAAATTTTACTGTCAAAATTTAGAGCAATGAAGTAGTAATTAGAAGAAATTGAAAGAAAATTTTCATATTAAACCTATTTTATTACAATACTTTCCAGAAAACAAACTTATACATTGCTTGAACCAGGGTTATTACAATTTTTTCTATTATGTCCGTCATGCAACATCTGCCACATCTTGGGGGAGAATATGGATTTCTATAATCTATTTCCCCCTGAAATCGTGTGCCCTATTTCCTACCCCGTTCCTTGTTCATGTTTGGAGGATAAAATGTTAAATTATAAGGAACATCACTCCAAAAGTTCTCACTCAAGACCGGATGAAAATTTGCCTGGTATATTCTTCAAAACGTTTGTCGCGAATATATCTCCGGCACATAAGTAACTGCTCTCGTACCATTTTCTCTACAAACTGCAAGAGCATGAGAATAAGGCAATGTATATGTTTGCCATTTTCCGCAACTACATGATTTATTATTCATTCGCGATATATAGATGTTATTGGCGGCACCAGAAACCCAGATCAGAGATCTGACCATGTATATTTCTTATTGCGGATTGTAAGTTGTAACTTTGTGTTCTCTAGATTTCATTTCAGTCCGCAAGAACTTGTCAAATATTCGAGTTGGAAATGGATGCACACAATTTTGAGCCTCTTCACGATGTTAGTGAAAATACCTAACTAGTTTGTTGAATATTAGTTCAGCCAGAGCTTTTAAAGATAGGACCCTAACTTTTTTCAATATACTGTTAACTGCTTCAAAAATATTGGTTGTCATGATTCCGTGTCTGTACTCGCCATTATGCAACAATGTCCATTTCTCTGGGTCGATCTTCACCAAGTAAGTGTAAGCATCCACATTTCTGTTTTGAATCTTTTTCATAACACGGTCAAATTTCAACTGCTTCGATTCTATTTTGGCCTGCCAAATCAAGCTTTTTAATTCTGTGTTTTTGAAAGTCTTGTTGAAATTTGCTCAAATATGGCGTAAACAAAACGGGTTAACTGCAAATGGAGGTTACCACAAAGATTGATTTTGAATAGCACATAAAATCCCTTTGTGGCAATCGGTAATAAGACATACGTGGAGATCTTTGACAACATAATCTCGCAGACGTTTCAGAACCAATTCCAACTTTCGGGCAATTCCTTATCAACAATTGCAAAAGCAAGTGGGAAGAAATGATTATTGGCATTCCACGTACTTGCAATTAACAATATGCCCTTGTATAGTCCCCGTAGGTGTTTCTATCCACAGAAATTTCCGGCCAAAAATATTGAAATCCGTCTATACATGGTGAAAAATACCAGAAAATAAATTTGAAAACATAATTAGGGGGACTGCTTGTTCTGTGATGCAAAAACTCATAGACAGTCTCCAGGTTTGAATCCTATACAGCTTGTAAATACTTTGGTAAAATATTGAAAGCTCCTAGCTGCCAAAAATCCTCTCTATCGCAAATTTTTGAGCATACCATGCCCTCTTGTACGTACAACCCGTTTGAAATAATACATGCACTTCTTGGATGATGTTTGATACAGGTATCACAAGATCGTTGGCAATTAGTTGCGATATTGACATTGAAATAAATTTTGATGACATGTTTCGGTGGTTGTTTTGTTGGATTGTATGTGGCACGTGTGTTCTTTCACGAATCTGGTTATTTTTCAACGATTGTGCGTTGCTTTCTTTTTTATGCGGATGTACCATGAACAGTAATTAGAATCACTATGATGGTAACATCTTGCGGTCCATGTATGATTTTTACTTTTCACAACTCTATATTCACGGCCCACACTGATTAACCACTTCCGAACCGCACTTATTGCTTATATTTTGTCGATTTGTTTATACTTTGCCAACGAATCTCATGCCTAACTGAATGTCAGTCATGGAATCGTTCCAATCGATTAACCATTACCAAATTCGACAAGGTCATCTATAGGAGAACCCGAGTCCATATCTAAGCATGCTCAAACTGTGTGTCGTCATACCTGGCGCTGTTGTACCACTGGCTGCTCTCTCATTGAGTCACTGTGTTTTCAGTGACAGGGATTACTGGAGTTTATAAGTCTTCTTCCTCTGAGTCATTATTATCGTCTGATTCAGATTGATTAGATGCGACATAATCTTCGTCTGAATGGTCAATTTCATTGTTGTCGTCATTAGTGGTTGTGTATATTAACGGTCGTCATCGTGTTGCCTCGTCAAAACATCAGGGACTATAAGACCCAGATGCACGTGTGTTGGGACTTCTTCCATCTACATTATTTACAGTTTGAGTTACATATCTATAATTTAAAGTAAAAAATTTTAAATAAAGTATAATTCCAAACTTTCTGAGGTTTGTTGTTTATGGTATAATTATTTTAGGGTTTACGGTTTCATAATTTAGGGTTTTTAGATTCCAATTATATACTTAAGTATTATAACACATTCAAAGTTTAAATCTTCATGGGTTTAGAACTTCAAATACAATATCTAAAGTAAATTATTATTACGCAATTTCTAATGTTCATGGTTTGGGATTTTAGGGTTTACTCATAAAAAGTTTAGAGTTTTACTATTTAATGTTTAACATATCAAGTTTAGGGTTTTTATGGTTTTTATGATTTACAATATTGGATTTTAATATTAAGATTTTAGGGTTTTAGGGTTTACTGTTAAAAAGTTTAGAGTTTTACGGTTTAATGTTTAATGTAAAGTTTAGGGTTTTTAAGGTTTTTATGATTTACAATTTAGGATTTTAATAATAGAATTTTAGGGTTTTAGGGTTATTAATGCTATATTTTATAGCTTAGTGTTTTACGATTTGGTAAATTCAGTATTAGAATTTAGTCCATATATTTTTTTTCTTTTTAAATAAAAGTCTTCATATTGCTAATAGCATACAATTAATAACATACTAAACCCTAAAATTCCAAGCTTCGATTCTACTAATTAGTACAGCAAGAAAAAAACAGAATTTCCAAGTCCTCATCTTTTCTACTAAAAAACTTATAAGAATGATGCAAAATAATTATCTAAATAAATAAATAAATTCAAATAATCATAAAATAAAGTACAAAAAATTTACCTAATTATTAAAATAAATTCATCAAAATAATTCATCCTAAACCCTAAAATCACATTTGTAATACAAAACACAATTAGATACATAAAATGATCAAATTTGCACAAATTTATCAATAACAATAAGGTTAAATATAAACCCGAAACCCACTTTTACAAAAATAAATTAATAAAAATTGACAAATAATCCAAATAAAATTCATAAAAATAATTCACAAACAACAATAAATAAGCCCAAATAAACAATAATAAAAATTAATACATAGTACACCAAAAGATTAAATACATAAAAACTTACCGAAAATTTGAAATGAACCTTCGTACCGTTGAGCTTTATCTACCGTTCTTCACTCTAAAACTCTAAAAACCTTCGTACTCCAAGGAAATAGTTACCGATTCAAACTTGAATTTAAGAAATGGAACCAAAATATTTCGAGATTTTCACTATAAATTTCGAACTAAAAGGAAAGAGTAGAAGAGGAAGAAAACAAAAGGAGGAGGAGAAGAAAGAGGTGGAGCAGTGGCAAAAAAAAAATATCGGCGGCAGAAATGGGAGAAGCTGCATCGGGGAAGAAAGAAAGAAAGAAAGAAGAAAGAAGAAGAAAGACGGCCATGACTATAGCATATTTTATAAGATGGTAACGCACAGTGATTGTGCGTTATCTGGATTAATAACACACAACTATAGTGCGCTATTAATCAAGATAACGCATAATCATTGTGCATTATTGCCAACTCACTGCCACATCACTTACCAATCTCGCCACGTCACTAAATAATATTTAAATGCATCTTAAGCAGCTGATTACTTATAACGCACAATTGTTGAGCGTTATTAGGGTAGAAAACGTGCAACGGCTGTGCGTTATGGCTCCTTTAGGATTAAAAAAATTTTGCACAATTTTAGTATCAAATTTTAAAAAAGGGACTAAACACGTAAAAAAACCTCTTTTTCTTACCTATTCTACTTCCCACTCTGCTTATAAATGTTTCCATTCCATCACTTATCGTTTATATTTATCTCATCCTCAGTACCAAATTCACCACACACACATATATATATATATATATATATATATTCATCATAATTTGACTTTGAATATGAAGTATCCCAATAGGACCTTCTTTAGAGCCCGTCTGCAGCCTTGTCATCATTAATTTAGTATTCTTCACCTAATTTTCTTTAAAATGTAAGATAATTGTACTTCTATTTACAAGAAAATTAATTTTCAAAACCTTGACTTCTGAAAAAAAAAAAAAAAAAAGGAAAAAACTCGAGTTCAAATGAAAAATTACTAGAATGTGTATTTTTGTGTAGGTAAATTTAGTAGGGTGTTTTGTGTAATATTTCTATTTTGGTATATTTTATTGATAAAATTAACCAAATATAATATAGATCATAAAGGAAAAAGGTAAATTTAAAAAATATATATATATTATAAAAGAAAATGTTAGAGGAGATAGTATAAGAAATATTACATACGATTCTGGGTGGTTTTTTAAGAGGGTTAACAAAAATGATTTATTGTATGTGGATTTTTGAGCAGGAGCAGATATGGAAAGACCATTTGGGATATCAATATGCTAAAAAGTTTATATAAGGACGTAAACAAGTTTAGAATGTAAAAAATATATGAAGGATACTTTCCTTTCCAAATAATAAATGTAAACTTTGATGATTTTTGTGTAGATGGAACATACTCCTCATCCTACAAAGATGATCCTATTTCAATTTTTACAAAGATTGAGAAAATTAGTTAGATTAGTAAATTTTGTTTTATTTCAATTTTCAGTGTTCTCTTCCTTAATATTAAATGAATTTAACTTTTTATCTTGAAACTTGTATAAAATTATTAAGATGGTGTGTGTTCTATTAAAATTTTTTGGGAAGTGAACATTTTTATTAATTAAGATGTAAAATAATAGGGCAATGCAAGAGAGTTAACACGTTAACTAACATATATAAATGGAAACATGATCATAATTTGGGACAAAAGAAAAAGGAAACTTGGACCATCTTTATAGGACGAAGGGAGTATTTATTATCTAAATCATGTCAAGAATATAAGTCCTTTTAAACTTTGTCCACGAATTAATGATTAAGAAAACAATGCAATTTTTTTTTTTTTTATGTAAAATCTCTATCTTATCCTCAATAAATAAGGAAAGAGAGAGAAAACAAGGAAGATAATAAATAAATTAAAAAGAATAAAATTGAAAATTATATAATAAATACACATTAGAATCTGTAAAAGAATTTATAATTTTGATCATCAATTTTAGTTAAAAGACTTATATTTTCGAAAAACGGAGATAATAACAATTTTTATTTACCCTTATAAGTTGAAACTTCCTTTTTTTCGGAAGAAAATTGTTTTCTACATTTAAATTTAATTATATGACATTTAATTTTTCTAAATTCGTGTTGGAATCATAAAATTTGGCTCTTCTTTGTTGATATATGTTGTCTCCATCTATTATTTCTTTTCAACATGAAAAAGAAAAAGAAAATAAATTTCCGAAAAGAAAAAGGCAAAAGTTTTGTACCTTTCTTACTAATTGATTTCCCTAATTAGAAAAAAAAGTATACATAGTACATCTGTTAATGAAGAATCAACATTAATTGAAGTTATTTTCTACATTCTAATCTGCTTGAGTGAAAAGTAGAATCTTTGTTGAGTTTGATCCCAAAAGATAGCAATTTGATCGTTTTCCTTGAGATTCCTTCTCTTCACAAACCCCTTTTTCCAATTTCCAGTGAAAACATAACTGTTGGTCTTCCATCTCTTCAACACCAATGTATATGATGATGATGAATTCTCATCGGTAGTAGTATCAGCATCATATATCTGAATTCCAAAACCATCTATGGATTTACAAAGTTGTTCAGTTTCAGATGAATGATTCTGTCTCAAGATTGGAATTATTCTTTGTTCCACAAATTCTCTCGACAACAATAACCTACTGGATGAATCGACGTCGCTTTTTGTAAGAATTTTCTCAGCTAAAAGTTGACCAATGTTGGGTTTGTATGATCCTGCTGGAGGAGGAACGGGATGCTCTGTTGTTCTTCCCCTCCTTTTGATCTGGATTGATCGATTCTTCTTATAAGCCCTTTTGATCTTGTTGATTGTTTTAGAGGTTTCTTGAATCCCAAGTTCTAAATTTAAGCCATTATTATTATTAGCATTAGCGGCTAATATATCTTCTTCAGCTATCGAATTCCCGAACAACGGCAGAACCCCCTTTCTTGAGTCAGAACTACTCTTGTTGTTTAAAGAAGATGAAATAGAAGAATTACAATTCTTGAGATTAATCTCATATCCAAACAGATTAACTTTGTATTCTTCGTCGTCGTCGTCGTTTTGATGATTGTTTGATTGGGGTTCTGTTAGGATTTTGACACTAGTATCAAGAGAAAGCCAATTAGGAGCAGAAGAAGAAGAAGAAGAAGAAGCCAGCATTGATGTATCTGTTGTCGTCCCATGATGAGGAGTAGTTGAAGAAGAAGGAATTTGGTGTTGGTGGGACTGGGAGCAGCAACTTAATGAAAGAGCAGAAGAAGAAGAAGAAGAAGAAGAAGAATTAGTCCTCAGGGGTTTTGCGTCAATGGGTTTCTTCGACTCCTCCATGTCCATGCTTCTTCAAAAACAGGAAAACTTTTTCTGAATATATTTGACTAATTAAAGAAAACACCAAAGAGAGAATGTGAATGAGAATGATGGAAGGGAAATCTGACATACTATATATAATAAGGGGAAGGATTTCCTATCCGGAATTGGAAAAACTATTAAAGTCTAAAACAAAACCAAAACCAAAACCAAAACCAACTAGGTTTTAGGGAATGTATATTATTAAGCGGCATGCAGCAGTTATTCCAAATCAAATAGATTTCCTTAAGTTAAGGGGTACTTAATATTAGATAGATTTTGTTTTGTTCTTAATAAGGAAATCCATTTGATTTGGAATAACTTAATAATATGCTGCTGGAAATTTTAGGATGATTTCTTTAAATATATAGAAAGAATCCTACTAGTATAACTGTCTACAACATAACATCTGCATGCCTCTGCTCTGCTCAAGATGAGTTAACTTTAAACTCATTAAGATACACAATGAAATAAAAAATAAAAAATAAAAATCAAGAAAACTCCAACCTGATCTCCAAAATTTGTGAGCACAACATTATATATAGTTGAAGCATTTTTATGGTCTGCTTTTGCAATCAAGAGTATATCATCTGCAAATAATAGTAAATAAATGAGAGAGCTCAAGAAGCTTACTGTGTTTTAGTTTGAATGGAGTCCAATTTGAAAATCTTATTAGGAACACACTAATATGAAAGAAGAGCAAAACACTACATTGTCATTGGATATTCATCAACTACTTTTTACAGAATATCATGTCCCATCCAAGTACAACATTTTACAAGGAACACAAGTCTTAAATTCGGAGCTGAGTATCCCCCCTCCGTCCCTGGCATTGCTTCAAGTATCTGCCAAATATTCGAGAAGATAACAGCAGCAAGCAAAATATAATCACATCATTCTTCACCAGATTTGGGTTGCAAAATTCTTCAGCTTCTGTTATCAAACAACAAATCAATGCGACTTAAGCTACCACCAAAATTCAATATATCAATTGCTAAAATCTATTTAAAGTGACAAAACAACATTTATCGTTAGACATTAATAAAGGGTTGTCTCTTCTAGTGTAGGGAGAAAACAATAATCCATAGACAACTCAGTTCTAAGAATCTAATTTGGTTATTTGGGCTCATAAGATGACTAAGAGAAAGTTAGATGACTCAAGTGAATCTTTTATTCTGTATTTTATTCTGTATTTCCAATCTAACGAATACTATTTTTCCTACTAAATTCAGATTCATTTTCTGTTCGTTTACTCAACATACCAGAAATTAAGGCAAGCGGCATGAGCTAAAGGATTTGGGTGAACAAGAATGTACTTTTCCATCCGGTGGCTTCTCCTCTGCATGCTGGAGCTGAGATGTTCCTTCAACTGATTTCAACTCGATATTATCTGCAGTTAATAACTCCGGTACTTCCATCCCTCTACCACCAATCTCAGTAACTTTCTCCTTTCCAGGAATCGTCCTTTGAGGCTCCATGCTTTTGTTTGAATTTTCTTTACCGTCTTCAAGCACTGAACCAGATGACTCCATCGGCAAACCAATTGTTTTCCAATCCATGCATCTCTCAGCAACATCAGCACCTAGCAATGATTTTGTTATACTTTTATATTGTCCTTCTGGTTGAATATTTTCTTCAATTTGAGTTTCATAACCATGAATTTCATGCAGTCCAACTTCTTTTTCAGCAATTGATTCCTCATGTCTTTTCAACTCTTGAATGCATTCCATGGTATCACTCACATTTCCTTTTAATTCACCAGAGTCTTCAACCTTGGTACCTTCTTTGTTGATTTCACAATTTTCCTCAGATAGTTCTGTATTTTCTTCTATCGTTGAGTCTTGAATATCAGTTCTTTCTATTTCTTCAGTGTGCACTTGTGTTTTTTCCACCTTGATGAAATCTTTCTTTCGTGGCCCGCCCATTCCCCTCCCTGGTATACACAAATGCTTCAAATAAACCTTTTTCCCCCTTGCACCTCCTCTATTTAGCAGCTGACCATTTCTCTTTTGCTCAATCCTTCGGTCCAGCTTAGGCACTGTATCAGGTTTTCTGAATTGAGTTTTTCCTCCACTCCATAGAATGCTAGGATACTCTCTCCTAATGAACTGGGAAATTGTTCCCTCACCAGATGCCCCTTCCTCAGCAATTGATTCCGCATGTCTTTTCAACTGTTGATTCTGCTGCTCATTTTTTTGTCCCTTTAGCTGATTCTTCTCAAAAGCCATCTCATTTTTTCCTTTCTCAGACTGGTTCTGCTCCTCATCAAATGAATTTTCATGTACATTTTGTTCATTAAATCCTTTGACAACCAAATCTTTTTGCTGTTCTCCCTCCATCAAAAAGTTGTGCCATTGTACTTGTAAATTTTCATCTGAAGGCTTCATGACTTCCTTTGCCATCTGGGTTTTCTCAGCTGGAATGCACTCCAAAGTTTCATTCGCATTTCCTTTTAGTTCACCAAGGTGTTCAACCTCGGTACATTCTTTATTGATTTCACAATTTTCCTCAGATAGAACTGTATTTTCTTCTGCAGTTGGATCTTGAATCTCAGTTCTTTCTATTTCTTCAGTGTGCACTTGAGTTTTTTCCAACATGAAAGCTTTCTTTCGTGGCCCACCCATGCCCCTCCCTGGTGTATGCAAATGCTTCAGATAAACCTTTTTCCCCCTTGCACCTCTATAGAGCAGCTGACCGTTTCTCTTTTGCTCAATCCTGTGGTCCTGCTTAGGCACTATATCAGGTTTTCTGAATTTAGTTTTTACTCCACTCCATAGAAAGCTAGGATACTCTCTCCTAATGAACTGGGAAATTGTTTCCTCACATGCCCCTTCCTCATACAGCTTTTGTTGATCAAATCCTTTGGTGGCCTCATCATTTTGTCTTGTTAGTTTTTTTTCTTTTGAAACTTGTCCAGATTTTCCTTTTTTCTTCACCATCTTGGTTTCCCCTGCCAGAGACCGTTCAAGAGTGTCGTGCACATTTCCTTCTGTTTGATTGTGCTCCTCAACTACCTCAGTCACTTCTTTGTTGGTTTCATATTTCTGCTCAAGTACTTTGGTTTCCTCTTCCTGAATGTGGTCTTGATTACTAAGTGTTTCCATCTCTACTTCATTCAGTCGAGTTTTTTCAACACACAAATCTTTTTTACGTGGCCTACCCCTAGCTCTCCTCGGTCCAGTCCTCGGTTGAGTTTTTCCACCACACAAATCTTTCTTACAAGGCCTACCTCTACGCTTCCCTGGTATTGGTTCAGCCTTTGGATAAACTTTTCTTCGCTTCACACATCCCTTGGGTGGCCGACCCCTTCTTTTTTGCCCATTGATCTTGTCTTGCTCAGGCACTATGTTACGTTCTTCCAATTGACTTGGCTCCTCAATCACTTCAAAGTTTTCACGTTCCTTTTGTTGAATAGATTCTTCAATTCCTTTATTCTTCTGTTGGTCCACGTCCATAAAAAAGTTACAAGGTTTTATTACTTTATTCGCTTCTCCAACTGAACCTGATTTTTCAATTTTGCTCACTGTATGGGTATTCTCTGCTTGACTCAGTTCAAGAGTTTGATTCATGTCTCCTTGTAGTTGATCATAGTCTTCAACCACCTCGTCCAATTCTTTGTTGAGTTTATAATGTTCCTTAGGTACTTCAATTTTCTGTTCTGACAAGTGACCTTGAATAGCAGTTTCCATTTGTTGCTCATGTAGTTGAGTTTTTTCTACCAACAAAGATTCCTTGCGAGGCCTACCCCTCTTTCTCCCTGGAATACATGTAGGCTTTGGATGAGCTTTTCTTTCTTTTGTCCCCTTGTCTTTTAGGGGACGCTTCCTCTTCTTCTTGTTATTCAGGTCTTGCTCAGACACCATGTCATGTCCTTCAACTTGTCGTTGTTCTTTAACTGCTTGAGAGTTTGTTTTCTCCAGTACATTCCCCTCCTCATTATCAGCTACTCTTTTTGCTTCCTTTGAGAAAGTTTCTTGCTCAGCTTCCCCTTCTTGCTGCATCCCTGCAACCTCTTCAGTTTGTATTCTATCAATCACCTGACAACATTTTTCCACACGAAGATCAATCACTAATCCGCCTTCCTGTTTCGGACAGTGTTTCCTGATTTTTTGGCGTTTTGCTCTTCTTACTTGATCATTGCACTCAGCCCCCTCACTAAATTCATCCATTGATGTCGTTTGTTCTTCAGTTTCATCACTCTTCTCTTCTAGACTCAGATCCTCAGAACTTGTTTCAGTTTCATCTTCCAAAACTTTTTTCTTGGGTGGCCTTCCCGGTCTTCTCTTGGGCACTTGTATACCCCTCATACGGCTTACTTCCCCTTTATTGCTTCTCTTATTCTTACTACCTCTTTTTCTCCCTAGCTTCTTCCTTCTTTTCCTGTACCTCGATCGTTTCCTCTTTAGTATAGGACTACTGCAGAAGCTGCTGCTAGACCATGACCTGGAACTCGGGCTACGTTCAGGACTTAGGCTAAAGCTGAAATAAGAATCAAAACTAGAGCATGGACTGGGAGCAGAATCACGTCTGTTGACTAAACTTCCAAGCATGTAGAGATCACCAGAAACCTTAACAATAATTCCAACTTCACAGAGGTTTTCCAAATGGTGCTTCAGTAGAGTATCATGAGCCCATGGTAGGTCAGGATACTCTTTCCTAATAAACTGGGAAATTGCTTCCTCACTAGATGCCCCTTCCTCATCCAGCTTTTGTATCGCAGCTTGAATCATCTGGACAAAGTCACACAACAAAAAACAAGACCCCCCCCTTAAATCTTCTACGCATTTAAGATATGTCCAGATTAGATTTGCCATTAGAACAATAACTTGAACTCAAAAACTAAGGACGAATATGCGGAACTGTTGGCAGCTACACTTGCAAGAAACATAACAAAAAGGACTCAAATCGACATGCAAAATGGTGAAATTTGTGAAATAGTGAAAAATTCTTAGAATAAATACAGCCTGTTTAGATATATTAACTATAACAATTTATAATGTACATGTTACATATTGAAGAATATGCAAATTTTCTAGCACAGAGAACAATTCCACAAATATGCCAATTAGTGTCTTCACCACACCAATAAATCAATAGCAAGCAATAAAATGTCGAGATAAGAACATTTCTTTCAAAGTTCAAAAAGAATATAGAGAAGCATAATATATGAAGTGAAACTGAGAGTTTCTTTGATTCCACAGCAGGAATATTAGGCAATTTTACCATTCAACATAACCAAACTGTTCACGAGTGTATTCAACTTGCAATGTAGTAAAAGAAAAAAGTGTATAGCTCATCTGCCTTCACCCATTTGATACATGACTTCTGTTTGAAATTCATTTTTGCCCTACACAGAACTTTGAACTCATTTTATAGTTCGGACTGTTTAATCACGACTATGACAACTACTGCCATCCAAATCATCTGCTTCATTGATCTCTTTAAAGTTTTTACTCTTTTACTTTCTCAAAAATCAACAAACTTCTTTATTCCAGTCCACCCTTTAACTCCCTCTTAAAGAAATTATGTTTTCTTCATAAACTTGAAACCTTCGCAACCTTATACATCAAAACCACAACCCGCACCTTTTTTTTTTTTAAAGAAATTCTCCACTCCTTAACTTACTAAAAAATGAGTCACTTAACATGGTTTCAAACAGAGTGGGATAATAAGAAACTGGCGTCCAAAGAGCCTCTTGCACCACATTAGGACAATCATATTCTTACTTGAGATAAAGCCACGAAAGGGGGCAATACCAGAAGCTATATCCATAAATTGACCGTTCAGTACCAAAAATCCAAATTTTCACCAGAATGTTGAATTACATAAAAACCTTTAAACTAAACCAGCCAGAGAATCAGTAGGATGCAGAAATAACTATAAAGTGTTTGCAGACAAGTTCGATAACAACCAAAGACATTCTATGGAATCCATTAAGTAGTTACAGTACTCCAGAAAAATTTAAACTTCTTTTCCCTTTAACATCCAGACAACTAATCCAGGACCAACTCATTGATAAAATTCAGTAGAATATAACACAAATAAAAATTCATTTTACTCAAATCAAGTTATGCATGGTGTTAAGGCTAATTTCAGAGTTCTACTTCTCTTAAGGCCCATTTACATTCCAGCATGCAGCAGAGCAATTTTGGGATTTGTAATTAGCCTCGGATAATCAATTAAAACTAGTACTTTAATGTCGATTCGATTCTCATCCTTCCCAAACAAGGATGATGACAGAAAATTTCCAGCCAATCCTGCCTCCACTGAAAGATCATCAATTCTTCATCATCTTCTTCCTTTTCCCAGTTTTTTCTAACTAGAAGAATTAATGAACAAGAATTTGAAGGAAACCCCAACTCAATCATCACTTCTTCAAGCTTATCAACAATAAATTACCCCAAATGTACTGCAAATTCATATGCCCAATCAAACAGACAAACCCCAATACATGCATGCATGTCTACGAATTAAATTCCTAATACTTCAAGAGAAATGCAGATGGGAAAATTAGAAAATTAAATATAAATTACATGCAGAGACTTACAGCGGAATATGGGGGATGATCAGGAGTACGGAATCTAGGAAAATACTCATCAAGGCGTCGCTCAATGGAGGACCTCTGTAAAGGGGGTAATGACTTTGTTGGAGAAGAAGCTATAGCAAATTTAAAGATCATTTCTTTGAACTTCTCCATTACTGTTGCGTGTCTATCATTTCTGGGGGTTGAGGGCCCAGGAATTTCAGTTTCCGGTGGAAGATCAGAAGAGGACGGTGGTGGTGATGGTGATTCCGAATGGGACATTTCCTCTCCCTTTTGAAGTTGACTAAAAGTCTCTTGGAGAGGAAAGAGAAGTAGGTGTGAAAATGGAGGACTTATAAAGGCAGGCAATTGAAGGTTCTCCCAATTTGTCCACAATGGAAAACTATGAAGTGCAACCATTGCCATGGATGAGTTTAGAGCTCTTACCACATAACTTTTTAAATTTTTTTTATATGTGGTCCGAAGGGATTTTTTGTGATGAGGAGTATTTCTACTACTTTACTATTCTTTTAAAATTCGACATTATGACTTAATGCATATTATAAAAATAAATTAGGATCAATATTTAGCCAGCAGCATAACCGGGGCAAACTTAGATATGTAAGAGAAAAAATACTAATTGGTTTTTCACATTCGATTGAGTTAATTAATTAATTCAATGTTAAATTGTATATATCACTACTTTTATTATAATATAAATATACTAATTCATCTTTAATTCATCTAATAATTAATTTGTAAATTTAATTATATAATTATTTATTTCGTCTTGACAATTATTTATCTGGTCCTAATTTGATTATATTTCTTTTTTTTACTCATTTTAATCTAAGAAATATTTATCTTTGAAATTTTAGTCCTCGATACCACCAATAAGGCATGGGACGACAAAATCATTTTTTTGTATAAATTTTATATTAATCCCTCAAAATATAGTCTTGTATCAATTGTGAATCTCGTATTATAAAGTTTTGTAAAAGATCTTTCAAAATTTAAAATATGTATCAATCAAGTCACTCATCTTACTTTTGTAAAGTAACTCAGTAACCGTCTTTTATGTTAAGTTAGTTTGAAGAATTCTTTAGAGAATTTTGCAAATTGAAATCCCCAATTCACACAAAATCGTATTTTGACAGATAAATTTGACATTTATCCAAAAATAATTAATTTAAAAATTGTTAATCTGTTATCATTCGGCAATCGATTACTTATTAATTGATAGTTTTGGTAACAAAAAAAAATTATCGATGGTTATCTGCTCTGAATTATTAAATAGTCTAATAATCATATCAAAAAAATTTTTTTTTAAAACAGAACTATACAATTCCCAATCCTCAATTGACATGAGACCATATTTTGACACAAGACCAATTTAAAATTTATCCAAAAATATTATTTTTCCTCCTCTACCTTGTAAGTGGTGGTAGAGACAAAAAATATCAATGATAAATAGTTATCAGATTAAAATAAGTAAAACAAGATATAGGGCTACAATGAATGAGATAAATAGTTGTCATATTTCAAACATCACACTCTTAAAGAAAATATAAAATTTTAATTTTTTTTGTTAATCCTTGAAATTAATTTATGTTCTCATTATTGTTTGTACGTGTTTCATTTATTTTTATGATAGCATATAAGAAGAAAAAATTATTAAATATTTAATTTTATTACGATGTAATAAAAAAAATAAAAATTAATTAAATAAGACAAGTAAAATAAAAAAAAAAAGCCCATCTTACCTTCTATAATATTTAAAATGCATTATTCACTAATCTTGTAATAATATTGGGATTCTGTATACCAAAGGGAGTGCACTTTTTAACTTTATTAATGAAGTAACCAACCACACTCACTCACTCTCCATAATAATAACAAAATCCATACTACCGTCAACAGAGACAGAATTCCCCTGTTTTTAATGTTGTCGTCAAACCATTGAAGCAAAACCCTCAATGACTGAGGAGGACTTATTCTGATCTTTCTTTGACCTTAAGTTGCCCGGGGGGAATTCCTTCTTATTCCATTACTGATCAGTCTATTCTTGGGACAATGACAGATACATTGTTGGCGTCAAACCATTGAAGCAAAACCCTCAATGACTGAGGAGGACTTATTCTGATCTTTCTTTGACCTTAAGTTGCCCGGGGAGAATTCCTTCTTATTCCATTACTGATCAGTCTATTCTTGGGACAATGACAGATACATTGTTGGCTTCTTCTTCTTCTGCTCTTAATTGGCTTTCTCTTGCTACGCCTACTGTGGAAAACCCAACAGAAATCCCCAAGCCCCCAGAATTTCATCAATCTCTTCGGAGTTCTACTGATTCATCAATTTCTTTAAACAAGAAAAAATAGGGGGAAGTTGGGAGTAGTTCTTCTGACTCAAGAAAGGGGTTTAAGCTATTCGGGAATTCCATACCTCGGGAAGATATAACAGCTGCTAATAATTGCCTAAATTTGAAATTTGGAATTCAAGAAACCTTAAAAACAATCCAGAAGTAAAAGGGTTTATAATAATTGATCAATTAAGAAAAGGGAAAGAACAGAGCATTCAATTCCTAAAGGATCATACAAACCCAATATAGGTGAACTTTTGGTAAAGAAAATTCTTATAAAAAGCGATGTCGATCAATCGTCTAGGTTATTGTTGTCAAGAGAATTGGTGAATCAAAGGATAATTTTAATCTTGAATCAGAATTATCCAACTAAAACTGAACAACGTTGTAAATCTGTAGATGATTTTGAAATTCAGATATACGATGCTGCTGATACTATTACTAATGAGAATTCATCATCGTCATCGTCATCATCATATACATAAGTGTTGAAGAGATGGAAGACCAATAGCTATGTTTTTATTGGAAATTGGAAAAAGGGGTGTACGAAGAGAAGGAATCTCAAGGAAAACAATCAAATTGCTATCTTTTGGGATGAAATTCAACAAAGATTCTACTTTTCACTCAAGCAGATTAGAATGTAGACGGCGAAATATTCAATTAATGTTGATTCTTCATTAACAGATATAATATGTATATTTTTCATCTTTTCTTTTTTCTTGTTTTAAGGAAATAAATTAGAAAGAGGTACAAAACATTTTTCTTTTTCTTTTTTGGAAATTTATTTTATTTTATTTTTCTTGTTGAAAGGACAAAATAGATAGAGGGAACATATATTAACAGAGAAGAGCAAAAATTTATGACTCAAAAACAAATTTGATAAAGATGAAGTGTCATATAACTGAACTCAAATGTAGAAAACAATTTTCTTCCAAAAAAAAAAAAAAAAAGAAGTTTCAACTTGAAAAAAGGTAAATAGAAGAGTCATTTTAGGTGGCTAGGAAATTTTGCAAACAACATGTTAATAATTTAGTGATATCCAAAACAAATATTTTGTATCTTAATACCAATTCTAACGGTTGCAGCAAAACTTCAAATTGATGTGATACTGTAGCAAACCTATTTTGGATTTCCTTTTCTTCTTTTTTAAAAAATTTTCTTTTAATTTATTTGGTTAAAGATTTATCTTTATTTTGTTGAGGTAAGTTACACGTTGAACCTTAATTTAATTAAATTAATTTCTTTATCCTTATAAAATATTAAAAATTTTACAAGATAATAAAATTGGATCATAACAATTGGTTTCTATAAATATTTTAATTTTTTAATAATTGTAATTTTAATTTTTTTTAAAAAAATTAGTGTTAATAATTTAATACTTTTTTTAAATTAAGTTTTCTTTTTATTAGCAATTCTTAATTAAATAAAATTTTATTTATTAAAAGTATATTACTTAAAACTTAATATTTTTTTTTATGTTTTAGCATCTTCAATTAGAAATATTTTATAAGATTCGATATTTGATATAAATATTATGTTATGATTTAATTAAATTTTTCTTATTTATGTTATTTATTTTTTAATTATTAATAAGATGCATAATAAAAATGAAGTAGGTTGATAATGTAAAAATAATTATAATAATAAAAAAATGGAAGGATAACGAATATTAAATGAATATTCCTTTTGGTCAGAAAATATAGTAAATGAATTAGAGTAAAAGTAATGTAGATAGTGTAGATAGTGTAATTTGTATTTCATTTTAGAATATATAGTTGGAGATGACCTAATACTTTAATTTTTACAAATACATCTTATTTATATTGTAAAAAAGATATAGGTGAGATGGATAGCATCATAAATCTCTTAGGATCAACTAGTGATTCGAGTCCTCTAGTACACTCTCTACTATACTTACTTTATAGTAACTTTCCTTTAAGATTTATCTTTTAGAGTTTACGATTTATCTTTTATCCTATAGGATTTATATTAATAAAATTACTAGAAAAAATGTATACTAGAGAGTGTGCTAGAGAATATACTAGACAATCCCGACCAATGATTAATCTCAAATTTCAATTTTGGGGCTCATATTTCCTTCACGATACATTATGCTTTTCTGAAATCCAAGGAAAAAATCTCAAAAACAACCTCCATCCAAGTACTTATATTTGAATTGAATTTAAAAATGAATCATTTTTCTATTTCTTCACTTCCACATTCATATATTCTCTCACACTTAGTTTTTTACGATTTTTTTAAATGTTCAATTTTTATAAACTTAATTCTTATCCAAATATGCCCTGAAATTTTCAAGTTGTTTTTTGTTTTTCAAATGTAATCCTAATTAATCTATAATATGTTTAGGTTTTATTTCAGTCCAAGGTTGAGAACCATTTTATTATTTGATGGAAGATATTAAATCATGCTTATATTATTATTATTATTATTATTAAATGGCAAGTTTTTTTTATTATTTATGCTATTTTTGCAAAAGAATTCTTGATGTAAATGGACACCTAAGATCGTTTGTTCCATCATCTGTACCTTTATATTGCTTTTTAAAAAATGATTATTTTCATAAGTAAGATTATGTATGTAAATATTTATATAATTTTCATACATTACGATTGCTTTAGTCTCTTGACAACTTTTGCATTCCACTCCTATATCAGTTTTTATGATTTATCTTGAACAATTCTTGCATGCATCATACCATGGTTGTGATATATTGTCTAACTATTTTATTTTTGCTTTAAAATAATATAATTTGTTCTGACAGATATAAATTTTATTTTAACTTTATCCTTTGATTATTGTTTAAATTAAAATTATATTTAATGTAGTAATTTGATTAACTTACATCTATTAAGGACCTCCTTTCATTAATTATTTTGTCAATGTTATATTCTACTTACTAAATTATTTTGCTCATTAGTTGATGCTCAAGATCTTTTGCTTAATTTGTATTTTTGAGCCTATAAATACAAATATTATGTTATTATATGTTGTTTTTCTTAATTTTGAAATGTTTCCTAACAATCTTTTCTTATCAGTTTAATAAGTGCACTAACTCCAAACATATAGGAGTCACCTCAAGTGTTGATATACTACTTGTTTGTAGTTGTAGTTGAACGTTGATTTGTTGTGCGTATGTATAGTTTAGTATTTAAAATTTGCATAATACCTTGATTTATAAATCCTGTGATTGATGCAATCGGTTCCTCACTTGCATGACTCTCAAGTATAGTCCCTTCATTGACTGTCATATCATCCCATATTGCCACATTGTCTGTTTCCAATCTGCATATGAATTTCATAAGTATAGTAAAACAAAATACACTTATCCTATTAGTAATATAATCATATATCTTCATACTATAATCGTAGTATATAATCTCAGATTTCTTACCATACATTTATTATTGTAATTTTCCTTCTTGAAGATATTCCCCCTGTATACTTCTCTTTTCTATAGTGATTATTTACTTTATAAACAAATTCTAGAACATCTGCACAAAGAGCTTTTTTTTAGAAATTATGTAACATTATATCTTCTATATTTTGTAAGATCACCTATTATGTCGTCCTTGATGCTGATAGGTTGATTGCAGTAGTCGGTGAAGTGGTATTTAATTTGTTCCTTGTTGACCTCTTCTTTAGCTTCAATGACAATTGTGTTTAATTGCAACTCCAATTCTAACTTTGGATGCACCTTGAGGAGCATTTTATTTACCTCTTATTATTGCATTACATGTTATATAAGTTTTATTTTTTGTGAATATTTCATCAAAATACTAAATAACGTTTACAAACTATTCCTCATATTGTCATCCCCTACAATAAATTAAAACCAACATTTTACATCAGTAATTTTCTTAAGAATAAATTCTCTAAATAATAAATAATATGAGATTATCATATTTTCTTTTTTTCTTTACTTACCTTATTGTCAATGAAGATCATTTTTTTTTAATTTTCAATTCTTCATTTTTACTAAAAGACCATGTTTGGCCAATACGTAATACCGTAAATTTTATCACTGATGTTGATCTTGCATTTGGAGAAAATGAAATGATCGTTGTTTCCAAAGTTTTTTTGTAGTGTCTCTTGTTCAGTCCTCATTTTTTGTTAAAGATGAAAAAATCTTAAGATTGAATTATTATTACTATGTATAATAAGCAAAAAAATTTAATAGATAATAATTGACGATAAATTATAAAAAATCAACATCAATCAAATAAAAAAAGAAAATATCTGCAACTTTACAATTCATGAATAAGAGATAATAATTTTTTCCAATATGCAATCTGCAACTCTGGAACCAATTTGAATGTAATTACATTTTGTATCATTTTATAGTAAATTTGCAAGTGTAGTTATGTGAATATGATTATCTTTTTAGTTTAAAATAAAATTTAAGTCATTATTATTTGAGAGTTACATGACATTTTAGTTATGAAGAATTAGTGTTAATAATTTAATGACACCCCCAAAAATTACTTTGTACCTTAATATATAATTTTTGCACACACCTATATATATTTTAAAATAGATACCCTATTTGAATTGAATTTAAAAATGAATATTTTTCTATTTTTTCACTTTAATACTCATATATTTAGTATTCTCCCACACTTATTTTTTTTATGAATTTTTTAAAATGTTCAATATTTATAAACTTAATTCCAATCGTATAACCTAAAATTTTCAACTTGTTTTTTATTTTTCAAATGTAATCCTAATTAATTTGAAATATGTTTGAGCTATTATTTGATGGAAGATATTAAATCATAATTATTATTATTATTATTATTATTATTATTATGTATCCAACTTTAATGACAATAAATTAAATGATTAGATATTATAGTGAAGGGAAATTGAATAATGTGTATGTTTAATTCTTTCATATAAGTCATTTAAAATGGCCAAAGGGTATGTTAGGGAAAACAAAAAAGGAAGAAACTCAAATGTGTATTCAACATGACCCCCCGATATGTCTATTTTTACCCTCTTTGAGCATTATTGTTTTCATCGGTTTTTGAGTTCAATTGCTTATAAAATGGAATAATCGAACTCCGTTTCTTATTGTTATATGTACCTTCAGAATGAGGATATATTGAAAACAAATCAAAACGAAGGCCTTTGGAGCAAAAACAAAGCAAAAAAAGAGAAGAAATAATAAGCTACCCTAAAATAGTGTCCATGGCCGAGTAATACAGCTTCTAGTGGATTTTTGACCTCCTTAATTATCTTAATTGAAGACGTGTCCTTCTTAAAGATTTTATTGGACTTCATTAGGTTTCCTTAAAGCTAAAGCTTGTTTCAATAGGAGTTTATTTGGTCATCCAAAGTATTGTGCAAAGATTCATTTCTTACATGACGTTCCAGTTTGACACATTTCGGCAAAACGATCATAACTAGAGATATACAACTCCAATCGATATGATTAAACATTTTTTGGAAAGCTAAGAGATTTATCTACAAATCATATAAGACTCCAAGAACTGAATCGTCTATTAAAGGATGGAAAATGACTCAAGAAATGCAACATACTTACCTGATTTAAAAATTAGAACAAATAAAGAAGGTTTTTGGCAGTAGCTTTCCGGATCCGAAAAGCAACTTTCCTAACCTAGAAAGCCGTGCAGAGGGACTAAAATACAATTTTTTATGTTTCCTATTTAGACTCTCATTCTTTTCCCTTCTGTAATTTGATTTCAAACCTGGAAAGGATTAGGATGATTTTACCGCAAAACTCTCTATTTAAACATCTCAGTAGCAACATTAATCTTCAGCTAGGGTTTTAGATTCAATTCTATATTTTGTAAGAAGAATTTGAAGACCCGAATTTCGGAAGGTTTTCGGGCGACTAGAGAGATGAGCTCAGACGTTCACCAGAACTGTGGAATCTTCAAGACTTCCCCTAAGCTCCTCTAAGCTCTTTCCATTTCATGAATTTGTCTGTGAATTTATGTTTTAGAAACATGTTTAGTGATTAATTTTATTTGTGTTTAAATTGCGATGAACTCTAAAGTACTTGGTTAAATTTTATATTAATTTATTATTTTGATTATTTAATTCTTGTTTGGTTGTTATTTAATTGTTGTGTTTGTTTACCGATTTTCTAGAGATTGGTAATTTCACAAGATTAATAGAAATTGACAAAGGAATGTTAATATATAGCATTAATTGGAGAATAGGAATTGGTAATTGAGTAGACATACTAATTACGATTCTTAGATCATTAATTAATCTCTGTAATATGTAATTCGTTCATAATCAAGTTAGGGTTAGAAGCAATTCTTCTGTAAACGGTTAAGTGAATCGGAGGATTTTCGCCTAGAAATAGGGATTATCCGACATATGAGTGAGATCCAACCAACGAGTTTTAATAATTAATTATAATGATTTTCTAATTAAAACTAACTTAAGGTTATGGGGGATTCTACCATTTAAACACTACTTTCCAAATTTGTTTGTAGAAACTTCTTAATTGCTTTCTGGTTTAGATTAATTAAGTTTTAGTTATTTCTTAATTTAAAACCTTTCCAAAAGTTTTTTTAATTAAACAGTAGAGACGTAGTTAGTATTAGTGCCTGGCCTTCTCGAGAGTTCGACGGGGACTTTCCTCACCTTATTACACTGATAGATACAATTGCCTAAAAGTGAAATTTTTTTAGGATAAAAATCACACAACATCCCCTAGAGCCTTTTTTAATAGTAGAGATAGAAATAATTGAGATTATAAATGTGTTCTATTGGAAATTCATCAAAGTTCACATTCAGGAAGGGAATACCACTTCGTATATTTACATTCTAAACTTGTTTTTGTCCTTGTAAGCTTTTGAGTTAATTCCAAAAATACCTCTTGGAGTTGGGGAGTTAGTACTATTTTCGTCCATATATTAAAATTGTTACAACTAAATAATATATATTTAGTTCAAACTTAGTGACAAAATGTATAATTCAGGAAAAAACTTACAAAATATATATTCCATGAAGTCAAGACACTACAACTTTTTTTTTTTTTTTTTTTTGGAGGGAGAGGCTGAATATAACACTACTTCAATAATTTGTTCAAGTAGTCATTTTACCCTAATAATTAAGGTTTAACAAAACCTTAATCTAGAAAATTACGATTAAACCTTAATTAGTCAATGATGGGAACAACCTATCAGGCTTTTCATTTTGGGCTCAATATATTTGATCTATATGCTTTAAGTCAAAAGACAGCACGCAAAATTAATAGAAGGCCTATTTATCAAGTGATGCCTCTTTGGATTTAGAAAGGTTCAAAGGACCAATCGTCCAATTTCTTTAAATCCCACATCGAATAACATAGAAATCTTTGAGAATATACTCAGGTATAAATAGGTTATTATTCAAACTTATATATTTATTTAAGACTTTACATGCCCTTACTTTGTCAAAATCTCTACCAACTTAGGTATCGGAGTCAAAACGGGGTTCAACCCCACTCCTTTACCTATTTCTCTTTTTTTTTTTTTTACCTTTTTTTTTTTAACATGTTATCAGTTTAACATCAGTTCTTCAGATCTCATCATTTGACGTCCACCGTGAGATATGACGACTAATTGCAACAGTCTAAACCATTACAATCGTTAATTTTGCACCCAAATCAAATTCTTAGGCATTGCTTGCTTCCTTACCGGCCATGTTATCACAGTCATCCATCTCGTCTGTCCAACAGCAGCAGCCTCAGCTTCAGCTTTGTAATTCACGATACCATAATTCACGTCTCCTTCATCTCCTTCTAACATGGCTTTTCGAGATCGTACCTCCTGAACGTAATCCCCGCCTGCTGCACACATAACCATATATGATTTAGTCAATTAGATATTAGCACAAATGACTCCTACAAATGGAGAAGCAAGTAGTTGGGACTTCCTACAACATAATCCTATGATAGAATCCTATGCCTGTGCACTAGTACCAAATCACTTCGCTCATCTGAAGTTGGAAATGTATGATGGGTCTATAGATCACACACAACATATGATGAGGTTCACCTCCCATATGTATGTATAAAATGCATCTTATAGCATTTGTTAGAATGTTCTCAAATTCTCTCGTTGGGAAAGCTCTGCGTCTTATAGAGCCCCTCTGAGCCTGCTAGAGATTTCACTGCCTAATTCAATCAAGTTGCGCAAGAAAACCCTGATTTGTCCGAGCGTGAGTATGTTCAGGCTTACAGACGTGGCTTAAAAAATCTTTCCTTCTCATAGAAGCTAGCACAGAGTGAACTGACTAACGTTAATGAGCTCTTGTCTCACACAAAGAAGTTTATCCATGCTGATGACTATGCTAGAAAGAAGCAAGAGTTGGACAATGAAATAAAGGAGTACTACAGTCCAAAGAGATCCAAATTGGGAGAAGTAAAGGCAGAGCCAAGAATTCAAGATAGGCTTGTTCCCCGAAAGCCTGAAGCTCCCCTATACGAATGTACTCCATTAGGAATCCCTCGATCAAAAATCTTACAGCAGATTGAATCATTGGGTGTCCTTAAATTGCCAAGGAAGATGTTTTCCTCTCCAGATAAGTGGAATTAGACAAAATTTTCCAGTTTCACAAAGATCATAGTCATGACATTGAGAATTGCAATGAGCTGAAAAGAGAAATTTAAAATACCATTCATAGAGGGCAACTAAAGAAAATCATTGATGAAGTGGCTTCAAAATATTTGTTAGGGGCCTGATGCACCAAAGAAATCTTGGAATGACAACAAAAAAGCCACCAAAAGAAATCTTCTTCATCCAAGATGAAAGTTATTAATCTCATTCAAAATATGGGAACCCTAACAACGAAATAGATCTAGAGATTCTAATGGGGACGATCCTTGATAGTGACTATGCCAATTGATCACTACGTGGTCAAGCACATCCTCATTGATATTGGCAGCTCTGTCAATATCCTCTTTAAAGACACTTTTAAAGAGTGGGATATTCCATGTGATAGTTATTCCTTATGCTGCTCCGTTGGTAGGATTCACAAGACCAACTATTAAATCTGAAGGAAAGATTTGACTTCCTGTTTCGGTTGGTGATACCGCCCACATGGTGGAATTCTTGATTTTTTCTGCCCCTTTTGTTTACAATTGTGTCTTGGCCCGTCCAACTTTGAACTAGTTCCAAGCCAAAATTTCAACTTGTGAGTTGGCCATTGAGATTCTAAACGGGGAGGAGGTTCATACCATTTATGGTGATAAAAAAGTGGCCCAAGAATTTTATTTTGTCACTGTGAAAAAAGTGGAGAAGTTGGAAGAGGACTTGGGCAATGATAACAAAATTCCCAAGCTAGAACCTCAGGTCGACTACGAACTTGTCGTGTTAGATTCATCCACCAATCGATTTGAGGATGAAATTAAAGAAACACTAGTGGAGTTCAAAGATATTTTTGCATGGTCCTCTTCAGACTTGCGATTTGCCCTCGAGAAATCGCAAAGCATAAGTTGGGAATTCCCAATAATGTCAAGGCTATGTTTCAGAAGAAATAGATATTTTCTTGAGTCTTTATACGATTTGTAGATACTTCTCCTAGCTTTCCAAAACATCTTAAATCAGATTCATTGGAGTTGTATATCTCGAGATATGATCGCTTTACCAAAAGGTATTAAGCTAGAACATCATATGAGAAAGTGAATTGTTTGCACTATCCTTTGGATGACTAAATGAACTAAATTGAAATAAGTAGCTTTCTGGAAACCTCATGAAGTGCCCTACAATATCTAAGAAGGAAACATCTTCAATTACGGTCAATAAAGAGGTCAAAAACCCACCATAAGCAAGCTTTACTCGACCATAGGAAGACATTTTGGGCAGCTTTGCATTTCTTCTCTTTTTTTGTTCATTCTTGCCCTGTAGGTACCCATTTTGATTTGTTTTCACTCCAAACTCCCACGGGATGTACCTATAACAATAAGATAAAATTTTTTGTGTAACTAGTCCATTTTATTCATAAAATACTTCGAAAATTGAAAGATAAGCAATGTAAAAACAAGTGTAAAATGGAATTATCACTTACCCACAAATAAATGGTGCCACGGAGGTCACTAACAGAACTATCTTGTAAGGACTAAAGAAGAGACTTGATACACTTAAAGACAGATGATTAGAAGAGTTATACAATGTTCTATGGTCTTATAGAGCTACACCAATAAGTGCAGATGATGAAACTTCTTTTAATTTTTGTTTCGGAGTGGATGCAGTGATACCGGCAATAATTGGGAGCAGATCACTAAGAAGCATAGCCTTTGATGAAACTTTGAATGACTAGTTAAAACCTGACACTCATAGACAAAGTCATCGAACAAGTTGCTAAAAGAGATGCTCACTAAAAGAAAGTAGTTGCAAGATACTACAATGCAAGAGTTAAACCTTCAAGAAAGGTGATTTGGTCCTAAAGAAAAATGAAGTTAGCATAGTTCACCCAAACAAGAAGTTAATCCTATCTGGGAGGGACCCTATCGGATTATCAAGTTTAATAGAAACAGGAGTTACAAGATTTTGAAGGGGAAATTTTGACAAGGACTTGGAATGATGTTAACCTCAAAAAATATTTTTCTTATGAAGTTATCTCATATAAACTCATGTATTTATTTTTTTATTTGGAAAGGTTCAAAAACACTTATTAGTCCAATTTCCTTAAATCCCACATCGGATAATAAAGAAATCTTCAAGAGTATACTCATGTATAAATAGGTTACTGTTCATACTTGTATATTATTCATTAATTTACATACCCTTACTCTGCCAATATCTATAGTGACTTAGATACCGGAGTTAAAATGGGGTTAAACCCCACTCTTTTACATATTTCCACTATTTTGCAAATTATCAATTTAACATCGATTCTCCAGATCTCATCGGTCACAATTACAATGCTTTAAAGCTTGTTCAAAAACATTTGGAGGAAGACTATGTGATACGGTTTTTGGAAGGACTAAATGATTCTTTTGTACACATGAAATCACAAGTCCTATACTTGATGTGCTTTCAGTGGCAAGTAAGAATGGATGCCAACATAATCAACACAGTTTCATCCTCATTATAAATTCAAAACCAAACCTACAAGCGTGAATATGGTTGGACAAGAAAATTATTCTGCTGATTTATATTTTTACATTTTTTTTTTTGCTAGGATAATACCAGGATCTCATGTCATGATGCTTCTCTCGATTATTACTATTGAGCAATATCAAAAGTTGTTGGGCATATAGCATTTTGCCCATATACTGTAATGATGCATAAAATTCAGTATTTGCTTTCTTCCTTTTAGAGACTTACAATACAATTCAGAAACTCCTTGAGCAAACATAAGTCCATCACTTGGCAGTCTAAGCTCGGTAATAGCAAGAGCTCCTTGAAGATGTTATTGTGAAGATATGCTATTGGGAAAGAGTATCACTTTTTGATCAGCCGAATAGACTACAACATGGCCTTTCTCTGCTACTGTTGAAGGAAAGTTAAACAAAACGGAAAGAAAGATTATGGCATAAGTACAATCCTACTTGTCGTGCTACATTTACCTGAAATTTGATTAAAAGTAAAACACTTCCACAATGGTTTTGCTTTTCTGATAAATGAAAAACATAAAAGATAATTGCAACTTTAAACTCTCAACTTGTCTGAAGTGTATTTTCTTCTAATACTTTGATAATGATTTGTATTTACAAACTCTAAAATTCAGTCAGAAACAATAGGCTACTGAATGTAATTAACTATTATCAGTATCTAGTGACGAAGATCTACCAGAAGAAATAGATGCAAGCAAAGCTTTCTCTATGTTATCGTTGCACGCCTTTGGATTACAGAAAAATTACTAGCATATAACATTAACAAAAGGATATTAGTAGTATTTACGCGTATCATAGTCCAAGAAATGGAATTTTTGGTAAAGAAGCCATCACCTAATGGTTTACATTTCATCTCATGTTCCAAGCGTTTAGAGCCAGAAGCAAATTTGCCATTGAAGGCCGCCTTGACGATTCATGGTTCAGACAAGCCTTGGCTATCATGGGCTATTATGGCCATTGCCCATACTTCAGTCTCCAGTCCATGTATGTCCAAGAATGCAGTAGGGTTAGTAATGCTTTCCATATTCAGAGGATTTTCGTTCATCAATTCCTTCATGATGGAAGAATCAGCACCAGCATGCAGCTTGCCCGTACCAGCTCAAGCAAAACCTTGGCGAAGCAATAGACATCATAGGCACAGGTAACATTAGACATACCTGTTAAATCCAACCATGTTAGTTAATAAGGAAGAAAACCATAATCCACAGATAGAAATATCATGACTTGATCAAATTTACATACCAAATGACCCTTGTTTGGAATCCCTGCAAATAAAGGACAGAGGCGATCACAACTACAGACTAACAAGTAAGAACATCAAAAGCAATCCAAGAACTGAATAAGGAAACAATATATACTAGAAAAAAAAAAACCAACTCCGGCAAACTTTGGAATCTGGTACTAGTTTCCTTGTTTTCCCTTTCCTCAGTACACACTTCACCAAGGCTGCATAACTGAACTTTAAAACCTTGATCAAGAAGTATGCTGCTAGCACGAATATCTCTTTGAAGAAAAAAAGGAAGAGAACCAATCCAAATTTAGCAATAATATATGGAAATTTCTGATTAACATCCCGATCATATGTTAATATAGTTTTAAATTCAAGATTTCATTTCCTACCGGATTCGTTTTGAGTCATATCACCTGCGCACTAGGGGTGGAACGCATTGATGGCGTAAGAAAGATAGAGCCTCAGCAAGTCCCCTAGCAATTATTAATCTATCTATCCAATTACATTGAAAAACGCCTTCCAAATAGATGACTCTGGAATAGAAGGAGCACGATAAGTCTCTGTTAGCCATACAATTGTAAACAAAATATTTCTCGTTCCAATTCTCCGAGCAGTGCCCCAATAGACGTCCTCAGTCAGACAATTTATACTTTCAGTTCAGAAATGCCAGTAGAGCTCTTTCTTGGCCGAATTCAAATCGATTCTCTTGATAACAACAAGATTCCCTCTTAAATCACAGCGATATGGATCCTTGGAATGGCATGCTTGATGAAATTAGGTTGACTGAAGAAATTTGTGGCTTGGAGGATTTCGTCATACCCGACTATTGTCATCTTCTTCTTCCATAGGAACTTCTGAGTCTGAGGAGGAGCCAATGTCAATGGGGTGGATTGAACTATGAAATTAAGAAATGAGGAGGTGGAGGATGCTAAGGAAAGATCGTTAGGGGTTCTTTCAGCGAAGAGGCGGAACTGCTCTTGCGTAGTGTTGCTCGGACCAACCTGTCCCAGTTGTCTTAAACTCTGACCATCGGAATTACTAGTCTCTCTCCGACAATGGTGAGAACAACAGAAATCAATCATGACCCAAATAAGATCAGAGGCTATTGTATCTTTCTAGAAAAGAAGTAACCAATTTTCCAAATTGGAAACACAAGGAGGTGGAGGTGGAGGTGGATGACTTTGACTGGACTTATAACCAATACACTAGTATTACTGTTACTTCCTTTTGAGTTCGTTTCTTTCTTTCTTCCCTATTTGACGAGGGAGGAAAACAAAGGACTATTTCATCAAGGATGGTACAAACAAAGTTTCAAAGACATCTCTTGAATATATAAACAACTTTCATATATTACGTAAATTATATATTGCAATTAAGTGTATTTGGGTGCTGAAATGACGTCATTCCAATTTAATGACAAATTGTAAGGTTTTATTATAGTTCACACGTTTTTTTTATGGATGTCATACGCACGTGCCTATTCTAGTTAACTGTCATTAACATTGTAGTAGCATTTTTGTGTTTTCGCTATTCTGTTACTGATCGACGGGCAAATCATTTGTTGGTTCTCCATGTTTTGAGTAATCAATAGAAAAATGTAGAGAATTTGGTGGTAGAGTAGATGGAATTGGAGTTAATGTAAATTATGCTGCTATTATTTGTGTCGATGTAGAGGGAAATATTGCGAAAGATGTTGAATGCTATGAGGATGGGAGCTTAGGGAGCTCAAATAAGTAGTTGAGTTGTGCTTGTTTTGTATTGAATTGTTAATTTGGTGTTGAGTAGTATAACTGTTGTTCTATGAGGATGTCATCGATGTATGAGTAATGCATAGAAGTTCCATATTTTTATTATTGTAGTTCCATTTGTTTGTATATGTTGCTCCATAGGTTTATTACTATTGTTCCATGAGTACATAATTGTTGTTCGATGGGTGTGTGGTTGACTATCAAAAGTTTCACATGTTCATAGATAATGTTTCATTTATATATAACATTTGTTCCATTTATTCATAATTCTTGTTCCATTCTTGTATTATATTGTTGTTCTATTGTGTTACAATGTTAAACAGTTTCCAGTATGTTTTTGTTTGTGTGGAGTGCTCCCTATTTTTTATTGTAATAATGTTATATTTTGTGTTTTGATATGTTGGGTTGTTGTTGTGTGGGTTTTGGTAAATGTTAAATGTGTTTTATGCAAAAATACTTGCTTTGGAAGAATGGTAGGTTCTTTAGGAGAGGCATATGCTTTTTATATAACGATCATGCATACCAAGTGGCGTTTTAGTGTTCATAAAAGTAAAGAAAAGTGCAAGCCTAGTACTAAAATCAAGTACATGAAACAGTTTGTATGCAATATTTTTAGTTCTTATTCCATTTATAACTCTATTGTTCCATTGTATGTACGTTAACATCCATTTTGTTATTGCGTGTTCTCTTCTTTGTTGTGTGAATGCTTTAATTTTATATTATTTATCTCTTTGCATCCCATATAATGTTTTTGTTTTTCAATTACTATTCCATAGATACTACTTTATTTTTCCATTTTAACATATTTGATGTTCCATTAGACGTTTTTTATGCTTTGAAATGAATTATAATAAGGGTAATTATGTTTTGTTTGATATTATACCATAAGGATATTGAGATGAATTATAATGTAAAGTTGATATATATGATTTTACATTAGAAAATAAGGTTTAATTGATGAATAATTTATGTTAATTATAGTGAAAATTGGGTTTAAAATGAATAAATAACTCTTTTTGCCCTTATTTGGATTTTTAGGGTTGAAATTAAAAGAAAGAAGAAGTTGGAAGATTAATTCAGAAGACAATGAGAAGTTGGAGGGTTGAATTACAAATATGGAAAGAAGGATTAAATAGATATGGTGCGGGAAGCGAGAAATTCAGCGCGGATTTTTATCGTCAAGAATCCAGGGCCGGATTTATATAAAACCTTTTCCAAAAGGTTTTCGTGGCAGAAAACTGGGCTCGGGTCTTGTTCTAAATCAAACTGGCGCCGAAACCGTTTTGCTGAAATTCCAATTCCACAGCAGCCAGTTTTGAGTTTTTGTCAATTTTGACTTCTTTTCTTTATTTTTTATTTTTTAGTAGTTTTTTCATTTACATTTTAGTCCTTTTCTTTAAGGAAACTTCCTTTTTTATTAGGGATTTGTATTAGTTTCTTTTAATTAAACTTCTGATTTCTCTTCAATAAGCCTCTATAAATAAAAGATTCTGGCAACCATTTGGGAGACAACTCTTAGTTTAGTTGAGTCTAGGTTAGGGTTTATTCATAATATTTCCGAGTTTTATAATTTTCAAGACAAAGATTCAAGCTTCCATTGTGTCGCTTTAGAGATTATTTACGACTCAAAGTATTGAAGATTTAATTAAAACAATGATTTTTTTCTTTTATCCTCTTCTTTACTTTATTGTTGTTAATTATTTTCATTATGTGCTAACTTATTTTTCTAAGGCCATGATATAGCTAGTTAATGTGTTATGTTATTTCTTTTGATTTCATTATTTGAGAGTGTTATGGAATTAATGTCTTGTTACTCTTCTTAATGCTTTTGATTACTTGATCACTAATCAAATTGATTTAACTTCAAATATTCATCTTTGAGAAAGGACATAGTTAAATAGGTTAAGTAATATGGCCATAAATTGCATGCAAGATAGAGATATACTTGTATTGTTTGTGCGATCTTTGTGACATCATAATCGAATGTGTTTTTCGTAAATTAAAATCAACATAGAGATATAGCTGATTTGTTTAAAGGTATATGTTTGGTAAGCTTTGAGAAAAATTATTGAATAATTTTGGATGTCAATCGATTAATCATATTCACTAGAGAATAATGAACCATTAAGGTAATTTAATGGTTAACTAGTGAATTCATGTGTCTTAGACCTCTTGAATTATAATATTTGTTAAGAAAGTTGGGACTTTTAGTTTAATTAATCAAACACACTTAATCATCATTAATTTGCTTTCTTGGACTAAATTAATTTTGGGGTTCATAATTAAAATAGTTTCAGTATTATTCTCTGTGGAAGGCCTTGTTTATTCTATTACCCTCTAGTATACTTGCTAGTGTGCTTGATTTGTGGGTATCAAAAGTCGTGCCTCATTAGTATGTTGCCATTTTGTTTTTGAATTATTATTCCACAAAAAAATATATTTTTATTCCATTTTAACATATGTGATGTTCCATTGGGCCTTTTTTTTATGCTTTGAACTGAATTATAATTCTTTCTAAGATTAATTCTGTTTCGTTTAATAATATACCATAAGGATATTACATAGGTTCTATATCAAAATAATACATGTTCCATTGCGTTAAGAAAATCATTGTCATTTTGTTTTTTTGCAATTTGGATTTGAACATTATTATGCAATTTTAGTTGACAATTGTTTTCATTTGTTTACAAAATAAATAATATACATCTTAATAGATCATCATCTACTTTAAAGACAAAATGAAGAAAAAAGAAAAAAAGAAATAACATCAAAACAACTTCTACTTAAAATAGAAACACTAGCTTGTACATCAAAAAACAACCAAAAAGATCACTTATATTCATATATTCATTTATACATCAAAAAACAACTAGTCGTCTTCTTCAGCATCCACTGCTAGAGTTTTTCAGTGCTTTTCCAGGAGCACCAAGAAAAATTTTGATGTGAAGAAAAACTTTTTCCAAAGATTTATGATTGGTTTTTCAACCACGAAGGAGTAGGTTAAAGTTATGATCTTTGCATCCTTCACATGCAGAGTTGTATGACAATAATACCAATCATGTTCTATCTCAACATCTTTTTCTAGGAGGGATGGGTAAGCCTTAAAAAACTTCCAAAAGCCGAGTTTTTTTTTCTTTGGAACAAGGATGTCATACAATGGTGTAAAAAGAGCCCTTTGGTTCTGGTGTGTGTATTGAAGCTAATGCTAGCTCCCCATTTCTAGCCATGTGTTCTAGGACGAGTCTTTTTACTTCAGATAACATATGGGTGGGATCCATGGAGAAGCGTTTTGAAGATGAAAATGGCGCAAGATTGGTGTTGTGGAGAAAGTAGAAAAGTGGAAGAAAGTTATATGTGAGGATTATTAGGGGTCAAAAGTAGTGTGTTTTACACAGAAGGGTTAACGTGTTTTTGTCTTAGTAAATGGAGGGTTAACATGTTTAAGTGATAAAAAAAGTGATGATTTATTCAACATAATTTCGATTCAATTTGTATTTGAATTCGCAAACTGACTGATAATTAATAATTACATTGTAGTTGTTATTATTATCATGGAGAACTGTAAAGTGTTTTCTTGGGAGGGGCAGGGGTAAGGAATGTTGTTAATGTAAACATATATTGTGGTATTGTTCAATTTTATTGTGTCTAAATATTCCATTACGAGTTTGTTGATGTTCCATTTGTTATATTATATTTTCCCATATTTTGTTTACTAATATAGTTCTTCAACATAATGTCAATCTAATTTGTATTAGAATTCGCGAACTGACGTCTAATTAGTGATTGTGTTGTAGCTGTTATTATTATAATAGGGAACTGTAAAATATTTTCTTAGGGAGATGTTGTTAATGTCAAAATACAGTATGGTATTATTCAATTTTATTGTGTCTAATGTTCCATTACGAGTTTGTTGATGTTCCATTTGTTATATTATATTTTCCCATATTTTGTTTACTAATATGGTTTTTCAACATAATGTCAATCTAATTTGCATTAGAATTCACGAAGTGACGTCTAATTAGTGATTGAGTTGTAGCTGTTATTATTATCATAGGGAACTGTAAAGTATTTTCTTAAGGAGATGTTGCTAATATAAACATATATTATAGTATTGTTCTATTTTATTGTGTCTAATGTTCTATTACGAGTTTGTTAATGTTCCATATGCTCTTTTACTGATATGTTCCATTGCAAAATATATATGTTCCATTGTCTCAACAAAAATAAAAAAATGCAATACCATATATTTTATATGGGAATTGAACTTGTTCGAATTTATGTCATTTTTCATTGATATATTTGTTTTATTTTTTTAATCTTTATAATATACATTCTAATAAAACTGCTCATCTAAAGATAAAAAGAAAAAATAAAAAATAAAAAAGGTATAAAACTGAAAACAACTTTTACTTCAAAATATGAGGTAAACAACTTGAACATTCCAATTAAAAAATAGCTTTCTTTTATTTTTCAATTTTCATCTTGATTTTCATCATCTTCATCATCATCATCATTATCATCATCATCATCCCACATATATAGCATCTCTCTATCCAAGTGCTCTGAACGAATTCTTGATGTGGGGAAAAACAACATCCAAAATCTTAGACTGACTTTTTAATCACGTAAGGTGGGTTATATATAGACTGTATTTTTTTCATCCCTTATATGCACAGTCGTATAATTGTAACAAAAGCCAAAATCCGGGGTAACTTCATCTCCTACTCATTGGTAAGCTTTGAAGAGGAGGCAAAATTTCTAAAAGCAAATTTGTTTCCTTTGGAGGAGAATATCATATAACTTAACAAAAAGACTCTGTTTGTTGTTGTGGGTATGTATGGTATTGATTTCCAGGCCCCTCTTTCTTGCCATGTAAATGAGGGACTGGTATTTGTACTTCTAAGAGCATATCAATGAAGATTTTCTAAGTAGGGGAGAGGGTGTAGAAGAGTATGTTGCGAGGACTTTTAGATTCTTAAGAATTAATAGTGGTTTTATTGGAAGTTTTAACGGGTGCAAGTAGTTGGAAAGGTGATAATATCTTGAATATTACGTCAAATTAACTATATTGGAATTAATAAAGACGTTTGATTCATAATTACACTTGTAGCTTTTATGTTTTATCCGAATGTATTGGAATTCTCGTATAGGAGGGTTGGTATTGTTAGTTTATTCTACTATTCCATTAATATCATTTTAATATTCCATTTTTATTTGATTAATATTTCATTTCATTTTAGCTACATGATGGTATTTTTTTTCCTTTTATTTGAATTTGTACAGACGTCTAATTAATAATACATTTGTAGTTGTTGTGTATTATCCTAGTGTACTAAAATTCAGATATAAGATTATTGTTATGTTTTTTAATTCAATTATTCTGTTTAGATTATGTGAATCTTCCATTTTTATGTCATTCATATTCCATTTTGGTTATAATATTCCATTTTGGCCATATTCCAACAACAGATTCTTGAGTTTTTGAGGTCTTTATTGTTTCATGTTGTTGGAAATTGAGGTTTCTGAACAAAGATGGAGGTTTTTTAAATGGAATCCCAAGTAATGAGAGAGAGAGAGAGAGAGAGAGAGAGAGAGAGAGAGAGAGAGAGAGAGAGAGAGAGAGAGAGAGAGAGAGAGAGAGAGAGAGAGAGAGAGGGATTTGGGGTGTCTGAGAGATGGAACTGATAGTAACATGATGGAAGCTTACTTGGGAGTGTAAGGGGAGACGCGCGTGGAATTAAAGCGCAAGTATATGCAACTGGCAAGGAGTTGTGCGCTTTGAAATCATTAAATGGAACGGTGCCATTTTGGTGGCAAAGTGCACCACAATACACTCGGGTGCAAGATATAATGAATACACATATTGTACTCCCACCGATTTTTTTTTTCGTTTTACTCTTAACATTCTATCAATTTCCTTTTTTTTTTTTTTTTGTCTTTTTACTTGTCACATTGTGAAAATAATACAACATTTTATAAACATTTTCTTGTTATACCCTTTCATCAAAAACAAATTTCAACTCCTTTTAACTCTTCCAACATGGAAACTTGTAGAAATAATAATGAGGAGAGAGAAAGCTTGAAAAACATTCTAGTCTACACAAGAAAAAACATCTTAAACTCCGTATTTTTTTAAATAGTCCATACCCAAATTTATAATTATAGTTTATTACAAAAATGCTTCCATAAAATTTGTAATAATTTTTTTTAGTTTATATTCCTTAAAGATTGATTATTTAACTTAAAAAACTTGACTATTTAAGAAAAATTAGTATGGTGATTTTAAATTTAATTCAATGAAAAAATATAATATCTGGTAGTAAGTACTAAAATAATAGAAGAAAACTAAAAAGTATTAATACAAAATACTTACATAAAATTTTAAACAATATCATTTTAGTCTATATACTTTTAAGATTGATTATTCAACGTTAAAAAACTTATTATTTTAAAAAAAGTATAAGGTGATTTTAAATTCAATAGTATTTACTGTAATAAAAAAAAATTAGATTTTCGTCTATTATTTTAATATTTTACTTCTGAATTTTTTTATTTTTCATTGAATTAAATTTAAAACAACTTGACAATTTTCCTTAAATAATGAAAGTTTTTAAGTTAAATAATCAATCCTCAAAAAATATAGATTAAAAGGATATTATTACAAATTTATGAAAGTATTTTGTAATAAACTATAACTATAAATTAAACTATGAAACTACACTGATTTTATATCAAACTTTAGGGGGAATCATTTTCCAACAAAACATAACTTACATGAAGGGTATTTTGGAGGCATTTTATATTTTAGGGGTGATGTGTGGTTTCTAATCCTAACAAAATTCCATTTTTAGGCAAGCGTACCTATAGGTGTAATACAGCAAGGAAAGTCTCCGGATTGTCGAACTCTCGGGATGACCAAGAACTAGTACTAATTACGTCTCTACTGTTTAATTAAATAAAACTATTTGGAAAGATATTTAAAATAAGAAAAAGTTAAAAGACAATTAACAACTAAGAAACAATTAAACGTTTTTAAAGCTAGTTTGGAAAAGAGTGTTTAAATGGCATAATCCCCCCAGAACCTTAAGTTACTTTTATTTAGAAAATCGTTGTAGTTAATTATTAAAACTTGTTGGTTGGTATCTCACTCAAACGTTGGATAATCCCTATTCCCAGGCGAAGACCCTCCTCCGATGTACTTAACCGTTTAGAGAAGAATTCCTTCTATCCCTAACCCGATTTTGAATGAATTATGGATTATAGTGATCTAGAAACCGTAATTAGTATCTATTCAATTACCAACTCCTATTATTCAATTAAGCCTTAGGTTAACTTTCATCAGTCAAAATCCAATTAACCTTGCGAAATTACCAATAACGTGAAAATCGTTAAAGAATCACACAATTGAATAACAACCAAATAAGAATTAAGTCATTAAAACAAGAGATTAATATAAAACATTAACCAAGAATTCTAGGGTTCATCCCCATTTAAACACAAAACGAATAGCCACTAAACATTATTCTAAAATACAAACTCATAGACAAATTCATATAAAAGAATGAGTTTAGGGGGTTTAGGAGAAAAGATTGAAGATCCACAATCTCGCCAATTGCTCAAGCTTGTCTTTCAAATTGGTTTTCTTACAAAAATATAGAATTGAGACTAAGACCTAAGCTATTGAATTAATATGTTTTATGGGGTTTATATAAGAGAAAAATCTCAAATCCTACTCCAAAATTACTCTAATACCTTTCCAAAAAGGTTTAGAATCAAAATGCAAAAGGAAATAGAATTAGAGTACAAAAAGGAAAACTTCTGAAAATTGCATAACAGTCCCTCTGTGACTATTCGGATCAGGAAAGTCCAGCTTTCTGGATTCGGATAGCTACAGGATTATTTTCTTCAAATAGCTGCCAACTATCCAGACCCGGATAGTTACTATCCGTATCCGGATAGTGTTTGTATCTAGCTTCTTTAGTTTATGTTCGTTCTTCTCCGTTTTCTTCGTTTTTTACCTCAAAGTCCTTTGTTTTATTGTTTTCAATATATCTTCACTACGAAGGCACCTATAATCAGTAAGAGAAGAAACGGGACCAATAAACTCTATTTTATGAACATTTAAGCATAAAAACTGATAAAACAACAATGCTTAAAGGGGTAAAAATGAACTTATCAAATTCCCCAACACTTAAGCTTTGATCGCCCTTGAGAAAAGTGATAAAAGAAAAAAAAACCAAAAACTAACTAGCCACTTTCATAGGTCTCACGATTGCAATTAGCACGTAAAACAAACCTTTAAACCCCTAAGTTACCAAAGAGGACGAATAAGATCTCGTGAGGGTTTACAGATGATATACCCTTAAAATCACACAAAATAAATACTAAAAGCTTTATAAAATAAGCTTAATTTACAAAGCCTAAAACCATAAAAGAACAAAGAATTGTCACTTTCAAAACATAACTAAAAGTTACAAAAACCGCTAAAACTTATCAAGGCACAACTCATAAACTAACGGACACATCCAACATTCCGTTTTTGCACATGAGAATCAATGGTATGTGTGTGTGTTTGCATAACTTATGTTTAGTTTCAAAATAATGCAAAAAATAATTTCAAGAAATTAACTATATGGTTCAAAAGAAGGACATATGTGGTTATCAAACGAAGGTAAAGGGAGAAATAAACGAATGAAAATACGAGCTAATGCAATGAAAAAAGAAATAAATTCAAAATTATCTATAACCTTTAGTCTACTTTCGCTCTAATCTCTTAAAACTCTCTCTACCCTCTTCGTTCAATCACACAACCCCATAAAACTATATAACTCTCACCAATCACTCAAAAATCAAGGAAGTATATATGTGAGAAGAAGGGAATATAAGATATTGAGAGATAAAAGTCTAAAATCTTTCTTTTGAACTCATTCTTTTCTCGTTCTTTTTTTTCTTTCTTTCTTTCTTTTCATTCTCTTTTCTCTTTTTCACTATTTTTTCCATCTTCCTCATTTTTTTTTCTCTTTTTCCACAAGAGATTGATAGAATACAAGCTTTCTCACAAAGGGTTTCCTTTTTTTTTTTTTTTTTTCCAAATGTTTCTTTGAACATTAAATCACTCATTTGTTTCCTTTCTCTCGTTTGATTGCTTTCTCACAAAAGTTCCCAAAGTACCCATTTTCTCTTTAAATTCTCTTTTCTCACTTTTCCCTCACACTTATTCGTGAATCTCACTCAACTCGACTCAAAAGTATAGAATCATTAGCTCATCGATTAAGGGTTTTATCTAAACGTAAGTTTAAAGTCAAAGAAAAGAAGGGAACGAATCCCTTAGCATGAAACATCAAAAAGGGTATTAAGGATTTAACATTTAACAGGGTAGGCAAGAAAAAGCTCAAGCAGATCAAAGAATGCCTATGAACATTATCTCCGGGATTAACAAAACTAAACTCTTTGTTTCAAGGTATGGAAAAACAAGTTCTAGAATGATGCTTTAAAATAAATCACATAAGACAATTTCACAAGATTCATAAGTATAATTTCCACTTCTAAAACAAAGTATAGTGCATAGAACTATGAATTCACAAGGCATCAACAAAAGAGGGATGCGAAGCTAACTACGAATTATGCCTATTCAAAGTTTCAACAAGTTAGACACACCTTTTTCATGCTTTTTTAGCGACAAAAAGAAAAAGGAAAATCTTTTTAGGGCTTTCTTAAGGATGATAAAAACAACAACTACTTTACACAAAACAATTTTTGAGATTTTCGAAATTTTCAATGTTTTTTGGAGTTTTTGAGAGTTTAAATATTTTTGGTATTTTTATAAAAACAAGAAAAAACTAAAAGTTAAAGCAAATAAAACTCCCCCCACACTTAGATTCACATTGTCCTCAATGGTGAGAGAACAAAACTAAAGAAAAGAAACAAAAGCAACTAAATGAACAAACAAAAATAAAGGAAAACACACAAAACACATAAAAAGAAAATTAAAACAAGAATAAAAATAAAAAATAAAGAAAAACAGTTGAATAGGGAAAGAGAAACTTCCTAGAGGGCCGAGCCGCCCTCTCCACCTCAATCCCTTCTCGTCCCTTCGTCCAGAAATAGGCGTCCAGAAATCTTTGACATCATTAGCTCTTGGCATTATAGTGCATCTTTAATATCCGCCAAGGCATCCTAGTGTTGGATTCGTCTTATTTGCAGTTGCTCAAGGGTAGTGCGGATAGAGGAGTCAGACTCATTCATACTCCGCATCACTACCCTCAGCCTCCTCTCCTTCGTTCTCATCCTCTTCCTCTTCTTCTATAGATTTCCCGGGGCCTTGGGTGGGTTTTATATGCTGACGGCCAGAGTCTCACAACGACTAAGCCCCGATCTTGCTATCCACCTCTTCTCGGTTTCATTATACTTAAAACCGCTCCAGGAGATGGTGTTTCCATTTATTATATCGATTGCAGATAGTAATGACTT
Source organism: Catharanthus roseus (assembly GCA_028651295.1). NCBI lineage: Eukaryota > Viridiplantae > Streptophyta > Magnoliopsida > Gentianales > Apocynaceae > Catharanthus > Catharanthus roseus. The sequence goes on along the minus strand of JAPQWS010000153.1, from coordinate 3,792,984 downwards.
TCTCCTCACCTGAAAAATCAACCTCAAAATGCCGGAATATATCCGTGAGCAATAAGGGAAAGCTGAAAACACGGTGTTTCCTGTTAGTACTAACTATGTCTCGCATGCAATGGATGATAATACAAGGAAGATTGACAAGAAAGACAGAAAGGAGCTTGTCAATAAGGTATATATCTATGACCCTAAGTTCTTTTAGACTTTTGCGAGATCTAGGGACTAGATTTGTACCTATGAGGCCAGAAACGGCTCGCATTCTAGGGGAAAGATCATTAGTATTCTAAATCGTCGTAGAACATCTGGTGTTTGGCCGAGGATGGATTCCTACTCTATGGCTTGCCTCACTATTTTTCCACACCTCATCACCTAAAAAAAAATACGAGAGGTGGAGCTAAAGGTAATTGCCAGACCCTCATTAGGGATAGAAGCAATTTATGAGAGGAGGGTAAGATCAAGAGTTATGTGTACCCCCTTAACCGTGGTTTTTATACTGATGAGGTCTTTGTTTTTCTTTTGAGTGATATTAGGGTAAAACTCTTTAACCAATGAAGGGTATTAAACTCCACTCCTAGAAATCATCATACCCCACCAGAGACTCGTAAAAAAATTGAAAATATCTAATTGGTTATCCAAGGTGGGGTCTAGAGTTCTTCTGGTTCAATTCTACTTGCTTTCCTAGTTTCAAACCATGCCTTATTTGACCTATCAGTTACTGGATTAGGGAAAGGAGGAATAAGGGAGTTATGTTCAGGAGAGCTCGAATCAGCAATCCGAGCCCTTTTGGAAGAAGCAAAGGCAACAGTTTTTCTAAGCATCGCTACAAGCAGAAGGTAAAGGGTTGGTTAAAATGGAATGCAAGGAGACCCAAAGCGAACTACAAAATGCAACCAACCAAACACGACGAACAAAACATACTAAAGCTCAAGAAAAGCCAAAATAAACTTTAACCACAAAAAATTCAAGCAAAATGTAGCTCGTGTGTGTAAATGTGTATATTTCTGCAATTCAAGGAAAAAGCTGCGCCCCCAGAAACAAATAAAAAAAAATGAGCCGACACAAAAAATAGCACAAAAATAGATAATGTTGAGTAATTCAATGACTCAGGCTGTGCCCACTCCAATAAAAATTGACAATGAAATTAAAAGGAGAAGTGTTTAGAGAGGCTTATCCCTGTTCGTATTGAACCGTCACTGTCGGAGCACCGAAATCGGAATTGGTGTTGTAGTATAGTATCGTCGTTAGTAGTTCTCCCGTTGTCACTTCTGCATCAGTTAAACCGAAGAGGGGGGTATGTGTGAAACGTCAGATAGAGGGGGAAAACAGGAAGAGGGGAGAGATGCAAAGAGGAGGTGGTGAAAGGGAAGGTGATGGTGTTGGTGGTGGTGGTGGTAGCTACGCAAGGAGAACAAAGGGGATGATGAACGGGAAGGAGAACGGTGGCGATGAGAATGACCGGAGGAGGGGGAGGAAACGTGAGAGTGAGGGAGAAATTTTGAGAGAAATTTTAGGGGAAAAATGGGGAAGAAAGGGAAGGTTGGAGAGAGTTAGGGATTTTAGAAGTTATTTGCGGGAGAAGGTGAAATATGATAGAAAGAGGCTATAAAAGGGGGTTAAACCACACTAACCCGACCCAAAATCCCCTCCAGATATGCTCGAAACGCGACTATCCAGACCAGGATAGTGAACCAAATTGTCTTGGGAAGAAAGTTCTGAAGGTCTCGTTCAACTATCTGGACCAGGATAGTGAAACTATCTTGATTTGGATAGTCTCGGAAAAGAAATCCTTGAACTTTTATTGCTTTTCGGATTTAGATAGCTGCTTTTTAGTTTCGGAAAGCTTTGTCCTTGGATGAAATTCTCTGTTTATAGCCGTTATTGTGTGGGTTTTCGATATACTTAACCTGCATATAGAATAAAAACATTTATTAATCACGTAAGGGCGTAGTTCCCAACTCCCATACTCACTGTAAAACACTCACACAAAAATAAGTAAAGAAAAACGACAAAAAAATAAAGACGATAAAATTAAATCAATATAATTACATATATAACAAATGGTTTTGGTGCCCTTATTTCTCATGAAGGGCCATCTCAACCTTTGGAAGGTGGTTCAGGTCTTCACCAAAATAGGGCTTCAATTGGTGTCTGTTTACCTTAAATGTCCTCCTTTCAGGGTGACTTACCTCAACTACTCCGGAAGGAAAAATCTAGTTTACAATAAATGGTCCCGACTATCTCGATCTAAGCTTTCCAGGAAAAAGCCAAAGTCGAGAGTTATATAAAAGCGTGGCCCCGTCTTCTTTGAACTCCTTCTTCACTATATTCTTGAAGGGCCATCGTTTTACCTTTTTTTTATAAATGGACAAGCTTTTGTCTGCTTCTAATCTCCATTCATCCATCTCGTTCAATTGAAGTAACCTTTGCTTTCGTGCACGAATAGAATCAAAGTTCACGAGTTTCATTGCCTAATAAGATTTATGTTCTACTTCGACAAGTAAGTGACATAATTTTCCATACAAAAGACGAAGCGAGAAAAAACCAACCGGAGTTTTATAAGTGGTCCTATATGCCCAAAGAGCATTGTCTAACTTGATGCTCCAATCTTTTCTAGTTTTTACCACGGTTTTCTCTAATATTCTTTTGATCTCACGGTTAACGACCTCTACTTGGCCACTAGTTTGTGCGTGATAAGGTATAGATATCTTATGTGTGACCCCTAGATGCTTAAGAACTTTCTCCATTATTTGATTACAAAAGTCCGTCCCCCTATCACTTATAATGACTCTAGGAATACCAAAATGATTAAATAATCTTTTTAAGAATTTAACAACGACTCTGTCATTATTAGTGGGTAGAACCTGAGCCTCAACCAATCTAGAGACATACTCAACAGCTACCAAGATATATTTATTACCCAAAGAACTTGGAAAAGGTCCCATGAAGTCAATTCCCCAATAATCAAATATCTCACAGTTTTGGAAAATAGTTAGAGGCATTTTGTGGTGTTTAGAGATATTACTTGTTCTCTTGTTTACCACAAGTCATGACATAAATTTTTGCATCCTTCAAAATTGTTGGCCAAAAAAACCCAGACGCTAGTACCTTATTAGCAGTTCCGTTGGCTTGGTAATGTCCTCCAACAGGTCCTTCATGGCAATGGCGTAGAATATCCTCCATTTCCGGTGAGCCTACATATCTCCGAAGTATTTGGTCAGTGCATTGATGGAACTAGTATGGATCTTCCCAGAAATAATACTTAAGTTCCATGAATAATTTCTGGAGTTGTTGCTTAGTTTTACCTGCCGGAACAACATTAGACACAAGATAATTAGCAATATCCGCAAACTAAGGAGAACCATCTTCAATTACATCACAAAAAAGGAGGAGGTCATCATGGAGAATGTTGTTTATGCATTCTTCCTCCAATAGTTCTATGCAAGGATTCTCCAGGCGAGAAAGATGATCGGTCGCCAAGTTTTCCGTTCCCTTTTCATCTCTTATTTCTAAATCGAATTCCTAAAAAAAGGTACCCAATGAATAAGTCTAGGTTTTGCATCAAGATTAGCTAACAAGTACTTTAGTGTGGAGTGATCTGTGTAAAAAATAACTTTAGAAAGAATAAGATAAGCACTGAATTTATCAAAAGTAAACACTATGGCATGCAACTCTTTTTTCGTTGTAGTGTAACTGGCTTGTGCATCCGTAAGAGTTTTGCTTGCATAGTAGATTGGTTAGAAGTGCTTACTCTTCCTTTGACCTAGTATTGCAACTATGGCATAATGACTAGCATCGTACATTGGCTAAAAGGAAGGGACCAATCATGAGCCACCAATTATCATAAAAAAATAAAGGGTGCATCTTTTTCAAGCAAAATTGTAAGAGGTTTGGAAATTTTTGAAAAATCTTGAATGAACCTCCTATAAAAACCCACATGACCTAAGAAACTCTTCACCGCCTTTACAGACGATGGGGGAGGTAATGTTTCAATAGTCTCTACTTTTTCCCTATCTACCTCAATGCCTTATTTTGAAATCTTATGACTTAAGACTATGCCTTCTTGAAGCATAAAGTGACACTTTTTCCATTTTAAAACGAAGTGAGTATCCTCACATCTTTGTAAAACCTTTTCAAGATTATGCAAGCAAATATCAAAAAAATTACTAAAGGCGGAAAAATCATCTATAAAGACTTACATTATATCCCCTACTAAACCCTCAAAAATTGCTATTATGCAATGTTGAAAAGTAGCAGGGGCGTTATAAAAACCAAAAGGCGAATGCCTATAAGAGAAGGTACCATGGGGCATGTGAATTTCATCTTTTTTTGGTCCTTTGATGCAATAGGAATTTGACAATAACCTGAAAAGCCATAAAAAAAACAATAAAAGTCATGGCCCGCAAGTCTCTCCAGCATTTATCGATGAAGGTTAGAGGAAAGTGATCTTTTCTAGTTGTATCGTTTAGCTTTTGGTAATCGATATGCACACCCTAGAACTGGTAATAATCCTCATTGGAATCAATTCTTTCTTTTCATTGGGAACAAATGTCATACCCCCTTTCTTTGGTACTACTTATACAAGACTTACCCAAATGCTATCGAAAATTGGATAGATGATTCCAACATCGAGTATCTTGATTACCTCTTTTTCACCACCTCTTGCATATGGGGATTCAATCTCCTTTGAGGTTGAACCATGGGTTTAATCTCTTCCTCAAACAAGATCTTATGTGTACAAAACGAGGGACTAATACCTTGTATGTCTGCTATTTTCCAAGCTATAGCCTTCTTATGTTTCTTTAAGGTCCTTAGTAACTCTTGTATTTGTTGTCTATTTAGCTTGGAGGAGATGACGGCAGGAAGGGTAGAATTTTCCCCTAAGAACGCATACTCCAAGTGCTCGGGCAACGACTTTAATTCTAATTCCAGAGGTTCCTATATTGATGGTTTTAACAAGGGGCGAGGTGAAGTTTGTAAATTCTCACTTTTCACATCCTTCTCCTCAATTTTTGCCTCATCCAATTGTGCCACCACTTGTTGTATCAATTCATTGTCTACCTCTTTTGCATCATTACCTTGGATTGCCGTAAGCAACGGATCGTCGTTTACTATTTCCTGCACATGAAAAGATACACAAGGATCTATTAAGTTTACCATAAATCATTATGATCTATCTAAGGTACGGCACATAGCTTCGGGTAGTTTAAAAACTACCTCATCCTCTCCTAATCTAAGGGTCAACTTCCCTTCCCAAACATCACTAATAGCTACAGCCGTATTAAGGAAAGGGAGACCTAAAATTAGAAGGACTTCATTATCTTCTTCCATATCCATAACCACGAAATGTACAAGAAAGATAAAGTCTTCTGCTTGAACAAGGACATCATCCTCTATAATCCCCTTAGGATATTTAATGGTTTGGGCAGCTAATTGTATACTCATCCTGGTAGGGTTTGGTTCCCCTAGACCTACCTTTTTGAAAATTTGATAGAGTGATATATTAATACTAGCACCTAAATCGACTAAAGCCCTACTAGCAAATAAAGTACCAATAGTACAAGAAATTGTAAAACTTCCTGGGTCCTTTAGCTTTTTGGGTAATTTATCCTTGTTCATCACAACGACTGAGCATTCCTCATTCAAAGTCACTGACGAGATATCTTCAAGCTTCTTTTTCTTGGAAAGAATGTCCATTAGAAGCTTGGCATGTTTTTGACATCTGCGCCAAAGCTTCAACAAAAATGTTAATATGTAATTGTTTAAACAAATTTAAAAACTTACTATATTGTTCGTCTTGCTTTGGTTTAAAAAGGTGTTAAGGGTATGGAACAGGAGGTCTATAAGGGATAGAATTTGCTTTGATACTTCCTTCTTCTCAATTTTTCCATTTATGTCCTTCTTCAACTTTTTCCTCAACACCCTTTCTTCGGGTTCCTTCTCCTTTGAATCCTTCTTCTTTACAATCACAAGAAAAGGTACTTCCAATTCCTTCTCTTTTATAAGAGTAGGAACTTCTAATTCCTTGTTGCTTCTCAAAGTTATTCCTTTAGCATGTTTCCTTGGATTTGGTTTTGTGTTGCATGGAAGGGATCCATGTGGTCTCTCCAAGATGATCTTGGCAAGTTGTCCAATTTGTTTTTCTAAGTTCCAAATGGAGTATATTGATTTTGCATCCTAGCATCGATTGTATTCATGAACTTAAAAGATCCTTCAAGTTAGATTTAGGTGGTAGATTTGAAGGAGGTACGTTGTGGGGCAACGGTTGTGTAGGTCCAGATTTTGAATCCCGGTGAATTTTGAGGTCTTTGTTTCCCTTGATTGCTCCAAGAATAGTTTGGATGGTTGCGCCATCCAAGGTTACAGGCATTGAAATAAAGATTATATAATCTACTTGTTCCAGAGAAGCACTCATACTAGGGCACTCATAGCCCATTAAAAAGTCGCAAAGCATTGCTTGTTATGGACCTATATTTAATTTTTCAAACTTTTTATCTATCACGGCGGCCAACCTTGACTCTAAATGTGTTAGCGTATCTATGTTATGTATCCCGTCTTTTTTCCCTTGGTCTTAGGTCCCTCAAGTATAACTACTTAAAATAATTTTCTCGATCAAGCCATATACTTGTTGGGGTGTCTTGCTATTGGTATAGCCACCGGCGGAAGCGTTTATGAGTTGTCTAGCTCCAAAGCTAACACCCTTGATAAAGAATTGGATTTGGATTCCCAAATCGAAACCATGATGAGGTCACTTCCTTTTCAATTCCTTCCACCTTTCCCAAGCTTCGAAGAGGCTTTTCTCATCAGTTGGTTGGAATGAGAGGATTTTATTTCTCAATTTTGCGGTATGGCTTGGGAGAAAGTACCTTCCAAGAAAATTTTCTGCTAAAGATGCCCACGTTGTGGTGGAACCTAGAGGTAATGATTTGAGCCATGATTTCACTTTATCCCTTAAGGAGAATGGGAATAAGCGAAGTTTTATTGCAACCTCTGATACTTCGTTGATCTTGAAAGTATCACGCACCTCCAAGAAATTGGTGATGTGTGTGTTGGGATCTTCGTCTTGTAGCCCATCGAATTGCACATCGTTTTGTACCATCTGAATGATATTGGGCTTGATTTCAAAATTATTGGCGTCCACTGCCGGTCTCGTTATGCTCGGTCTTGTCCCAGTGATAAACGGCCTAGCATAGTCTGCTATCGTACGTTCTGCCATTGGTGGTGGTGGTGGTAGATCTCTCAGATCCTCCTTCTTCTTTCGCCTTATATACAATTAACAATGCCATTTTGTCCGTCGTATTGAAATTGATAACGCGGGCTTTCGCAGCATTTTCTCAACTTTCGACTCGTACTCAACCAATTTACCCCATTGGCAACGGGGCATAAACTATTTGAAAAAAACCTATATAAAACAATTACGAACTTGGTGAATTTAAGAGAATAGAAAAAGAAGAGCAAGGAATCCAAACAAAAGCCACAATCTAATAGAGAAACAAAAACAATTAAAACACAAAAAATTAAATTAATAAATACCGTTTCTAATGTTACCGTCCCTGGCAGCGGCGCCAAAAAACTTGATGTGTGGTTTTTAATCCCAACAAAATTCCACTTTTAGGCAAATGTACCTATCGGTGTAATATGACAAGGAAAGTCCCCGAATTGTTGAACTCTTGAGAAGGTCAAGCACTAGTCCTAACTACGTCTCTATTGTTTAACTAAATAAAACGGTTTGAAAAGATATTTAAACTAAGAAACAACTAAAAGACATTTAACAACTAAGAAAACAATTAAAAGTTTTTAAAGAAAGTTTGGAAAAGAGTGTTTAAATGGTAGAATCATCCTAGAACCTTAAGTTACTTTTATTTAGAAAATTGTTGTAATTAATTATTAAAACACGTTGGTTGGATCTCACTCAAACATCGAATAATCCCTATTCCTAGGCGAAGACCCTCCAATTCACTTAACTGTTTAGAGAAGAATTCTTTCTAACCCTAACCCTATTATGAACAAATTATGGACTATAGTGATTTTAATGATCTAGAAACCGTATTTAGTATCCCTACTCAATTACTAATTCCTAATATTCAATTAAACCCTAGGTTAACCTTCCTTTGTTAAAGTCCAATTAACCTTGTGAAATTATCAATCTAGCGAAAATTGGTAAATAATCACAACAATTGAATAACAACCAAATAAGAGATTCATACAAAAACATTAACCAATAATTCTAGGGTTCATCCCCATTTTAAACACAAAACGAATTAGCCGCTAAACATTATTCTAAAATATAAACTCATATATAAATTCATATAAAAGAATAAGTTTAGGGAGCTTAGGATAAAAGATTGAAGATCCACGATCTCGGCGATTGCTCAAGCTTGTCTTTCGAATTGGGTCTTCTTATAAATTCAGCTTTCTGGATTTGGATAGCTATTGGATTATTTTCTTCAAATAGCTGCCAACTATTCGGACCTGGATAGTCACTATGCGGATTCGGATAGTATTTGTATTCAACTTCTTCGGTTTTTGTTCGTTTTTCTCCCTTTTCTTCGTTTTTCGCTTTAAAGTCTTTCGTTTTAGCTTGTTCTTCAACATATCTTCACTCTTAAGGCACCTATAATCAATAAGAGAAGAAAAGAGATCAATAAACTCTATTTTAACAACATTTAAGTACAAAAACCGATAAAACGACAACGCTTAAAAAGGTAAGATGAACTTATCAAAGGGGTAAACTACCTATTTTTAGAGTTTGGGATAAAGCTTTTTTTTCCCGCTTAAGAGGGTAATTTGCAATTAACCCTAAAAAATAAGCATTTTTCTAAGATTTCACTATAAATTTGTACAAAATAAATTTAAAATTTTGAACAATAATATTATTTAATATTTTATAAAAAATTTTAACAAATACACACAATTATTCTATTTTTTTTTTTATTTTAGTCAAATCTTGAAAAGTTATATTGAATTTTTAGAAAGAAATGAAAAATTTAGAGAGAAAATGTGTAAGTAAATTATGAGTGTTAAGTTTATTGTATATTCCATAGACATTGTTGTTATTTCCTCTATTTTTTTACTTGTCACATTTTGGACATCACACTATTTAAGAAAATACGAAATTTTATATGTTTTTCTTTTTTTTTTTTTTTTGTGTAGACTAGAATACCATTCAAACTTTTCTCTTATTTTTTTTTTACTAATTTCCATATTGGAAGAATAAAAAGAGGTCAAAATTTGTTATCACTGAAAGGGATAATAGGAAAAAGTTCATTAAATATTGCCTTAAAACCAAAATGTGATATAGTAAAAGACACAAAAATTCCCACAATTTGATAAGTAAAAATACGGAGGGAGTAATAAAAATGGTCATTGTATTTTGTAGTCTCCAATATTTGTTACTACCATATTTTTTAATTTGTCACATTTCATCAATTCTCGTATTTTTTTACTTGTCACAGTGAAAACCATGCAACAATTAATAAAAATTTTCTCATTATCTTTTAATTCTTTTTGGAGCTTGTGGAAATAATAATAAACAGAGAGAGAAGAATTTAAAGAGCACTTTAATCCACACAAGAAAAAAAATTTAAAATTATATGATTTATTAAACAATGTAATATCTGAAATATGACGAGTAAAAAATAAAAGAAATAATAAAAGTACTATATTAACAAATGCTCCCTCTGTTTCATATCATCTCCTGATTGAAGACAATGTACAAATAGTAAGGAGATAATGAGTTGTCTGAACTCAAAAGGAAAGAGAATAAATTATCTTTTGACCGTGATTGGTAAAAGTTTCTAGGCGATTGTTTAACTGTTTAATTCCATAAGATAAAGATATTGGTTTATACAAAAAAAGTACTCCCTACATCATTCGCCTAGATATACTGTTTATGTTTCAAAATATTTGTCACTTTAGTAAATCAAGAGAGTATTAAATAAAAGTTTTACAAATATACTCTTATTTAGTATTATGGAAATGTACAATGTAATAAATACTTATAAACGATTCAAATAAACACATTCCCAACCAAGAGAAATTTATATTTAACTTCTAAGACAACCTAATCATTTTCTTAACACATGTATCATGTCTTAACGTGACATGTAATATAAAACGAGAGAATATCATTTAATACTCTCTTAATTAGGTAAAGTAACAAATATTTTAAAAATAAAAAAATAAACCTAAATAACAGATAATATAAATGGAAGTAGTATTACAGCCCGACCATCCGAACATAACAGAGGGCCGATGACTGATAATAATTCCGGACATCACTTTGGCCTGCTGTATATCTTTTCCAGTAAATGAAAGAAGGTTGGTAAAGACTGTGAAGCGTATCATTCTGAGTGTCAGAGTACATGATAGATCCTCTCAGTATGTGAATTCCTAGAAGGTCTAATGGACGAATTTGGTGATCAAGTATACCAAATTGTGGTGAACTACGGAATTTCAGGGAAAACTGGAACCCCTCCTTGAAGTTGGAAGGAGGGCACTGAATACACCTGGAAGCAAAACAAGGGAAAGACAACTTGCTAATTTCTTCCTTTTAAAGACTTAAATTACAAATCAGGAACTACTTTTTCTATGTTTTTCCTACAAAATTATAGTTTCAAAATGGTGATGTCGTCAACACTTTTTCTTCTCAAGACTTTTTTCAATTTAGTATCACATCACCTCTAACAAAAAAAAACTTACCTATATTAATTATCCAAAAAAGAAATCCATTTTTTTTTAAAACAAAAACTCAATCCAAGTGAAGCTTAAGTGAAAAGGTTGAAAGAAATCAATTACTATGAACAACCTCACTACTACTCCAAAATGATCTAAATGGGAAAATTTAGCAAAGAGACATACAATCATATTCTATAGACTATAATATCCTTGGCTCAGTATTTAACCAAGAGATCCAAGACTCAAGAGACCACGGCCATTTAGGCTGTACATGTAAGCCCAAGGATTAAAGTTCCTTTTTCTTTTTTCCTTCTTTTGGGAAAGCAAAAAGGAGTGTAGCCTGTGGTATATTTCAGATATCCAAAACAGTTACCAGAAGAGAGGAGAAAGGGATGAAAAAAGATGGAGCCACAAAGCAAAACCAAATTCCACCAAAGTCAAGATATAACAAAACAGAACAACACTTGGCAAAGTTATTAAAATTGTTGAACCAACAATTATCCGGACTCCAAAACTAATCAAAAGGGTTGAAGGAGATGGGAATCATAGTCCATTTAACTTCAGTTTCAAACCATAATTGACACCAAAACCTCTATAGCAGATTCAGATTCCTAGTCAATATTGAACTAGAGCAAAATTACAGCAGTAGTTGCTGATGTAGAGACAATAAACTACTGGTTTGTGGTCTAGAGACGATAAACTAGATAACTTCACACCATTGCTAATTTAGGCCAGATTAAGAGACAACAGGTTTGTTATCCCAAGCCTCTCTTGCATCAAGTAAATCTGGGCAGTAACGGTTTGCAAGTAATTCAACTTGTTCAGGAAATGACTTGGTTCTATGATTACCTATGTGAAGAACCATTTGATTCCAACGAGTCCGACATACATCTCCAGATCTGTGGTCAAGAAGATTGTCCCAATCCACATCTTCAATGCAGCTTGCATCCAACTGATATAGTTCATTAATTAGGCGATAGTCATCAGCATCAGACCATTTACCTTCAGAGACCATAGGTGATGTTAATTGACCATACCATTTCAAACAGCAAGTTGCATCGGATCGGGTGGTTAATTTATCGCTGATTGCACTCCAAGGAATATTATCTCGCAACATGCCATGCTTTGTATTCTTCTCCTCCAAGAACTTCATTTTCAGATCTGCATTCACTAACTCAAATAAGGTTTGATACTCCTCCTGAGACCAGCGGCCTGTCTTTTTATTAGCAACTTTTAACCTGCGAACAGCATCCTTCACATGCCACCTATGTTTGCCAATTTCATCTGCGATATCCTTATACTTCGGCCCATATTTCTTATAGTGCTCGAGTACCATTTCCTTCTCTTCCTCGGTCCATTTGCGATTCTCAGACCTTTGAAACAGAATATGCGCACGGGAATACACAGCGGCATATGGCCTATATGGTATGGCAGCCCCTATTTCTTTCCAGCAATTTTTTAATTTCCGGTGTTTACGGCAATTCAGAACCATGTTTAAACCTTCGTCACCCAAGCAGTTCGCCTCTATATAATTATAAACAGCCTGTTTCACAATCTCATCTTCTTCTTTTGAAAACCTCTTACCTAGTACTAATGTGTCATTAGTCTTTCCTATCCCACTACCCACAACATCAGATGGAGGGAAAACCTCTACATTGGCTGAAAATCTTACCTTCTTGGGGCTTTTTTCAGGTTTAGAATCTTGAGAACCTTTTCCGACTGATGTTGCCTTTTTAGTCTTGCCCTTAGTCTTTCCATTATTAACATTCTTGTCCTCCTGCTCATTCATGGTTGAATCAGCTCTGCCATGGTTGTTTTCCTTATCCAGAATACCTGCCCTAGCAGCACCTGGACCATCCATTTCCTTTCCCTTCTCTCTCTTCCTTTTCTTATTTTTCTTCTTTTCAGCCTTCTCTGTAATCTTCCTTCCACACCCGTCATCAGATTTTTCAAAATATTCCCTGCTCTGATTTTTCATATCCCTTTTTCCACTATCAGTCAGCTGAGTGTTATCTTGTTGTGAAGAACCTTTATCAAGAGCAACTTGGTTCTTTTCACTCTTCCTCTTATTCTTTCCAACTTTTGCCACAAGATCCCTACTCCAGTTAAGCTCCATTGTCTCAACTTCTTTTTCATCTGTAATAGCGTTACCAGATGTCTCTGCATCCTCAAAATCATTATCCTGCAATCTATGACCAGAGCCACCTTCAGTTGTATCATTCTCTTTCTTCTTCTTCTTATTCTTCTTCTTCTTCTCCTTCTTCTGAATGTCCTTGTTAATGTTCCCATCGAGGTCCTCTGCACCAGAAAACTCTCCAACTTGTCCGTTTACATTGGCTTTATTATTCTCAACATTACCCTCATTACTGTCCTCTCTTAATATCTTTTTCTTCTCTTGTGTCTTTTCCTTATCCTTTATTTCATTAATCTTCCTTTTGGTGATGTCTTCTTTCTCATATGGAATCGCATTACCACATGTCTCATTCACAGTTGCGTGAACATTACTCTCTGCATCCTCAGCATTATTCTCTTGCAGTCTATGACCAGAGCCACCTTCAGTTTTATCATTCTCTTTTTTCTTCTTTTTCCTCTCCACCTTCTGAATGTTCTTCTTAATGTTTCCATTGCAGTCCTCTGCACCAGGAAACTCTCCAACTTGCCCGTTTACATTGCTGTCATTATTCTCCACAATACCCTCATTACTCTCAGCTATTAATCTCTTTTTCTTCTCTTTTACCTCTTTCTTATCCCTTCTCTCACCAATCTTCCTTTCGGTGACGTCTTCTTTCTCATATCTTCTTTTCTGGCACTCATTGCTTCCCTGCTCAGCCTCACAAACCACAGTATCACTCCCTTCATTCTTCTTGCTTTTCTTATGCTTTTTCTTAGACGAGTCCATCTCCCCAACCAACAAATTGTCCTCCTAAACTAGTCCAGCTCCTAATGGTCAAAATGCAACACAGAAACACTCCACAACTTTCTGCAGCTCAAAAACATAAAAATAAGATGAGACATTATAAATCAGATAATTAAAGTCCTCCATTTCATTTTTTGGTCTATACATCAACAACAGGTACATTATCCAGAAACATTAGAACTAAAATACTCACAAGAATTTAAACTAACACAATTAATCCAAAGTTTCTTCAAGAATATTTGTTAAAAAAAACAATCCATAAGAGAGCTTGTATTAAATGCCTAATCTGCCTCAAATTCATTAGAAAACTATCTCATACACATACAAGAAAAATCTAAGTACACAAGCCTCAATGTTGAAGGAAATTTACAAATGTATCCACACATAACACATAAAGGAACAGCCTTACCCAGCGGTGAATCAGAGCATTCTACAACAAACAAAAGATGAAAATTTGAAGGAAAAAGCTATAGTTGGGAGCTGAACTCAATGCAAGAAAGCACATGACAAAGTTGGAATGTAGACCACAAGAGCAGTGGAAACTAAAACAGTTGAGAGTAGCAACTGAATGAACCACAGATTTACTTTCACCAATACAACATTCCCAGCCTTATTTCAATCACATTGACACTATCCTCTCAAGGCTCAATGTTTTCTTTAGCTTACCAAAATCAAATCTCTTCATGATTCCATTATATGTCCCTCTGTAAGATGTAGATGAATTTGTTTCTTAATTGCTAATTTAACTAGAATAATTAAAAGTATTTCTTACTGTTTGGCTAACTTACTATAAATTTCCAAATTAAAAATTTTTAAACAGGAAAGAAATAAAAACCCACTGCCAAAAGGAAGAATTATAATACACACATAAGATGCGAAAGACAAACCTTTACCAAGTTCTGAATCTCAGCAAAAAAGAAGAGCCAATGGGAGGCCTCTTTGCAATGGTCTGAAGATGCCTCAACTCCTCCAAAATTGAGAAAACCTAGAAAAACTTGAATAAATAAATAAACCAGAAGATAAAAGGAAAATTGAAAAAATAAATAAACCAGAATCTGATTTTAAAAAATAATTGAAATTAGAAAGCGATATTCATATCCTTTCATTAAACCTTTAAAATATTGAGAGCAAGGAGAGGAAGATGAATTTTTTTTTTTTTTAACAATTAAATGAGCTACATAGAAGAAAGGGGTTTGAAGTAGGAGGAGAAAGAAGAGAGAGTATGGAGCGGAGAAGAAGATTACAAAAGCCATCAACATTACTTATTCGGAAGGAATTACCTGGTGTAGAGGAGCAGCAGCTGCGAGGGGCGGTAAGGGAACGACGATAAAAGGATCGCGGCCTGAATTGAATTGATAGGGGGAAATTTAATGGGGGATGCGATTCTCACTGTCACTTGATTGGGGAAGGAGAACGGTCGGGCGACGTCTGAGGTAAATGAAACGGCAGAGCATTAACTAGGCGCCCAAGTGAGGTATAAATTTATTAAACTGGAATAAAGATAATAAATATAGTTTGGGAATTTATAATAAAATTTTATTTTTTTCATTAAATTTTGATCTCTAACCCTTAAAAATTATATAACAAAGTTTCATCAAACCATTGTTATGGCTTAAGGAAACCCTTTTTTTTGCTTTCAATCAACTGTAAACATTAAGAGATATTATAGGGTTTAAAAAGTTCTAACTTAAAAAATTTATGAAATTGGCAAAAAGATACTCTGGTGAGAGATTAATTCTAAAAACATACCCTGAACTTTGTCTATTGCTAGAGTATCTTCTTGTCAATTTTACAATTTTTTATTATATTTTTTATGACTATTATCTCCTATAGAAGGATAAAATTTGTTTTTCAAATTTTATTAGAGCATAATAGACATTACTCATTTCTTATAAGTTTCTGTTTGATTCAGTTTATTGGAAAAGCAAAATTGCCCCTAATTGTCATTTTGAAATATTGGGTACTTAATTGACATAATAACAAAGTTCAAGGTATTTTTTTGGTATTAACTCTAAACAAAAGGATAAATTTATTTAGGGTTAATACAAAAAAAAAGTATACTGAACTTTGTCATTATGTCAATTAAGTATAAAATCTTTGAAAATGACAATTAGGAGGCAATTTTGATTTTTCAGTAAAATGAATTGAACGAAAACTGATCGAAAATGAGTAATTCCATAGGAGGGAAGTTAGTTATCAAAATAGATGGCAGAAATATAATAAAAAAATTTATGAAATTGTTCCAAAAAAAAGATACTCTGGCAATGGGCAGATCTCATGGTACTTTTTTTGTATTAATCCATTGTCAGAGTATTTTTTTGACAATTTCACAAATTTTAGAGTTTAGAACTTTTTAATCCCTATAATATCTCTTATCCTTTATAGTTGATTGCAAGCAAATGAAGGGTTTTTTAAGCTACAATAATGATTTGATGAGGTTTTTGTATATGGTTTTTGAGGGTTTGGAGAAAGAAAAGAAAGAGATTCATGCCATTTTTTTCTTCTGATGGAATTTTGAAGCAGTTGGGGTTTTGATAGTCTTGGGAAGAGAGAGTTTTTTTTAATTATATTTCTTCCCTTCATTTTGATGACCAGTTTCTCTCGTATGGAAGGGTAAAATTTATTTTTCAAATTTTATTAGGACATAAAAGACATTACTCATTTTTTGATCAGTTTTCGTTTAATTTATTTTACAAAAAAGAAAAATTGTCCTCTAATTGTCATTTTCAAATATTTAGTACTTAATTGACATAATAGGTAAAGTTCAGGAACCTTTTTTGTATTAACTCATTTATTTATTAAAAAACAAAAGGATTAAATTTCAATTTGGTTCTCTGGAATATGAGATTATCTCAAGTAAGAACCTAGGTTTTAAACAATTACTAAAGAATCTCTAAAATTAACCAATTGGTCTCAACTTAGTCCTTCTATTAAACACAAACGGGAGGCTTGTTTTGGGAGTTAAATTGGGATTGAAGTGCAATTAAGTAAAAATATATATAAAGGATAATTGAGAGACCATTCAAGAATAATTGAATGCTTGAGGTTGTGAAAAAGAAATCAGTTCTTATTCATCAGATACCTAAGCCACAGAAAAGCAATGCTCTTCATAACCACCACTATCATCATGTCAACATATATCTCACACAAACATCAATCATAAGCAGTATACTTTAAAGGCTCTGCCATTTTAGCACCCAAAAGTTGGCATTTAGCTCCAAAATTTGAATTTTACAAACCTACAAAGAAAAATGACAAACCTTGCACGTAGGCTAACAATGTGTCTGCAACTGGCAATACTCGGTGTTGATCAGTGATGGCGACTGAGGTGAACCGATCGGAGAGGGGGGTCTTAGGCGCCGGAGTTGGAAATTGGAGCTCGGACTGTAAAGAGGCGAGGTGGGTGAAAGTGGAGGGAGAAGAGACAGATATCTGAAAGGCTTAAAACAAAAACAGAATTTCCCTCCAAAAGGCACCTTTATTTCAATTATACCCCTCTTTTTAAGAAAACGTCACTCAAACTTTGACCGTTTGTTAACGACATTCAGGGAGTAGGTGTAATTTCATTTACTTTTATTTCCTTGCCCATTTTTTTTTTTTAATGGAATACCTAACCTAGATCCATTTACGATTTGGATTATTCAGTTCTATTTATAAATGATTCCGATTCTTACGGTAAGTTTGGGGTAATTCAAAAATTAAATTCGAAAATAATAATGAACCAGAGTTAGAAAATTCTTCCAACAACGGTGATCATGTTGAAGCCCTATGCTCTCAATAATTATCAATTAGTTAGCGATAAGGCTAGAAGGACATCTAGGAAACCTACTACATATGACTATTCCTACTATATTTCTTATTATTTAGTTACTACATCTTTTATTGAAGAAAAAGAACCTTTACGTTTTGATGAGGCACTTAGAAGTCCTAATTTTAAAAAGTGATGCATGCTAGGAATGATAAAATTTTATCTTTGCAGAAAAACAAAACTTAGATTTTAGTTCCTGAACCAAAACAGGAATTAATTTATTGCAAATGGATTTTTAAAATTAAAGAATCTGATTATGAAAATGAAGCACCTAGATCCAAAGTTAGGTTGGTAGAAGAAGGCTTTTGTAAAAAAAAAGGCGTTAATTTCAATGAAATATTTTCTCCTGTTGTCAAATATAAGACAATTAGGATAATGCTTTCTATTATTGCTTTATTTAATCTTCAGTTAAAACAACTTCATGTTAAAAATGTCTTCTTGCGTGGTGATCTTGATTAAATAATTTTGTAAGCCCTAAGGGCATATGTGTACTGTTTTGATTATGATTAACTTATGCTTTGTGATAACAGAAATAATTTTATAAAGAGAACAAAAGATGCAAAAAAGAGTCTCAAGAGTAATTTACAAAGAAGCAAAAGACCACTCAAGACTACAAGGTTTTATGCAAATGAAGTGATCAAGTTAAAGACCTTAAAGACAAGAAGAATGCTTGGGGATAGCTTTATAAAGTATTTATGTAATACTTCCTAACTTGTTTATTTGATTTTTGATCAATTATATTAGCTCCTTAGAAGTAATATTTTTTTGGAAAATTATCCTTGAAAAATCAAGTGCTCTTGATAAAGCTTTGATGATTTAAAGTTGTTACATGTTCTGTAAGCTCTTGTATGTTCTGAAAGTGAAGAAAAATCTATATTTTACAGCTTTTCACAAAAAAGGAAAAATAGGTCGTCCGAAATTTTTTAGGTGTAAAAATCGAATGATCGATTTTTTTTAAAGAAAAGAAAATCGGAAGTCCATATTTTTTGGACTCTCATTAAAAATCGGCCATCCGATTTTTTAATTGGTTGTCCAAAAATTTTTTAAACATACAAAAAAATCGGTCTTCCTACTTTTGCTCTTTAAGAAAACTGGTCATCCGATTTTCTGTTCTTTAAAAAAATCGGATGTCTACTTTCCAAACCAGTCGTCCGGTTTCTGTTTTTACTGTCAAAAAATGAGCATTGCTGCTAACAGTAACGGCTAGTTTTTATCCTTCACATATAAAAAGGCTATTAATCAGCCATAAATGAGTGGTAGTTGAAGGAGTTTATAGAACACATTTAAGAGCATTAAAAGACATTTCCAATCATCAATTTATTATTCAAAAGAAAAACTTCTTGGAGCTATATTGTTTGATCAATTTTTAAAGAGGAAGAAGGGAAGCTTGAAGAAGCACTTCAAAAAGTTGTATTCTCTTTATCTCAAGCTCTTTTGGTAATATTATTCCAGCTCTTCTCGTTCATCTAATTTGTGATCAAAGGTTTTGTGAAAACCCTTTGGGTGATCCTTTGATTATCTTGTATTGTTTTATGAACTTTGAGGTTTATGTGAAAAAAGTCTTGGAGTGTGATCCTCATTGTGGTATTTTTAGTGGAATTTATAAAATCCTTGAGTAAGTCTCAAGGTAGTGGATGTAGCTCTATTGAGAAAGTGAACCACTATAAATTCTTTGTCTCT
Organism: Catharanthus roseus; assembly: GCA_028651295.1. Lineage (NCBI taxonomy): Eukaryota > Viridiplantae > Streptophyta > Magnoliopsida > Gentianales > Apocynaceae > Catharanthus > Catharanthus roseus. The sequence continues at coordinate 3,773,911 of JAPQWS010000153.1, read as the reverse complement.
CTCTCTCTCTCTCTCTTTTGTGATTTGTTCATTATTTGTATGTTTTTGTTTAATCTTTCTTTATAAAAGAGATTCTGTTTGATTAGGAATTTTATTAAAAAGAGTTATTAAATTCTTCTTCAAACAAAATCGGAGGTTTTATATTTTAATTGTGCAAAAGTTTTTTAATTAGCCAAAACTCTTATTCACCCCTCTCCCCTCCCTTCCCCCTCCCCCCATTCCTTCTCTTCCTCTTCCTTCTCCTCCTCCTCTACGGTTTTTCAAATTTATATGAAACAACCTCCTAGTTTTGAAGTTAAAGGCAAAGAGAATTAGGCCTGTTTACTCAAAAAGTCTCTTTATAGACTCAAGCAGTACCCAATACAATGGTATATAAGGTTTGATACCTTTATACAAAATTCTTGTTTTCAAAGAAATAGCTTTGAATATTGTTTATATTACTGTGGTGATTTTGTTGATAATGACATATATCTTTTTTTTTTTTTTTTTTTATGTTGATGATATGCTAATTGCATAGAAAGATAAACTAATCAAACTAAAATCTCTTTTAAAATCTAAATTTGACATGAAAGATCTAGGTACTGCATCTAGGATTTTTGGAAATGAAGATTTTGAGAAACCAAGAAAATCACTCTTTAATTATTTCTAAAAAACCCTTCTTAAATAAAAATGTTTCAAAATTTTTCATAGATTCTTGCAAACCTGTTTGCACTCCTCTACCAAGTCATTTTCAGTTATCTTCGAAAACATGTCCTAAAATTGATTTTGAAAAGAAAAAAATTATTAATATTCCTATAGAATGGAAATAGGGTCAGTTATGTATTCAATGATTTCTACTAGACCTGGCATTGCTTTCTCTATACGTCTTTTTAGTCGTTTTATTTCAAATTCTAGAAAAGATCATTGAACTGCTTTAAAATGGCTTTTGAGGTATCTAAATGGTACAATTAATAGAGGCTTACATTTTCAAAAATGGTCAAAATCTTTTGAACTAATAAGATATATAGATTTATATTTTACTGGTGATAAAGATTTTCGAAAATCAACCATTTCATATTTCTTTACTATTGCTGGAAATTGTGTTTCCTGGAAATCACAGTTGCAGCATGTGGTTACTTTATGAACCACAGAAAGTGAATGTAATGCGGCAACTGAAGTAATTAAAGAAGCAATTTTAATTCAAGCTCTCTTGTCCGAATTGAATCTTTTGCATTCGAAAGCTACTATTTTTATTGATAGACAAAGTTGTCTACACTTATGCAAAAATCATGTTTATCATAAGCGTACTAAACATGTAGATGTAAAATACCATTTCATAAGAGAAAAAGGTCACAAATGGCATAATTGATATAATGAAAATCAACACCAAGGATAATCCTGTAAATTTTGGTACTAAAATTGTTATTGCTAACAAATTTGCTCTTTGCAAGGATTTGCTCCATATTGATATAGGTTAATATTTTAACTGTTTCTAATATTGTGTGCTAAGTGGAGTTTGTTGGATTATTTCCAAAATACTTTAGGCTTTATTCTTTACCCAATGGTGATTTAAATTGGACCTCAAAATACTACTTGGGCTTGGGCTAGTAGTGGGACGTTAGGTGGGCCTCATATACCCACCTTTGGTGACCACAGCTACCACTCACTTTCATTAACTCCCTCATTTGACTCTCATTAGTCCCCTCCCCTCTCCTTGACCGAGCCACTCGGTTCCCCTCCCCTTTAATTAACTCTCTCTCTCTCTCTCTCGGGACTACTATATAATATCTTATTCTTCTCAAAGCTAATTCAATCTTCCTCTTCCTCTCTTCTCTCTTCTCTGGCCGCCTCCTCTATGAGCCTCTTTCTACCTCTTCACTTCTGCTTCTCCAATGTTCTCTGCTATTGTCGGAATCTTGTCGGCTTTTTAGCTTGACCGGTTCCTAAGAGAACTATTAAAGTTTTAGTGATAATTTTTTAGAGATTTGCTGGAGGGTACTCTTGGTATTTTGATGTTTGATTCCTGAGGATGATTTTTCATCTTCTTCTTAAGATTCTTCCCTTTACTAAATTTTTATTTACTTCTGATTGAAGATCTTAGTTAATTTGTTTATTATTTCGGATTTGCTCCGATTTTGTAATCGGTAGGTTAATCTATTCTTTTATCTTCGATTTAATTGTAATAGTAATTTAGTGTCCGCGATTTTGATTTCTAACAAAATTATTACACTTTTTCGCATATAATTACCACTTATTAATTCAGCATTTAGATGCCAACTTTAAGTTTTCAAGTTCAGTATTCAAACTTAAAATTCAAAATTCAAAACTTAAAAAATTTAAACTTCAGACTTCAGTTTCAATTTTATCAAACGAGGCGTTACCTGATTACATTTTATCAAACGAAACAATAGAAAATAATTCTTGTTATTTTCATATTGAACATTCTAGAAAACCCCAAACAAGATAGAGGAATTTAAATGGATTCACAATCCATGGATTTAGATTCCAAGTAATCACATTCCTATCTCAACTTTCCTTTCCCGTCAATCAAATAGAGCCTAAGGGAAAAATATATTATAAAATGAAATGTTTTGGGGGCGAGAAGGAGTAGGGAGGGAGATGAGTGGAGAGCGAATTTTAAAATTTTGGATTGGCATCATTAAGGTCAATAAATATAAATGATTATTAATTAGTGTATAACTCCATATGTGATTTAACGGGATTTTATTATATTTGAATTTTCAAATATATTGTAGGTTTATGCTTTATTAAAAATATATCAAATTAAGAATGGAATAAATAATGGTACAAGGACAAAGGATCCAAAGCGAAGTAAGGTTGAAGTGGCCTATAGGCATTTTGAGTTGAGTCGTTATAACTTGCACTCGGTTACACTATGCTAGGTGTAATCGGTGCAAAACCGACGTTGTTTTACTAAAGCTCACCAACTAGACAAAAATCAAAACCCACTACACCTCACGCGTCTTTCCCCACAATACCTCACGTAGATTCAAATTCTAAAACTATGGGTAGTTTCTACAAGCAAGACCATCTACTTTGTTAAGTTAGTTTTGATGGTACTCTGAATCAAAGAAAAAGCACCGTGTTTCTAATGGATATGTTGCAAAACGGAAAACCAAAGATACATATATATTGATATATGATGCAGAATTACAAAGTAGAAGTTCCAGGAAAAAAAAAAAGAATTACAAACCAAAAAATGAAAAAAAAAAAAAAAGCCCCTGCTCAGATTATAAGTACTACTTTCAAAGAGTAAATTCAACAAGCACTCGGTGTGCAAATACTTTGAAAAAAAAAACTCAAAGATTTCCATTTCTCTTTTCCACAATGTGAATCTGCATTGTCCAAACATTCTATTCAATAGATCCAACAAAAGTTTTATTGATTAAATCTCAAAGCTACAATATGATATACAAAGCACCTAAACTACTGAAACACAACCACAAGCTAATTTTGAAATATGGGAATGCCTAGTTTTAGAACTAAGAATGCCTTATTTTTAAGCTAGGAATTCCTAGTTTTATAACTGAGAATGCCTAGTCCTAAAACTAGGCATTTCTAGTTTTAAAACTTACGAATGCCTACTTTTTACACTGAGAATGCCAAGTTTCAAAGATAGGAATGCCGAATTTTAGAACTAGGAATGCCTAGTTTTTAAGACTAGAAATGCCTAGTTTTAGTACTAGGAATACTTAGTTTTTAATCTAGGAATGCCTAGTTTTATTATCGAGAATGCCTAATTCTAAAACTAAGCATTTCTAGTTTTGAAACTTACAAATGCTACCTTTTACAGTAAGAATGCCGAGTTTCAAAGATAGAAATGCCTAGTTTTTAAGACTAGGAATGCCTAGTTTTGAAATTTGGGAATGCCTGGTTTTTAAGTTAGAAATGCCAAGTTTTATAACTGAGAATGCCTAGTTCTAAAACTAGGCATTTTTAGTTTTAAAACTTACGAATGCCTACTTTTTACACTGAAAATGCCTAGTTTTAGAACTAGGAATGCCTAGTTTTTAAGCTAGGCTAAAACTAGGAATGCCTAGTTTTATAACCGAGAATGCCTAGTTCTAAAACTAACATTTCTAGTTTTAAAACTTACGAATGACTACTTTTTACACTGAGAATGCCGAGTTTCAAAGTTAGGAATGCCTAGGGTTTAAGATTATGAATGTCTAGTTTTGAAATTTGGGAATGCCTAGTTTTTAAGTTAGGCATGCCTAGTTTTATAACTGAGAATGCCTATTTCTAAAACTAGGTATTTCTAGTTTGAAAACTTACGAATGCCTACTTTTACCCTGAGAATACCGAGTTTCAAAGAGAAGAATGCCTAGTTTTTAAGATTAGGAATACTTAATTTTGAAATTTGGGAATACATAGTTTTTTAGTTAGGACTGCCTAATTTTATAACTGAGAATGTCCAGTTCTAAAACTCGGCATTTCTAGTTTTGTAACTTACGTATGCCTACTTTTTACACTGAGAATACCAAGTTTCAAAGCTAGGAATGCCTAATTTTTATAATTAGGAATGCCTAATTTTAAGACTAGGAATGCCTAATTTTAAATTTTGGGAATATAGAATTTTGAAATTTGGGAATGCCTAGTTTTAGAACTAGGAATGCCAGAACTAGGAATGCCTACTTTTATAGCTGAAAATTGCTTAGTTCTAAAACTAGGGATTTCTAATTCTAAAACTTTGGAATGCTAAAGTTTAAACACTAGAATGCCTAGTTTTAAAGCTAAGAATGTCAAGTTTTAAAACTGAGAATGCCTACTTTTAACACTATAAATGCCTAACAAAGACAAAATGGATAAAACGAGAACAAAAAATAAACATGATGTCTCCGCTGATGAAGATACGTTAACCACTGCAATTGAAAGATAAATATACGAACAAAAACAATACACTTGAATTCTTCCTTTATAATTTACGCTGCACCTACTTTTTACATTGAATTCTTCCTTTACAATTTACATCCTGCCTTAGACTTTTGATTTCCCTTGTGAACACTAAACCCCTGAATGCATGATCATTGTATAATTTGAATGCATCTTCTTCGGATCAAACAACAGTTCCAACCAACAAATCTTCAGTTGATGGTTTAACAATAGCTGCATTCACAGAGAAAAACAAAGATTAAAACACGTTAAATATGTAAATTCATGCAACATAAACCATTTAAATAAAGAAACAAAAAGGATAGGTTGAATGTTTAATTGCTTATAAAGTACGCACTATTAGCTATAAAAGTAGGTACTCTTACTTATGAAAGTAGGCACTCTCACTTATAAAAGTATGCCTTACTAAGTAAATATGTTCAAAATACAACAAAAAGCATCTAAAAATATCAACAACCAAGAAAATATAAAATTCAATGGTAATAAACATATAAAAGTAGGCACTTTTTACTTATGAAAGTAGACACTCCCACTTATAAAGTATGAACTACTAAATAAATAAGTTCAAACAAAAAAAAACACAAAATAATTACATAAAAACCAACAAAAAGCATCTAAGAAAAGCAACAAACTAGAAAATATAAAGTTTCCAATGGTAATAAACATAGGCACTCTCAAAACAAAAATCAACACTACTAACTACAGATGCTCAACTACATAATAAACTATAATGAAACCATTACTAGCTTTACTATAATTAAAAATAATGATGAAAAAAATTTAAAAATAAAATAAACGAATAAATCATCTAAATACACAAACAAAAATAAAAAGTTTGAATTTCACTGTTCATAATCATAAGCACTGCTACTTGAAAAACTAGGCACTCTTAATTGAAGAACTCGACATTGTTAGTTGAAAACCTCGACGCACATACAAAACAACGAACATCAAAACAATCAAAATCAACAATGCCTTACCTGTAACTTCTTCTTCCAATGCACGAAGAATGATTGATAACATCACAATTGAACTTTCCACATCAACAAACAGCACAATATTGGTTTCTTCACAATTCTCCATTGATTTCACAATGTTGTAAATGATAATCGATGATCAATTAAATAAAAATAGCAGGAAATCAAAAGAAATCTTGTGAATTGATGAGACTACGAAAAAGACAATCATGAGGGAAGAAGAAATTGCACAAAGCAAGTTGGAAAAGATTTGATTTTCTCGGAAGATTTGATTTGAATTGATTTGATTAGGCACGTGAGTTTGGAAACTATAATAATTTTGTTTATAATCTATAACACCAAAACGACGTCGTTTTAATAAGTGACTGCACTATGCAAAGTGTAACTAAGTGCATGGTATAATTTGCCTTTTGAGTTATGCATTCGGCTTTGATAAACAATAATAATAATAATAATAATAATAATAATAATAATAATAATAATAATAATAATAATAATAATAATAATAATAATAAGAAGAAGAAGAAGAAGAAGAAGAAGAAGAAGAACCATCAAATCAATGTATAAAAGATTATGGTTTAAGGACCATACATGTATACATCACAAGCAAGTGAAAATGTGAAAAGCTAATTAGCAGAACATATTTCTGATTTGAAATGTGAACATTTTACACCCAAGACTATTGAGGTTCAACTACACTAAGACAAAAAAGGATGAAAGGATTTTATGCTTGAGATCACTAATAGAATGTCCTCCAAGATCTCTGCCCTTCCTCATTCTTCGGACCTTTTTGGTACTAAATTCCATATGAGGATCCTGTACAAGATAGATAATATGTCAGCTAACGATGGCAAAGGTTGGATAAGAAAATTAGTATAGCATGAAGAAATTGCATTGTTGCTTTCTTGTCAATAAATGTTCAATTGCATAAAAACAAAATTATCTTATTACCAATGCACTTGTTGTTACAAAAGAAGTAGTACTAGTACTAAATTTCTCTGCTTTGATTAAGTTGAGGACATTTGGAAAGAAAGCATAATCTCAAAGTAGAAGCACTCAAGTTGGTTGTAGTCCCTAATACATTACTAGAGACGATAAACCAGGCAACTTCACATCATTGCTAATTGGCCAGTTACGAGACAACAGGTTTGTTATCCCAGTCCACTCTTGCATCAAGTAAATCGGGGCAGTAACAATTTCCAAGCAATTCAACTTGTCTAGGAAATGACTTCCCCGTGCCCACCTATATGAAGAACCATTTGATTCCAACGTTTTAGACATACATCTCCTGATGTCTAGAAGATTGTCCCAATCCATATCTTCAATGTAACTTGCATCCAAATGATAGTTCATTAACTAGGCAATAGTCATCAGAATCGGACCATTTATCTTTAGCAACCATAGGTGATGTTAATTTGCAATACCATTTCAAACAGTAAACTCCACTCGATCGGGTGGTCAATTTGTCATTGATTGTGGCGGACCAAGGGATATTATCTTGCAACATGCCATACTTTGAATGCTTCTCCTCTAAGAACTTCATTCTCAAATCTTTATTCACCAACTCAAATAAGATTGGATACTTCTCCTGAGACATGCCACCTATGTTTGCCAAGTTCCTTGGCAATATCCTTGCACTTCGGCCAATGCTTCTTATAGTACTTGAGTACCATTTCCTTCTCTTCCTCAGTCAATTTAAGACTCTCAGACCTTTTGAATAGAATATGGGCACGGGAATACACAGAAAGATATGGCCTATATGGTATGGCAGCCCATATTTCTTTCCAGCAATTTTTTAATTTACGGTGTTTACAACAACTTAGAACCATCTTTAAACCTTCGTCACCCAAGTAGCTTGCCTCTATTATATTTATAAACAGCCTGTTTCACAATTTCATCTTCTTCTTTTGAAAATCTCTTACCTAGTAATAGTGTGCCATTAGTCTTTCCTGTCCTACTACCCACAAAATCAGATGGAGGAAAAACCTTTACTTTGTTGGAAAATCTTACCGTTTTGGGACTTTTTCCAGGTTTAGAATCTTGAGAAGCTTTTCCAACTGATACTGCATTTTGACTCTTGACCTTAGTCTTTCCATTCTTAATATTCTTGTCCTCCAGTCCATTCATGGTTGAATCAGCTCTAACTTTGTTGTTTTCCTTAGCCAGATTACCTGCCCTAGCAGCAGCTGAACCATCCATTTCCTTTCCCTTCTCTCTCTTCCCTTTCTTTTTCTTCTTCTCAGCCTTCTCTGTAATCTTCCTTTCCCGTCCCTCATCAGATTTTTCAAAATATTCCCTATTTCTATTTTCCATATCTTTTTTTCCACTACCAGTCAACTGAGTGTTATCTTGCTGTGAGGAACCTTTATCAACCACAGCTTGGTTCTTTTCTCTCTTCATCTTCTTTTTCCAACTTTTGCCACAAGAACCCTGCTCGGGTTAAGCTCCGTAGTCTCAACTTCTTTCCCATGTGGAATCACATTACCACATGTCTGTGCATCCTTAAAATCATTTTCATGCAATCTATTACCAGAGCAACCTTCAGTTTTATCACTCTTTTTCTTCTTATTCTTCTTCTCCTTCTTCTCAATGTTCTTGTTAATGTTTCCATTGAGGTCACCTGCACCAGCAAACACTCCAACTTGTCCGTTTATATTGGCTTTATTATTCTCCACAATACCCTCATTAGTCTCTTCTCTTAATCTCTTTTCTCTTTTCCTTATCCCTTCTTTCATCAATCTTCCTTTTGGTGATGTCTTCTTTCTCATACAGAATCGCATTACCACATGTCTCATTCACAGTTGAGTGAACACTACCCTTTCCATCCTCAAACACATTCTCTTGCAATGTATGACTAGAGCCACCTTCAGTTTTATTATTATCATTCTTCTTTTTCTTCTTCACCTTCTGAATGTTCTTCTTAATGTTTCTATTGAGGTCCTCTGTACCAGCAAACTCTCCAACTGGCCCATTTACATTGCTGTTATTATTCTCCACAATACCCTCATTATTGTCCGCTATTAATCTCCTGTTCTTCTCTGTTCTCTTTTCCTTATCCCTTCTATCATTAATCTTCCTTTCGGTGATGTCTTCTTTCTCATTTCTTCTTTTTTGGCCCTCATGGCTTCCCTGCTCAGCCTCACAAACCCCAGTATCACTCACTTCATTCTTCTCTGATTATCTTATGCTTTTTCTTGGACGACTCTTCTATTTCCCCGACAAACAAATTTTCCTCCTGTACTAGTTCAACTCCTAATGGTCAAAATGCAACACATCAACACTCCAACTTTCTGTGACCACCAAAAACATAAAAATAAAATAAGACATTATAAATCAGATAACTAAATTCCTCCATTTCATTTTCTGGTCTATACATCAACAACCGGTATATTATCCAGCAACATTAGAAATAAATACTTGAAAGAGTTTAACTAAAACAATTAGTCAAAAATTTTCAAGAATATTTGTTAAAAAAAATCCATAAGAGAGCTTGCAGTGAATGGCTAATCTGCCTCAAATTCATTAGAAAACTATCTCATACACATGCAAGTAAAATCTAAACATACATATGCCTCAATGTTGAAGGAATTTACAATTTATTTATACATAAAGGAACAACCTTGCCAAAGGTAAATCAGAGCATTCTACAAATACAAAAGATGAAAATTTGAAGGAAAAAAGCTATAGTTGGGGGTTGAACTCAATGCAAGAAAGCACAAAAGAAAGTTGAAATATAGACGACAAAAGGAGTGGAAACTAAAACAGTCAAGAGTAGCAACTGAATGAACCACGGATTTACTTTCACCAATAAAACATTCCTAGCCTTATTTCAATCACATTGACTACGGCTAGAATTAAGAACAAGCATCCCACTATTACATATGTATTAATGCAATTAGAGACTGCACTTTCTTTGTCAGGAAATAAGCTTCAGTTTTTGTTCAGTACTGAATATCGAACTTGTATCCACAAATATAAAAGTCAACCATCCAAGGCAAATAAAAACAAACAAAAATTAGGAACCTAAGCTTCAGCTTCAGCTTAACATGTTTGACATTAGGCTCTCAAGTCTCAACCCTATGCCTCAATGTTCTCTTTACCCTGTCAAAATCAAGATTCCATTCTATGTCCCTCTGTTAGGCTTTACATTAGTAATGGAGGTGTAGATGAATTTTTGTTTCTAAACTGCTACTTTAGCTAGAATAACTAAAAAGTATTTCTCAATATAGAGCTTACACTAAAAAACATTTCTTGCATTAAAAAGCATTACCCCCCTTAATCCCCCTCAGGGGGAGATTGAGCTTCAGGCTGCAGTAGCTACTATAAAGGAAAGGTATGGTACTTTTCCTATTTGAGCTCCAAATTAAAAATTTTTAAACAGGAAAGAAATAAAAACCCGCTACCAAAAGGAAAAATTATAATACACACATAAGATGTGAAAGATAAACCTTTAATAAGTTCTGAATCTCAGCCAAAAAAAAAAAAAAAAAGGGAGGCTGTAAGATCTTTGAACTTAATTCATGTGCACATGTATTTATATAGCATTTGGACATGTAGACGAACATGTATTGCTTAATTTAATTATATGTTTGTTATTATATATTTTGAGACCCAATTAAGGTAATCTATATTTATATATGTGGGTCTGTCATCTTAATAAAAGTGGTGGGTCACTTTATAAATGTGTAGGAACCTATGGGTTGTATTGCAAAACTATGGTGGGCTTTAGCAAATGCATCTATATATTAGGGTTATAGTCCCTGATTGCACGTATGCTTTAGACCATTAGCCACCTCTAAAAAGTCCCCATCTCTTTGAGGAAAAAGACTGCGTACGTAATAATCAGAAGATTCAAACCCAATCTTCAATCTCTCAATTGCCATGAATCAAGGTACATGTTTCAATAATGAACTACTTAGATGTTGTGTTTTGTATTTCTTATGCCGGTACCAATCTGCCCAAAGGAAGATCGTTATTGTCAGGATGAGAGTTATAACCACATTACAATAACAATCTTCCTTTGGGCCGATTGCTATACACATAAGAAATACAAAACACGATATCTAAGTATTTCATTATCGAAACAAGTATCTTGATTCATGGCGATTGAGAGATTGAAGATCGGGTTTGAATTTTCTAATTGTTATATACGCAGTCGTTTTCCTCAAAGAGATGTGGATTTTTTAGAGGTGGCTAATGGTCTAAAGCATAGGTGCAATTAGGGACCATAACCCTAATATATAGATCTATTTGCTAAACAGTCCATCATAGTTTTGCAATACAACCCTTAGGTTCCTACACATTTATAAAGTGACCTTACACTTTTATTAAGATGACATGCCCACCTATATAAATATAGATTACCTTAATTGGGTCTCAATATATATAATAACAAACACATAATTAAATTAAGTAATACATGTACGTAAATTAAGTTTAAAGATGTTCAAATGCTATATAAATACATGTGCGCATGAATTAAGTCTAAAGATCTAACAATCTCCCACTTGGACTAATATTCATGTACGCACTTGTCCAAACAATTATGTGATTGTCACACATTACAATTTATCATCTTAAACCAACTTTGTCCATTAATTTCATTAATACGCGGATCAAAGAGACTTTCACTACATTAAAAGAATAGTTAAACCCATCATTGGTCACATGCATTAATTCAACTAAACGACCTGAGTTGAGTGTGGATTTGTATCATGGAAATTACATGTGAATGTAATCTATGCCTACCTATTTCCAACCGGTCTAACAAATTTAGATCAATGTAACATATAAATAGGAAATGAACAACTCAACAACATAGTTTCAATTAGGGCTGTAAACGGATCCAGACCCTCTGGGTACTCCCAAACCCAAACCCATACCCTTATAGTGAAACTTGGACCCAGATCCAGACCCATACCCCTCAAGGTATAAAATTTATAGACCCAGACCCGACCCTCCAGGGTCCAGGGTAGGATTTGGGTATACCCGTACCCCTATGACATTTTTCTATTTTTTTCCTGTTAAATAAAAATATATAAAACAATGTATAATCCTAAAATAAAAATTTTAACATGATTAACATAATTTCCTCAACATCTCTTTCAACAAATACAATCATTTAACATCTCTAATTCAAATGATTAAAAGTTCAAATACACACAAAATCTTCACAGTACATTAATCTTATAAAAACAAAAGTTCTAATTCAATACAATATATTAATCAAAGCATTTGGAGACCGCTTACTCCTATTTGTCTCCTACAACCAATTGAACCAGCATAAAATGGCAAAAATTCAAAGATTATAAGGTAGAATATATAAACAAAATAAAAATTCAATTTTGTTTCAGAATTTCATGATTTCTTGATATAGTTTCTAACTTTAGAACTTAGCATCCAAGAACAAAATCACTCAGCCTCAAATATTAAACAAGAAAAGATAAAAAATCATTTCCATGATGAATCTAAAAGATCCAAAACTTAATTTCCCAATAAAAAAGAAATTGTGAGCCAACATTTTCTGATATTTAAGTATCCCATCATCAACTAAGAGAGAAAAAGATGGCAGTGCAGCAACAAAACTGGTAGTAAAATAAAGAGACATTTTATGGAATTACTATTATAAAAAAGATTTAATCTTGAGGGATTTCAACATCACCATCAGTAACTCCTGTTGTAAATCCTTAGGCAACATAAACAAACTTCTTTAACAACAAAAAGAACACAAAATGAAACATCTAGAGCATAAAACAAAGATCACAACTAATTCCACCATCAAAACGACAATTCCAACCCCAACAAAATAACAACTGGAATAGCAAAAAGATTCATTGAAACAGAACAAGCATGCAACTGAACATATTGAAATAGTGATTGAAACATAACATACATTGAAATAGTGATTACCTGTTGGGACTTAGGAGGAAGATGGAAGAATAGAGTTCGGGAGAGAGCAGACGAGGACAGCTGGACCGGTGGTGCAAACAGATGGCAGTGGCGGTGGGTATGGCTTCAGCTTCAGAGATGTGTTGAGCAGGTGAAGAAGAAGAGTGAGGTGATAGGGAGAAGTAGCAAGAAACGATAGTGACTGCTTCTGGTATTGCAGACAAACGGCAGCGGCGACAACCATGGCTTCAGCTTCAGAGATGTCTTGAGCAGGTGAAGAAGAAGAGTGAGGTGAGAGACTAAGAGTGAGGTGAGAGGGAGAAGCATCAGGAAATAGTGATGACTCTGGTATTGCAGATAGACGGCGGCGGTGACGGTGGTGGTAGGGCTTCAGTAGGTGGGAGTGAAATGAAACTGAAGAATGGAAGACTAGAGTGAGAGTGAGTAGGACTGTGAGAAAATAATATGTTTTAAAATTTATAAATTATATATTAATATAATATAATATATATAAATATATATTATTATTTTATTAGTATGAGTATACGGGTCTGGGTATCACCATACCCTGCCCAAACCTATATTACAGAATATATACGGGTACAGATATGGTTACGGGTCCGCGGGTAAAAATTTTAAACCTTACCTGCTATAAACGTGTATAGACCCGCGCGGGTATGGTAAGATCCGTCCCGTTTACAGCCCTAGTCTCAATGAGAAAATGGTAGAAAAATTATTGTCTTATTAACAATAATAAATAAATAAAGTATGATCTTAAATATATATACAGACTCCCACTGAACTTAGACACCGTCTAAAGATACAACACCCATATGGTTAGTATGTTCTGGAAAGACCTTCGGTGTTAATGCTTTAGTTAGCGGATCCGCAAGCATGGAGCCTGACCCAATAAGCTCAATATTGATTATACCATTCTGAACTCGCTCTTTTACAACTAGAAACTTGAGGTCTATATACTTAGATTTTGTTGAGCTCCTATTATTGTTAGAATAGTAGAATGCAGCTTTGTTATCACAAAATAATTTAAGTGGTCTCTCAATATTGTCGACCACACGTAGTTCTGTAATGAAATTATGCAGCCAAATTGCTTGATTTGATGCCTCAAAACAAGCTACAAATTCTGCCTCCATAGTTGAAGAGGCAATGAGTGTCTGTTTGACACTTTCCCATGATACTGCCCTTTTAGATAGCATTAAAATATATCCTGATGTAGATCGCATGCTATCTGAACATCCACTTAAATCGGACCAACGATCTCAAGTTTATCCATCTTTCTATAAGTGAGTATGTAATGTTTTGTTTTTTGCGAATATCTCATGACCCCCTTGGCTGCTATCAATGTGCAAGACCTGAATTACTCAAATATCTGCCCTACATACCAACTATGAATGCAAGGTCTGGACAAGTACAGACTTGTGCATTCATAAGGCTTCCAAATACTGAAGCATAAGGAATACCTTCCATTTGCTTGGATTCAAAGTCATTATTAGGACACTATTTGAGATGAAACTTATCTCCTTTGGCCACAGGAGTATCAAACGATTTACAATCTTGCATTCCAAATCACTGTAATACTTTCTCGATATATCCCTTTTGTGACAATCCAAGAATTCCTCGAGAATGATCTCGATGAATTTGGATTCCTAATACAAAAAATACTTCACCAAGATCTTCATCTCAAATTGCTTCGAGAGAAATTTCTTAGTTTCATGCATTAAACCTACATCGTTACACGCAAGCAAGATGTCATCCACATAAAGTACTAGAAAAATGTACTTATTTTTACAAAACTTTTGATACACACAATCATCCACAACATTTGTATCAAAACCAAAGGATAATATCACATTGTGAAATTTATAGTACCACTGACAAGAGGCTTGTTTGAGCGCATAGATGGATTTCTTAAGTTTATAAACCAATGGTTTAGAATTTTTGGATTCCAAACCTTCAGGTCGTATAATATAATTGTCTCATCAATGTTCTCATTCAAAAAAGCTGTATTGACATCCATCTGATATAACTCAAGATCAAAATATGCCACTAGTGCCATAATTATTCTAAAAGAGTCTTTCAAAGAAACAAGAGAGAAAGTCTCTTTGTAGTCAATGTCTTCCTTTTGAGTGAATCCCTTAGCGACTAGACGCGCTTTATGTCTCTACACATTGCCTTGTGAATCCCTTTTGGTTTTAAAAAACTCATTAACAACCAATTGGTTTAACACTTTCTGGCAAAGGAACTAGATCCCACACGTCATTGTCTTTCATGGATTGAATTTCTTCACCCATGGCATCTATCCATTTACGAATATTCGAGCTTTCAATGGCTTAACAAAAGGTGATTGGATCATCTTCTGTCGAGCCAATGTTTTCCATATTCTCATTAAGATACACAACATAGTCATCTGAAATTGTGTTTTTTCTTTCTCGAATGGATCTTCTTAAGGGTACTGGTTCTTTAAGTTGTTGAGGTTGCTTCACAGGAACAATAGGTTGAGGAGCAATTGGATGATCAATTTTACGCAGAGCCTGTTGATTTATATTATGAGGAAGCACAACATTGTCTTGTACAGAATTTTGTTCTTGAACAAGATCAAGTACAAGAACCTGCACATGTTCAAGAACAACACTAGGAACGAGATCTGAGTTCTCATCAAAGACAAAGTTTCTTGCCTTATCTTCCCTCCCAACCTCAATACCCTCAAAGAACCAGGTATTTCCCATCTTAAAAAATGTTCTGTTTTGGGAATTATAAAACTTGTAACCCTCTGATCCTTCAGAGTATCCAATAAAATAACAACTAACTGTTCTTTCATCCAATTTCTTCTCATTATGCCTATAAGGCCTTGTCTCAGCTGGACATTCTCATACCCTTAAATGTCTTAAGACAAGTTTCTTACCTGTTCACAACTTATATGGGGTTTTTGTTGTTGCTTTAGTTGGATCTCTATTAAGTATATAGACTGCAGTTTTAAGTGCCTCCCTTTAAAGTGATTCTAGTAAATTAGTATGACAAATCATACTTCTTACCATGTCCTTAAGGGTTCTATTTTGTCTCTCAGCAACTCCATTCATGCTAGGTGACCCTAGCATAGTATACTGAGGGATGATCCCACACTCTTCTAAGAATTTGGCGAATGGCACTGGATGTTGTTCACCTGAACCATCATTCCTGCCGTAATATTCTCCCCCATCGTCAGTTATGATGCATTTAATCCTTTTGCCTAGTTGATTTTCAACTTCAGTTTTAAATGCTTTGAACTTATCCAAGGCCTTTGATTTCTCATGTTTTAAATATAGGTAACCATAATGAGAGTAATCGTCTATGAACGTTATAAAGTATTGTTGACCATTGCAGGAAGTCACAGAGAATGGTCTACATATATCTATTTGTACCAGTTCTAGGACCTCTTTAGCTCTCTCTGCACCTACCCTTTTCTTGTCTGTTAATTTACCTTTAATACACTTGACACATATTGTATTATCTGAAGTGTCAAGCATGTCAAGAATTCCTTCAGACACAAGTCTGTCAATTCTCTTTTTGGAGATATGACCTAATCTTTTGTGTCATAATGAATAAAAATTTTCATTAGTTAATTTTCATTTGATACCACGTGTACTTACATGCAAGGATTCATTAGAAGAAGTAGTCTCAAGCTCATATAAATTATCATAAGGATATAAAAAAACCAGTTCCTAATAATTTAGAATCAAAATAGAGACAACATTGTCTATTACCAAATGAAAAGAAAAACCTTCTTTGTCCAAAATAGGAATAGAAACTAAATTCCATCTAAATGACGGTACAACAAATGTCTCTTTTAGTTCTAAAAATAAACCAGTCTTTAATGATAATTTAAAATGCCTTTAGCTTGAACTTCTGTCGTACTGCCATCTCCCTTATAGATGAATCTTTCATCATTCCTTGGTTGGCGATAACTTTGGCAACCCTGCATAAATATACTTATGTGAGTAGTGGTAGCAAAATCTAACCACCAAGTATATCTTAGCATCGAAACTAAATTAACCTCTAAACAAACAAAAGCTAGAGGCGTACCTTTCTTTACGCATCATGTGTGATACTTGAGGCATTCCTTCTTAACATGAGAGGGATCTTTGCAGAAATAACACTTTATATCTTTCGACTTATCCTTCTGTTTTTTCTTCGCTGATGTATCCTTAGTCATTTTGCCCTTTCTTTTTTTGTTATCTTTTGAGAAAGTGAGATTAACACTCTCGACCTTATGTTGCCTCATCTTTTCTTCCTCCTGCAGTAAATGTGAGATGAGTTCGTTGACTGTCTATGTGTCCTTTTTACAGTTGTAACTCACCTCAAACTGGACAAATTGAGGAGGAAGAGTCATCAAAACAAGGTACACCAGTAGATCATTAGGAAGATCCAACTTTAGTATCTTAACTTTTGATATAATATGAGACATCTCGAAAATGTATTCCCTAATGTTTCCCGAACCATTGTACCTCATGGTAGTGAGTTTATGCAATTGCATAATAATCTCTGCCTTTTTGCTTTTTATAAAGCGTTGTTCCAACTGTTCGAGAAACTTAACTGCATTATTCTCATATGTTATGTTAGCAAAAAAAGTCTCTAGAATTATACTATTCATGATACTTAGACTTAACCTATTTGACCATTCCCACTAAGCCATTTCCCTCCGTTGTCCAGAGGTACTAGTATCCGTTAGCTCAGCTGGTCGTGGCTCCCTAATGGCCAAGTCCAGATCCAGACAACCCAGATGAATTGCAACCTTATCTTTCCAAGCTTTAAAGTTAGTATCATTTAATGGCAGAATATTACCCAAATTAGCAGATAATTGAGCAACAGAGGTACCAATAACTGTAAAAGAAAACGTAATATAATAAAAATAAATAAAACTCACTCATATGTATAAAAACTTTAACAATTCATGGGCTATATTCATAAAAAATCCTATCACAAGATTATCGGTGCAATACTAAGTTTAGTCTTTGGACATAGAGTTAGCTTGCAAGTGATTTTTCTTGACGTAGTAATCGAGCACTAATAGTAAAATCCAGTCAAGTATCAAGCCTTCCTTTGGGTTGACTTAACACTTACTATAGATACTTATTAACTATTACATGTTCATCACCATATGCGTTTGTAACTCTCAGCCTAACAATAACAATCTTCCTTTAGGCCGATTGCTACCCGCATAAGAAATACAAAACATGACTAAGTAGTTCATTACAGAAAGATTTTCATGGGAGAGCCTACTTTGGTAGGATGTTGATATAGTCGATTTTTAATGCAAATAAACACCTTAAGTTTTAATTATTAGTCTTTGAAAATATTTTATTTATTTATTAGTCATAATTATTATATTTAATTTATTTTATTTATCTTTGTGCAGATTTCTAAAAAAGAATGGAAAATAAAGATTTCATATTAAATTTGGTAAAGGGAACCTGCAGTATTTGAATCCTTTAAGGATTAGGATTAGAATTTTAGTTGAATCCTTTAAGAATTAGGATTTTGCTTCTCTTTTGTCTATATATAGAAGAGCCACGCAAGAAAGGTGGGAGGGGGAAGATCAAGAAAAAAAGAGAAGAGCTGCGGCGAATTTTCAATTGGAGAAGAAGAAAGCCATGATCT
Organism: Catharanthus roseus; assembly: GCA_028651295.1. Classification (NCBI taxonomy): domain Eukaryota; kingdom Viridiplantae; phylum Streptophyta; class Magnoliopsida; order Gentianales; family Apocynaceae; genus Catharanthus; species Catharanthus roseus. The sequence continues at coordinate 3,755,501 of JAPQWS010000153.1, read as the reverse complement.
ATTCCAAGAAATTGGTCTTTCTTTCCCTTTAACCATAAACTAATTTTCTCTTTAGAGTCTTGATAAAACCCTAGCCATGTGACTTTGATTTATTTTATTTTTGGAGATTTATTATTTTATTTATGTGATTACATATCTTGGGATGTTTCTTGGTTTAATGCAATTAATTCTTTGTGATTTTTCTTATAGAACAATTGTTTGGTTTAATTGATACTTTTATCCATGCTTGATTCTTGTAGTCTTGAGTATGAGAGATATGTAATTTTTGCAAGTATATTGTGGGTTTTAGAATTGGATAGTTCATGCTAATTTAGATGATTTATATCATAGGAATGAATAAGTCATGCTAATGGTTAGATGGATTATGTCATGCATTTAAGCACAATATATTTCTCTAAAATCGAAGCTTGTAGCCTAGATCACTACATGTATGTTTAATCTTTTCTCCTAAATAAAATTAAATCATTGTTATATAAGTTAGTGGTGGATTCAAGGTTCTAAATCATCTCCTTTGGTTAATCTCCTATTAGTTTCAATTATTTATTTTATTCATTAGTTTTAATTTAATTTAGGAATAATAATGAAATCCCGTTCTTATTTTTATAAAATTAATTTAGGAAGATAATAATTTAAGTAGTTAAGGCTTTCTCTGTGGTTCGATACCTGATACTTCTGTATTACATTGATCTTGTGCACTTGCAAGTATTGGGTTTAAAACTTAGTTAGAAAAATTCTGATCAAGTTTTTGGCGTCGTCGCTGGGGAAAGGTTAAATTAATTGTTTGTGTTATCGTCTCCTAAATTTGTTAATTTTTTATTTTTACTTCTTTTATTTTTTTATTTGTTCTTGAAAAAAATTTTTTTTAGTTATCTTCAACTTTTTATTATTATTATTTTTATTTCATTATTTGATGATTTATTCTTCATTATTATTTGTAGTAAATTTTTTTTCTTCTTTCTTGAATTTGTTTATTAATGCATGGTCGTCGTTCGCTCTCTGTTGATTTAAAAGAATTTGATCTTGAGATAGAGCGTACACTTAAAGCACTTAGAGCACAAGGAAAAATCACAAACACTTGTGAGGTTAAAATTGCTGAAAATCCACGAGCATTAAGGGAGTATTTTACTCCTAACACTTATAGCTCACCAATAGGTAATAGACTACTTGAAATTGAGGTTAATCACTTTGAAATCAAAGCTTCTACTATTCAAATGTTACCATCTTTTTATGGGCTTGAATCTGAAAATCCTTATAAGCATATTGATGATTTTTAAAAATTTGCTCTACTTTTAAACTACCTAATGTTACTGAAGATGCTATTAAATTGCGCCTTTTTCCTTTTTCTCTGAAGGATAAGGCTAAAAATTGGTTGCACACACGTGAGAGAATAGGTACTTGGGCTGAGATGTTTAGGGAATTTCTAAAAAAATGTTTTCCTATGGGTAAACTTACAAGGTTAAGGAGAGAAATCACTACTTTTCCCAACAAAATAGTGAACAATTTCATGAGAGTTGGAAGAGATTTAAAGAACTTCTTCGTAGTTGCCCTCACCATGAAGTTCCTAAATGGCAGCAAATCCAAAGTTTTTATTCAGGATTAGATGAAAGAAATTGCCAAATGGTTGATTCCTCTTATGGTGGTACCTTTCTTCATAAAATCGCAAATGAGGCGTGGGATTTATTTGAAAATTTGAGTGATAATTCATAACAACACGCCACCTCCTCACGTGTAGGCACTTCTAGACAAATAGGAAATAGAGGAATGTATGGAGTTGCTCAAAATGTTAATCTTTCTTCGAAAGTTGATGCTTTATCTAAAAAATTTGATCAATTATTAGCTTTGAATACATTGCCTACTAATTTTCCTAATGTGCAAAGTGTTTGTGCAATTTTCTCTAATCCTTCTCATATTATTTATGATTGTCCTAGCACTATTCCCATAATTTGTGCAGGAACAAGTCAATTCAGCCCAAGAATTTCACAGACAGAGCGACCCATATTCAAACACGTACAATCCAGGCTGGAGAAATCATGGAGGCAACAAGGAGGGGAAGGTCAATTAGGCCAACAACAATATCAACAGAACAAACAATCTGGTCAATCTCAAAGGTATGTACCCCCTCACCCTTCTCAAAGTGGAAACTTTATGTTTGAAGAAAAAGTCTTATCTGCTTTGAAAGGTCTAGAATCTATGACACAAATTCTAGACTCACACACTCAATTTATTGCTAAGTTAGAAACTCAAATAGGGCAACTAGCTAATACAATAAGTAGAAGAGATGAGGGTAAGCTTCCTAGTCATCCAATAGAAAACCCTAGAGCTAATCATCATGAATAAGTTAAAGTTGTAATCACTGTTAGAAATGGGAAGTTGGTAGATAATAAAGTAGGGGAACCTATTGAAGATAGTGAGTTAAATGATAATGAAACCAAGGGAATTGATATTAGAACTAAAATTAAAAGAAAGATAGAGAAGGAACTAGCTTCTTCCTCTAATTCTAAGACTCTAAAATCATCTCCTACGGCTTCATATAAACCAAAGGTTCCTTATCCGCAAGCTTTATTACCACCCCCACATCTTAGAAAGGATAATAAAAGGGAAGATATTTTAGAAACGCTCAAACAAGTTAAAATTAATCTTCCACTTTTAGAGGTTATTAAGCAAGTCCCATCGTATGCAAAATTTCTTAAAGACATGTGTACTTTTAAAAGAAAATCTAAAAGCAATGTTTCTAAGAAAATCTTCCTAACTGAACAGGTGAGCTCCGTTTTGCAATATAACACTCCACCTAAATATAAAAATCTTGGTGTCCCTACTATCTCATGTCTTATTGGTAATCATAAAATAGATAGGGCACTCTTAGATTTAGGTTCTAGCGTTAACTTGCTTCCATACTCTGTTTATGAAGAGTTAGGATTAGGGGAATTGCAACCAACTGATATGACCTTACAGTTAGCTGATAGATCAATCAAGGTACCTAGGGGGAGGATAGATGATGTTCTAGTTCAAATTCATAAAGGTGTCTTCCCTGTAGACTTTGTGGTCCTAGATATGGAATCTGGTAGATCTTCTTATAATCATATTCCCATTATTCTAGGTCGTCCTGTCTTAGCTACTATTGATGATACTATTAACTGTAGAACTGAGGTTATGGATGTCTCTGTGATGAATAGAGGGTTAGATTAAATATCTTTAAAACTTTTTCACAACCTTCTATAGAAGATAATTGTGATTACTATTTGGTAGATGTAAATGATGAATTAATTAGAAGAAACTCTACCTCTAATGTGTTCAAAAGATTATACTTCTATTGAGAAAGAAAACTTAATTTACACTAAGGATGTTAATTCTAATATTGCTTGCATTACTCCATTAAAAAATTCTTCTTGGATTGTGAATCATGAGCTTAATATGAGAGAAATCGATCCTAGCTGAATGCGAAATAATTAGGGAGTCTGGCTGAAGACTTTAAAATTAGCGCTTTTGGGAGGCAACCCAAATTTTAGTTTATTTGTTTATTTTATTTTTATATTTTTATTTTATTTTATATTTGTTTATTTATTTATTTTTATTCCACTTGATTGGTAGAAAGGTATGAAATGTTTGTTTTGTAGGGTAATAAAACAACTTATCATTATCATGGAGATTACAGAGATTGTTTACTACTCTTGCAGACATGCATTAATACTGCCTCTTCTACCAGGTTGTGTTGCTCTTTTCTTTGTCTCTTCTCTCCTCTTGGTATTCTTTTATCACATTGTGGACAATGTAGGGTTTAGGTGTGGGGGAGAAGATGATTTTATTCTGAGAGAAGATATTTTTATTCTGGTGCCAATTATTTTTTATTTTTAATTTTTGTTTTTCTTTTTTTTTTGGTTCAATTTTTGCTGATTTTTTTATTATTTTTACATTATTTTGAAAAAACCAAAAAAATATGATTCACTTAAAAGAATGATTCTTTTTGAGTTCCTTTTAAAAATGTCTTGAATAAATTGAGAAAAGTACTTGTTTTCTTGTTTTTAATTAGGGTGATGGACTTATGTTCTATATATGTTATAACTTTTGCATGACTCACTTGAGCACATGGGTTATTGTTAGTATTTAATAAATCCTTTATATTATTTTTGAGCTACATAAAGTTGATAAATCTCTTCCGTACATTCTAGAACTTACTTGAGTACCTCTTGAGGCGAAATAGAAAGGTTTTCCTGATTTGACTCAGAGACGATGGTCATAGGCCTTCTTCGAATCGTTTGCCTTTCAAGCTTAAAAAATCTCATGATTTTTACCTTAGTACCCTTTTGAGCCTTAAATGTTATTTCTTTCTTTAAACTACTTAAATATTAACCCTTAATCTTGTAGAGAGCTTAATGTAAACTTCTAACTTGTGCTTCAGTGATGGGTTGTTGTTTGAGTGTTATGGAAAGAGAATAAGCTATTTTGACAAAAAGGGAGAAGAAAAAGAAAAAAAAGATATGACTTGTTGTGCTGAAAAAAAAAACAAATGTATTGAGCTGAAAAAAAAAAGGAAAAAGAAAGAAAAGTTGATACATGATTGTTACAAGTCACAAGGTGCAAAGAAAAAAAAAATTCAAGAAGCTCGAATTTGTGAATGTAAGAAAAAGAATGGCCTTAAATGATGGAATTTTGAGAAAAAGAAGATAGTAGTTGGTGAATGTATTAATGGAAAAGAAAAAAATGAAGCAAAAACAAAGTTAGAAAGTTTGTCGAAATTTTAGAATATCCATATTCTTTGCAAGCTCTCTTTTCTTTGAATTTGAATTCCTTACCTTCATTTGATAACCAACACCCTAACCTTACATTACAAACTTTAAAGTCCTACCTGATTTGAGTTGAATTTGAGAATCCTTGATTAGTGGAGAGAAGGTACGAAGAGTGAGCCTATGGAATGAACTTTTGTTGAGATTTGTCTTCTATGTGTAATTTGGAAATTTTGTTTAGTATTTATTTTATACTCTCTTATGACTACGATTACACCTTACACAAGTTTTGCATTAATTACGGGAGATAATTGAATATTTGTTTGTTTACTTGAGCTTAAAAATAAGAGGAAGAGTACTTGTCTTGATAAATTTGAGATATTGATGAAAGGTACTTAATTTGGGATTATTTTATATCTTTTCTAAAACTTTTTTTTTTCTTATTTGACTTTGCGGGTACGTCGTCTGTAAACCCTCACAAGACCATACTCGTCCACTAGGGGGAACTTAGGGGTTTAAAAGGCTTGTTGCACATGCTAAGTACAACCGTGGGTCCTACGAAAGTGGCTAGTTAGTTTTTTTTTTTATTAGGTGTGGGGGAGTTGATAGAGTCGATTTTTAATACAAATAAACACCTTAAGTTTCAATTATTAGTCTTTGCAAATATTTTATTTATTTATTAGTCATAATTATTATATTTAATTTATTTTATTTATCTTTGTGCAGATTTCTAAAAAAGAATGGAAAATAAAGATTCCATAGTAAATTTGGTAAAAGGAACCTGCGGTATTTGAATCCTTTAAGGATTAGGATTATGATTATGATTTTGCTTCTCATTTGTCTATATATATAGAAGAGCCGCACAAGAAAGGAGGGAGGGGGAAGATCAAGAAAAAAATAGAAGAGCTACGGCGACTTTTCAATTGGAGAAGAAGAAAGCCATGATCTACTCCAAGAAATTGGTTCTTTCTTTCCCTTTAACCATGAACTAATTTTCTTTTTAGAGTCTTGATAAAACCCTAGCCATGTGACTTTGATTTATTTTATTTTTGGAGATTTATTATTTTATTTATGTGATTACATATCTTGGGATGTTTCTTGGTTTAATGCAATTAATTCTTTGTGATTTTTCTTATAGAACAATTGTTTGGTTTAATTGATACTTTTATCCATGCTTGATTCTTGTAGTCTTGAGTATGAGAGATATGTAATTTTTGCAAGTATATTGTGGGTTTTAGAATTGGATAGTTCATGCTAATTTAGATGATTTATATCATAGGAATGAATAAGTCATGCTAATGGTTAGATGGATTATGTCATGCATTTAAGCACAATATATTTCTCTAAAATCGAAGCTTGTAGCCTAGATCACTACATGTATGTTTAATCTTTTCTCCTAAATAAAATTAAATCATTGTTATATAAGTTAGTGGTGGATTCAAGGTTCTAAATCATCTCCTTTGGTTAATCTCCTATTAGTTTCAATTATTTATTTTATTCATTAGTTTTAATTTAATTTAGGAATAATAATAAAATCCCGTTCTTATTTTTATAAAATTAATTTAGGAAGATAATAATTTAAGTAGTTAAGGCTTTCTCTGTAGTTCAATACCTGATACTTCCGTATTATATTGATCTTGTGCACTTGCAAGTATTGGGTTTAAAACTTAGTTAGAAAACTCCCGATCAGATGCCACTTCCACCAATCAATATAAAGCTACTAGACATACTCGTTAGAGCAACTTAATTTGTTATGAATAAGAAAAACTTTAATTATATACTATCTCATATTATGTATGTATCAAAATTCAAGATTAACAATTAAATTATGACACATACAAGAATCACATATAATATGTAAATACTGTATATATCGACATATAAATGATGATATAAAAAAATAATAATTAATTTTTTTTAATCAATGTTCTAAGAACCAAAACGTCTTATCTCCACAAAAATATCAAAATTATTGCATAGAGGATCGTGAATGCTTCAATGACTTAACAAAAGGTGATTGGATCATCTTCTGCCGAGTCAATGTTTTCCATATGCTCATTAAGATACACAATGTAGTCATCTGAAATTGTGTTTCTTCTTTCTTGAATAGATCTTCTTAAGGGCACTGGTTCTTGAGGTTGTTGAGGTTGTTCCATAGGAACAATAGGTTGAGGAGTGACTAGATGATCAATTTCAGGCAGAGCCTATTGATCTATATTATGAGGAAGCATAACATTGTCTTGTATGGAATTTTGTTCTTGAATAAGATCAGGTACAAAAACCTGCACATGTTCAAGAACAACACTAGGAATGAGAACTGAGTTCTCATAAAAAACAATGTTTCTTGCCTTATCTTCCATCCCAACTTCAATACCCTCAAAGGACCGGGCATTTCCCGTATCAAAAAATGTTCTGTTTTGGGAATAATAAAACTTGTAACACCATGACCGTTCAGAGTATCCAATATTAAAAAGCATTTCTTGCATTAAAAAGCATTACCCACCTTAATCCCCCTCAGGGGGAGATTGAGCTTCAGGCTGCAGTAGCTACAGGAAAGAAATGAAAGGAAAAGTACGGCATTTATCCTATTTAAGCTCCAAATTAAAAATTTTTAAACAGGAAAGAAATAAAAACCTGCTACCAAAAAGAAAATTATAATACACACATAAGATGTGAAAGACAAACTTTTACCAAGTTATTAATCTCAGCACGAAAAAAAAAAAAAAAAGAACGAAGAGCCCATGGGAGGCCTCTTTGCAATGGTTTGAAGATGCTTCAACTCCTACAAAATTGAGAAAACCTAGGAAAACTTAAATAAATAAATTAATCAGAATCTAAAAAGAAAGTTTGAAAAAATAGAATGAAATTAGAAAATGAGTTTTATATCTTTTTATTTAAGCTTTAAAATCTTGAGAGCAATGAAAGGAAGACGAAGTAACTCTTTTTTTTCTCTTTTATATAATATTAAATGAAGTTGGAGGAGAAAGAGAGTTCATCGAGGGAAGAAGAAGATTCCAAAAGCTTTTGCATTTTGCAGAGAGAGATTGTTGTAGTACTTTCTACTAGTACTATGTTATGCATTCGGAAGGAAATTACATATGGGGTAGAGCAGTAGTAGATGAACGACGGAATTGAATTGATAGATAGTGGTTGGGAATGGGACTGTCACATGATTCGGGAAGTAGTACTGTTTGAGCAGGTAAAACGGTAAACCAAACGGCAAACAAATCTCAAGTTTGGCATAAATTAAACGGAATAAACAAAAGGATTTAAATTTCAATTAGGTCCTTTAGAATATGAGATTATCTCAAATAAGGACCTACGTTTTGAACTACTCCTAAAGATTAGGGAAGTGATATATGCATAGCCAAAAATTTAAATCCATGCCAATACTTTTATAATCCCATATTACCCTTCTGTCTTTTAACCATTTTTTATACAAAAATGTGAAATCTCTCGCCCACATAGCCCCCATCAGACTGTTCGACGTCCGGGTGGAAGATGTGTCTTTTAACCATTCTTGTTCACTTCGTCAAATGTTCATGCTCCGGCAATGGAGGAAAAATGCAGCCATGGCTTCTAAATGTCTCCCTCCCTCCAATGTACCTTCCAGCCTTATCGTTGTCACAGTAGCTGGTACCAGTTGTAAGAGATTTGTAATCCGAGCAACCTGTTTGCTCCACCCATTAGCCATTCCTTGTGAAGAGTACTTGTTCGAAGGGATTCTTCGTCATTTGGCCCAAATTGAATTTAGTCAAAATAATTTTCTTAATGAATGAATTTTGAAGAATTTCAGAGACATTGCGTTTTCGAAATCCGAATCACAAACTTTTTTTTACATAGAATTGCAAATAGATCGATTGTCGGGAGTAAATTGCAACCCATAATTAGACAACCCGTTTAAGATGAGAAGCTTCATCTTCAAATTGTGTTTCTCATCTCCATCGGCTGTTGCACATGCAGATACACCTACTTCAAAATAGAAACTAGTCTTACAAAAAGGCAGACGTGGCGTCATGAATATGGATTTCAGGACTTACAAACTTAAATTTTACAGGGGAAATAATCACCTCTCTTTGACTACCCAGTGTTATGATGTAGCTAGCTAGTTTCGAGGCACCATTTTTTCATATAAGGAATTTATAGTCGGGAATAAAACACAGATATTGGCAAATTACAAGGAGCCTATTGAGATAAAAAAATTCACAGAAAGAATTAGACCGTAGAAATCTCAAGAACAGTAGGTAGATCTTAAAATTACATTTTCGCATTGTTGGGTGAATCAAAATTCTCACTTGATTTTATTAGTACAATATCCAATATCCAAGGTTGTTGAGCTAATCAAAGAACAAATAGAATAAGAGAGGCTACCTGGTGAGCGTGAATTTTTTTTCAGAATGAGGGATAGTGGAGAATATTTAGGAAAAGTAATACAGGGATTATAGAAGTATTTGCCCTGGATTTAAAATTAGGGTTATGAACATATCATTTCTCCAAAAATTAACTAATTTGTCTCAACTTAATCCTTGTAGTAAACACAATCGGAAGGCTTTTTTTGGGAGTTAAATTGGGATTGAAATGCAATTAAGTAGACAATATATAAAGATTATTCAGCACCAAATAATAATAATAATAATAAAAATAAAAATAATAATAATAATAATAATAATAATAATAATATGACTAGTACTATCATGTAAAGATTTAAAGAAGTAGAGGAAACCTTTACTTTGGAGCCTTCCATTGATAGTGTATCAGTATTTTATTAAGGATCGATAAATTACGTTCCGAAATAAAAATTTTATTTATAAAAAATTTTATTTTTACCAAATTATTTTCTCTCTCTACACCCCACGATTTCAAATAAAGATAACTTAATATATTATTTATACTCGTTTATCTACATGTTTATCTGCTTAAAAATTCAAAAAATACACCAAAATAAAAAAATTAGGCATTGGCGCTAACTTGGGCTGCCTTGCACCAAGGCCTAGCTCAGGGTACCGGTGTTCGCGCCAATGCCTGATGCCAAGACTATTTTTTATTTTAAAATTTTTTTTATTATTAATGTTATTTAAGTTGTTATATTAATCGTATTTTAAAATATATTTTATATAATTTTTTAATCTCCAAGAAAATTAACACAATTATATATAATTAAAATTAAACATTTAATTATCAACTAAACAAATTAAACGCTAGTATAAACATATATTTTAACATAAAAAATTCAAGTTATAATATTAAATTAAAAACTAACATAATGGTACTAAAATATATATTAAAAACATTAAAATTAATAATTACAAAAATTACAAAAAAAACAAAACAAAAATTCAAAAATACACCATCTATACACTTGAGTTACGCTCCGGCACAAGTAGGGTTATCTCCGCGCAAGTACCTGACACGACTCTCTCATTGTCTGCACCAAGGCTTGGTGTAAGGATATCCCTATTCACGCCAGAGCGTGGCTCAAAAGTGTAAATAGTGTATTTTTAGATTTTTAGTGTGTTTTTTAATTTTTATTTCGAAATTGATTGTATTATATATAATGTTCAAAACTATCCGTTTTTAAATTCAAAATCTTTAAAAAGTCACCATTTTTTAGAGAGAAGGTCGAGAAAACATTTGTAGAGAGTGTGTGTTTTGGAGGGAAAGTTATTTAAATTTTTTTGCACATAAATTTTAAATTTCAGTCATAATTTATCGATCCCCTTATTTATTTATGAAGTATAATAAAACTCCATATCTCATTTTGGATTAAAAAAAACTATATATAAAGGATAATTAAGACATCACCCAAACAGCCCAAAATCGTTTGTGCCACCATATGTATCACTTTTTTTTAGAATATATTTTTTCCTAGACTTAAATTGTCTATACCACTTTGTGTATCATATACTAATTTTAGTATATTTATTAATAAAACCAATTAAATAAAAGATAAACTTAAGAGAAAATAATAAACTCTAAGAGAAAAATATATTATAAAAGTAGTACAGAGGAAGGTGCACAAAAGTGGTACAGAAAATGCTATATAATGTGGTATAAACGATCCAAGTCCCACCCTGACCATCACTTGTTTTTCCTTCTGTAAATCCAAGTAGTAACAGGGGAAGGAATGTTGATGTTGAAAAAAGGAAATCGGTTCAATCGGAAGAAAAAAAAGAGGGGTAAAATTGGTTCCAAAACTATTTAATTTGTCTTAATTTAGTTCTAAAATTACCTTTTATGTAATTCTAGTCTCAGAACTATTTTTCTCCCAAAATATTGATCCTTATGACCTCTGAGGGCAGCTACCTTGACGGCATGGCAGCCGTTTTCTCTATGGCAACAATTGCCCTAGCTTTGGGAGATCCGGGCCTCATGGTGGCTTTGTTTTTTTGGTGCAACGTGGACTTTCTCGTTTAGAACTTTTGTATGTATATTTTTGTGTGGTTTATTTTTGTAGTAATAGTGTAAAATAATTAGACGATAAGATACCATCTATCTACTACGGGTCTTTATAATTACTAAGCTAAATGACCTTTATGATAACTTGTCCACTAGAAGTTTTAAGACTTTCATTCTTCGATGTAACCCAATGTAATACTTTTAAAATTCCGACTGAAATTTCAAATTAGATAAAAGAAAAGCAAAGCAAATATATATTTCATGGTAATAATAATATTTTGATATAATTTCAAATCAAGGGAAACCCAGTTTGGGGTTTTTTCCCCCAAACCAGTGAGCTTCTCTGACTTCCATTAACGAGTTTGTTTCATGAAAATTAAAAAGGAGGACATTACACATTCCTTGTTTTTTGCTCAGTTGTGTATTATGCAATTCAAGCCGGCACCTATTGGGTAGATATCAAAATAATGGATCAATCCTCATCAATTTATATTGCACCAAAAAAAAAAAAAAAAAAGACCAAGAATTACTACAATGCAATAGAACATCATTACATCCTTCAAACTTGAAAGAAACTTCTTATCATTAATTCAATAGGCTTGCTAAAGGTTTTAGTAGCTGCCAATATTAATTTCCATTTACAGAGAGAGCTTGATAGTAAAATGCTACATTTCCAGACAGATTCTTGGAAAGAAATCGGTCAGAAAAACAAGTAAAGAGTTGCATATTGTAGTAGTATGAACAATTTTTCACCATTTTGTTGATTGGCACTTAGTAGCCTTTCCCCTGTCATTTAAGTATGGCGCAAAAGTTCTCATCACCTCCTCATATGTTGGCCTCTTATAATCGACTGCCTATTATCATCATAAGCAAAATAAGGTGTTATTATAGGCAAAATGAGGATTCAGGACTAATCTAGGAAGAGACATAGTATACCTGCTCAATGACTTCTTCAGGGCTAGCCCACTTCCACTCTGAGAATTCTGGTTCTACCTCACCGTTTGTCAAATTGATCTCACTTTCATCGCCGGTAAATCTCAAAAGAAACCTGTTCATAGCCCGAGTTATTTACCATGTAAGAAACTAGTAAGCAGAATAAATGAGTAATTTCCTTTGGTTACTTCCTGCCAAATGCATATAGAAGATGGAAAAACCGGAATCACACGGACATGTCAAAGTCATAAACTAGCTGCTGTTCCTAACATGAATGACATCAAGCAAACCCTTTCATCTATAACTAAATATTACAATAATGAAGGTGGCAACGGTAAGTTCCAATCATAAAAAATGATACCACAAGCAACCAGCTTTACTTCTGAAGCATAAATTTAGCCACAAATCAGCCACCTAATAAATCTCAATAGCACTAAAAATCTAACTAGTTTTAATTACGTTCAAAGAATATTTTCACAATATATTCATCAAATAAGTAGAGAATTTCTTGTCCCAAGAACTATAGAGGTAAAGTTGCACAAACAAAACACTACGTGGAGATTGACAAGAGAAGGACCCAGAAGAAATGGGAAGTGCAGGAAAAAAAGAAAGAGAATAAGTATCCAGAAAACAACGATAGGGAACAAGACTGTAACTCAGAGGTGTAACTAAAATTTGAATCCACTCTTAAAGCTGAGGTATGAAAGTAATTATGGACGTGGGTTTTACTATGGAAGTAGACAGTACCAAGCAACGAATCAGAAAAAGCACAATTGTAGAGCAATAATTGGATGGTATGCCTCTAATGTTTCAACTAATTATCGTTCCAATAACAATAGAGAAATAATTGACTGGGCACTCACTAAAATAACAAAGCATACTGACCATTTCTGTGCCTGACCATGCCATTCTCCTCCACCCCAAACACGATTCACTTTGGCCTTTACAGCAGGAGGGAAATCATAGGTCAACCATTCAGGAACCTGATAATATGCAGCAGCCTTTAGACACAACAATTAAATCTCTTCCTACTCGAGAATAAAGAAACAGATTAAATGTCATTTAGTTGTTTCAGACCAATTAATAACTTCAAAATGGAAAACAACAGGTTCAAGTGGTCTATGGGCATTTTGAGTTCTTCATTCCACTCTGATAAACAAAACAAAATAACCATAAAATCAATGTATAGATGATTATGGTTTGAGGATTATACATCACAAGAAGTGAAAATGTGTGAAGCTAATTCGTACATATTTCGAATTTGAAATATGAAAATATAATACCAAGCCATTTAAGGTTCATGATACCATGACAAACAAGGATGATAGGATTTCAGTTCATACAAACCTCAGCAACTATGTCAGCAGAGACAATTCCAGTTTCTTCTCGCAATTCTCTTATTGCTGCAGATTTTGGGTCTTCACCTTCCTCAATTCCCCCCTGACATAATAAAGCAATTATATGAATCTAATATGATTGCCGAAACAAGTGCACTCTCAAAGCAATAGATCTATTTCGGGTTAGCATAATATAAGAAAGAACATCATGAGCAAAACATAAAGCTGGTTAGCAGGCAGATTAACACTTATTCAGTCAACTTAATCCTCTATACAAGTCCCAAAACTACAAATAACTTAATTGAGTAAACCATTAGAGGATTTTTATGAGGATCTACAGTATCTAAGAAGAAACTCCATTTAGTAAATTGGGAACAGTTACCCTACCAAAGAAACTAGGGACTACAAATAAAAAAAAAAAATCACATTTCTAAAGCCTCAATTTAGTGGCTCACGCAGCTTGGGGATTTCTAACGCAAGACCAAGCCACCCCCTGGAATCAAATCCTAAAGCATAAGTACCTATCAAGACAAGGATCATTAACCTTAGGACAAAACCTTGGGTTAGACCTAATGCTTCCTCTATCTGGAAAAGTTTGATAAAAGGTTGGACCATAATTAATGAGTGCCTACAGTGGTCTGTTGGTGATGGATAAAAAATAAATCTCTGGACAGATCCTTGATTCGGTCCTGACTCTTTGAGAACCCTACTACAGGGGCCACTAAAACAAGGAGAAGGGGATATTATGCTAAGTAAGGTCTTTCCACATATACAAAATTTGTCACACCTTGCTCTCTTTTGATCTACCTAACTCTACCCATCTAAAAATGCTTCCAGCCTTAGCTGCTTCTAATAATCAACAAGTAGATTCTGGCTTCTGGAACTCAATAAATTCTGCATATAAAATTTTACGATTGAAGAATATTACTAATATGCATGTCTTAACAACTCAGGAGGATAGTTCTTGGTTATGGAAAGTTAGAACTGTTCACAAGATCAAAACATTCCTGAGGCTAGCTTATCGTAATAAACTGCCGTCTATAATTTTTCTATATCGTAGGAAGATCATCTCATCGCCCTCCTGTCCCCAATGTCCACATGGTCTAGAAGATACAGAAAATATCCTTAGGCAATGTGTAGCTGCAAAAACTTGCCACCTTCTTAGACCCAAACATTCAAGCTATTCTTCACTCTCAAAAACCTTTCAAACTATGGTTAAAAGAAAATTTAAAATGTCTTGAACAAATTCTCATTGATATACCTTGGCATACTATTTTCTCCTTTGCTTGTTGGACTATTTGGATCAATAGGAATAAATGCAATTTCAATCCAGAAGTAAATAATCCTTTAGGACACTACGACGTATTCGCTAAATCTATAGAATTTCACTAGAATTTGGATAGACCTGTTAGTGTTTGTAAAAGAGCAACCATTTTCATTGGTTGGATCCCCCCCTCTCCCCCCTCCCATAAAGAATTCCTAAGTTAAATGTGGTTGGAGCTGTTTCTGGAAATTCAGGGAGTGAGGGATTGGATGGTGTCATTAGAACAAGTACTGGAGATTGGATTGTTGGATTCTGCCATAAATCAGACTACCCTACTAATGTCGAAGCTGAGTTGTTAGCAATACAGGAAGGATTAAAAATTGCAGCACTACTAAATGTAGCGAACCTACAGATTGAATCTGATTCTCATGCTCTTTATATTCTGCAAGAACAAACTAATCTAGATATAACTTGCAGATCCCAATTGAAGTTGATACCAACTTGGGTCTTCAAGCCACAGGGAAGCGAATTTGGTGGCTGACTCACTTGCAAAAATGGCAATGAACTTGACTGGAAGAAGGCGTATTTTCCATGAAGCACCTTCCCCAGCTTTTGTCTACTATATAATGATTAAAAAAGGTTTCCTATACCCTCAGTCTGTTCCTGATATTACTTTTGCCACGGCTAGCTTTTGTTTCAGTTCTGGTACCAACTTTTCCCATCTCTTGACAGAGCCTAGTACCACTACTAATAATAGTACTGTCCCCTCTAGTAATACTACTGTTCTGCTTAATAATTCTAGTATTGATAATGGCTTATGTAATATTAGTATTAGTTCAAGTACTGGGCAATTTTCTTCATCTATGAGACCTAGTGCTCCAGCTAATACAAATCTATTGTACTCCATAAACTCTCTTTTTATTATCAAAAAAACAAGAATATATGACAAAATTTATCATCTCTATCAGGAAGATGTATGGCAAGTGAAAACCAGGAAAAGCTTTAGAGGGTATTATAAACCAGGAAAAGCTTTAGAGGGTATTATTACCTGCGGCATCTGCCATGCTCCAGGAACATTCAATCTGGAGGCCACAAAGACCTGCAAATCAATCCTATAGGGTTAACATGCTTAAATGCTTCCCTCAACCACAACTGTCATAATATGAGAATAAAACTGCAATATCACTTGTTTTGGGCTTATGTGCAGGACTTGATTAAAGGTGTGATAAAATCAATTTTTACAAGTACTAGCCCACATTCAATCAAATCTGATCACCAAACTAAATTTCCTGCAAGAGAACCCCTTCCTCTGTTATTATTATTATTTTTCTTTTGCCCATTATTACAGTGTTCTAGTTTGAACTCTTCATTTGTTTAATTTGCAGCCAACTGATTATATTACAATATTACTTAGTTTCTGCCAATATATATATATATATATATAAATTAACAACTGGTCGTATTAAAACATTGTAGCATCTATGTTAATTAATATTTAAACTACTTAGTTTCTGGCCATCATTGGTGCTCTTTTAAAGTTCCCCGTCATGATTCAATGACTATATCATTATCAACAATTTCATAAATATACCCATAAGGCCTGCTTCCGCTGAATTTGTTATCATGTTCTTGTTTCTTTCTGCTCTTCTTATTACTTAAAGATTCGGATGGTGAAAAGCTCTTATCATCCTAATTTTTGCATCTCCTTCATTGTCAGGAAAGCGAATTTTGAGTTTTTATGGATAACAAAAATGAAAGTAAACCAATCTTATTTGACAAAAATGGTAGCTGATTCCACCTATATATCCTCCGTTAATTCCTTTTCCTTTTTAAAATCCCCAAAACAATCTAAGATAAAATTAGAAACTAAAACAAGAAGCATACAAAATCTCCCTTATTCATCAACCACCATACTTATCTTAATTGACAAAACAAGAAGTCCTTTCCAGATCAAATTAACACCTACAAAAGATAAACTAGCAGAGACCCTTTTCATTTGCTTCCACAGTGCATGCAAATAACTCCAGAAAAACAAGGCCAATCAGCAACAATCATGTAAAAATCAATCGAGAAAAAAACAAAAGGCCAAATAGGTCAGTTGAACAACTAACTAACCAAAAAAAACCATGTTGTTACGAAAATCAGAATCAAAACAAATAAAAGAAAATAAACGGAAACAAAAAAAGAATACCAAATTATCATCGTTAATTAGACAAACTCCAACGTTGGGGCGATAACCAGAGGGAAGGCCCTCCATTGATTTTCTGCTTTTCTGGGTTCAGCTCAAAGAAAAAAGTCAGAGACTACTAAAAAAGAAAGCTTAGGAGTTAAGAAGAGAAAGTGAGAGAGAGAGAGAGAGAAGAAGAAGAAGAATAAAAAGACAAAGCTTTATTTATTTTGATGATGCGATCACTATCATAAACATCAACTGAAAGTCAACCCATTATATTATTATTTAATTAGATCAATTTGTACAAATATTTTTTCTGTCTATGATGATTGATGATGGTAGTAGTGGTGGGTGCCCTCGTGGGGTGGTGGGGTGTTGGTGGTCATTGGTGGAGGCTCGGCGGTCGTTTGTTTTAACTTTTCTTCAACTTTATTATCCTTCCATACTGCACAACACAAACTGGCTCTCCTCTTTTTCTTTTCTTTTTTTTTTTTTCCTGTTTCTCTTTTTCGGTTTAAATTTCTTTTTATACATTGAAAGTCAACACCTTAATTCAACCCCTTTTACCCACTCAAAATAAATAAGTAAGCTGAAAAAAGAAAATTCAACCCTTTTTACTTTTTCTTTCACCGATAAAATACAAAATACGCGAGAATATAAAAGATATGCAAAAAAATTAAAGAAAACAAACATTTCTCACCGAATCTTTCTCTTTTTATTCAACTCTCTCTTCTCTATAAAAAATTCAAATATTGAAGAATCTCAAATTCAGTTCTATAAAAATTTGACCGTTAAAACTTAAAAAAAGAGTTAGTCTATTGCTTTACATTCATCTTTTTACAATTTTATCCGTTTAAAAAGAATACATGGATCGAAATTGGAGGAGGCTGTAAAATATTGGGTTGGCCCAACTCAAGTGTGATATTATTTTTTTAATTAGTAATATTATTTATGTTATTATATTAAATATTTTTATTAATTTTACATCATTATTTTTTAATTAGTTTTAATTGATGTTTTATGTTAATACATGTTTATGTTCATGTTTAATGTTCTAATTGTTTAAATTTAATAATGTAATGATGTCCGGTTATAAATGTTTTATGAATTAATTTATTTTAAAACGTCAATAATTGTTATTATTAGTGTTTTAGTTATGTCTTTGTTTTTATCTTTAAGTTTGGAATAATTAAAAATTAAGTAATACCCAATAATATTAAATAATAATTTATATTACTTTGGATTACTATTTTATTACTAATAATATATGGAAATAATTTATGCGGAAAAGCAATACTAATAAATATTAAATAATTCATATTAACTTGGTTAATAATTTACTAATAATATATTTAGAAAGAAATAATACTAATGGTTCCATAAGAATATACTAAGGAAAATGTTATTGAATGATAATAATAGTTCTTAAATATTAATTAGTATTAATTAGAATGATTTAGTTTAATTAATTCATATTGAGTTTGGTTCAAAATTTCGTTTATTAAGAATTTATGGAAATAATTTATCTGCAATAATAAAATTAGTACCCAATAATTATTAAATAAAAATTCTTATTTAATTAATTAGAATGGTTTATTTTAATTATTTAATTTTTAAAAAAATTAAATTTATTAATTTGGAAAACAGAAATAAATTGGGTAGTCTATCTATAAATTTTGACTTCCAATGAGAATTATTACTCTCGGCTAATTCATTAACCCTATTAAGGAAAGCATCTTTATACCATCTAAATTCAGATAGTGTTTTACATCTCAAATTTTGTAATAAAGTTCTAATAGTTTCACTATTATCATATATTCTTCCTGTAAAATGTTCTAATATAGTAACTACTAGTATATAAACTGCTGTTTCACTATAAATTTCTTCTTTATCTTGTAAGGATAAATAATTATCCCACCAACCTTGAAGTTGGCCAGTAAATCCTGTAACTATCATTTTTGCTATATTAACATCACTATTACCAATTGTTTTGCATAAGGAGCTATACATTAACATTCTATGAGCTAGATTATAAATCTGTTTCACTGTATAACCATCTAAATTCCATTCATAAATACTTTTTCCATTGTAACTATTATTATCTATGTATTCCTTTTCTTCATGTAAAATATCTGTAGGATACGGTCTACTATAATAATTTATTCTCTGAGTTGGTCTATCAGCAAATTTATATAATTTATTAATTTCATCATTTATAACAGGCTTATAATCCTTAGTTTTTGCTAATTTATCTGAAAATTTATTTTGTAAAGTGTTAATGTTTAGTTTTTTAAACTTATTATCTATTAACATTTCAAGATCTGACATAGTCTTTAATTTATAATTTTTTATTTCAGGAGGAGGTTGAAGAGTTGGTGTAGCTAATATTGCCTTTTTTCCCGAAGATTCTATATTAGATTTATCTAATTTTTGTATCAATGTATCTATTCTTTTATGAAGAGATATTATTTGTTCTCCTAGAACATTTAAATAAATGTTTGTATAATTTTGTTGTTCTATTATTTGATTTATGTGTTTCACAATTATACTTAAAGTATCATTTTCAAATATTTTTGAAAAAGCTGTAAAACTTACTATATGATTTTCTTTTTCCATATAAAAGATTGTTGAGGAGGAAATATTCCTTTTATGATATTTCCATTTAAAAGCTTATAATCTCTTTCTAACACAGAAATATAAGGCTCAATATAATTGGACATAAACCATGGAACAAAAGGAAATAAAATATTATGATAAGCCAAGAATTTATAAAATTCATCAGAAATATGATTTCTTAATTTTTCATCAAAATTAGGGAAAAACCACTTCCTAAATGGTTCCCATCTAGGTAAATTAAAGTCTGTTTTAACTTTTTGCTTGATCTCAGATACAGGGCTAAAATCAATCTTAGGTTTATTCATAATGAAAAATTCATTTCAGATTCGGTTATTTCCGCATCTTTAGTGTTATATACACATTTTACAATGTTTTCTTTATTTTTAAATAATTTTTCTACATGATGATTATTCTCATCACGTTCACTTACCTGTGAGATAGAAACTCTGTAAGGAATATAATCCTTTTCCTCTATAAGAGGTGAAATAAAAGAATGTTCAGATCTAGTAGAATAAGTCCTTGGGATACGACCCAATCTAGATGGTGTATTATCCATCTGTATATAAACAATTCCTTCAGGAGTCTGTTCAATATGGTCAATATTATGTTCAGTCTTTGACTGGATATGACCAGTTCTTTCAAGTTTCCATTGTTGAGGCAGAGGGATTTCATCCCATTTTATAATTCTTCTAGTAGAAATTTTAGATCTATTAAAATTAGTTTCTATTAAAACAGTTTCATTAATCTTTTTATCCATTAGTTTACAATTAGGATTTAATGTAAATAATGGTTTATAATAAATTATGTAACATATACATATTAGTTCTGATCCAGAAACATAATTGTATCCATGAGTTTTAACATTTAATGTTAAAGCATCAAGTATATTAACATCACTTAAAGAAAGTGAAAGATTAGGATAAACATTAAAATAAACTGGGCCATGTGCCAGACTGGATTGTATTACACCTATGAGTGATTGTTTCCAGTTAAGATTTCTTGCACCCCTTAGACATGCAATGAAACTTTCTGGTAACCCTTCCAATGTTAAAGGTTTAAATGCAATTTGCACTAGTCCAATATGGATAAATTTATATAAATCTTT
The DNA here is from genome assembly GCA_028651295.1 of Catharanthus roseus. Taxonomy (NCBI): domain Eukaryota; kingdom Viridiplantae; phylum Streptophyta; class Magnoliopsida; order Gentianales; family Apocynaceae; genus Catharanthus; species Catharanthus roseus. The sequence continues at coordinate 3,734,959 of JAPQWS010000153.1, read as the reverse complement.
ATATCGATTTATGTCAGAAGAAGATAATAATTTAATTTCAATTTCTTCATTATCTAAGGAAACTGATTCTTCAGTAGTTTTTACTACTTGCTTTAAGCCTAGTTTTTCAAAAGTACCTAACTGATATACAGTTTTTAATTCAATCCTTGGGATTGTCCACTTATTAAGTTCTTCTAATTGATCAGGAATGTCCATTTCTTGTTTATAAGAATTTTTAATTTTTCTTTTATCTTTTAATAAATTCATTTGAATTTAATTGCATGTTAAACTATGAATCACATATATAATATAACTACATGGCTCTGATACCAAATGAGGTCCGGTGGTAGTCATCCATGTAAGAACCCAGGTTAGAAGGTACAAATTTTACATGAAATCTAGATCCGTCAACATAATTACAAAAGATAAAACCGGGATAAATGCCTTAACACGCCTTCACAACGGCTTTAAACAGGCTAGCCCTTATCTTTCAATAATTATGGCCAGTTCCAGATCTCATAACCCAAACCTTGAATCCTTACATTAGACTACTATCCAACCAGATAAAATAAGGATCTTTACAACATAATTACAATGATATATATGATTGCGTAGTTTAACATGGAAAGATTTAGCCTTTCATTAGGCTAAACCTAAAACAATAAAAAATTTAAAACAATAAAATTAAAATAAGAAAGTATTTAAAACTTTCCAGGGATAAGAAGAAAAACTGCAAACTTGTTTATTGATACAAAATTTTTACAAGAAAGGAGAGGGAGAGAATTCTCTAACTTCTGCTAATTGAGGTCCTACCCTCTTAGGATGAGTTTCCTATCCTTTTTATAGACAAATGGGTAGGCAGACTTCAACATTTCTATCTATTCTAATTTACAAAAAGATTTTAAATCCGCATAATGCTATCAGTCTAGTGCTATTACATGTGGGGCCTATGAGGGTACAATTATTGTATAACAATAATGCATAATAATGCATCTTGTCTTATTCCTTTATCTCTTTCCTTGTTGCATCTTTAATGTCTTTGACCATTTGGTCAATATCTGTTTCTGAAAATTCATCCATATCAGGATCTTGAGATTCTCCTGCTAGACAATCTTCATTTGATGATCCTGCCATTGATATATCGGTTCTGTCATCTGTAATCAAATTTTTGACTAGCTCCTTTTTTAATTCTTCCATATATGAACGGATAAGATCGTCCTTCGTTATTACTTCCTTTTGCCATTTTAATTTGGTTGCAATATGATGGAAAGGACTTGTAGATTTAATCTCGCCTTTGTCTTTCATTCTTTTGTAAGAATCATTTTTCTGTTGGATTTCATCCAAAATATTTTTACCATAAATTTCTTTAGTCTCTGGGTCGATTTTAATCAACCTTTCCCAAAATCTACTATGAGTAGCTCTTTTAAGACATGGAATATTTTGTTGAGTATAACCCACTTCTGGTGTCCATTTCCACACCCATGGTATGGAAAATTCAATAAAGAATAACATGGAGGCTATTTCCTCCGAATATTGGTCTGAACTGATATAATCAACTATTTTGGGGGATATATTAATCCATTCACCATATAATGGTTTGAATTTATCAGGGAGTATCTTCCCAGAGGTGCCATAAATGGTCCACCATTGTAAGAACCAATTTGGTAGTGGGTTGTTATAAACATTCCCGCATACTTTTATTAACCAAGTATGTTTTCTAGTGGGATTTTCATATAAAAATGCTTTATGAAATGCATCAATATAATCCCAATAATTATATTTTAATGATACTTTAGATTCAGGAATTATAGATAAACCCCATTCTTCCACGGATATAATCCTTTTTATTATAATTTTGCTAAAATTATAAATATTAGCAACTCTAATACTAGGATAAAAATGTGTAATATCACAAGAGCTTACTTTAAGTATGTGCTCATAATATTGTCTTTGTTTATAAGATGTAGCAGCATATGATGCTGTATCCAGGTATCTATTCATTAATAACCATGGATCATTTTTCCATTGTAGGTCTTTATTATCCAGAAGAAATATAATTTCTTTGTGAGTATTATTATGATATGAGGTTATATTATCCTCTTCAGATATTATTTGGGAATATGACCCAGATGAGGAGGTTTCACCTGCCTGTCTCTTTTTATTAGCAATATATTGCTTAAATTCCTCATATAATAAGGCATCATCTTCTTTATTAGTAATATTTTCAGCTATAAGCTGTTTGTTGCCCATTTGGACAATAACATTTTTTCCTGTGTTTTGAGAGGTATTACCTCTGCCTCGGCCTCGGAAATTACTTCCTCTTCCCCGTGGTATCATGCTGCAAAAATTCACGTGTCAGAAAATCTGGAAGACTATTTTCTTCACCTTTTTTATAAATGATATCAAAATCAAATGGGGCTAAATGAGCCTGCCACCTTGCAAACATTTGTTTAGAAACACCATGTTTAAAATCTTTATGAAACATAAATTTGGCTGCTTGGCAGTCAGTTTTCACTATAAACTTTTGATTATATAAATCATCTTGAAATTTTAAAATACATTTTACTATAGCTAATATTTCTTTAGCGATAGTAGCATAATTTCTTTGACTATCAGTCCATTTTCCTGAGTGATATCTAACTAAACTTTCCCTGTTATTATCTGGACAAATTTAAGTTAAGATACCTCCATAACCTATATCAGATGCATCTGTCTCTATAATTTTTTTCCAATTAGGATTTGCTAATATTAAGCAAGGCAATGATTTTACTTTCTCTTTAATTTTCTGGACTATGTGAGTATGTTGAGCAGTCCAGGGTTTATGATTCTTTTTTAATCTATCATATAAGATAGCTGTATCATATGCTAAATTTTTATAATATGGTAAAATATAATTCAAACTTCCTAAAAATCTCTGTAATTGAGTTTTTTCTAGAATTTCATCAGGAAATTTGGAAGCAAAATCAATACCTCTATTGATAGGAATTATTTTTCCCTTGTCAATATTATGACCTAAAAACCTAATATTAGTCTGGAATAAAACCATTTTCGGTTTTGAGATAACCAAACCATTTTGTATTACTAATTTCTTAAATATATTAAGGTGTTCGAAATGTTGTTGAACAGTTTTAGAGAATACTAGAATATCATCTATGTAAACTAGTATGAATTCACTATAAGGAATAAAAATATCATTCATAATCTTCTGAAATTCAGAAGGTGCATTTTTTAATCCAAAAGGCATCACTTTCCATTCAAAGTGTCCTATTGGAACATTAAAAGCTGTTTTATATTGGTCAGCTTCAGCTATCTGAATCTGCCAATATCCTGACTTTAAATCAAATTTTGAAAATATTATTGCATCATATAATCTGTCTAACAAATCTTTCTTATTAGGAATAGGGTGCCTAATCCATTTTAAGACTTTATTTAGGGGTTTATAATTTATTACCAATCTTGGTACCCCTCTTTCTATTTCACTATATTTATTAACATAGAAACATGTGCATGACCAGGGTGAATTTGATTTTTTAATTAACTCTTTTCTTAATAAAGAAGCTATTTCTTCTTTACATAATTCTAAATATTTAGAATTCATCTGACAAGGTCTTGCCTTTGTCGGTATATGACTTTCATCAAAATCATCAATATAAGGAAGACTCACTATATGCTTTTTCCTATTCCAAAAAGCATTAGGATGATCATTACAAATCTCTAAGGAAATATTATTATGAATTTTTTTAACTTTATCCTGTAATTTAGGATTTTGTAAGACTTCTTCAATATTTAAAGAATTTATTTCATAACTCAGAAAACTAATTTGATTTTGTTTTCTTAAAATAAAATCTTTAATTTCATTCACAAATCTAGAATTTGGTTCAGTTATAAACTGAAATGAAACTGGAGTGTTTTCATAAGTTCCTTTGAGGCAATCTGTTCCTATATGAGTGATAGGAAAAATCTTTTTTATAAAAGGAGTTCCAAGTATAACTTGGTTAGTTGTATTTTTTGCTAATAAAAAGCTTTCAGGTATGCAAACTTTATTATTGCAAATATATGCACGTGGCAATTTAAAATTAATTTGTAATTTTTGTCCACCTGCATGTCTTAAACTATGAGTAGTTTTTTCAAAATATTTTGTAGGAATTAATCCTTCTTGTATGACACTAATATCTGCACCTGTATCTATTAATGCAGTTAGTTCCATAATTTCATCATGATTTATTAATAATGTTATTTTAAAATAGAATTTAAAAGATGTTATCATATCTAAAACTGATAGAAAATCTCCTTCACCAATCTTATTAAGATTGTCAAAAGGATTTGGTGTTATTAAAGTAGTTTCTTTTTTAACTTCTAAATTAGAAATTCGAATATCTAGATTTTTATTAATTTGTTTCAATAATTTAATTTCATTTTAAGGGTACCAATCTCCTCATATAAATCATTTATTGTACTAGGAGATTTATAAGAATTATTATTCTTTTGTTTCATTATTCTATAAACTTCTGGCATTGTATAAGGATTATTATCCACTATGAATTCTAATTCTTCCTTATTATTACTAGTAGATGGAATATCATCTATTTGTTCAATTATCCTAGATCTTAGTTCTTGATCTTTTATTAATTTCAAGAATTCTAAGATATTACTATTACTTAAAACATTTATATCTGAATCTATAAACTGAGATATTATCTTATAATAATCTTCTTCCTGACTATCACTCTTAGAATTATTATTATTATTATTACTATTACCCTTTTTACAAGGTATACAACATTTATTATTTTCTGAATCTTCAAAATAATCAGTTATTTGATCAATTTCTGATTCTGAAGTACTTTTTTCAGATTCATCAGATTCTATAAATAATTTTTCTAAAGAATCTTTCAATTCTTCACTAATATCTAGACTATTAATCTTTTTCTTCATCTTACACTTATTAGCGTAATGTCCTATTCTTTTACACTTATAACAAACTATATTATTTTTATCTTTTCTTCTTTCTAATCTATCAGATTTTCTTTTTAATCTTTTATCTAATTTTTCTTGAGAATATCTTCTTTTTTTTCTTTTTAACATATTTATCTTCTTTTCTATAATGATTTATTATTTTCTTTTGTGATGGAATTTCCATCCCAAATTGACTACAAAATTGTCCTAATTGATTTCTTTCAGTTAATCTTTGTCTTTTAATTTGTTGATATAATTTGATTTCATTACATAATGCTATATCTTCTTGTATACAAGTACCTACAAGGTTCCCATAAGTATAACTTTCATAAGGAATAGTTATTCTATCCTTTCTAAGAGTTTTTCTAACCCTTTCAGCAAATAAATTGGGTAGTCCATCTATAAATTTTGACTTCCAATGAGAATTATTACTCTCGGGTAATTCCATAACCCTATTAAGGAAAGCATCTTTATACCATCTAAATTCAGATAGTGTTTTACATCTCAAATTTTGTAATAAAGTTCTAATAGTTTCACTATTATCAGATATTCTTCCTGTAAAATGTTCTAATATAGTAACTACCAGTGTATAAACTGATGTTTCACTAATTTGATTATCTTCTTGTTTTATACTATGATAAATTTCTTCTTTATCTTGTAAGCATAAATAATTATCCCACCAACGTTTAAGTTGGCCAGTAAATCCTGAATTTATTAAATAATATACATGCATAGATAATTATCCCAGCATAAATAATATACATGCAGTTAAATTCAAATGAATGTATTAAAAGATAAAAAAAAAATTAAAAATTCTAATAAACAAGAAATGGACATTCCTGATCAATTAGAAGAACTTAATAAGTGGACAATCCCAATGATTGAATTAAAAACTGTATATCAGTTAGGTACTTTTGAAAAACTAGGCTTAAAACATGTAGTAAAAACTACTGAAGAATCAATTTCCTTAGATAATGAAGAAATTGAAATTAAAGACATTGAAGATTAACAACTTATCGGGGACTAGAAATATATAGGATCTACAAGAAGATAGAGATTTTTTCGGGTATCCCTCCCAAGAATAACTTCTTCCATTACATTCTTATATATATTGTGTGATGTACCTCTTTATGACACATTGATATACTAGAATGGTATTGAATTGAATGAGTTTTTCAAGTTTTTTTTTTTCTATTTCAGTGTTTTAATTTGTAAAAATAAAGTTAGAAAGGACTTTTCATAGGAAAACTCATCATATGAAGAAATGCAAAAGTCATTCTATAAAAGAGCATTGTAGTAAAACCTAAAAACATAAATATATTCGGTGTCTATTTTACCATTCTCATTTTTCCATAATTTTTTGTAATAATAAAAAAGTTTAATGTTCTTTGGAAAAGCTCAACAAAATTTTTTTTGGTAATAATGCAGTACTTAGATTTCAATTAAATTCTACGCCCTACTAAAGTCCTTTATTTTAATACTATTCCGTCCTTGTGTATATATATATATATATATATATATCAAACCTGAAATTTTATTTAGAGAATCAAATTAACATTGTGGGACATATGAACAATGGGGGATCTCTTAAAAGCCTGAGGTCAAAACAAGTTGACCAATCATAGGACTACGATAGACTTATTGGAGTCGAGCTATATCCTACAACTCGACTATATTGTGTGAAAAAAATAGAAAATACAGGAAAAACAGAAAGAAAAAAACACTTCACACTAAGGGGCTCAATAAACCCAACTATACAAAACTAAACCACAATCTAAAATTCTCAATCCATATCTTTGGCTTAGGCAACGAGCCCACTAGAGCTAGCTACCTAAGCCCAGGACAAATATGAGGCCCAAAAGGCACCGAGGGCAACACTATTAAGCTCCAGCTTGCCGCAAGCAAGCAGTGCTCCTCTAACACCGCAGCACTAGAGACTTTGTAGGAACGAAGTTCTTGTAGCACCAACTACCAAGAACCCAATGACACATCCACACTAACCACCTATTACCATAGAATTAGAGTAAGCAAAACAGTAAAGACGACAACCATTGGTCAAGACTTCACTAACCAACAACCATGGCTAAGAAACATCCACCAACCAAGGCACCGCCAAACAATTGTGACTGGGCCCTAGCACAACTATTAACTAAATGTCACCGTTAACCATGAAGATAGAGGAAGAAGAAAAAAAGGGCAAAGGTAACATTACCGAAGGTAACTAACTATCACCTCTAACCATGAAGATAAAGGAAGAAGAAAAAATAAGGCAAATGTGACATCACTGAAGGCCACCGCTACAACTGGAAGCACCACGACACCTAAGGCAACACCATCGAAGAGGCCAAAAAGACCACATAAACCCTAAACTCGCCAAACCAAACCCAACACACAACCAAGCAAAAATAAAAAAATACGAAAAACACATTATATACAGATCACAATCAAACCCATAAAATCTTAAAATTTTAAAATCGAATTATTCCCGACATTATGCCGACATTCTTACAACTCTGTGCCCAACTGGAAAAAGCAATCTCAATCTGCCAGGGCCAACCAGCCTAGGCCAGGGTAGGGTTGCATCCACAACGAGCCTTTCTATAATACATTCCATTTTTTTTTTAAGAAAAAGGAAATTATATATTATTCAAATCTATCAAAATAGCTTATGTTACATCATGAAACACAGCGCTCACTATTAGAAATAATGCAATAACCGCTTGAAATGAATCACAGAGCCCGTGTTATATCCTTCGATAATAGCAAGTGGTTTCCCATAATCCACCTTAAAGAATCCCAAACAAAGTATAACCTTAGCTAAAAGGGGAATACCAAGGTGATTACGCACAAGAATATCAAAGCTATTTTTTTTCTCTAAAAAATCCATATCAGTATTAATTTTAAGGATCCTAAGAGATAGAGGCTTCCATATATTGGGAGAATTCATTAGTGGGAGGAGCAGAGAGGGTGGTGATAATCCTTGGCTAACTCTTACGTGTTATTCTGAAAATTTTTATGGCTTTAACAACAATGCAGTTAGCTTCTATGGTAATACCTTCATGAAGTTTTTGATTCCTTGCAAACCAAATGAGCCAAGCACTAATAGTAAAAATAGAAACTTCATTTTTCTCAAAATGCATAGAAAGAAAATGCATGAGATCCTTAAAGCTAAGAGAAGCATACCTAGTCCATTTTGCTCCCTTGGGAATGCATGCCAAAACTTGTTTTGCAAAATTATAATAAAAAAGGGGATGCCTGTCATCCTCTACCTAGTGTCCACAATGTACCCAATTAGTTCCTTCAAACAATCCTCTTCTCTGAAGATTTTTCTTGTTGGAAAAATATTTAACATAGCTTTCCATAAAAACATCATGAGTTTAGGTTGAACCGAGAGACTATTAACATAATTCCATAGTTTAGATTCTTAATTCATGCTGGAGGGACCATCTGTCAAAGTAGTGCTGTTGGTAGATTCCATTCCCACTTTATAGCTAGATTTTCCTATGTAAATACTGTTAGAGGTATAGTTCCAAATCAACTAATCTTCAGGCCATGCAGGGTTGATAGGAATTTGGAGTAGCATAAGCCTAATGAGGTAAAAAAATGTACCTAATAATGTCTTTTCGCCAGCAGTATTGATTAAAATCAATAAGACCAATCAACTTTCTCTCCCTTCCTCTAGAAAGGAAGAGGGGTGAAGGAGTAAACCCACTAAGGGAGGGGATCCACTTATTAGGCAAATATTAGTGGAGAGGCCATTTCCAATTCGGCGTCTCAAAACTGAGAGATAGAAGATTACGATCTTCTAGGAGACTACGCGAAAGGTAAGAGGGTCTACCCCCTAGCAAAGCTGCCAGGAAATTACCATTCGGATAGTATTTAGCCTAGAGACATTTTGTCACCAAGATGATGTAGATAAAATGATACGTCAACATTATTTGGCCAGAAGTGCAAAATTAAAACATTCAAAATCTCAAAAGCCTATCCCATCCTGAATTTTAGGTTTACAGAGATCATCCCAAGATTTTCAACAAAGTTTTTTATTCCCTTCAGATCCACCCCAAAAGAATTGCAAGATCATAGATTAAGAGATATGATAATATAGGTAGGCTTAGGAAACAAGACATAGCATAGGTGGAGGTAGTTTGAACATACTTGCTTGGGAAAGAAATTTTTCCTTCCAACCAATTAATTTTTTTCAGACTTTATCTTTGACAAATTGAAAATTTCCCTTTTTGACCTACCAATAAGACAAGGCAAGCCAATGTAGGATCTAATACTACTCTTTTTGGAATATCCAAAGTTGCAATGATAGAATCCTGCAAAGATAACCGAACTACTTTATAAAAAAAAAAGGTGGATTTTTGAAAGTTTACCTCTTATCCTGAGATGGAAGCAAAGTCTTGTAGAACCTTATGAATAGCTGTTGCATGATCAATACTGTCCTTACAAAAGATGATACTATCATCAGCAAAGAATGTATGAGAGATTGAGGGGAGTTATGATGGAAATGCAACCCTGAAAAAAGAGCCTTCCTTTCAGCATAGCGAATCATGGATAAAAGACCCTCCACACAAAATAAATAAATAAGGAGAAAGAGGATCATCTTATCGGATAACCTGAGTAGGGGTAAAAGAAGGGGATGGAGAACCATTAATGAGAACAGAAAAAGAGACAGAATGAATGCACCTCATAATTAAGGAGACAAGGGAAGAAGAAAATAACATAGCAAGCATATTGAATTCCAGATAATTCGATTTAACCCTGTCAAAAGCTTTGCTTAGATCCAATTTTAGTGCAAAGTAATTAGACCCATTAATTTTTCCTATATTCAAATTAAAAGCTTTAAAAGCAACAATTATATTACCAGTGATGGTACGTTTTTCAACAAAAGCATTTTGACTGTCATGAATAATGGAAGACATATAAGCTTTCAGCCTATTAATAATTAATTTAGATATCAACTTATAAATAACATTGCAAAGGTCAATATATCTATAATCCTTAACTAGAGAGGGGTTCTTGATTTTAGGAATAAGGGAGAGTTGGTGTCATTTATAGAGCTAGTATCATTACCATGATTTAAAGCACCAAGAACCATACTAGTTACCTTATTACCCAAAATGCTCCAATACTTATGGAGAAAACATGCCTAAAGTCAATCTTTTGCCCCGGGGCTTTTCTGCCTTTCATCTACTTCAAGGCTTGAGTGACCTTTTTATGGGTAAATTGCTAACTTAGAGATAGAATCTCCTCCTACAATAGGGTTTTATCAATCGCTCTTGCTTGCAAAACATGAGAGGAATTATTAGAGAAATAAATGGACTTTAAATAACAGAGGATAGTATTGTCAATCTCAACAAGATCTGTGATCTTAATTCCATTTTCTGTGATAGAAGTAATAGAATTCAAAAAAATAGTGTTTCTGTCCCCTTATGTAAGCCAGCCAACTCTAGATATGGTTTTCTAGTACTCTTCCATTTCCAATTTTGCCCCCGCAGTAGCTGACCAAGAGTCGTGAGACCAATAATATCCAGTTTTTACTTTATTTGCTTAATTTTCAGGGGCAAATTCCCATACTTTTTCTTGCTCCATTCCAAAAGATGATCCAGAATTGAACCAAAATTGATTCTAACCGAATCTACAGAGGAGCTGGGATCAGGGATCCAAAGCTTATCAAAAACCTCCAAGCATTCATCCTCCTTAATCCAATGAGGCTCAAATCTCTTAGGCGTAGTCTTTTTGCATGTTTGAATGACAGAAGTATTAGTGAGACTAATAAGAAGCACAAGATGATCAGAGTGACTTACCGAAGTGGTTTGCACTTTGGAAAAAGGAAAGAATTAAGAGAATGAAGCAAAAGTAATGCCTCTATCAAGACGGGCACAGATCATTGGATTCTTTAGGCCATTTCCAAGTAAACTTAGGGCCTTCAAACCCTAATCAAAAAGACCCAAATCAAATAGGGCATTTGAAAGTTATCAAACTTCTAGTTATTTCTTGTTCTTCCTGTCTTTTTATCTAAAATAAAATATCTCATTAAAATCTTCTGCGACAAGCCATGGGAGATTAGTCTACGTAAGAGATCCAAAGAGAACTTACAAAGTTTAACCTTAGGATTACCATAAAAACTTGTAAAACGAAAGGGCAAAGAATTAGGTAAAATAACAGAAACATTAATGTGACTCACAAAATAACCTAACAAAGACACATAAATATCATTATTCCAAAAAAGTCCAGACCACTAGAAGGTCCAGTTCTGTCTACAAAAAAACCACAATCAAAACCCAAAGAAATTTTAGTAGAGTTCATTTTATTTTTAAGACATTTGGTATCAGAAATAAAAATAATAAAACGTTTTGCAGTCACAACAAGAGTGCGAATCACTCGAATTGCATGTGGACTATTAAACCCAAGGCAATTCCAACATAAATAACTCATTATCCTCGGAGGGGCTGATCATCAGCTCCTACCGCTGGTCCAGAAGAAGTATCAATGCTAATAACCTTAGAACGCTTCACTAATAGATTATCTTCATGAACAGAAGAGTCATCAAGTGCCCTCTTCTGTGGAAAGGTATCTGTATTTTGCTCGGTGCTAATAATTGGCTCAATTGGATCTCTAATAGGAGTGCCCATCGCAGTAGTTGTGAGTCGGGCCATCTTCTTAAAGGTGGAGACTCTTTTGTGTTGTGACTCACCACCTACTATTGCATTTTCCTTGTCTACACCCTTCCTCACTTTAACATCAGAATCTGCAGTATCTAATAAAATATGTTGATACAAAATAGAAACGTTAGAAAATGAGGTGGTAGAGAAATTAAAGTCAGCATCATAACTAGGAAGAGGATCATCGTCAGAAAAAATAGAAACATAAAAAAGATAAGGAGTACCATCATCATTGAATAGTGCACAGAACTCACGCAAGCTTTTACAGTAATTAGTTAAGCAAGAAATACCAGTCTCACCAATGATGTCCAACTCACTTAAAGAATTATTAGAACACAATTGAGTACTAAACTAGATTTTATCAATAGAAGTAAAGACTGTGTTACTGGTTAAACCAGTGGTGTGAGTCAGGCCCGAGGTGGGACGTAAAGAATGGGGGTGAGAGAAAAATTAGGCCGAAGTAATAGATGATATTTAGACTTGGGCTAGAATGTTAGCAATGGCTTATGGTAAGGAAAAAGGAATGGGTGGGTCTAGGCTAGATATTATCAGATTACGTGTAAATATATTGTGGTTAGGCGGACAGGGGACATTGGAAGGCTGGGCCAAAGAGGGCTGAGTAGATGGGAAAATAGGACCAAATTAGGCCTGAGCTTTATCATTGGTTGGATATCGGATAAGGGTTTTACTAAGAGGATGGGACTGAGAACGTGTTTTTTTAGATTTATGGGTTTTCAGAACTTGGGGTTGTATTGGAGGTGATTAAAAACGAGGGCAAATGTCTTGAGAGCAATCCTCAAGTACGCTGGATGAGAGAGGTAAGGAGATGAGGAGAGATTGCGAAGAGTTGAGATTATGTGATGGAGAAAGGGATTTTGAATAGGTTGGTGGAAACACTTAAGGAAGAAACTTGTGGGGGATGGCAAAACCAAAGATGCCAGAAAAGACGTAAGACGGGCTGCCAGCACCAGCAACATCTGGGTGAGAGAGAACAGAAGTACTCGGACGACAGTCAAAGCCGTAAATGGTACTAGAAATAGAATGGAGAACCTAAGTCTTAGAAGTAGGTATGTTTGTTAAATTATTTAATTGAACAATTCTATTATCCATGTGAGAATTATGATGATTAAATTAAGCATTAGATGAGAGATTCAAATTAGTTTTAGATTCGGCAAAAACTATGCTATTTATGTGAGGAAGGTGGAGATGAAATGCAAGAGGAAAAAGGAGGCACAAAATTTTTATAGAGAGAAGGAAAAAAAAGCTGGAAAAACAAATAAACCCCGAGACAAGCATTTTAGCAACCATAAGTATCACAAAATTCCCCTTATAGTCCATGTGGAAATTATGATGGCTAAATCCCTTATTATTCATGTTAAGCAAACTGCTATTAATATTTGAAGAATTTCTGTTGTTGTGTGTGGAATGTTGGGATGGAAGGCAGGTAGCTAAGGGGGGCATAAGACTGTTATGAAGAGGAGTAACAAGGGTTGGAATGATCTTACAAATATTAAGAATAAGCATTTTAGCAACTATATGCATCAAGAAATTTCCTCCAAAATTATCAGAATTCAAGTGGAATAACAAATCAGCAGAAGAAGTGAAATGGGATACCTGGGACTGATTCTCAGTTGGTTGGTAAACCTCCCTTCCCATTGATAGTCATGATTGTGCTTTCTTTCTTGATTGACTTTTCACAAGGTGAAGCCACTGCCTTCAACAGTTGTTCTTGGGGCTAGACAGAATTACGAGATGGAGGCATCTGCAAATGTGGGAGCAAAATCCCTTTATTTTTTTGAGTAGCGGAAGTTCCATCCTCCAATTGTTGCTGTAGTATGCTGCAATGCCTACAGACTAGACATTCATTTTGAAGTTGAATAAAATAATACTATAGAAGGCGTGAATGAATTGGTTTAGGTGGAAGTGAAGTAGGAGATCTCGCTATCTCGAACTGCATATGGGGCAGCATGATATTTGTTACGGAATGGATCTAGTGATCAGTCCAGTCACTATTACAATTGCAGCCGCAAAACAGATTAGCAAGGATGAGCCTCACACAAGAACTAATCTAAACTCTCACTCTCGATTCTTTCCTTCACAAGGCACCCAAGCTCGCAGTCAGCCAAGAATGACTACTAACAATGGCAACAACAACAGAATAAGAAGAAATCAGAATCCATCTCATCATAGGGTCATAAAAATAGAGCTGAAAAAGAACAAAAATGTGTGAAAAATTGGCTCAACATGCCTGCAATATCCTTCTTGATATTTGGCATAATTTGTCCTTCAGGATATGATTTTGCTAAGGATAGCGCAGGTGGTGTATGCACTGTGTTGTTCCTAGAGAAATCCAGATTGGATTTATCAGAAATACTTAGTGTATCGGGGTAAGGGTAATTGTCACGAGGAATCCTCGCATTTGGGGTGTTTTGAACACATCACGATGAGTAAAAATGTGTCCAATTCTTCCACAAAAATAGCAAAATGTCGGGAGCCGTTCATACTGGACCTCTGCTCTCACTTTACCCAAACCCATGATTTGGACTGAGATACACTGGGAAGAGATTTTTGGACATGCAATAGTGCTTGGATAAGAAAAATTGTATGGCAAGCCTGAGATCCGATAATTGATGTATGTGGAATCAAAGATCTGAGGAGGTTACTGAGTGACCGGGTTCCATAGCTTGATAATGAATAACTTAATATCAAAGTTCCACGGTCCTTCATTCATGCAAGGCTCAATCTTTGGTGTCTGCGGATGGAAATATTAGATGAAAGACATTGTCTTTCAGAACATGCATTTTGAAAAGCTCTGATTCATATTTCCATGGTGATATAATAGCATTTATGAAACAAGGAGCATGGATATATCCCACCATAAATGACCATAAATACACTATATCTGCAAGAATCAGTGGCCTCATTGATTTTCATGTTCATCGAGGGAAAAAGGGTCCATAATGGTGGAGATTTCATTAGCCATGAAATCAGAGTGGTTTCGATATAGACAGAGAATGTGCAAATGAAAATATTTAAAAGATGGGACGACGAAGAATAATCAGACTCGACAGAAGATTGAAGGAAGGCTACATTCAAGATGAAGATTGAAACACACAAAGACAAAATCTAGATAACTAGGAGAAGGACTCTACAAAGTGAGAAACTCTCATATGATAGAGAATTAACACGCATTTCCTTTGATTAGTATTGTTTAAAGACATTTAATCGTAATACATTCCATCTTAATAATTATTTTTATTTACCATAGTAAAGAAAGAAAGGGAAGATTTCACTCGGACATCCTCGTTGCTTGTTGAATTTTGCACAAAACCTGTACTCATGAATCATGATTGGAAAAATACGCACATTTTCATCTCTACATATTGAAACACAAATAGCTTTTGTAAAATTAAATATCATTGTGAAGATTACGCGTTCTAGTTAGTTATATTCCATGTTATAGCTCAGTGGAGAAAGTGAGGGCATATTTGTTTTCCTCTAATATTCATAAATTATTGATGGACACCTTTAAAGATTAAAAATGCATATTTAAATTGTTATTTTGGAGAAAATATCGTGCTTATATATGCTCATAAAAAGTAATAGTGTTTCCTCCCCCCCCCCCCCCCCCCAAAAAAGTATTTTTTAAAAGTATTTAATGATTTTAATAGCTAAAAGAACTTGAGAGATTTTTCCTAAAAAATAAATAAATAAAAACTCAAGAAATCGTCCAATAATAAAATAAACTAAGTACTGATAAAAGTATATATTTTATAAATATACTTAGGATTGTCTAATGCATCTTATAATACACTCTCTAGTGTATACTTTTTTAGAGTTTATGGTGTATATTTTATTTTATAAGATTTATATTAATAAAACTACTATAAAGATATGTATTAGAGAAAGTAATAGAGAATGTATTAGAGCATCCCAACCTTTTATAAATATGGTTTATCTAATGTGTGTCCCGATACATGTTAATATATATTAACTTTTCAATTTAAGATATAATTTTATTAGGGTTCAACAATTTATATTAGATATTCGGAAAAAGAAAGATTTATATTAGATTTCTATAAGATTTATATTAGATTTCTATATTTCGTTAGATCTTTTATACTTTAACTATTGGTCTATTTTATCCTTATCAACGTGTTTACGGCCTTATAAATAAATAAGATAAATAATGAAATAAAAAATTATTTATGGAATTGGAAAGTTTTAAATTAGATGTTCATTTGGGTAGGCTATACATTTATCTTGTCTCTTCATAATTTATAATATTGGAATTAAACAATAAATTTATATTTTATAATATTGTGAGATTTTTTATCAAAAAAAAAATTGTAAGATTTCCTTAAATATATATAAGACTATTAAATATTTAGACCACAATTCAGGGAAAAAAATATTTAGATGAAGGTTGAAAAAAGAGTATTTAAATGACAAAAACTATAATTATCTTTTGAATAAAATAGAACAAAATGTTTGAAAGGCTTAGATCAAATTATAATTTCCATTTATAAACAACTAACAATTTATACAAGTGTTCCATAAAAAATAACAATTTATACAAGGGTGAATGAAATAACTTCAATTATTACTTAATTTAATTTTTCTTTATTGGAGAAAATTTTAAATAACATAAAATATTTGCTAAAATTATAATTAGTTACATTTATATTCATTTGGATCAAACTCATTTAAATAGGAATATGCGATCTTCTCTTCAAAGAAAAAAAAAAAAGGAATAAATTTAATTTGGTTAAGAATTTTGCCACCTCCAATAACTCTTGGTTTCCAGTTTTGACATAAATTCCATTTGCTACTAAAGATTAATGACTTGTGCAGAAGTTGCCCATCTAAATTGGTAGTCCAAGAGGAGACCAACCTCGTTTTGTTTTCGTTAAAAAAACCTTTGTTTTCTGAGATTCCAATGATGAATCTCCACTAATTTCCTTTTATTTTCACCCTTCAATTTTCTTTTTAAATAGTGAACAAATAATCTCCACTATTTATACAACCTAAAAAGTTTCAAAAACACATATTATTTAATTAATTCAAATTTCCGTACTAAAAGAATTTGAAAATTTTGGAACACCATAAATATTTGATTTCCAAAAAAAAAATGTTTTTTCAATTATTTAAATCCTATTCTCAAACCTCAATAAACAAATACAAGAAGAATTTATTTATTTTGAAAATGAAGAATATAATCTATTTTATTTTTTTAAAATAAAAAATAATCTATCTATTTGTGGTAAGAAGTTAGTGTAATAATAAAAAAATTTCTTATCGAACAAAGATTTAGGGTTCGAACTATATTCTTACCCATTTTAATCTATTTTAATGTATATAAAAAAATCTATTTATCTAGAAAATGTAGAATTATTTTTTCACATATAAATTTCTTCCCTTTATTTCCTTTCTGAAATCTCTTCCATTTCTTGAAGAACTAAAAAGCACACCTGTGGAAGCAACTTATAAAACCAGCAGGAGAATTTCGTGAAAATGGCAATCTTCATGCCGATAATAACACTTAACTTTCAAGATTTTTATTCCATCGGATACGATGCTCTGTATAAATAAAACCCAGAAAGCAATTAGTGAAAAGATTCTCCTCTTATATTTTCTACAATTTTCATAATTCAATTTTGGGCTATAAAATCATTGAAGAAACATGGAATCAAAGGCGTAATCTGTAGAAAGAGCATTTTTGGGGTCTGGTTTCGGGTACAATGGACGATGAGGTGGTTCAGCGAGTTCTTCAAGAAGGTGGGCGTGACTACTACCAACAACAGCCCTCTACTTCCTCTTCTTCTCCTTCCATTCTTCAATCGCTCCCTCTTCATGTGGTATGTTTCGTTGTTGAAAAAAATTCTGTCTATTTCTTTGCTCTGTCGTGTTTCTTTCGTGAGTTTCATGAATAATTAATCTATGTTTTGTTTATGGAGTTTTATCTGAGTTCTTAGGATTCTTGAGTGTCGCAATTTTGTAATTGAAGTTGACGAGTGTGGAATTGTTAAGATATTATGAGCCCAATTCGATTTTATATTTGTCATAGTGTCCAAAGATGGTTTTTGATGATCACATTTTTAAGTTTTAAATTCTATTATAAGTTTTTGCTGCATTTTAATCTTCTGATGAGAGTGTAGTTTGGGAATTGATTTACTAGTGTACTAAATTTAGCGTTTTTGGAATAACTGCAGTCCTTCGATCATGGGTATTACTTATTGGTGAAGTCCATACAAGAGCTTAGATCCAAGAAGGATGGTTTGGTAACTGTTGGTATTGGTGGTCCTAGTGGGTCTGGGAAAACAAGGTATATATTCTGGACATTGCTGAAATTGCTTACATAATAGATTTTTCTAAGAATTTAGGCTTCTTGTCAGTAAACCTATAAAACATAATTCCATAATTCCATAACCTGTAAACCTCATGGTTTCTGAAGCTTAGCTGAGAAAGTAGCCTCTGTGATTCGTTGCACTGTCATATCCATGGAGAACTATCGCACTGGAGTTGATGATGGTAGTGATTTGGACTTGATAGATTTTAACCTTCTGGTTAAGAATCTTGAGGTATGCCCTGTTGCTTCTTTCTCTTAATATATGAAGTTGAGACTTCAGGAATGTTCAACTGTTTATTGCTTTAGCAAGTACTTGCCAGAAACCCACAGCAGTCTAAATTTGCTTCAAGAATAGAGATGCTTCTTGCTAAATTCCTCAGATGGTCATGCACAATTATGTTTATTTGGATTGCTTTTTTAAATTAGAGAAGTGTGAATTTTTTTTTAGGCTTCGTGAAAGCTTACTTGTTTGTGAGAGGAGAGGTGGGACTTAGAGTGAGAAAGTGATAAATTTTTTGGTTTAGAAGCCAATCCAACCAAAACCGTTAAATTTATTCAGTTCTGTGTTTCCTTTATGCATCCTCATAATTTCACTTTCAAAATAGGATTTGATAGGTGGTCGAGATACATCTATCCCTCTGTTTGATTTCCAAGGAAGAAAACGCATCGGGTTTGAGAAAATTATGACTTCGTCTGGAGTGGTAAGTTTGATCCAGTAATGAAATATACTAAAGCTGCTGAAACCCTCATGCTTATGATTTTGGTTGTAGGTGATAGTCGATGGTAGTTATGCACTGCATGCAATGCTGCGTTCTTTGCTAGACATACGAGTTGCAGTGGTAAAACTCATGATGGTTCAATTTACATTTCTTCGCCTGTTATAAGTAACACTCTGGTCCATGTTGTATCTCTTCTTTCCTCGAGTCTTTTCCCTTCATCAGCTATTTGCTTTCTGTTGTGGATATGAGGATACCTATCTGACATTCTTGGATTAGGTCGGTGGCGTCCATTTTAGTCTTCTTTCCAAAGTTCAGTATGATATTGGGGAGTCTTGTTCATTGGACTACCTCATTGACAGCATATTCCCACAGTTCAGAAAGCATATCGAGCCAGACATTCATCATGCACAGGTAGGTTTCTTTCAGTCCTGGCCTTAGAGTCTACTAACTTAATTCTGAACTTTCCAAATCAACTTGCAGATCCGAATTAATAACAGTTTTGTCTCATCATTTAGAGAGCCAATTTACAAGCTCAAATGCAAAAGCGAGGTATGGAAGAAATACTTTAGGAAATTACACAATGATTTTCTGGCTGGTACTTTAATTACTAGCTTAAAGTAGAAAATTTTTGTCAGAAGCTATATATTTCTTGCTGCATCTTGTACACTTCTGATAAAGCACTATTCTCAATTGCAGTCTCAAAGCGAACACACAACCTTCATTTTTAGTGGAAAAGAGACACAAGTGGATAAGTAAGTCTTAAGGAATTGCTCCTTTTTCAAAAATGTTACATAAGGTAGAAGCGATCATTTTCTGATGCCTCCGTATAACTCATTGGTGATAGCTTAATAATCTGATCTTTACTTTTAGTTTCATCGAGATGTTCCTGAGGCCACCATCTGCAAGCGAAGAAGCACGGATAAATGATTGGATTAAGGTGCGACAATCTGGAATTAAATACTATCTATCACTAGGTGACCAGAGGATTGTGGACAAAAATTTTATTATCAGACCAAAAGCTGAATTCGAGGTCAGATACTTAGAAACATATTTTAGTTACTTTTATTCTGAGTAGGCCTATTTTTCATGGTTACCATAAGATATTGTGTTATTGGCATATTGTTCTAAATGGACTATATTTTCTGCTTAACAGACTATTAAATTGCTTATGCACCTTTGACTTGAATTTTTCTTTCTACTGTCAATGATCCATGCTTAACGCCATCTTCTGTACTTCTTTTCATAGTATAAGAAACATCTTGAAGCAATAATTGCTCTCTTTTAATCTTTATCTACCTATCTTATTGTTTCCATAGCTAATTTACTAGCTTAAACCCTTCTATGAGTTGCTTAAAGATAACATTTCATCTGGAAATACAGGACTTTTCATGTGAACATTTTCATACTGGAAGAATTCAGACTAATGCGGAATTATGTTCGTAGAAGTGTTTAATTTTAGCATGAATTTTGATCTGAGTTCTTATGTTAAGATTGCACTTTCTGCAAGTGGTTATTTCTTTACACTCAGAAAATCTGCTTCAGCTGTGGATAATTAGGTGAAATATTAACAGTAACTTCCTTGGTGGTTTTGTGGTTATGAAGCTAACTAGAATTACTCCTAAATCAGATGTGAAGTGGAAAAGGAAATAGTAACGTGGTTCAAAGAGAATAAGTAGGATAAAAAGGAAATATGCAGAATGTACCTCTACCTCATAGCAATAGAAGTAACAGAGTGGTAACTCTCGAGTTTGTCCTTTATAGCATGAAAGTCAAATATTCATAATGGCAGCCATTTCTGGTTACTGTATAGTTGAAGGTCTCTGATTTGGTAACTAGGCTTTCCATCAAGTTCCTGTGACCACTCTCAACAACTAAAAATCTTATTATTAAGGCAAGTGCATTTCAGAATTAATACCTCAAGTTTCTATTGTTTAAGGATTTCCCTTTTGAGAAAAATGAGTAATACCCAGCCCAAAAAAAAAAAAAAGAGTAATGTGAGTTACAGTTTGTATGACATATCTGGTTAATAAGGTTTTCCTAGTCATCAACATAATAACATTCCTTGTCTTTGTCTGGAAATATGTAAGTAATGAGAACTTGTAAATTCGATTTCCTTCAGCTTTTCTAGTCCCTGGAATACGTGAAATCACATATATTCTTACATGCAAAAATAAGATCAGTGTTGAAAAGTCAGTATCTACAAGAATCTTTATCTCCAGAATGTGATAACATTATGTTTTACTTTATCTCTTGTGCCTTTTCACTTGAAAATGATATTTGACTTTTTTTATCCTTCCTGCTATTTATATAGGTCGGAAGGATGACTCTTGGTGGACTTCTTGCTCTTGGATACACAGTTGTAGTGAGTTATAAACGTGCCTCGACCTCTCTCAGTGAGGGCAATCTTTCAGTGTCCTTGGAGACAATTGATACCCTTGGCGAGACATTCATGGTTCTGAGAGGCACAAATAGAAAAGTATGGTTTTCAGTGTTGAGCTTCCTTCAGTGTTTACTTTTCATCTACCATCATATGGAAATGGTTGGTGTATATATGTAATTACTTGTATGTTTTAATTAGAAACAGGGCCAAGAGTGATACAGTAAGTGTAAGTACATATAAGATAAAGTTTCAGAAGCATCTTTGGTGGAAGCTGCAATGCTTTATCTACTCCATGGATGTGTCACAGTTAGTTTTGTAGGCATTGCGAGGTTGATAGCCTGTTTCTGGGGAGCAGTACTTTGATCATGTACAAATGCATATTTTCTCTGAGAATTCTTTTTTATTTCTAAATGGAACTAGTTTTCAAAAAATACTTTAAACAGTAGAATTAGTTTGCATCAAATGCACTTAATTGAATTATTTGGTGACATACTACTTCTGTATAAACCATTTACATATGCATGTCATTTTCAAATTTTTTATTTTTTGCATTTTTGGGTTTTATGTTGGTATTTCATTCTATTTCTTATTCACTAATTATTTTCTTACCATTTCCTCTTGTAAGATGTGAACTGCATGCATGGATCTAAGTTGGCAAAGTCATCAAATTTGACTTTGAAAGTTCTTATATCATGATGTTAATCTAAACTGACTGTATCAAACTTCCTGTTTTACTGTTTTATTTTTGTTCCTCTGATAATTACATGTCAATATGAATTATTGATTTTGTTTTAGTATGCTCGTGGATCCCAAAATTGAACCAATAATGGGCTTTTGTCTATACACCAGTCCAGACTAGAACTTATTTTGGCGTTCTAAATTCTCTTATAGGTGGTTGGCACTGAAGCCTCAAGAATGGGTATCATTGGGCCATGGATTACTAAATCATACCTGGAAATGATACTTGAAACAAAAGGTTAGCTGCAAATATCTCCCATTGTTTTGGACTCTGGCTAATCCAAAAGGCGAATGAATTTGGCTGTTTAATACCTTAGGTAGCTTATGTCAGCTATGTAATAGGCCAAGTGAAACTAAGAAAAGATTCAAAGTTTTTGGGATTCTTTACATGCTTGCTGATAGAAATGATAATACTAATGTTATGAACTAATGGGATGGTTGGGTCAGGTCATCCCAATTAATTTGAAACTATCCCAACCAGGAAACAAGGAAAATTGAGCTCAACTGCACCTTGATAACCTTGACAGATCTCATGGGAATGGAAATGCTTGGCTGCCAAACTGTCAATTGCTCTTTTGCTAAGTAATGTATAATTAATAACCAACAATATCCAAATATGATAATCCTTTGCAACAAGTTTATTCTGTTACATGAATCCATTTCTTGGAAAACTATTACTACATATTTCAAAAGTGTCAAATCTTTGAATGGCAGAAATCTTGATAAGTCTGTTTAGGGCCATGATGCAGGACTATTTTGCAGGTCAATCTAGAACATGAAAGAACTGCAGTATTCTAAGGTTGCAAATTGTCATTTGGAATGAATTTTTTGATTATGATATTCTGCATATGTACAAAGAATTTGGCTCAACCTATAAGAATAGTGCTAGGAATCACAATATCAGCATGGTAGAAGTATGAATAATCAATAGTAAGCAGAAAAACCTGAAGATGAAAGCAGTCAACTAGGCATGAACCCAGATACAATAACTTCTGGAAGTCTTAGTTTTATCAGAAAAGTAAATGAAATACTACTTACAAAAACCCAATATTGCTTTTGTAATTTGGGCGAAAATTGATGTAATACTCCCTTCGCAAAATTAAGTGTTTTTTTAGAAGTTAAATTTTGATTCATAATAATAAGTGTCAATATACAACTTTCAAAGAGCATTTATTATACTTTTTTCAATTTTTGTGCTCCTCTCTCCTTATTTATTTCTCTCATCTCACTTTCTTTGTACTTATCTCTCTATATTTATGAAGGTCATATAAAACATTGTATAAAATACTTGATTTCAAAACCCTTAATATTTGTGCAACAAACTACAAGGACACATATTTTGAAATGGAGGGAGAGATTGGGCTGAAACAGATGTATCATGCTATTAGAATTGTTTCGGCAACCATTTTTATTTTATCAAGAAAAGTGTGATTACTTTGGCTAAACTGAAAATAAAGAGTCTAAGCTTGCCTTCTAAACTTCTTTGCTTGTGGTCTTTACAACACTTGGCGATATCATCCACTATCAATCTTCTCTTGTTGTGATCTATCAATTTACTTGTAGGGGTTCCACGTCTTAATACGCCTCCACCTCTATCTACTGTTAGTCGAGAAAAGTCCATTACAGCTCCCAAGCCTGTTCGCATCACCAGTCCCACCCTGGTCAATCCACTAGAAGATTTGCCTCAGCCATGGACTCGATCCCCAACCAAGTCTAAAATGGAGCCTGTTTTAGCATCATGGAATTTCATCTCAACGGATCTTCCACTTGCTGAGGGCTCTGTCATTGGTATGTTCGTCATTTTCATGTGAAAGGGAAGTTTTTATTTGCACCTCTATCAAGTAAAATGCTGCATTTTTATATATTTCATATTCCCATTACCTATCATGAAACAACCACAGATCCTTCTTCTTCCAGGAACGGGCTGCAGCTTGCTCCCATGCCTGATTCATATGACTTGGATAGAGGATTGCTTCTTTCTGTTCAAGCAATACAGGTTTTTGTGGAAATGAAAACATGTTACACTTTTTAGAAAGTAAAAACTCTAATGAAGTGCTTAACTTCTGTTGCAGGCTTTACTTGAGAATAAAGGTTTTCCTGTGATAGTTGGAATTGGTATTGTCTCTTTATCTCTTCTCCACCACCTACCCCTCCCCTCCTCTTCTCTTTTTCTCTTTGACAAAAATGAAACAAATTTTGATGTATTGACTTCAGATCTCCAACTTCATTACTGAAACAAGTTTTAGCTTTGTCAGTGTCTATATAGTGGTGTAATTTTGACTGGAAAAGACTAGTTAAATGTAAATTCTGCTTTCTTTAAAGCCGTTTTTTTAATAACTTTTATGAAAATAATTTTCTACTGGAAAGCTACTGTGGATTGTTATCTTTTATTGCTGGAAATATTCATTGAGATTTTTAGCTAGAAGATGGCTATATACAGCTAGTGACAAAGGATAGTTTGTGTAATCATTTCCTCATAATTTGTGTTTCCAAAACTTGAGTTAATGATGAGGAACAACATTCTTAGCAGTTACTAGCTGTTTTAAGAAAAGAGGAACAACATTCTCAGACGACCATCACATATCCTTCTTCATACATCAGCAGAAAAAAAAGTTATGAAATTCAATTTGTTCTTTTCTGGTCCTCCACAGCCCCCCCCAACACACACACACACACACACTCAGAGCAGAAAAAGGAGGGAATAAAAAGAAAAACTAGTCTGATACTAATAACAAAAGTCCAAGCCTGGTTCATTGATATGGCAGGCAACCTTCACTTTTGTTTGAGGTGGCTCTAGATTTACATAAGTTTCTTTTTATTTTATACCACCAGACCAACAACTTTCCGGAGGTTTTGTACTTGTATACTGCTGCAGCATCACATGATGCATCCTTGGGCCAGGGCCACCCCAGTCTTCCTGAATATAGAGAAACATCAAAGCTAACCTGACACATTAAAAGTTTTAAAACCATGCAGTGTACTAATATGTGTATGTTTGCGGGCTTTTTCTTTTCTCTTTTCTTTTATTTTTTTTGTTGGGGGGGTGGGGTGGGTGCGTTGTCATGTCTATCCGTGTTTGCAAAGGGTTAAGACATTTGAAGTATAATGAGTGAGAAGAAAATCATAGTGATGGCTGATAGTTCTTAAGGAGATGTCTTATACCTGTGGGCATGAAGACTATTTCTTATATCAACTTTCTCTCCTGTTCTTCCCGTAGGAGGTCCAAGTGGATCTGGGAAAACAAGTTTGGCCCGTAAGATGGCAAATATCGTTGGTTGTGAAGTGGTTTCACTTGAAAGTTATTACAAAGCTGAACAAGTGAAGCACTTCAAGTATGATGACTTCTGCTCGCTTGATCTATCTCTGCTATCTAAGGTATGCATTTTCTATCTGTTTTGAGTCCTTATCTAGAGTATTCTGAAAATAAATAGGTGGAATGCATTTGAAAAAGCTAATAAAACACGTTACATAATTTATTAGTATATAACACGAATTTCAAACATCTTGATATTCTAAGAATTCCTACAAATGCAGGAAGCATCCAATGAGAATAAACAGAGGGCTCTATTATTTAGCTTAACCCCCACTTTTTTAAAATTTTTTTTTTTAAAAAAAAAAAAAAATCTTAATAGTTCTTAAATTTTTTAGTTTCTGTCATTTTTGTTTGCTGGAAAGAAAGAAACCTCGTTACTCTTTCATCTACTTATTGGAACTGGGAGACACTCTTAGGCAAAAGACAATCCTGCAAGGCTTTTTTATTTGCTTCACAATAACATGACTTTCAAAGTATTCTGATTAGATTTGGTCTTGATTTTTCTGATTTTCCAGACATTTTATGAGCATTTGCTTGATTTCTATTTTCAACCTATACTGTTAGTTTGGGTGTAACTTTACCACTTTTACCCATATTTGAAGTCGTTTTGCAGTGATGCAAATCTCATTCAAGTGGGAACAATCTTTCAGTTTTTGATCGTATGCAAAACATTTAGTCAGGCTATCTATCTGCTGTATATCTATCTACCTTCTCTAGGACATTTCTTTGCTGTCTATGTTCTCACTATATTCTTGGCTTTTGCAGAATATTGATGACATAAGGAATCGCCGGAGAACCAAGGTTCCTTTATTTGATCTGGAGACTGGTTCTCGTAGTGGTTTTAGAGAACTTGAAGTCTCGGAAGATTGTGGAGTGGTATGTTAACAATTGTCCTACTTCTCTGGATATATTCAGATCATTAGACCTCAGCACAAATTACAAAAGATCGAGCTTAATAAAAATAAAAAGAAGTTGCTTCTTTTTTTTCCTTTTTGGGGGGGTGGGGCGGGTGGTGGTTGGCAGGGTTCCTCCGTGACTCGCTTCCTCTGATCTTGATAGAAGTTCATGGAAAAACTTTAATTTTGAAGGGGAAAAAGCATTTTAAACTTTAATCTTTTATTAGCAACTTGGCTGTATTAGCTATTCTCCTCCTGCTAGAGCAATTTTCTATAACATCATTCTCTAGTCAAACATGAAACATATAATAAATTATACATCCCTTTAATATCTTATTAATAAACATCAAGTGGAAGGTCTCAAATTCTTTCTCCCAATGTGACTTCCTTTCTTCTCAGTTTATTTCCCTTAATGTCTTACTAATTCCCAACATAGGTTTCTCCCTTTGCCACCCAAATAGTGAATATTTCTTTCTTCTAGGATTTTCTCTTCTTGCTCTGGTCGCCCTGCAAATAAGAAGCCAATTTCTCTGATAGTTTGTTGATATTCTAGTGTTTCAGTTAAGCTGATATCTCACTATCTGAAGACTAAAGCATACAATCCTTGTTTAATTTTGTAGGTGATCTTTGAAGGTGTTTACGCTTTGCACCCTGACATTCGTAGATCACTGGACTTGTGGATTGCTGTTGTAAGTATGATGTAGTTCTGCTACATCTTTTTTTCTTGTCATGAATAAGTAATTCATTTCCCTAATTTTAAGGCCAGAAGCACTTTGTTACTAATTGGTTATTTGAAAACAGGTTGGAGGTGTTCATTCACATCTTATTTCTCGAGTACAAAGAGACAAAAGTAAGGTGGGCTGCTTTATGCCCCACAATGAAATTATGACAGCAGTGTTTCCAATCTTCCAGCAGCATATAGAACCACATCTTGTTCATGCACATGTAAGTTTATTTGGAGGATCCTGAGAATTCTTGTTGTGGTTTTTTGTTTTGGCATTATGATGATTACTGAACAGGCATGTTAGTCTATCCATTACCAAAAGCCATTAATATATATTTCTAGTACATAAAAAATTAAAATTACTTACTCAAGAAAATCTGCATTGTGTTTTATCACATATCTATCTATCAATGGAATGTGCTTTTTGGTACAAATCACAATAATGTGATTCAACTAGTGAAAGCTCATTTAATTAACTATATGTGCTAATTCTGGAATGTGCTGTTTTTTACATATTTATCCATGAAATTTCTTGGCTTTCAGCTTTATCTTTGATTTGCTTCTGGGATATCAATTGCAGCTTAAAATTCGCAATGACTTTGATCCTGTACTCTCCCCTGAGAGCTCATTATTTGTATTGAAGAGTAACAAGCAAGTACGTTTTCTCGTTTAGATTCTATCTGGAACTCACAACAGTTGATGTTCAGTTAATGGATGTGTACTTGTTCTTTTTTAGGTGGCATATCAAGATATTTTGAAAATTCTTGATCCTAGCAAGATATGCAGTTCGGTTCAAAAGTTCACTGATATATATTTAAAACTTCCTGGGACACTTGCTAATGGCCATTTAACTGAAAGTGACTGCATACGAGTAAGAATATGTGAAGGGAGATTTGCTTTATTGATACGGGAGGTTAGTTCATATGTGCATGATTAAATATTTAATTTATGTATTTTTTGCCTTAAAGCTGTACCATGAACAGACAGGTCTAATTAATCTATTTACTTTCCTCCCATTTCAAGCCAATAAGAGAAGGGAATTTTATTATTCAGCCAAAGGTGGACTTTGATATCAGCATTAGTACAGTTGCTGGGCTTCTTAACCTTGGGTATGTTGATTAAAGTAGCCTCCTCCTTTTTCGGTTTCCTGAAGTCATTTGTGGTTTAAATTATTCTGTTGTTTAAGAAAAAACTGCGTATATTTGTATGTGAGTCTGCATTATTTGACAGTTAATTGAAAAGTCAATGTTCATGGCGTAAATGGAGAGAGCTTATTCCTACTGCTTTTAGTTCCACAATACTAGTCCAGA
This sequence comes from Catharanthus roseus, assembly GCA_028651295.1. Lineage (NCBI taxonomy): Eukaryota > Viridiplantae > Streptophyta > Magnoliopsida > Gentianales > Apocynaceae > Catharanthus > Catharanthus roseus. The sequence continues at coordinate 3,706,927 of JAPQWS010000153.1, read as the reverse complement.
TGACCATAGACACATGGCTGGTTTGGTAAATGTTGTCAAAACCACCCAGCTGAATCAGATCTCCCTGGGTGCCATTGTTGAAAAAGTCCTGAAGATGAAGCAGCGGTGGCCCTGATTGTAATTTGTCATTCAAATGTCTAACCAGCCAGACTGTTTGGTTGGCTTTAATCAACCTTATGGCCTCCATTTGACTCTAAACAAGTCTTACTTATTTTGCTATCTTGCAAATGTATTTTCTTTTGGCTATCACTTTATGTTTGATCCTTTATGACTCAGGTATCAAGCTGTTACATATATTGAAGCATCTGCATCTATATATCAAGATGGAAAGGTACGTATCTTCTATAAACTAATCTATTAATTCAATGGAATATTTTCAGGATTGTGTAATCTACATGTAATGACGAATTGTTTCACATCTCTGAATTTTCTGAATCATTGCCACTTGTTAAAATAATGATCTTGCTGTTCATATTACTATATTCTTCTAGAATGTGGATAATCTCCTGCAACTCGTGTCCCATCAGTGATCTCACTTTGAAATATTTTTTAGTACGATACAATTTGAATTATGTACCCTGAGATATGCCTTTTATCCTACTCATTTGAACGTAATGTTAGTGTTGGTCTATAAGCCTGTTGAACTTTGATTTTGGCTCTGAGTCTTCATGATCTGTAGCTGATTTTTGTTTCCTTTCTACTGGCAAAAACATCTTTAGTCATTTCTTGTAGTTCAATAACTCTTAACCTTGTTTAGATAATGCTTTTGCTATGAATTGAGTTATTGTTCTCCAGATCGAAATGTGATGCATGGTTTTGTGCTCCAAAAATTTTTATCTGCTGTTTCCTGAATTTAGGAATAAAATGCTTTGAAGTGGCCGAATCATGTTACACGGTGCAATAATCAACCCTGGGAAAGGGCTAGATAAATCTCCCTTGTAGAATACATATCTACCATTTAATAGGCCTGGGCATATACAGCCTACCCTATATGTCTAATACTTGCTAAAGCAGCTAATAAGTGCTTGACACTTTCTTGATGCTAAGGTTGTGCGAATTTGGACTGTTTCTTTTTTGGTATAAATCGTCTTTCTTCCGGTATTTTGCATACCCTTCAATGTGCTCCTGGAATACAAATCATTCCAATTATTTTTCATTGTGGCATGTTCATGCCTTCAACTGCTGGTGTTTAAAAGAGGATTTTGCCCTTTTAGATCCTCATTGAGGTCGATCACCTGCAAGATGTTCCAACTCCTTATGTACAAATAAAGGGAGCTAATAAAGAAGTTGTTGCTGCTGCTGGTTCTAAACTTAAGCTGGATGGTTCATATACCACGAAGGTTTATATATCCAACTTCTGCAATTCTTTTTTTTTTTTTTAAATTTTATAATCAGTCAATAAGTTATTTGTTATACATAAACACTAAAAATGTTAGTCTGCCGTTTTCTTTGTCAGAGTTACCTTGAAATAATACTGGAAACATTGCCAGTGCACGAAAGGAATTCTAGTGGGATTCATTCTCAGCAAGCTACGAAGATGCAGGAACTTGTGGAACTTATACTGACTCAGGTATTTTATCGTTGACAATGTTTAACATTCAAATGTAGGGAAATTATCATCTTTGCCACTTTTCGCTTTGTGTTGCTCATTCAAATCACAGGACGTTTGCCCTTATGATATGTCTTGTTCTGTGATGCATAAACTTTAAATAACTTAATAAACTTTTAAAATGGAAAGTTTTCCTTTATGAGAATACAGTATCAGACTGAACCTGGTAATAAGAAATTGAAAAAGGGGAAAAACGAAAGGAAAGAAAAAGCGATCTTATTAGAGCTTAAACACGAAAAAGAGGAGCTGCCTTCTGGCAATGGTTTAATCATATAATGGAGTGAGATCCTGATGCAGAGATGGCTCCATTTTGTTGTCTTCAATCGCGAGCAATTTCCTTTTTGTTGAGAAAAGCATAAGACTAATAATACCACCTCTCAGTCTGGTGTATGTCCTGTAATCTGTGTTTTAAGTATGTGAATTGCTAGTATTTTTGTAATAAATCTTGCCATACCGGACAAACAGGGCTGCAGTTCAGCTTCAGAGTCCTCACCCCGTAAAGGGGCTTCTCCATTAGAAGGTGCAATTGAAGATATGCAATCAAGGATTAAAAGACTTGAAAGATGGCACATGATCAATACTGTACTTTTTGACATCCTCTCCTATTAGCCCTCAAAAAGTACTTCGTCCAAGAATTGCATAACATATATACCTTGCTCTAATACTTTTTCCATTGCCATTTCTTGCAGGTTCTGTGGACATTTCTGATGTCTGCTTTTGTTGGTTATTCGCTGTACCAGAGAAAGCGGCAATAAGAGTTTTTGCAATTTATTACCGGAGAAGCATTCTTTTCAATAGTGATCACTTTAACCTCAAAGAAACCCCAAAAAGGAGTTCCAAAATTCTTGAAAAAGAGTTCAGGTTTTAAGAGCAACAACAATCTGTCTCTCTGAAGCTAACTAGTTTTCATTGTAACATCGTTATATATATACATCTGGCAAGAAAGTTTACATTAATTATATCTGTAAATACAGGTTTGTGATGAGTATAGGCATGTATAGAGGGGCTTCTCTCTCTCTCTCTCTCTCTCTCTCTCTCTCTCTCTCTCTCTCTCTCTCTCTCTCTCTCTCTCTCTCTCTCTCTCTCTCTCTCTCTTTGGGGGGAGGGGGAGGGGGTGTTTGGGCAAAACTTTCAAGGTTTTTTGAAAAGGCATTTTTGTTTGTCTGGCTATAAAATACCTTGAACAGATCCGTGCACGCTAGAGAGGTATTTAAATTAATTTCTATTTAATTTTGGGTAGAACTATGAGTGCAGCAAAAAACTCACCAGGCTTGCTGTTTTATCTATTTAAAAAGTTTGCTTCCGATGAGAATGAAATTTAATTGGATGCTAGTCCTTTATTTGAGCCATCCTACTTGGTGGGGTGGCAAATTGACATGTTGAGGGAAATTTTTTTTAAATATATAGGAAATGGGTAAATGTCTATCTATGTCCTAACGACTAATAGACTTAAATGGGGGGACTTAAATGAATAATGGACTTATTGGGTCGTTCATGGTCACTGCAACATTAATTTTATATAGGGTACCATTAGACATCCTAGATGGGCATCCAATGAGCATTCTATTGATCATGATAATTTATGTCAAAATGGATTTTTGCCCATCAATAAAAAATGTCGTGAATTTTACAAATAGAAGTGTACTTGAATTATGAGAGAGAAAGTGAGTGTGAATTTTACGTTATTGATCGATTTTTTGGTAACGTAATACCGTCCGGTATTATTGTTGACGGTATTGTAATTTTTATAAAAAAAAAAATTTACATAGCAGTTGGTATTATGGTACCGGTCGATATTGTTGTTCTCGATACATGATTTTATAAAAAAAATAAAAATATGTACATACCGGCGGTGTAGTTTTACATGGTAAGGTATTGTTATTTTTTTAAAATAAATTATGGTATGAGACAATATCTTTTTCACATAATAATTCTTTTTAAAAAATATACTACATATTGGTATTGTTATTTACAATATGTAATTTTTTTCTTAGAAGTAAACCAATTCTTGTTTCTTTTTCTTTTTTTAACTAATTCCATTTTTTTCTTTTTTTCTTCCTGAAGTAAACCAATCCTGTTACTTAGGTGAATGCATTTTTTTTTTTTTTTAATTTTTTGAATCTCAAACCTTTTCTGCATTAGAAATATAATATGAGCAAAACAAATTCTTCAAGCTAGTTTACTTTTTGGTTTTGGTATTTGTATGCATTACATTATGAACGATAAAAGAAAAATTAGATAAAAGAAAAATTCATTAAGTTGTCTATTGGACTACCCATAAGGTTGCCCATCAGAATAGTCATTGGTTATCCTAGAAATAGGTTTTGATTATCTTCAAATCCGTCTATGATATTAATAGTCTAAATCCAATTACGTTCACCATTAATAATGGGTGAATTTTAATCCTACCCAAATTAGTTGGTCTAGGTAAGTATTGGATACGAGGGTTTTCTAGCCACTCTAACACACACATACATACATATACATATATATTAAAGTTAGGATAGATAGTTGTGGTGTTGACACTTGGAGATTATCGAGAAGAAAGGCTTCTCAACTCAGCGAAGGAACTACATAAGGGCTGGAGCCCCTTCGGCGATATCGCTACCACCTATTAATTTTTCCTTTTATGAGATTGAGCCCCTCTGCAAGGTTGCCGTCATTCTCCAACTTGACTGATAATTTCTCTCTCATTTCTCCTAAATTGCAAGTGTATTTGAATACTATTTCAATTCACAACAACTTCAGTTTTTTTTTTCAACTCAAACTCCAATCCAAATACAAACAAAAATTCTGTAATCCAATCCAAAGGGTTCAAAAAAAAATTGCAAAATTTGTTGCTGCTAAACTCTCCATCTCCAGCAACAAATTCTGCAATTTTTTTTTTACGGAAGTAGAAGCACTGGCACGGCAAAGGAGCTTTCTTCTCAAAACCTCATCTCTGTTCTTCTCATCAGCGGGGTAAGTTTTGGCTTCGGATTCGATCTCTTTATCTATCAGTATTGGTGCCAATGGGCAAGTTTTGCCGCAGCGGTGGCCTTGGTACTTTGACCTTTAATATAGTTCAGCCCCCCTGTGTTTCCATCCTGGTTCCACCACTGTCTCAACTCACCAAGTGTTTCAAGATGATTGATTTTTTCTTTATCCCATTGGGACCCTAATTAGTTAATATCATATCCTAAATATTATATACGGATCTAGATTTCAAAACATTATCAGGGACTGCTTCTGAAGAATTCTATTGAAACTATACTTTGGGATATGTACCTTTATAATGCTTTGAAATGTGTAACAAAATGAGGATGAAGAAGATAAATGTATTTTCATATGTGTAATTAAATAGGATGGAGTAGATGAATGTATGAGGAAGGAGATGAATTAATGTATCTCCATTTATATAAAATAGAGATGGCTCACTAATCCTAAAGAGAGAAGATAGGAGAGGCAATCTGGACTGGTAGTAGATTTCATTTGCTGTTGTGTATGTTGTATATATGCTACCCAAGTGACTATATCGTATATCTTGCTCCCACATTGAACAAAAAAAAAATGATTAAAAAAAGCCTCAAAGAAGTTTAGAAGAGGATCAAATTTTGGCAATCATTTGCCATCTTGGCGAAGAAAGACTAGAAGTAATGAAGCATTTCAAAATTTGATGAGGGGCGTAGTACCTTAAGGGCGTGGCTCACTGTTGCATTACATGTTCTTTTAAATTTGGGCGTAGAAGCTGCGGTGATGTGTCTTGATTCGCTCAAACTTTCCAGCTGCGCTCGAAACCCTCATATAGGTTCAAGCATCAGTTTTGTTAAAATAATAAAAGAAAAATTTTCTTATAACATTACATGAACTATTTTGTGAAACGACATCATCATTGTTTTAAAGAAATCACTACAGCACACACACGTGGACTCACTGAGCGTTCACGCTCCCATTTTTCCATATCATGTTTTCTCCTCAAATTAGTTCGGGACGGTCAGGGGCCCAGCAAGCCACTGAAGTTTTAGGCCAGGAATTTTGGATCAAATCTCCCCAGAGGGGCATATGTTTATGTTATATCTTTCCTAGACTTGAACCGTTTGTAAATTTTTTTTTCTTTTTATGTTGTCGTGTAAAGTTGTTGATGTAAGATACTTTTGTTTTTATATTGAAAGATCATGAGAAGTTTTTTTTTTTTTTAAATCTTGTGTTCTGAGCGCATTAGTAGCATCTAATTTACTTAAGTTTTCTATGTACTTTGTATGTATACCTATTAGTATTGTTCTAGGGTTGTGTTTTATTGTGAAACTTATAATTTAGTGCCGAGAGGCACGCAGATGCCCTACTCAGCCGCAGTTGACCTAGTGGCAGGGTTGGGGGCATCACATATATGCTATTAAAGCTTGGGACATTCCACAAACAGTGCATGAAGGTACTAGCATTGTGAAGATATCTAAATTGCAAACTAACATCACAGTTTGAAGAGTTGAGAATGCAGGAAGATGGCAAAATTTCTATGTTCAATAGCAAACTAAAGGACATTGCAAACAAAGCCTTTCAGTTAGGAGAGACATGCTATAAGGAGAAGTTAGTGAGAAAAACATTGAGATCACTACCTATGAGGTTTGGTGCAAAAGTTGCTACTATTGAAGAGGCCAAGGATGTTGCCACAATGAAACTTGATGAACTTATAGGTTCATTACAAACTTATGAGATGAATCAGAATGCATAAACTAGGGATAAAAGTATTGCTTTGAAGATAGAAGTAAATAGTTTAGATAGGCGTTCTACACACTGAGGAAGAGATAATGGTGTTGACATGGAATTTTAGCAAACTCTAATAAAAGTTCAAGGAATCAAAACTTTATCAAAAGTGAGAGTAGAGATTGAATGAATGATAACATGCAAAGAACTGAAAGGCGTGTTAAAAGGAAACCTTTGGAACCAACATAGAGAGAAAGGTATTCAATGTAGGAAATATGAAGGGTTTGATCACATACAAGCTGAGTGTGCGAACACATTGAAGAACAACAGATCTTTGAAGACAACACTAAGTGATGATGAAGGAAAAAAAGAAACTAATTATGATTAATGTGATAAAACTTATTTCACACACACTGCAACATTCAATGTTGTAGTTGACATGAAAGATACTACTCTGCACGGTGTTGAGGATTGTGTTGACGATGTTGAGAATTATGTTGACAATGACGAGTCAATCTACAGTGATGAGGAGGTTACTTTTGATAAGCTTCAAGACAAATACAGTCTCATGTACACCAAATGTGTCGAGTTAGATGAGGTCAACAAGGTGTTGAGAAAGGATTTGCAAAGTGTTGAGAAGCTAAAGGAGTCACTAGAACAAAGAAATTATGAGTTGATGGCTCAAGTAAAAGATATTACTGAGAGGCAACACAATCTTGAATCTAGTATCACGCGAATGAACACAAGTAAGGCTAAGCTTGATGAGATGTTGCAAATTTGGCGACTCGCATGTGTAAAAATTGGCATTAGTATGCTGGAGGCAGTCACACCAAGCGTAACATTAATGATTTCAATAGATATGAAAATCTGGAAGCTGTGTTCAGAAGGGAAAATATGTGTACTAGTGCTGATAAGAAGAAGATGTTCAATAAATACATGCCAAGAAGACCTCCTATTATGTGTAGTTATTATATGATGATAGGGCATGTGTGGTACCAGTGCAATCGAAGAGACAAAGATCTTAAGCAAGGAAGAAAGCTTCAAACAAATGTTCTAAGCTATGCAAAGGTGAAAAAGTCACTCGTTGGATATGGATTAGAAATATGATCTAAGATGTAATGTGGCACACTAATCCTATCAGTTAACATGTTCTGTGTGGTGGTGCCTTGAGCATGGTTGTTTCTGGCTCATGACTAGGAACAAAGAGTATCTAACTGACTATGTTGAAAGCCGAAGAGGAAGTGTTACATTTGGAGATGGTGTGAAGAACGAAGTAGTTGGTTTTGGAACTCTCAATGTGAAAGACATGCCTCAACTGACCAATGTACTTCAATGTTGAATCTGACATAGCTAAGGACAAGAAAAATGTTGGCAATTCTATTAGAACTTTTGTGAGCACAGTACTCAAAATTACAAAGGATGAAAAAGGTAAGAATGTTGATCAAAATAAGTGCAGAAAGGATTAGTGCGTGTGCTAGATATCAAGTTGATCCTAAGGAGTCACACAAGAAGGCAATAAAGTGTGTGATGAGATATGTGAATGGCATGACTGATCATGCCTTTTCTACAACAAAGACACCATAGCACATCTTGTTGGATATGGTGATACTGACTAGACTGGAAATTTTGCTAAATACATTGCTGTTGAAAGTTGTTGCACATAGCTACTTTGGATGAAACAAATGTTAAGTGACTATGGAATAACACAAAGGCAGCTCATGTTGTCTGATAACACAAGTGCGATCAACATCACGAAGAACCCCGTGCAACACAGAAAGATCAACCATATCGACATCACCATTTCATTAGAGAATTGGTTGAGCAAGACATTGTGGATCTAGAGTATGTTACCACACAGAAGCAACTGGCAGACATTCTTACGAAATCACTTGATGATGTGAGATTTTAAGAACTTCAGCAGGCCTTGGAAATTTGTGCGCTCCAGTAGCATGTCATGATAACCTGTTTAACAATGTGCTAACCTTGTCTCTTTGCGTGTTAAACAGATAGAATGAGTCTGTGTAGTGCCAATATCACAACTTATTTCTCGCACTCATATTATGGCTCTCAAACATGTGCCATCACACTATGGTTTTCTCTGTATGGACGTCTTTGTTGGATGTCACACTATGGATTCTGTTGCTGCTTGTTATGTTATAGATTTCTGACTCTCAACACAACACTTTCAATATATGCTTTTGGTGAGCCTCTTATTCTTAGTGCATCCATGACTGTTGAAAAGTACTTTGCATAACTACACTAGAACTATTGTGCCAATCTTTTTATGGGAGCATTGTTGATTCAACTTCGAGTTACTTTAACATCATATGTGAAGTTGTTGATGCTACATTCAAAATAGCTGAAAAACTTTAAGATGGATGGAGAGGAATTGAGTTGTTGCATTCCTTATGTAATTGGTTGTTAGTCTCTATTAGCATCATTGTTGTGGTCAAGGAGAAGGAATTCTTTGTGGCACTTTCTTATTTATATGGTGAAGTATTTAAACGAAGTTATCCGAATTTTTAGAGGATGGATGTATGTTAAAGTTTTAATAAGCTCTTGGCATGGCTATTGATATTATGGCTCGTTTGTGTTACACGACATGGTCATTCTACAATGATGATATATGGGCTTTATGAAGATAAAATTGTGATGATATATGGTCAATTATTCCCTATCTTGACTTTGCCATTGTTTGATACAAAATGGGGGAGAAATAAAGATAAGGGGAGTGTTGCTGTGTTAAGGGATTGTTGATGTTGTGCTAAGGGGGAGTAAATGTTGTGTGTTCCTATTGCTGAATGATTTACATATCCCTAATTATGTGTTGACTAGCCTCCTTTGAAATATTAGTAACACAAGGCATTTGATGTATTTTAGAGACTATGTAATGTGTTGTACCTTCTATTTACTTCTTATATAATCAACACAAAGCCAAACTTTGCTATTGATGAACACTAAAGATAAGGTTTTGAATCAAACAATGCCAAAGAGGGAGATTGGTAAAGAAATTAAGTTTCCCACTTTGTATTAGAAGATGTGGGTTAGCATAATTTGGGTAAGTAGAAGCAAAGTTCAAATCAAATAACGAGTTCTATCGCTTTAATATATTTAAGATCTTAGGAGAAGGTTTGAGCACGTGTTATACAAGATTTGGAGACAGACTTGATGTCTTTTAGTGCTGATCAGCTATACATCGGAAGAAGTTGACTTCAAGTAGAAAACCTCTACCAACAAGGTCTTTGTTGGATACTTTGGTAATGCTTTATATTGGTTATATGTGACTAATTTCTCTTGAGATATTTGGTTTTATTCTTACGATGGACGTTTTTGGCTTTCTGATTTTCGGGTTCATTTTATTTGGGATACATATTCTATAAATCTTGTGAAGCATGAAGACCTTCTTGATGCATAGATTTTGATCTTAGTTTGTCTATGTGATGTTGTTATATAAGTTTGCTAAAAAAAAAGCTAAAGGGGGAGTTTGTAGAATATCATCACACAAGTGTGAGACAAGGTCGTGTTGTGGAAGCTGGATGAGTATGAACTAAGGTCAACACGATAACACACACACGTAGGTCCACTTGAAGATTGTATTGGCATTGTTTTAGAAGTCTTGAAGATCTTGAAGATTCGCTGCATATCCACAAAGATCACAAGACTCAGACTTCCTTATGTTGCATGTTTAATTAGGATACAAATCCTAATGTTTCTATTGTGTAAGGAAGTTCAAGTAAATTAGGAATGTAAGTCTTTGAGAAATCAAAGAAAGATCTAAAGATTAATCAAATCTTTGAAGATCACGAAAATCTAAGTTCGTAGAAAATCATCACACTGGTGTGTAGTGTGAACCAGATAATGTGAACTAAAGTCGAAACACCTACATTCACATGGGGTCCACTTGAATATTGATATTGTTATTGTTTTAGAAGTCTTGAAGATCATTAATATTTGCTGCATATCTAGAAAGATCACAAGATCTAAGCTTCTTTATGTGTTGATGTTTAATTAGGATACAAATCATAGTGCCTTTTATAATGAAGGACGCTTAGTTGTGTTAGGAAACTATATCCTTGGAGAATTAAAAGAAAATATGAAGATACAAAAGGATTAGGATTCCTCCAAGAGTTTAACCTTAAGTATTTAAGAGACACACGACTAAATAATTAGGGTTGGCCGAATTATTCATTTTGCTCAGGCATTCTAAGTTCTTAATTTATTATTCTGAGCTTCAGTATATGCATCAATATACCATGGAATTCATGAAGATTATCTTTATTGCATAAACAGTGATTCTTCCAGTGCTAGGTTGTTGTGTTACCATTTTCTCAATATTGCTTCTTGTTCAAGCCACTTGCTTCTTGGGAAAGAAGTCTTGCTGCTGCTTCAACAGTGTTGAAGGGTTGAAGACATTCAAGCCAAAGCAACCACCTTCCAAGGGGGAGCCTTGAAGAGTTGAAGGGATTACAAAGATACTGCATTTCAATGGTGTTGAAGGGTTAAAGAAGTTCTAGCAAAAGCATTCACATTCCAAGGGGGAACCTTGAAGGGTTGAAGGGATTTCAAGTAAGCAGTGTACAAAGGGAGTTCGCATAGAAAAAACACTAGATTTACTAATGAGCTAGGTGTTTCTTGTACTGATTTATCAGCTTATAGTGGATTACTTTTTCCTGGGCATGGCCCTGCAGATGTAGGCTTAGGCAAACTGCGTTACCATTCTTGTGTATTTATTTGTTTATATTATTTACGTGTTGTAATACTGCAAATTGAAAACAACACATATCTAAATTGTACAATAAACACAATAGACCTAAGAAATTCATACTATTATCTTGTCACACTGCACTATGGACCTAATTACAAACTTTCAACCTAAAAAAAGTAATAGAGCATCAAATCTATTTGTACTAGAGAGTGTACTAGGATCTAATTAATAAAACTACTATAAAAGAGTGTACTAGAGAGTATACTAGAAGATGTACTAGCTGATCCTGGCTGGTATCATACTAGTAGCATTTGTTCGTATTTTGCCAACAGACTATAATGAGCTCTCTTCTTTGTAAGTGGTTTGTGGTCAGTAACCAAATATTTTACAACTGTAGATTAAATATTACTATACGTATTTCCTTATTCCACCACAAAAGTAATGAGATGGGACCTTAAGAGAGGTTATAAGAAAAATGTTGGCATTTGTGAAGATTTGCATTTAGATGATTTTGTATATGTTCCCGACAAAAGAGGAGATGATATGAAAATGAAACCGAATAAACATAATATTGCTTTGTGTCTCATATTCTTGATCCTCATAGAAGAATATTTTAAATTTGAAGTTAAAAAATAAGTTATGTAGTCAGGCAAATCACTAACCAACATCCGGTTATAATGATGCTCCTACTTGATGTCCCTGAAGGAAAAAAATACCACTATAAATAAATTTGAGACAATTAAAAGAGTGGTAGATAAGTCGGTTCAAACAAAATGTATTCTTTTACATATGAAAGGAGCAAATATTTAAGATGGTCACATATAGTAAATCAAAAAAAAATCCTAGCAGAATTTTCCCTAAACATCAAATGTATTATTTTTGGAAGAAATTCAGGTACCTGAAAGTTATGATAATGAGATCTCAATATATCCTGTCTTGAGTATAACTGATGATGGAACCGCAAAATAATAAAATACGTCGACGATATTTATGCAACTATTGTTATAAATCTAAATAAGGAATTTAATATTTGATATTCGAGATAATAATATAATGCTTGAATAAGAAATATGTATGAAATGTCGGAACAGTTAAACCAGCATTCTTGAAGTGTACGTGTATTCGTAGCAGGAATTATGCACTTAAATTTTAATATCTTATAGAAGGATGAAAATGAATATCTCTATGAATATCTTATCAGTACCAAGATTAAAATTTTCTAATGGTGGATATAAATATATTTGATTTTATCATGTAAGATACTTATATCTATATAAAGTCCTAGAAGTACTCGAGATGCCTAAGGTATATATGAACAGTGGCAGAACTACTCTAAGGTCCAAAGGGGTTCGAGTCCTTGAGAATTTTGCCAACCTTTGTTATTTATTCAAATTTTCAATTCAAGCTAACATAGATTTTTTTTTTCAATAACCACAAAGCTTTAAAGGTGACTTTTATTAAAAAAAAAAAACCCTTAATCAAAGCCAGAGAATGTTAAAGAATTATTGATATGTAATATGAGAAATTAGCTATATATACCGATAAACTATTGTCGCTTTTCTATTCAGATCAAAACTTTTTTCAAACTTTATACCCATAAACTATTTACAACCTTACAAGTATGAGAAAGTATACTTAATGGGTGGTTTTCGGCACATTTTAAGCCATGTACGTGTTCCCTTTATTAAGTCATGGCTACACAACTAAAACTAAAAAAGTACATTAAACAAATACACCTCTCCATCATCTTCTAGTACAAATCATCTAAAGTTCTTTTTTTATAATTCACAACTTTAAGAACCAAAATAACTTTAATGAAAGTGTCATGTGCATAGTTATGTCTAAAATGTACCAAAAACCACCACGTTGTACATAATCTATCATACGAGTAAGATTTTAAATAGTTCATGGGTATAAAATTTTGAAAAAGAAATTTTTATTATAAATAAAAAAGAACAATAGTTTATGGATATATAACTAATTTCTCTATGTAAATTTTTGTTAACTTTTGAATTGATTGAGTGGCTTTTGTGCTTAGAAAATGCCCATTACATAAATGAGATTCTGTCAAAAAAAATTTTAACATAGTTCACCCACCGTTTATTATAGTCCTAGTTCTGTCACTGTATATGAATAGTCATTCTTGAAAAGTATTACATCATTGTCTTAGTGAATTTTGAAAGAATAATATTGTAATATTGAATACATCCATGTATGTAGAAATCTATATATGAAATTTGCTTATACTTGCCACATAATAATCCATTTATTACTAGCATGTCCTTGTTTGAATGACTTACTAATTATCATCTTGATAAATTAGTGTTCCTATATCAGCAACAGAAGAATGACATTGCAATAGAGAGAAATATGATCACTATATCATTTTGATCTATGCATATACATTAGTGAACCTGAAGTTCACAAGTTTGTTAATTTGTTAAGAATTGTTCATTAACTGTCTAATGGTTTAAAAGAGTTAAATCAAGTATTTGTATATAGATTTTCATTTTGAGATATATTTGACGAAATAATGATTATTAAAATCCTCACATATTATATTATGTAGAACTTTAGAGAAGTTTATTAGTCTCACTTTTATTTTCTGTTGAAGCAGTAATTTACGTGGTTGACTGGCAATTTGAGTGATCAAAATCCAAGACAGTTGAACGAATCTAAGTGATTCCAACCATTTTGAAACGCGGTTCAATTATATATTAAAGGAGATTAGGACAAAATAGATCCCACAATGTTTTTTCTTGAGAAATGGTAAAATTGATGTGCAAAGATTTGATATGATACAGAAGATCTATTCACTAAGATATGATCAACTGCTAGATTTGAGACTTTAAATTTTAAATACATCGGTTCAGTGATATACAAAATAGGGGGTGAAAAACATAAAGAATGGTGGGTGTACTCTTTTTTCCTTCATTAGAAGTTTTTTCCCATTGTGTTTTCTCTAGTAAGGTTTTTAACGAGACACGTTCTTGATGTAATTGACATCCAAGCAAGAGTGCTACGAATATATTTGTGGATGTCCATTAAGGAGATAATTACCTTTATAGATGATAAGATGACCTAGTCATCATATCCTATCTATAATATAAAGGAACTACCTATCCCTCTTTATCTCCTCCCTTCTAATTATCTTCCTATCCTTAGCACTATAAATAGAGCTCTAAAGAAACTGGTAAAGTAATTAGTGAAATGATAATGATATCCAAAATTCTCTCTACTCCCTTGTGTCCTTTACTTTACTTTGTTGTTTCAACTTTTCTATATTAGTTCTTTTATAATCCTTACTTTCTTTCAATTGTGATAATATTTATAGCATAAAGATATTAGAATGATGTATGCTTTATTAATATTTCTTGGGAAGTGAAGATTTTTAGTAAGATATAGAATAATGAGGGGCATAAAAGAAAATTAAGAAATTAACTAGCATTTATAAAAAGAAATGAGACTATAATTTGGAACGCATGAAAAAGGAAAGTGAGACTATCTTTGTGGGATGGAGGAAGTACTATGTTTGGTAATTATTTTACCAACATTGCTGGAGATGGAATCGATCTACTTGATTATTTATTTTTTTCTTGTACTATTTATATTAGTAATTTACTATGTATTTTAGTGTGCATGTGTTTTTTATATAGTGTACCTGATCCAATGTTTGTATTAGTAAGGGTGCATTTGGGTTGAATTTAAGAATAAAAAAAGTTGATACTTTTTATTCGATTTTTGTAAAAGGTAGATTTTATTTGAGGGAAGCTGTGGGTCCAATGTAAAAAAAAAAAGGATTTCGATCGTTAAATCTAATCCAAATGCACCCTAATTTATTATTAATATATTTTTATTTTTATTTACTCTCTTAATATAATTTATTATTTTTATTTTCAATTTATTGTAATTTAAATTCAGTTCATATAAATTGAACATTATTATTTTAAAGTAATTTAATTTTCTAATTATTTAAAAAATATATTGCACATTATTATACATCTTAAAATTTAATTTATACAACATCCATTTCATAATATAATGTGATGCCTCCAACCTTGCCACTAGGTCAACTGCAGCTGAGTAGGGCATCTGCGTGCCTCTCGGCACTAAATTATAAGTTCCACAATAAAACACAACCCTAGAACAATACTAACGAGTATACACACAAAGTACGCGGAATACACACAAAATACTTAGACACTACTAGTGCGCTCAGAATACAAGATCTTAAAAACTTCTCATGATCGTTTTATTATAAAAACAAAAGTATCTTACATCAACAACTTTACATGACAACATGAAAAGAAACTTTACAGATGATTCGAGTATAAAAAGATAAAACATAGACATATGCCCCTCTGGGAGATTTGATCCAAAAACTCCTGGCCTAACTTCAGTGGCTTGCTGGGCCCCTGACCGTCCCGAGCTAATCTGACAAGAAAACATGATATGGAAAAACGTGAGCGCAAATGCTCAGTGAGTCCACGTGTGTGCCGTTTTCACAAAACAGTTCATGCAATGTTATAAGAAAAATATTTCTTTTATTATTTTAACAAAGCTGATGCTTGTACCTACATGAGGGTTTCGAGCGCAGCTGGGAAGTCTGAGCGAATCAAGACACATCAGCGCAGCTTCTACGCCCCGAATTTAAAAGAACATGTAATGCAACAGTGGGGCTCCAAGGACAAAGTCCGGATCCCCAAAACGAGACCATCGAAACCAAGTTCCGATATCTCATAGTCAATACCAGCCAAACACCATACGAGAGCTCGATTACAAACAACCGCACTCCCATATCACTGGTCAAAACAGGCTACAGACTCTTGGGGCACCTACCAGGTCTGCCCTGGGGCCAACCTCAGTTTCGAGCCCCTCATGACTCTCCACTAGGCGACCATCCCACTGCAGAGCATGATGCGATGTCTACGTAAATACCGGTTGGGCCACGCCCTCAAGGTACTATGCCCCTCTTAAAGTGGATCCACCCTCAGAGTAAAAAACCCATCCATGTCATCGAAAGAGGCCCTAGTACGGGGGACTAGCCATGTACAGTTCACTTGATTTTCACCAAACTTTAACCCTGGTCGGAATGAGGTTTTCATATGTATTTACAAATCGAAAGGCCAATTGCCTGGCCATCATAACAGATTCAAGTCATAAACATTTCAGAGTACCAAAAATCCTCATCCGCCGCCAGTCATCACATGCTTATGCAGATTTCACAATTATGCCAATGCCAGGTCTATATTCATGCATGACGAAACATGTAACTTTTCGGGACCAAAGCATTCTCCAGCTTATGCAGATCTTACAAACATGCCATGTTTACATTCACGCATGCCAAATCGTATAACTTTTTAAAACCAAAGTATTTTCCAACTTATAAATATTTCCAGAAAACCCGTGTACAGACTAATTTTTTTTTTTTTTAACAACAATAATAATCTGTTTTAAAAAGACAACACCTATATGGAGTACCGCTCCTATGCATTTCTAATGAACATGTAACACATCGTGGAGAACATCTCCAATTAAGAAAAATATGGCAAGTTACACCGTTTCAAAAATATTAGATATTTTATGAAAAGTTTAGAAATCATAATTATATGGCCCGTAACTTTTGAAATAACATAACAAAACGAAGTTTGTGGATTCACCTTGATGCAGATCTGGTACTAAGATCCTACAAAATAATAATACGAAAATACTTAATACTTGAGTACGGATCAAATAGCCCTATTCCTTAAATAATATCAAGAGCCTACGAAATGAGCTTAGGAGATATATATATATATATATATACTTATATATATACTCATAATAATTCTTTAAAAAGATCGAAAAATCCTATACTCTTAAAAAAAATATACTCTCCCAAGAAATCATAATTAACTATATACTATATACTAAAAATCCATTTAAAACATTTAATCCTAAAATAAATAACTAACTTAAAATATATATTTATATATATATAATCTAACTAGAAATAAATCTCACTATATACTAAAGCCTAGAAAAAAAATACACTTAAACTATATATATAGGTATTATAATAAAAATACAACGGAAAGAAAAAAATAAAAAAACATACCAACTAACCTTTAATGTTAATGGCTGCTCCAAATTGTTTCTATCAAAGAAAGAAGACGAAAAAGAAAAAATAATTCCTAATATATATATATGTATATATAATGCTGCCAAATGCTAGAAAAAAGAAAAAGTCTTATGACCTATATATATATGCCATAATGGTGGTTAGGGGAAAGGAAAAGAAAAAAAAGACAAGGGAAATGGTGGTGGTGATGGTTGTGCCGTTGAGGTGGCGGCAATCTTAATGGTTAAGTTTTTTTTATTACTTTTTTTAACCTTATATAAGAATGTCAAGTATTTAAATTTCTAAAATGCACCTACTATGTGTTAAAAACAAAATCCACTTAGGCATTTATAAACCTTAATAATAAAACCTCAATATAATAAAATTTTATTCTTATTCCTAAGTATCCCCAAGATACCACTATGTGTCAAAAACACTATATTTCATCAATATAGATCCAAACTCTATTTTTATAACGTGCATAATTTTAAAATCATGTTAGGTACTTACGGTGTAGGGCGTTACATTTTACCCTCCTTAAACGAAATTTCGTCCTCGAAATGTAATAGTCACATACCCATAACTTCTAAATACTTCTTCTTCTTCAGATATTCCTTAGTCTCCCAGATTGCCTATTGAATTCTATGATGCCTCCAGACAACCTTATATATTGGAATCTGTCTCCCGCGTAACTCTTTTATGCTTTGCTCTACAATCTCAATTGGTTTTTCTTCATATGATAGGTCGATTCATAACTCCAATTTTTCATCGTTAAGAATATGATCAGGCACATGATAGTACTTCTTCAATTATGATACATAATACATCATGTATAACCCATCAGTTCACTAGGCAAGGCTAGCCGATGCGCTACTTGACCTATCAATAACTTCAAACGGTCCCATATATCGAGAGCTTAATTTTCCTTTCTTCAGATATCTAAACTTTTTGTGACAAAGGCATGAGTTTTAAGAAAACTCGATATACTAAACTCCAGATTTCTCCTTCGGTTATCGGTATAGCTCTTTTGCATACTTTTAGTTGTCCGAAGTCAATTTTGAGTTATCTTAACTTGTTTCTACATTTCCTCCAACTCTGGCATCAAGTCTCTTTGTCTCCAATGGGATCGAGCTCCAACTTCATCCCAGTACAAAGGTGTTCTTCATCTCCTACCATATAATGCTTCAAATGGTGCCATTCTTATCGAAGAGTGGTAGCTATTTTATAAGCAAACTCAGCACAAGCAAGATTGTCAACCCACTTATTTCCTAAGTCCAAGGCGCAAGCTTTTAGCATATCCTCTAGGGTTTGAATTGTCCTTTCAAACTATCTATCGGTTTGAGGGTGTGCTGTGGCGCTATAATTTAGGTTGGTTCCCATAACTGCCTGAAACTTGGGCCAAAACCTTGAGGTAAACATTGGGTCTCTATCTGATACAATATCAACGGTTACCCCATGAAGTCGAACAATCTCATCTACATAAATCTTTGCCAACATATCCAAAGGGTATGTCATATTAATGACAATAACATGAGCCACTTTCATTAGACGATCAATGATCACCCATATAGCGTCCTTATACCCCTTGGTCCGGGGTAATCCTGTGACAAAGTCCATTGCACATGATCCCATTTCCATTTAGGAATAGGTGATGGTTGTAGTAGTCCTGCTGATTTTTTATGCTTCGTCTTAATCCCTTTGACACGTAAGACAGGCTGTTACATACTCTGCAATCTCTTTCTTCGTCGCATTCCACCAAAAGTTTTGCTTTAAATCTTTATACATCTTATTCTCTAGAGGGTACATCGAATACTTATTTCTGTGTGCTTCTTCTAGTATTTTACACTTAAGCTCGGTATCATCAGGAATGTAGAACCAATTATGAAAGTACCAGCTCCTATCGATTTCTAATATTCGATAATTTGTCTACTTCTTAGCTTCTGTTCGGTTCTTAAATTCCAGGAATCTCATGCTATTCTTTTGGGTACTTGTAATATCTTGTTGCAGATAGAAGCGACAGTGAGACTTGATATCTTTGCCTCATTTCTATTTAAATTCACCATCACATTAACTTTTTCTATATGGTAGTTAATTTGGCATCAGTATTTTTCCGTAGCCCCATCCATAGACATTGCCTTACATTAAATCTTCTAGGAAAACAAGTGCTATAACTTTTATGATCAATAAAGATCTCATATTTTCCCCACATAAGTGAAGTCACCACTCCCTAGTTGCACTATAGTTATTAGCCCCAAATCTTTGGCTGGATAGTTCCTCTCATAATCCTTCAATATAATTCAAATATAATCAACAACCTATCTATCTTGGATCAAAACTTTCTCTAGGCTTTCCCTTTATAGGGAATACTCCTCACTTGAATTAGCACAACTTGTGTTGAAGTTAGTCGATGCTTTACTTCTTGGAAACTTCTCTCACACTTCTCCATCCATTTAAACTCGATGGCTTTACTTATAAGTTGTGCTAAAAAGGTCTAACGATTCTAAAAGAAATTTGTTATGAATCTCGATAATACCCTTTCTTACCTAAGAAGATATGTAACTCTATTGGTATTTTTCTAGGATTCTGTTTGCTCCACCTTTGCTGGGTCTACTGATACTCTTTCCAGAGTAATCACATGCCCTAAGGAAGTCACTTGTCGCCATTCAAAATCTACATTCACTAAACTTGATGTACAACTTATGCTTCTATAGGGTTTACAACATTCTTTAAAGATATTCATGTACTTCGAGGTTAGGTTAATACTAGGAATATCAGCAATGGAAATCACCACAAACTTATCTGAGTAAAGACAGAAAATCCTATGCATTAATTCCATGAATGTCGTAGGTGCACTTGTCAATCCAAATGGCATAAGACAGACTTATGATGCCTATATCGGGTGTTGGGAAATGTCATGGGAATATCTCTTTCTTTTGTTCGTATAAGATAGTATCCTTATCTTACATCTAATTTGGAATAGCATCCTACTCCTCGAAGTGATCAAATAGCTTATCAATAAGTAGAAGTGGGTACTTGTTTTTAATTACCATATTATTTAATCATCTGTAGTCTATACACATAGGTCTAAGGTCCCATATTTCTTCTTTACAAGAAAACCTAATGACTCCAAGGAGATGTACTTGGATGGATATATTCTTGTTGCAACAATTCTTGCAGTTGCTCTTTCAACTTTCTCAACTCTTCTTGTACCATCCGCTATGGGAGTTGGAGATATTGGTTTAGCACCGGGTACCAACTCTATGCTGAACTCCATTTCTCGATCTGGGGCAACATCAATAACTCTTCGGAAAAAAAAAAATATCTATAAACTCCTTCACAACGGGTACTGTCTCTAATTTTACTTCTTCCTTAGGCTTGTTGAGTAAATATGCTAGGTACCCTTGACATCCTTTCCGTAACAACTTCCTGGCTTTCATGCCAGATAAAAAGGGATTTTCCCGTTTCGCTTCCCTTGGAATACAAGGATTGACTTACTCGGTCGGCTAAACTTAACCAATTTTCGTGGATAGTCTACTTAAGCATAATGTTTAGACAACCGTCCATCGCAAGTATCACGCCATAACCCTCAGATGGCAAAGCAATCAATTCACCGGATATAATCACACTCTTGGCATAGATTTCACAATCTAGGTACTTTACCTCTGCTATCTTACTCACATCTGTAGGAGTGCTAACCATAAACTGATAACACATGACAACAGAAGGTACATGAATATGTTTTATGAAATGAAAACTTACAAAAGAATACATAGCTCCAGGATCATCAAGTATTCTTGCTGGTTAAGGAAAGATATGAATTGTACCTTCAACTACTCCTGCTTTGGTGTCTACGGGCAGTCCATCCAATACTTGAGTTGAAATATCGGCTCATCCTTTTTTTTTTTTTTTATTCTATCCTAGGCTCGACTTCCCATTCTGGAGATGCGGTCGTCAGTTTTTTTAAAGTTATCTAATAATTCCCTTATCATTGAATTGAATTCTTGCCAGACTAGTTACACAAGTACGTTAGATATCCTGACTCTAAAGATTAAAAACATTGACTGACTAGGCTTAACTAAATTCCACCCACAATGCACATATATGCACATGTCCAGTCAACCAATCCATTCTTACTATCATACCCGATCCTTCAAATAGTTGAAACAATTATTATCCCTTTGCACTTCCACTGTCCTTTCCAAAAACATCTACCCAATGTTAAATACCTAAACCTTAACTTATAGGTTAAAACTTATATACAAAACACCGCACACTAGAACTGTATATCAAATAAAGAGTGGAACATCCTCTCTATTAATAAAAAATAGTCGTTGGTGCATAGTGTAGAACATGTATACAAAATCTGCCCTTGATATACCATACATAACATAATTTGCGATCAACACGATCCTAAGCTCTTCCAGGTTATATAGAGCTATTAAATAATCACACTTACAAAACTAGATTTATACTCAACATATATGTATAGTGTAAACTAAAGAATGCAAATATACCAGCCCAGTTTAGGTATATCTTCTTCCTAAAGACTATGGTCTAACACTGAGCTTATCAAAAGTACTCTGGATGTAATTCATGGCAAACACACGGAAAGATCTCAACAACTATATCAATTGTTCCTTGCTCTCATAGACTACCAATCTCTCATTCACAAGATGTACTAATACTTCAAATCTTAAGAAACTTGGATTCTAGTTTACCCATCCTCGTCATCACCTTCATCTTTACATTCACCGATCGCCAGCGTGAAGTAATACTTAATATATATCGAATATAGAACCAAGTACTGGAGAGCTCTTTCTGTTGTGACAACAATAATGAAAGTGTCCATTTTACAATGTACATGGAGTTCTTTGGTATCACTGAAGTAGGGATGACAGAAATCGATACAGATTACATTTTATACCTAATAAGAACTTCACACTCACTCTTTGTGCAGTTTATACACTGCAAATTATCAGAGTTTTCCCCTAATACCTTATGTCCACGAAATCCCTTAATCGAGCTACGAGTCTCGGAACAAGTAAACTTTTTTGATGACTCAAATGATCTTAGTCCTCTGTCACCTAAACCATCATCAATTCGAAAGCTTAACGTATCTATATGTCCTTTCATTGTGGTTATGGCCAAAGATATGGTTTTGTATATAAAGGAGCACTGTTCCCACAAGATTAGTAACACGATGAGAGAAACGAAAGAGACAAGGGAACTTAAAATTCTTTGAGAAAAATAAAGCTATGCATTTGGCACCTAGTACTCGTTTAGAATCTACTAACTCTAACCACAAATCGAACCTGGAGTTCTGATACCACCTGTGATGCCCCCAACCCTACCACTACGTCAACTGCGGCTGAGTAGGGCATCTGCGTGCCTCTCGGCACTAAATTATAAGTTCTACAATAAAACACAACCCTAGAACAATACTAACGGGTATACACATAAAGTACGCGGAATACTTAAGTAAATTAGACACAACTAGCTCAGAATACAAGATCTTAAAAACTTCTCATGATCATTTTATTATAAAAACAAAAGTATCTTACATCAACAACTATACATGATAACATGAAAAAAAACTTTACAAACGTTTCGAGTCTAAAAAGATAAAACATATACATATGCCCCTCTGGGAGATTTGATCCAAAAACTCCTGGTCTAACTTCAGTGGCTTGCTGGGCCCCTGACCGTCCCGAGCTAATCTGAGAAGAAAATATGATATGGAAAAACGTGAGCACGAACGCTCAGTGAGTCCACGTGTGTGTGCGCTAAAGTGATTTCTTTAAAACAATGACGATGCCATTTTCACAAAACAGTTCATTCAATGTTATAAGAAAAATATTTCTTTTATTATTTTAACAAAACTGATGCTTGAACCTACATGAGGGTTTCGAGCGTAGTTGGGAAGTCTGATCGAATCAAGACACATCAGCTTAGCTTCTAAGCCCCGAATTTAAAAGAACATGTAATGCAACAGTGGGGCTCCACGGACAAAGTCCGGATCCCCAAAACGAGGCCATCAGAACCAAGTTCCGGCATCTCGTAGTCAATACCAGCCAAACACCATACGAGAGCTTGATTACAAACAACCGCATTCCCATATCACTAGTCAAAACAAGGCTACAGACTTCTAGGGCACCTACCAGGTCTGCCGTGGGGCCAACCTCAGTTTTGAGCCCTCTTGACTCTCTATTAGGCAACCGTCCCACCGCAGAGCATGATGCGATATCCAAGTAAATACTGGTTGGGCCACGCCCTTAAGGTACTACGCCTCTCATCAAGTGGATCCACTCTCAGAGTCAAAAACCCGTCCACGTCATCGGAAGAGGCCCTAGTACGGGGGACTAGCCACGTATAGTGCAATCCGCTAACGCCTCTGTTCACTTGATTTTCACCAAACTTTATCCCTGGTCGGAATGAGGTTTTTATACGTATTTACAAATCGAAAGGCCAATTGCCCGGCCATCATAACAGATTCAAGTCATAAACATTTCAGAGTACCAAAATCCTCATCTGCCGCCAGTCATCACATGCTTATGCAGATTTCACAATTATGCCAATGCCAGGTCTATATTCATGCATGACGAAACATGTAACTTTTCGGGACCAAAGCATTCTCCAGCTTATGCAGATCTTACAAACATCCCATGTTTACATTCACACATGCCAAATCATATAACTTTTTAAAACCAAAGTATTTCCAACTTATAAATATTTCCAGAAAACCCGTGTACAGACTAGTTTTTTTTTCTTTTTTTTTTCACAACAATAATAATCTGTTTTAAAAAGACAACACCTATATGGAGCACCGCTCCTATGCATTTCTAATGAATATGTAACACATCGTGGAGAACATCTCCAGTTAAGAAAAATATGGCAAGTTATACTGTTTCAAAAATATTAGATATTTTATGAAAAGTTTAGAAATCATAATTATATGGCCCGTAACTTTTGAAATAACATAATAAAATGAAGTTTGTGGACTCACCTGGATGCAGATCTGGTGCTAAGATCCTACAAAATAATAATACGAAAATACTTAATACCTGGGTACCGATCAAATAGCCCTATTCCTTAAATAATATCAAGATTCTACGAAATGAGCTTAGGAGATATATATACTTATATATATATATATATACTCATAATAATTCTTTAAAAAGATCGAAAATCCTATACTCTTAAAAAAAAAAAAATATACTCTCCCAAGAAACCATAATTAACTATATACTATATACTAAAAATCCATTTAAAACATTTAATCCTAAAGTAAATAACTAACTTAAAATATATATTTATATATATAATCTAACTAGAAATAAATCTCAGTATATACTAAAGCCTAGAAAAAAAATAATATACTTAAACTATATATCGGTATTATAATGAAAATACAAAGGAAAGAAAAAAATAAAAAAAAATATACCAACTAACCTTTAATGTTAATGGCTGCTCCAAAATGTTTCTATCAAAGAAAGAAGAAGAAAAAGAAAAAATAACTCCTAATATATATGTATATATATTACTGCCAAATGCTAGAAAAAAGAAAAAGTCTTATGACCTACATATATATGCCGTAATGGCGGTTAGGGGAAAGGAAAAGAAAAAAAAAAGACAAGGGAAATGGTGGTGGTGACGGCTGTGCTGTTGAGGTGGCAGCAATCTTAATGGTTAAGTTTTTTTTTTTTTAACCTTATATAAGAATGTCAAGTATTTAAATTTCTAAAACACACCTACTATGTATTAAAAAAAAAAAATCCACTTAGAGGCATTTATAAACCTTAATAATAAAACCTCAATATAATAAAATTTTATTCTTATTCCTAAGTATCCCCAAGATACCACTAAGTGTCAAAAATACTATATTTCACCAATATAGATCCAAACTCTATTTTCATAACGTCCGTAATTTTAAAATCATGTTAGGTACTTACGGGGTAGGGCGTTACATATAAGGTTATTTTTTATTTCACTCAGATTCAGAAAAATCTAAAATTGATGTATTTTGTAGAATAAAATACCTCTAATGCCCTTGTATTAGTTTAATAAATTCCATCATTCAAGACTTTATCTTCTCTCTCCTCTCTCCATATTTCAAGCTTTTATCAAAAGTTAATGGGTTTAGGTGTTTAGAATTCCTAAGTAGTGATGTATTAATTGGATAGGGGTATTCTTGGGAAAGAAGTTTATAAATGAAAATAACCTTATAATAAGAAATTCCAAATATGGCAATTTAACCTTATATTATGACATGGAAGTAGTATACAATAGGAATAAAGTGTAAAATATACAAATTATATGGTTCTTTTAACATAAAAAACTAATAAAAAAAATCTAGAAAATTTCATCACCAAATTTGGTGTGTGAATAGTAGTAGATCATTTGGTGAACAAATAGTTCAATCACCAATCTATTGTTACATCACCAAATTTGGTGATGGAATGGCGTTCCATTGGAGTGATCTGATCACCAATTTTGGTGAATTTGTTAATTTGGTGATCACGTTGGAGATGCCTTTATAAGATGTATTAACTATCTTAAGTAGGATGTGAGTGAGTTTTAAGGTTTATTGTAATTTAAGTTTCATGAACTATGCGATGCTTTTCATTCAAGATGGAGAAGAAGAATATTGGATGTAAGTTTTCTGGTTAGAAAGGAAAAAAATAAGGACTACGGTGTTATGGGGAAGATGAAGAAAAAAACAAGAATTAGATGATGAAAATAATAGTAAAGATTAAAGAAAATTTTGAAGTATGAGCTTTATTAAAGATATCCTCTTTTAATTTATTTATGTTAAAAAATAAACACTATTCAAGATCATTTAGTACATTTTTTTTAATCCTGACTCTAATCCTTATGGGGTTTCTCTCTCAAGGCGGCTCCTCTTGCCCCGTCTCCTCTTCTTGTTAGTAGGGCTAGGCCTCTTGATGGGCTCTGCTCTCGTTGGTGGGTAAGGGAAGAACTTTAAGCGGTTCTGTGGACTTGTAAATTTTGTACAGATGGTGTGAGTTTGCTGCTTGGATATGCTTATGTTTCTTTCTGCTTTGCTTACGGTTGTGAGGGTTTGCTTTTTGTTTGTTTTGTTTCTTTGTCCCTTTTATAATCCATCGATTCTCTTCTACCCTAAGGGTCTTCTTTATATGGGATGGATTTTTTGGCTACCGCTCCTTCGCCTCTGCTATGGTGGTAGGACTTTGATATAAGGGCTAGATCTGCTGTTGGGCTTGGTGGTTGGGATAGTGGTTAGTGGTCCCACTAGATCTCTTTATGGGTCGTGTGGATTCGATGGCGTTTGGCGGAATCAGCTGATGGTCTGGGGTATAGTGTGCGGATAATTACGACTGTTGACAATCTGGCATTCGGTGCCTTTGCGATGGCGGGTCTGACGACTGCACATCAACTCGTTTATTTACTTTGCGGTTAGAGGTTTCCCATATTGGCGATGGAGTCGACATTTTCTATTTATCCTACTGACTTCGATTTGCGGCGGGCACATGTTGTCCCTTGCTGTACGTGTCTGCGCACGTGTTTCATCTTTCTGCTTCGCAGAGGCATGTATTGCTGGGTTAGTGTTCTCGGGAGTGTTTTTGTCATTTTCTTTTGAGTATTTTTATTTTTATCGCTTTTAATGTTTTGGGGGTCGATAAATTATGCGCCCAAATATAAAATTTACGCGCGAAAAAATTTCATTTTAACCTAAACACTTTCTCTCTCCTGTCTAAGTTCTCTCTACATCCGAAGACTTCAAATGACGATTTGCTCAAATCCAACCGTTAAAAATCAGAAAAAAGGTTAGTATATCGTTCTATACTCGTTTATTTATGTTTTTAGCAATTTCAAAATTAAGAAAATGCACTGGCGATGAAAAAATAATGCTTGGCGCGAGTTGAGGGTAACTAGCGCCAATGCTTGGCGCGGACCGAAAGTACCTTGTGCCAAGGCTGGGCATTAGGTGCCAAACGATAACGCCAAAGCTTGGCGCAGAGGGTTTTTTTTAAATAAAGGATTTTTATTAATTATTAATGTTATATAATTTGTTATACTAATTGTTCTTTATACAATTATGTTAACTTTTTAGTTAATTTCATATTATAATTCCTAATAAGGTGATAAGGTAATAATATATTATGATAAGGTGATAATTCCTAATAAGAAAAATATTATGAGAATTAAATATATTAAAATTTAATATAATTAATAATTAATTATTTAATTTATTACAATTTGAATAATCTCATTTTTTTAACATAATTAATAATAAAAATTATAATAATAATTTAAATAATAATATAATAATTTAATAATAAATAGTAATTATTTATGGTTATTTTAAAATTCATTTAGATGGATAGTGAGCATCAGAGACGGCGGAGACACGATGATTTAGGGCCTATAGCAGACAGGAGTGGTCGTACTATCACAGCTTCATCCCAGGGATTGAGAGGTAGGCATAGCCTGTCTGACACACCTACTACTCCTGCCCCTGTTGGTCGAGGGTATTTGACCCAGCCTCCTCCTATTTTGAATAGGGTTCGTATGCATCATAACCCTTATACACCACTACCATATTATTCATTTGCACAACCTCCTTCCCACCGCCCACCCTCATTTTCCTAGTACTCGTATGAGTTGGATACATCTAGTCATCCTAGTTATTACTAGCCCTCTGTACAGCAGCCAGGTTGACTAGTACTGGTGGTAAAGATCCTTAGTTGGGTTCGTCATTCGTAGATGAGCTGTGGTAAGGATTTCCAGTTGTTTCTCCTTACAACAGCCATCATTCGGATTATTATGGGAGCTCTAGACATATACCTTTCTACACACTTGGGTTGACAGAGCATGGTGGGGATGAGGTGGCGAGGCGGTAGTTCAGGTAGGGGGAAGATGGTATGGATGTTCAGGGAGATGGGTTAGAGGAAAGGCGAAGCAGTTAGAGGGCGAGAGAGAGCATAGTGGGGATGAATTGGAGCATGTGGGGGTGGGGAGACGATTGCCTAGGTTCCTCCACCGTCATTGGTGAGTAGCCCTGACAGGGAGAAAGGAGTCAGGTTTATACGAGATACAGCAAGATCCATGATGAGGTTAGTCAGGGAGTCCCGACCTTCATTAGGGTGACGTTCTGAGCCCAATGTTGTTGAGGCTTCGAGTGCTGGGAAGAAGAAGGCAAAGAAGGCTGATGACTATTCTTGCATACAGAGAGGAACCGCTCCTGGAGGTCCACAAGATCAAGAGATCAGGCTCTCATACTGCAGACATGTTGCCGTTGCCATTTTGCGGGGAGAGGTACGCTTTAAAATTTTTTTTTCTAGTATTTTTCGTCATTTTATAGTGTTTTAATTAATTAATTCATTTTCTAATGTATTTTTGTATATTTTATTATTACTAAAAAATGTGATGCCCCCAACCCTGCCACTAGGTCAACTGCGGCTGAGTAGGGCATCTGCGTGCCTCTCGGTACTAAATTATAAGCTCCATAATAAAACAAAACCCTAGAACAACACTAACAGGTATATACAATGTACGCGGAATACTTAAGTAAATTAGATACTACTGGTGTGCTCAAAACACAGGATAAAAAAAAACTTCTCAGTTCCGTTATATAATAAACACGAAAGTAATCTTACATCAAGCACATACATAAAAACATAAAAAGAAACTCTACAGACGATTCGAGTCTAAAAAGATAAAACATAAATCTATGCCCTTCCGGGGAAATTTGATCTAAAAACTCCTGGCCTAAAACTTCAGTGGCTCGCGGGACCCCTGACCGTTCCAAGCTAATCTGAGAAGAAAACATGATATGGAAAAATGTGAGCGCGAACGCTCAATGAGTCCACGTGTGTGTGTGCGGCAGTGATTTCTTTAAAACCATGTCGATGTCATTTTACTAAACAATTCATGCAATGTTATAAGAAAAATATTTCCTTTCCTATTTTAACAAAACTGATGCCTGAATCTACATGAGGGTTTCGAGCGTAGCCGGGAAGTTTGAGCGAATCAATACACATCAGCGCGGCTCTATACCCCAATTTTAAAAGAATATGTAATGCAACAGTGGGGCTCCACAGAGAGAAAGTCCGGATCCCCAAAACGAGGCCATCGGAACTAAGTTCCGGCATCTCGTAGTCAAATACCAGCCAAACAACATACGAGCGCTCGATTACAAACAACCACACTCCCAAAACACTGGTCAAAACAGGCTACAGACTCCTGGGGCACCTACCAGGTCTGCCCTGGAACCAACCTCGGTGTCGAGTCCCTCCTGACACTCCACTAGGCGGTCAAACCCTACCGTAGAGCATGATACGGTGTCCACGTAGACCGATTGGGCCACACCCTCCGTGGTCTACGCCTCTCTTAAAGTGGATCCACCCTCAGAGTCAAAACCCCATCCACGTCATCGGAAGAGGCCCTAGTACGGGGGACTAGCCACGTACAGTGCAATCCGCTAACGCGTCCGTTCACTTGATTATCAATAAACTTTAATCTTGGTCGGAATGAGGTTTTCGTATGTATTTACAAATCAAAGGGGCCATTTGCCCGGTCATAATAACAGATTCAAGTCATAAACATTTCAGAACACAAAAGAAAATCCTCATCCGCCAGTCATCACATGCTTATGCAATTTCACAATCATGCCAATGCCAAATCTATATTCATGCATATCAAAATACGTAACTTTTCAAGCTAGAACATTTTTCAATATATAAATATTTCCGAAAAACCTGCATACAACAAACTTCATATGCACCACCGTAATAGTCCGTTTAAAAAAAAAAACACCTTTTTGGAGCACCGCTCCTATGCATTTTTCTACGAAACACGTAACACATTAGGGAGAACATCTCCAAAACACGCTGAGAAATAGCGTTCCAAAAATAGAAAAATTTTGTAAAGGTTAAAAAAAAACATATTTATATGTCTTGTACTATTTGAAATAAAATGGAGTTTTATGGACTCACCTGGATGTAGATCTGGTGCTACGATGCTACAAATTAATAATGCGAAAATACTTAATACCTGGGTATCGATCAAATAATCCTATTCCCTAAATAATATCGAAATCTTATAAAATGAACTTTAGGATGTATAATAATACATATATAATTCTTTAAAAAGATCGAAAAATCCTATACTCTAAAAAAAATATACTCTCCCAAGAAACCATAATTAACTATATACTTTATACTAAAAATCCATTTAAAATATTGAAATCCTAAAATAAATAACTAGCCTAAGAACAATATAATCTAACTAGAAATAGATCTCACTATATATTAAAGAAAATAAATAAATATACACTATAACTATATATATACATATATATAACCTAACTAACTAAAACAAAAGAAAATAAAACATGCAACTTACTTGAGAAACATGCAAACATGCAAATATATATAAACTTACTTGAGGTTGGCTGCCTTTTTTTTTTTTAATTCAAGAATGGAAATGATAGGTTTATATATATATGCTCAAGATTGGGGAAATTGCCTAAAGAAAGAAATGGCTTGCATGCCTATATATATAGAGAAGGAAATGGCGGCTCATGGCTGAAAATAATTCGGATGATGGCAGGTGGAAAGCTAGGTGGCGGCCTTCCTTAATTGTTAAGTTTAGTTTTTTTTTCTTTTTTTTTTTTTTAATTCCTATATGAAAATTCCAAGTATTTTAAATTTCTAAAATAAATACACTAGGTATTAAAAATAAAAATCCACTTAAGGGCATTTATAAATCTTAATAATAAAACCTCAATAAGATAATAAAATTTTATTCCTATTCCTAAATATCCCCAAAATACTACTATGTGCCAAAAACACTATATCCCACCATATAGATCAAAACTCTATTTTCATCACGTTCTTAATTTTAAAGTCATGCTAGGTGCTTATGGGGTAGGGCGTTACATTCTACCCTCCTTAAGAAAAATTTCGTCCTCAAAATTGAATAGTTACGTACCTATAAGCTCTGGATACTTTTTCTTCAAGTACTCCTCAGTTTCCCAGGTTGCCTCTTCGATCCCATGATGTTTCCATATCACTTTACACATTGGAATCTGTCTCCTGCGTAACTCTTTTAATGCTTCGTTCTATAATCTCAGTTGGTCTTTCTTCATATGACAGACCAGCTTGTAATTCCAATTGGTCATCATTAAGAACATGATCAGGTGCAGGGTGATACTTCTTTAATTGTGATACATGGAACACATCATGTATACCTATCAGTTCATTTGGTAAGGCGAATCGGTATGCTACTTTACCAATCCTGTCAATAATTTCAAATGGTCCGATATATCGGGGACTTAACTTTCCTCTCCTCGGATATCGCAGCTTCCCGCGATGTGGTGTAAGTTTTAAGAAAACTCGATCTCCTACATTAAACTCCAAATCCCTTCTTCGATTGTCGGCATAGCTCTTCTGTCTACTTTTAGCTGTTTGAAGCCGGTCTTGAATTATCTTAACTTGTTTCTATATCTCTTCCAATTCTGGCATCAAGTTTCTTTGCCTCCAATTGGATCGAACTTCGACTTCATCCCAGTAAAAAGGTGTTCTGCATCTCCTACCATACAATGCTTCAAATGGTGCCATTCCTATTGAAGAGTGATAGCTATTATTATAAGCAAACTCAGCACAAGCAAGATTGTCAACCCACTTATTTCAAAAGTCTAAGGCGCAAGCCCTTAACATATCCTCTAGAGTTTGAATTGTTCTTTCAGACTGTCCATTGGTTTGGGGATGTGATGTAGTGCTATAACTTAGATTGGTTCCCATAGCTGCCTGGAATTTAGGCCAAAACCTTGAGGTAAACCTTGGGTCTCTATCGGATACAATATCAACGGGTACTCCATGAAGTCGAACAATCTCATCTACATAAATCTGTGCCAACTTGTCCAAAGGGTATGACATATTAATGGCAATAAAATGAGCCACTTTTGTTAAACGATCAACGATTACCCAAATAGCATCCTTATAACCCTTGGTCCGGGGCAATCCTGTGACAAAGTCCATTGTCACATGATCCCATTTCCATTCGGGAATAGGTAACGGTTGTAGTAGTCCCGCTGACTTTTGATGTTCCGCCTTAACCCTTTGACATGTAAGACAGGCCGCTACATATTCCGCAATTTCTCTCTTCATTCCGTTCTACCAAAACTTTTGCTTTAAGTCTTTATACATCTTATTCTCTCCAGGATGCATTAAATACTTACTTCTGTGGGCTTCCTCTAGAATCTTGCGCTTAAGTTCAGTACCATTAGGTACACATAACCGATTCCGAAAGTACAAGCTCCCATCAGCTTCTAATGTTCGAAAATCTTCCAATCCCTTAGCTTTCACATGGTTCTTGAACTCTTGGAACTCCTTATTACTCTTTTGGGCACTTCTAATATCCTCTTGTAAGGTGGATGTTAAGCTAAGACTTGATATCTTTGCTTTTCTACTCAATGCATCCGCCACCACATTCGCCTTTCCTGGATGATAGTTAATCGGGCATCGATATTCTTCCAGCAGTTCCATCCATCGACATTGTCTCATGTTCAAGTCCTTTTGAGAAAACAGATACTTTAAACTCTTATGATCAGTAAATATCTCATACTTAGCACTATACACGATGGCTGCTAATTCCAAATCGTGTGTCGGATAATTCCGTTCATGATCCTTCAACTTTCTTGAAATATATGCTACAACTTTCCTGTCTTGCATCAACACAGCTCCTAGTCCTTCTCCTGAAGCATCTGTATATAATGAAAACTCCTTGTGCGGATCGGGTAATGTTAACACTGGTGCCGACGTTAGTCGGTTCTTCAATTCTTGAAAACTCCTCTCACATCTTTCCGTCCACTCAAACTTGGTTGTTTTTCTGGTTAATTGGGTTAGAGGTCCAGCAATCCTTGAAAAGTCTTTTATAAATCTCCGATAGTATCCTGCCATACCCAAGAAACTACGTACTTCAGTTGGTGTTTTGGGTTGTGTCCAATAAGTCACTGCTTCTACTTTCGCTGGATCCACTGAAATTCCTTCCTGGGTAATAACATGTCCTAGGAAAGTAACTTGACTCATCCAGAACTCACATTTACTAAACTTAGCATATAACTTATGCTCCCGTAGGGTTTGCAACACTTTTTGAAGATGTTGTTCATGAACTTCAGGGTTGGGTGAATAAACAAGAATATCATCAATAAAAATCACTACAAACTTATCCAAGTAAGGATTAAAGACTCTGTGCATCAAGTCCATAAATGTTGCAGGTGCATTAGTTAATCCAAACGGCATAACCACAAACTTGTAATGTCCATATCGGGTGTTGAATGCCGTCATTGGAATATCCTTTTCTCTTATCCTGACTTGATAATATCCCTGTCTCAAGTCCAATTTGGAAAAACATCCCGCTCCTCGGAGTTGGTCAAATAACTCATCAATGAGGGGTAGTGGGTATTTGTTCTTAACTGTCACATTATTCAATCCTCTGTAAACTATACACATCCTCAGGGTTCCATCCTTTTTCTTTACAAACAAAACTGGCGCACCCCAAGGAGATGTACTTGGACGAATATATCCTTGCTGCAACAGTTCTTGTAGTTGCTTTTTCAACTCTTTTAGTTCCTCCTGTGCCATCCGATATGGAGTTCGAGATATTGGTTTAGCATCAGGTACCAATTCTATGCCAAACTCCACTTCTCGATCTGGGGGTAGCATCGTCAACTCCTCAGGAAAGACATCCACAAACTCCCTCACTACAGGTACTGTGTCCAATTTTACCTCCTCCTTAGGTTTGTTGAGTAAATATGCTAAGTACCCTTGATATCCTTTCCATAGCAACTTCCTGGCTTTCATGCCAGACAAAAAGAGATTCTCCCGTTTTGTTCGCTTTCCTTGGAACACCAGGATTGGCATACTCGGTCGGCTAAACTTAACTAACTTCCGTCAACAATCTACTTGGGCATAATGTTTAGACAACTAGTCCATCCCAAGTATCACGTCATATCCCTCCAATGGTAAGGCAATTAAATCTCCGGATAAAACCACATTCTCGACACATATGTCACAATCAGGGTACTTTACCTCAGTTATCTTATTCACGCCCATAGGAGTGCTAACTATCAACTGATAATGCATGTTAACAGGAGGTATAGGAATATGTTTTATGAAATGCAAACTCACAAAAGAATGCGTAGCTCCAGGGTCAATGAGTACTCTTGCTGGTTGAGAAAATATTTTTATCATACCTTCAACTACTTCTGCTTCAGTATCTACGGGCAATCCATCCAGTGCATAAACTTTAGCTTTTACTTGTGGCTTATTATTCCTTCTTTCTGTTGTTCCTCTCATGACCGGGGGTCGGCCTACTTTTCTGGACATCTCCGAGGTTACTTGTTGCATCTCAGGGCATTGGTCCTTGGTATGTCCTGGTTTTCCACACTTGAAACATAATCTTAACTTCCGATAACACATTTCAGCCACATGCCCACTTCGTCCACAGTATGTACATATTCTGTGGGATCCTCCAGGGGTTAGGGTTGGTCGGCCTTCATTTCCAGTCCTTTGTTCACCACGGGGTCTCTTGAAATCTCTAGGTTTCTATGGTCCTTGTCCAGGACGTTTATATGGAGCCGTCGCTGAACCAATTGCTGTTTTCCTCTGTATAACCGCTTGATCAGCCATCTCTGTTCGCGTGGCGGCTTCAACTGTGGCCGCGAATCTCATCGGTGGCAAGAGAGCTAATGCTCGTTGCAACTCAACCCTTAATCTTTTCACAAATTGTCGCGTCTTACTTTCGTCAGTGTCTATCAACCTTAAGCGATGACTTAGTCGACCCTTATTGAACTTTGCCAGTATCATCGAGCAAGCTGTCAGAGTTACCCCTGTCTCAATTCGTTTGAAACTCATTCTCTCGTTGCTCATGAACCCATCGAGGTATATACTCCTTTTTGAATTCTTCTTGAAAATCGTTCCCGAGTCCATGGTTGGTTCTTAAGTGTCCGTGCTTCGAAGCTCTAAGCCACCAATCCTTTGCCATTCCTCGAAGTCTAAAAGCCGCAAACGTTACCCTCGGGGCATCCTCATACTTAAGGGTATCATAGATATCATTCAACCGCTCAAGGAACAGCTTCGAGTTTAATTTCTTGCTCAACGTCTCCATAGAATTCCGGGGGTCGAAACTTAAGAAATCGTTCTCATCGCTTCATCTCGCTCCGAGTTGTCCGGTACTCGTTCGTTTCTTCTTGTGGCCATTGAAGTTTCTAATAATTCCCGTCATCTTGATCATAAAATTCTCGATTACTTTGTGTGTAGCTTGTTCTGGACGAGGGGTGGCCTCTCTCGTAGGTTCAGACTGTCTATTTTGAGAATTTTCTGACATAACCTCGTTCGTACGGTTGAGAGATTGTGAACCTGACATGTTTCTAAAAACCAAAAAGTCCCAATACTAATAGACATCTACGATTATAGATACTTTACGACAGGTAAACATAAATTCATCTCAGGCACAAACATCAAATTCATATATACAAACATATATATATATATAACTCAAAACAAGGATTTTTGGTACAAGTAGTGTCAAGATACAATCAGATCATCCTGGTCCTACCACCCAAAAATATATTGCCGGGTTGCTATACATATCCAAAACCCGAGGACCTCATACCTATGATCCTAAGCCTACTGCATCAATTACCAACAAAAATACTACTCGTACCTATCCAAGTGACCAAATATTCACACCTACCTGCACTCTATCCAACACCTACTCCGCCTAAGGATACTGGCTACCAGAAAATCCTGGACGAGACTCCAGCTCATCACGTGCTCTATCCACTGAATCTCTAGTAGTTCCAAGTAACTGAGCGATAAACTGCCTAAGCCAGTTCCGCTCGTTAATCAGCTCCAAAATCTCTCTCTCTCTCGAGCTGCATGAGCGTCCCGCGTCTGAGCTAACTCCTCCTCTAATATGCCCTCGCTGTCTCCTATCGCCGTGCCTGGCGTGCCGCATAAAATAAGGCGTCCATTCGGAAAATCTCCTCTCTTAACGCTATAACCTGCTGGCTAGCGGCTTCAGCCCGTTGCTCACGCCACAGGCAATAACCACAATTGTCATACTCCCTGACCCCACCCCAAAGTAGTGATGCTGGAAAAGAAGATACAGACGCCACGGGTAGAATAAGGGTAGGGGATGCTGCTGTTGGCATAGTATTTGCTACAGAGGTACCCATACTCCCAGTGACTGCCGGTGCCCCTCGCTCTAGTTCAGGCGTCATTTCTGAGTCCGACGTGGGCTCACTAGGGTCGTCTTCTATCGATGTTCCAGGTCCTATTCCCGGTACCACTGGTGCCATCTCTGGTCCTTCTACTGACTCATCATCGGAAAGGTCAATCACTGGAATTGGTTCCCTTTCTGGGATGATCTCCCTAAGGGAATATGAGGATGATGATGATGACGTAGTCCTGCTAGGCTCATCTACGAGGGTGCCCTCCCTGTATGTCCATCTATGAGAAGGATGTACCATCTAGTACTTACAAACAAAATCTTAGGGTCAGTACTAACCAATAAATCATATGATTAACTTTAAAGTTTAAACAGTTAACTCTTATAGCTTGTCTAAAATCCTACGTTTCAAACCTAGTATCGAACCTAGCTGCTCTGATACCACCTGTGATGCCCCCAACCCTGCCACTAGGTCAACTGCGGCTGAGTAGGGAATCTACGTGCCTCTCGGCACTAAATTATAAGCTCCATAATAAAACAAAACCCTAGAATAACACTAACAGGTATACACAATGTACGCGGAATACTTAAGTAAGTTAGATACTACTGGTGCGCTCAAAACACAGGATAAAAAAAAACTTCTCAGTTCCGTTTTATAATAAACACAAAAGTAATCTTACATCAACCACATACAT
The DNA here is from genome assembly GCA_028651295.1 of Catharanthus roseus. Lineage (NCBI taxonomy): Eukaryota > Viridiplantae > Streptophyta > Magnoliopsida > Gentianales > Apocynaceae > Catharanthus > Catharanthus roseus. The sequence continues at coordinate 3,669,920 of JAPQWS010000153.1, read as the reverse complement.
AAAAACAAAAAAAGAAACTCCACAGACGATTCGAGTCTAAAAAGATAAAACATAAATCTATGCCCTTCCGGGGAGATTTGATCCAAAAACTCCTGGCCTAAAACTTCAGTGGCTCGCGGGACCCCGACCGTTCCAAGCTAATCTGAGCAGAAAACATGATATGGAAAAATGTGAGCGCGAACGCTCAGTGAGTCCACGTGTGTGTGTGCGGTAGTGATTTCCTTAAAACCATGTCGATGTCATTTTACTAAACAATTCATACAATGTTATAAGAAAAATATTTCCTTTGCTATTTTAACAAAACTGATGCCGGAATCTACATAGGGGTTTCGAGCGCAGCCGGGAAGTCTGAGTGAATCAAGACACATCAGCGCAGCTCTATGCCCCAATTTTAAAAGAACATGTAATGCAACAGTTGGGCTCCACAGACAAAGTCCGGATCCCCAAAACGAGGCCATCGGAACTAAGTTCTGGCATCTCGTAGTCAAATACCAGCCAAACAACATACGAGCGCTCGATTACAAACAACCGCACTCCATAACACTGGTCAAAACAGGCTACAGACTCCTAGGGCACTTACCAGGTCTGCCCTGGAACCAACCTCGATGTCGAGCCCCTCTTGACACTCCACTAGGCGGTCGAACCCCACCATAGAGCATGATACGGTGTCCACGTAGACCGATTGGGCCACACCCTCCGCGGTCTACGCCCCTCTTAAAGTGGATCCACCCTCAGAGTCAAAACCCCATCCACGTCATCGGAAGAGGCCCTAGTACGGGGGACTAGCCACGTACAGTGCAATCCGCTAACGCGTCCGTTCACTTGATTATCAATAAACTTTAATCTTGGTCGGAATGAGGTTTTCGTATGTATTTACAAAATAAAAGGGGCCATTTGCCCGGTCATAATAACAGATTCAAGTCATAAACATTTCAGAACACAAAAGAAAATCTTCATCCGCCAGTCATCACATGCTTATGCAATTTCACAATTATGCCAATGCCAAATCTATATTCATGCATATCAAAATACGTAACTTTTCAAGCTAGAACATTTTTCAATATATAAATATTTTCGAAAAACCTGCATACAACAAACTTCTTATGCACCATCGTAATAGTCCGTTTAAAAAAAAAACACCTATTTGGAGCACCGCTCTTATGCATTTTTCTACGAAACACGTAACACATTAGGGAGAACATCTCCAAAACACGCTGAGAAATAGCGTTCCAAAAATAGAAAAATTTTGTAAAGGTTAAAAAAAACATATTTATATGTCTTGTTTGAAATAAAATGGAGTTTATGGACTCACCTGGATGTAGATCTGGTGCTAAGATCCTACAAATTAATAATGCAAAAATACTTAATACCTGGGTATCGATCAAATAATCCTATTCCCTGAATAATATCGAAATCTTATAAAATGAACTTTAGGATGTATAATAATACATATACTTATGTAATTCTTTAAAAAGATCGAAAAATCCTATACTCTAAAAAAAATATACTCTCCCAAGAAACCATAATTAACTATATACTTTATACTAAAAATCCATTTAAAATATTAAAATCTTAAAATAAATAACTAGCCTAAGAACAATATAATCTAACTAGAAATAGATCTCACTATATATTAAAGAAAATAAATAAACATACACTATAACTATATATATACATATATATATATATATAACCTAACTAACTAAAACAAAAGAAAATAAAACATGCAACTTACTTGAGAAACATGCAAATATATATAAACTTACTTGAGGTTGGCTGCCTTTTTTTTTTTATTCAAGAATGGAAATGATAGGTTTGTATATATATGCTCCAGATTGAGGAAATTGCCTAAAGAAAGAAATGGCTTGCATGCCTATATATATAGAGAAGGAAATGGCGGCTCATGGCTGAAAATAATTCGGATGATGGCAGTGGAAGGCTAGGTGGCGGCCTTCCTTAATTGTTAAGTTTAGTTTTTTTTTTCTTTTTTTTTTTTAATTCCTATATGAGAATTTCTAGTATTTTAAATTTCTAAAATAAATATACTAGGTATTAAAAATAAAAATCCACTTAAAGACATTTATAAATCTTAATAATAAAACCTCAATAAGATAATAAAATTTTATTCCTATTCCTAAATATCCCCAAAATACTACTATGTGCCAAAAACACTATATCCCACCATACAGATCAAAACTCTTTTTTTATCACGTTCTTAATTTTAAAGTCATGCTAGGTGCTTACGGGGTAGGGCGTTACATAAAATATGCAGGAGTGCCCTACGTTGAGGTTATGTGGCCGTCATTCCACACTTTCCTCATGGACACTGAGTGATGCTGATGTGAGACAGTGGACAGCTACATAAGGACTTGTCCATCTACAGCCCTGCATGTTCTAGCACGGGCACAATGCGCTTTTGAGCACTTTTTTTTAGAGGTGGCAGTTGGACACCAACTCATTACATATTCCTTTTGGTGAGATGACTATCACTTTACATGACGTAGAGCTCATACTCGGCATACCTGCATATAGTGATACTGTTACTGTTGAGATAATACCACAGGCACACTTCATCACTTTAGTGAGCCAGGACCTTGTCATTAGTCTCACTGGTAGAGGTGATTCTCAGCTTGGGATTCCACAAACATATATTTCATCTACTGGTGATGAGCCTCAGCTTCCTATAGATATTAGAGCATCTTGTTACGTGCTATCCGTAATCGGGAATTCCATATTCATCAACAAAAGTGGCTTGAATGTAGTTCCTTACCATCAATGGCCTTTAGTGAAGAACCTTCGGAGGTGCAGCTGGATGGCTTGGGGTGCTACAGTGTTGGCATGGCTTTACAGGAATCTAGATCAGGCGTCACGTGCTGATGCGAGAGACTTAGAGGGCTGCTACTCATTGTTGGAGGTATGTATCTCGATTGATTTTATATACTAAGGCTTTGACACTTTATAATTTTTATATTCATATTTATTCTTATATGACCTTTACTTTTTAAGCATGGATATACCTCTATTTTCCCATGTTTGCATTACTAGTGAGGCCTAGACTAGTTGCCCACAGTCTGTATATCCAGCAGTTTGAGTTGTTGGGGACGGTACATGGTAGTTCCGGTTAGACTATCGGTTGTGATTGGATACCATGAGAGCACGTGAGGTTCAATGGACAGCGTACACGGCTCAAGAGATAGAAGGAGCATGATTTGCCATATACCATGGAGATTTAGCCTTCTTCGATACTGTGGAGCTGCACATACCTGAGAGATGTATACGGCAGTTTGGTCAATTGTAGGGAATTCTCACTCTACGTATCATTGTGCCACACGAACATTGTCGACCGGCTAGCATGAAGATTAGGTATGTCGGGAGCACACATTTGTAGTAGCCTATTGGGATGACGCGTCGAGCCACTGTATAGATCTGGAGTATTTGAGACGGCTTGAGATGCCTCCTTATGCTACTATAGCATGCTAAATGGATTGATATCTACTTTGGACCCACCCGCGCATTCAAAATCCTGATAGACTTCCTTCCGATAGAGTTTTCCCGTTGCATCCTCACATTCCAGCTGTTATGTCCTTGGTGCATTAGATCCATATGTTGGTGATGATGATCCTGAGGACGTGGGTACTAGTCATGCAAGATTCATAGAGATGTCTCAGATTTTCCGTATGTATCGGCAGTTTCGGTTTTAGATTTCTTATTTATTGTTGTCCTATATTATGCATTTCTTATTACGTGTGTATTTTCGTTCAAATTAGTTGCATACTTTTTTGTATTATTGTCCTTTAGTATGTATTTATTATTACATATTTATATTTGTTCAGATTAGTTATATACTTTTTCTATTATTACAAAAAAAAAAATTAAATAATGCAATGAGTAATAATAATTATAACGAAAATAATACCACATGTAGGAAAACAAGTAGTCATATGTTCACTTAACTATATTAATCATTAATATCTCAATTAATTGCATTTATATCAGGAGGACCATATGCTGGAAGGGGACATTCAATGACATACAATTCTTGCCACTCTGCTAAACGATTTTTCAAAGGGACACACCAGCTACTTACATTATCCTGACACCACCACGGCCACTGTATGTATATAGGGGGCATGGGAAAGTTATTTTTTATCTGTAGCTGCAACAAAAAATAAAAAAATAAATAAAATAAAGATGTTAGTTGTCTGTGGCAATTTAATATATGAATTAAAGAAAAAATCACAAAAAAATGTAAATTTTAATGAAAAAAGTACTAATAAAGTGTTCAAATATGCCAAATGGCCGATGACAATCGTGTCTTGCATGTGCTCTAACGCTGAATAAAAGGGAAAAATCGTGCTACTATCCTAGCTCGCAATTAGGACGATGCATAATTGAAAGTGTTTTCTACGACGATGAGATGATCAGGTACATCCATCCAGTATTGCCTCGGTGCAAAACCTTTCCAATGCACACAACTACGAAGAATCTCATAGAACCTCTGACTGCCAACAAAGAAATTCAAGTACAGTTCATGTTTATTGTGCATCTAATTCCACATATGTCTACGTACATCAGACCACCGATGTTCATCGTCGTATAAAAAATAGGTTATCATCCTAAACCCACAATTTCCATCTCCTTCTACATTTTTCTATTTTACAATCAAAGGGTAAACGAATTTGTAGAAAGCACCTAGGTAGGGGAACTCATGGGAAACCGACGCCTCCTCGACTAACACAAATGACAGTCTCAAGCTCTGTCCCCTACTGCGGCCTCTACCTCGATCCCCAGGAGCACGTGGCCGCCTCCCTCTTCTATAGGAACTCGTACCAAACCCCGATCTAGACCCCATCTTGAACCAGATTCGCTTGATTTCTTAATTGTTGCCTGGACAATCTATGTGCTCCCTTTGTGATTTATCTCTGTTAGTAGAGTTTGTCTTACGTCGCCCTTTAGTAATGACCGTGGGTAGAGCATATGAAACCAAACCTTCTGGATTTAACGGGATAACATGATGTAAGATATTTGGGGTAGCTCGATGCATCTCCGTAACCTATAATAAATATAAACAACATAATGTATATATTAAAGCATACATATAGTATGAAATTATGTATTTCTATAACTTAAAAGCATGCTTATACAATAGTAAAAGCTTTTTGGAATACAAATCTCGGATAGTGCCCTTGTAGAGAACTCCTGAAGAATACCTGTAAAATCATGCAATTGTTTATGAAGATTACTCTCTCGAGCAGATTGCTGTCCTCCTATTCCCGATGCCCTATTTATTTCGAGCGACCTTCCAAAAATGTGAACATCTTCCAACTTTAGGGGAATGTATATCTGGTATCATTTGACTAACTAGCATGAACAAGGAAGCATGTGTGAAGTTCTAACCGAGTGTGCACACAAAATTTTTGGATCACAAGGATCTTCGGGGCTCTCATTATCTCATCTTTAATAATTTTCAATGCCAAATGCCCTATATTGTAACATACCTGAGCTATTACTAGATTACTCTTGCCGTTGTCTTTCTCTTTCATTTGGGAATATTCAAGGGTGGTCGTAATATCAGTAATCTGTCCCTCAATCAAAAAATCAATCTTGAGAAAAACTGTGTCTAAATCATTGTGGCTTGTTTCGATCCATGCCTTCAACAGTGCATATTTTCTCTCGGCCCGATTCGTGGTCTCCGATGCGAAATAGAAAAACCTACCCGTCCAAACTCTCACAAACTTATGGGCACATGTATTAACCATTCATCAAACAAGTATCCTAAGAACCATTCAATTTTTCTAATCTTTTGGGCACATGTATTAACCATTCATCAAACAAGTATCCTAAGAACCATTCAATTTTTCTAATCTTTTAGGCACATGTATTAACCATTCAATTTTTCTAATCTATCATTGTACTCCTGCTCATTGAAGGAGTTAACTAATTTGTGCAATGTAGTGTTTAGAAACAATTCTGCTCTATCATTTCCAATCGTTCGAGTTAACTTTCCAACAATATTTTGATCAATGTCTTCTGCAGAGCATGTGGTAAGAATTATTGAAGACTAAAGAGATAACTGACATCAAACTGGACTCATTATCAGTTACGATCACGACAGGCTCGAGAGATTTGAAAGATAAGTTCTTAAGCTGTTGTAGCACCCATTCATAGGTTTCAACTTTCTCACTCCGCATGAAGGCAGTAGCTATGGTGAAAGTCTTTCCCATAGAAGTCATCCCAACAGCCTCAAGCAACGGCATATTATACCTAAGTAATACAATACAATATAATATAAATTTAATAATAAGAAAATAAATCATATTATAAATTAAATATGTATTTACGTTTAAAATACAATACCAAGTAAAACAATATATAAAAGAAGATCAACTGTACATACTAATATAAAACCAACTGTTAGCCCTAAGAGCATTATTGCATTTGATTTTGATTATGATTAACATATGTTTGTGTGATGATTATTAACGTTAGTCTCTATAGAATAAAAGAAACATCTTTGGAGTCAAGGCTACACTACATAGAAGCAACAGATCTTGGTGATCAAGGCATAATGAAGAAGAAAAGATCAAACAAATTCCAAGATCAAAGCATAATAAAGAAGAAAAGATCAAGCCATTGAAGACCTTGAAGACTTATGTCTTAATTAGGGATATGCTAAGGTATTTTGTAAAACTCCCTAACTTTTAGCTTTGATTTTTGATCAAGTATGGAAGCTCCTTGGAAGAAATATTTTTTACAAACTATACTTGAAAAACCTAAGTATTCTTGATGAAGTTTTTGATGCTCTTGAGTGTTTACTTATTTTAAAGAGTATCAAGAATACATGTTTTTGAAACGTGAAGGAAAGTTCTTTTTGTTTAAGGAAAATTGCCTGTCAAATCTTTCTCAAAAAAGTGTCATCCAATTTTAAAATCGGTCATCCGATTTTTCCAAATGAAAAGAAAAATCGGACGTCCTATTTTAAAATCAATCGTCCGATTTTTTCCGTTTTAAAACAAAGGGTCATCTGATTTTTTCTCGTAAAACAAAATCGGTCTTCCTATTTTAAAAAAGGATCATCCGATTTTCCTTTTACAAGGAAATTGGACGTCCGTTTTTAGAAATCGTTCGTCCAGTTTTTTATTTTTACTGCAAAAAATTTAACCGTTACAGACAGTAACGGCTAGTTTTTCCCCTTCACTTATAAATAGAGTTTTTTTTTATTAGCAGTAAATGCTAAGTTGTTGAAAACTAATTTGAGATTATTTAAGAACATTTAAAGAGATTTAAAGTACATTCTTCAAAACGAGGAGCTTGTAGAAGCATTCAATTGTGTTGTATCTTTTCTTTCTCAAGCTCATTTGGTAACATTGTTCCTTACTCATCTATTTTCTATTGATATCAAAGGTTTGTGTTGAAAAACCCCTTGTGTTATCCTTTAATTGTAATTGTGTTGTGGATTAGGGTTGCTTGCAAAACCCTTGGTGAGTGATCCTCATACTCGTGATTATTGTTGACTTTGATTATAGTGGATTTTGTAAATCCTTGGGTGTGGACTCAAGGTAGTGGATGTAACTCTTTGAGAGAGTGAACCACTATAAATTGTTGTGCCTCTTTATTCTTTAAAGTTTGATTGTATGCTTATTGCTTAATTGTTATAGACTATAAGATTTTGTTTGGTTTGGAATTTTATTAAAAAAGAGTTTTAGAATTCTTTCTCAAACAAAATTGGAGGTTTAACTTTTATCACACGAAAAGATTTTGTAAAATTATCCAAAAACCTTATTCACCCCCTCCCTCTAAGGTTTTTCAATTGGTAACAGACCAGGGCTTCTCTAAAAAAGGACTAACATCCTTGAAGCAAAAGATCTTTCAATCACTTTGGCTAATGTTTCTAATTTACCCTATGTAGAATGCTCTTGTACAAATAGACCTCGTCTTTTCAATGGAACAAATTATACATTTTGGAAATCAAGAATTAAAATATATATTTGTTCTATTAACTTTGATCTTTGGAGTATTGTAGAGAAATGACCTTTTGTCCCTCAAAAGGATGGAAGAATCAAGAAGGTAGAAGATTTTGACGAATTTGATTCAAGAAGGATGACTTAAACTATCAAGCCATGAATATCCTAAGTTGTGCATTGGATGTAAATGAATACAATCGAGTAAGTGGATGTGACTCGGCCCATGACATGTGGAAACTATTGGAAGTCACTCATGAAGGAACCAACCAAGTCAAAGAATCAAAGTTGGCTTTGTTAGTAAGGGATTATGAACTCTTTGTGATGAAACAAAATGAAAGTATTAGTGAAAGGTTCACTAGATTCACAAACATCACAAATGGACTCAAGGCTTAGGGAAAGGAGAAGCAAATAGAAAAGTTCTAGATGCACTCCCTAAGGCATGGCAGCCAAAATGTCTTGCCATAGAGGAATCAAATGATTTAAGAATGCTCCCAATTGAAGAACTCATAGGCTCCCTTCTCACCTATGAAATAAAAGTAAAAAGGTTGAATGAAATGGAAGAAGAAGAAAAAGGGAAGAAGAAGTATAGCTCTCAAAGTTAATGAGGAAGAACAAGCCAGTTCTTCCAACAATGAGGATGATCATGATGATGATGAAGACATGGCATTGGTTATTAGAAAATTCAAAAGATTCTATAAGAGAGGCTTTAACAAAAAGGAAAAGAAACCTCCCTTTAAGAAAGGAGGACAAAACTCTTCATCATTCAAAGCAAGATGCTTTGAATGCAATAGCATGGAACACCTTGTAGCCGATTGTCCAAAGGCTATTGAAAAGGAAAAAGGACTATTGGAAGCCAAGCTTGAAGCCTTAAAGAAAAAGAAGAAAGGCAAGGGACTAATTGGTACATGGGATCAAGATTCAAGTGAAAGTGAAGGTGATGAAAAGGCAAACATGTGCTTCATGGCAATGGAGAATGAGGTACAATCTTCAGCCTCTAACTCTTCTAGTCTCATTAATGATAATTGTGATAATGATCCTAGTTCTATACTCATTGAAATGTATGATGAGCTCAAAAAGTTTTCTAAATGAAACAAAGATTTGAAAAACAAGACTCAAGTTTTGCTAGATAAGAATTCAAAACTTATTTGTGAAAATAATCTCTTCTTGAATCTTTAGAAGTCTTGAAGAATGAAAAAGAGTGTTCAAACAATATTTTTCAAAACCTTGTTTTAGAAAACAAGAACCTTTGTGAAAAGGTTTCCTCTCTTGAAAAATGATTGATTGATTATGAAATTTTAAAGAAAATGTGAATTATCTCACTTTGTGCATTGAAAGATTTACTCAAGGAAAAGAAAATTTTGAAGAACTTCTTGGTTCGCAAAGATCTCCCTATGATAAAAATGGCATTGGATACAACCACTCTAATGCTTCTTCAAAGCAAACATATTTTGTCAAAGCTTCTTCATCCTTCTCCTATCTTTCTTGTATTTATTGTAGTAAGAGCGGTCATAAGGCCACTAGGTGTTTTGTAAAAAGAAAAGTTGAAATGGGAGTTAAAACTATTTGGAGAATAAAAAATACTAATATTTATGGACCCAAAAGAATATGGGTACCAAAAGTCATCTCTTCTTCTCCTATTATAGGAACATAAATCAAGCTCCAAGTGGTTCTTAGATAGTGGATGCTCAAGACACATGACCAGAAATGCATCCCTCATGAATGAGCTAAGAGAAACTGAAGGTGACTTTGTTACTTTTGGAGATAAGAAGAAAGGAAAGATCATCGGTATAGGTAACATTAGATATTGTTCATCTTCTTTAATTAAAGAAGTACTTTTAATTGATGGTTTGAAGTTTAATTTACTTAGTATTAGTCAATTGTGTGACAAACGGGTGCAAAGTTGTTTTTGAAAGTGAATCTTCTTCTATCATAAACAAGCTTGAGAACAAAACTATTTTTGTTGCAAAAAGACTTGGTAATGTCTATGTTTTTTATCTTGAAGATCTTATCTCACAAAAACTAAAATGTCTCTCGATTCATGATGATGATTTATTCTTATGGCATAGAAGGCTTGGGCTATGTTAGTATGGATTTGTTAAATCAACTCTCTTCTAAAGAACTTGTTAGAGACTTGCCAAAACTTACTTTTGAGAAAACTAAAACATTGTGATGCTTGCCAATTTGGAAAACAAGTAAAGTCTTCTTTTAAACCAAAGAAAACTATTTCAACTTCAAAACCTTTAGAACTCATTCACATGGATTTGTTTGGACTAATGAGGACCACTAGTCTTGGTGGTAAGAGGTATGCCTTTGTTATTGTGGATGATTTTTCTAGATTTACTTGGACTTTGTTTTTAAGCCAGAAGGATGAAGCCTTTCATGAATTTATTAAATTATTCAAAAGAGTACAAACCTCCGGTTGATTGCAAATTTATTTCTATAAGAAGTGATAATGGGAGAGAATTTAACAATCAAGATTTTACAAAACTTTGTGATGCTTTTGGTATTTCTCACAACTTTTCGACAGCCAAAACTCCACAATGAAATGGGGTTGTAGAAAGAAAAAATCGAACTTTACAAGAAATGGCAAGGTCAATGCTTTGTGAGAACTCTTTACCTAAATATTTTTGGGCCGAAGCTGTAAACACCGCTTGTTACGTGATAAATCGTATTCTCTTGAGACCTCTTTTAAAGAAAACTCCTTTTGAACTTATTTTCAACAAAACTCCCTCCATTGGCTAATTCAAAGTTTTTGGATGCAAATGCTTTATCCTAAACACCAAGGATAATCTTGAAAATTTTGATAAAAAATCCAATGAGGGAATTTTTCTTAGATACTCTTCAAACAAGAAAGCTTATAGAATTTACAACAAAAGAAGTTTACTTGTTGAAGAGTCCATTCATGTGAAATTTGATGAATCTAACATTTTATAAAAGAGAAATGATGATGACATAGATAACTCTTTGAGCTATTGATCGGGATTTTCATAACAAAGTTTTAACCCAATACTTGCAAGTGCACAAGATCAGTGTAATACGGAAGTATCGGGTATCGAACCACAAAGAAAGGCTTAACTACTTAAATTATTATCTTCCTAAATTAATTCTATAAAAAGAATCAAAGTTTATTATATAAAAATTATTCCTAAGTTAATTAAAACAAATAAATAAAATAACTAAATTAGAAATAACAAGAGTTTTAACCAAAGAGAAGATTTAGAACCTTGAATCCACCACTAACTTATATAACAATGATTTAATTCCATTTAGGAGAAAAGATTATACTTTCTGTGCCAATTTCTGCTGCTTTTCCTTAATGATTCTGCGGCTGCTACTGCTTGGATTTCCTGCTGCTACTTTATGTGTTGCTAATGAAGCTGCTTCAGCTGCTGCGCGTCTTCTTTAGCTGCCGCTGTTGACTTCCTGATGTTCTCCTCTCTTTATTTTTTTCTATTTTTCTTTCCACCCTCCAGCTCTCTTTTTTTTTCTATTTCTTGTGCCGCAGCAGCTGCTACTTTTTTTTTTCTGCCACTCTTCTCTGATTTCTTGGCCTCCTTTGCTCTCCTTTTTATAGCTGCCCAGCAACTCTCCTTTTCTCTTCCTATTATGACTATTTTTCTTTCCTTCTTCTAATTAATTTCTTCTTGGCAGCCTTTCTTTCCTTTTTCTTTTCTTTTTATTTCCATGGGCTCCTCTAATTTATGGGCTTGATCATGGTGATGGGCTTTTGCTTTTCTTTTTCAATTTGTGGCCTACCTTCTTTAATGGGCTTCTTTTCCTTTATCACCAAAATAAATTAAATAGAATAATTATGTTTAATAAATAAAGAAAATATTTTTAAAAGCTAATAATTAAAACTTAAGGCGTCTATTTATACCAACAATGGACTTTATCAACTTCCCCACACCTAAGTTTTGCTAGTCCTCAAGCAAAATAAAAGATCAAAAAGAAAAACTAACTAGTCACTTTCGTAGGACTCACGATTGCAGTTACCATGTGCAACAAGCCCATTAAACCCCTAGGTTTCCCCTAGTGGACGAGTATGGTCTTGTGAGGGTTTGCAGACGTACCCACAAAGTCAAATACACAAAAAAAAAAAAAAACTTTAGAAAAGATATATAACAATCCAAATTAAGTACCCTTCATCAATATCTCAAACTTATCAAGACAAGTACTATTCTTCTTATTTTATAACTCAAGTTAACAAACAAACATTCTATTATCTCCCATAATTAATGCAAGACTTGTGTAAGGTGTGGTTGTGGTCATAAGAGAGTGTTAAATAAATACTAAACAAAATTTCCAAATTACACATAGAAGACAAATCTCAACAAGAGTTCATTCCATAGGCTCACTCTTTGTACCTTCTCTCCACTAATCAAGGATTCTCAAACTCAAGTCAGATCAGGTAGGACTTTAAAGCTTGTAATGTAAGGTTAGGGTATTGGTTATCAAACGAAGGTAAGGAATTCAAATTCAAAGAAAAGAGAGCTTTCAAAGAATATGGATACTTTAAAATTTCGACAAACTTTCTAACTTTGTTTTTGCTCCCTTTTTCAGTAATACATTCACCAATTACCATATTCTTTTTCTCAAAATTTCATCATTTAAGGCCATTCTTTTTCTTACATTCACAAATTTGGGCCTCTTGAATTTTTTTTTCTTCTTTGTATCTTATGACTTGTAACAATCATGTATCAACTTTTCTTTCTTCTTCTTTTTTTTTTTTTCAGCTCAATATATTTATTTTTTCTCTTTCAGCATAAAAGTCATATATATTTTTCTTTTCCTTCTCCCTTTTGTCAAAATAACTCATTCTCTTTCCATAACACCAAAAAAAAAAATAAAAATAAAAAAAAAACCCCATGGAAGCATAAGTTAGAAGTTTTCATTAAGCTCTTTACAAGGTTAAGGGCTAATATTTAAGTAGTTTAAAGAAAGAAATAATATTTAAGACTCAAAAGGAAACTAAGGTAAAAATCATGAGATTTGGTAAGCATGAAAGGCACAAACGATTCAAAGAAGACTTATGACCAACGTCTCTAAGTCAAATAAGTAAAACCTTTCTATTTTGCCTCAAGAGGTACTCAAGTAAGTTCTAGAATGTACGAAAGAGATTCATCAACTTTATGTAGCTCAAAAATAATATAAAGGATTTATTAAATACTAACAATAACCAATGTGCTCAAGTATAAATCATGCAAAGTTATAACAAATATAGAATATAAGTCCATTACCCTAATTAAAAACAAGAAAACAAGTACTTTTCTCAACTTATTCAAGACATTTTTAAAGGAACTCAAAAAGAATCATTCTTTAAGTGAAATCATTTTTTTTTAAATAATGTAAAAAAATAAAAAAAAATCAGCAAAAATTGAACAAAAAAAAGATGAGAAAAACGAAAATAATAATAATAATTGACACCAGAATAAAAGCATCTTCTCCCCCACACCTAGACCCTACATTGTCCACAATGTAATAAAAGAATGTCAGAAGTAGAGGAGAGACAAAGAAAAGAACAATAAAACCTGGTAGAAAAGGCAATATTAGTGCATGTTTAGAGGAGCAGTAGACCATCTCTGTAATCTCCATGATAATGATATGTTGTCTGATTACTCTACAAAACAAATGCTTCATATCTTTTTACCAATTAAGTGAGATAAAAATAAAAATAATAAATAAATAAAACAAAATAAAATTTGAGTTGCCTCCCAAAAGCGCTAATTTTAAAGTCTTCAGCCAGACTCTCTAATTCTTTTGCTTTCAACCAAGATCTATTTCTCTCATATTAGGCTCATGATTCACAATCCAAGAAGAATTTTCTAATGGAGCAATGCAAGCAAGGTTAGAATTAGCATCCTCATTGTACATTAGGTTTTCTTTCTCAATAGAAGTATATTCTTTTGAACACATTAGAAGTAGAGTTTTTTCAATTAATTCATCAATTACATCAACCAAATAACAATCAGAATCATCTTCCATAGATGGTTGTGAAGAAGCTTTGAAAATATTTAATCTAACCCTCATATTCATCATAGAGACATCCATAACCCCAGTTCTACAATTAATAGTGGCATCAGCAGTAGCCAAGAAAGGATGACCTAGAATAATGGGGATATGATTTTGAGAAGATCTACCAGGTTCCATATCTGGGACTACAAAGTCTATAGGGAAGATACCTTTATCAATTTGAACTAGAACATCATCTATCCTCTCCCTAGGTACCTTGATAGACTTATTAGCTAATTGTACGGTCATGTCAGCTAGTTGCAATTCCCCCAATCCTAACTCTTCATAAATAGAGTATGGAAGCAAGTTAACACTAGAACCTAAATCTAGGAGTATTTTATGATTACTAATAAGACATGAGATAGTAGGGACACCAGGATCTTTATATTTAAGTGGAGTGTTATATTGCAAAACAGAGCTCACCTGTTCAGTTAGGAAAATTTTCTCAGAAACATTGCTTTTAGATTTTCTTTTAAAAGTACACATGTCTTTAAGAAATTTTGCATATGATGGAACTTACTTAATAACCTCTAAAAGTGGAAGATTAATTTTAACTTGTTTGAGAGTTTCTAAAATATCTTCCGTTTTATTATCCTTTCTAAGATGTGGGGGTGGCAATAAAGCTTGTAGATAAGGAACCTTTGGCTTATATGAAGTCGTAGGAGATGATTCTAGAGTCTTAGAATTAGAGGAAAAAGCTAGTTCCTTCTCTATTTTCCTTTCAATTTTAGTCCCTATATTATTCCATCGGTTTCGTTTTCATTTAACTTACCATCTTTAAATAGGTTCCCCTACTTTATTATCTACCAACTTCCCATTTCTAAGAGTGATTACAGCCTTAACTTGCTCATGATGATTAGCTCTAGGGTTTTCTATTGGATGACTAGGAAGCTTACCCTCATCTCTTCTACTTATTGCATTAGGTAGTTGCCCTATTTTAGTTTCTAACCTAGCAATAGATTGAGTGTGTGAGTCTATAATTTATGTCATAGCTTCTAGGCCTTTCAAAGCAGATAAGACTTTTTCTTCAAACATAGAGTTTCGACTTTGAGAAGGGTGAGGGGGTATATACCTTTGAGACTGAAACCAGGGGAAGCAGTCATACCAGTTGTTTGTTTTGTTGTTATTGTTGATGGCCTAATTGACTTTTCCCTCCTTGTTGCATCCAGGAGAAATTAGAGTGATTTTTCCAGCCTGGATTGTACGTATTTGAATATGGGTCGTTCTGCCTGTGAAATCCTTGAGTTGCATTGATTTGTTCCTGCACAAATTCTGGAAATAGTGAAGCACTAGGATAGTCATAAATAACGTGAGAAGGACTAGAGCAAATTGTACAAACACTTTGCACATTAGGAGAATTAGTAGGTAATATATTCAAAGCTAATCATTGATCAAACTTTTTAGATAAGGCATCAACTTTCAAAGAAAGATCAACATTTTGAGAAACTTCATACATTCTTACTTTATTTTCTATTTGTCTAACTGTGCCTACATGTGAGGATGTGGCGTATTGTTGTGAATTATCACTCAAATTTTCAAATAAATCCCACGTCTCATCTGCAGTTTTATGAAGAAAGGTACCACCACAAGAGGAATCAACCATTTGGAAATTTCTCTCATATAATCCTGAATAAAAATGTATTTGTTGCCATTTAGGGACTTCATGGTGAGGGCAACTACGAAGGAGTTCTTTAAATCTCTCCCAACTCTCGTGAAATTGTTCATTATTTTGTTGGGAAAAAGTAGTGATTTCTCTCCTTAACTTGGTAAGTTTACCCATAGGAAAGTATTTTTTTAAGAAATTCCCTAGACATCTCAGCCTATGTACCTATTCTCTTACGTGTGTGTAACCAATGTTTAGCCTTATCCTTTAGAGAAAAAGGAAAAAGGCGCAATCGAATAGCATCATCACTAACATTAGGCAGTTTAAAAGTTGAGCAAATTTCTAAGAACTCATCAATATGCTTATAAGGATTTTCATAATCAAGCCCATAAAAATATGGTAATATTTGAATAATAGAAACTTTAATTTCAAAGTGATTAGCCTCAATTTCAGGCAGTTTATTACCTATTGCTGAGTTATACGTATTGGGAGTCAAATACTCCCTTAATGCTCGTGGATTTTCAGCCATCTTAACCTCACAAGTGTTAGTGATTTTTCCTTGTGCTCTAAATGCCTTAATTGTATGCCCTATCTCAGGGTCAACTTCTTTTAAATCAATAGAGAGCCAACGACGACCATGCATTAGTAAACAAATTCAAGAAAAAGAAAAAAAATTACTACAAATAATAATGAAGAATAAACTATCAAATAATGAAATAAAAATAATAATAATAATAATAAAAACGGTGAAGCAACTAAGAGAACAATAAAAAAAATTCCCCCCCTTTTTTAGAATAATAAAAAAATAAAACATATAAGGAGACAATAACACAAGCAATTAATTTAACCTTTCCCCGACAACGGCGCCAAAAACTTGATCGGGATTTCATAACAAAGTTTTAAACCCAACACTTACAAGTGTACAAGATCAATGTAATACGGAAGTATCAGGGTATCGAACTACAGAGAAAGGCTTAACTACTTAAATAATCTTCCTAAATTAATTATATAAAAAGAATCAAAGTTATTATATAAAAATTATTCCTAAATTAATTAAAACAAACAAATAAAATAACTAAACTAGAAATAACAAGAGTTTTAACTAAAGAGAAGATTTAGAATCTTGAATCCACCACTAACCTATATAACAATGATTTAATTCTATTTAGGAGAAAAGATTATACCTTTATGTGGTGATCTAGGCTACAAGCTTCGATTCACTAAAGAACTATATTGTGTTTAAATGCATGACATAATACATCTAACCATTAGCATAACTTATTCATTTCTATGACATAAATCATCTAAAATTAGCATGAACTATTCAATTCTAAAACCCACAATATACTTGCGAAAATTACATATCTCTCATACTCAAGACTACAAGAATCAAGCATGGATAAAAATATCAATTAAACCAAACAATTATTCTACAAGAACAATCACAAAGAATTAATTGCATCAAACCAATAAATGTCCCAAAATATACAATCACATAGATAATATAATAAATCTCCCAAATAAAATAAACCAAAAGTCACATAGCTAGGGTTTCATCAAGATTCTAAAAGGAAAAATTAATTCATGGTTAAAGAGAAAGAAGAAACCAAATTATTAGAGAAAATCATGGCTTTTTCCTTCAACTGAAGCTGAAATTCTGCAACTTACCGTAGCTGCTTCAAATTCTATGCCCAAATTGCGGCTTGCTGCTTTCCTTCAATTTCTGGTTGCTACCGCATTGATTCAATAGCTAATTTCTACGCCAATTTATGCTGCTTCTCCTCAATGATTCTACGGCTGCTGTTGCTTGGATTTCCTGCTGCTGCTTCGTGTGTTGTTGATGAAGCTGCTTCAGTTGCTGTTTACTCAGCTGCTGCTATTGACTTCCTGCTGTTCTCCTCTCTTTATTTTTTTCTAGTTTTCTTTCCGCCCTCCAGCTCTCTTTTTTTTGTTTCTTGTGCCACAGTAGCTTCTGCTATTTTTTCTGCCGCTCTTCTCTGATTTTTTGGCCTCCTCTGCTCTCCTTTTTATAGATGCCCAGCAGCTCTCTTTTCCTCTTCCTATTATTACTCTTTTTTTCTTTCCTTCTTCTAATCAATTTCTTCTTGCTAGCCCTGCTTTCCTTTTTCTTTTCTTTTTATTGCCATGGGCTCCTCTAATTTGTGGGCTTGATCATGGTGATGGGCTTCTACTTTTCTTTTTCAATTTGTGGCCTACCTTTTTTAGTGGACTTCTTTTCCTTTATCACCAAAATAAATTAAATAGAATAATTATGTTTAATAAATAAATAAAATATTTTTAAAAGCTAATAATTAAAACTTAAAGCGTTTATTTATACCAAAAATGGACTTTATCATCTATGAACCAATACACACTCAAGCTTTGTAAGGTCATACTAAAGAGGAAGAGGAGATTTAGGAGACATTAGAAGAGGATCAACAAACTCAAGACATTCATCAAGATGTGATATATCACAAAGGGCACTCAAAGGATGAAATCATTGTTGAAGGAGTAAGAACAAGAAGGTACTTCATGGATAACTTTGCATTATTATCTCAAATAGAACATAAAGTTATTAATGATGCCTTGTGATGAGTTTTGGATCATTGCTATGCAAGAGGAATTAAACCAATTTGAAAGAACAAAATTTGGACTTTAGTCCCTAGACCTTGTGATCAACCCACCATTGGCATAGAATGAGTTTTTAGAAATAAACTAAATGAATCCGGAGAAGTTATAAGAAACAAAGCTAGACTTGTAGCCCAAGGATTCAAACAAGAAGAGGGTATTGATTTTGATGAAACTTTTACTCTGGTTGCTAGAGTTGAATCCATAAGGATGCTTTTGGCCTTTGCTTGTTTTAAAGGATTCAAGCTTTTTCAAATGAATGTTAAAAGTGTTTTTTTAAATGGTGTCATTGAAGAGGAAGTTTATGTTGAACAAACTCCCGGTTTTATACACAAAAAGTTTCCTAACCATGTTTATAAACTTACCAAAGCTTTCTATGGTTTAAAACAAGCTCTAAGAGCTTGGCATGAAAAATTAAGTGGCTTTCTTCTTTCAAACAATTTTTCAAGAGGTGTAGTAAACACAACCCTTTTTGCAAAAACCTCTTCAAACAATAATCTATTGCTTGTCCAAATATATGTTGATGACATTATTTTTTGTTCCACTAATGTTTTCTTATGTGAAGAATTTGCTGTCTTAATGCAAAAAAAAATTTGAGATGAGTATGATGGGAGAGTTAACCTACTTTCTCGGACTCCAAATTAAGCAAACAAGTGAAGGCATCTTCATCAATCAAGAAAAATACACAAAGGAACTCTTTAAAAGATTTGAGATAAAAGATGCAAAAAGTATTGGCACTCCAATGAGCTCATCACTAAAGCTTAACAAAGATGACAAAGGTAAAAAAGTTGATGAAAAAAGGTATAGAGGTATGATTGGTAGCTTGCTTTACTTAACGGCTAGTAAGCCGGATATTATGTTTATAGTATGTTTGTGTACTAGATTCCAAGCCTGCCCCAAAGAATCTCATTTAATAGCTATTAAATGTATTTTGAGATATTTAATTTCATCTTATGATTATGGCTTATGGTACTCTAAACAATCTTGTTTTGATCTCATTGCCTATACCGAGGCGGATTATGCCGGATGTAAGGTAGAAAGGAATAGTACAAGTGGAAATTGCTAATTCTTGGGAGGAGTGCACAGGTACTTTAGATGAAACACACTTTGATTGATTTTGGTTTTTCCTTTAAAAGCATACCTATTTTGTGTGATAATACTAGTGCTATAAATCTTTCCATAAATCTTGTGCAACATTAAAAAATAAAACATATTGAAATTAAACATCACTTTATTAGAGATCATGTTGCTAAAGGTAATGTATTTTTAGAGTATATTTGCATAGAGGATCAAATTGCTCATATTTTTACAAAACCTCTTTCTGAAGAACGTTTTTGTTATTTGAGAAAATTACTTTGTATTGGTAAATTTAATGACTAATGTTTGTTCTTTGAGTTTTCAGATTTCCTCTTATTCTTTATTTTTGCCCAGAAAATTTGTCTACAAAATCGGACGGTCATTTCAAAAACCGGATGTCCGGTTTCATAAAAGGACTCAAATTTTTTCTTCATAAAAAATACCGAGACATTCAAACGACTCTTCTAAAAATCGGACGTCCGATATCTTATTTTTAAGAAAATCGGACGGTCCTTTTCAGAAATCCGTTGACTAATTCTTTTTAAAATGTTGGATTCTGCGTTTTTAAAACCAGAAATTCCCCATTCTTTCATTTCATTCTTACAACTCTCTCTCACTCTCTCTTCCAAAAACTCTCTCTCTAACAAAGCCCGACCATTTTCAAAGTCCGATTCTCACTTTTCTTCTCAAATCTTTCAAGTTAGTCTCCTCCTCAAGCAAGAAAACCTTTCAATTTTCTATCTCTCTCTCTAATCTCTCTATCTAAAACCTTCAATTTCGACCTCCAAACCCTAAGTTGAAAATCCTCCAAAATAGTGAAAACGAAGAATGTAAATATTGGTAGAGGTGAGAATGTTGAAAAAAGAGGAAGCAGCAGAGGAAAAGGAGAAAGGGTGCCATCTGGAGTTAGGGCTCCAGACAGATTCATCTCTGTGAAGGAAGCAGCAAATTTCGAAGAATGGACAAGGAAGAGAAGGAAAATTGCTCCTGGTCACAGAGTGGACTTAAATGATATGGAAGGTATGGAAATTATTCCAAATCTTTTCAATAATATTAGTTGGGCCCCCCTTCTCACTGTTAATGAACTATATTTCCCTAAAATGATCTATGAGTTTTATGCAAACCTTCATAAGAGTAGAGCTGTAAAAGTTTGAAATATAACCCATCAATGGGTACTTTCTAGAATTGGAGGAAGGAACATCGCTTTTGATGATAGATTGTTGATTAATACATTAGAAACTCCTCAAGATGGCACAAGATTTTACACTAAGAATAAGAAGTGTTATGATGCTAATCTCTATAGTGAAAGACGTTTTGAGGAGGTATTTACTAAGGGAGAGGTACTCAAAAGGCATGATGATCGAAATGTTAACAAGCTTGATGCACATGGTAGATTAGTTCATCCCATGATTTCAAACATCATTATTCCCAATGTTGGACATAAATCATCCATCATGAATATGCATTAATTTGTCATACGAGCACTTCACGAGCATAGGAGAATGAATTTTGTTTTATGGCCATAGAGCATATGCTAGCTACACAATCCTCATCCACCAAATGTCTGTCGTATGTTTGCTTCCTTCTGAAGATCTTTCAATATTTTGTGCTCAACTTGATTGGAGCCGGTTATCCCATTGGACCTGGAAAAATATATAACAAACATACATTCAAGACGATAGGATTTGAGAGAAATGAGGAAGGGCATTTAGTAAGAGGTGGACAAGATGAAAGTGATGAAGACGATAAAGAGGATGATGATGATGAGGAACAAGAGAAAATGAATGTGGATGAAGAAGAAAGTAACACAGAGCCGGAGGAAGAAACTCATAGAACGGAAAGAAGACAAAAAGACAAGAAAGAGTGGAAGAAGGACAATCATCAGTGGACATGGCTCAACTCGTGGATAGGATTATTACAATGCAACCACAACTCAATAGCCGACTTGACGATATAGATGGAAAGCTCCACAACCGACTTGATGACATCGATGATAAGATTATGGATATTCAAAACCGGGTTATGAGATTGGAGCGAGGAGGAAGAGATGAAGATGATCGAGGATATTCTCTTAAAACTTCTTACCTTTCCTTTGTTTTTTTTATTTTTATTTTTATCAAACTTGATTATGGTCTTCTTGTGATATTTCTTTGATCATGTCTGTTTATTTGGAACTCATGTTTTGATATATGCTATGTTATATTTTCAAATTGGTATGTTATGATTTTCAACATTATATTTTTTTTTGGTATCAATTCTTCTATATATTATCTTGATGATGGGTTATCATGGACTTAATGATGATACTTTAATGTTGAAAGTCCAATTGTAGTTCCTTTTTCTATGATCCCTTAAAGGCTCTCCTAAGTGTCTTTTTGATTTATGACAAAAGGGAGAGAAATACGTGCAAGAAGTAAGGGGGAGAAAATGTTGTTAAGTGCAAGATATGTGGTTATATGTTGTTGATTATATGTTCTTGCTTTTGATTAAATGGTTGGAGATATATTGTTGATGGCATTATGCTCTTCTTTTGTTGCCATCTTATTGTTGCCTTTGATAATTTAAAGTTTCATGTTTCCTTTTGGTTGGCAACATATCATGTTACCTATATGGCTTATGTTTTTTTTTCTATCTTTATGCCATACTGGTTGGTTATAGCATGTCCATAAGGGTAGCTTTATTTTACTTTTTACTATAAACCCTTGGTTGTTTTCAAATTTATAGGGGGAGTTATCTCTCTCTTATGGTGTTTGATATGCTTTGCTTGAAGCATCACCTTTTGTTCTTTTGGTTATCTTTTTGCATATGTATTTGTCATAATAAAAAATAGAGAGATTGTTAGCCCTAAGGGCATTATTGCATATGATTTTGATTATAATTAACATATGTTTATGTGATGATTCTTAAGCTTAGTTTCTATAGAACAAAAGAAGCATCTTTGGAATCTCAAGGCTATACCACATAGAAGCAAAAGATCTTGGTGATCAAGGCATAATGAAGAAGAAAAGATCAAGACATTCCAAGATCAAGGAATAATGAAAAAGAATAGATCAAGCTATTGAAGACCTTGAAGACTTATTCTTTAGTTAGAGATATGCTAAGATATTTTGTAAAATTCCCTAACTTTTATCTTTGATTTTTTATCAAGTATGGAAGTTCCTTGGAAGAAATATTTTTTACAAACTATACTTGAAAAACCTAAGTATTCTTGATGGAGTTTTTGATGCTTTGAGTGTTTATTTATTTTAAAGAGTATCAAGAATATATGTTTCTGAAATGTGAAGGAAAGTTCTTTTTGTTTAAGGAAAACTACTTGTCAAATCTTTCTCAAAAAAGGGTCATCCGATTTCAAAATCGGTCATCCAATTTTTCCAAAGAAAAAGAAAAATCGATCGTCCGTTTTTAAAAAAAGGGTTATCCGATTTTTTCTCATAAAACAAAAATCGGTCTTCCTATTTTAGAAAGGGCTCATCCGATTTTCCTTTATAAGGAAATTGGACGTCTGGTTTTTTATTTTTACTGCAAAAAATTTAACCCTTACAGAAAGTAACGGCTAGTTTTTCCTTCACTTATAAATAGAGTTTTTTTTTTTATCAGCAGTAAATACTAAGTTGTTGAAAACTAATTTGAGATCATTTGAGAACACTTAAAAAAGTTTTAAAGTATATTCTTCAAAATATTTTTATCTCACAAAAACAAGATGGAAAAATCTTCTTGGAGCTTCATTATTGATCATTCATCAAAGAAGAAGCAAAGAAGAGCTTGTATAAGCATTCAATTGTGTTGTATCTTTCCTTTCTCAAGCTCATTTAGTAACATTGTTCCTTACTCATCTTGTATAAGCATTCAATTGTGTTGTATCTTTCCTTTCTCAAGCTCATTTAGTAACATTGTTCCTTACTCATCTCTTTTTTTATTGATATCAAAGGTTTGTGCTGAAAAACCCATTGGGTTATCCTTTGATTGTAATTATGTTATGGACTGAGGTTGCTTGCAAAACCCTTGATGGGTGATCCTCATACTTGTGATTGTTGTAGACTTTGATTATAGTGGATTTGGTAAACCCTTGGGTATTGACTCAAGGTAGTGGATGTAGCTCTTTGAGAGAGTGAACCAATATAAATTGTTGTGCTTCTTTATTCTTTAAAGTTTGATTCTATGCTTATTGCTTAATTTTTATAAACTATAAGATTTTGTTTGGTTTGGGATTTTATTAAAAAAGAGTTTTAGAATTCTTTCTCAAACAAAATTGGAGATTCAACTTTTATTATACAAAAGATTTTCTAAAATTAGTCAAAACCTTATTCATCCCCCCCCTCCCCCCCCAAAAGGTTTTTCACCAACAACTAGCATAAGAACATAGGTACGATTTTGTGATTATGCCATTAAAGAAAGGAAACTCACTTATTTATTTAATACGTCGTAGCCATTATCAAGACAAAGGATCATGTTGTCATCATAAGAATGGATACCCGGTGCGCAACAACGATATCGCTTAGGACATTGTTTTTTTCACAGTTTCTCCAGTAACACCTATATCCTCACTTCTTACATTAATTAAGTACTTCTTCTACCATGTTGCATCTCTCTATCCTCTTCTTCTTCATCTTTGTACGGACATTATATATAGTTTGTTTACTGTAAAAATAATATAAGGTAAGTTAATAAATTGCAAAAAATCATATAAGATCATATGAATCTTAAATAATTAAGTCAAACAACAAAACAGTAGTGTCACATACCTTGCAATACAATCCGAATTTTTTTTTCTAGGAAACTCGCCATAATATGCCGAGAAGCAATTTGACACCTACTAAGTTCCTCAGTGAGCTTTAGTTGGTCATTCGTCAAACTTTGCCGCCTGAGCGTGTGTATGAGGATAAACACCTATCTTATGGTTGTGTCTCCCATCTTTTATATATAATTTCTACTTATCTCCACTGGCCGATTTCTCACCTTTCAATTGAAAGGGACATTACACTTCTTCGTTCCGTACGGACTCCTACGCTTTACCGGGACTTCTTCTTCTTCGTCTTTGTCATCGTCATCCAACCTTGCTTTCTTTCTCTTTCCCTCCCCACGTTCACAACCAAGAGTCACATACGGTCGACGATCAAATCTTCTTTTTACAATAATGATGGAGATGGATTAATGATAATTTCAATATATTATTGGTGAAAAATCTTATTTTTACAACAGTGTCTTAACCCCAGGAAAAAAACCTTCAAAGATGACTTTTAAAATAGGATTAATTGCAAAATACCTCTTGTGGGAGGATATAAGTATTTTAGTCCTAAAGTTTAAAAATAGGCAGTTTAACCCCCAAAATATGTAAATGTCTAAAGTACCATTTTATGTAAGTCATACTTTATTGTAAAAGAACTCCTTAAAGTTCGATACAAAAGTATTTCAGTCCATAACTTAATTTATAATTATAGTTTATTAAAAAATATCTTCCTAAAATTTCTAATAATACATTTGTAATGTATATTTTTTAAAGATTGATTATTTAACTTAAAAAACTTAATTATTTAAGAAATTAGCATGCTAATTTATTTTAAATTAGCATAATTTATTTTAAAATTTTTGGAAGTAAAGTACTAAAATAGTAGATGAAAATCTAATTTTTTTTTTTATGGTAAATACTATTAATTTAAATTTGCCTTGGTTTTTTTCCTTATAGTCAAGTTTTTTAAAGTTAAGTAATCAATCTTAAAAGAATATAGACTAAAAAGATATTATTGCAAACTTTGTGCAAGTATTTTGTAACAATATATTTTTAGTCTATATTCTTTAAAATGATTATTTAATTAAAAATAAAAATATCTTATTTTATAAAACTAAATAAATTGTTAGAATTTGTAACTAATTTAGTGTAATAAATTAATAGTGTTTATTATAAAGGAAAAATTAGATTTTTCGTCTATTATTTTAATACTTTATTTTCGAATATTTTATTTTTATTGAATTAAATTTAAAATTACTTTGTTAATTTTCTTGAAATAATCAAGTCTTGTAAATTAAATAATAAATTTTTAAAGAATATAGATTAAAAAGATATTATCACAAATTTTATAAAAATATTTTATAATAAACTACAATTATAGATTAGACTATGAACTAAAACATCAAACTTAATGGATTATTTTGTAACAAATCTAATTTACATTAAAAGATATTATGAACATTTTATATGTTTTAAATTTTATATATTTTAAAAGGATAAATTACTTATTTTTCAACCTTTTCAACTTTGGACTAAACTGCATTTAGCCCTCGGCTAGATTATTTGCAATTAACCCTTTAAATAAACCGTTCGAGAAGACTGCGTTTACTACGTAAAAATAGGCATATCTGCGTTCATCCTAAAATTATCTAAAGCTTGTACATCTTAAACCCTACCAAAACCTCTCTCACGGCTCTCACCCTCTTTCTCGTCGTTTCCAGCCATGGCGGAGCTGAAAATCTCTGAGATGCGAGACCTTACCAGAATTGAACGAATTGGTGCCCACTCCCACATCCGTGGCCTGGGTCTAGACTCGGCGCTTGAGCCTCGTGCCGTTTCTGAGGGCATGGTGGGTCAGACATCTGCTAGAAAAGCTGCCGGTGTCATTGTCAAAATGGTCCAAGAAGGAAAAATTGCTGGTCGGGCAGTTCTCCTTGCGGGTCAGCCTGGCTCCGGGAAGACAGCCATTGCCATGGGAATGGCAAAATCACTTGGCCAAGAAACCCCTTTTGCTATGCTCGCAGGTAGTGAGCTTTTCTCGCTTGAGATGTCGAAAACTGAAGCCCTGATGCAAGCCTTTAGGAAAGCTATTGGGGTTAGAATTAAGGAAGAGACGGAGGTTATTGAAGGTGAAGTAGTGGAGATTCAAATTGACCGACCAGCTGTTGCTGGAGCAGCATCCAAGACTGGGAAATTGACGTTAAAGACCACGGAGATGGAGACTGTGTATGACTTAGGAGCAAAGATGATTGAAGCTCTGGGGAAGGAGAAGGTGCAGAGTGGGGATGTCATTGCTATTGATAAAGCTTCTGGGAAGATTTCAAAGTTAGGGAGATCGTTTTCGCGGTCTAGGGATTATGATGCTGTTGGTCCGCACACTAAGTTCGTGCAGTGCCCAGATGGAGAACTTCAGAAGCGGAAAGAGATCGTGCATTGTGTGACCCTTCATGAGATTGATGTTATTAACAGCAGGTATCTGACCAATATGGCTCTCATTTACTCGTAATGCTACTTTAAGAACTTGAATTTATTAAAGAAAGCTTCAAAAAGTTTCTCCTTTCTTCACTCCGGGTTCAAATTAGTTGAAATGACTGTTGGGAATGCTCTGTATCTAAAAGAGTCGTGAACAAATTGATGCTATTTGTTGACTTTTTCTGGAATATTTCTTGTTTCTTTGGTTATTGGATTGTTTCCTCTACGCATATCGTGTCTTACTGGCTGTTTAAAATGGGCTAAGTTTGTCTTGAACATGTTGAGTGTATACTCTGGATAAATTCATGTGCAATTATTTCATTTACCCCTTGAAATTAGAGGCAAAGAGCATGTTCCTAGCAGTATTTTTTTTTTTTTTTTCACGGTAACTTCATTGAAATTATTAAATTTTGAGAAGGTTGCCTGAGCTCCTGGTAATAGTTCTAAAAGCTGAGCTTGGTTTTAGCAAGTGCATACTTAATGATGTAGACTTGCATTAATTTACTCTGAAATAGTGGAGTTTATCGGGAACTTTGCTCCAAGTGAAGTTTAAATTTGTGTATGAATATATAATTATTACTATTAAAGTACATGCATAGTGTTATAGAATTCATTTTTTTCAGCTTTTATCCTAATTAATATAATTTTTTACCTTTGATGTCAAGTACGATGGAGAAGCTTCAGTGTTCCAGGCACTAAACACCTGTTTTCAGGGGATATAAATGATCAGACCCTCAATTATTTCCTCATCGGTTGGAATTATTATATCTTCTAAGCATGCAGTTTTTGTTGCTCGCTGATGATAGCTTGAATTTCTCTCTTTTGGTTTGTAAAGCCTAAGTGCGTCTCAACTTGGAGCCTGCAATTACCATTTTCATTTTTATGGTGCTAGGTTTCGGACGTTTTGTTATTGGAAATGGTAGAAGCTTAATCCACTTCGGCATTTTGTCCTTTTTATCTTTTCTATTTCATTATCCTTGTACAGACTTATTTCTTGTGAAGGGTCAGTGTTTGTTTGCTTTAGGTTTTCTCTAATTACTGATTGCTGAAAAAGTTGATTACCATAAAGTGCTGTGTGAAGGATTAAAATGGAGTAGAAAAGATGTGGCGAGATAGTAGGATTGCACTTTTATGTATTCTGCAGCATTCTGATTTTATAGTTACTTTATTACAGTAGACTGAACTAAACAAAATCATTTAATGTTAGATAAGATGACTTGTCTCTCGTTTTGGTTTTGAGGTGGTGATATAAGTCCCTAAATTGCAATAACTTGCAATCATTCTTGGCTTTTGGAGTGCAATAACTTGAATAATTAAGTTTCTTGAGTTGCTGTCTTGCTGTGAAAATTATTTTCTTGTATGGGTTCTGGCTTTGCCAGATCTTTGAAAGAATTGTGAACTTGAAGAAGTTGGATTTTATATGTTTCATAATTGTATTCCTTCTCAAAATTGGTTTATTTACAGGGTTGCTACATGTTATTAACTGCCATTTCACATGGAATGGTGTACTTCAAAATAGTGTGTTTGCTGTTTGGTGATGACTGATGTTTTCTTCTGTTTCCAGAACGCAGGGGTTTCTGGCTCTCTTTACCGGTGATACTGGTGAAATTCGTGCTGAAGTCAGGGAACAAATTGATACAAAGGTTGCAGAATGGAGGGAGGAAGGGAAAGCTGAGATTGTACCTGGTGTCCTGTTCATTGATGAAGTGCACATGCTGGACATCGAGTGTTTTTCTTTTCTAAATCGTGCTCTAGAAAATGATATGGCTCCTATCTTAGTTGTAGCAACCAATAGGGGAATCACAACAATCCGGGGCACTAATTACAAATCTCCGCATGGTATTCCAATCGATTTTCTTGATCGTTTGCTCATCATATCTACACAGCCATATACAGAAGACGAAATCAGGAAAATCCTGGACATTAGGTGCCAAGAGGAAGATGTAGAAATGTCTGAAGATGCCAAGGTGTTGCTGACAAAGATTGGAGTCGATACATCTTTAAGATATGCCATACACCTCATCACAGCTGCTGCACTGGCTTGCCAGAAACGGAAGGGGAAGGTTGTGGAAATGGAAGATATCAGTCGGGTGTACGAGCTGTTTTATGATGTGAAGAGATCAACTCAATACTTGATGGAATACCAGAGTCAGTATATGTTTAATGAGGTGCCAACTGCAGAAGGGGATGAAGATGATGCCTCAGCAATGGTTTCATAACAATAACTTAGCTATTCTGAAATGTAATTTATAAAATTAAACTGATGATTAACTATGTCTTTCTGTGGCTGGCTGCTTGTTTGTTGCAGCGTTCATCATTTTCATGTGAAAAGCAAGTGTTTATTTGCACCTCTATCAAGTAAAATGCTGCATTTTTATATGTTTCATATTCCCAGTACCTATCATGAAACAACAGCAGATCCAGGAAAGGTACTGCAGCTTGCTCTGATGCACTGATTCATATGACTTGGATAGAGGATTGCTTCCTTCTGTTCAAGCAGTACAGGCTTTCTTTTTTCTATTTTTTGTGAAAATTTTCTAGTGTTGATTGTTGTCTTTGTATTAATAGAAATTAGAGATTTTTAGATATAAGATGGCTGTCTGTGTACAGAAGATTGTGACGAAGGATAGTTTATATAATCATTACCTCATAATCTGTGCTCCAAAACTTGTGTTAATGATGAGGAATAACATCCTTGGACAACATGCAACCTTTATTTTTCTGATGCCTATCTGTATAATTTTCTTTGTTGATTGCTAAATAAACTGATCTTTGCTTTTAGTTTCATCGAGATGTTCCTGAGGCCGCCGGCCAACAGCATCTGCAAGCGTAGAAGCACGGATAAATGATTGGAGTGTACACTCTATACACGGTGGATAAATTCATGTGCAATTATTTCTTTTACCCCTTGGAAATTGGAGTCAGGGTTGTTATACTATGTATCTAGGCACACTCATATACTATGTATCTAGGCACACTCACTTAGACTACACGCACCAATTTAAGCAAAAAGATCGGCAAAATTTCAGCAAAATCCACTTCTGTGTTTTATGCTCGATCATTGAGTTTTTTATGCCTAATTTATGTCTTCTGTATTTCAATTAAAGTTTTAGTGTAAATAAAGATTTTACTTGTGTAATTTTCATATATTTTTGGATGTTATTTCAATAACCACGCCTCACATAAATAGTTTAGAAATTAGGCACACCCAACTGTAAAATTAGGTACAGAAGTATAAAAAAATAGGCACATTAGTTTCTGTACACTATTATCATGTTTTGTGCCATATTCAGCCTTATATATGCAACAATTGTACGCCCTTGCACATAAAATTAATTACAAACCATTGTAAAAAAGTGGCACAAGTGCGTAATGTACTTCAAACATGTGTATGATATAAGCACAAATAGCCCGTTTAAGGGGGTTGATAAGGATAACTCGAAAAAATTTCATTTCAACTTAAGCACTTTCTCTCTCTACAAACTTTTTCTCTAACATCTCTCTAAAAAAACTCCAACTTTCAACATCAAAACGAAATTTGAAGAAAATATGGATTCCTTTGAAGAATCTTTGGAAGAAAAAGTTGGTTTTGGGGTAAGAAATCGATTGAATTTTTTTTTTTTCAAATTCTGCATCATTTTCGCCTAGATGGGCAAAAATTACCAATGACTTTCGCCCATCTGGACGAAAGTTCTTAGGGGCTTTCGTCCAGATGGGCGAAAGTCACTAGTAATTTTCGCCCATCTGGGCGAAAATGATGCAGAAAATTTTTTTTTCAGTTTAGGGTTTTTTTTTTGTTTGGCAATATTTTCATTTTACATTAACAGGCTGATAAAGATCCAAATACGTTTGAAGGATTTTTAGATCCGGAAGAATATATTGATCTTGGACATTTATTCACAACTATCGAAGATTTAGTTCGAAAGATGAGTTGGTACACTGGGCAAAAGAAACTGCAATGAATGCGAAGATATATTTAATCGTAACTTGGTATCAGAGATCAAGAATAGCTGACTGGCGACCGTATGTCACATTGGCTTGCGAGCGCGGAAGTTCAGTTGAAAAATATAAAAAAGCAATAGTTGACGATGAGGAAGAAGAAGTTCCAAAAAAAAAAGGCGAGACCCTATGGGACGAAAAAATGTGGGTGTCCATTTAAGCTAAAGGGAAGTAAATGGCAATAAGCGAAAGTTGGCAATTGTTCGTACACAATGGGAGGCACAACCATAAAGTAGTTGTTTACAATCACGGTCATGCTCAGGCTGCAAGACTTACGGAGGAGCAGTTGTACCAAACTGAGCAGTTCAGGAAGAGTCATGTGCCGCATCGCAATATATTACGATTTCTCCGAGAACAAGACGTTGGCTGCGCAGTTAGGTAAGTTATAAGGGAATTATGTTTACAACTTTATTTAAATATTAAATATTTTAGATTTGTTTTTATTCCGTTAATAATTAGAAATTTATGATGTATGTAGTGCCCAGAAAATTTACAATGTTGTTGCCAACATTAAGAGGAACCAGGTGCAGGGAAGAAACACGGTAGAGGAAATTCTCTCCCTAAGTGCAGAAATGGGCTACACCGTTTTCCATAGAAACTGTGAGGAGAGCAACGTACTTAGTGATATTATCGTTGCACACCCAACATCGATTGCAATGATTAGAACGTGGCCATATGTACTGATAATGGATACCAAGGATAAAACAAACACGTAAGTATATAGTGGATTAATTGTATTATTAGATATCTTTATTAATTTATCCGTGTAAAAATTTAAATTTATTATGTATGTAGTGGATATTTGATATTTTATAATATTTTTTTTAAGAAATAGTTAATAATATTTTGAAGTCCGTCTAAAATAGTTGTCAATGTTAATCATTAATTTTTCATTTAATTTTTAATTAAGGTACAACATGCCACTATTAGAAGCAGTAGGGTTGCCTCTGACAAGAAAGAACTTCACAGTGGCAACAGCTTTTATGTGCAATGAACAGGCAATGACACACAGATGGGTTCTTTAACAAATCAAGCATTTATATTTTACATCTGCTATGTCAAATGGCCAGGGTTCAATTATCACCACTAGTCATTCTTACCGATAGGGAAAGCGGACTAATGCCGACGATTGATGATATGTTCAGAAATTCATACCAAATATTATGTAGAAAACACATTGATCAGAATGTGTTGGCAAAGTTGACTGAGATGGTGAAAGATGAAGAGGTGGCTCAACGGTTCGTGAATGGCTCGTGAAAAAAATTAATAAATGAAATTGATGAAGTTGAATATCAGAGAAAGTTGGAGGTGTTGAAGACTAGGTGGAAAAGCAGGCCGGACTTTCTGTATTACCTGTTCAGCACATGGTTGAATCCATTTGCCCATAAATTTTACCGGGTTTGGACATCTCAAGTGTTGCATTTTGGGTTAGAGACAACGAACCGTGCTGAGAGCGAACATTCTGTGTTGAAGGTGTATCTATCAACGTGTTACGGTGATTTGGACATCGTGTTTTTTAATATAGACTCTCTAATCTAAGGTCAAATTGCTGAAATTAAATACACATTGGAAATTTCTAAACTTAAAGAGAAGTATGGTGCTAAGAGTAATGCCATACTGAAGAAGTTAAGTAATAAAGTTAGTCATTTGGCTTTGAAGAAGATAATGGATGAGTTAAAGAAAGCACGTGAGATGGTTGAAGAACCGAGAAGCAATTGCTTGCATTATTTAAGGAAGTTGCACGGTCTATCATGTGCATGTGAACTGTTAGTATATGCCCTAAGACCAATTGACTCATATTTATGATTTATGAAGCATGTATTTTTGAATTGTATTTTATGCTCTTGGTCATCAAGTATGTGACTTGATAGTAAAACCCTTATAGCTAATAAAATACTGTTCTTGTTTGTCCCTAGTTTATTACATCTTGTAAACTAGTGTGAAGTTGATTGATGGTCAAGTTTTACTAATCATGAATATGAGATATAAAATCAATTCATAAATACATATTGAGAATATTGTATTGGACATGACCCAAAGTGAAGAAGAAATATTGCATGGGTTTAAGTTATAAGTATTTCTTCTCAGTTTTATATTTTGGTGTCCTTCGACCTAATGTTTCTAATGTTTCTCGCATGGGGAGAAAAATATGTTTTGACATAGTCAAACATCACTTTTAATTAGGTGATCATTATGATTATTGATTGGCTTATTTTCTCGCCATGGCTTGAATATTGGAAATAGTGAAAGGGATTTGTCCTTCTCTTTTTAGAGAGAGATATCCATGGGCCCCTTGATAAGGAAGACTAGAAAATATGCATGGCCATGCTCAAATAAGTATTAATAAGGTGTTATTAATATTATTTGTTGGAACAGTCTGCCTGGTGATCAAGTAAATGGTTAATTAAGTTTTATAAGGATGGCTTGATCCATGCCTTATACTTAATTAGGATATCGTGTGACAAAATGACTAAATATTAAATCTGATGCTAGGTTATTATTACATTTACTTAACTTGGGTAAGCATAATGTCTTGCTAGAGGCCGCTTATGTTTTGTGAATAAATGTCTAGGACATTTTTTCATTCACTGCCAACGTTAAGTGAACCTACATGGTCACACGCATAGACGATCTTGTGAGCATAATGTCCACGTTCAATGAATCTAGATTGTGTCTAGATTCGTTGAACGTATACAAAAAGGGAATCAAATTCCATATTGTATTTTCTGGTAGGTTAATAAGTAATTAATCGAATAAATGAAATTAATTACTTAATATTACTCATCCAACCGTTGGATGATTATAGGAATAGACGGACGAGATTAAACTGTCATTAGATGACAGTTAGGGTTTTGATATTGACAGCTATAAAAGGTTATGTTAACCTTTTCTTGGTTGCCGTCCTTTATCTGATTAAAGAAAAACAAAACCCTAAACCCTAGAAAGGCGATATAGTATCTAGCCTCC
The DNA here is from genome assembly GCA_028651295.1 of Catharanthus roseus. Classification (NCBI taxonomy): domain Eukaryota; kingdom Viridiplantae; phylum Streptophyta; class Magnoliopsida; order Gentianales; family Apocynaceae; genus Catharanthus; species Catharanthus roseus. The sequence continues at coordinate 3,636,475 of JAPQWS010000153.1, read as the reverse complement.
TCTCTCCGAAATACGACCGATTACCAGATAGTCAGGATCAGTTCTGAGCAATTTTCAGAACACAGAAGGGGCTAGCATCCCGATCGCTTGCAGAGGAGTTCGTCGCGTGGATACCAGTAGAGGGCGAAGCGTACAAAGCAGCGCCTCCACAACGAACAATCAAAACATTGAGGTAATTTCTATCCAATCGGTTTTTCTAGTATGTGCAGATCCTGTTGGTGGATTTCCGTAGTTTTATTTTACTTTGTTTTTGCCTACGGATTCTAACAGTGTTATCAGAGCCTCGTACATACTAGTTTTACTGATTTTATCTGTTACCGCTTTGATTACATTTGTTGTTTTCAGTCGGCCTTCTAGTAAGGTTTCTGATTAGTGTAATAATCAGAGTAAATTGAATTATAGGATTCACATATATCATATTCTGTTTTACTTATTAATGCGATTAATTAAACAGAATGTTGTTACTGCCAAATTGTTTGGCGTACAGTCTGTAATCTGTGCAATTTAATTGTTAAACTAATATGCAGAATCACATGATTTAATGTTTAACTGTTAAACAAAATTTCTGGCGGCATGATTTTAGGGTTTATGACGACAATAACTCATTCAATAAGTTAGAAAGAAAAATTGTTTTTCTTTCCGGGGACGCTGCCCCCTGAGACCCCCGCAAGGGCGCTGCCCCTTGACCCCGCCCCCTGACCGGCCAGCGGGACCGCCGTTTTCTTCCGGGGGCTTTGCCCCGGAACCCTCTTGTTGTTTCTTTGCATGTTTCTTCCTATCTTTTCACAATCTAAATCGATAAAATTGTAGATAAATAGAATAGATTGAAGAACTAACCTTTTTTTTTCAATTTTGACGGTCGGATCTTCCAAGATCTGAGATTGAATTTAGGAGTCCTAGAGAGAGTTTAGAGAAGAGAGAGGAAGTGATTAGGTGAAAATGAAAATTTTTGAATTTTTTCGAGTTATCAAATTTTTGAATTTTTTCGAGTTATCCTTATAGTTTTTCGAGTTGACTTTATCAGTGCCCTAGTTTAAAATGTAGGCACAATGAACTTTAATTAGACATATAAGTGTACAAAATTAGGCACATTATCTTTAGTGGACCATTTTGCATTTTGATGCCATATTCATCCTTGCATATGTAACAATTGTACTACTCCCATAAAAATAAGCCCAAACGGTTGTAAAAAATGGCACAAATACATAAAGTAATTCAACCTGAATCTGATGTAATGTAGGCACAAATAGTTTACAAAATAGGCACATAACTATAAAATTAGACACAAACTATTGTTAAAAAAATCACAAATGCATGAAGTAATTCAAATGGAGGCACAAATAATTTATAAAATAGACACACACACACACACACACACACACACACCTAAAAAATTAGGCACAAACTGTTGTCAAAAAGTACAAAATGCATAAAATAATGCAACCTGAGTCTGATATAATGTAGGCATAAGTAGTTTAAAAAGTAGGCACAATCAACTGCAGAATTAAGCAAACAGAGGTACAAAAGTAGGTACACCTACCTTCAGTGGACTATTTTTTCATGTTTGGTATCATATTTACCCTTGGAAATGCAATAGTTGTACCCCCCCCCCCCCCCCCCCATACATATAAAAATTACACAAAATGTTGGTAATTTAACATTTAGTGTCATTCATGTTAGACAAAAAAGTAGTTTTAAATTAGGCACACATAGCTGTGAATTAGGAGCAATAGTTTATAAAAATAAGCACATTTGGTTATAAAAGTATGCACACTAACTACTGAATTTCAAATACATAATACAAAAATAAATAAAACAATATACAACTATAATAAAATTAACATAATGTTGAAAGCACAACAAACATTATATTTCAACCAACAAAAAAGCCTAAAAGTAGAAACAAAACAAAAATTGTTCACATCAAGAATACGTAATAAAATCAATATAAGGTTAAAATACACAACAAAACTTTAAATTAAAACAAAAAAAACATATAAAACATACAAACATACCAGAATTCCAATATTCCACTTATATATAAAAGTAGGCATACTCTATTTCAAAAGTAGACACAGTAAAAAAAATAGGCACATTTCATTATAAAAGTAAATACACTAACTATTAAAGTTCAAATACATAATACAAATAAAATGAAACAATCTTCAACCATATTAATATTAAAATAAGCTTGAAAACACAACAAACATTATATTAAAACGAAAAAAAGATCTAAAACTAGAAATAAAACAAAAATTCAAAAATTCCACTGGTTATAAAATATAGGCAAACTTAGTTGAAAAATTAGGCACACTCAGTTATCAAACTAGGCACATCTAGTTATAAAACTAGACACATATATGTATAGTAGCACAACATCTCAAAACAACAACTAAATTGAAAAAAATATCTTACGCAAATTCATTGCTTGTAAATTCTTCTTCAATAGATTCCGGAATCATCGCATCAATATCTATGCTCGTAGAAGGATTGAAAACACCACAATTCAAATCCTCCAAATCAACAAACGACACAATATTAGTTTCTTCACAATTCTCTATTGAGAAATAAAAATTGCAAATGATTACGATGATCAATTGAAAGAAATCACTAGAAAAATAAAAAAATTTGGTGAATCAATAGGCTGCACAATAGAGATTCATGAGAATAGAAGAGATCACCAAAAATAAAGAAAGAAAAATTTGATTTCCTCCGAACACTGAAGCGCGTGAATTTGTAAACTCAAGGATGGCTTTGTTTATAATGAAATAATAAAACTTATACTAAAACAATGTAGTTTTAATAAGTGGTTACACTATGCAAGGTGTAACCGAATATATGATATAAATTGCCAAGAAGCGAAAAGAATTTTCCTTGCAGATTTTTTCGATTTTTTGTTATATTTGGCTACTTTTAAAAAAACAGCCACTAAAGTGGCCACACTTTTTTTTCATCTTAGTGTGGCCATAACAGACATAACATGTGATTTATCACTAATCACTACTTAAATATAATGATTATGCAAGATTAATAAATGTTGTTGTGGACGTGGCAGGGGTTTGGTAAGGTGGACAATAACGCATCCATCATGTGGATTATCAGTAAGAATAACACACACTCTGTATACGTTATCAGTGAGAATAACGCACATGGCGTATGCGTTATACTTACTGATAACACACATGTTGTGTGCGTTATTTGTATCCAGAACGTTAAAACACCAAAACCCTCACCTTCCTTTGCTTCTTCTTTAGAAAATCCGCCATGCATCTTCCTCCTTCTCCACCACTGGCGATTGCTTTCCTTTTCTTCTTCTCTTGTTCTTCTTCTTCCTTTTCTTCTTCTCTTCCTCTTCTCCTTCCTTCCTTCTCTTTTTCTCTTCCTCTTCTTCTCATTCTCTTATTCTCCCTTGCTGTGATGATTTCTTGAAGGACCATAGAGTACAGAGATTTTTGGGTTCAGGGGTGGCAAACGACAGAGGAAGCTCTCTACTAAAGAACAACATGTGATCTCAATTTATTCCGACCTACAGTAAATTTCTTACTGTCAAGTTCAACAGAAACATGAGACCCTAAATAATTAAAAAACATTAACCATGTAAAGGTGATGAATGAGTTCAATAACGAAGAAAATGAATGGAGTCACCTATTGAAAGCACAACAATGCTAATTCAAGAACTATTTGGCCCTATGGATGCTGATGGAAGAGGTAACTACGATGCTGAGAGCAGATTCTGGCTGCAAAGGGGATCATTCAAAGAGAATCGCCATTACAATATGTTTATCCATGATGTTGGAGCGAAGAAGGAATGGAAGCAAGAGGGGAAGGAGTCTAAATGAACTCGTATCAGCTGGCTACACAGTTGTGAACCAGAGCATGGGTATTCTCACTTAGACAGTGGCTAAAATAACTAGCAAAGGTTGCGGAAGTGGTTTAAATCTGTCCCCCAACTATTCCACAGCATATGCAAGGATTAGTAGCCCAATATACAAACTTATAGAATGGCATGAAAAAACTTGCATATTCTGAAAAAATGGAATAGGTTCAATAAATGCAAAAATTTCATGAAACCCATGAAAATTTGTATCCACCTTGTTCTCCATATCAAGAAAAAAGTATTGAAACTTAAAAAACATCGCAGTGAAATAAAACCGACCAGGAAAGAAATTAGAGAAGCACCAAAAACTCGTAACTGAAAAGCAATACAATTGAAAAATCAACCCAACTCATGGATTTGATAGCCGACCAGACTCTACACAAGAACTTGTGATATCATCCACTAATATATTCTTAGCCAATTTTGAAAATAAATCACGCACTTCAAGATAATGAAAAATTCAATTTTATTTGATTCTTATGAGAAAGCCAGATCTATTTTCCATTTACTAGGACAATAATAGTTCAGTTTGGATCCATCCCCATACAGCTTCTCAACTACGCAAATAAGTATAGACAAACTAATTATAACAAAATAACTTGGAAGAATAACAAGTTTATCTTTATTCAGAATACCTCTACATGTTGGGTGTTTAAGCTTTCCTCAAGGGAAAGAAAGCTTGGGATCTATGGAACTGCAGAAATAAACCCATGGGTATCGAGCTTAATTGTAAGTTCAGTGGATAACTTTGCTGCTGGATTATAAGATATAAAGCATCCCATAACCCGAGACATCAATCTCTCTCCATTTCTCCACATTAGAATTGGATAATATGTATCATTCAACATAGGGAACTGTATTGCAACATCCTAACAAAACTTCTATGCTCCATGGCTCTGTTACACCATACTCTTTCATAATGTCAAATGAATAGATAAATCAGGTCTCTTCAAATCTTCAACAATCCAATGAATAGCACCATCAACCTCAAAAAACGACTTGTTTCAAAAGCACACCCTTCCATATACTTGTTGGCCTGAGGAAATGGGTCATTATCACCGACAATCCTCCACTTCTCATCCACTCCGATTGTGCAAACATGAGCTTCAGTTTTACCTGGATGCCATTTCTTTCTAATAATCCTCAACACCTTGTAAAGTCCAATTTTTGGGCTAAATCCAAATCCATAAGCCTCATCATCAACTCTTCGCACTTCTATTGGTTGCGGAAGCAGAGAATATTCCCCTAACAGTGGATTACTAATATACAAATTATCCCTCTTCTCAGCGGAATAATAATCCAAAAACAAGAGCAACCCATTACAAGACCCCAGCAATCTCACTGATCTCTCAGAAAACCCAGGCGGATTTCGAAAAATTTGAGGGCTATTCCGCTTAATGGTGTATCTATTATCTGCATTTAGCTCAAGCAAACAAAATGCGGAGTTTCCAAGGGAAACTACAATACTAGTGAAGGGCGGCTTTTTATGATAAGCTTTAGAAAACTCAGGGTCTGAGAGTAGAAAATACCAGGCTTTGCAGACTTTTTTGCTGTTAAGGATTGCGGCAATCGGGAGTCTTGTGAAGATATCTCCCAAAACGAAAACTGGAACGTCTAGAATTGATCGTGAACTTTCTTTTCTTGCTTTTTGCCCTCCGGTAAGGTCATCTCCATTTTCTCTGACCAGAGACGGAACCCTATTCCATTTTTGGATTTTGAATTCGTCTGACGAAATTAGCGCTAAAAGGGCATTTTATATGTAGGGGTTATTTTCAAAAACTCCCCTAAACTTCGGGCTCCTTTTCTATTATGCCTCTACGTTTTACATTTTTTGCAATCAAATATCAAATCGTTAAATATGTTTCAAGTTTTGAAAACATTGACTATTAACTTAGTAGAATTTTTATTTTTCCGAAATATTCCAAATAAATTTTTTTTTACAAAAAGTTCAAAACAATTTTATTTAAAAAAGCTTAATTTCTTTTTATAAATGTATACTCCTAAATTTAAAGAAAAATAAAGAAAACTACTTACTCATATCCCAAAAGCTTAAAACGTCCACTCATTTATTCTCATCAATGCCTTAAACGTTTCCTTGCATCCAATTATACTCTCATTGTCCAAATAATCATCACATTTGGAAGTTTTAAGAAAATTTAAAAATTTATTAAATTTAAGTATGTTATGTATCAAGTTAAATGACCAGATAACTAAATCAAAATTTTCAATATGACTAATGTTGCATGTGATGGATTAATAAAAGTTTAGAGGTGAGAAATGAATAATTAATAAAACTTCGTTGACTTTGATAAAGTTAATGATTCTTTTTAGAACAAAGAAATATATTTAAATGTAATTTTTTTTTTACCGATATTACTTTGATTAATTTTTTTAATTTATTAATACTATTCTAAAGTTAGGGGTTAGAGCACTTTAGCCTTGATTATTTTAATATATGCACCTTACCCAAAATCAATAAATTAACATTTAATTCAAATAAAATGACAAAAATACCCTTTATTTAAATCTATTAGGCCCATATTTTTCTTTTAGTTTTCTTTTAGAGCTTGGCGAGCATAAAAGTAGAGTCATATTGACTATACTATATGCATTAGAAAGAAATGCTAACATAGAAGCTAACATGTAGGATCTAATTGCAAAGTTTGCCACTACCAACATATTAATAGCTAAATCTTTTTCTTCAGCGGACATATCCTCTATATTAGGATAAGAGTTTTCTAGGATATAGTCAAACATGACGAATTCGAGTAACTTGTCCAAAAATTCCTTTTCCAAGTGAAGTAATTGGACTGGTTAACTTATTCTTCATGAGATTACCTCACAAATTACTAAATGAACATCCACTAGACATTACTGTAATATTAAGAAAACAGAATGTAAGAGTTTATAAACAAATAAAAGCACAAAGCAAAAATATATCGTTTTAAGAAAGCACTATTCTTTTTATATTTTATCTTGGAATAGACTTACACTTACTCTCTATTTCTATAATATAGTGGCTTAGCACATTGCCTATGTAATAACAAGACAACACTTAATGACCATATTTGACTAATAGAAGAAAACAATAGAGCCTCGTAGGAGAACATACTCTCTATATATGTTGAGTGTTTAACTATTATTTTACCATACACATATATATAGTTGATATCTTAAAAGAAAAACTCCAATGCAGGTTGGCTGTTTTTTAATACAAACTATGGATAAGTTAGACCCTCAAACGTAGGTGGCCGACCCTAATGCATATCTATAGTTTAGTTTTGAGTTCAACTTACAATCTTAAGTTATGGGAGCCCATCCTTTAGAGGGTCATACCCAGGGTGACGCGAGGACTCCTAACCCTCTACTACCGACAATGGAAGCCGTAGGACCGTCGGAATTCCTCTCCTACTAAATATTTTAATTAACGAATTTTCTTTGAAGTACATGCTTTTCTTAAAAATGTTTGAGTTTCTAGTAATTAGAGAAATATGATTTTTCTATGTTAAGGATAAAAGCATTTGAGAAAAACAATTACCCTCAAATAAGTTATCTTAAAGAAAAATGCTTTTATATCTTGTCCATCCGTTGTAAACGGACAAGATGTTTTCATGAAACATATGATATAATCAAAATAAGTAAAAACCCATTCTCCTCTAGTTCTTTAAATCTTATGTGACCAATGAAAATCTAACAAGGAAAGAGAAAGAAATAAACAAGAATATTATGTTCTTTCCTAAAATGTGGTACTTTCTAAAAATATGCATAGCACAGAGAAAAAGTGGTAAACCATCACAAGCTTTGGAAAAAAAATAGCCTAATAAAAAATAATGACAACCTATTCTAGTAGGACATTCATCTTCATCTTCACGTTCGTGGGTCCATCATTAATCAAATATCTTCGAAAAAATAATTTCTTGAAAAACTATTGGATAAAATCCAAATATTTCAAAATCATCAAATAAACCCCTTAACATGTAAATAGTAACAAAACAGCAAAACGGGGCACAAATTGGGGTTGACTCGAAAAGGGAAAACCTTAAATACAAGTGGCAAGTCACTTGTAGGCACTAGGTGCCAAGAGTGGCCTGGGCAGCTCTTGGCTGCGGCTTGCACTGTGGCTTACAAGGCCCTGCCTGGTGTGTCGGGTGTTGCACGTAGAACTAGGACCAAAGCCTCCTGCTCTTGTTGATGATGTGTAACTGGTGCCAAAAGGCCGTTGCTCGTTGCAGCTATTGTTGTCGAACTCCTTGCTCAGTCTGACTAAGTGCCTTGGTTGCGCGGCCGGGTATCAGTGCCAATGTAACTCGACACTCTCGATCTTTGCTGGTACAAAGCCAGGTTAGGATTTTGAATTTTTTGTGGTTTTTCCAAATTCGATTTTTTTTTCATTCCACCAATTGATCTTCATCTCAAGAATTATCCACCAAGAAACATAAAGTGCCTATCTATAATGTTTCTATATCTCGAAAAGGTTTGCATCGATTCTAACAATAAAAATTGCATAAAATTAAGTTAAAAATCAAACTTGCATAAAATTAAGTTAAACTTGCTTTAAGTTAAAAATTAATTAGTTCAAGTGCTTATGCTTCTCCCACATAGGCATACATTGATTTTACTCACAAAACTGTGGTGGAAAAACACAATTTATATGGATATAAAAAAATGAACGCAAACAAAAATAAGGGTACCACTTTATATTATTTTTATCATGCATCCCTAAATATACTCTAGCTCATAAGCCGCTCTACTGCTAATGAAGGGACTGGTACCTGATGGCGTAACGGAAGCGAAAACGGATACAATATTATTAGGAGTATACTTTTAGGAAAAGTTTGTCTTTTTACAATTTGCGGTGTCAGAGTAGGTTGTTGAACCTCTTCTTGTTTTTCCTTGCTTTACAAGGCTTGATTAATTTTGGGTTCTAGACCTTGAAGGCGTCTACTCCTTCTCATAATAGTTTTACCACAACTTTCTTAATGTTCTTAAGTATCTTCAAATCTCACAAAAAGTATATTTTAATGATAACAAGAGAACTAGAAAGCTAGAGAGAGAACATAAAAAAAAAAAAAAAAATCCCCAATTGTTTCTTGGTGTTAGCTGAAAATTTCCCTTACTTAGGGCTGTGAGTTTTTGCCACCTTGAGTGAATAATGGAAGATTAACTATTTCCCAAATGGAATTAGGAAAAGTGTTGAAGTAGGATAATTAGGACCCATGTGATCTTGGAGAATAAGGAGTAGAAAACTATTACCCTAGTCAAACAATAATACATTTCTAATTATTCATCACATGTCTATTTAAAGATCTCCCAAGACATTTTGAAAGCTATTTTGCCCTGCCACACTAAGAATAAATTCTTAGGGTTTCGGCTGCCCCTTAGGTCAATGGGCTTCTTTGACTTTTAGTCTTCTCCATGCTTGATCCATTTTTCCATAGTCTAATAAATATTATCTTTGGACCTTTAATTAAATAATTAAAACTCAATAATTATAAGTCTATTATAAGTAATTTCTTAGCCTAATATATTTAATTAAATTTATAGGGTCAATTAATTAAATAAATAGTCTCATTTAATTAATTATGTTTACTCTTATTTAATAAAGTAAATACTAAGAGCATAATTACTTAAATATCTCTAAATTAATTCTCATAACTTTTGTGTAGTGATCAATAAATAATCACTTTGGTTTCATGAGTTGCTCAGGGGACCTAATAAATCGTAGTTTATCTATGGTTTTTATAGTTTTACACTTAGCTTTGTGCTGGAAATGCTTTGACTATGATGTTTCTTGAGGAAAATTGATAGAAAACTCATTTTTGTGATGTATTGAATGCAAGGGCATAGCAAACATATTGTAAGGAGAAAAGAGACGAAAAAAGAGCTCAAATGATGAAGAGAAGAATAGTGGAGCCAAGCTTGAGCAATTTACAAAGGTTTTCTCTCGAGTGAAAGACTGGCGATGAACATCTTCTCATACTAGCACTGCTTCAAATTTCTCTTGAGGCACGTGGTTTAAGTGGAAGAATGGCACTGGTTGTATCTTGGACTGGTACCAGACATCATTTTAACAAGGTTAATAGGGGCGAGATTTCAAGGGTTATTTCGACGATTTTTACATGTTTTTATGTCTTGTTAGGTCAATTAAAGTCTATTTTCAAGTTTTGTTTAAATCCTCTATGACTCCTAGGTTTAGGATCTTTAGAAATACCAGTCTTTTATTCATTAGCGCATCCCTCTAGTTATTAGTTCTTTCTATTCCTTTGTTCTTGAAGAAGGCTACAACGGAAAAGAAGACAAAAATCACATAGTCGAGTTTAAGGCTTGTTCTCTTTAAATATTTTGTCTTATTACCTAATCAAAAGATGTTCTTTGGGAAATTTATTTCTTTATGGCTTTTATCAGCTAAAACCCTTTTGACTACAGCTAATGCAAAAGACGATGTATTTTTATGATATGAGTTTGTGGTTTCTTGCTTTACCTAAATTTCTTATTATTAATTCTTGTTATCTTACTCTTAATGGTTGCAATTGCTTGATCATCTCTTGCATAATTTCATACTTGGTTTTGAGACCTAACAGAGATAAATTGAGTAGGAGTTAAGTGACAAGAACACTTACTAAAATTGTCTACAAATAGTAACAACTTCTTGGTGCGATTTATGTGAGTAATTGAATAATGAATGTTCAAAATTCCACAGAGTGTAATGCAAAATTATATAACTATTATACATACAAATATATTAGGTTATTAGTTAAAGATAGGGGCTTTGTGCATAGAAATTGGTCTTAGTACTAATTAAAGAAATTTCATTGTTAATCGTAAGGAGAAAATCGATTTAGCAAGAAAAGATGCATCCTTGCATTAATAATACACTAGTCGAAGCATTAGTCCTAGTTAATTTTCTTCCATTATTCTTTTACCTCATAATTTGTTAGTTTTAGTTAATCGAATCACTAAAGTTTTATTGGTTTAGATTAGCTATTGAGTAGTAATAGTTGGTAGTTGAGTGCAAATTCTTGTGGAATCGACCTTGATTTATTACAATTGAACTAGTATACTTGCTAGGTCAATTTTAGTACATCAAGTTTTTTGTGTTGTAGCTGGGGATTTTCTTAATTCAATATCATTTAATTGCAATTTAATTTGAATCAGACCATTTTTGCTTACCTTGTTATTGCAGTTTTTCTTTCGTCTTAGTGTGTGTGTGTGTGTGTGTGTTTTTGTTTCGAAAAGGAAGGAAAAAATTTTAGGTTTTGTTCTTTTGTTTTTATTCCAGTTTTTTCTCATATTCTTGTCATTTAGATTGTTTTTAATTTTCTAGTTGGTTTTTGTTTTATTCTATTTATTTCTTTTTATTTGAGTCTTTCTCTAGTTAGTCTCTTTTCTAGGTGATTTATTTCCTTGCCTTTGATGCTTGATTTATATGTCCTACGATTCTGAGAGCGAATTAGCATCTTTTAATCTCGAGATTGAAGGACTTTTAGGTGGAATTATAAGGAAAATAAGCAACAAACACTTGAACTGAAGGAAAAGGCCATTGAAATTAAGATGGCTGGACAAAGAACTCTCAGGGACTATGCTTGCCCTAAGATTGAGAATGCAAATTCCTCCATTGTTAAGCTTGTCGTTGAGGCCAACAAGAGCTAAAGTCGACATTAATTCAAAGGATACATAATAGTGCTTAGTTCTTCGGAATGTCTCATTAGGACCCCAACATGGATATCTCTAACTTCTTAGAGATATGTGATACCATCAAGCTAAATAGAGTATCCAAAGATGCAATCGAGCTGTGCCTCTTTTCGTTTTCGTCAAAGAACAATGGGTTGACTCTCTCTATTGGTTCCATTACTATATGAGACCAACTTTCTTAGGCTTTTATGAATAAGTACTTTCCACCTATTAAGAATTTTAAATTGGATAATAATAATACTAGCTTTGTTTAACTTGCAAGTGAATACTTTAGTGAAGCATGGGAAAGGTTCAAGAACTACTGAAAAAAATGTACTCATAATGACATTCCCCAATGGATGTAGATTTTCAAATTTTCTACAATGGTTTGAAACCCATTTCACGTTCCATGTTGAATGCCGCCACTAGAGGGACTTTCTTGAAGAAGGAACCTGTAAAAGCTTAGGACATGATTAAGGAGTTAGCTGTGATAAATTGTTAATGGAGCTTAAAGCGTACCATGCCGATTAAAGCGGTTCGGATCGTCTGTAACATTTCCTATAACACTCTCTGTAACATTTCTAATTTAGTATATTTTATTAATAAAAATTACCTAATAAAAGATAAACTCTAAGGGAAAAGGGTATACCCAAATGGGGAAAACATATTATAAAAGGAAATGTTACATGAGCTATTATAGGAAATGTTACAGAGGATCCTAAATGTGGTTAAAGTAGCACCTGGTCATGAAGTAGAGATAAGATCTCATATCACAAATGGTTGAGCCAACTCAAGCTGTTACAGCTCTTGTTGTTAATGCATCTAACTCATTTGGGAACTATGATACTATTGAGGATGTTCATTTTGTAGGGCAAAGAAATAATCCTTACTCCTCAACTTATAATCCAAGATAGAGAAATTATCTAATCTTTTCATGGAGCCAAGGACACGGGCAAGGGCAGAAAAAAAAAAAAAGAAAAAAGCCTCTCTTTAGATTCAATCCTCCCCAAGAGAAAAAATCCAACATGGAAGAGCTTATGGAGATATTTATTATTGTTAGATATTGACTTCACAACATGTTGTGTCATGTCGCTACCGTGTCATGTTGTATGAGATGCACACTCCAACCTAACACAGGTTTCATCAAATATTACACTATGTTGGTTGACATTGTTTTGCATCAAAGAGATCATATCAAATCTTTCAAGATTGCATAAGATCTGAGTTTCCTAATTTTTCTACTCTATTAGAGAGACCTTGATAGACAAAATCTTTTTAATCCTAGAGTATCTTATGTTATAGGAAATTTAGTTGGATTGGGAATCTATATCTTATGTTAGAGGAAATTTAGTTGGATTGGGAATCTAAGTCTTTGGTATATCAAAGAAGAATTTGCAGCTATCAAATCTTTGAAGATTGAGCAAAATCTAAGTTTCCTTATTCGTTTAAGTTGGATATATATATATATATGATGTCATGTTGACGTTGTGTTGTGTCAGCTAGAGTACACAAAATGACTCAACATGGGACCCACTGGAAATCATTCTAAGATAGCTGGCATTTTTGAGTCAAGAAGATACGCTGCATATCTTTGAAGATCATGAAAATCTGAGTTTTCTTATGTTTTTTTTAGGGAAAAATAACTTATATATTATTAATATAAAAAAATAGCATGAGCTACATCAGAAGGTATATTCCTGGTCCATGCCAGAGGTACATTGGTGCTAAGAGCACTCTTTGCTAGTATATGAGTTGGGCTATGATAGAGTCGATTTTTAGCACAAATAAACACCTTAAGTTTTAATTATTAGCCTTTGAAAATATTTTATTTATTTATTAGTCATAATTATTATATTTAATTTATTTTATTTATGTTTGTGCTGATTTCTAAAAAAAGAATGGAAAATAAAGATTCCATATTAATTTGGTAAAGGGAAGCTGCAGTATTTGAATCCTTTAAGGATTAGGATTAGAACTTTAATAGAATCCTTTAAGGATTAGGATTTTAGTTGAATCCTTTTAGGTTTAGGATTTTTCTTCTCTTTTGTCTATATATAGAAGAGCTACACAAGAAGAGAAAGGAAAAAAAAAAAAAAAAAAAGGAGAAGAGCTGCAGTTACTTTCAATTGGAGAAGAAGAAAGCCATGATCTACTCCAAGAAATTGGTTCCTTCTGTCCCTTTAGCCATGAACTAAATTTATTTTTTAGAATCTTGATGAAACCCTAGCCATGTGACTTTGGTTTATTTAATTTTATTTAGGAGAAAAGATTAAACATTCATGTGGTGATCTAGGCTACAAGTTTCGATTCACTAGAAAAATATATTGTGCTTAAATGCATGACATAATCCATCTAACAATTAGCATGACTTATTCATTCCTATGACATAAATCATCTAAAATTAGCACGAACTATTCAATTCTAAAACTCACAATATACTTGCAAAAATCACATATCTCTCATGCCCAAGACTACAAGAATTAAGCATGGATAAAAATATCAATTAACCCAAATAATTATTCTACAAGAACAATCACAAAGAATTAATTGCATCAAACCAATAACATCCCAAGATATGCAATCACATAAATAATAGAATAAATCTCCCAAAAATAAAATAAACCAAAGTCGCATGGCTAGGGTTTCATCAAGATTCTAAAAATAAATTTAGTTCATGGCTAAAGGGACAGAAGGAACCAATTTATTGGAGTCATGGCTTTCTTCTTCTCCAATTGAAAGTCACTGCAGCTCTTCTCCTTTTTTTTTCCTTTCTCTTCTTGTGTAGCTCTTCTATATATAGACAAAAGAGAAGAAAAATCCTAAACCTAAAAGGATTCAACTAAAATCCTAATCCTTAAAGGATTCTATTAAAGTTCTAATCCTAATCCTTAAAGGATTCAAATACTGCAGCTTCCCTTTACCAAATTTAATATGGAATCTTTATTTTCCATTCTTTTTTTAGAAATCTGCACAAAGATAAATAAAATAAATTAAATATAATAATTATGACTAATAAATAAATAAAATATTTTCAAAGGCTAATAATTAAAACTTAAGGTGTTTATTTGTGCTAAAAATCGACTCTATCAGTCTATTCCCAAGTTTACAAACATGTGAAAAGGAAGTGGAAGTAAGACATACGTTATCAAGGAAATAAGTTGCTAAAGCTCCCAAATCAGAAATATCTTCCTCGTGAGAATTAAGGCAGTTAATGGCCCTTAGAGAATCATTTTCTACAATCAATAGGCTAGAGTAGAGGACCCAGTCTCATATCCCTCAATAATGCCAAGCAATTCAGCATAGTCCACTGAAATTGACCCAAACGGGGAATAGCTTTTGCAAGTAGAGGTATGCCTAAATGGTTAAGTAACAGGATGCCAATACCATTTTTGCCATCAGTAAAAGCTACATCAGTATTGACTTTTAAGAAACCGTAGCCGGGGCTTCCAATAAAGGTGCAAACGAGTTAGGACGGGACCTAGGTACTTGGTTAAGGAAGAGTTATCATGGAGACTTGATTATTCAGTAGCATGGTGAAGGGTTGGGAAGCAATAAGGGATCCCTTAGAACAATGACCTTCAAAATGATGTTTATTACAGGCATACCATAATAGCTTGCAACATGTTGCAAACACAACAATATCCTTGCTTTCAAATTGAATAAAAATAGAGTAAAGCAAATCTTTGAAGCTTGAAGCTCGGATTTTCCTTCATTTGTTCCCAAGTTATAAGAGATTCTAAGTAGTTTTTGAGAAAGCACAGTCAAACAAGATATGCCTGTCATTTTTATTATAAAATCCGCATTGGATGCATGCAATACCATTAGCTATACCTCTTTGTGAAAAATTTGCATCTGTGGGGAGTATGTTCTGGACAGCTCACCAAAAGAACATCCGAACTTTTGGCTGAATCGGGAGCTTATGTATGGAATTTCACAGGAAGGTATCAGGAGAATGATTTGAAGTTTTCTTGGTCTGTCGGAAAGATCAGAGATGGTTTATTCCTGTTTTGTATCCCGACTTAATAGTGTAAATCCCATTAAGTGTAAAATGCCATATAAGTTTGTCCCTAAGCCAAGTTGGATTTAGTGGGATCTGAAGTATGGCCTTAGCTTCATGGTGAAGGAAAAGATTCCAAATTCTGTCTTTCCGCTAGCAGCATTGATTAAAATTAATGTGGTCTACCACATTCCTTTCAGGCCCTCTGGTGAGGAAAAAAAGGGATAGAGAGAAACCATTAAGGGAAGGAATTCAATTATCCTATAAAATCTTGGTAGAGAAGCCATTTCCTATTCTGGATCGCAGCCCTAAGGAAAGGAGTTTTCTACCTTCAAGGAGACTCCTCTAGAGATAAGACGGCCTTCGCTCGAGCGAAGCATGCAGGAAGTTTCCAGAGGAGAAGTATTTAGCCTGAAGACAGGTAGCCACCATAGAAGATGGAGTAGAAATAATATGCTAATATTGCTTGGTGAGAAGAGCAAGATTAAAACGTTCAAAATCTTTAGAACCCATGCCCCCATACTTTAAGGTTTACAAAGGTCATCCCAAGCTTTCCAATACATTTTTTTTATTTCCCTCAGACCCACCCCAGAAGAACTGAAGAACCATGGAGTTTAGGGATCGGATAATATTAGCAAGCAAGAAAAAACAGGACATAGCATAAGTTGGAATGGCTTTAACAACAATTTTTATGAGAATTTCTTTACCAGCTTGAGTTAAAACCTTTTCCTTCCAACCATTTAATTTTTTTCCAAAATTATCTTTAAAAAATTGGAAAGTATACTTCTTTGACCTCCTAATAAGACTTGGGAACCCTAAATAGGTACCACAATTTCCAGAGGGTGTAATCCCAAGAATTGAGGACATAGAGTTTTGCAAAGCTAAAGGGACAGATTTATATATAAAAAAAAAAAAAAAAAAAAGAACAGAAGATTTTTGAAAATTTATTTCTTGGCCTGATCCAGAAGCATAGTCTCGAAGGATTTTCTTGATAATCTCAGCTTGTTGAACATCTGCTTTACAAAAACTAATACTATCATTTGCAAATACAAGGTGAGAAATGGAAGGGCATTCAGCATTAAAACTTAGACCAGAAAAAAGCCCTATCTCTCAGTGTACCAAATCATAGAAGAGAGACCCTCAGCATAAATAATGAACAAATACGGAAGAGAGGATCACCCTGACAGATGCCTCGTGTGGGAGAAAAACAAACAGAAGGAGTATCATTTATAAGGATAGAGAAACGAACTGAACAGATACAACGCATAATAAGAGAAACTAAACATGAAGGAAAATTCATGCAATGCAGAACAAATTCTAAAAAGTTCCACTCTACTCAATCAAAGGCTTTGCTTAAGTCTAGCTTAGGGGCAAAGTGACTAGAGCCATTTATTTTACCGTGATGCATTAAGTGAAAAGCTTCAAACGCCACAATGATATTATCATTGATGAGTCTTTTTTCAACAAAAGTACTTTGGTTGTTATGGATAACAGAAGACATAAAGGGCTTAATCCTGTTGACAATAGTCTTATAAATGAGTTTGTAAATGACATTGCAAAGCCTTATGGGTCTGTAATCTTTTGCACAGTAGGATATTTGGTCTTAGGAATAAGGCCAATGTTTGTATCATTAATAGAACTAATATCCTTAACGTTATATAAGACCCCAAGAACCATGCTGATTACCTTAGGACCCAATATATTCCAGTACTTGTGTAGAAAACAAGTTTGCAATCCATCTGGTCCAGGCGCTTTGCTATCTTTCATGTCCTTTAAAGCTTTGATAACATCATCTAACGTGTATTGTGACTCTAAAGAATGAAATTTCAGCCTCACTCAGCACTTTATCAATCATGCCATCCTGCAAAGTACAAGAAAAATTATTAGATGTGTAAATGGATTGAAAGTATTGAAGAATAGCATTCTCTATTACTGATCTATCTGTGATAGTGTTTCCATTGGAATCAGTGATGGATTGAATAGAGTTACGCCTATGCCTCTGAGACGCTTTCCAGTAGAAATAGGTAGTGTGCCTGTCTCCTTCCCAGAAGCCAATCTACTCTGGAACGAGTTTTCATGTACTTCTCCTCGAGGGAGAGCAATCTTTCTAAATAGCATTCTAACTTGGCCTCTTCATGGATTGACCAAACAACATGTGCCCTTAGGTCGTCAAGCTTCTGTCTCACTCTTTTGATATTGAAAGTGAGATTTCTATGCTTTTTCTTACTCCATTCAAGGAGATGGTCTAGAATAGAACAAACATTTGATCGAACTGCATCTGTTGAGGGAGAAGAGTCAGAAATCCACAGTTTATCAAAAAATTCAAAACACTCTTCATCTTTAATCCAATGCAGCTCAAAGCATTTTGGTCTAGGTTTCATGCGTATGAGAGTGTTAGAGACAGATGATAATTGGATAAAAAGAGCAAGATGATCAGAATGACCAGTAGAGGTGTTAGAAACTGTGCAGAAAGGGAAATTATGCAAAAAAAGAAGCAGAGGCAAGACCTCTATCAAATCTAGCATATATGTAATCATTTGAAGTCTTTTGCTCTTTCCATGTGAATTTTAGGCCTTTCTAGCCCAAATCAAACAGCCTTGTATCTGTCAAAACATCCCCAAAGTTATCAATCTGCCAAGAAATTTCTACCCCTTCCTATTTTTTCATCGGGAAAAAGGATCTCATTAAAATCTCGTGCAACAAGCCATGGAAAACTAGACATAGAATGTAAGCATTTCAAAAGATCCCAAGAGTGCTTCCTAAGTTCAGGCTTGGGATTGTCATAAAAACCCGTAGAACGGAAAGTAAAGGAATTAGTTAAAGAAATAGAAACGTCAACATGACTAATAGAATAACCAAGCAAAGAAACGATAATATCATTATTCCAAAAATTACCAAGGTCCTCTGAGAGGCCAATTCTGTCTATAAAAAAACTACAATCAAATCCCTAGAAATTCTAACACGGTCCATTTTATTTTTAAGCCATTTAGTTTAAGAAAGAAAAATAATAAAATGTTTCGCAGCTTGAATAAGATTGCGAAGAGCTTGAATTGCTCGAGGACTGTTAAGTCCCTGACAATTCCAATAAAGTATACTCATTGATCCACCATTGCTGGTGAGGAAGGAGGTGAAAAAACAACGCTCTTAGAGTGCTTTAAAACTTGGTCTGAATCTCAAGAGTTACGGGTGTATCAGGTGATCTTCACTTAAGGGAAAGGTGATGTAGAAGTTGTTGCTGAAGAGTTTGTGACCAATTGGGAGAAGACGAAAAGAAGAATGAAGAAACAATAAAGAACACAGGAAGCAACATGATCAGCAACATGGTCACTATTGAACATGTCAGTGATCGTGTTCTCTTTTGTTTTGGGCGTTTTATTTAATTTTTTCAACTTTTAACTATTTATTTATTTTATTAGTTGTGGGAATTTTTGTCTTTTACTTATCTAGGTCATTAGGGCTTTGGTTAAACTATAAAAAGCCACCTTTCATTGTTGAGGGCAGATCATTATTTTCATTCAATTACAGACATTTTGTTCCAAATTTAAGTATTCTCACTTGGAATTCCTTGTTGAACGTTTCATGCTGCATCAATTGGTATCAGAGCTTGAATTTCGTTCATACTAACAATCAGGGATGGAACCAGGGGGCGGCTCGGGTGGACTCGAGCCCCCCATAAAATTTTGAAAACTTTAAAATTTTTAGGTATTTTACCTTCAAGCACCCGCAGTTTTTTTTTTCAATACAACCCCAAAACTTGCTATTTTATTTATAAATTTGGAATTGTTTGAATAGTTTTGTACTTGGAATGCATCTATAAAATAGACAAAATTCTAGCAAAATTTTTATTATTCTTCAGCCCCCCAACCTTTTTTTCCTGGTTCCGTCCCTGCTAACAATGTCCGGTGGAAATTGTGATATCCAGAACGTCGTTCAGGATGTTGAAGCCTTGCAAGATAGGATGGATGCTCAAGAGGCGACAGTCAGAACCTTGGAAGTAAATCTAGATCAACGATTCCAGCATTTAGATCAACGCTTTGATGAGATGATTAACAGATTTGACACTCTTGGGGTGAATGCCAACAGAAACAGGAATGATGGAGGACAACAACCAATAGATCAACTTGCTCGAGGCGGTGTGCCAACGTACCTATAGCTGCTAAGGTCCAAAACTAGGTTGTTGGTTATAATTCCAGTGACGAGGAGGAGGATCTAATTATGGCTGAAGATCAAAACAAACCTGCTAGGAGAGGTGGTGGCAGGTATAATAATAATAATAATAATAATAATAATAATAATAATAATAATAATAATAATAATAATAATAATAATAATAATAATAATTATAACATTCAGCATAATACTAACTATGATGGTGGTGATTTTAGATTGAAGGTGGATATTCCTAGTTTTTATGGTAATCTAGGCATAGAGGACTTTGTTGATTGGATTGCTGAAATTGAACTTTTTTTTTTTAATGTATAGATATTCCACAAGAGAAGAGAGTGAAGTTAGTGGCATGTAGATTGAAGGGTGGAACGTATGCCTGGTGGGAGAGGTTGCTACATAGAAGACAGAGAGAGGGTAAACAGCCTATTCGGACATGGTTCAAAATAAAAAAGTTGCTACAGAGTGAATTTCTATCTCCAGACTATGAACAGATCCTATTTCAGTAGTATAAATGCTGTCAGCAGAATCAGAGATTTGTACAGGAATATACAACAGACTTTATAAGGTTGGCAGAGAGGAATGATTTGCGGGAGAGTGAGGTGCATCAGGTCGCTCATTACTTGGATGGTCTGAAACTGCAGATTCAAGATAGAATTGGGGTACAGGTTGTAAAGAGTGTGAGGGAGGCGAAAAACTTAGCGATTAAAGCTGAGTTAATGATCGAGATAGAGGTGGAAGTAGGTTTGAAGGTAATAGAAGAATGTACGACAATGATAATTTTCAGAGGAGTAATAGTAGTGAAGATACATCGAGGAGTTTTGCAGATAGGAGTAAAGTTGCACAGGAATGGAATTAAGGTACTGAATAGAAGGAAGATAAGGGACCTGGGAAAAAGGTTGCCAAATCAAATGAGGGGCAAAAGGTAGCCACTAATCTTTATGCAATACTTATTTTAGGCAAGTGCTTTCTTTGTGGACAACCCGATCATAGATCAAACGAATGTCCTACTAGAAAACCTGTTAATATAGTTGAATGGGGCGAAGAAGAGGTATTTTGTGATCCTGACGGAGAAAATGATGACTATGAGAAATATGCAGAGGAGGAAGAGCAAAATTGTGTGATACGTAGGTTGATGTTAACTCCTAAAATAGAAGATGGAAGCCAAAGACACAAGCTGTTTCGGACCAGGTGTACTATCAATGGCCGGGTGTTTGAGTTGATCATAGATAGTGGGAGCTGTGAAAACATCATTGGCAGATATGCGACTGAGTCATTGAAACTGAGGATAGAGAAGTATCCCAGTCCATACTTTATAGGCTGGATTAAGGCAACAGAGAAGGTTCAGGTGACAGAACGATGTAAAGTACGATTCTCTATAGGTACTTACAAAGATGAAGTGTATTGTGATGTTGTGGATATGGATGCGTGTCATTTGTTATTTGGGCGACCTTGGCAGTTTGATGTTAATGCACAACATGCGGGTAGAGATAATGTATACAGGCCTAGAAAAAGATGGGGTGAAGATTAATCTACTTCCCATGAAGGCGAGTAACCGTGCCAAAGCTTCTAAAGTGGAGGAACGGTCTTTCCTAACAATTACACAATCTAGGCGTGAAATGGAGGAGGTTTTTAAGGAGTCACACGTGGTGCATGCTTTGGTGGTAAGGCTAGTCTTTGCGGCTAATAAGAAGAAGTATATTGATGAAGTACCAAAACAGGTCAAACCATTACTGGAGGAATTTGCTGAAGTTATGAGAGACATTCAACATCACATTGATCTGATCCCTGGAGCTAGCTTGCCAAACCTTCCACATTATAGGATGAGTCCGAAAGAGAGTGATATTTTGCAGGAGAAAGTGCAGGAGTTGCTGGAGAAAGGGCATATTAGGGAGAGCATGAGTCCATGTACTGTCCTGCTTTATTGATGCCTAAGAAGGATAGAAGCTACAGGATGCGTGTTAATAGTAGAGCAATCAACAGGATTACAATTGGGTACAAACTTCCCATTCCTCATTTGGAAGATATGCTGGATAGACTGAGTGGAGCTAAAGTATTCACAAAGATCGATTTGCAGAGTGGGTACCACCAAATTCTTATTAGGATGGGAGATGAATGGAAGACAACTTTCAAGACAAAGGATGGTCTTTATGTGTGGCTGGTAATGCCTTTTGGATTATCTAATGCCCATAGCACTTTTATGCAACTTATGAATCATGTACTTAAGCCATTTAGTGGTGAATTTGTAGTTGTTTATTTTGATGATATCCTGATTTATAGTAGTTCATAAGAGGAGTATTTAGATAATTTGAGGAGTGTGTTGACTGTCTTGCATGAAAATAAATTGTATATGAACCTGAAGAAATGTAGTTTTATGGCTAGGAAGTTGTTGTTTCTTAGGTTTGTTGTTAGTGCAGATGATATTCATGTAGATGATGAGAAAGTTCGAGCAATTAGAGAATGGTCAGGCCCAAGAACAGTATCTGAGTTGAGGAGTTTCTTGGGTTTGGCTAGTTTCTATAGGCTTTTTATTAAGCACTTTAGTAGTGTTGCAGCCCCTTTAACTGAGTGTCTGAAGAAGGGCAAGTTTGAGTAGAGTGACAAAACTGAGTCAGCATTTGCTCTGCTGAAAGAGAAGTTATGTACAACCCCTGTTTTAGCTTTGCCAGATTTTACTAGGCTATTTGAGGTGGATTGTGATACAAGTGGAGTTGGAATTGGTGCAGTTTTGTTGCAAGAAATATGACCAGTAGCATTCTTTAGTGAGAAGTTTAGAAATGCTAGACTTAAGTGGAGTATTTATGATAAAGAATTCTATTCTATTGTGCATGCTTTACGGACTTGGGAACATTATCTAGTTGGACAAGAATTTGTTATGTATTCTGATTGTGATCTGCTAAGATATATGAATAGTCAGAGTCGAATTAGTAAAGATATGCATGCTAGGTGGATTCAATTTTTGCAGAAGTTTCCTTTCAAGTTGAAGCATAAGGCTGGAATTCAGAATAAAGTAGTTGATGCTTTGAGTAGAAGGGTTACTTCACTGGTCACTTTGAGTAATGAGATTGTGGGTTTCGAGTGTTTGAAAGAGTTGTACTCTGGCGATGCAGAGTTCGGACAGATTTGGGAGAAGTGTAATGAAAGGCAGCCTCGTGATGATTTTCATATTCTTGATGGATTTTTTATGAAGGGTAATCAGTTTTGTATTCCTGTTTCTTCTTTGAGGAAGAAGTTGATTCGTGATTTGCATGGCAGAGGATTAGCTGGTCATTTGGCCAAAGATAAGACTATTAATGCTGTGATGGAGCATTTTTATTGGCCACATTTACGTAGGGATGGATTGTGAAGAGATGTTACGTCTGTCAGAAAACTAAAAGACATTCGTAGAATACTGGCCTATACACACCTTTATCAGTGCCAGAGGACATTTGGGAGGATGTGTCGATGGATTTTGTTCTTGGCTTACTTCGTATGCAGCGGGGTTTGGATTCTGTTTTTGTTATTGTTGACCGTTTTTCAAAAATGGTTAATTTTATTCCTTGCAGGAAAGTTCATGATTCACGGAGTATTGCCAAGCTGTATTTTGAACAGGTGGTTCGTTTGTATGGGTTGCCAACGTCTATTACATCATATCGTGATAGCAAGTTTCTCAGTCACTTCTGGTGGTCACTTTGGCACAGATTTGATTCTTCTTTGAATTATAGCAGTATAGCTCATCCACAGACTGATGGACAGACAGAGGTTACCAACAGATCATTAGGCAATTTGATTCGTAGCATTGTTGGTGATCAACCAAGGAAGTGGGATGATACTCTGGCGCAGGCTGAGTTTGCTTACAACAGTTTCGTCCATTGTACTACAGGTATGATGCCTTTTTCTGAGTGTATCGGAAGGAACCTACACATGCTTTGGATTTGCTTAAGCTGCCTAAGGTGCAAGATAACAGTGTAGCAACTAAGCATATGGCAGAGAATTGACAATCTACTACAAAAGTTGTTCGTAATAAAATTGAAGAGTCCAATGCAAAGTACAAACAAGCAGCTGACAAGCATCGCAAGAAGAAGCTTTTTCCTGTTGGTGATCAGGTTATGGTATTCTTGGAAAAGGAGAGATTTCCAGTTAGCCAGTATAGCAAGTTGCAATCCAAGAAATATGGACCATATTCGATTGTGAAGAAGATTAATGATAATGCCTATGTTGTTAGTTTGCCAGACATTATGGGGATATCCCAGGCAGTTAATGTGATAGATATTTTCCCATTTTATCCCGATGATGAGCCTCTGTATCAAGAAAACTCGTGGATGAGTTTTTCTCAAGTGGGAGAGAATGATGTAGAAGTTTTTGGAGAAGAGTTTGTGATCAATTGGGAGAAGAAGAAAAGAAGAATGAAGAAACAATGAGGAACACAGGCAGCAACATAACCAGCAACATGGTCACAATTGAACGTGTCAATGATCGTGTTATCTTTTGTTTTGGGCGTTTTATTTAATTTTTTCAGCTTTTAACTATTTATTTTATTAGTTGTGGGCATTTTTGTCTTTGCTTATTTAGGTTATTAGGGCTTTGGCTAAACTATAAATAGCCATCTTTTCATTGTTGAGGGCAGATCATTATTTTCATTCAATTACAGACCTTTTGTTCCAAATTTAAGGATTCTCACTTGGAATTTCTTGTTGAACGTTTTACGTTGCGTCAAAAGGGGAGCCGCTATCTCATTACCAATGGAGGTAAGAGGCTCTCTAGGCACTGAAGGAGTAGAGGCACCAATCCAACAAACTTGCTGCTTTAATTTTGAGGGATTCTTGATCGGTCGTGGAGGGTACTCAACTGTGTTTGCCGGTGTAAGTGAAACATGGTTCGGCGGACGAGAATGCGCAAATACACCTACATCGGGACTAGGAGACTTGTGTTCTAATAAATCACCAAAACACAAGTTAGAAAATAACTGAGAAAAACCAAAGACAGGGTTATAATCAGTAAATTTATATTGCATGTAATCCCAAACAGAGGGAATCCAACTTGCAGCAACATGAAGGCCTAAGTTTATCGAAGTAGCATCTTAGTCAGAAGGGAATGTAAAATAGTCAAGCAAGACTTAAGGCAAATCATGTTCAAAAGGCAAAATTTCATACTTATTAACATAAGGAAAATAAACATCATCAAGAGTAGGACAAAATATGTGCACACTAGAAATACAATCGCTTTCAAAGAGTATGCAACTATTAATTTGAGGCTCCAAAGATAATTCATACTCTAACTCCAGATCTAAACTAAGCAAAAGAAATTCAAACCTTAGATCTTGAGAAAGAATATCATATTGTGCATGAGAGGTCCCAACAGGATCGTCAAGAGTGCTAGGTAGAGAAAAATGTTTAGGCTTTTCGAAAAAGAGAGTTGAGCTCTCAGACGCTTTCACCACATTAATATCAATTAGATTAGAAGTGGCATATTCCTTATTATGGTCTGAAAATTTAAGTCCTCTATTCCCTAAGTGCATGTCCAGCATGTAATTAACTTTTCCTAAAGCAAAATTATAGACAGAGTTAACAGATGGAGTATCAAAAATAGAAAAATCATAAGCTTCATTATTGGATTGGATAGAAAAAGAAAATTCATGCTCAAGGTCTTGGTCCAAATTAAAAATAAAAGCAAGAGGCCCATTAACGAGCGGCTAAAAGGACTGCTCGGCTGGGTCAGGTGCAACAGAAAAAGCGGTTGAAATAATTAGTATTAAGATTAGGGCAATAAATAAGTCCAGACTCTCAAGGTACTTTTAGACTCCAACACATACTCTTATGCTGAAATTTGGACTTAGATCCGGACCTATATACTTCAGGTATAAAATTTCTAGACCCAGACCTGACCTTCCAAGGTCCAGGGTAGGGTCTAGGTATACCTGTACCTGTACGATATTTTTTTTTTTTTTTACCTGTTAAACAAAAATATATAAAACAATGCATAACACTAAAGTAAAAATTTTAACATGATTACTGTCTGATCCTATTTGTCTCCTACAAAAGAAATATACATGTGAGTATATATATTACAAGTGTATGTAAAATAGAGATAATTATGAATATGTAGCTAAAGATAAAAAAATTCACATTAATAGATATTAATATAATATAATATAATATATATAAATAATATAATATATATATAAATAGATAATATAATATAGTTATATGATATATGTGATTCATAGTTTAACATGAAATTTAATTTCATGTTAAAATGATAGTTGCAGGATTTACTGGCCAACTAAAAGGTTGGTGGGATAATTATTTAATTAGTAGTTTTTACTACTTGCTTTAAGCCTAATTTTTCAAAAGTACCTAACTGATATACAATTTTTAATTCAATCCTAGGGATTATCCACTTATTAAGTTCTTCTCATTTATCAGGAATTTTCATTTCTTGTTTATGAGATTGCATTCAAACCTTTAACCTTAGAAGGTTTACCAGAAAGTTTCAGCAATAATGTCTATTACAATAATTCATTTTATCTTTATCACTTTATTTCTTTTCTTGCGGCATCTTCAATTTCCTTGTTCAAGTTTCCACTGTTGAGGCACAGGGATTTCATCCCATTTTATAATTCTTCTAGTAGAAGATAAAAGAAAAATTAAAAATTCTCATAAACAAGAAATGGAAATTCCTGATAAATTAGAAGAACTTAATAAGTGGACAATCCCTAGGATTGAATTAAAAACTGTACCTTCTGAATTTCAGAAAATTATGAATGATATTTTTATTCCTTATAGTGAATTCATACTAGTTTACATAGATGATATTCTAGTATTTTCTAAAAATGTTCAACAACATTTTGAACATCTTGATATATTTAAAAAATTAGTCATACAAAATGGTTTAGTTATCTCAAAACCGAAAATGGTTTTCTTCCAAACCAAAATTAGATTTTTAGGACATAATATTGACAAGGAAAAATAATTCCTATTAATAGAAGTATTGATTTTGCATCTAAATTTCCTGATGAAATTCTAGATAAATCTCAATTACAGAGATTTTTAGGAAGTTTAAATTATATTTTACCATATTATAAAAACTTAGCATATGATACAACTATCTTATATGATAGGTTAAAAAAGAATCCTAAACCCTGGACTACCCAGCATTCTAACATAGTCCAACACATAAAAGAAAAAGTAAAAACATTGCCTTGCTTAATATTAGCAAATCCCAATTGGAGAAAAATTATTGAAACTGATGCCTCTAATATAGGCTATGGAGGTATTCTAACTCAAGTTTGTCCTCATGATAACAGGGAAAGATTAGTTAGATACCATTCAGGAAAATGGACTGATAGTCAAAGAAATTATGCTACTATTGCTAAAGAAATCTTAGCTATAGTAAAATGTATTCTAAAATTTCAAGATGATTTATATAATCAAAAATTTATAGTAAAAACTGACTGCCAAGCAGCCAAATTTATGTTTCATAAAGATTTTAAACATGATGTTTCCAAACAAATGTTTGCAAGGTGGCAGGCTCATTTAGCCCCATTTGATTTTGAAATTATTTATAAAAAAGGAGAAGATAATAGTCTTCCTGATTTTCTGACACGAGAATTTTTGCAGCATGATACCGCGGGGAAGAGGAAGTAACTTCCGTGGCCGTGGGAGAGGTAATACCTCTCAAAACACAGGAAAAAATGTTCTTGTCCAAATGGGCAACAAACAGCTTATAGCTGAAAATATTACTGATAAAGATGCCTCATTATATGAGGAATTTAAAAAATTTCTTGCTGATAAGCAAAAACAGGAAGGTGAAACCTCCTCATCGGGATCATATTCCCAGGTTATATTAGAAGAGGATAATATAACCTCATATCATACAAATATACATAAAGAAATTATATTTCTTTTGGATAATAAAGATCTCCAATGGAGAAATGACCCTGGACTCTCATGAACAGGTATCTAGATACAGCATCATATGCTGTCACATCTTATAAACAAAGACCATATTATGAGCATATACTTAAAGTAAGCTCGTGTGATATCACACATTTTTATCCTAGTACTAAAATTGCTAATATTTATAATTTTAGCAAAATTATAATAAAAAGGATTATATCCGTGGAAGAGTGGGGTTTATCTCCTCTCAAAGAAAAGGAATTTATAATTCCTGAATCTATATCATTTAAATATAATTATTGGGATTATATCGATGCTTTTCATAAAGTATTCTTATATGAAAATCCTAATAGGAAACACACCTGGTTGATAAAGGTTTGTGGGAATGTTTATAACAATCCCTTACCAAATTGGTTTTTACAATGGTGGACCATTTATGGCACCTCGGGGAAGATACTCCCTGAAAAATTCAAACCATTATATGGTGAATGGATTAATATATCCCAAAAATAGCTGATTATATTAGTTCAGAACAATATTCGGAGGAAATAGCCTCTATGTTATTTTTTATTGAATTTTCCATACCATGGGTGTGGAAATTGACACCTGAAGTGGGTTATACTCACCAAAACATACCATGTCTCAAAAGAGCTACTCATAGTAGATTTTGGGATAGGTTGATTAAAATCAACCTAGAAACAAAAGAAATTTATGGCAAAACTATTTTGGATGAAATCCAACAGAAAAATGATTCCTACAAAAGAATGAAAGACAAATGCGAGATTAAATCTACAAGCCCTTTCCATCATATTTCAACCAAATTAAAATTACAAAAAGAATTGATGACGAAGGAAGATCTTATCCGTTCATACATGGAAGAATTAAAGAAGGATCTAGTTAAAAATCTGAACACAGATGATAGAACTGATGTGTCAATGACGGGCTCCTCTAATGAAGACGGCCTAGCAGGAGAATCTCAAGGTCCTGATATGGAAGATTTTTCAGAAGCAGACATTGACCAAATGGTCAAGGAAATTGAAGATGCCGCAAGAAAAGAAATAAAGTGATAAAGATAAAATGAATTATTGTAATAGACATTATTGCATAGCAATAATGGTACCCTCATAGAAATTATTGTATAGCAATAATTGTATCCTGATAGGGTCCACATGTAATAGTGATAGTACTATGCGGATTTAAAATCCTTTTGTAAATTAGAATAGAAAAGAATAGCTGAAGTCTGCCCATCCATTTGTCTATAAAAGTATGAAATCTCATCCAAAGAGGGCAAAGACTTAAGCATTTAGATATCAGTTAGCAAGTTCTCCCTCTCCTCTCTTTGTAAAAATTTTCTATCAATAAGAAGTTTGCAGTTTTCTCTTCTTATCCCTGGTAAGTCTAAATACTTTCTTATTTTAATTTTTTAAAGTTTTTATACTTTATTGTTTTTAGGTTTAGCCTAATGGCAGGCTAAATCTTTCCATGTTAAACTATGCAATCATATATATCATGGTAATTATGTTGTGAAGATCCCATTTTGTCTGGTTGGATAGTAGTCTAATGTAAGGATTCAAGGTTTGGGTTATGAGATCTGGAACTGGCCATAATTATTTCAAGATGAGGGGTAGCCTGTTTAAAGCCGTTGTGAAGGCGTTGATCCCGATTTTTATATCACTTAAAGAAAGTGAAAGATTAGGATAAACATTAAAATAAACTGGGCCATGTGCCAGACTTGATTGAATCACACCTATTAGTGAAATGGAAATTCCTGATAAATTAGAAGAACTTAATAAGTGGACAATCCCTAAGATTGAATTAAAAACTGTATATCAGTTAGGTACTTTTGAAAAATTAGGCTTAAAGCAAGTAGTAAAAACCACTGAAGAATCAGTTTCATTAGATAATGAAGAAACTGAAATCAAATTATTATCCTCTTATGACATAAATCGGTATACAGATCCCAATTGGAGAAAAATTATTGAAACTGATGCCTCTGATATAGGCTATGGAGGTATTCTAACTCAAATTTGTCCTGATGATAACAGGGAAAGATTAGGGTTTTAAACTATGAATCACATATATCATATAACTACATGGCTCTGATACCATAAGTAAAGCAATTGGCAATGGTGATAGTAATATAGCAAAAATGATACTTGCAGGATTTACTGGCTAACAATAATGTCTATTACAATAATTCATTTTATCTTTATCACTTTATTTCTTTTCTTGCGGCATCTTCAATACAAACATTTATTTAAATGTTTTAGGAGCACAGATTATATCTCTCCATAAAAGAATAGATACATTAATACAATACATGAGATTTTTGAGAATTATTATTCTTTTGTTTCATTATTTTATAAACTTCTGACATTGCATAAGGATTATTATTTTCTATTAATTCTAATTCTTTTGTATTATGACTAGAAAAGGGAATATTATCTATTTGTTCAATTATTCTTGATCTTAATTATTCTTGATCTTAGTTCTTGATCTTTTATTAATTTCAAGAATTCTAAGATATTATTATCACTTAAAACATCAATATCAGATCTATTCTTTTATTGAGAGATATAATCTGTTCTCCTAAAACATTTAAATAAATGTTTGTATAATTTTGTTGTTCTATTAATTAAAGACTATGTCAGATCTTGAAATGTTGATAGATCATAAATTTAAAAAATTAAATATTAATACCCTAGAAAATGAATTTTCAGAAAAATTAGAAGAAACTAAGGATTATAAAACCATTATAGATGATGAAATTAATTAAATTACATAAATTTTCTAAGAGATAAAAGAAAAATTAAAAATTCTCATAAACAAGAAATGGAAATTCCTGATAAATTAGAAGAACTTAATAAGTGGACAGTTTCATTAATCTTTTTATCCATTAGTTTACAATTAGGATTTAATGTATTAGATTTTTCTAATTTTTGTATTAATGTATCTATTCTTTTATGAAGAGATATAATCTGTTCTCCTAAAACATTTAAATAAATGTTCTATTATTTGATTTATTTGTTTTACTGTAAAACTTACTATATGATTTTCTTTTTCCGTATAAAAAGATTGTTGAGGAGGAAATATTCCTTTTATGATATTTCCATTCAAAAGCTTATAATCTCTTTCTAACACATAAATATAAGGCTCAATATAATTAGACATAAACCATGGAACAAAAGGAAATAAAATATTATGATAAGACAAGAATTTATAAAATTCATCAGAAATATGAGTTCTTAATTTTTTATCAAAAGTAGGGAAAAACCACTTTCTAAATGGTTCTTAGACCGGGTATGACCAGTTCTTTCAAGTTTTCACTGTTGAGGCATAGGGATTTCATCCCATTTTATAATTCTTCTAGTAGAAATTTTAGATCTATTAAAATTAGTTTCAATTAAAACAAATGATGAAATTAATAAATTACATAAATTTGCTGATAGACCAACTCAAAGAATACATTATTATAATAGACCTTCTCCTGTAGATATTCTACGTGAAACACAGGAGTATATAGGTAATAAATATAATATAATATATATTTTTAAATCCGCATAGTGCCTATCACTATTACATATAATGCTGTTACTATTACTATTACATGGGTCCCTTTAAGGACAATTATTGGTATACAATAATTGTTATAACAATAATGTATTTCCGCATGCCTACTTTATTTCCTTTCTTGCGGCATCTTCTATGTCTTTGACCATGTGGTCAATATCAGCTTCAGAGAAATCATCCATATCTGGATCTTGTGATTCACCTGCTAGACAGTCTTCATTTGAGGAGCCTGTCATGGATACATCGGTTTTATCTTCAGGGAGCAAATTTTTTACAAGCTCCTTCCATATAAGATTTGATAAGATCTTCTTTTGATATAACATCTTTTTGAAGTTTTAATCTGGTTGTCAAATGATGAAAAGGGTTGGGAGATTTAATCTCACCGGTGTCTTTCATTCTTTTGTATAATTCAATTTTTTGCTGGATATCATCCAAAATATTTTTACCATGAATTTCTTTAGTGTCTGGGTCGATTTTAATCAACCTGTCCCAAAATCTACTATGAGTAGCTCTTCTGAGACATGGAATATTTTGTTGGGTATAACCCACTTCTGGAGTCCATTTCCACACCCATGGTATGGAAAATTCTATAAAAAAGAACATAGAGGCTATTTCCTCCGAATACTGATCTAAATTGATATAATCAGAGATCTTAGGGGATATATTAATCCAATCACCATATAATGTTTTGAATTTATCAGGGAGTATCTTCCCAGAGGTGCCATATATGGTCCACCATTGTATAAACCAATTTGGTAGAGGGCTGTTATAAACATTCCCACATACTTTTATTAACCAAGTATGTTTTTTGCTTGGATTTTCATATAAAAATGCTTTATAAAATGCATCGATATAATCCCAATAATTATATTTTAAAGATACTTTAGTTTCAGGAATTGTAAATTTCTTTTCTTTGAGAGGAGATATACCCCACTCTTCAATGGATATAATCCGTTTAATTATAATTTTGCTAAAATTATAAATATTCCCAGCTCTAGTACCACCAGGATAAAAATGTGTTATATCACAAGCGCTTACTTTAAGTATTTGCTCATAATATTGCCTCTGTTTATAAGAGGTAGCAGCATATGATGCTGTATCCAGGTATCTGTGCATCAATAACCATGGATCATTTTTCCATTGTAAATCTTTATATTCCAAAAGAAATATAATTTCTTTGTAGGTATTATTATGATAAGAGGTTGTATTATCCTCTTCAGATAAAACCTGGGAATATGACCCAGAAGAGGAGGTTTCACCTGCCTGCTTCTTTTTATTCGCAATATATTGCTTAAATTCCTCATTTAAGAGGGCATCATCATTTGTATTAACAATTTTTTCAGCTATAAGCTGTTTTTTGCCCATCTGGACAATCATATTTTTCCTTTTGTGTTGAGAGGTATTATCTCTCCCACAGGCTCGGGCGTTAGCTCCTTGTCCCCGCGGTATCATGCTGCAAAAATTCTCTTGTTAGAAAATCAGGAAGACTATTTTCTTCACCTTTTGTATAAACAATTTCAAAATCAAATGGGGCTAAATGAGCCTGCCATCTTGCAAACATCTGCTTAGAGACGTCATGTTTAAAATCTTTGTTGAACATAAATTTGGCTGCTTGACAGTCCGTTTTAACAATAAATTTCTGATTATATAAATCATCTTGAAATTTCAAAATACATTTTACTATGGCTAAAATTTCTTTAGCAATAGTAGCATAATTCTTTTGACTATTAGTCCATTTTCCTGAGTGATATCTCACTAAACTCTCTCTGTTATTAACAGGACAAATCTGAGATAAAATTCCTCCATAGCCTATATCAGAGGCATCTGTTTGTATAATTTTTTGCCAATGAGGATTTGCTAACATTAAGCAGGGCAAAGTTTTTACTTTTTCTTTTATTTTCTTGACTATCTCAGTATGCTGAGAAGTCCAAGGTTTAGGATTCTTTTTTAATCTTTCATATAAAATAGCAGTATCATAAGCTAAATTTTTATAATATGGTGAGATATAATTCAAACTTCCTAAAAATCTCTGTAATTGAGTTTTATCCAGGATTTCATCTGGAAAGTTAGAAGCAAAGTCAATACTTCTATTTATAGGAATTATTTTTCCTTTTTCAATATTATGGCCTAAATATCTAATATTAATCTGAAATAAAATCATTTTCGGTTTTGATATAACTAAACCATTTTGTATAACACTAATATCTGCGCCTGTATCTATTAAGGCAATAAATTCTCTAATTTCATCATGATTTATTAATAATGTAATTTTAACATAAAACTTAAAAGATGTTATGACATCTAAAACAGTTAAAAAGTTTTCTTCGCCAATCTTATTAAGATTTTCAAAAAGATTTGATGGTACTAAAGTATTATCTTTTTGAATTTCTAGATTAGAAATTCGTATATCTAAATTTTTATTAATTTGTTTTAACATTTTAATTTCATCTTTAAGATTATTAATTTCTCCATATAAATCATTTAATGTAGTAGGAGAGTTTTTAGAATTCATATTTCTCTGTTTCATAAGCTTATAAACTTCTGTCATCGTATATGGATTATTATTTGTTATTAACTCTATATTTTCTGAAGTTTTACTAGTATTACTAGTAAATGGGATATCATCTATTTGTTCAATTATTCTAGACCTTAATTCTTGGTCTTTTATTAATTTTAGAAACTCTAAAATATTATTGTTACTTAAAACATTAATATCAGAATCTCTAAATTGAGATATTAGCTTATAATAATCTTCAACCTGAGTATCATTCTCAGGATTAATCTGTCCTTGTTTACAAGGGCATGTATTATTTTCTGAATTTTCAGAATGATCAGTTATCTGATCAATTTCTGATTCTGAAGTACTCTCTTCAGATTCATCAGATTCTATAAATAAGTTTTCTAAAGAATCTTTTAATTCTTCACTAATATCTAGATTATTAATCTTTTTCTTCATCTTACACTTATTAGAGTAATGTCCTACTCTTTTACACTTATAACAAACAATATTATTTTTATCTTTTTTTCTTTCTAATCTATCAGATTTTCTTTTCAATTTTTTAGCTAATTTTTCTTGAGAATATTTTCTTCTTTTCTTTTTAACATATTTGTCATCTTTCCTATAGCTATGAACTATTTTTCTTTGTGATGGAATTTCCATCCCAAATTGACTACAGAATTGTCCTAACTGATTTCTTTCAGTTAGTCTCTGTCTTTTAATCTGTTGATTTAATTTAATTTCATTACATAAAGCTATTCCTTCTTGTATACAAGTGCCTATGAGGTTTCCATAAGTATAACTGTCATAAGGAATAGAGATTTGATCTTTCCTAAGAGCCTTTCTAACTCTTTCGGCAAATAAATGTGGTAGTCCGTCTATAAATTTGGACTTCCAATGAGAACTATTACTCCCCGGTAATTCCATAACCCTATTAAGGAAAGCATCCTTATACCATCTAAATTCAGTCAGTGTTTTACACCTTGAATTTTGTAATAAAGTTCTAATAGTTTCACTATTATCAGATATTCTGCCTGTAAAATGTTCTAATATAGTAAATACCAGTGTATAAACTGCTTGTTCACTAATTTGACCATTTTCTTCTTGTTTAACACTATGATATATTTCTTCTCTATCATTATTGGATAGATAATGATCCCACCAACCTTTAAGTTGGCCAGTAAAACTTGCAGTTATCATTTTTCCAATATTACTATCACTATTGCCAATCATTTTACTGATTGTACTATACATTAACATTCTATGAGTCAGATTATAAATCTGTTTCTCTGTATAACCATATAAATTCCATTCATAAATGCATTTTCCATTGTAACTATTGTTACCTACATATTCCTGTTCTTCATGTAAAATATCTACAGGAGGAGGTCTACTATAATAATTAATTCGCTGGGTTGGTCTATCAGCAAATTTATATAATTTATTGATTTCATCATTTATAATTGGTTTATAATCCTTGGTTTCTGCTAATCTTTCAGAGAATTCATTTTCTAAAGTATTAATATTTAATTTTTTAAATTTATGATCTAGCATCATCTCAAGATCTGACATAGTCTTTAATTTATAATCTTTAATTTCAGGAGGAGGCTATAAAGGTGGTTTAACTAGAAGGGGCTTCTTTCCTGAAGATTCTATAGGAGATTTTTCTAATTTTTGTAATAATATATCTATCCTTTTATGGAGAGATAATTTGTTCTCCTGAAAGATTTAAATAAATGTTTGTATAATTTTGTTGTTCTATTATTTGATTGATTTGTTTTACAATAATACTTAAAGTATCATTTTCAAATATCTTTGAAAATGCTGTAAAACTAACAATATAATTTTCCTTTTCTGTATAAAAAGGCTGTTGAGGAGGCAATATGCCTTTTATAATATTTCCATTCAAGAGTTTATAATCTCTTTCAAGCACAGAAATATAAGGTTCAATATAATTAGACATGAACCAGGGAACAAAAAGGAAATAAAATATTATGAGAAGACAAGAATTTATAAAATTCATCAGAAATATAAGCTTTTAATTTATTATCAAAGTTAGGGAAAAACCACTTTCTAAATGGTTCCCATCTTGGTAAATTAAATTCTGCTTTAACCTTTTGCCTGGCTGCAGATCTAGGACTAAAATCAATTTTTGGTCTATTCATAATGAAAAATTCATTTCCGATTCGGTTATTTCCGCATCTTTAGCATTATAAATACCTTTTACAATGTTTTCTTTATTTTTAAATACTTTTTCTACATGATAATTATTCTCATCACGTTCACTTACCTGTGAAGTAGAAACTCTGTAAGGAACATAATCATTTTCCTCTATAAGAGGTGAAATAAAAGAATGTTCAGATCTGGTCGAATCTGAACATTCTTTTATAAATTTATAATAAAAAATTTATAAATTATATATTAATATAATATAATATAATATATATAATATATATAAATATATATTATTATTTTATTAATACGGGTATGCGAGTACATATCATATCAGTTCAGATCCATATAACATAATTGATGCGAGTACATATATAGGATCGCAAATATAAAATTTAAATCTTACCCGCTAAAACCAGGTAAGACCTGCGCGGGTAGGTACGAGCAAGAGCCGCCCCTAAACGCCCCCCTAATTAAGATGGGTTGTTCTTCAGCGGAGCTTCTTCATCAAAAAAGGGATTTGTAAAGGAAGAGAGAGGGGAGGGGTTACAGAAGGGCGCGTGTGAGAGGAGAAGTATGCGAGAGTCTTGCCCGGTGGATTCTTCGGACTCAGCAGCGTCAACAGGGGAGGGGACTATGTAGCGACGGCAGTGGCAAGTCTTTGACAGCAACGGCGAGGGATAGAGGTGGGGCTTGGAATGTGGGAATAGGGAGAAATTGAGTTTGGATTTTGGCAATTATGCGGAGGGAGTGGTGAGACGGGGTGCTGATAGTTGTGTTGAATGTGGTAATTGGCTAAAGAGGGGAAAGGGAGGCGGTGGTTTACAAGCGATTAGTGTTCGGGTTCGGTGACTGAGGTGAGGCGGTGATGGGGCGGTGGTGTTGCATGTTTGGTGGGAGCGAGACAGAAGGATAAGGGGTGGGTGATGTTCTATGTTTTTCTAGTTTTTTGCAGGTGAACAGAGGAGGAGGAGGTGGTTAAGAGGAGTTTGACAGAGGATGGAGATAATGTTGCGGTTTCTGGGGAGTTAGTTGGAGTAAGGATTTTAGAGGAAGAGGGCAGACGCAGGTTACAGCAAGCAGTCCAAGAGTGGGGGTTGGAACAGAGCTATAATCTGGGTTGAAATTGAGGTGTCGGAAGTAAGATGGGAATGAGGGATGGTGCGAGACCCGTGAATCATAAAGGGGAGGGGGGTAGGTTAGACAGTAAATCATACCAAAGCAGATGAATACCATGAAACATCAAGTAAAAGGAATCACAAAAAAAACAGAGAATAGATATCAAAGGAGGGCAAGGGAGTAGTAATGTGGCGTACTTGGACAAGAGCAAATGGGCAGTGTTGTTCATTATTTGAGTCGATTAGCATAGTTGAGCCTGCTGCTGAGATGTCCTTTGCCTTAGGGCTGATAACAAAAGTGGTACTGCCTTGCGTTGTGCCTGAAGACTTCTTGATTGACACAGTGATAATTGGTGGGGGTTGACCTTTTATCAGGTACCATATGTGAGATCACAGGCACCGTAGGAGATTTTCCATGATTAATGGGATTAGCAGGAAGTTTGGTGGAATGCTGCATTGGATGGACTGGTGGCATATTGTGAATCAGGTGTGGCACTTAGTGTCGAGGAAGACATGCTGCCTTATTTGCATCCAGTATTGATGACAGATGGTGAATTGTTGTCACAGCAGAAGAAGCAATAGAGGACAGGTTTTCTTTATAGACTGGTGTTGGATTACCTTTTTCGGTTGAACCCAAGTTGGGCTTTAAGGAAATTCTCCAATTTGGAGTTGGCAGCTCCTGGAAATGCAGCAGTTTTTGCCTCACATTGAGGGTAATGGTGTCCAATCCGGCCACAGAAATAGCAGAAAGTGGGCAAATGTTTATACTGGACCGTTTAAGTTTTCTTATTAGTTTACACTTGTAAAAGATATCAAAAGATATCAATTCTAGGGTATCTAATGTTAAGGAAACTTAGATTAGGATTCCTATAAAAGTTTAACTCTAAGTGTTTAAGTGACACGCGACTAAATAATTATGGTTGGTCGAATAATTCATTCTGCTCAGACTTTTCGAAGTACTTCACCATTATTCTGAGTTTAAGTTTATGCGAAATTATATTACAAAATTCATAGAGTTCATCATTCTTTTATAAATGATTTTCTTCCTGTGCTGGATTGCCGTATCATTAGTTACTTAACATTGGTTCTTACGTACAACTTGATTATAGATTGAAAGGGAGTTCAGCAAAGCATTATTTTACTAAGGGAGATTCTTGAAGAGGTTGAAGGGAGTTCAGTCGTGTTGTGTTACTGCGTACAACTCATTAAAGGAATTTCACCAAAGTAGTGTTTTACAAAGCGGGATCCTTGAAGGGTTGAAGGAATTCAGTCGTGTTATGTGCAGAGGGAGTTCCACTAGGGAAAACATTAGATATGTTAAAGAGTTAAGTGCTTTCTTATACTATATTATTTGGGTGTGGCCCCACAGATATAGGCTTGTTAATCCAAACTGCGTTATCGTTCTTGTATGTTAATTTGTTTATGTTATTTATGTGCAGCAAACCAAACGATAACATATTGCTAAATTACACAGTAAGCACAACAGATCTAAAATACAAACTCACAATTAACAAAACTCAAAATTAGATGTCAAATGTTGATCATATATTTAAAAGCAATGAGAATAGATTCCAAAGTGTTGAGGCATGAAGAATCTGGAGATTCAAAAAAGGCAAAGTACAAATTCACTTTCTAATTGGCCTAGTGAATTTTTATCTAGTGATACAGAAAAGAACCCATGGGACTTCAAGGCGATAACATTAAGAAGTGGCAATGAGTTGAAGAATCCATTATTAAGCAAGACGAAAGAGGAAACTCCACCTCCCCAAGAGCATCCATCTTCTAATGATGAGAAGCAAGGTGATGAGCAAGAAAAAGTCTAAGAGGGTAAGAAGAAAGTTAAAAAAAGAAAGACCAACTCCCGATATTGATTTATCTTCATTACCTTACCCTTGATGTGCAGAAGCTAAGAATGATAAGCATGAGTTTAACAAGTATTTCTTGAAATTTTCAAGAAATTAGAAATTAACATTCTTTTTCCAGAAGCAATCTCTAAGATGCTGGCCTATGAAAATTCTTGAAGGATATCTTGATGAATGAGAGGAAATTGAGGGACTTTGATAAGATTTACTTGAGGGAAGAATGCTTCGAAGTCCTTCAAAAACAAGATGCCTCCTATTATGTGGTTTCTATCATAGCAAACTACCCCTTATAGACAAGTTCACCTATCAATGAGTGTAACTAGAAAAGTCCCCCGATGTCGATCTCTCGGGACAGACAAACATTAGTAATAATTATGTCTCTATTGTGTAATCAATGAAGATGATTTTGAGTGACTTTAAGAACGAAATGAAACATTAATGAACTAATTAACAATTCAAGAACGAGTAAAAGAGTTTTAAAACAAGTTTGTAAGAGGGTGTTCAAATGATGGAATCCCCTAGAACCTTTAGCTATTTCAATGGGAAAAAAGTAGGAAAGAATGTTTAGTGATGGAATCCCCCAACCCGAACCCGACCCTTTACCAGAAACCAAACCCGCGTGTCTGTGTGACTTGCCAAATCCAGCCATAGAGGCTTGCCGGATCCGGCAACCTTCTGCAATATTACTGCGGAAGCTCCTGGGCGCTTGCCTGATCTAGCAAATACTGGTCCGATCAGGAAAATGCTGGAAAAATATTGTATGGTGCAATTT
This sequence comes from Catharanthus roseus, assembly GCA_028651295.1. Classification (NCBI taxonomy): domain Eukaryota; kingdom Viridiplantae; phylum Streptophyta; class Magnoliopsida; order Gentianales; family Apocynaceae; genus Catharanthus; species Catharanthus roseus. Next base: position 3,596,898 of record JAPQWS010000153.1, on the reverse strand, counting down.
TTTTGTTTTCATTCCTGTTGGCACCATTGGCAGTCTGCACACAAGCTATGATTTACATTAAAACTTCAAAAGCTGCATTATGAGCTTACAATTTCACCTCAAAATTCAAACAAAAGCATAAATCAAAACAAAATCTGGAAAACAATAAAATTGAAATGACACAATTACAATCATAAATCGATTGACGACCCCAAACAACTTACTCATCATGAAAGACCGAAGAAACCTTTTGGAGGTTACTTGGATCTTCAACAAAGTAGGGTTCAACCGGTAGCCGTTTACCTCAAATGTCTTTTTTTTGGGTTGTTGCCTCAACCACCCCATAAGCGTAGACCTTATAGATGGTAAACAATTTCAACCATTTTGATATTAAACTTTCCCGAGAAGAGACGGAGGCGTGAATTGTATAAGAACAAAGGCTGCACTAAGTACTTATTGTACCACGCAAAACTAAAAAATGTCTTTTGCTAACGCTAGTAAAACTGTTATTAATTTTACCAAAACCGTAGTAAATAGTCATTCTCACGGATTCACCACACTTATTGTGGCATGGCACTTACGACTGTTGAGAAAACTTTAAAACAGTTATTTGACCGTGAAAAAAAGTATTAATAACATATTTACTATGATTTCTAAACTATGAGAGATAAACTGTAGAAAATGCATAACACTTCTCCCCCACGTTTATGCCAACGGATTCTTTTGTTCATGGTTTAAAACCGTGGGGAGTAGTTTGTGAGAAAAAAAAAAAAAAATTTACCAGTCTGACAACAATTGACATAATTTGAACATTTGACTTTTTTGTCTCTATTGATGCAATACATTGCATAATCTGAACCATTTAATGTATCAAACTTTAAATAACATCAATTCAAAATCCAAAAATAGCTAAAACAATAAAAATCCTTCAATAAGTTTCATCCTACGAAAATACATAATTCAAGAGCACTAAATTTCCAATACATAATTTGAAAATAAGAACAAATACCTAGTGGCTACCACAAGCAAAATACTAATGTTAATCGGTTCATCCCATTCCACAACAAAAACAATCCTAACTATTTACTTAGTGCATTAAAATCAAAATCCTCAAACCAATACACTAAAAAATAACATCGATGCACCATCATCTTATTCATCCTGCAAGAGAAAAACAAAATTGAAATGCATAATTTCATTCTTTCTTTACAATTAAAGATAACATTGATAAATAACCCAAAATATATAACCATATGAAAAAACTAAAACACCACAAACAGAAATCTCCAAGGTGATCATCCTTACATGCGCCCGTCGCCAATTTTTCTGTGTAAATCGTTTCTGCGGCACCAATGGATTTTACTTAATGACTGCATATTATATATGAAGTAGATAAGGTAGAAACTGAAGAGCGCTAAGTGACATGAAGGTTGAGTATGGAGAATTTAATTTTCTATTACATGAGAGGTTTTATTAAGGGCTTAATTAGTTATTTGTTTTGGCAAGCATGATAACTACAATCAACAACATATGAGAGAGAACTGGAGAAGTGCTAAGAGTACTACCAGCTAAGCTAATCAAATTTCTTAAGCCAATAAAACTTTCTGGTCCATGCATAAGGCTTTTGAACCTGCCTTGAAAATGGCCCAGCTAATATGCAACTAATTTCACCATCCAATCTTAAGCACATCATGCAATAACTAAAGAAAACAAATAAGAATCAAGGAATTAAGAATAATTTTCAGCCAATATAGATTAAAAAGCATGAGAAAGCAGCTTAAATGTACTAATTCTTTTCATTAATTCAAGCTCAAACAAACCAGCTATCATCTCCAGTGTATCAGCATGCAAATAAGCAAATTATACAACTACAAACTTCCACAACATCATATGCTTCATGCCAAAAATATCTGTAAACTCCCAAAAATTATCAGGAAAAGAAGAAGAAAGATTCTTATATGGAAATGACATTTAATAGAATCATCGCAGCAAATAAACTGATTTCATATAATCCAGAAGTAATCTCTATAACCTTGCTAAGCTATCTTTATTTCTATCTGCTAGGTCATTCATACTTTAAAGCTAAGATGCTGATATATACATGTATAGGCTCAGTAAAATACAAAGAGTTGGCGGCTAAATAATGTGTATAAGGGACAAGCTACTAAAAAGAAAAAAGGAAAGAGAGATTGAGGGTTATCAGTAGGAAAAGTGAGAGCTACAACATTTTTAGAATCTAAAAGAGGATCAGTAAATTTAGAGAGAGAAAATCTTTCTGCTCCATGTTCAAACAAGTACTAGACCACTCATATATTCTTCTGGTGTTTTCCCAAAAAGTAATAATGAATTTATTTTAGAGAATTCAATTTATAAAAAAAAAAATCTGCTTAGAGAATCCCTTGATTCAATTTCTAAAGAACAAAAAAAATAAAAAAGAAAAAAATTGCTTAGAGAATGTTAAGGAAGTTATGAGAACTTTTATAGATATACATTACTAAACAGAAGAGATTCTTCAATTCCAGGCTTCCATAAAAAAATCAGTGAAACTTCTTGAAGGTAGAAATTTGATTAAGAAGAACAAGCACACAATCACAAAATGTATATGGTAGAACCTTTTAGGTTATATTTGTGTAGAGTTCATTGGATATTACATAATTTACTTACAGATTTTTTTTGAATAGTGAGCATAAGCACGCAGTTTTTTAGCCTAGCTTGTTGATAGAACTTTTTCCCCATTAAACAGTGCCAAAAGAGTGCAGTGCATGAGGAAGTAGATGTAAGAGTCTAGAAAACCAAATAAAATAGCACCTTCTTAAATGTTCCAGGGAAAATCTCAACTTATATGCTGATAATGTTTAAAAACCTAAAGTTTTCAAAGTAATAAACACATAATTTTGGGAAGTAATGTTGCAAAACTTCCATAAGATGAAGATGATTGCCTGTAGTAATAAGAATTTAGGATACATGTGGTAGTGTTGAGAAGACCATAGGTTCGACCTGTAAGTGTTTGTCGACAGTAAGTCTTGGTATCATAAGAGAATGACATGCCAAGCTGATCTAAGTACCTGAGGTGAGAAAATATAAGTCTTTTAGGAGACTAATTAAAATGATCAAGACCAGAAGAAAAATAATTCAATATAAGGAGCAAGTTACCTAAATCTAAAGACAAATGTAACAAGTCGAGATTTCGTTATACTCAAGTTTAGCTACTGCAGCAATCAGATCCGTGTTAAGTGAACAATTTCAAGTAACTATAAATAGAGGCAACACTAAAAGAAACCGGATCCAAACATCATAAATGGTTCTTCTGATACACAGGTTCTTATTAAAAAAATAAACATCAGCAACAAGAGAGAATTAATTTCATCTTCTTATTTCTTACCGAGCTCCAAGTCATATATGGTATAATTCTTCCAGACAGTGTATCTTATTAGAGACTCTGCATTGCTGGAGTTCCAAGGTCCCATAGTAGAGCCATAAGAACCTATTGTTCTTCCATATAATGCATTGAGTCCAAAATGACCTTCGCCCTAATATATTTCAAAGGAAAACAAGAGAAATGAGCAAGCGTAGAATATTATAATTTTGTGACTATGTTTGACTAGGAGATTTGGTAAGCAATTCTGAGGTTTGCAATAGTAAATTTAGTTTTTACCCTGTCATTTTGAAGATATTGTTGAGTTCAGCCCACCATGATAGGGGTAAGCAACCTTCGGTAAATCCAAACATCTCTGAGCTACTCTTTAACAAATTGGTTGCAAGGTTTCTGATCACTTGCATTTTGGTAGATAACTTTGTCTTGCAAGGTTCCACCAAGTCGAATTTTCAGGGGAGAAAAAGCTGCAATAATGACCTCGATTAGATTTCTCAGAAGAAGACTATCTATACCTTTAATGCTTGAAATTACCATAACTCATACCTCTGATAGCATTTAACATAATCTTGTTGTATATATCCTATTAAAAAGACAACAAGAACTGTAGTTTCATTAGTTATGGTTTTAAGCAAAAGTTATCGAGGTTGAGATAATTCTAGGCAACACAGTTATAACAGGCTTTGTTTTCTAGAGCTCAGTTAACCAGAGTAGAGGCAAAAAAACACATTTGGGAGGAAATAGAAGAAATCGATGAACTCATGTCTCAAAGATAGGAAACTAGGGTTATTGCTTAGAAACAGGAAAATAAATTTTGCAGAGGAGGATGCTGCAAATCAAGGAGTTCATGAAAATGATGACATAAGTTTCCCATAACTTATCTATCCATCTCAAAATGTATCACCCCGAACTGCATAGAAATTTGAAGCAAAAAAAGCTTATTACTAAAAAGTTCCAATCATTCTCAAAAACAATACGAGAATTGACTAGCAAAGGCCATTCAGTTTAATTACTATAATTCCAATTAGAGAAAAGCACCTCCAGAAGAACAGCAGCGTTGCCCTAGCTCTCCACTTCCATTCCATCTTCTTCCCTAGTTCTCGGTTTTATTTGGCAGAAAAGAATCAATCTTCAGCCCACCGACAGTAGAGAAAGAAAAAAATCAAGAAGAAGAATTATTAGGAGGAAAAGAACGAATCTCGGTTTCTAAGAAGCAAAGAAGACTTACCGCAGAACTGGAATTTCTTCTCTACTCAACCAAAGGCAGAACTAAAGCGGCACCGTAACAACAACGGCACCAGCACAGCAGCGGACTTCAGAAGCAGTCGAGCTTCAGCAACTAGCCCTACTTGTGATTTGTTTGATTAAGGGGAAGGAAAAGAGGAAGGGAGTAAAACGACTTAGTATTAGCTTTCCTTCACTTGAAAAATGGCGCTATTAGTGCCTGCCAATATTTTGGCTCAAAATTTTCCCACCTTCGAAATACCTGTGGCAAATTTTCATTTTCCCCACATCACTGAGGAAACTATTGGGCAAACTATCTTTTCCCTAAGAAATATGTACCGTGGGAAAATTTTTCATTAGAAAAACATATTATAGACCATTTTTTTTTATTAAAGTACGGGTAAAAACAAGTTTTCTATCCACTATTTTAGTGTTCATTACAATCCAAAGTATTGAAAAAGACCATTTTTTTTTTTTGTATTGACATCTTCATGTTCTCTTTGTAGGTGGATGAGTTCTCATATGCTTCTAACCTCTATTCATCCAACTCATTCAATTGGAGTATCCTTTGTGTTCCTGCACAAGTAGAAATCAAAGTTAACAAGTTGCATTGCCCAATGTGCCCTATGTTCTACTTTCACACGTAAGTGACAAGACTTTCTATACAATAAACAAAATGGTGAAAATCTAATAGGAGCCTTATAAGCTATCCTATAAGCTCAAAGAGCGTCATCAAGCTTAACGCTCTAATCCTTCCTAGTCTTTTCTACAAATTTTCAAGAATCCTTTTAATTTTCCTATTCTACTTGGCTACTAGTTTAAAGATGATAAGTAGTAGCTATCTTATGAGTAACCCTAGACTCTTAAGAACTTTTTCCATTTGTCGATTGTAAAAATGTGTCCCTCTATCACTTATAATGACTTTAGGAATGCCAAAATAGTTAAACAACTTTTTCAGAAACTTAACAACCACCTTAGCATTATTAGTTGACAAAGTCTTGAGCCTCAACCCCTTAAAGACATATTTATTGGCAATCAAGACATATTTATTACCAAAGGAACTTGGATAAGGACCCATAAAATTAATTCTCCAATAATCAAAGATTTCACAATGTTGAAAAGTTGTAAAAGGCATTTCATTGTGTTTTTAAATATTACCTGTCTTTTCACAACTATCACAAGTTATCACATACCTCTTGGCATCTTTGAATAGAGTTAGCCATTAAAAGCAAGACTCTAATACCTTTTTTGTAGTCCCATTAGCTTGTTAATATCCCTTTTGTTGCCCTTTATGGTAATGGCTTAATACTTTTTCAGTCTCAGGATATGCCACACATCTTCTAACCATCTGATCAGCACACTGACAGAACAACTACGGGTCCTCCCAAAAATGGTACGTGCTAGAGTTTCAAGAAGAATTTTTTTCTATTGATACTTACATTGACCTGCAGGCACAACATTGGAAACAAGATAGTTAGCAATGTTCGCAAACCAAGGAAAATCATCTTTTATAACCTCACAAGAAAATTTTTTCATCAGGGAATGAATCATTTATGCATTCCTTCTCCCATGGCTCCAAACAAGGATTTGCTATCAAGAAAGGTTGTGAGCCACTAGATTGTTAGCACCCTTTTTCATCTTTAATCTCCAATTATGATTCCTACAACAAAAGTACCTAACGAATTAAGTCTAGGTTTTAGCATCATTCTTAGATAGAATATACTTAAGAGCAGAATAATCAATATAAACAATGACTTAAGATAAATTCAAGTATGGCCTGAATTTATCCAATGTAAACATTATAGCAAGCAACTCCTCTTTGGTGGTGTAATTAGCTTGAGACTCCGTAAGAGTTTTGCTTGCATAGTGAATCGGCTGAAAATACTTATTCTTTCTTTGACCAAGCAAAATACCTATGTCATAATCACTAGCATCATACATTAGTTCAAAAGGAAGACCATTCAGAAGCAACCAAAATGGGAGAATTAATTAGTTTTTCTTTCAAAATCTCAAAGGCGTGCAATCCATTATCATAAAACCAAAGGGCACATCCTTTTCAAGCAAAGTTGTAAGAGGCTTAGAAATATTTGAAAAATCTTGAATGAAACTCCCATAAAAGCCAGCATGACCTAGGATGCTCCTCACTGCCTTCACAAATGATGGAGGAGGCAACCTCTCAATTGTTTCAATCTTTCCCTTATCTACCTCCATGTCTTTTTCTGAAAATTTTATGTCCTAGGACAATGTCCCCTTGGACCATAAACTGACATTCTTCCCAATTTAAAACTAAGTGAATGTCCTCACATCTTTATAAGACATTTTCAAAATTTTTCAAAGAAATATCAAAGGAATCACCAAAAATAGAAAAATCATCCATAAAAACATCCTCCATAAAGCCCTCAAAGATTGAGCTCATGCAACATTGAAACGTAGTTGGCACATTTTAGAATAAGTTTGTAGAAGATAGTCATTAAGTTTAATACTCTACTTTATGTTTTATTCGGTCTATGTACGTTAATCAGAGATATGTAATTTTGTGCTTCATAATGAATTTATTATTGTAGTTACAAGTTTTTGTGTTGTATCATAAATTTATCATATCGATTACATGTTTTCATTTGTTATGGTTGTATGAATTTCATGAGTTATAGGTCATAAATTGTTATAGTTGTATTTCTATTCATAGGGTATATGTAACATATTTTTGAATTTATAAAAAAGAAACTTATTTACGGAGGCTTGAAACTAGGGCAAATACAAATTTTTGAATTTAAAAAAAGTGTTATTTACAGCGGCCCAGGGGGTGCCGAAAATAATAATTTATGAATTTTAATAAAGAATAAAATATTTATATAGTGGTTAAGAATCACCATAAATAATAAAATATTTACAGTGGCTAAGGGACTGTGGTATATAAGTTCATATTTATGGCGGCCTTCATTACAAAAAACTTGTCAAAATCCGCATCGGATGTGCGCGTTATGGTTTAGCCTCTATTTGAAATTTTTTGTTTCTGCAAAAAAAATCAATCATATTTTAAGCTGTAAAGAAACATAGAGAAGAAAGATGTGGATAAAGGGAAGGATGAGAGAAAGAGATAAAAAATATCAATGAACTCCCCCTCTGAGAACTGTATATATATATATATATATATATCATATACAAGAAGTTTTTGTCAGAGGCTTTTGTGGTCTCTAGTGTACAAGATTGGTGTAGAAGATAGGGATAGAGAAGGGAAAAGAGAGATTGGGTTGTGAATCAGTGATGAAAGGATGAAGAAGAACTAAGGAGAACATAGTTGAAAATTCTTTAAGTGCACAAATACCCTAGTGTTCAAATATAAAATGTCAAAAATATCCTTAAAGTTCGAATTACGTGCGAAGCACCTTTCTTTTGTCAGATTTTGCGGTATATGTATTGTTTTGTCAAAAATAGACATGCGAAAAAAGTTTATGTTTTGAAAAATTTTTAAACAAAGTTTATGGTTAATATTCTAAAAAGTATAAATTTCAAGATTATATATAATCAATATCTCTATTAAAAATAAAAATTGCCACTAAAACATAAACGTAGCAAATAATTCTGTGAATTTTGGTGAAAATATTTTTTCTCATTAGTTCTAAGGTTTTAGTGGAACTTTAAGATCATCACTTAAAACTCTTAAGTGATTAGGGTTGTAAACGGGATGGGTCTTACTCGTACCAGCACGGGTCTATACTCGTTTATAGCGAGTAAGGTTAAAAATTTTATACCTGTAGACCCATACCCGTACCTTTATAGATTCTATTAAATGGGTCTGGGCAGGGTACGATGATACCCCAGACCCAAATACCCGCATACTCATTATAATTAAATAATAATATATTTATATATTATATTATTTTTATATTTTTTTATTAATACATAATTTATACATTTATGATATTCAGGTGTTTATTTTCTTATTTTAGAGAAGAGAATAGAAACTTTCTTTATAGTTTAGAGAAGAGAAATTTTCTTCAAGATTTCTTCTTCTTCGAGACATAAATACTACTACTTTCTCCGTTGGATGTTTCTTGTGGACTTGTGTCTCTCATTCAAAATTTTATACCAGTGGTTGTTTGTTCCAAAGGTGAATAACAGAGACATGATTTTTGAATGGTAGATTTTTTGAAAATTTTTTATATATATTTTTGTTTAACAGGGAAAAAAATAGAAAAATGTCATAAGGGTACTGGTATACCCATACCCTACCCTAGACCCTAGAGGGTTGGATATGAATCCATAAATTTTATACTCAGAGGGTTTGGGTTTGGGTTTGGGTCCATGTTTCACTATAAGGGTCTGGGTCTGGGAGTACCTAGAGGATCTGGACCCGTTTACACCCCTAATCGTGATGATAGGGTGACAAATATTTTTGTCACTGAAGACTTTCAATAACATTTTAAATTCAATAACAACTCTTTGCAATGCTAATTGCGTTTTCTCCCTTATAGTGATAACGTGGTGAGATTTAAAGCATATGTGACATTTATACATTAAACATTTAATCATTGTATTCATAGGAGGACTAATATTAATAATAAGCTTAGATAGCAAAAATATACTTCTCTTTGATATTTGAAAATCAAATAAAAGAAATTTCTCACTTTATTAAATACGGAAAAAAATCATCTTAATTTGGAATATGCACCCTCCTCTTATTAACTAATTTCCCAATAAGAATATGTCCCACATACTTCGCCTATGATAATAAATAGAATGGTAAAGTATGCACATTTTACACATCAAAGTTTCTCTTTTGATTTATATTTAATTGATCGTAAAAAAGAAAAATATTTATTTTTTCTCTTCCCTCCTCTTCTATCCCACTAATGAAATGCTTTTAATCCAAAAACAGAAGAATCTGTATTGAATTTATTATCAACCAACTCTGTTCAAAGTTGCTACCATTCCTAAACCATAGTAAGCCAACATCTGCCAACATCTGTACTAGGAGCCAGTGTTGGAGCTTAAAGCTTAATTTTAGGTGACAGGGAAAATTTTTTTCTCCCTTGTACAATATAAAAATTTTAGGGGGGCTAAACTTCATAATTTTTTATTACCAACATAAAAAATATATATAACTAGTAAAAAATAAAATAATTTTTTAGGGGAGGGCCATGGCCCCCACATGTCCCCACAAAGCTCTATCTCTGCTAGGAGTGTTCTAGAATCAACAAGCTTTTCTCCATGGTTATTACTTTCTTGCCCCGAAACTTAATACTTCCAAATTCTAATCCTTTGTTTCTAGCGTAACTGAATTTGTCCAGCTGTTCATAAGTTCAAGACTTTCTGACTAGAGAGTGACTTTAGTGTGATTTCCATCTTAAAAAGGTATCAAAAAAGCATGAAAATTAAAGAGTTGCAGTAATGGGTGGATATCCTTTGAACCATTTCTTCTTGGCTTCTATGTGGACCTTTTCTATTGCAATTCTTGTTTCTAATTTTGCAGGTTTTGCTTCTATTTAGGCCCTAATCCTTACCCCTTTTTCTATACTCCTCTTTCTTGTGTTTTCTAATCTCTAGAATCAACAAATTCTCGCTTTTTCTTGTTCTTGTTCTTCTTCTTTTTGTGCTTAGTTTGAAAACCAGGTAAACATCTATTGTTCATATAAATTTTTTTTATTCACACAAAAGAAAACTATTTTTCTTAGTTATACTATGCTTTTGAACCCAAATTGATTTACATTTTATTCAATCTATGAGAGAAACCTAAAAATTTGAGTCTCAAATCCTAACAGATATGTTGTATAAGTCTCCTTGTAGCTTTTACTTCGACCTTTTTCGTTTCAATATTTTTGTATTGGTAGCATATATCCTTTGTAATTTCCAAAAATGAGAGACAGAAAATCAAGTCCTTTCTCTCTCTCTCTCTCTCTCTAAGTTGTAGCTTTCATTATGTTGAACACTATCATTCCCTGAAGATCAAATGATTTCTTGCCCTTTTATGTTTTCCTTATGTTGTTGTAGATTCAATGGCCGAGGAGTTAAACTACAATGGGATTGCTGAGATGCTTCTGTCATTGCAAGAGAATGAAAATTCATCAACTCTCTTGCCAACATTAATGGGTCAGGCAAATGAGAACCCCAGTCAATTCTTAGATCCAAACCATGGAGATATTAATCTTCAACTTTCTCTCGGTGGATTCTATGACCAAAACCCCAATACTACCCTGTCTATGCCCACCTCATCATTTGACAATCCTAAAACTTCTATGTTGAAAAGATCCTATTTTGAACTTAACAAATTCATGCCAGAAGAAGTGGCAGAAATTAAAATAACAAAGGAAGATCAGGTCATCACGGGAAGGCAAAATCAAGAAGGTGGAAGTTCAGAAACATCTGAAATTGAGAGAGAAATCCAAGTTGCAAAGACCTTGGTCTCACCTCTTGATATCCCTATATGGGCTGCACAATCAGCTTCTCAAAATCCAGCGTTTCAACGAGCCCTTAACACTATCAAGTCGGAGGGACGCCTCCTTCGTGCAACGAGAAGTACAAATTTAAGGGTTGATACAACTATGGTCCCCCACCAAATTGAAGGTACAGACACCTATGATATAGAAATTACTGTATTCATTAATTAGTCTTACAATTTGTTTGCTCTATGAAATTCTTAATAAAGTTATTCACAAAAAATCAAAGAATATCTTTCAGGATCTGGATTGCAGGTTCCGATCTTCTACATGAAGAATGGAAACTCAGTTGCAACTCATATTAACAATAGGACAAACCTTAGACCAGACATGCTTCAGTGTTACCCACAAAGTCAGAATTTACCTGTTCCTACAAATTTTTCTAGCAATGGGACAGTTCTAAGACCAGATGTGCTTCAGAATAATCATCAAAATCAAAATTTTATTGCTCCTACCAATTTTGCTGGAACAAGTAGGAATGGAACTTTCGATATGCAATTACAGAATTGGACCACAAATGGAGGTTCTTTACCATCAGTTACTCCAAGTTTTGGTGCTAGGATTTCCAATCCACGTCCAACTCCTTTTAGCACTAAATGGAATGACATTCCCATCATGCTCATGCCTCAGAGTCCTGGTGTTCTACCAACTGTGCCTACCTCTAGTATCATAAATGCAAATGGGGTTCTTTTTATGCCTCATCATCATCAGCATACTCGGCCATTTTCAGGATCTGCTTCCATACCTATTCTATCAGCTCAAGTTGCCAATAGCTCAAGGCCTTATTATAATTCAATCAGCCAACTTGAGAATCCGAACAAAAGACTTAAACTTGATGATAACAATGTGGAGGCTAAATTAGAACTGCTAAAACAATTACCAACTAAGGTTTTCACGGAAGGCAACGGGAAGCAAACAGAAGGCTTACTATACAAGTATGTAAGCAATCAAGAATCAGTAATTGTTTGTATCTGTCATGGATGTGTTTTTTCTCCTGAAGAATTTGTCAAGCATGCTGGTGGTAGTGATCCTCAAAATGCAATGCAACAAATCCATGTCTTGCCCGATCCAAATTAGCTAATAAATCTTTTTGTTTTAGTCTATTGGTACAATAGGTATCAATTTTAATATTCAAGTGGTTTGTGTTGTGTACGAACAACCAAAATTGAGTCAAGTTTGACTGCTATGAATCAGTAAAAATAAATATTGAGTTTAAGTTTGTATTTTAGATATTATGTTTCAATTTTTAAATTTACTTTCTTTGTGTGTCATTTTCCTTTCAAGTTGAGGTTTCTTTTATTATTCAATACCTTTGTTTTGGTATTCTTGAGACGTACTAGACTGTGCACGTGCATTTGCACGTACTTAAATTTTGCATAAAATTAGAATTATTATCTATTTTAGTGAGTAAAATTGTATCACATGAATCAATTCTATCATCATTTGACATAATTTTTAATTGTACTTGTTTTTATGTTCTTTTTTTCTTTTTTTTTGTGACATCATAAATGATTAAATTGATTTCTTATTCATGTTATGAACTTTATGAATCGATATAATAGATATCACATTTAAGTTTGTGTTTTAGCTATTATGTTTCAATATTTCTAAATTTAATTTTCCTTGTCTATCGTTTTCTTTTCAAGTTGAGGTTTCTCTTCTCGTTCAATTCCTTTGTTTTGGTATGCTTGAGGTGTACTTGTACTCTGCACGTGCATTCTATTATACTTAAATTTTCATAAAATTAGAATTATTATCTATTTTAGCTAGTAGAATTATATGATAATCAACTCTATTCGTACAAAATTTTATTTGTTTTTATTTTAAATTCTTCTTTCTTTTTTTTTGTGTCATCATAAATTATTATATTTATTTCACATTGATGTCCTGAACTTAATAATTAATTTTAATAAATATGCTGAATACTTTTAATATTTGATGGTCGCAAACTTTTTTATTATCAACTTATTAAAGCATACAAAATAATTATTAAAATATAATGAGTTTACCTTTTTATCTCTCTTCTTCATTACTTATTTTATTTACTACAAAGGTTAAATTTGTCCATTAAAAAAAGTAAGAAAACAAAAAATGTAAGTTAATCATAATCTCTTATGGCACGTTTAGAATAAATAGAGATAGAGATAAAAATTGATTAGTAGTCTTCAAAGAAAAGAAAAGGTAAAAGTATTTTTTGTTAAAAGATTAAAATAATTTTCTTTGACAATTATCTCTATTTAATGATTAAAAATGAAAAATAAAAGAAAAGAAAAAGTAGAAAGCAAGTTCAATTGAGACGAATTTATGTTTTAATAAAAGAGGTGTTACACTATTTGATATCTATGTACTTCTTGAACAATCAGCTTCTCAAAACCCAGCATTCCAACGAGCCTTTAACATTATCAAGTAAGAGGGTGGCCTCTATTGTTTGACTAGAAATACGAATTCAAGATTTGATACAATTATGGTCACCCTTATGAAATTTAATGTAAACAAACTTATGAAATACAAATTTATGATGCTCATTAATTAGATTTACAAATTTTTTGTTGTATGAATTCTTAATAAAGTGATTCACAAGAAATCAATGCGTTTTTCAAGATTTTGACTGCAATTTCCAGTCTCCTACCCAAAGAATGAAAAATCAATTGCGACTCATATTAACAACGGGACAAACCCCAGACCAAACATGCTTTAATATCACTTGCAAAGTTAGAATTTGTCCGCTCCTCCAATCTTTCTAGCAATGCGACAGATCTCATATCAGATGTGCTTTTGAATTATTCACGAATTTGAATTTTGTTGCTCCTGCCAATTTTTCTAGAACAAGTAGTAATGGAACTTTGATATGCAATTACAGAATGTCAGATTTGCAACTCCCTTTAATAGTTCTTTAACAACAGTACACTAACTACAGAATTGGACCACAAATAGAGGCAGTGCTAGGATTTCCAACCCATGTCCTGTTATTTTGGCACTAAATGGTAACATTCTCGTCATGCTCATGCCTCAGAGTCCTGGTATTCCACTATTTATACCTATCTCTAGTAGCATAAATGAAAATGGAGTTCCTTTTATGGCTCATCATCATCATCCAACTTGATCATTTTTTTGGATCTGCTTCCACACCTATTTCATCAGCTCAGGTTGCCAATAGATCAAAGGCTTATTATAATTCAATCAGCCAACTTGAGAATCCGTACAAACTGATTAAGCTTGATAACAGTGTAGAGGTTGAATTGGAGTTGTTGAAACAATTTTCGACTAAGGTTTTCATGAAAGTCAACGGGAAGAAAACAGAAGGGTTACCATACCACACAAAAGCAATCAAGAATTGATAATTATTTGTATGCATCATGGATTTTTTTCTCCCCAGAAGAATTTGTCAGGCATGCTAGTGATAGTGATGTTCAAAATGCAATGCAACAAATCAATGTCTTACCTTATTCTAATTAGCTAATAAATATTTTTCTTCAAGTCTATCAATACAGTAGGCATCGATTTTAATATTCAAGTTGTTTGGGTTGTGTCTACTAACCAACAAAATAGCGTCGAGTTCGATTATCAAATTTCTTGTCATTTATTATGAATTGACATAATAGATATCGAGTTTAAGTTTGTGTTTTAGCTATTATGTTGTAATTTATAAATTTAATTTCTTTGTGTTTCGTTTTCTTTTCAATTTGAGGTTTTTTTTATCGTTCAATACCTTTGTTTTGGTATTCTTATGGCGTGCTAGTACTATGCGCACGTGCATTCGCACGTAATTAATTTCATAAAATTAGAATTATTATCTATTTAGTAGTAAAATTATATCATATAAATCAATTTTATTATCATTTGACATAATTTTTATTTGTGTTTATTTTTATGTTCTTTTTTTTATATCATTCATAAATTAATTACTAAACTGATTTAACATTGACGTGTTGAACTAATGAATCAATACAATAGATATTAAGTTTAAGTTTGTGTTTTAGCTATTATCTTTCAATTTCCAAAATTAATTTTCCTTGTGCATTGTTTTCTATTCTCATTCAACGCCTTTGTTTTGTTATTCTTGAGGTGTGCTAGTATTGTGCAAGTGCATTCGTGCGTACCTAAATTTTCATAAAATTAGAATTATTATTTTTCTGCTTCATTACTTCACTTTACTAATTTTCTATTAAAAAAAGTATGAAATCAAAAAGTGTAATCAACCATAACCCTATATAGCATTTTTAAAATAATAGTGATAGAGATTAACTTGTAGTCCTCAAACAGGACAAAAAATAGTAAATGTTCTGCGGGTTTTTTGCATTTTAGAGGGGAGGGGGGTTTAATATCTCCCGTAAAATACTACTGCAACAGTTTTCTAAACCACCACGTATAGTGATGCTATGTCGCCCCCAACCCCTCTGCTAGGTTAATTGCAGCTGAGTAAGGTACCAGCATGCCTCTCGGTACTAGACTACAAATATCTAAACTAATGCAAAACTTGAATAATACTTAGAAACTTATATATATACCACGCAGTGGGAAAAAAACTGAACACAGATAAGGCGACTATTACATAAGATCTAGGAAAACTTCTTAAAACATCCTTAACATAGGAAATACCTACAAAAACCAAAAAAAATTTCAAACTACTCGAGCATAAAAAGAAACAAAAATCCGCAGCATGTCCTGACCCCAAAACTCCGTTCAAAACACTCTAACAGCTTACTTCACCATCTCTCATCCCAAGTCCTCTGGAAAACATAATATTTAAAGATGTAAGCATGAATACTCAGTGAGTCCACTTGAGTGTGTGCCTTCGTGCTTTCCTAGAAAGTAATAATGTAATATTTTCCATAAAACAATTCATGCAATGTCAAAAGAAATCATTTCCTTAGTTACTTTAAAAGTGCACATGAACATATATGAGGGGTTTGAGCACAACTGAGAAGTCTGAGCGAATCAAGACAAATCAGTGCATCTTCTATACTCGAAAATCGTGCCATGCAAAAAGTTGGGCTCCACGGATAGAATCTGGAACCATTAACGAGGTTACTAGAAACAAGTTCTGGCATCGCGTAGTCAATACAAACCAAACCCCATACGAGCGTTCAGTTTCCATAACAATTGCACTCTTCAAGTACGTATAACCAGGCTACGGATCTCGGGGCACCTACTATGTCCACCCTGAGACCAACCTCAATTTCTATCCCCTCTTGACTCTCGACTAGCAGCCGTCCCACCGCAAAGCATGATACAATGTCTAACGTAATACCGGTTAGACCAAGCCCTTAATGGTATTACACCCCCTTTCAAGTTGATCCACCCTCCAGAATTGTAATCATTCATGTGATCGGAAGAGGCCCTAGTATGCAGGACTAGCCACATACATGCAATCTTTTGATGCTTCCACTCACACATAATCATGTCAAAAACTTCGTCCTTGGTCAGAATGGGGTTTTCATATCCATTTACAAATTAAAAGGCCACTTACTCGGCTGTTTACATAAATTCAAGTTGTAACCGTTTTAGAATAACAAAATTCCCATTCGCCACTCAAGACATACATATGCAAGTTTTATACATATGTCAAGTTTAGAACAAAATAGTTTCAACTTGTAGTAATAATTCTTTTTAAAAGCCATGACAATTCTTTTTGAAGTAAAAACACCTATACGGAGCACTGCTCCTATGCATCTTTAAGGTACAAGTTAAAAATGTAGTAGAGAACATCTCCAATTTAAAATAACACAAACACCGTTAAAATATATAGGCAGGGTTTGAAGACTCACCTGAGTACAAACCTGGTATTATAATCTTACAAATAGGGTAGCAACAAAAACAAAGAAACACTTAACTATAAATCACCACATCTTCATTTGCTAACGAATATGATTATAATTGTCTCTTTATGATCTTAGGATATATATACACATATACTAATTCCTAAAGAATACCCAAAATCCTATGTAAGTTAGTACTTAGGCAATCTGTGCAGTGTGACTGATTTTGCTATGTGAGAAGTAGCATGATACACAGTGTAGAATGCAATAAACAACACAAACTCACAAGACACAAAAATTGGTAACACACTTCGGCCAAGTCTACATCTGCGAGGCCATGCCAAGAAAGCAAGCCACTAAAACTGTCAACACAGTACAAGAAAACTCCTAGCTCTTTTACACATCTAGGGTTTCCCTAGTGGAATCTGTTAGCCCTAAAGGCATTATTATATATGATTTTTATTATGATTAACATATGTTTGTGTGAGTATTAAGCTTAGTTTCTATAGAACAAAAGAAGAATATTTAAAGTCTCAAGGCTAAACTTTTAGAAGCAAAAGATCTTAGCAAAAGATCAAGTCATTGAAGATCTTGAAGACTTGTCTCATAGTTAGGGATGTGCTAAGGTATTTCTTTGTAAAACTCCATAACTCTCATCTTTGATTATTGATCATGTATGAAGCTCCTTGCATGAATTTCTTTCTATAAACCTTTCTTGAAATCCAAGTATTCTTGATAGAGTTTTTGATACCTTTGAAAGTTTTCTTATCTGTAAAAGAGTATCAAGAATACATGTTTTTGAAATAGAAAGGGAAAGCTCTTTTCTTATAAAATTTTGACTGTAAAATCCTTTTTAGAAATCGGTCATCCAGTTCTAAAACCAGTCGTCTGATTTTCTAGTTTTAGAAAAATTGGTCGTTCGATTTTTGTAGGATGTGTCTGAATCTCTCTGTTTCAAAAATTGGTCGTCCTATTTCAGAAAAGGGCTCATCTGATTTTCTTGTATAAGGAAATCGGATGTCTATTTTTAGAAACCAGTTGTCCGGTTTTCTTTTTTACGGTGAAAAATATTACCGTTACATAGTGTAACAGCTACTTTCTTCTCCTTCCTATATATATTGATTTTTTTATTAGCTGGAAAAGTAAGAAGTTTGGTGAAATATTTATTGAGATCATTTAAGAACCTTTAAAGAGCTTTAAAGTACATTCCTTCAAACAATTTTTCATCTTACAAAAACATTTCTTGAGCTTCATTTGTGATCATCCATTAAAGAAGAAGTAAAGAGGAGCATGTAGAAGCATTCAATTGAGTTGTATCTTTCCTTCTCAAGCTTATTTGGCAACATTGTGCTTAACTCATCTCTCTTTTATTAACATCAAAGGTTTGTGTTGAAAAACCCCTTGGGTTATCCTTTGATTGTAGTTGTGTTGGTGATTGAGGTTGCTGCAAAACCCTTGGTGGGTGATCCTCAAAATTGTGATTGTTGTATACCTTTTATTATAGTGGATTTGGAAAATCTTTGGGTGTTGACTCAAGATAGTGGATGTAGCTCTTGAGAGAGTGAACCACTATAAATCGTTGTGCCTCTTCATTCTATGTTTCTTGCTTGATTATCATAACTATAGGATTTTGTTTGGTTGGGAATTTTATTAAAAAAATGTTTTAGAATTATTTCTCAAACAAAATTGGAGGTTTATCTTTTAATTACACAAAAGAGTTTTCAAAAATTAGCCAAAAACCTTATTCACGCCCTCTAAGGTTTTTCAAAATCAGTGCAAACTCTCTTTGCACACTGCACAGTTGAATCCCTTCAATTCTTTATGGCTCCCCCTTGGTGTGTGGCTGCATGGACTCGAAATCCCTTTAATCCTCAATATTGTTGAACTGCAGTACAATTGAAATCCCTTCAACTCTTCAAGGCTCCCCTTGGTACAAGCTGCTTGATCTTGAATCTCTTCAAGCTTCAACACTGTTGAAGAATAGCAAAATTTCTATCCCTAGAAGCTATAATCTTCAAAACAAGAATTGAATTATAAATGACGAATAATGAGCATCAATGGAGAATCACAATATTTGAAATTTGTGACTACACAAACTCAACCACTATAAACTGCTGTCTTCTCTCTTGCATAATATCCTCGAAGAATTGCAGAACGGTTGAACCTCAACTTTCCATTACATTGCTTTATTTGATGTTGAGGCTCATTGGTCAGTCTTGTACTTCCTAAAGCGTGTGGACCAAAATTAGGTTTCCAAATAACATCTCTTGATTTGATTCCTTGCAAATCCTATTTTCCTTCAGGATTCTGACATTTCTTTATGCTTTCAACTTCTCTTAATCAGACTTCTATATCTCATCTCATAATCTCAGATTCTTCGGGATTTTATCAAGTTTCCTATAACAATACCAATACACAGTGCCGCTGTAACACTGTAGTTTTTGTGCCGCCATATGATCAACCTGTGTGGCCACACTCAAGCTGTGTGACAAGATTCTACATCCTATAATCTCAAGAATCTTTAATTTGGATACTTATCCAAAGCACCTAAATTGCTTAAAATAAATTTTAAATAAGTAATTAATCCCAAAAATAAATTATACACTAAAAATTAATCATTAATTTTTATACCAAAACATGTCACTTGTTCAACCCAATGATTATATCCAAGTAAAACATACTCAAATTTTATAATTAAATAATTGTTCCAGAGTTTGGAATTATTCTCCATTTTCCCCCAAAATGAAGTAAAAATAAAAAATGACTCGAATTATTGGATTTTAAACCTTATTTGATATACCCCAGAATTAATCAAATAAAAATTCTATACCAATTAAAACCTCAAAATGTCTCTCAAAAAGTTTTATTTTAAGCACCCCACAAGATTTCATCTTAAGAACCTCAACTTTACAACTTAAAGAAATTAAAAGAACTAAAAGATATTAAAAGAAAGAAAGAATGAAAGGCTTACTTGGATCAAATATGTTCGCTGGAGGCAGGGCAAAAAGAAATAAAAAATTCTCAAGTCTCAAATTTATTAGAGAGTGTGAGAGACAGTGATGAAAGGAGGAAAGAATGGGATAGTGACATGTAGGGTGGTGATGAGGCAATAGGGTGAAAATCTTAGAAGTTAAGATTGGTAGTGGACAAGCATAAGTGCTTGATGAGCAAGAGTTTATTGTTTTCTTATTCTTTTTTCTTTTACTACCACCCCTAATCATGACAATAAAATAAAATAATAATAGCAATATTAAAATTTGTTGCAAAAACAATTTCTAACATATCTAATATTGTCCCATAAAAATTATATTTGGATTCTAATGGTATTCTTCGAAATATTCTTTTCCCGATACAATGTCTTTTTCTTAAATCTACCACTTTAAACCTTTTATGACAATGTCAAGTATTCAAATCCCTAAAATGTGCATGCTAAGCATACTAAAAAATAATCCACTTAAAGATATTCATAAACTCCACTATGTTAGACCCCAGACTCTTCGTTCATGACGACCGCACTTTCAGGATTATGATAGGTGCTTACCGGGTAGGGCGTTACATTCTACTCTCCTTAAAAAAATCAAAATCACATACCTATAAGTTCCTGGTACATCTTCTTTATGTACTTCTCAGTCTCCCAATTGCCTCTTCAATTCCATGATGTCTCCATACAACTTTACACATTGGAATCTTTCTTCCTCGTAACTTTTTTACGCTTTGTTCCACAACTTTAGTTGGTTTTTCTTCATATGTCAGATCGGCTTGTAATTCCAGAGCATTATCATCCTGAACATGGTCAGCACTGGATGGTACTTCTTTAATTGGGACACATGAAACACATCATGTATACCCACCAGCTCCCTAGGTAAAACTAACCGAGACACCACTTTACCAAATTTATCAATAACTTCAAGCGGTCCAATATATCTGGGACTTAACTTCCCTCATCTTGGATAACTAAGCTTCCCGCGATAAGGTGTAAGTTTTAGGAAAACTTATCTCCACATTAAACTCCAAACCTCTCCTCCGATAATCGGCATAGCTCTTCTATCTACTCTTAGCTATTCATAGCTGATCTTGAATCATCTTAACTTGTTTTTGCATCTCTTCCAACTCTGGCACTAGGTTTCTCTATTTCCAGTGGTGTTCTGCACCTCCTACTATCTAATGCTTCAAATAGTGCAATCCCTATTAAGGAGTGGTAGCTGTTATTATAAGTAAACTCAATATAAGAAAGATTGTCACCCACTTGTTCCCAAAATCTAAAGCGCAAGCTCTCAACATACCCTTTAGGGTCTGAATTGTTCTTTCAGACTGCCCATCCCCATGGACGATCAAAACTTGGGCCAAACCTTGAAATAAACCTTGGATCTCAGTCTGATACAATATCAACAGGCACCCTATAAAGTCGTACAATCTCGTCTATGCAGATCTGTGCTAACTTGTCTAAGGGGTATGCCATATTAATGGAAATGAAATGTGCAACCTTTGTTAGTCGATCAACGATCATCAAGATAGCATCCTTATATCCCTTGGTTCAGGGAAATCCAGTAATAAAGTCCATAGTCACATGATCCTATTTCTGTTCTGGGATAGGTAATGATTGCAGCAGTCTTGCAGACTTCTGATGCTCTACTTTAACCCTTTAACACGTGAGACAAGTTGCCACATATTCAGCAATCTCTTTCTTCTTTCCAATCCACCTAAATTTTTGCTTTAAGTCTTTATACATCTTATGCTCTCCAGGATGTATAGTATACTTACTTATGTGTGCCTCTTATAGTATTTTACGATTAAGTTCGGTTTCATCAGGTACGCACAACCGATTCCAAAAGTACAAGCTCCCATCAGATTCTAATGTTCGAAGATCCATCATTTTCTTGGCTCCTACACGGTTCTTAAATTTTTGGAATCTCATGTTATCCTTTTGGGCGCTTTTAATATCTTATTATAGGGTAGATGTTAAGCTGAGACTTGATATCTTTGCCTTTCACACAGAGCATTCACCACTATATTTGCTTTTCCTGGATGGTAGCTAATTGGGCATCGGGATTCCTCCAGCAGCTCCATCTATCAACGTTGCCTCATGTTTAAATCCTTTTGGGAAAACAAGTACTTTAAACTTTTATAATCAGTAATGATCTTATACTTGGCACCATATAAGTAGTGACACCACTTCTTAAGCGCAAATACTATAGTTGCTAACTCCAAATCATGTGTTGGATAATTCCACTCATGATCCTTCAATTTTCTCGAAATATAAGCCATAACCTTCCCGTCTTGCACCAACACTGCTCCTAGGCCTTCCTCTGAAGCATCTGTGCATAGGGATAACTCCTTATTTGGATTGGGTAGTGTCAAAACTAGTGGTGAAGTTAGTTGATGCTTTAGTTCTTGAAAGCTTTTCTCACACTATTTCGTCCTTTTGAACTCGGTTGCTTTTCTAGTCAGTTGTGTTAAAGGTCCAGAAATCCTAGCAAAGTCTTTTATGAACCTTCTATAATATCTTGCCATACCTAAGAAGCTATGTACCTCGGTTGGCACTTTGGGTTACGCCCAATGGGTCACTACCTCTATCTTTGCAAGATCTATTAAGATCCCTTCATGAGTAATAACATGTCCCAAGAAAATTACTTAACTCATCCAAAACTCATATTTGATGAACATGGCATACAACTTATGCTCCTGTAGGGTTTGCGACACCCTTCGAAGATGTTGCTCGTGTGTTTCAGGGTTGGGTGAATAGATAAGAATATCATCAATAAAAATCATCACAATCTTATGCAGGTAGGGACAAAAAATCCTATGCTTCAAGTCCATGAACGTCGCGGGTGCATTGGTTAAAACAAATGGCATAACAACGAACTCATACTGTCCATATCGTGCTTTGAAAGCTGTCATAAAAATTTTTTCTCTTATCTTGAGTTGATAGTACTCTTGTCTTAAATCCAATTTGGAATATCATCTTGCTCCTTTGAGGTTTTCAAACAACTCATCAATAAGAGGAAGCGGGTATTTGTTCTTAATTATCACACTATTAAGCCTTCTATAATCTATAAATATCCTAAGGGTCCCATATTTCTTCATTACATTCAAAATTGGTGCACCCTAAGGAGATGTACTCGGGCAGATATATCCTTGCTGCAATAATTCTTGCAGCTGTTCTTTCAGTTCTCTCAATTCTTCCTGTGCTATTCGATATAGGGTTTGAGATATAGGTTCAGCACCAGGTACCAACTCTATGTCGAATTCTACTCCTTGTTTTGGATGTAAGGTTGTTAACTCCTCTGGAAAAACGTCCACAAATTCTTTAACCATGGGTATTGTTTCTAACTTCACATATTCCCTACGTTTGTTGAGTAAATATGCTATGTATCCTTGATATCCTTTCCACAATAACTTTCTGGCTTAATGTCGGATATTAAGGGCTTCTCCTATTTTGTTCTGTTTCCTTGGAATTCAAGGATTTACATACTCGTTCGGCTAAACTTAACCAACTTCCTTCGGCAGTCTGCCTGAGCATAATGTTTAGACAACCAGTCCACACCTAGTATCAAATCGTATCTCTCAAATAATAAGGCAATCAGGTCAATGGTAGCATCACATTCTCGGCATAGATGTCACAATTTGGGTACTTTACCTCAGTTGTTTTATTCACGCCCATAGAGGCACTAACTATCAATTGATAATGCACAATAGAAAAGGGTGTAGGGATATACTTTAAGAAATGCATGCTCACAAAAGAATGCGTAGCTCCAGGATCTACAAGTTCTTTTGCTGGTTGAGAGAAGATTCGAATCGTACCTTCAACTATACCAGCTTCGGTGTCTATGGGCTATCCATCCAAGGTGTAGACTTTCGCCTTTACCCTTGGTTTATCATTATTCTGCTCTTCTGCTCTTCTCATGGCAGAGGGTCGACCAGCTCTTTTATAAGTCTCCAGAGGTGCTCGCTGCATCTCAGGACACTACTCCCTAGCATGTCCAGATTTTCCACAGTGGTAGCATAGTCTTAACTTTCGATAACACGTCTTTGCTACATGTCTCTTCGTCCGCAATAGGTGTGTATACCACGGACACCTCTAGGCATGGGGTTTTGGTAGTTTCCATTTCCCATCCTTAGTTTACTTCGAGGCCTCTTGGAACCTCCAAGCTTCCATGGTCGTTGTCCAAGACGTTTATATGAGAGTGCAGCTGGGCCAGTGGCCATTTTCCTTTGCACAACTATCTGATCTGCCATCTCCGTCCGTGTGGTGGCTTTCACTGCTGCCGCGAAACCCATCAATGGTAAAGGAGCCAAAGCTCGTTGCAACTCACCTTAAACCCTTTACGAACTGTCATGTCTTACTTTCTTTAGTATCTGTCAACCTTAGATAATACTTATACAATCTATTGAATTTTTCCGTATACTGTGCAACTGTCAAGCTATCCTGCTTTAGTCATTGAAACTCGTCCTCTTGTCGTTCGCGAATCCAATGAGGTATGTACTCCTTTTTGAACTCCTCTTGAAAATCATTCCAAATCCATGGCTGATCCTTATGTGCACGAGTTTCAGAAGCTCTAAGCCATCAATCTTTTGCTACTCCTCGAAGTCGGAAAGCTGTAAATGTTACTCTCGTAGCATCATCATACTTAAGGGTATCATAAATATCGTTCAGCTACTCGAGAAACAACTCACCTTTGATTTCCTGTTCAACCTCTCAGTAAAAACTCTGGAGGTTGAAACTTCAAATATCGATCCAATGCTTCATCCGCTCCAGTGGCAGGTACTCATTTGAAGCTCCTATGTGTAGCTTGTTTCGGACGGGGGTGGGCCTCCCTTACTGGTTCAGACTTTCTAGTTTGACAATTTTCAAATGTGGCCTCATCCACATGATTAGGAGATCGTGCATTCGACATTCTTCTACAAAACCAAGGAGTTCTAGTACAAATAAAATTTTGAGTTTGCAGACATACTATTATAATTGCATTTATATCAGCACCAAGCAGATATCAAGTCATTACGAGCATAAAGGCATAAATATAACTATATATACTTTTATATACAACTCAAAATAGTAATTTCCAGTACATGTGGTGACGCATCCACACAATCCTAATCTAAGTAGAACATCCTAAATTTTCCTACACAAAACATATGGCTGGCTTACTATACATACGAAAACTTGGGATCTCGTATCTATGACCCCAAACCTATCGTACCAAGCACTAGTCAAAGTATCAAACATGACTATCTAGATAACTAAGATGTACAGACATCCTAGTAACCAAACAAAAGTCTACCAACTTCTAGTGATGCTGACTACTGGAACATCCTGGCCGAACCTCCATCTCAGCATGAGTCCAATCATCAAAGTCTCTAGTGGTGCCAATTAACTGGGTAGAGAACAGCCTAAGCCAATCTCACTCCTCCATCAACTGGACGATCTCTCTCTCGCGCCGCATGTGCCTCTCTCATCCGAACCAACTCAATCTTTAATCTATTAGCCCTCGCCGTCTCCTGCCGTTAGGCCTGACGCGCTGAGTAAGACAAACTATTTGTCCTGACAATCACTCTCCTCAGCTCTATGATATGCCGACCAGCATCCTCAAGTCTCTGATCGTGCCACACACAGTATCCATAGAAATACTTTCTCTTTCACTCGCCCAATTTGTGGCACTAATGGAAAAGAGGATGATGACTCTACAGGTAGAACAGGGGTAGGTGATACAACCAATGGGGAAAAATCCGATATAAGGGTATCAGTCTCTCCTAACTCAACTGTTGTCTTTTTCTCCGGCTCCACTACCATCTCAAGTTCTAGCCTGGGCTTGCTAGGGTCCTCCTCTATCTCCGCCTCGAACTCAGCCCCCTACACAGCTAGTCTCTCTATAGATTCACCATCAGAAAGATCAACTATAGGAATTGGGACCCTCTCAGGGGCAACCTCCCTGTCCCTGAGTGAATAAGATGGCGATGGTCCAGTACCTCCAGACCCACCTATGAGTGTCCCCTCATGAGAAATCCATCTACGTGCCTGACATGACACCCTATCCCTACAAAATAAAATCTTATAGTTAGTACAAGAAAATAAAATCATATGGTTTTTTTATTTTAAATATTAACGTCTAAGCAGTTGGCTCTTGTAGCTCGTCTAGGATTCAATGATTCAAACCTAGTATCGAACCTAAAAGCTCTGATACCACTTGTGATACCCTCAGCACCTCCACTAACTGTGGCTGAGTAAAGTACCAGCATGCCTCTTGGCACTAGACTACAAACATCTAAACTAATGCAAAAGCTGGATAACACTTATAAACTTATACATATACTACGCAGCGGAAAAAGAAATAGAACACATAGAAGGCGATCATTACATAAGATCCAAGAAAACTTCCTATAACATTCCTAACATAAGAAATACTTACAAAAACAAAAAAAAAGTTCCAAACTGGCCGAGCATAAAAAGAAACAAATATCTTTCCCAAAATAACTATTCAAAACATATCTTGATCCCAAAACTCCGTGCAAAACACTCTAATAGCTTAAATCACCGTCTCTCATCCCAAGTCATCTGGAAAATATGATATTTAAAGATGTGAGCATGAATGCTCAGTGAGTCCACGTGAGTGTGTGCCTTCGTGCTTTCCTAGAAAGTAATGATGCAATATTTTCCGTAAAATAATTCATGTAGTGTCAAAAGAAATCATTTGCTTGGTTACTTTAAAAGTGCACATAAACCTATATGAGGGGTTTGAGCACAACTGGGAAGTATGGATGAATCAAGACACACCAATGCATCTTCTATACCCGAATTTGAAGTTGTACCATGCAAAAAGTTGGGCTCTACAGATAGAATCGGGAACCTATAATGAGGTCATCAGAAATAAATTCCGACATCTCGTAGTCAATACAAACCAAACCTTATACGAGCGCTCGGTTTCTATAACGATCGCACTCTCGAAGTATATATAACCAGCCTGTGGATCCTGGGGCACCTACCAGGTCTGCCTTGAAACCAACCTCAGTTTTGAGCTCCTCCTGACTCTCCCCTAGGTGGTCGTCCCACCCTAGAGCATAATGTGATGTCCAATGCAATGCCGGTTGGGCCAAGCGCTCAATGGTATTTCGCCCCCTTTATAGTGGATCCACCCTCAAGAATTGTAATCGTTCACGTCATCAGAAGAAGCTCTAGTAAATGGGACTAGCCATGTACGGTGCAATCCTCTGACACTTCTAATCACACATAATAATGTAAAAAATTTCGTCCCTGGTCGGAATGGGGTTTTTATATCCATTTACAAATTAAAAGGCCACTTACTTGACCCTTTATGTAAATTTAAGTTATAACTGCTTTAAAATAACAAAATTCTCATCTGCTTGTCAAGTCATGCATATGCAAGTTTTATAAATGTGTCAAGTTTACAAAAAAATATTCTCAACTTGTAATAATTCTTGTTAAAAAACATTACAATTCTTTTTGAAGTAAAAATACCTATATGGAGCACCACACCTATGCATTTCTAAGGCACAAGTTAAACACGTAGTGGAGAATAACTCCAATTTAAAATAACACAATATTATATCACTCCAAAAGTAGTAGACATTTTGTAAAAATCTTAGCTATAAAAAACTATAGACATTTCAAGCAACAGTGTTAAAATATTTAGGCAGGGTTTGTGGACTCACCTGAGTGCAGACCTTGTACTATAATGCTATAAATAGGGTAACAATAAAAAACTTAATTATAAATCACCATATCTCTATTTGCTGACGAATATAATTATAATTATCTCCTTATGATCCTAGGATACATATATGCAAATACTTGTTCCTAAAGAATACCCAAAATCCTATAATCTTAAGGATCTTTAATTTTCGTACTGATCAAAGCACCTAATTTTCTTAAAATAAATTTAAAAAAGTGATTATTCCCAAAATAAATTATACACTAAAAGTTAATCATCAATATTATAACAAAATATGTCACATGTTCAACCCAATGCTTATATCTACGTAAAACATACTCAAATTTTATAATTAAATAATTGTTACAGAGTTTGGAATTTATTCTCCATTTTCCCCCAAAACAAAGTAAAACTAAAAAATGACTCGAATTATTGGATTTGAAACCTTATTTGATATACCCTAGCATTAATTAAATAAAAATTCTAAACCAAATAAAACCTCAAAAGGTCTCCCAAATGGTTTCATTTTTAGCATCCCACAAGATTTCATCTTAGGAACCTCAACTTTACAACCTAAAGATATTAAAAGAACTAAAATATATTAAAAGAAAGAAAGAATGAAAGGCTTATTTGGATCAAATATGTTCACTGGAGGCAGGGCAAAAAGAAAGAAACTATTTTCAAGTCCCACATTTATATAGAGAGTGTCAGAGACAGTGATGAAAGGAGGAAAGAATGGGATAGTGACATGTGGGGTGGTGATGAGGCAATGGAGTGAAAATCTTAGGAGTTAAGATTGGTAGTGGACAAGCCTAAGTGATTGATAAGCAAGAGTTTATTGTTTCTTCTTCTTTTTCTTTTACTTCTTAACAACACTACTGCTACCCCTAATCATAACAATAAAATAAAATAATAATAATAATAATAACAATATTAAACTTTGTCCCAAAAACACTGTCTGACATATCTATATTGTCTGATAAAAATTATATTTGGATTCTAATGGTATTCTTCAAAATATTATTTTCCCAACACAATATCTTTTTCTTAAATTCACCACTATACACCTTACACGATAATGTTAAGTATTCAAATCCCTAAAATGTGCATGCTAAGCATACTAAAAAATAATCCACTTAAAGATATTCATAAACTCCACTACGTTAAACCCCAAAATCTACGTTCACGACGACCACACTTTTAGGGTCATGCGAGGTGCTCACTGGTAGGGCGTTACAGATACTGCTAAAAGTTTGCGTCAGTTTTCAGCGATGGTTTAAGCTACACTAAATATTTTTTACGTTTTAAAAAATAAATATTCCAGGAGTTTATGATATGTGCTTAATTGTCTATATTTCTATGTGTTATTTTCATCGTTTTAAGAGATTTTTAATATGTAAAAATACATATTTTAGACTAATACCCTTTATTCTTGTCTTAGGTGCCTTCTAAAAGAGAAAACGATGAAAGGAAATCAAAACGAGCAAAAACGGAATGAAAACGACGAAAACGATTCTGATAGCATCAACAAGGCAGACCTACCGCCTGAGGTAGGCCAACCTACCGCCGATGGTAGGTCTTGGAGTCACCAGCGGAACTAGGATAGAAGCCTAACGGCGACAGTAGGCTACCCCTACCGTCGATGGCAGGTCCCGGAGGAAAAAGAGTAATTTTTGGGCAGAACACTATCGCGGACGGTAGGGCTCGACCTACCATGCATGGTAGGTCCCGACTGTAGCAGTTATAATCTAATTTTAATTCTGATTTGATGTAATTTTTTCCTAGTAATAGGTAACTCTGCCATTAAGGAGAAATGAAGTAGTTAGTAGGCAATTAGGGGTGAATTTAGATTAGATAATTCCTCAAAATTTACATTCAATTAGTTAGGTAATCATTAGAATTTATGTAATTTAGTTCTTGGAGATCAAGATTCGAAGATCCAACATCAAGATTTTGAACTTCAATTGGGCAACTCGAAGACGAGCTCGGGAGACATTCAAGACTGTGATTCCGATTTCAAATTTCCTCCTAAGCTTTCTTTTCTTTACTTTTTAGTGAATTCAATGTATAATTTCAGTTTTTATACAATGATTAGTGAATAGTTTTTTGTGTTTGGGTGAGAGTTGAATCCTAGTTCTTGTTTACAATGATTTTGGTTTAATTTGATGAATTCGATGTTTGTTTTTAATTGAGTTGTCTTCCAATTGTACTTATTTACAAATTAATTGTCGCGAGATTAGATTTATCACAAGATTGTTCGGAATTTAAAAAGGAAGAGCATTCTAGGGCAACCAATTGGGGGTTAATTGGGGCAATTGATTAGATATATGATATTGCACTTTTAGGTCCTTTAAATCACCTTTTAATTATTGCGCTCATAATTGATTCAGGAGAAAAGAGATTTTCCTCTAAGGATTAGTGAGTAGGGTGGCTTTGCCTAGAGATAGGGATTGCCCGATTAGTAGTGATGACCCAACTTCATTAATTCAACATCGTTTTCTTTAAAATTTTCCAATTGAATTAGTAACAAGGATTAGAGGATTCCATTATCCAAACTCTTGTTTTAATAGTTTTTAAACCGTAATTTTGTTACTTTGCTTTCTTTAGTTGTTAAATCGTTTTAAATTTTTAGTTAATTCTTTTTCAAACTAACTTTTCTTTAGACTAAAAGTTAGACAGGACGATTTGTACTTAAGCCTTTACCATTCCTCAAGATTCGACACTTGGGTATAACTTTTTATCACAGTGATAGGTACACTTGCCTCTTGCTTAGTTTAGTAGTTCATCTCCTATTTTTAAAACATACACATCAAGTTTATAACCCTCGCTAAAATTTCTATATTTTTTAAAAAATTAATTTGCAGGAGTATTAGACCCCCCTATAATTTATTTTGCTTTTAAAAAGCATAAATGGTTCAACTACTCAAGAAAATATTTATTATTTAAACAATACACTATGGCGTAATGAAGATACAACTTTAGCTAGAATTTGCAAGAAATTCAAGTAAACAATATCAAGTTAGCTTATTTACATGCTTATATTAGTTTTTTTTTTTTTTTTGTCGAAAATGAAAAGATATTATTAAAATAAAAAGATATAGCAGTAAAGACTACAAAGAGATTTCATAAGTTGAAGAACAAAAAATATCATCCAAAGCACTAATCTTATTAGTTTGCACTGATTGCCACTCCTGTGCTTGGGCCTCAACCCACCGCACCATGGCCTCACTATCGACTGCCTCTTCTGAGAAAACCCAAGCATTATGCTTGTTCCAAATACCATGAAGACCAACATGAAAAAGCATGTCCCATTGTCAACAAGGATTGAGAAGTAAAGTATAAAAAATTTTGTGATAAACAAGCAATCCATTCACGGCCTGAAGAACTCTCGACAAAACCATGCCATCTATCAGGTCTAATCAACTTCTTCCAAACCCTACGCACCCATGAACAGTCCCCAAGAAATGGAGGGATGTTTCCACCATATGATCACACACAGGACAAAAAGGATCATCACCATAATACCTATTGAACATGAGGCCCTTAATTGCCAACCGATCATGGTGTGGACGTCAAACCATAAGTCTATATTGAGGGCCCTTGAACTCCCACACATGCTGCTAATCTGCCACATCAGTTGCAGGCGGCAGTCCACATGCCAGAAGCTCACCCAACTTAATTAAAAACTTCTTCAGTAAGCTCTCCGTATCATATATAAAATACCAACAACCTGCACCAATAATCATTCAAACGTTAATGTTCACAACAAAACACATGTACATTTATATATACAAATGATAGAAAGAAATCTTAAATGATCAAATCATCATACTGAAGAAAAGAAAAGGTCAAAAGTATCGTTTGTTAAAAGATTAAATAATCTTCTCTAACAATCACCTCTATTTAATTGATTGAAAAATAGAATAGAAAAGAAAAGAAAAGAGGAAAACAGTTTCAATTAAGAGGAATTTTTGTTTTAATCTATACTTTTTAGAGGATTTTTTTTTAATCTACACTTTTTTTATCCCTTGAATTTATTTGTTGCACGATCAGCTTCTTGAAACTCAGCATTCCAAGGAGCCCATATAACTCCATCAAGTTTGAGAGTGGCCTCCTTAATGCTACTAGAAGTACAAATTCAATGGTTGATACAACTATGGTCCCTATGGAATTAAAGGTACACACTTATGAAATACAAATTTTGGTGGTCATTAATGCTATTTACAAATTTTGTGCTTTCTTTAATGAGATTTACAAATTTTGTGCTTTTTCAAATTTTATCCACATGAAATCAAAGAGTATTTTTCAGGATTGTAACTGAAGGTTCCGATCTTCTACCAAAATAATAAAAATAAAATTTCAACTCATACTAACAACGAGATGTACCCCTGACTAGACATGCTTCAGTAGCATCCACAATATCAAAATTGGCCTGCTTAGACTTATTTTTCTAGCAGCGGGATGAATCTTGGGTCAAATGTGCTTCAAAATCATGCGCAAAATCTGAATTTTATTGCTCCTGCAAATATTTCTTGAACAAGGGGAATGGAAATTTCAATGTGAAATTACAGAATGTGAAATTTGCAGCTCCTTTTTAATAACTCTTTAAGAACAGCAAACCAGCTACTAAATTGGACCACACAGAGAGGCTCTTTAGCATTACTTGCTCCAAGTTTTAGTACTAGGATTTCCAACTCATGTCTAGCTTCTTTTGGCAATAAATAGAACAATATTCCAGTCATGCTCATTCCTTAAAGTCCTGGGGTTCCATCATTTGTGCCTATTTCTAGTAGAATAAATGCAAATATTGTTCCTTTTATGCCTCATCGCCATAAACCAACTCGGCTATTTTCCAGATCTGCTGCAACAACTATATCTAAAGAGTTTGCGATCTCCAAACTCCTAATCCAATCCATGCTTCAACACCTTGTACCCTTCTAAAATGTTGCGCCCGGTATAAGAGGCTATACGAAAAGCTTTCCCCAGGTCACACTCCCTAATGTCTCCATATTTAGCGAATAAAACCTGAGCCCCCAATTGCTCATGGCTTTGAAGAAGCCTCCATGCAGTTCGGGCAAGGACTGTAATGTTTTACATCCTTCATGTTCTTCAGTCCTAGCCCTCCATAATCTTTAGGTTGGAAAATTCTTGCCCAAGAAACTGTGTGGAATTTGGAACAATCCTCATGGTCACCCCATAGAAAGTCAAGGTTAGCCTTCTCATGTAATTTCAAAGTATGTACTGATGATCAAGGTTTTCTGCATCCCATAGCTCGCTAGAGTGGAGGTAGAGGTCTAAACTAGAACCAATCTTGATGCCATGGACATATTACGCCCCTTCAAGCACTAAGTTTCCTCCAAGTTTTTTCTACCAAAAAGTGATACGTCCTTTTCCCTACATGCCGATGGAGTAGGGGCCTACCAAGATACTACCCAAATCATGAGTTACAGGGATGCCAAATTTGAGGAAATCCTAGAAGATAGGTCCATCCTAGTGTTAGTCGAAAACAGCAATCGGGATTTCTCCATGTTTACTCTTTGGCCTAAGTAAGAATAGAACTGTTGTAGAATCCCTTCCATGACTGATGCCTGTTTCGTAGAAGCTACTCCAAACAATAGCAAATCATCTACAAAACATAAACGGGAGAGCATTGGACCCTTCTTCGATAGCATAATTCTATTCCATAATCCCGCATCAACAATTGAACGAATATAATGGCTCAGGATCTCCTTTCACAACACAAATAGGTAAGGTGATAGCGGATCACCTAGCCTGATTCCCCTTGATGGTTGGAAGCTCTCCAGTTGAACACTGTTCCAAATTATAGAGAGAGAAGCTTCGGAAGTGCAGTTCATAATCAGCCTTACAAAATGATAATTGAATCTAACATGTTGTAAAACTTTCTCCAAAAAGTCCTATTCGATTCTATCATAAGCTTTCTCCTGATCAATTTTGATAACAATTAGACCTTGCTTTCCTTTCTTTCTCCTTATGGTGTGAATGACCTCTTGAGCTAGAATAATGTTGTTCGCTGCTTGCCGACTCGGTATAAAACTACTTTAGGTATCACTTGTGAGTTTTTCCATCAAGGTTTTGAGATGATTAGCAATCACTTTTGTTTTAATCTTCATAAGGACATTACAGAGGGCAATTGGTCTAAATTGTGTTACCAATTCTTGAAAATCCTTTTTTTTTTCTTATCAAGGTGATCAAAGTAGCATTAAAATTCTCCGGGACCATGTTTAAAGACCTGTTGAATAAATTTAGAACAAGAAGGCCTAATAACATCCCAATATTTCTAATAAAAGCTAGAAGAACACCGTTTGGCCCTGGGGCCTTATTAGATCCCATTTAAAAAACTTCCGCTTTGATTTCACCCTCCGACACCTCATGATTGAGCCACTGCTTATCAGAATGTGAGAGCAATTGGAAATTCCAAGCAGAAATATAACACATAGCATGCAGTTCCAAAGTGTAAAGTTTAAGGAAAAAGTCTCTAACCAACTGTTGCATTACCTCTTGATCTTGAATCCAAGTGTCATTCGAGTCCTTCAACATAGAGATATTCTGCTTCTTTTTCTTCAGAAGAGTTGAGATATGAAAAAAGCGTGTATTACGCTCTCTCTTCACAAACCATTTCGATCGAGGATTTTTGAACCAGAATTGGTCTTCTTGTTTTAATATTTTCTCATAATCCACCAGCAGGCTTTTTCCCATATTAGTTAAGAAAGCTGAAAGGCCTCGCTCTGATTCTTTTTGAATACCCTTTAGTCTTACTAGACATGACTTCTTTCGGCCAAAAATATTCCCAAAGGAATCTTTGTTCCAATCAGTAGCCACCTGCATGAAATTGTTAAGCATATGCATGAAATCATCATTTGTCACATTCCAATGAGCCTAAAGCACCTGTCTAAATCCCTCATGCTCAAACCAATCAGTGAGCATATGAGAAGGCTTCTGGCTGGTAGAGATATGATCAGGCCGTTAAGAGATAAAAATAGGGCAGTGGTCACTGAAGGTTCGAGCCAAATGATTAACACATGCTTGAGGGAATAAATGAAGCCATTAAGAGTTTCAAAATGCACAATAAAGTCTCTCCATAATGAGTTGGCCACCGCTTCTTTTATTTACCCCTTGTAAACCTAGGGCTCGAGAAACCCAAGTCTATAAGATTACAGGATTCCAATGCGTATGCAAGACAAGACTTTTATTAATATTACGACCACCAAACTTACTTGACAAAAGTAGGACTTGACTAATCACCAACAAGGAACCAAGGAAGATTGAACCATGATCCCAATTGTTCAAGATAGTCCCACAGAAGTTCTCTAAAAACTGGTTTAGGAGAAGCATAAATTGTCGAAAAAATCCAGCTAACTAAGCCCCTCTTTTGATAGCCGTAGTAAGAATTTGGTCATGAACACTAAGAATCTCCATATCAATCCTCCCATCATCCCAAAAATCCAAATACCGCCCGAGAACTCATTAGCTTTGGAGGCAACCAGTGTACTAACATGGGATTTTTGTATGATAATATTTGCTGCATAACTAGAAACCTTGGTCTCCCCCAAGACAAGAATAACAGGTCTATAAATATGCAAAAAATAAAATAATAAGGAAAGAAAATTTGAAGAAGCTGCACCTCGGTAATTCAAAGAGACACTCCATGGATAACATAGGAAGAGGGGTGGTTATCGTGCTCCATGGGGTCGCCAATCCCAGGAGAGGAATGCAGAATATTTTGGATAGAAGGGAGTTCTCCCATCACAACCTCGCCTCTACTATCGTCACCTTGCAAAGGAGTAACAGATGCAGCAATAGAATTTTGAATCGAATCTTAGGCTTGTTGAGCAGGTCCTGAGGGTGAACCTCTGATCATTGTAAGCTTTAGGGGCCAAGCTCGTAGGCTGTCTAGCCAAAGTTTTTGGTCTTGATTCTCTACTAACCAGCTTTAGTCCAAGCGTTCTGCTATTCTGGACTGCTGAGGTGACCTTGGTCACTTTGGGCTTGACCGAGCCCGAGGTCACACTTTTAGCTGGAAGCCTAGTAACTTTGGTGGTCCGCTAGGCTCTTCCTCCTCATGGGCGGAACCAGACACTTTTGGAAACAAGAAGGGATTTGGATAGATTTTAGTCTCTCCTGAAACGAATTAATATCGTGACTTCCACCATTTCCTAAACAAAATATGACTAGGGAACCTGAACTAATTACAACTCATAAATATACTTAGTTTAGGAGTTTATAAGGACTAATCCTATTTAAATAATAATTATATTCACATAATTATCTTTAATACTCTCAAGTTGGAGCATGAATATCAGAAATGCCCAACTTAGATGCTAATCGATGAAAGTGTGCAGGATGAAGAGCTTTTGTGAGAATATCAGCAGGCTGAAATTCGCTGCGAATGTACGAGGGAACAATAAACCTTGCTTGAAAAGCATCACGAAAAAAATGACAATCAATTTCAATATGCTTTGTACGCTCATGGAAGACAAGATTTTCGGCAATGTGAAGAGCAGCTTGATTATCATAATGTAATAGAATGGGGCGAGTTATGGGCATACGAAGATCACGTAATAGGCTAGATAACCACTTTAACTCACGTAAAGTCATTGCCATAGAGCGATATTCAGTTTCGGCAGAAGAGCGAGAACCGGTATGTTGTTTCTTCATTTTCCGAGAAATAGGAGACCCACCAAGGGAAATAAAATAGCCAGTAATAGATCGTCTAGTAATTGGGCAGATAGCCCCATCAGAATCACAACATGCAGTCAATAAAAGTGGAGATTGAGATTGAAGAAGAATGCCACGTCCAGGACTACTCTTGAGATAGCGGACAACTCTGATAGCCGCATTCCAATGAGTGTGGTGAGGAGCGTACATAAACTGAGCGAGCAAGTGAATAGAATAAGCGAGCTCAGGTCGAGTAAGAGTAAGGTAGATCAGCTTACCAATGAGTGCGGTATCGTTCCGAATTGGTAAAATAAGCGTCAGTTGCCTTAGCTAGCTGATGATTGGGTTCAATAGGTGTAGATGCGGGCTTTGATTCTAACAAACCAGTTTTGAAGAGAATTTCCAATGTGTACTTGCGTTGGCATAAAAATAAACCCGAAGGATTTCTTGCGACTTCAATACCCAAAAAATATTTGAGAGGACCCAAATCCTTCATATGAAAACATTGTTTAATGAAATTTTGAATTTAGTAAGAGTGAGTAGTGAATTTCCAGTAATTAATAAATCATCCACATAAATTAGGACACATAAAAAGATGTTCCCTCTTGATATGTAAATAGAGAATAATCTGCATAAGATTGAGAAAAATCACACTTTCGAAGAGCGGTAGTTAGTTTTGAAAACCAACACTGAGGAGCTTGGCGAGGGCCATATAAAGATTTTTTTTCAGAAGACAAACCTATCCGCGGAAAGAGGAACGAAACCCAGGTGACGGTCGCATATAAACTTCTTCCTGTTAAATCTCCATGAAGAAATACATTGTGAACATCCATTTGATGAATGGGCCAATTTCGAGCAGTAGCGATAGAAAGTAAAGTTGAATTGTGACCATTTTTGCAACGGGAGCAAAGGTGTCCGTAAAGTCAATACCTATCATTTGTGTGTTTCCCAAGATTACCAAGCGGGCTTTATATCGTTCGATAGTACCATCTTCTTTGTGCTTGATACGAAAGACCCATTTACTCCCCAAAGCGCGTTTTCCAGGAGGCAACGGCATTAAGGACCATATGCCATTCTTTTCGAATGCATCAATTTCTTGCCTCATAGCGGCACACCAGAGAGGATAATAAACTACTTCAGAGTAGTTGGTTGGCTCAGATTCTGTGACGACAGATGCTAAAAATTACCTGTGTGAAGGAGAAAATTTTCGATAGTCCACAAATTGTGTTATAGGATAAAGAGACGTACCTGAGAGGTCCAAAGAGGGTGAAGGACCAAAAGAGGAATGAGATATAGCATTACAGTCAAAATCTCGGAGTCGAGCGGGAATCTTTTTAATACGATTACTTTTCCTCGGAGCTATTATTTTCGTGGGCTGTAATGGAGAAGGAGGATAGACGACTGTTGGATTTGCAACTAAATTCTTGGAGTGGTCTGGACCAGCCACTTCAGAAGCTGGGATGCTGGAATGGAGTAACTGGGCTTCAGAGTGGACTGGACCAGGGAAATCTGAGGTTGGGCAGCTAGAAAAGAGGCGCTGGGCCGCGCCATCACCAGGAAGTGAATCGTTCAGGCCAGGTGTGTTGGGCTGCACACACTGGGCCGCGCCATCATCAGGAAGGAGCTCGGTTGGGCCAGGTGAGCTGGGTTGCACTCGTAGGGCCGCGTCATCAGGGAGAGGGCCAGTCAAGCTGGAATGTTCGCGTGGGTTGTGTAGGCCGCGGGCGCTAGGTCAAGAAAAACGTTGGGCTGAGGGAGTCGCTGGACCAAATGAGTTAGCAGATTGTGAGATGCGGTCACTGGGCCACGCATGCGGGGCTGTGGGCTCTTTCTCCTTGTGTCTTGTTGGGCTATTTCTTGCTGGGCTGCTTGGCTAAAAGGTTGTGTGACTCCCCCTTTCTTGTAGGCCCAATATTTGTTCCCCAAAATTGTAAGAATTTGTAAAATCTGGAGTGCATTGTGGGTTCCAAATCTTTGTAGGGAAACCTTGTTTCATCAAAAATTACATCTCTAGACACGATGAACTTCTCCCTTTTCAAGTCATAAAATCACCAACCTTTCTTGTTGAGTGGATAGCCAAGGAAGACACATTCAGTTCCGAGCTCGAAATTTGTCTCTAGGAAGGTCATGATCATGGAAATATGCTAGACACCCAAAGCTTTTAATGTGAGAATATGAGGGTTTTCTATCATAAAGTGACTCATAAGGGGTTTTTCCATGTAATAATAAAGAAGGTGTGTGATTTATAAGATAACCAACTATCAATACACATTCTCCCCAAAATTTTATAGGCAAATTAGCTTGAAACCTCAAAGCCCGAGCTACATTTAAAATATGTCGATACTTGCGTTCAACCCTTCCATTTTGTTGTGGGGTGCCAGTAATGGTACTTTGATGGATTATGCCATGGGTGGAAAAATACAACTTTAGAGATAAATTCTGTGCCATTATCACTACAGACTATCTTGACAGTTTTGTGAAATTGTGTTTTGATCATGGCAAAGTAATCTTGAAGAGTAGACGGAACTTCACTTTTCTCAGAAAGTAAATATATCCAAACAGCCCTAGAATAATCATCTAGTATGGTAAGAAAATATGAATCACCTATAGTTGACACGGTCTTGTATGGGCCCCATAAATCACAATGGATTAAGTCAAAAACTGTAGATGCTTTATTGATGCTAAGAGAAAAATAATCACGAGTTTGTTTAGCATGTAGACAAATGTTACAAGGAGACCTTCCAGTTCTAGAGTCTTTAGAAATACCCAAAAAATTATTCACTACAAAATCTAAATGATGTCCCAACCGTATATACCATAATGTGCTGGAATTAAGAACCGTGCTAGAAAAAGCGTACAATGCCTTCAATTCCATAGGTTTGTAGAAGAAAATTCCATTCCTCTGCTCACTCACTCCAATAGGCCTCATCGAGATATGGTCTTGTATAACACAAAAGTTGTCAGAGAGAGTGATAAAATACCTCGAGTCTCGTGCCAATTGAGACAAAGATATTAAATTGCATTTGAGTTCAAGAATTAGCAACACTCGGTGGAGTTTTAATCTAGGACTCAAAGAAACTGTTCCTTCTTGTAGAACAAGAGTCTTGGCACCATTAGGTAATCCAATAATGTATGGACAGATAGGATTTATATTTTTTAAAAAAAATTTCCTACCAGTCATATGTTGAGAACATCTTGAATCCAAAATCCATAAATTTTTCATAACAGATAATTTTTCAGATTGAGTATTGTTTGAATTATTTAAGGCAGTCAACAGCTTTGACCGTTACTGCTGGTGCTCTGCCCGATCGGCCTGCTCGGCCCGGTGCTGTCTTCTTCCCCAGCTAGAAAGTCGCCGCTGCTGGAGGTTTCTGCCGCAATCCTTCCACGCCGGACTAAAGTGGAGTTGGCCCAAGCTTCTAATGGTCGTCCTCCGTCCGTTGTGCGGGCTCTCGGCATCGGCTGCTGCTGTCGTCCTCCTCGTTCAGATCTGCCGCCGCGCCATCCTCTGCCATTGCATGCCGATGGAATGCCGCAACCGGTGGTGGGTTGAGGTGAGCTCTGCGGCCACCACTTCGGATATCCCACCAGCTGGAAGCAGCCGGCGACATCGTGTCTGGCCCTCTTGCAGTATATACAGTAAAGTTTTGACGAAGGTGAGCGGCGATCTGCTCTGGCAGCGGCTTCGGCGGGGGCGAGGACAGCACCGTCGCCGATGTAGTCTCCTGCTTGTGTTAAATTTTTATACTGTTCTTCTTTGCAAATTTGAGCAAGAACTGTTCGTAACTTGGGCATGGGTTCT
Source organism: Catharanthus roseus (assembly GCA_028651295.1). Taxonomy (NCBI): domain Eukaryota; kingdom Viridiplantae; phylum Streptophyta; class Magnoliopsida; order Gentianales; family Apocynaceae; genus Catharanthus; species Catharanthus roseus. The sequence continues at coordinate 3,556,984 of JAPQWS010000153.1, read as the reverse complement.
TGTTGAATCATATAGGAATGGACAGTGCCATAAATTACACTATTTAATCCCATTAAAAATTGAAAAACCTTTTTGTTTTCTCTTTGTTTTATGATAAAAGTCAAGAGTTCTGTATCTGTGCTGGACAGGAGTTGAGTATAGTTTTCTAATTCATCCCATAACTTTTTCAAATGTGAAAAATACACGTGTATCGAATCTCTGCCTTGTTTACAATTTGCCAATGCACCATTTAATTCGTATATTCTTGGCCCGGTGCCAACGAAGAATCTTTCCTTCAAATCTGTCCATAATTCATCAGCTCTCTCGGAGTGATATATGGTAGATCTGAGAGAGAGTTCGATAGTGTTGAGAATCCAAGAATTTACTAGGTTATTGATTTCCCACCATTCTTCCTCTTTGTCTGGGTCATCTTTTGGAATGAGAATTATTCTGTTAATAAATCTCAACTTCTTCTTTGATCTCAAGGCCAAACGCATGGCTCTTACCCATTCTGCATAATTAGTATCTTTCTCGGTCTTTTGTACCTGGACTGTTGTTAGGATCAGTCCAGGTCCATCAGCGGATGCTACATAGTAAACATCTTTCTTCATTCGCCGAACATGGGTTTCTTCCACCATGTCGTCATCAACATTGCCAATATTGTCGTTACTCATTATGAGAGGTTTTAGACAATTGGCTCTGATACCATGAAAGATTCCAGTAAGGAAAACAATCCAATGTTTTCTGTCTCATTAATGGCAAATAGTGTACATTATATAATGTGTCAATATGACGAATCCTAAACAAAATATGACTAGGAAACCTGAACTAATTACAACTCATAAAATATACTTAGTTTAGTAGTTTATATGGACTAATCCTATTTACATAATAATTATATTTTATGTAATTATCCTTAATATTTAGTGAACAATTATATTTTTATTAAGTTAAAAAAATAAAAAATTGGCTATTAATAACATCCATTAACTATTTTCATATTAATTTTTTTTCTACATATAATATTTAATTTGATTTATTTGTTATACAATATGAATTTTTCTCTATGGCAGTATGTAGTTCCTATGATCAAAGATTATTCTGAGACTCAATATTATTAAATGGAATCCTTATTCATAGTTGGTGGATTGAGATCAAACTAGAGTTTGATTTGTGATGGGGCATATGGGAAATTTCTTTTGTTTTTCTACATGAATGAAGTGGAAGATGTGAAAGTAATCTGCTCCATATTCTTATTGATATGGTCTTATGCCTAAAGAGTGGGCTACATTTTAGTGATTATGCTAATAACTATGTGCTGCTGTATTATCAAAAAAAAAAAAAAAACTGTTGCTGGCCTACTGAACCTTATACTCTTGCGGAGGCCCTGATGTGACTATTTGTTAAATCTTGGGTTGATGCAATACAAAGAATACGAACTGTTCAGAATCTCATAGACTTCATTTTCTTAGTAATTAGTTTACTACAAGCACTACACAGAATGTTGAGAACTTGTAAACAAGCTTAGATTTAAGCTTAAGTAGTTTAAGAAGCATATAGTTATGATTATAGTTATGATTAATATAGAGGTTGGAAAAGAGAGAATGCTACCAGAATGCTCTCTACTTCTCGGCTAATTTGATCATCTCAGCCAATCCCTCTTTTTAATTCATTCCTTCCATAGAATATCTCTTTCCCCCTATATCTTATTTCTTTTTTTTTTTTCTTCCTTATTCCATGCTTCATCATATCTCTCTTATTACTCCTTCCTTTTCTGAAACATTCTCGCCATTAGCAGAGGATTCCTTTCCTATTGCAGCAGGCACCACCAACGGTCACCATGGCTGGAGAATAGGCTGCTTCGGCAGCCGCTGTTGAAGAAAATCCATGGAAAAAGAATCATTTGCTGATTTGTTTCATTCAAATAAACCAGTTGCCGCTGCTCCAACCGTTAAACTAATTCAGACATACAAGGAAGAACCGACACTTATTCTTAGAGAGGAGGATACGTCATCCGCTGCCCCTTTCAGTTGTGCACTCATTGGAAAATTCTCCTACGGGAAGCCCTCAATGGAGACTCTACGACAAGATTTTCTGAAACTCGAACTAATTCCTTCTCAATCAGGTGGCTTAATCCACGACACATCCTTTTTTGCCTTGCTCTTGAAGAGGACTATATGAAGATTTGGTTGTGGGGGCAATGGGCCTTCCAAGGATTTCCCATGCGAGTATTCAAATGGAGTCCCAAATTTCATGTTTCTGCCGAACCATCAATAATCCCCAGTTGGATAATCTTTGAGAATCTACCGGTTCACCTATTCCAAAAGGCCACCTTGTTCTCATTGGCGAGTGCCATTGGTAAGCCATTAAAGTTGGACGAACCAACTGCTAACCTAACAAGACCTAGCATTGCAACAGTTTGCATAGAACTTGATCTCTTGAAACCCCATGTTTATCCTATTTGGATTGGCGCATCACCGGGGAAGGGTTTTTGGCAGTTGGTGGGCTATGAAGACGTCCTATCATACTGCTCTTCTTGCAGGAGGTTAGAATGTTCAATGGAGGCTGGTAAACGCTTCCCATGCCCTCAATCTCAAAATGCTCTGCCACACCCTTCAAAGAACGCTCTAGAAAAACCTGCAGAAACATCAACGCAGGGATGATGAAAACTAGAATCTTGTTGCCGCTTTTTGCTTAGCTACTGAGGAAAATGCTGACAATGCTCGTGTTGCCCAAAAACTGAATGATGCACCGATTCCTCTACCAATTGGGCAGCTCATTGATGACGTACACATATTACTTCAAATCCAAAGCAATGCAGAATATTCCGGAGAACAGAAGGATGACGCACAATTGCTCCAGCAAGATGAGACTACCAATGTTTCTGATTCAGAAATACAACATGGAAATGATACTAACCCTCTTCTCCTTACTTCATCTCCTTCATCTGTTGGGTAGCAGGACACTCAAACCACAACTTGAGTTACTATGATAAAGGGGAAGGAGAACGGTAAGTCCCATGGTAATGGCAAAGCAGTCCCGAAATCAGTCCGAATTAAGAACTATTGATTGCTGCTTTCATGTTTTTGTTTTTCTCTCATCTTTTTGTTTGTCATGAATAGTCTAATTTGAAATGTGCGTGATATATCGAATTCGGCATCTTTAGCTCGCGTAAGATCTCTCTGCTCCTCCTTAAAGCTTAATTGTCTCACTCTTATTGAGCCGCTTGTGGATATTTCTCAATGTGCTACCTATTGGCTTAGGCTAGGTTTTGATAAGTACAGTAGCACTACTAATGGTAAGCTTTGGCTCTTTTCGCATTCTTCACTATCCACTGATATGGTCTATATTACTGATCAGTTACTCCATGTTTCTTGTAACGGTATGGGTTCTGACTGTATCTATTGTACTTTTTTTATGTTAGATGTTCTTAAATTGAGCATCAACATCTCTGGAATGATCTTATCACTCTTTCTGCTAACAGTACTGGTCCCTGGCTCATTGGTGGTGATTTTAATGTTGTTTTCTCTACTTGTGAATACATATGTACTCTTCCCTCATCCCTCCCTTGCAGAGAATTTGCTGATATGATTGATGCTTGTGGGCTATGTGATGTTCCTTTCACTGGTCGCCTCTATACTTGGTGTCGCAGCTCCGTACCCCTCAACTGGAAAAGATTAGACCGAATCATGGTAAATCTTTCTTGGAATTCCTATTTCTATACCATGCAGGTGGAGCATCTTCACAGGATTCTTTCAGACCATTCCCTTATTTTATTTTCCCCCTCCTTAATTAATGCCACTTCTTCCTCTGGTTTCGTTTTCAGAATATGTGGATTCATCACTCTTCTTTTTTGGATACTGTTAACCAAGTTTGGAAGGAGGAGCAGTATGGTAATGGTATGCAGATTTTATCAGCTAAGCTTAAGTAGTTGAAAATTTCCCTCAAGCAATGGAACAGGGGCAGTTTTGGCTCAATTCACCGAAACATTAGCACGGTGGAGAATGAGATCCTTAAGTTGGAGTATATCTATGAAGAGAACCCTGTTGAACAAAATACGGAGCTTCTACACAAAGCTAAGGTAAAATACACTTACCATAAAAAGAATGATGAAGTCTTTTGGTGACAGCAATCTCGGGTTAAATGGTTCAAAGATGGGGATGCTAACACCTCTTACTTCCACCAGTTTTGCAGGAATCGACGGAATCAACTCTTTATCTCAAAAGCTAAAAATAATTCCAGAGCTTGGTTCATTAACCATGATGAGATCGTCAAGAGGGAGTTAATTATTTTTTTCATCTTTTACAGGATTCTGGCACTTATTTACACAGTCCGGATTTATACAAAGTTGTTCCTACATTAGTAACCGGGGAGCATAATGTCATGTTGGACCACCTACCCAATCTTGAGGAAATCAAAAAGGCGGTGTTCTCCCTTGATAAAGATAGTGCCCCTGGCCCGAATGGCATCTCAGGTATCTTCTTTACACATTGTTGGGACATTATTAAACAAGATGTTCTTTATGCTATACAGGATTTCTAGTCTGGTGTCCCTATGCCAAAAACCTTCACAAGTTCCATGATCATTCTCATTCCCAAATACCCTAATCCTTCAGCCTTCGGTGATTTCTGGCCTATTAGTCTTTGCAACTTCACTAGTAAACTTATCACTAAGATTATGGCATTGAGGTTAGCTCAGCTTCTTCCTTCCTTCATTTGCACTAATCAATATGCTTTTGTGAAAGATAGGAATATCACTGATAATATGTTGGTTGCCTTTGAGCTGGTTCATTCTATAAGTCGTAAAGTACGTGGTAATAACTTTATTATTTTATTAAGCTTGACATGCCAAAAAAGCTTTTGACAGAGTCTCCTGGGGTTTTTTTATATGATGTCTGCCTTTCTTTTGGTTTTAGTTCTCATTTCATAAATCTTATCAAAAATACTTTGGAGCATAATTTCTATCAATGAAGCTCCACAGGATTTTTTCCAAGCTTCCAAAGGGGCTGAACATGGGGATCTTCTCTCACCCCTCCTCTTTATTCTTATGGCAGAAGTTTTGTCTAGAGGTATTAATTATTTAATTCTTAATGGGTTGTGGGTTCCTATAATGTCCCTAAGGGTTGTGTTACTGTTTCCCACTTAGCTTTTGCCGATGACTTTATTATTTTTACTAATGGTTCTAAGGCGAATCTCCACAAACTGATGGATTTTCTTGCTCACTATCAAATAAGTTCTGGTTAGAAAATCAACTCCCATAAGAGTTCCTTTTATGTTTCTAAGAAATGTCCGTCTAGTCAGATTTCTATTATTCAGGAGGCCACTAGCTTTCTTCGAAAAGATTTTCGTTCACCTACCTTAGATGTCCTATCTTTGAGAGTCAGAAAAAGTCCATCTATTTTCAAGATACTATCAACAAAATCCAGACTAGAATTGAAGGATGGCAACATAAGCTTCTTGATATGGGCGGGTGTCTCATTCTGATCAAGCATGTTCTTAACTCCATCCCTCTGCATCTCTCGGTGGCCATCAGCCCCCTAAACAAGTTCTCAAGGAGATTGACCATCTCCTCTCTCAATTTTTTTGGGCTCCTAAGAGGGGCGGGATAAGCATCATTTGAAAGCTTGGTCCTCCATTTGCTCCCTCCTTTACTATAATGGGTTGGGTATCTTTTCTTTAGCTCAGATCATCACAACCTTCTCTTATAAACTTTGGTGGAACTTTCGCACTAAAGATACTGAAAAAACCTTAGGAGGAGGGTGAATAAAGTTTTTGGCTAATTTTTAAAAAATCTTTTGTGTGATTAAAAGATAAACCTCTAATTTTGTTTGAGAAATAATTCCAAAACTCTTTTTAATAAAATTCCCAACCAAACAAAATCGTATAGTTATGACAATCAAGCAAAAATCATAGAACAAACAGGCTCAACAATTTATAGTGGTTCACTCTCTCAAAGAGGTACATCCACTACCTTGAGTCAACACTCAAAGATTTTTCAAATCCACTATTAACAAAGTATCCAACAATCACAATTTTGAGGATCACCCACTAAGGGTTTTGCAAGCAACTTCAATTTCCAACACAAATGCAATCAAAGGATAACCCAAGGGTTTTTTCAACACAAACCTTTGATATTAATAAAAGAGATGAGTAAAGAACAATGTTACCAAGTGAACTTGAGAAGGAGAGATACAACTCAATTGAATGCTTCTACAAGCTGCTCTTTACTTCTTTTTGATGAAGATCAACAATGAAGCTCAAGAAGATGTTTTTGTGAGATAAAAGGTGTTTAAAAAGGAATGTACTTTAAGGCTCTTTAAAAGTTCTTAAATGATCTCAATAATTATTTCACCAAACTTCTTGCTTTACACCTGATTAAAAATTCAATATATATAGGAAAGAAGTAACCATTACTGTCTCTGTAACGGTAATATTTTTCATAGTAAAACAGAAAACCGGACGACCGGTTTCTAAAAACGGACATCCGATTGCCTTTTACAAGAAAATCGGATGAGCCATTTTCTGAAATAGGACGACCAGTTTTGAAACAGAAAGATTCGGATGCATCCTACAAAAATTGGACGATCGATTTTTCTAAAACTAGAAAATTGGACGACTATGTTTTTCTGAAAAAGATTCAACCAGTATTTTACAAGAAACGAGCTTTCCTTCCTATTTCAAAACATGTATTCTTGATACTCTTTTAGAGATAAGAAAACTTTTCAAAGGAATCAAAAACTCTATCAAGAATACTTTGATTTCAAGAAAAGTTTATAAAAGGAAATTCATCTAAGGAGCTTCACACGTGATCAACAATCAAAGATGAGAGAGTTAGGGAGTTTTACAAAGAAATACCTTAGCACATCCCTAACTAGGACACAAGTCTCCAAGGTCTTCAATGGCTTGATCTTTTCTCTTTCATTTTGCCTTGATCACTAAGATCTATTGCTTCTAAGAGTATAGCCTTGAGACTTCAAATATGCTTCTTTTGTTCTATAGAAACTAAGCTTAATACTCACACAAACATATGTTAATCATAATCAAAAGCATATGTAATAATGCCCTTAGGGCTAACAGACACTATTTGGTCATAATTCATGAAGTCTAAATATGGGAATTCCTTCTCTCGTTGGAAAACTCTTCGAAGGCGTACTATTATCTCTAGCATTAAGTCTCCTGTGCTCTCCATTTCCAAATAAGCAAATAATCATATCGGCTTTCTGGTATGTAATGGCAATGTCTCTTTTTCTCTAGGATAATTGGAAGCTTGATAAGTGTATTGGCCCACTCTACTACTCTGATAATCCTAACAGCCCTCTGGACTGCACCCTTAAAGAGGCCATATCAGGTGTGTCCTGGAATCTTTTGGCTCTTACCACTCAGTTCCCACAGCTCAATTCTTCTCATCATCACTTCTGCAATTCTCTTCGGGGATAGGGATGCAATTCTCTTCGGGGATAGGGATGTTCCAGTCTGGCTTTTAGAGCCAAAAGGTAAGTTTACCCTTTCCTCCACTATCACACTCTTTAACTCCTCTCACATTAGTTTTTTTTTTTGTGCCATATGCTTTGGGATACTCTCATCCCTCTTAAGTTCTCCATATTCATATGTTAGCTCACTAACCACTTTATAGCCTTGGATGAAACTCAGTAATGCTGGGGTTATCATATGGCTTCCCACTACCATTGTGGTAAAGGCGTTGATTCCTTTGACCATGTTTTCCTTCGCTGCTCTGCTGCCTATCTGGACCTTTGTCGCTTATACTTGTGGTGTAACCCTTCCTTCTCATTCTTTTACTAGTCTTAGGGATCGTCTTTTGTTTTGGTGGAATGATGCCCTACAGCCTATCTTGCTGCATAAACTCTTTCCTCTCCTTGTTTGCTGAACTTTATGGGTTGCTCAATGTAACTTCATCTTTGAAGGGGTCCTTCCTTCACAAAGCGGCCTCAAGTATAATTTCTCCCTTTGGTCCATGATTTGCTAAAGCCCACAATTTACAATCCTTTACCCATGGCAATGCTCATGCCTCATCTACCCCTACTTGGAAGTATGTGCTTTGAACGAAGCCCAGGCTGGAATCTTTTATTTTTCTTAATACAGATGGTGCGTCTAAAGGAAATCCAGATATTTCCTTGGCTGGTGGTGTTCTTCAGTTCTCTACTGGTATTTTTATTTCTGCTTACTTAGTTTATCTTGCTTCTGATGGCACTAACAATACTACTTAATCTCTGTCTTGTCTTTATGGTATCAAGCTAGCCTAGGACTTAGGCTTCTCAACACTATAATTCAGACTGACTCCAAGAATGTGGTAGCTTGGCTTACAAAAAGTTCCAAAGTGCACTGGCACCTAGACCAAACTTTTCGAAAAGTTTTTTCTTCCCTTGTTGGTTTCAGTTTTCAGGTACAATATATTTTTAGGGAGGCAAATGTGGTAGCGGATTGGCTAGCTAACCATGTTGTTCACACTGAGCAGAATCACAATTTTCATAACTTATCTGAGCTCCCCAAAGATATTCGTAGACTATGTATCCTGGATCAATGTGACACTCCTTATTTTCGTAGAGACCCTTAGTTTTCATAGTTTGAACCCTCTTTTGATAGCTTTAGTGGTGTTATCACCACCTCCTTTTATGGGTAAGTCTTAAGCACTACCCTTGTACTTTCTGTTACATCCAATAAAACTGGGGGGACACCTGCCAGGTTTCTTCCTGGTTATTTTTTTTTTAAAAAAATATTTAAGTAGTTAAATTACTTCTAAGTTTACAATTTTAAGTTAAGTAGTTTAAGTTTAAAATTTAATCTTATTCTCTTTTTTTTATATAGTTTTTGTTGGTGAGAATTTTGGTGACATTCTCCATCATAGATGTGTTAAGTTAGTTTAAACTTTGTTTTACAGGGAAGCCCTGACTCTTTGGAGTTTTATGGGGAAGCCTGACTCTTAAAAGTTTTATATGGGAGCCCTGACTCTTCATTTTTGTTTGGTTTATGTTTATTGCTTGTTTGAGCTGTTGTGTGCCTAGAAAATGTCCATTATACAAGGAAAACTCTACCAAAATTTTTATAATCTTATAAAAAGCTTAGATTTTTTAGTAATGACTTAACGTAAAACTTAAAATGAAAGAGGAACCTTGTTTATAAAGATTATAAAGGATTAGAATTTTTAATCCTTGTTTCTAAAGAATATAAGACGTTGAAGTAGGTCTAAAGTTTTAAAATTTAGAATCGTAACATAGAAGTTATAGAACTACCAATTCTTCTTCCTAATCATTCTTAGAAGCTAGGAAGTACCATATCATAATCCGATGTATAGAGAAAGAGGGCTCGGGGTTAGTGGTCTTACAAGTGAATTCATTCATGGGATAACTTGTTTTATTCGTCATTGTCTTGATTCCAGAGAGTGGAAGTGAAAATGATTTGAGATGTCTGTGTTCAAAGTGTAAAAATAAGAAGTTTATACATGTCAAGTATGTGAAGGAACACCTTTGCGGCAGGTTTTGTGTCTTTTTATCATAATTGGACAACTCATGGTGAAAAAATGTGGCCATATGATGAGGAACTTGTTCTTGCAAAACATGCTGGTACAATTCAGTAAAAAATATTGGGGTAGAAAGTTCACGGTCAATGCCGACTGAAAGCAACTCATATCATGAGAAGATATTCTATGTAGCCGTTCTGAACTTTTTCCCTCATGAAGAAACTGATCATGAAGATCCACCAAATCTTGAGGTACAAAAGTTTTTTTACATATTAAAAGCGGTAGAGACAACTTTGGTTGAAGGTGATGACATACATTCAATTTTATCTGTTCGTGCGGAGTTATTTTACATTAAGGGTGCATTTTGATTAGATTTTTAATTTAAAATCCATTTAGTTTTTTACTTTGGGCCCCACTTCTTTTCTTACAAACAATTTACCTTTTATGCATTTTGAGTAAAAAATCTCCACTTTTTTCATTCTTATTTGTAATCCAAATAGACCATAGGACTCAAAAGTCGTACGATAATATTTGTGTATTCATAAAGAAGCATTTGCCGCCACTAAATAATATGGCCAAAGATTGGTACGCGATGTAGAAATTGATATTTGGCTTAGGATTGTCCATGTAAAGGATTGATGTGTGTGACAATAGTTGTATGCGTTACTAGAAGGAGGACTACGGTAGAATTGAATGTAAGTTTTGTGGCAGTCATCGTACAAGATAAGTAAGAAGAAGAGAGAGAAGAAGAAAATGAGATCACAGCCGAAGAGGCCGGTGAAGACGATGTTCTATTTTTCGTTAACTCTTAGCTTGCAAAGATTGTATGTGATGTCAATTTTAATAAATGGGGTAAATTATTAAACTAGAGTAACGGGCAAGTGGACCTACCACTTCAGTAATCGAGCTACATATCGAATCTCAAGGAATGATAAAAGCTTAAGTAGTTGTCCTTTTCATTAATGTTTAGTCTAATGAATGTTTTGAAAGTAATAACTAAAATACTAAATAACGAGTTTTATCAGCTAAAGTAAACAAAACAAGAAATACAAGTATTTTAAAACTATTAAAATGAGAGTTTGGATGTTAGAATCTCCCTAATCCTTGTTACTAGTTCAATTGGAAAAATAATGTCGAATTATCAAGTTGGGTCATCACAACCAGTCGGGTAATCCCTATCTCTAGGCGAAAGTCACCCTACTCACTAATCCTTAGAGGAGAATCTCTTCACTCCCTAACCGATTATGAGTGCTGTAATTAACAGGTGATTAAGGAACCTAAAAGTGAAATTTCATATCTCTAATCTATTGCCTCAATTAACTCCCAATTGGTTGCCTTTGAGTGTTCTTCTTTTTTCAATTCCGAACTCTCTTGCAATGAATTTAACTTCGCAACGATTAAATTGCAACAAAACATAATTGAAAGACAACTCAATTGAAAACAAACATCAATCGGAAGACAACTCAATTGAAAACAAACCACAATTGCTGTAAACTAATCCAAGATCATAATAATCAAGAAGTAGGGTTCAACTCTCATCCAACATTTAAACCTAGCCACTAAATATTGCATTAGAACTAAAAATTAATGATTGAAATTCAGTAAAATGAAAGGAAAAGAAAGCTTAGGAGAAGGTGCAGGCCGAAATTGCGATCCGGAACATCGCTCGAGCTCCTCTCTCGAGTCGCCTAATTGAAGCCCGAAATTATGCCTTTGAATCATCAATTCTTGATCTTTAAACTCTAAATTACAGTTTTTCTACTGATTTCCTACCTAATTGAGGCGGTATTTGGGGGAATTTTCTAACTTATATTCGTCCCTAATCTCCTCTTATAATATAAGTAATAATCCTTTAAAAAATTTCTAACCATATTAAAAACATATAAAATATATAAAATAATGAGGATGGGTAAAAATAGATAGGGGCGGGTGTGGATGGGGAAAACCTAATCCCTCCCTTCCCCCCCAACTCATCCCCAAGTTTGGATACAAAATTCATCCCCATCCCCACTTGGGTTTCCAATCAAATGGGTATAGATGGGTTGGGGGTGGGTACCCAGTTAGACCTGTCCCATTGCCATCCCTAGGGAGATTTACGGAGCACAAGGCCAACTACAACATAAAAATGAAAATGCAACATAAAGCTGCCAGGTGAAAATACTTAAGGGGGTACTTTGCCATTAGGTTACACCTTCATTATCAATAAAAAAGTTAAATGTCTATTATTACAATCAAGAGAGAGATAGGGGTAGATTTATATAGGGAACATTCGAAACAATCCTAGTTAATATAATTTATTTATGGCAATTGCAACTTAAATTATCTCGAGCTTATTATATATACTATCCTAAAGAATCGTGTAATGCACTGGGAAGATTTTATTTAAAAAAAAAAGAAAAATTAGTTATATACAGAAAACAAATATCAAATATAATAATTTGAAAATTTTACAAATTTGTTTTTGAAGGGAGAAAAATACAAATTTAAAAAATTAATAATACATAATATTCTATTTTGAGAAAATAAAATATTATTTAAATTACAAATAATAAATATTATTTAACAATAGACACATGTAGTTATTCTTCCCCACCTTTGAAAAGTTACACAAAAAGTAATTCTTAAAAGAAATTAAGAAAAATGAAAATTTTAAAAATATGTAAGGGTTTATAATACTTTTGGTTTCATACGAAAAAAGTTTGTAACTAATATTCCTTCTACTTATGAAATAAAAGAAGGCCCATAAAAATCCCCCTCTTCATTCCCCCTCCCCCGCCCCAACCCCAACATAAAAAATTAAAAAAAAATAAAAAAAAAACATCGGTAAAAAATTAAAAAATTAGAGATAGTTCCAACTCTAACCAAGGTTTTTTTTTTCGGAATTCTTCTAACGTTGAAATGAATCTCGGTTAGAAAGATGAAGCCATCATAAATGTAGTTTTTCATGCTTCTTTTCGCCTCCAAACATACACAAACAATCATAGTCATGTGTTCAATGAATGTATGAACTTTTTTTGGTTGAAGTAATTTATGTCTAGATTGTAGCTTTTGTTTTTTCTCCACATTCTAATTTTCCATGAAAGGTATTCTTTCTTTAGAGTTTTCTACTACATGTAACGTCTATTACTTTAAAAAAAAATAAATAAATCAATTCAGCACATGTAATTTTTTCTAATTACGGATATTTATGCATTTGTACAGTCTTAATAATGTCCACGTTTGTGTTTCTTTTATCAACATTAGAGTTTTCCATGGAAGCATTCTTTCTTCAAGAGTTTTCTACTATGAGAGGTATCCCCTATCTCTTTTTATTATTATTATTTTTTAACATCTGTTACTTTTTTTTAAAATTTTCAATTCAGCAGATGCCTTTTTTTTTAATTACAGATTCTTTATATATTGTTTTTAGTTTTGATAGTCTCTCAACATTAGAGTTTTCCACCCGAGGTGTTCTTTCTTTACCGTTTCCACCAATAGAGGTATTCTTTCTTAAAGATTATTTTTTTTAAGATCAGTTTCTTATTTTTTTTTCTTCTTTCTTTCAATTCTGGTCTTCTTTTGCATTAATAGTATTCCAACCACTAGAGGTTTTACTGTCTTCTAATCACGTATGATATTCACTTTTTTTTCATTATACTCCTCTCTCTTTAACATAAGCTTTCTTCTAATTTTAACTAGTCGTGCCAAGTTTTAGCAGTTGCAAATTGAAAGACAAGTACTTACGTTCAAAAAATCAAGGTAATCCCATATAAAAGTGCTTAGCTAAACTTGCTAAGGCTCATTTTGTGCTACATGAAAGGTATCACATCAACGAGGTACTTTACTTGCAATTTTTTTTTTGAGGAAATTTGTAAGGTTGCTATTTCTATTATGTGAAACTTCATGCTAAGAGGGTATTTTATCTATATGTGATCATCTTTTTTTTTTTAAATTTACAAGAGGGTATTTTATTTGAAGAACAATAGATATGAAACTAATTTTTTAAATTTTGAGTTCTTTAATTAAATTTAAAATTTTCTTATTGATAGATGACATTTTATAAAATTTGATTTATTTAATTTCTTCTAGATTTCTTAACTCTTAAATTAGTTTGCAAACTTTTAATTGGTTCAAGAGATATTAGTTTTATTAAATTAATTAATTGTGACAATTTTACAGATTTCTTTAAATGTTAAGTGTCATAATATTTTTTAATTTTTTTATAGTTTTCTATAGAAATTGGGTTTGCTTATTAGCATTGAATTACAAAAAAAAAAAAATAATAAAATAGAGATTTGAAGATTATATTCCCTTGCATAATTTGTAGTGTTATCTTGGGCTGATTGATTCCAATTATTTGATGGTTTAAGTGTTTGCCATATGATTCTCATCTTTGCCAAGTCTCTACACTCTCTTCTTCCTACTGAGAGTCACATTCTGATATTTGGTATTTTTAGAATGACCTTAATGTAGGAGAAGGAATTTGATTAAACATTAATAGGAAAGTTATATAAAGTGCTATGTATTTAAGAGTGTTTCACAGAACGTGTTATGTCTCTTTGAATTTGTATGAAAATGTAAATCATTTTTTTAATTAATGTGAGAAGAGGAAAACTATAAAGTGGCATTGATACCAACCTTAAAAATTAGAAGCACATGCAAGTTTTTAATGATAAATTTATTATTTTTGAATTGTACGGAATGATTTAGGATGAAATTTTTTTCCTAAGTAAATTTTTTGCTCCACATTATTCATGTTCGTAATGAAAAATCATCTGCCAAATCGTATGAAATACATCTCTATTTATTTTTTTAGTGAAAATGTTTTGATTTTTTTTTTAGTATTAATGGAATTGCAATTACTTCTATAAAAAAATCAAATTACAATTACATAACTATTTTACTCCATTATAATATTTTTTTAATAGAATATTACCATCTCTTAATTTTTATTAGGTTCCTTTTCTCTTGGGGGGTGGGGGGAGGTGGGGAAAGTAGACCTGGTCAAATTAAAATCGAAACCATCAAACCAAACTGGTAATTACGATTTTCAAGGTTTCGGTTCTCGATACGATTCCTACTTGAACCGTACCCAGAACCATTTTCTAAATGAAGAAGCGGAATCGTCGATTCTAAAGGTTCCGATTAAAAATAAATAAATAAAATCTAATCTATATTTTTAAAGGTCAGATTTATTTAGACATTAAAATTTAAGCTCACGCCTCATACATGTTAATTAAAACTTTTAATACGAGTTTTTGGTGGTTTTGGTGGTGTACTCTTTATACCTTTAATAACATCATTTAAGTAAATATGAAATTTTAGATTTTTCTTATTGCGTAGACTAGAATGTCTTCCAAATTTTTTTCTCTCCTCATTATAGATTCCTTTAGTTCTCTTCAGAGAAAGTATTTAGACATCTACTATATATATATTAATCATCTCCCGTTGGATATCCATAACATAAAGAATATGCCTCGTAAAAACCTTAACAGAGAAAAAATCATGTGGGAGAAAAACGTCTAGTGAACGAAAAAGAGTACATTATTCATTTATATTTTATATACTCCCCATTTATTAGTGAATAATCTTCAGGATTATGTATTAGATAGGGATATAAACGAGGCAGGTCTTAAACGTACCTGATCAGGTCTATACCTGTTTATAGCGGGTAAGGTTCAAAATTTACACCCCCGGACCCGTAACCGAACCCGTATAACTTCTATTGAATAGGTCTGGGTAGGGTATGATGATACCTAGACCTGTTTATCCGTATTTCCGTTATAATAAAATAATATACATATTATATTTTTTATATTTTTTTTATTAATACATAATTTGTTACCTTTACCCTATTCTTTCTCTCACAGTCTCATTCATTCATCTTATTCTTTCTGTCCGCTGCTCTTCCTCTCTCCAAACCCTCATCTCCTCCACTTCACTCTTCTATACTGTTGCTGCTGACTACCGACGCTGCTATGCTCTGTTCTTTAGTCTTCTGATACCAACGCTACTATGTTCTTCCGTGATAGGGAAATTGTTCTTCAGTCTTCCCAATTCATTCTTCTCTCTTCTTCCCTCACCTCTTGCCTCTATTGTGCTATGTATAAAGATTAAAAAGGGAACTGAATCAACTGATATGAGATGTCCACTTCTCTATTTAGATTTTTCTTAGAGTTTTGCATTTTTCTGACATGTCCACTTCTCATTTTTTTATATCTTTTTCTTGGATTGATTGATTTATTCGAGCTTTATTTATCTGCTGGGATTATTGGTTTCCTCTCTATATTTATCGGCTGGGATTTTTTTCCTAAAAAAAATAGGGTTCTCTTTTTCTTTTTTTTTTAAGCTTGAGTTGTTTGAGTGCTTAAGCAAACATGAGATAATTTTATGGGAAATGAAAATGGTGATGATTTTCTAGATTCTTCTGATGGCAGACAGTAGGGAGTCAGTCAGGGACCTCTATAAAAATTTTACTTATCTCTCTATTCTTATTTCTTGATATATTACATTGAATTAATTAATTACTCTAGTAAATAAGTAGTTATGAATCATGATGAATTGAAGGCTAAAAGAAATATGTAAATATCTGTATGATTCTGCTCTCAAATCACTTTCCTATCTATTCCCTCTTCCCCGCCTCTTCAGCAAGGGGCTCTAGAAAATATCCCCTGACTGAAACACCTGGAAAAGCTTTCTTGCTTACAGGGTTGGCTGGAGCTTGGGATTAAAATCAAATGGATAAGAAAATGTATGGTTCACTATAAGGGTCTGGATCTAGTACAAGGAGTACCGTACCCGTCTGGACCCGTTTACTCCCCTAGTATCAGATTTGATCAAAATTATTACACATTAATTTCACATTTCTTATAAAGAAATTTGTGAAATTTGTTTTGTCATTTGTTTCTCAACAGGTCAAATCTCATAACCCATCAATATGGTTATAGTTTCATCCTTATACAATATCATATAAATATCTCGAAAATAATTATTCATAATGATTATAAATATTCTCAGCAGCCTACATAACAATTTAGAACTTCAACATACTTGAAGGTGTGATTGAGAATGTATCTTGAACATATGAAAAACATATTTGTTTGAGAATGTATCTTTTGTGAATCACATAAGTAAACAACTTGTTGCTTTATCCATCTCATCAAGAGTTAGATTTTTCTCCGTAATTCGAGATTAATTATTTTAAAAATATTGCAGGACAATAATAATATTTTTTCAAAAGTCATATAAAGAAGAATATGCACCAATTGTACAAGTTATGGTACTTCAGAACCAATAAATAACCATTATCTTCTTATATATAAACATGTGGTATTTACCAACATTTTATAATCAAATGACAATTGGATGATAAATGTTCAATATAATATATCCATGTAAAACTTTTGTGAATAGATAAAGAATTTTCATCTTCTAGATTTCGATTTGTAAATCAACACAAAATCTTGAAATACTTATCTTCAGTATTTGCTTGCCAATTATAAACTCTTCAGGAGGAATACTTCAAGTATTTAATTCTTCCTTTCAAGAACCTTTATAAATAAAAGGTCGATCATACTTCAAGAATGAGTTAACACTGCTAGTTACAAGACTTATGTCCTACTGGGACATATATAAAAGCATTTACAAATTCAATTTTGTAACTTTTCCAGAATTAACAAAATATCAAATAAATATATATGGCACTTGTAGTTCACAAACACTTATATATAGATCAAGATGCTTCAATATTGAACATGACAATTCTAAGTTTCTTCCCCTAATGTGGAGAACATTTACAATAGAGAACGAATCATAAGAGGTAAGTATAACAAAGTCTAAGAGAACTTTTTATGGACATATATTAGATCTTATTTTCATATATTTCTTTAAATAAAAATCACTAAGACAATGATGTTATATTTTTCAAGAACAATTCGCTTACATACTTTAGTATGCCTATAAAATCCTTCAAAGACTTGAAATAAATTTTTAGAGTCTAGTGTGCTACTATCTAAACTCAATCCACCACCATAAATTTTATTTCTTATACCAATATTACCAGGTGTTTACGAAGAATTTTATATTATAACTATAATTAATAATTAATTCAAGTTTGCAATATATTTATTAATTCTTATCTTTCTCGGATTACACTTCAGATGTATAATTATTTCCTTCAAGAAATAAATGTACACTTCAAGTGTACTTAATAATTGTCCAAAATTTGCATATTTTCTCATGCGATATTTATATTCTATTTTGGTTAAATGTCTCTCTAATATTTGAACTTTGAGCCTGCAGAATTTAATTCAGTATCCTCATTTTAATACAAAATATGCACATAAATATCGTCAAACGTTTTGTGCTAATTATATGATTCCATCTATTTATATCATGACATGATACAATGAGATCTTGTAATTATTATGACTTTTAAGTACCTGAATTTCTTCTGGAAATAATGAAAAAGTCATTTCATGGAAAATTTTGCGAGAATTTTCATCTGCTAGACTTAACCACATAGGACCATCTTAAATTATTGCTCCTTTACATATGTGAGGATTTTATTGGAACCAATTTATTCTACCACATTTTGTATGTGTCTCAACATTATAAGTAGTGGTAGACTGTCTTTCGAGGATGTTAATAATAGGAGCATTTTATATCGAATTTTCTTTATCAATAAATATACCTGGCTATTAATTCTTTGAACTTCTGGTTTAAATTATCTTTATATGAGGATGAAAATGAGTCTCATGACTTAGTCTTTATCCGACTGCATAATTTTTTTCCCTTTTAATACCCATCTTAAATACATTATGGCGGAATAATATATTTATATAGCGCATATATAAATATTAGATGGAAAATATTTGGTTCCTCACCATGAACCAATTATAATAAGAAGAACTCAAAATAATATTTTGGAAAAATACAAATAAATACTACAAAATACATATCAATCAATTCAAGGCAGTTACGGTTCTATAAAACCATTTACTAGGTCAATGAACATTTTCTACAGGAACATTCATTATACATACAAATAGAGAATTATCAATAATATTATTAGGACAAATTGTGTTAATGGGAGAATCTAAAATATGAGCTCATTAAAATAGCAAAGTTCAGCTTCCAAGTCAACAATATATATATATATATGTGACCTTAGATCGATGCATTGACTATATATTTATCCCAAAATACATAAAACCTTAATATATTGATGGTATTCATAAAATTATTTTGTCTTAAAAATATAGTAGTACAAACAAAATTTTTGTGATTAGAAACTTCTAGTTTCATAAAAATATTGTCACACAAATGCTTTATGAAATTTTGTATTTTAGTGATCCGAGATGGTATAAACTGGCCATACCAATATTTATTATTGTAGAATAAGTAAACTTCACATTTACATAATGATGCATTACAATTGCATCAACTTTGGCGAATTACAAAACTATATGGGAAGAAAATAGTAATTTATATAATTCACATTTATTTAATGAGTATGATAATAATGCATACACTCCGAAAAATTCTATCCATCCATTTTCTTATATAAAAAAAATTTTAAAGATAAAACAATTTTATGAGACTTGGAGGATAATAATGCATTACATAATTATCATGTGACCTTCTAGGTCTATTTGCTCTTCTAGAATCTTTAAATAATTAGTTCTTCTAGAAATTTCTATTAATTATAATTCTTTTGGAGTCTCTAGTAAATAAACTCTTCTAGAGTTATTGAGTAGTTATCTCTTCTAGAGACTTCAATCAATTAGCTCTTCTTGAGATTTTAATATATTAGTTTTTTTTTAAGCTTTCTCTTGAGTAGCTCTTGGGGAGTTTTAATTCCAATCTATTAGCTCTTCAGGAACTTTATATTAATTAAATCTTCTAGAGTTTTAATCTATAATACCATTCATTCTCCCAACATACATCTTTTTCATTATTCTTGAATATATAATGAAACAAGTGGCATATATGTAATATGTAAAAATCAGGTTTAATCACAAACAAAAAGTTGACTTCTTATCTTTAATTATTTAAAGACTTGGATACATCAACAAGCCTATATAAATATAGAAAAAATTAATACTTGAAATCAAAATCAATTATCACTAGCATAAAATTGCCGATGCACACAAGAGGTTTAAGATTTTGTTTGATGTACTATAGGTACGTTACAAACGTCCTTTCATATTACATCGATAGTATTTATTGGGGATTTTACATTCTCTTTTCCTTTCTCATTATGAATTATTATCACTTTTGGTGATAATCTAAATATCAGGTTAAATGAGTTATCATAAATATTAGCATGATTATAAAAAACTATCATCACAAGTATAACATATTTTACAATCAAATTTATAATTGCATTAGCTTCCCAAAATGACTTCAATTTAGTAGGAATATTATAATATTCCGTAAAAAATAATTATTTTTTTAATCAGTCTCAAAAGATAATCAATAATCTTGAGATATTTTTCTCACAATATTGCCACTACAGAAGCACATTAAAGACATGACAAAAAGGAAACATTTCTCCATATTATTTTATTTCAATTGAGAAAGGATATAGATCTTATATAATCTGACATATTGATATACTCAAAAACATTGTAGCCATAAATATGTATTGGCATAATAACCCACCTTCTGGTGGTTGTTTTTGTTTTAAATTTTGCTAAATATTTCTAAATAAATTATTTAGCTTTTAGGGCCTCATAAATTTAATGAGGAAATAAATTTTTATAATCATAATTTCTCTTTTACATGCGTTTTCAAGACTGGTTATATAAATATTGATTTCTACAAGAATCCATAATAATAGTTTGATATTTTTATGACAGCAAAGTCAAATACAAAACTTTAAATAACAGCAAAGAAAAAATTTTCATATTTCTTACCTCAAGAAACTTCAAGAATCTTTTACCTCTTTTCTCTCTAGGGACTTAACTTCAGAGTCTCGTTCGTCAAGTAATCTTGCTCGCTCGTGTAATTATCCCGATAACGTATTATAAATTTGATGAATGCGACACGTCGATTGCTGGAATATTTACATAATATAAAGTAGAATGATAAAGAGATGAGAAAACAATGTAGAGAGAGAAAGTATAACTCAGAAATAACAGGCTGAATCTACTTATTAATGTCTTTGCATATGGCATATTTATAGGCTCCAGATATAACAGATTATAAAATTCTAAAATGATCTAATTAAATCAATAGGGATATCATGAATACAATTAGGATTAGTATTCTAGGAGTTTAGTTTTCTTTAGGGAACGTATTTGGACATCCACCACGTATATATTAATTTCATAACAGGAGTATTATTTTATGGAAATAAGATGGAGATAGTACTATTTTATGTTTCTTATAACTTTTAAAAAGAATTTATTGTAATTTTTTCTAATTTTATTCTCATCTCTCTCCTTATTTATTTCTACCGTGTCTTATTCTTTATATTTCTCTCCAATATTTATGAAAGGGCATATAACTAAAATTTTCCTGGATTTAAAATCCTTACTATTTGTGCAATAAGTTAAAAGAAACTTATTTTAAAATGAAGGGAGTAATAAGTTAATGAATTTGAGGTTGTTAATTATTAGTGTAAAATTGTTAAGTGTTCTATACACATACTTTCCAATTTTATGAAGGAAAATAACAAAAAATAGAAGGTAACTCTAAACTATAGGGTTTTAAGTCTCTAAAAAAAACTAGGGTTTTTAGTTGGGCTTTGATCAAGTTGTAAAAGCCCTTTTTGTTAAAATTGTTTTATATTCATAATAGTGAAAATTTTCTCAAAAGGATAATGAAAAATTGGTCAAGGGATTCATGTCCCTATTTCAAATTGGTTCAAATTATCTATACCACTTTTTATATCACTTCATACATATATATTAATGTGGTATATATTATTAATAAAACCTATTAAATAAAAGATAAACCTCATCAAACGATAAATCTTAAGGGAAAAAATATACTATAAAAGGGAGTGATATAGAGAACTGGTATAGACGATCCCGAGTAACTTTAGAATTTGGACCGAGTCTAAAAGAATATTCCACATAGTATATACTTTTTTGTTATGAGAGATTAGAAAAATAAAAGAAAGCAATGCTAGTATTTCTATACTTATTGAACTCCATGAACAATTTTAATAAAAAAGTTCTTTTTACTTGGTGTTCAAGATTTCTCGACTAATACAAAGAGAGATCTATGTAGCATGAGGTCAACTGCAGCATAAGGCTGAAAATGTGACGTAAAGCCACCGGTGGAGGTACTTAAAGGAGGAGTACTTTTTTACCATTAGGCTATACCCTCATTGTCAATAATAAAAAGTTAAATGTATATTATTACAATCAAGAAAGAGATACAAGTAGATTTATATCGGGGAATGTCTCGAAAAAATTCTATCTAATATAATTTTATTTATGGCAATTGAAACTTAAACTATCTCCAACTAATTGTATATGCTAGCTTAAAGACCCGTGTAATGCACGAGGAAGACTTTATCGAAAAAAACAAAAAAACTTAGTTATTTTCATAAAACAAATGTCAAATGTAATAATTTAAAAATTGTACGAATTTCTTCAAATTTTGAAGGGAGAATATTTTACAAAGTTAAAAAATTAATAATACATAATATTCTATTTTGAGAAAATGAAACTATTATTTAAATTAAAAATAATAAAATTTATTTAACAATAGGCAAGGGCAATTGTACTTTCCCACCTTTGAAAAGTTACACAAAAAATAATCTGTTAAAAAAATTAAGAAAAATGACAGAATTTAAAAAATATGTAAGGGTTTATAATACTTTTGGATTCATAGGAAAAAAGTTTGTAACTAATATATGTTCTACTTATGACAAAAAAAAAAACAAAAGAAAAACACCCATAAAAAATCGCCCTCTTCACCCCTCCTTCCTCCCCAGACGCCCAGCCTCAGCACACACACACACACACAAGAAGAAAAAGAAGAAGAAGAACCTCGGTAAAAATTTAGAGATGGATCCATTTCTAATTTTTTACCGTGGTTCTTTTTTTTTTTTTGTAATTCTTTTAAGTTTGAAATAGATTTCAGTTAGAAAGATGAAGCCATCATAAATGTAGTTTTTCAGGCTTCTTTCTCCTTTGAACATACACAAACAATCATAGTCATATGTTTAGTGAAGGTAAGAACTTTTTGGTTGAAGTAATTTATGTCTAAATTGTACCTGTTGCTTTTTCTCCACATTCAAATTTTCCATGAAAGGTATTCTTTCTTTAGAGATTTCTACTACAACTAATGTCTGTTACTTTTTTAAAAAAAAAAATAAAATCAGTTCATCACATGAAATTTTTTTTAATCAGGAATGTTTATGAATTTGTTCAGTCTTACTAGTGTCCACGTTTGTGTTTCTTTTTTTTTTTTTTCCTATCAGCATTAGAGTTTTCCACAAAGGCATTGTTTCTTCAAGAGTTTTCTACTGTGAGAGGTATCCTCTTTCTCTTTTTTTAATTATTATTTTTTAACGTCTATTACTTTTTTTAAAAAAAAATTTCAATTCAGCACATGCAATTTTTTTAATTACAGATTCTTTATACATTGTTCTTAGTTTTGATAGTCTCTCCACATTAGAGTTTTCCACCCTGGGTGTTCTTTCTTTTCTGTTTTCACCAATAGAGATATTCTTTCTTAAACATTTCTTTAGGGTCAATTTCTTATTTTTTTTCTTTTTTTTTTCAATTCTTGTCTTCTTTTGCATTAATATAATATTCCAACCACTAGATGTCTTCTTTCTTCAACAATCTTATTAATTTTTATTGTCTTCGGATCACACATAATATTCATTTTTTTTCATTATACTCCTCTCTTTAATGTAAGTTTTCTTCAAATTTTGACTAGCCATGCCGAATTTTTCAGTTTCAGATTGGAAGATAAATATGTAAGTTCAAGAAATCAAGATAATCTCATATAACAATGCTTAACTAAACTTTCTATGACTCATTTAGTGGTACGTGAAAGGTATCACATTAACGAGGTACTTTACTTGCAAGGTGTCTTTTTTCTTTTCTTTTTGAGGAAACTTGCAAATTTGCTATTTCTTTTATGTGAAACTTCACACTAAAATAAATCTATCTATATGTGATTTTCTTTTTTAAAAAATTATAAGAGGGTTTTTTATTTGAAGCAAGATAGATATTAAATAAATTTCTTTGAAATTTAAGTTCTTTAATTAAATTTAAAAATTTCTTATTGGTCAATGACATTTTATAAATTTTGATTTTTTTTAATTTTTTCTAAATTTGTTAACTTTTAAATTAGTCTACAAAATTTTGATTGGTTCAAGAGATATTATTTTTATTAAATTAATTAATTATGACAATTGTACAGATTTCTTTGAATGTTAAGTGTCAATATTTTTTTAATTTTTTATAGTTTTTCATAGAAATTGGGTTCACTTTATTAGCATTGAATTAAAAATAATAATTACAGATTTGAAGATTATATTCACTTGCTTAATTTGTACTGTTATCTTGGGTTGATTGATGCCAATTATTTGATGGTTTAAGTATTGCCACATGATTCTCATTTTGCCAAGTCTCTACACTCTCTCTTTGCTTTGCTTTCTTCCAATTGAGAGTCACATTCGAGTGTTTAGTATTTTTAAAGTGACCTTAATACAGGACAAGACATTTGATCTAACGTTAATAGGAAAGTTATATAAACTGCTATGTATTTAAGAGTGTTTCACAGAACGTGTATCGTGTCTCTTTAGATTTGTATGAAAATGCAATTTTTTTTTTTTTTATAAATATGAGAAGAGGAAACTATGAAGTGGAAATAATACCAACCTTAAAAAGTAGAAGCACATACAAGTTTTTAATGATAAATTTATGATTTTTGAATTGTATGGAATGATTTAGGTTGAAATTTTTTTCCTCAGTAAATTTTTTGCTCCACATTATTCATGTTCATACTGAAAAATCATCTGGTAAACCAAATGAAATACATCTCTATTTATTTTTTTAAAATGTTTTGATTTTTTATGAGTATTAATTGAATTACAGGTTACTTCCATAAAAAATCAAATTACAATCACATAACTTTTTTACTCCATTATAATATTTTTTTAAATAGAATATTACCATTCTTAATTTTTATTAGGTCCGTTGTTTTTCGAGGGGTGGGGGAAAGGGGGTTTCTTTTCTAGGGAGGGAGGAGAATAGGGGAAGGGGGATGGGAGGGGGGAAGAGGTTTTTTATTTGAAGATGGGAAAGAGGAGTTTTTATTGGGGTTGGGCACGTGGGGGATGAAGAGGGGTATTTTTTATGGGGTGTTTTTTTTTCTTTGCCACAAGTAGAAGGGATATTAATTACAAACTTTTTTTGTATGAACCCAAAAGTATTATGAACTCTTACATATTTTTTAAATTCTATTATTTTTCCTAATTTCTTTTAACGGATTATTTTTTGTGTAACTTTTCGAAGGTCGAAAGAAACTGCCTATGTCTATTGTTAAATAAAGTTTATTATTTTTAATTTAAATAATATTTTATTTTCTCAGAATAGAATATTATGTATTATTAATTTTTTAAGTTTGTAAAATTTTCTCCCGTCCAAAACAAACTTGTAAAAAACTTTTAGATTATTACATTTGATATTTGTTTTCTGAATTTAACTAATTTTGCTTTTTTTTTTTTTTTTTTTTTTTTTTTTTTTAATAAAGTCTTCTCGTGCATTGCATGGGTCTTTAGGGGCAAATTATACCATGCATCCAAGTACACCATGCAAGGTGTACTAACTTATCAAAATAACGTCATTTTGATAAGAGATTTAATTATTTTATTATTAACAAAATCAACCAAATCTTCCAAATCCTTGCGCATTCTTCTTCCCCAAGCTTCTTATATTTTCAAACGTATTTTCCTTTTATTTCCGTGATCTTCTTCTCCCCTTATGATTCTACACTACTTAGACTAGTCCATTTTCACCAGATTTCGTGTGAATTCATTCAATTGGTCATCTGTTAATCGTCTGCAACATTGTGTAATCAATGGAGAATTGTGAAGAAACTAATATTGTGTTGGTTGTTAATATAGATGAGGTCAATTGTGGTGTTTTAAATCCTTTGTCGTGCTAAGAGATTATTTCAATGCTATCGAAACCTGTTGAAGAAGATTTTACAGGTAATACATTACTTATTTTCGGTTTGTTTTGTTGTTTTATGGGGTTTTTTTTTTTTTTTTGTTATTGAATGCATCTGTACCGTTTTATTGGTACAGAGAATGGGAATTGTGGTCCTTCAAACATTTTCAATTGTGAAGATAGAGTGGAGGAAGGAATTTCACGTAAGATATTGTCTTTTTTTTTTTTTTTATCAATTTGGTGCTATTTTTGAGAAGTTGTGCTATTGTACATGTGTGCTTAGTTTGATTACAAAATGTACCCAGTTTGATAAATGAGTGTGCCTAGTTTTGCAATTAAGTGTGCCTTTGTTTTATGATCAGTGTATATTTTGAAATTTTGTTATGTTTCTATTTTTAGACTTTTTTGTTGGTTTTTATGTAATATGTGTTTTTCTTTCAAGCATATTTTAATTTTAATATGGTTGGATACCATTTCGTTCTAGTTGTATTATGTATTTGAAATGCAGTAGTTAGTGTGCCTAATTTTGTGAGCAGTTGTGTCTACTTTTTAAACTGTATGTACCTACTTTTAAAACAAAATGTACATACTTTTATGCATAAGTGTAATATTGAATTTTTGTTTTGTTTCTATTTTTAGACATCTTTAAACTAGTCTAATGCAATTTTTGTTGTGCTTTCAATTGAGTGTTAATTTATTTTTAGTTGTAAATTGTTTTATTTTATTTGTATTACGTATTTATGCTGCAATAGTTAGTACGCCTACGTTTTTAAGCCATTGTGCCTAATTTTAAACTGTGTGTACCAACTTTTGAAAAAAAGTGTGCATACTTTTATGCATAAGTGTAATATTGTTTTCATGCTTTATATGTTTTATTTTTGTTTAATGTAAAACAATGTTGAGTTTTTTAAACTTATATATGGTTTTATTTATGTATTTTTGTAGTTTAGTTGTTGAATTCAGGGTGAGCCTACTTTTGTAACTGTTTGTGCCAATTTCATAACAGAGTGTGCTCACTTTATTAACCATGTGTCCTTACCTTATTTGGACTTTATAACCATTTGTGCCCACTTTATAAATAAAGTGTGCTAGGTTATATATATCTTCACAAGTGTGTGCCTGCATCTTTCTGATTTGTGTACTTGCTTTTATAACAGTTTGTGCCTACTTTTATGACTATGTGTGTCTAATTTTATAAAAGAGTGTGCCTAATATTGTAGTTATATGCGCTTTGAGTTTATTGACTTGTATCTCTAATTTTATAAGCTTGTATGCCTAAGTTTATAACCATTTGTACCCACTTTATAAACAGAGCCTGCCTAGGTTATATACATCTTTACAAGTGTGTGCCTGTATTTTTCTGATATGTATGCCACTTTTATAATAATTTGTACATACTTTTATAACTATGTGGGCCTAATTTTATAAAGAAGTATGTCAGCATTACAGGTATTTGTGCTTTGATTTTATTGGCCTATCTGTCTAATTTTATAAGCTTGTGTACCTAAGTTTATAACCATTTGTACTCAAGTTATATACATCTTTACAAGTACATGTGCCTACATTTTTCTGATCTGTGTGCTTACTTTTATAATATTTTGTGCCTACTTTTATATAGTTTAGTTGTTAAATTTAGGGTATGCTTACTCCTATAGATAGTGTGCCTACTTTTGTAACTGTTTGTGCCTAATCTTATAAAAAAGTGTGCTCACTTTATTAACCATGTGTGCCTATCTTATTTGAACTTTTTTGTCTTTAGGGTAATATTTGTTTGATACATTTTGTTGGATTCATTTACATCTTGTATGTGATTTAACCCTTATTTTTTGTGTTTAATACAGTGGGAATATCGAACGGAGATTCATTGGTTGTGATTGTTGTTTTATCCGAAGAAGATGCATTCAAATTATATAATGATCATGCATTCAGAATGGGGTTTAGTATTCGTAAGGGGAATCAAAAGTTCAGGGTAGGATGCAATACGAAGTATATGAAGTAGTTTTATTGCTACAAATGGGGGAAGAAGTGTGATAAAGGGAAGGGGAGAAGACATACCAAAGTTGATGTCCGTACGTGTTGTAAAGCGATGATAGAATTTCGGTTAAATTACAAGTGTCGTTGGGCAGTTATCAGGCATGAGGCCAGTCACAATCATGGACTTTGTCCTGCAAACCAGAGGCATTTATGCATTCTCAGAGACGAGTGACAAGGAATAATGATGGTTATCTTCAAGAGTTGAAGGATAGTGGTGTGTCCATTGCTGTTGGATTAAGGGTTTTGAAGAAACAGGTTGGAGGTTCGCCTTTTGTTGGCTTTACTTCAAGCAGGGACGGAACCAGAACAATATGATTGGGGGTGCTGGAGGAAAAAAAAATTTTGCCAGAATTTCGTCTATAAAATGATACATTTCATGTACAAAAAACACTCAAACAATTCCAAATTTACATATAATATAGCAAAAGAATAGGTAATCGCCCATTACCAATGAGGAGTGATCACCCATCACTCACGGGATAAACATTACAAATTCTAATACTACATATAATAAAACAAATGAATAGGTAATCACCCATTACCAATGAGGAGTGATCACCCATCACTCACGGGATAAACATTACAAATTCTAATACTACATATAATAAAACAAAAGAATAGGTAATCGCCCATTACCAATGAGGAGTGATCACCCATCACTCACGAGGAATGATTACCCATCACTCAGGGGATAAATACCTCTATCAAAGCTGAGAATCTTGATCAGAATCTTGAGATAACAGATGAGATAAACACGATCAGAAGACGAAATCCAATATGACCTGCAATTGATATTTGACACATTAGAAGATTAATATAAAAACAAATAACATTCATCCCAATGCAAAGAATGAAAAAGAAATGACTATCTGAAAAAATGATTTAAACCAAGTAAAATCTTTAAACCATAGCTTCTGAAACGATCTTCTAATTTCACCAAAATCAGTTTGCGGAAATTTATGATCACATGGTTGAGTTGGCCCTTTAGCCACATAACGTCTCCTTAATTCATCTCTAATTTCATAAGGATAACTATCAATTGGTTTACGCAATCCTGAATCACCAATAATTTCAAAATCCGAAAACTCTACCCCTACCCGAGGCTTTTTCCCACGATCTTCAATATTAACATTTCCTTTATTAGCTGATTTTTCTTCAATCGGTTTAGGACCCTTCTTCCATTTTCCAATAAATTTCTCCATAGTAAAATCCTATATAATATTCAAATATTTTAAATTCACAATTCAACACATTTCATGTATAACATAATAATTAATTAGTCCATAAATTACATAATAATCATATTTTTACCAAACAAACCCTAGACAATTTTTCACTATAAAATAACAACATAAAAATTTTAGCACTCAAAAATCTATTTACCAAAAAAAAAAATTTTAGCACTCAAAATCAAAAATCATAGAAATGGAACTTTTTCTGAAAACTTACCTTTTTTTTTTTTTCAAGATTGTTGTGAACATCGTGTTAGACAATACTATATAAAAGTGAAATATATATCTTTTAGAAGAATAAAATATAACGAAAATGGTAACAATTACCTTTTAGATAATTGTTGAATTCAAAATTCATATTAATAAATGGATCATAACAAATTTTAAGATTAGGGGATACATTAAACCATATATAACAATTACAAAGTTTCAAAAAATTGGAACTGTTCAACCTTGATAAATAGGATAAATGCTGCCAATTTGATTCTAATAGAGTAATACTATTAAACTAATTTGTCTTATCACTTATTATTACTTAATACATCTTTTAATAGACTCTAGTATCTCAAAAAATTTCATCATGCTAATTACTCAATTAAAATTTGATTAGAATTAAAATTAAAAGTTTTCAAGTGTATTAGGGATTAAATTGAGGATAAATCCTAACAAATAATGTGAATTTCCTTATGAAGACAATTAGAAAGACCATCCTTTTGGGTTGTCTCTGTATTTTTCCTCTAAAACTATTTAGTTGTAAGTCAATGCAGATGGGATAGGCATCAGATGCACATGGTTTCCATTAATGGAGTAAGTTGAAGAGTCAATGGCGGATCCAAATTATCCTATCCTTTAAAGGAAATCCACTATCCTATCCTATAAACAATAGTAGTAATTTAACTATGGTTTTTAATTTAACAAATCGAAAGCGGTTAGTACACGATTTAAGCGACCATGAACACGATAGATGATACCTTCATCACCTCCAGCAAAGTCAACTTCCTCCGACACCAAAAACCACCGTTATCACCAGCGGAAACAGAGAAGAGGATCAAAAGCCAAAATCTAATCGAATCTTCTTCATTTCGGTGATCTTCTTTGCTTTCATCACAGGGCGCAATCCTCTTAACTCGATACGCAAATAAAACATCGATTTTCATCGCCGACAAGCCAAAGAAACAACGCAAATCTTCCGTTCAATGACGAGCATTTTTCGGCGTGCCTCGGTTCTATATCCTCCCCAATCACCACCTTCGGCGGTGGCCATAAATGGAATGGTCCGGATGACATTTTCATTCTCTCTCTCCAATTAGCTATTGAACAACTCAACAATCTCACTTCACTAACAAAATCCTTGATCTCGAATTCCGGATCCGACGACTCAAAAGTCGATCCGAAACAATGCGAAATTCAAATCGACGATTCCCTGGACCGACTCAATAGATCTTTAACAGCGTCGGCTACAGTATTGATTTTCTCCGGGCGGCCGGAGGACGGTGATAATCCGAAAATTCAATTGCAGAAGGAAAATTTAGCTGGGGAAAAAATCAGGGACGGAACCACGCTTGGGTTGGGCTGGGCTCGGTTGTTGCTTGCTTGCTGCTGCTGCTGCTGGTGGCGCCGCCTCTGCTGCGCCCGCCTGCGACTCGTTGTCGACAACCGCACGCAGAGTCCGACAAGGAGGAGGAGGAAGAGAAGAGGAAGGAGGGAGGTCTGTCTCGCACGCGCAGAGGGAGGGGGAGCGGAGTGAGCGGACGAGGGGGGTGCTGCTGCTGCTGTGTGCGCCGGCCGGTGCGAGAGGAGGAGATCGGAGTCGGAGACGGGGAGAGAGAAAAAGAATGAAATTGATTTGGTGTTTTTGCTGGAGCAGCGACGAGGGTTTGTTTTTTTTTTTTTTTTTTTTATAAATCAGTCCCTACATTTTGTGGGAGCTAAACTGAAAAAAAATTTTTGGGGGGGCTTAAATGCAAAAAATATAAAAAAAATTTTAAAAAAAAATCCCGGGTGGGCTCGAGCCCAGGCGTGGTTCCGTCCCTGACTTCAAGGGATGCCTACAATAGCTTATGACCAAACAATTTGCATAGTGGGGATGCGAATTGACTTATACAGATTTTTAGGTGGAGGAAGGAAAGCGAATATGACTTTTATTTTGATTTTGAAGTTGACAGTAATTCGTCATTATGTTGCTTCTTTTGGAGAGATGGTCGGATGAGGTCCGACTACAACGTTTTTGGGGATGTGTTGATGCATGATACCACATATCGCGGAACAAGTATGATATGATTTGCACTCTGTTTGTAGGAATGGATAATCATTATAGGAATGTTATGTTTGGTTGTGGGTTCTTGAAGAACGAAAAAATAGATTCATTTATATGGGTATTCAATACCTTCTTGAAGTCTGTGGAGGGTAAACATCATATTACATTGATGACGGACTAGTCCATTGCCATGGTTGCTGCTATTGGCCATAGTTTTCCGAAGACGCAGCATTTGTTGTATCTTTGGCATATTGAGGAAAATTCCAAGAAGCATATTATGGGGCTAAGACTCAAAAAAGACTTTGTTAAGTTGTTTAACCATGTATTGAAGGACACAAATATTGTCCCTGAATTCGAGTTTCATTAGAGGAGGTAATCCATACTAACTTGAGATGTAGGCCTAATTTTTGTAAAGAGTGCGCCTACTTTTATAACTATATGTTCCCAGTTTAATAATGGAATGTCCCTTCCCTTTGTTACAAGTATGTGTTCTCAGTTTGTTAACACGTGTGCCTAATTTTATAAGTTTGTGTATCTAATTCTCTAACAATTTGTGCCCACTTTATAAATAAAGTGTGCCTAGGTTATATATATCTTTACAAGTATGTGCCTGCATTTCTCTTATCTGTATGCTTACTTTTTTAACATTATGTGCCTACTTTTATGACTATATATGCGTAGTTTTAAAAAGCAGTGTGCCTAGCATTACAGGTATGTGTGTTTTTAGTTTATTGACATGTGTACCTAAGTTTATAGCCATTTGTGTCCACTTTATAAATAGAGTGTGCTTAGGTTATATACATATTTACAAGTATTTGTGCCTTTATTTTTATGATCGTATGCCCACTTTTATTACAGTTTGTGCCTACTTTTATGACTATATGTGCCTAATTTTATAAAGGAGTGTGCCTAGTATTACAAATATGTGTGCTTTCAGTTTATTATTAAAAAAAGTAAATATGTGTTACTTTTTTTATTTTATAGTTCGATGGATAAGTTTGTGTGCCATAATGACTGTTGGTTGAACAAGTTGTATAATTTGAGAGAGAAGTGGTGTTCGGCTTTTAGTAAGGACTTCTTTTCCGGAGGTGTTCTATCATCTCAAAGGAGCAAGACAAATAACCATGCTATTTCAAGGAGGCTCTCAAAATAACTACGCTATGTGATTTTTATCAGATTTTCGATGAAGTTGTTTATGAATGGAGAAGTAATGCAAATACGGAAGTTTTTCGATGTAACCAAAGTCATGTTAAGATGAAGATTTTTGACTCGAAATTGTTGTAGCATGCTAATGGAGTGTACACCTTTGGGGCACACAGGCTGTTTGAAGATGAATTTATGAAGTTTCTGGAGTATTGTCAAGGACTTTTGGCATACAATGATGGGGAGCATGTGTATGAGGTTTGGCATCCTAATAACTGTTTTAAGGCATATATGGTTGTGTAAAATGAGGACACACTAAGCATCTCTTGCACGTGTAAGATGTTGTCTGAAGTTGGGATTTTATGTTCTCATTGCTTGCATGTATTCAATACCCTTTGTGTTCAGTCCATTCCGGATAAGTACATCTTGAAAAGGTGGACGAAGGATATTGATGTAAGTGGTGGCAGTAGTGGCGTTGGTGACGCAAGAAAATGTAGCAAGAATGATATGGTTGGTTCTAGTGTTTGGAGGAGGGGAATGGTAAGGAAGTTTTCGAACCTGATTTCTGCTAGCGAATTGAACATGAATGCTTGGGAATGTATAGAAGAAGGGTTTATAATGATGAAGGACAAGATAATTACTGAAGTGGGACCTTATTTTGTGGATAATTCAGAGAATGAAGGTAGATCTTCCGATATTAAGGATCCAGTTGGAAGGCGTTCAGAAGGAGTACATAATGTAAGGAAGAAGAGCATTGTCAAGATAAACTGTAATCAAGTAAGAGGGAAGAGAAAGAGTACTTTGACACATCCATCAAGGATTAAAACTGATGTCCAATTGTCAATGACCAATGAAGATTTAAGGAAGGATTTGAATGCTCCAAGTAGTGAATGTCAACTTAGTTTAGAAATTTACAACTCTAGTGATCCAAAACCTTCAAGCATTTTGGAAAAATTCATAAATTTTATGTAAATTTTACAATTACATTACTCAAAGATGTTTTTTGGTTAAAATATTATTGTTGGGAAATATGCTATGATACTTTAAGTGGTTGCTAATTTCTGTATATAGGGATGCCTACTTTTATAATAAATTGTGCCTAGTTTTGATCCTAAGTTTGCCCAGATTTGTAACTAATTATGCCTTTAATCTTATTTGCAGTATTCAAATGTCTTTCTTTTTGTGTAGTTTTAGTTTATTTTTCTGTTGGGGTTGTATTAATTTAGTACTCCATTTATGTATTTTGTACCTTATATGCATTCCAATATGGTTGGAATGGGGTTATAAAGGCTTTTAGGTAATGTCAAACTTCTGTAGATATGTGTGCCTAATTCTACAACATAATGCACCCATTTTGTAAAAGAGTGTGCCTACTTTTGTAACTAATGTGCCTCCAATGATATTGTTTGTTCCAGTGGAATTTTTTTATTCATATAGGTATATGGTTGCTTATATGCATTTTTGTGTTTTTCTTATGTTCTCTTTGGTGTTTTGACATCGTAGCATGAAGTCAAAGGTCTAGAATCATATGTGCCTATTTTTACTGTTAGGTGTCCCTACATTTTGTAGAGCGTGTCTAATTTCACTGTGAAGTGTGCCTGCATTTTGTTTTGTTTTCAATGGGATATCTTTTGCATTTTTTAAATGGATATGTTCAGTTTAATTTTTAGATTTTATGGTCAATTTTTGTGTCATTTTGCAGGTTTAGTGGATTAAAAATATTGTGTGCCTAGCTTTATTATTGGATGTGCTCATTGTTATCACTTTGTGTGCCTAATTTTATTATGGACGTGCCCACTTTTATCACTATGTGTGCCTCATATATATATATATATATATAAAAGACAAGCACAATAGTTAAATGTACCTTTTTAACTGCAATGTGTTAGATGGTTTAAGACAAGCACAATAGTATGCAAAAAAGTTAAAAGATATACATATGAATATATATATATATATATATATAACACATTTAAACATTGTGTACATTACATCATTCAAGATCTATCTTATAAAATTATGATATTGCTAACTGGACTTTTTCCCTTTCATTATTTGTCACAGATATAAGCAGTTTGTACATGAACTTTGCTCTTAATGTTTGGATTATTTTTTATTCTTATTTTGTTTGCTTGAGTAGTTCATCCCAACCCCCTTTTGTCTTCTGTCCTTTGTATGTTTCCATGTGCCTCATGCAGAAGACTTCGGAATCCATAAAATTTTCGCTATCTAGCTATTGCATCCTCTTTAACAGGGTATTGTATCTCATAGCATTTGAATGTTTTTCAAACCTGTGTCTTCAGCAACCTTTTATGTTGATAATTGTTTAGGGCCTTTTTCTGTAAAATATAAGGGTGTAAGTATGTTATAGTTGTTTTATAACATATATTTTTTTCATAATTTTTGGATAATAGTAACTTACAAAGAATTTGGGCACATCTCTGTATTTGTCTTCAACTGTGATCCCCTTCAGCAATGGCCTATTGTCAACTATTTCTAGTTGTTTTGTCATTGAATTCATGGCAATCATATAGAAGTGTATCGAGTTTATCACAACGAAGATGAGCTATATTTTGGATAGATAAAAGTTCAACCAATGCATCTTATAATAAAGACTGAAGGAAAAGATAAATGTGTTGTATTTAAGATTACTTACAATATTAGCATCATGGATATAGGAAGTAGGGGTGTCAAACATTTGGAGTTCTTTGTCTACCATTGTCTCAAAGATGTCAAATCTTTCCTATTCTTGCAGTTGTGTTCCTTCGCTTGCACGGCTCTGTTAGGGGAGGTAAATGTAATTTTTTTGTGTTTTAAATAGATAAGAGGAGATAAGTATTAAATTAGGAAACTAAAGTAGAATCGCGGTGAGAATATGATTCATTTTGGCTTCACATTCGTCTTCTTTTTTAGCACACTATTAGGCGGATGGCCCATGCATAGATAATGTTGTCAGAAAGTGCTCATCCGTCATCATTGTTCTTGCATCCTTTCATGTGATCATGCAGGAGTATTCAGCATGAGTGTAAAGGTTGTTTCTGGAAAAAAGTAAACTAAATAAATAAGAAATAAATAAGTAAAAAGACTTGGATATAGCGTTAAGCAAGGTAAATGGCGCACTGAAAGAAAGTGTGCGTACTTTAATAACATAGTGTGCCCAATTCTCCAATTGCGTGTGCTTACTTTTACAACCATTTGTGCCTAATTCCACAAGCTTGGAATTCTGACCTGTTTGAGGTACACTGGAAAAAATGGTGCCTATTTAGTTTTGTAACACAGTATACCCAATTCTACATCTGTGTGTGCCTAGTTTTACAACTAGTTGTGCAAAATTCTACAAATTAGTTTTGTGCCCTGTTTGATAACAGTTGTGGTTCACTGTAAAAAAGTGTGCCTAGTTTTGTGAAAGAATGTGCCTAATGTTACAGTTGTATGTGCCTACTCTTACAACTATTTGTGCCTAAGTCTACAAGTTAGATTTGTGCTATGTTTGATAACAGTTGTGGTTCACTGTAATAAAGTGTGCCTAGTTTTGTAATAGAATGTGCCTAATTTTACAACTATTTGTGCAGTGAACAATGATATATGTTAATTACCTTTCCGTAACCTTCTGCATCGCCATGTAACCCAGGAATACAAAGTCTGTGATTACATTTCTTTTGCTGGTACAACATTTTTATCCTTGTCATCTGTCCAAAAAAGAGACCTCAGCTTGCCCGGTACGTCCCTCTTCCTGTGTTGTGGGCTCGACTCAATGCTTGTTTCTTCTTCTAAGTCCCGATCGTCCTCTAACAATATGCTGCATATAATAATGGTTGGAATGTGCATTAAAACATTGAAAGATATATGCTACTTCATACTTTTAATAGGTATTGTTAATAATGAGTTATACATGTCAATGTCATCGTCTTTCTTTGTACCTTTCTATAGGTTTATTATTTCCATTAAAGCAAGAACAACAGCCTTGGTTTCATTATCATTATAAACGCTGTCCCTTCTTTGCTCTTGTAGGGGAGTGGGTTGCTGTTGTTGGGGTATGGAATATGCTTGTGTCTCAAAGCTATCATCCAAGCCTAGATCAAAACTAGGCACCATTTTGTCCTTCAGATCCATAGCCTTGACCATGTTCTTTTCAAATTCGTCCATTGCATTCAAGAAATTAGGGTTCTCGTAGAATTTGTCGTCTTGGTGGATGATAATGGACCAACACGCATGTCCGTTTGTAGAAAGAGGACCATGCCCGAGCATACTTTGTTGAACATACCAATTATGTCAATGTTCTCATCTTGTAGAGCTTGACAAACCTGAAAAATTCAGGGCACTGGTCCCAAACCTCACAATTGCTTCCAATGCTTTTTCGGCAAGCTCCTGCAATTTACAAGTTGTTTTATTTAGTATGGTTTTGGTCACTGCAAGTTTTGCCTATTATTATAAAAAAGTGTGCCTATTTTTAAAACTGATTGTGCATACTTTCATAAGGAATAATGCCTAGTATATATGACATGTAAGGCCATATCACTGTAAGGGAGTGTGCCTCATTTTATACTTGTTTTTGCCTAAGTTAACAACAGCGTATGCCTACTTTTGTACACAAGTGTGCCTACTATAAAAAACATATAAGTTCATGTTTTCAAGTGTCAATGGTATTGATATGATTATTGTGCCTCATCTTATACTTGTTTGTGCCTAAGTTTACAAAAGAATATGCCTACTTATTACACACAACAGTCAAGTTCATTGCTTTATATCAAATAGTGCCTTGAATGACTCGCATCTTTCTATCAAGGCTGCAAGTGTGTACTTGCACCCATTATAATTCTTGATATTATTGGGGTTAATTAAGTCACAGATGAGAGTGTAGCAGACTCCTTTGTATGATGCATGATGGATTATGCTTGTGATGCAAAAGAGTAGGAATTCTCTTTTGAAGTAGTCTCCCCCCTCTGTACTTTGTACTTAATCTTTTCTAGATGCCTGCCATCTTTGGAAGGAAACTGGAATAGTTCTTCTTCATTTGAGCTATGAAGGACTTATGTTGTTCAGTTTCAACAACGTTTTTGGTGGAACGTTAAACAAGTTTTGTCCCTCGTGGGAATCCAAGCACCAGCTGAACGTCCTCTTCGTCAATATGTACAGTTTCTTTCTCAAGGTTGAGGCTTTGTTATATATATCGAATTTTTTTACAAGGTAGAGGGTCAAGCTCTTCGACAGCTTGTCAAAGATGGTAATAGTAGGGACCCGAATCCAATGTCTCTAACTACCTATTGTTGTTCGATGGTCAATCGGTTGATAACAGTGTGCATTGGAGATATTGTCATGTTTGTCTCCAATCGTGGGAATTTGCCTTGATTTTTTTGTTGCCTAGGTTTTTTTGAAGCTGGGTTATCTCGTTTGTCATCTTATCTTGGTCTATTGAGCTTGCTCAAAATAGCATATGGCTTTGCTTTTCGAGATTTGGGGTGCGTCTTAATCTGCAGTGCATAACAATAAATGATTGTTAAATTATAAAATATTTGTATGAAATGACACGTTATCGTACTGTTTTTATTCATGTATTACCTTGCTTGTGCATTGTCTCAAAGTTTCGTCATCTTGTGGCACATCAACATGCTCATCATGGAGTTTTTTCATTCAGGTTTCTTCTCTGTTAGGAGTCATGACAGTTGTTTAGTTGGATATTTTATATAATAGTGTGCCCATTTTTATTACTCTTGTGTGCCCAAGTTTACAATTGAGTGTGCCTATTTTACAAACCTTTGTGCCTTATTTATATGTGAAGGCGCATAATGGTGGTGATAATAAAGGGTTAATATGGCAATAGACATGGAAAATGGTACACAGAAAGTAGTGTGCCTACTTTACTATAATTGTATGTCCAATATTACTGTTGAGTGTGACTACTTTTCAAACCATTTGTGTCTATATTATACGATACACAATTTGTGTTCATTATGCATTTTGTGCCACTTTTACAATCTTTTGTACCCAATTTTATGTGCAGGGGGTATAATGGGCTCATAAGCAAGGTTGAATATGGTAGCAAATAGGTAAAATTGCCACAAGAAAGTAGTATGCCTACTTTTTAACAACTGTTGTGCCTGACTTTTTTAAAAAGTATTCCTACTTTTATAACTATATGTGTGCCTGACTTTTTTAAAAAGTATTCCTACTTTTATAACTATATGTGCCCAGTTTAATAATGGAATGTGCCTTCCCTTTTTTACAAGTGTATTATCCGTTTATTAATATGTGTGCCTAAATTTATAAGTTTTTGTGCCTAACTTTATAACCGTATGTGCCCACTTTATAAACAAAGTGTGCCAAATTTATATATATCTTTACAAGTATGTGTGCCTGCATTTTTCTGATCTGTGTACCTACTTTTATGACTATGCGTGCCTGATTTTATAAAAGAGTGTGCCTAACACTACAGGTACGTGTGCTTTCAGTTTATTGACTTGTGCGCCTAAGTTTATAACCATTTGTGCCCACATTATAATCATATGTGGCCACTTTATAAACAGAGTGTGCCCAGGTTATATACATCTTTTCAATATATGTGCCTGCATTTTTCTGATATGTGTACCTACTTTTATAACAGTTTGTGCTTAATTTTATGACTGTGTGCCTAAATTTATAAAAGAGTTTACCTAATTTCATAAGCTTGTGTGCCTAAATTTATAAGCATTTGTGTGCCTAGGTTATATACATTTTTCTGTTAAGAGTACCGACTTTACTACAGTTGTGTGCCCAATTTTACTGTTGAGTGTCCTACTTTTCAAACCATTTGTGCCTGCATTATACAATAAACCGTTTGTATTCATTATGCATTTTGTGCCACTTTTACAATTTTTTGTGCCCAATATTGTATGCAGGGGGTACAATGGATTCATAAGCCAGGTTGAATATGGCAGCAAATAGGTTAAATTGTCACAAGAAAGTAGTATGCCTACTTTTCAACAATTGTTGTGCCTGATTTTTTTTAAAGAGTGCCTACTTTATATAATTATATATGAGTTTAATAATGGAATATGCCTTCCCTTTCAATTTACTGACTTGTATTCCTAATTTTATAAGGTTTTGTGCCTAAAATATCCCCAAAGAAAGTTATATGTGATTCCATATTGTGATTATTTATAAAGTTATATATGAAAATTTCACAAACAATTTCACAAAACCTTCAATTTCCAAGTACAGAACACATAAATCAAACAAAAAAACTCAATATACATTAAATAACAGCAAACAAAAATCACAATAAACAAATGTAAAATTCAACTTCTAAGTTGATATTTACCTGTTTGAAGAAGCTTCGCTTGAAGATTTATCATGTTCGCTTGAGTATCTCTTACTGTTCCTTGAAGAACTCATATTTGATGGTTTTTTATTGAATAAGTAAAATTTAGAGTAGAATGGAAGCTTGGAACAAAGAAAACTGAAGGAAATTTGTGGTTTAATCGTGAAATTTTGTAGAAAACCGCAAGAAAAATCGCTTGTTTTTGTTGTTGTTGAGTACATGAGGGTTTTGAGAGGGAACCAATCATTTTTTAGTGTTAGGGGCCGCGTGCGTTTCATGCGAAATGAGGTGAGAATGGGATACATGCTATGCTTTTTTTTTTGGTACACCTTGCATGGTATAAAAACTCGTCTTTAGGCTAGTTAAAAAAAATATTTCACTAATTTAGATCACTCATAACTCTATTAAACAAAACAATGGGCCTCATTGAATATCTGAAATCTCCTTGGGTTTATGCAAAATTTTCTCTAAATTTGGAGGAAAAACAAGTATAATTCAAGTATTTAATTAGAAAATTTTCTCTAAATTGGAGAAAATTTCTAGGTATTTAGAGAAAATTTCAAATAATCAACCCTAGTAATATCTCAGGTCTTCAATTAGACCCCATTATTTTGTTTAACAGAGTGATGGTGCGTTGAGTAAGTGAAATGTCTTTCTTTATTTTACTTATGAGTCATGTGACAAGCACATGTTTTTTTTACGGGATTACACCATTGAATTAGTGGCGAAGACTAAAAAATTTTCTAGAAATTAATGTTTAGGGACTAAAACAATAAAAACAAAGATCAAGAACTACTCTAAGACTAAAAAATTTTCTAGAAATTAATGTTTAGGGACTAAAACAATATAAACAAAGATTAAGAACTACTCTAAGACTAAAAAATAGTTCATTGACTAATATTACCAATTTCTGTTTTAATTATTTGAGATATTAGCTATTAGCTATTTATAGGCATAAAATGTTTTTCTTTATAGTCATAAACTTTGATGTTATTTTTTCTACGCATAAACTATATTTGTTTTTCTCTTTATATTTTCAAACTTTGATTTTATATTTTTCTAATCATGATGTAATTATCTGACCCTTGAGGGACTTAGTAATTAAGAATTTAATATTTTTATTAGTTTGACTTAATTTTGGGTTCTAATGAGAACTTATTTAACTTTTGAGTTTTTAGGAATTCACTTCAATATTAGAGGGATTTGGAGGTAAATTAAAAGTTAGTTGTTTACAAAAAAAATGTGATTGTTTTAGAAGCGCTATTCTCTACAGTCACTTACACGAACTCGTATTGAGAGATCCTATGGGAGGTGATTTAAAACCTAAGACTTCGATCAAAAGTGAGTATAGGCTTTTTATGTTACTCTAGAATCATTGTTTAATCTTATTGAACAATATGATGTTCAATGAAGTTCTTAATTTGGGGATTTCTTTTATGGACGTTTTAAGTTTGATTGATTTTAATATTTAAGAATACTTTTTAGGCATTTTAGGGTCTAAAATCGATGTTTGATGAGAAGATTTCCTTACGAATGGTCAGTGGATTGGGCTTGCCCGCTAACCTGCACAGCCCTGCTCGCCACAACACGGATTTGAACACTCCGAAACTCCATCAGACAGTTGCACAATAGGTGACTCTACTGAACTCCGGCCACTACTGTGTGCCCTACCCCTAGACCTGAAACGGGATAGGCAACTGGCACATAGTGGGCGTCCTCTCCCACAGGAGCCCGATCCTAAATCCGAACCTAAACCTAATCCTGACTCAGATCACTATTGTTCTTGAATGATTTATGTGCAATATGTATATGCTCCCAGTGTGATTTTTCCCTCCTAATCGAGTCCGTCTTTTTCCAACCCCTAGTAATGACCGTGTCTGGAGGAGAAGTTAACAGTCCCTAAGGGTTTACTGTAAGACGGGATGTAAGATGTCTTAGGCCGCACGACGCCGCTTTATCAATTGTTAGAATATAGAAAAAATGCATAATTAGTCTAACTTATTAAATTAAATAAATCAATAAAAACATCTTTTTAACATACCATAATAGTCGTCGTTGTCTAAACTCCTCTAGAATGCCAGTGATATCATTCTCCTGGTATGCCATATCATTCACGTGGTTTGCATAATCATGATGCTCTATTCCTGACACCCCGTCTATCACAAGAGATGACCAGAAATGGCGACTGTAAACCTTTAAAGGAATGTACTTATAGTATCTAGTAATCAACTCGATTGAACATTGTGGACCGTGTGAACTCCAGAACCAATGTCCACAAAGATTCTCTGGATCGCTCATGATCTTCGTGGCCCTAATTAACTATTCTTTTATAATCTTTAGTGTCAAATGACTTACACTTCCACAAATATCGGTTAACACATGATTACTCTTTGCGTTATTTTTCTCCTTCAATTGGGAATATTCAAGTGTAGTCTTAAAGGCAGATATCTGTGACTCAATCTTTGAATGTATCTTACTGAAGACAATATCTAAGTTACTATGACATGTTTGAAGGAGCATCTTCGATACTGAGTGTTCAGACTCAACCCTATTCGTGGTCTCGAACCTAAAATGTAAAATTTTTCTAGTCTACAACGCCACAAATTTATATCCACACGTGCTCAACCATTCATCATACAAATATGACAACAACCAAGGCATTCTGCTTCAGTTGGTATTCAATTTTTCTAATCTCTTTGCATAATCATCTAGGTTCTGGCAGTTCACTAATCTTCTCAGGTTGTCTGTACAAACTTTTCAGCTGCTTCCTTACCAATCACTGGAATTAATTTCCCCTCGATATTCTTTTCAATATGTCCCCAACACAGCATATGGTATGATTTATTGAATACTATAGATGTCATTGGCACAAAATCTATTTCCTTATCGGTAATTACAACTGTCGGTTCGGATCAAAATATAATTTATGAAGCTATTGTAGCACCCATTGATAAGTAGTAGCTTGTTAATTATGCATGAACGCAGTAGCTACACAAAAATTCTTTCCAGTAAGTGTCATCCCGACTGCCTCAAGTAATGGCATGTTGTACCTAAGTAAAATAATAAATTTTAAACTTAACAAAAATAATAAATAAATCAAAATATGATAATTCCCTTAACTAAAATACTAATAAAACTTAACTAAGTCATTTTAATTTTAAATAACATATAACATATGTTCAACATAGTTTATATAATATGTCGCTATAGAAAATTAACTAACATGAGATCTAGATATTTATAGCAATTAATAAATGGAGCAACGAAATATTTTATTACTAAAGCAACTTACTTGTTCGTTTTGTAGGTTGTGTCTAGTACAAGTACATAAATCCACGTCTTCAACATCTGAATGAATGTCGGATGCGCAATGACTATATCGCTAAGCACTGTGGTTTCGTCACAATTCCTCCAAAAGCATGTGTATCCAAGATTGGAACACATGTGGAGCACTTCTTCCACTGTGTTGCGTCCATACATTCTGCCCTTCTTAATCTTCGCTCGAGCATTATATATAGTACGGGAACTGTAAAAAATTATATAAATTTATTATTAAATTAAAGAAAAAAAATATAATATAATATCATATTCAGTCTAAAAGAATTAAGTTAAGTTACGCAACATTACAGTACTATAACATACCTTGCAGCAGTATCTAGATTATTCTCTCGCAAATTCACCATTATAATATGAGGTGCCACCAGACACCTACTCAATTGCTTGGTCAGCTTAAACTACTCCTCTATAGGCCTTGCCGCTTGAGAGTGACCTTGATGATAGACACCAGTTTGATGATGGTGTCTTCCATTTTTTACATATAATTTCTAATGTGTTCCGCTAACATCTTCCTCGCCTTTTAATTTAAATGGACAATTAC
Source organism: Catharanthus roseus (assembly GCA_028651295.1). Taxonomy (NCBI): domain Eukaryota; kingdom Viridiplantae; phylum Streptophyta; class Magnoliopsida; order Gentianales; family Apocynaceae; genus Catharanthus; species Catharanthus roseus. Next base: position 3,513,564 of record JAPQWS010000153.1, on the reverse strand, counting down.
ATTTCTTTGTTCCATACGGCCCCTTCATTTTACCGGAACTTGTTCTACTTCTTCATCGTTCTCTATTATCTTACTTTTTCCCTTCTCCCGATGGAAACCAATATGAACGTACGCCCTAATCCCTAAACACTTTTTGTAAAATAATGCGTAGTCATCATATATGTGTTAACTTTCTTTGCTCATCTTTTACCCAAAAACCAAATTGTCTTTCGAATTAAATTCACAATCCGTTTGAAATAAATAACTATGGCCTATGAAATCCTTCATATGTAAAATATCCTCAAATTGTTCAGAATCTAAATCATTATCTTCCTACACAATATTAGAAGATAAAAAATATAAACAACTCACATTTTAAATAAAAATAAAACTAAGTAACGTAACAACATATTTATAACTTCATTAATATAGTAACTTGTTAATTAAGAACATAAAGAGTAACCATGATGTGAAACTAAACATATTAATTATAATAAAAATTAAACAATCAAAATATATTAATTATAATCACAATTAAATAATTAATTATAACATAAGCAAGGTAAACGCTAATTTTAACATAAATAACTAACATAATTAATAACATAGTCATATTAAATATAAAAAGATGAATATAAAAAATTAATCATGTGAAAAACAATTAATATAACACATAATTAACCTTTACATATTAAAAAAAAGCTGAAAAATGATGAACAGAAACAGCTGGCACATGGAGTTGTTTGTATGCCAGTGGCTTCCGTTCAATTTTCCAGTACTTTTTGGGGTCGTTTTTACCTCAAAATTGATGTTTTCTAGTACGACATCTTCAAAATTATCCAAAACCTTAAAAAATTTTCAATAATCTTCAAGTTTATTTAGAGAAAAGCTAGAGAGAGAGTAGAGAAGAGAGGTATTTGGTAGGAATGAGGATTTTCGTGGAATTTTCATAATTTTATCGTAGAATTTATAAACTTCCCATTATTATTACCTTTTTTTTCTTGGATTCTCACAACATTTGATACCAGAAATATTACAAGTGAATAATATGGCTGGAGATTGGTAGATGGCATGTCAAAACCATTTGGAGAATCCATCGGCAATATGCTTTTGTAAATCGTCTTCTGTTATACTTGGATTATGTATTTTAATTTCCGATGAGTATTTCCTACAAATAAGAACATATTGTAGCCGAATTATATTATATTTAATTTAATTTACAAACAAACACAAATTTCTTTTACTTAATGTAAGGCTCAACCTCCGCCAAGTTAAGCAAGATGTAGTTTGTTGTCGACTTCATATCTTGCTATGACAAGAATTTTTCTTCGCCTTGCCAAATGTCCTTCTTGGTACTTCGAATATCGAAAGGACCGAGCCTTGTTCATGAGGCTGCTCACTATTATCGTTGCGTCCAACAGATATATTTCCAATTTCGATGTCCAACTTAAAGTATTAATTGAAGAATGACATAGCCTCCTCAATTAAGTATGGACTACATATTGAACCTTCTACATAGCCTTGTTCTTTATTGTTAGCCCTAAGGGCATTATTACTTGTGTTTTGATTATGATTAACATGTGCTTGTGTGAGTATGTTAGCTAACCCTTCATAGAGAACAAAAGAAGAACATATGAAGTCTCAAAGTCTCAAGCAAAAGATCTTGATGATGAGGGCAAAATAGAGAAGAAGAGATCAAGCCATACCAAGATCAAATCAATTGAAGACATTGAAGACATTGTATTTGTGAACTAGGTATTATCTTGTAAAACTCTCTAGTCTTAGTCTTTGATTCATTGATCATACATGAAGCTCTTCTCATGTTTTTCTAAAATATAATCCTTTGATAAAATCCAAGTATTCTTGACTTTAAGATGTTTTGAATAGTTTTTCTCCTCTTTAAAAATTGTCAAGAATGCCTTTGAAACTTGGAAGAAAGTTTTGTTCGAAAAAAAAACTTGGGCTGAGGAAAAAACAGAAAAATTCGAAAGTCCGTTTTTTAAAAAGGGGGAGTCCGTTTTTTAAAAAGGGGGAGTCCGTTTTTAAAAACCGATAGTCCGTTTTTTAAAAACCGATAGTCCGTTTTTAAAACCGATAGTCCGTTTTCTAAAACCGAACGTCCGTTTTTACAATTCGGCAGATCCGTTTTTCGAAAAACCAAGTCCGAATCTTTCTGTCCGAAATTCGGCGATCCGGTTTTTAAAACCGATCGTCCGTTTTTACAATTCGGCGATCCGTTTTTTGAAAAACCAAGTCCGAATCTTTCTGTCCGAGAAATTCGGCAGTCCGGTTTTTAAAACCGATCGTCCGTTTTTAGTCGTCAAGTATAAAAAATATTACCGTTGCACGAAGCAACGGTCATTTCGAAATTTGACGACCTATTTCTTAGGCAACGGTCTTAAGCTTAAAAAACCCTATATATACACTCAATTATCAGCCATAAATTCAAGGAGTTTGGGAATTACTCATTGAGATCATTTAATACATTTCAAGAGCTTCAAAAATACATTTTTTATTACAAATCATTTTCAAATCCCAAACAAAATCTTCTTGAGCTTCATTATTGATCATCCATCAAAGAAGAAGAAAAGAGGTGCTTGTAGAAGTATACCATTGAGTTGTAATCTTCCTCTTCTCAAGCTAAATTGGTAACATTGTTCCTAACTCTCTCTATTCTATTATTGTGATCAAAGGTTTGTGGAAAACCCTTTGGGTGATCCTTTGATTAACTAGTTGTATTGTTGTGATTGAGGTTTTGGTGTAAAACCCTTGAAGGGTGAACCTCATTGTGTAGTTGTGTTGTTGTGTTTGAGGTTATAGTGTAAAACCCTTGAAGGGTGAACCTCATTGTGTAGTTGTGTAATCAACTTTGAAGTTAGTGGATTTGTGAAATCCTTGGGTTGAGGCTCAAGGTAGTGGATGTAGCTCTTGGAGAGAGTGAACCACTATAAATTGTTGTGCATGCTCTTTAATTCTTTGCTCATTTCTTAATTGCCAACTCTATAAGATTATGCTTTGTGTGGATTCTTATTAAAAAGAGTTTTAGAAATCTTTCACAAACAAATTGGAGGTTTATCTTTCTAATCAAACAAAAAGATTTTTTTAAATTAGCCAAAAACCTTATTCACCCCCCCCTCTAAGGTTTTTCAATTGGTATCGTAGCGGGGCTTCTTTAAAAAGGGACTAACATCCTTGAAGCAAAAGATCATTATTTTACTATGGCTAATGTTTCTAGTTTACCATATGTAGAAGGCTCTTCTACAAATAGACCTCCTCTTTTCGATGGTTCAAATTATACTTTTTGGAAATCTAGAATCAAAATATATATTTGCTCTATTAACTTTAATCTTTGGAGCATTGTAGAGAATGGACCTTATGTTCCTATAAAGGATGGAATTGTCAAGAAGGTCGAAGATTATGATGAGCTTGACTCAAGGAAGATGACTCTAAACTTTCAAGCTATGAACATATTGAGTTGTGCCTTGGATGCTAATGAATACAATAGAGTGAGCGGATGCGACTCGGCTCATGAAATGTGGAAGTTACTTGAAGTAACTCACGAAGGCACCAATCAAGTGAAGGAGTCTAAATTGGCTATGTTGGTGAGAGATTATGAGCTATTCATGATGAAACAATATGAAAGCATTAGTGACATGTTCACAAGGTTCACCAATATCACAAATGGCTTAAAGGCATATGGAAAAGAGTACACAAGGGGAGAAGTAAATAGAAAGATTCTTGATTCACTCCCAAAAGCATGGCAACCAAAAACTCTTGCCATTGAGGAATCAAAAGAGTTAAGTCAACTTCCTATTGAAGAACTCATAGGATCTCTCCTCACCTATGAGATGAAAATAAAAAGATTAGATGAAATGGAAGATGAAGACAAAGGAAGAAAAGGCATAGCACTCAAAGTGAATGATGATGATCATACATGCTCGTCAAACAATGAAGATGAGATTGAGGATATGGCCCTAGTGATGAGGAAATTTAAAAGATTTTACAAAGAAGACTTCAACAAAGGAAAGAATCCTCCATTCAAGAAAGGAGGACAAAGTTCATCACTCTTCAAGGCTAGATGCTTTGAATGCAATAGCACCAATCATCTTGTAGCCGATTGTCCCAAGGCCCTTAAAAAGGAAAAGGAAGCTTTAGAAGTCAAGCTTGAGGCATTGAAGAAGAAGAAGAAAGGCAAAGGCCTAATTGGAGCATGGGATGAAGACTCAAGTGAAAATGAAGAAGAAGAAAATGCCAACATATGCTTCATGGCACTAGAAAATGAGGTACAATCTTCACTTCCTAACTCTTCTAGTATTCTTGATGATGATTGTGATATTGATCCTAGCACTATGCTTATTGAAATGTATGATGAGTGCAAAAAGGTTACCAAACGAAACAAAGATTTAAAAAGCAAAACTCAATTTTTGTTGGATGAAAATTCAAGACTTATTTGTGAAAATAAAGCCATTCTTGAATCCTTGGAAGTCTTGAAGAAAGAAAAAGAGAGCTCAAATGATGACCTTCAAAAACTTATTTTAGAAAACAAAAATCTTTGTGAAAAGATTTCCTTTCTTGAAAAATGTTTGATTGATTATGATGCCTTAAAGAAAAAGGTGAGTGATCTCACTCTATGTGTTGAAAAAATTCACAAAGGGAAAAGAAAATTTTGAAAAACTTCTTGGCTCTCAAAGATCACTTTTTAACAAAAATGGTATTGGATATAATCATTCCAATATTTTTTCTAAACAAACACGTTTTGTAAAAGCCTTCTCATCCCTTTCACACTTTTGTTGTACTTATTGTGAAAAGAGTGGTCATAAAGCCACAAAGTGTTTTATAAAGAAAAAAGATTGAAAGAGGAGTGAAAACCGTTTGGAAAATAAAAGAAAATCCAACTAACATTCATGGACCCAAAAAGATATGGGTACCAAAAGACCCTTCTACTTCTTTTGTTGTAGGAACACAAGTCAAGGTCATCTAAGTGGTACTCGGATAGCGGATGCCTATGACACATGACCGGATATGCATCCCTCTTGATTGAACAACCGAAGGTGCTTCGTTTTTTACTTTTGGAAGGATCATCGGTATAGGTAACTTTAGATATGATTCATCTTCTTTAATTAAGGAAGTTCTTTTAAATTGATGTTTTGAAGTTTAATTTATCTAGTATTAGTCAATTATGTGATTATGGGTACAAAGTTGTTTTTGAAAGTGAATCTTCTTCTATCATAAACAAGCTTGTGAACAAAACTATTTTTGTTTCAAAAAGAGTTAGCATATGTCTATGTCTTTTATCTTGAAGTTCTCATTTCTCAAAACTTATAGCGTCTCTTGGTTCATGATGATGATGTATTTTTGTGGCATAGAAGGTTTGGTCATGTTAGTATGTATTTATTAAACAAACTCTCTTCAAAAGAACTTGTTAGGGGGCTTACCAAAACTTCATTTTGAGAAAACTAGACTTTGTGATGCTTGCCAATTTGGAAAACAAATTAATACCTCTTTTTAAACCATAGTAAATGATTTCAACTTCAAAACCTTTAGAACTCATTCACATGGATTTATTTGGACCAATGAGGACCACTAGTCTTGGTGGTAAGAGGTATGTCTTTATTATTGTGGATGAATTTTTTTTTACTTGGACTTTGTTTTCAAGCCGAAAGGATGAAGCATTTCATGAATTTATTAAATTATTCAAAAGAGTCCAAACCTCCCTTGTTTGCAAATTGATTTCTATACGAAGTGATAATGGGAGAGAATTCAACAACCAAGATTTTACAAAAATTTGTGATGATTTTGGTATTTTACAAAACTTTTTTCGGTAGCCAAAACTCCTCAACAAAATGGATTTGTGGAAAAGAAAAAATAGAACTTTACAAGAAATGGCAAGGTCAATGCTTTATGAAAATTCCCTTCCTAAACTTTTTGGGCCGAGGCCGTTAACACCGCATGCTACATTTGAATCGTGTTATCTTGAGACCTTCTTTAAAGAAAACTCCCTTTGAACTCATTTTTAATAAAACCCCCTCAATTGGTTATTTTAAAGTTTTTGGATGCAAATGCTTTATTTTAAACACCAAAGACAATCTTGGGAAGTTTGATCGAAAATCCGATGAGGGAATTTTTCTTGGTTATTCTTCAAACAAAAGGGCTTTTAGAATTTTCAACAAAAGAACCTTATGTGTTGGAGAGTCTATTCATAGATATTTTGATGAAACTAACTTTTTTTGACAAGAAAGATGATGATGACATAGATAACTCTTTAAGCTACCAACCTTTGTACACTCAAGCAATGGAAGAACATGCTTATGGAGGAAGAAGAGATTGAAGCAACACAAGAAAATGATCAAGAAGCTCAAATTCTTCCTCAAAATGTGATATATCCAAAGGATCACTCTAAGGTTTTTCAATTGGTATTATTTCTAATCCTAATTTGCTTTTGTCATGCTAAGTGATCTGTTTGTTGCACTTTTTTCTTTGTTGATAGGCCCTTCTTGTTATGGACTTCATGATGACACTTTAATGTTGAAAGTCCTACTAGTATCTCTTCTATGATCCCTTGATACTTTTCTCCTACAATTTTTTTGATTTATGACAAAAGGGGGGAGAAAATAGTGCAAGATGTAAGGGGGGAGAAATTTTGTTAATATGATGATTATTGATGATGCCTATAAATTGTTTACAATGATTATTGATGCAAGGGGGAGTTATCTCCTTTTCTTGGTGATTGTTATGCTTTGCCTTTTTTGATATTTTTGATGCATCACCAAACTTTACTTTTGCTCTTTTGTTCTTCTTGCATATGTGTTTGTCATAATCAAAAAGGGGGAGATTGTTAGCCCTAAGGGCATTATTACTTGTGTTTTGATTATGATTAACATGTGCTTGTGTGAGTATGTTAGCTAACCCTTCATAGAGAACAAAAAGAAGAACATATGAAGTCTCAAAGTCTCAAGCAAAAGATCTTGATGATGAGGGCAAAATAGAGAAGAAGAGATCAAGCCATACCAAGATCAAATCAATTGAAGACATTGAAGACATTGTATTTGTGAACTAGGTATTATCTTGTAAAACTCTCTAGTCTTAGTCTTTGATTCATTGATCATACATGAAGCTCTTCTCATGTTTTTTCTAAAATATAATCCTTTGATAAAATCCAAGTATTCTTGACTTTAAGATGTTTTGAATAGTTTTTCTCCTCTTTAAAAAATTGTCAAGAATGCCTTTGAAACTTGGAAGAAAGTTTTGTTCGAAAAAAAACTTGGTCGAGGAAAAACAGAAAAAATTCGAAAGTCCGTTTTTTAAAAGGGGGAGTCCGTTTTTAAAAGGGGGAGTCCGTTTTTAAAACCGATAGTCCGTTTTTTTAAAACCGATAGTCCGTTTTTAAAACCGATAGTCCGTTTTCTAAAACCGAACGTCCGTTTTTACAATTCGGCAATCCGTTTTTCGAAAAACCAAGTCCGAATCTTTCTGTCCAGAAATTCGGCAGTCCGGTTTTTAAAACCGATCGTCCGTTTTTACAATTCGGCAGTCCGTTTTTCAGAAAACCAAGTCCGAATCTTTCTGTCCAGAAATTCGGCAGTCCGGTTTTTAAAACCGATCGTCCGTTTTTAGTCATCGAGTATAAAAAATATTACCGTTGCACTGTAAGCAACGGTCATTTCTGAAATTTGATGACCTATTTCTTAGGCAACGGTCTTAAGCTTAAAAAACCCTATATATACACTCAATTATCAGCCATAAATTCAAGGAGTTTGGGAATTACTCATTGAGATCATTTAATACATTTCAAGAGCTTCAAAAATACATTTTTTATTACAAATCATTTTCAAATCCCAAACAAAATCTTCTTGAGCTTCATTATTGATCATCCATCAAAGAAGAAGAAAAGAGGTGCTTGTAGAAGTATACCATTGAGTTGTAATCTTCCTCTTCTCAAGCTAAATTGGTAACATTGTTCCTAACTCTCTCTATTCTATTATTGTGATCAAAGGTTTGTGGAAAACCCTTTGGGTGATCCTTTGATTAACTAGTTGTATTGTTGTGATTGAGGTTTTGGTGTAAAACCCTTGAAGGGTGAACCTCATTGTGTAGTTGTGTTGTTGTGTTTGAGGTTATAGTGTAAAACCCTTGAAGGGTGAACCTCATTGTGTAGTTGTGTAATCAACTTTGAAGTTAGTGGATTTGTGAAATCCTTGGGTTGAGGCTCAAGGTAGTGGATGTAGCTCTTGGAGAGAGTGAACCACTATAAATTGCTGTGCATGCTCTTTAATTCTTTGCTCATTTCTTAATTGCCAACTCTATAAGATTATGCTTTGTGTGGATTCTTATTAAAAAGAGTTTTAGAAATCTTTCACAAACAAATTGGAGGTTTATCTTTCTAATCAAACAAAAGATTTTTTAAATTAGCCAAAAACCTTATTCACCCCCCCCTCTAAGGTTTTTCATTTATCATTTTCTTTAGATGGTGCAAATACCTAAAACAAACATATATTTTTTAGTGAACAATAGTTTATTAAAGAAAGAAAGATTAAACATTTTTTTTTTTTACCTGTCAAATGGATATATCCAACTATACTGAAGGGGGCCAAACTCTAATTTCCTAGGGAAATGAACAATCAAGTGCTCCATCACATTGAAGAACCTGGAGGGAAAAATCATTTTCTAGCTTGCATATAAAAAATTGGGATGCTCATCTCCATTTTACGCATGTGTCTCTTGCTTATCTTCGAATTCAGCGCACATAAGTCATAGTAGAAAAGGCTAAGTTCAACCAAGACACTCCAAATCTTTTGTGGAAGGATCTCTTAAAGGCAATCACTATTAACTGCTCCATAAACATATCATAGTCATAACTTTTTATCCCGAACATCTTTACTTCTTTCAAATCTACACAACTTCCCAAGTTAGAAGCATACCCATCCGGTAATTTTAACTCCTTTAGCCACTCAAGAACATACTTTTCGTTGCTCGTTTGTTAATGTATAACATGCCTTCAATTTTGAGCCCTTACCTATGGCTCTTCCTTCACTGATTTTCAAATTTGATCGATTGCAGTATCGTTCAATGTCTTCTGAATCCTTGAGATTATCCTTTATCTTCTCTTTTACGTCCATTACAATGTTGAACACATTATCAAAAACATTTTTCTCATTGTGTTACGTTAATTTAATATTGTGACGAACTAGGAGGGTATGCCAATATGAAAGATCCTAAAATATGCTCCTTCTTGTTCAATTGTGGTATTCACCTATACCACCTCCCCTATCAAGTTCGGTTCCATTTTCTGTAATTTGAGGAAAGTCTTGAACCCTTTCCCACAACTACTTGCCGGTAAGATGTGGTGGCGGCGCAAATGATCTTCCTCTTTCCTTTCTTAAAAGACCTCGTATCTCTTCTAAATCGGTGAGTTGGTGGTAAGAAGCATTGATAATAGTCAAACCATGATTGTTTCCGCCACTCATTAGTTTGAACAACTTCATTTCTTCCATACAATACTGACATGCGAGTGTCTCTGCTTTACTCCAACCACTCGACATTCCGTAAGCTAGGAAGTCACTCACTGTCCAAATAAGGGCATCTCGCATGTTGAAGATCTATCTCTTGGAGATGTCATAAGTATGAGTTCTCACCTCTTACAAATTATTTAGCTCTTCTATGAACAGTTGCAAGTAGACAGCCAATTTGCTTTCGTAACTTCCTTTTTTCATGCAAATCCAGGGAGGAAAGTCATAAGGAGTCAAAATTACCGGCCAATAAGAGTATGCTTTCCGAGACATTCCAAAAGGAGAGAAACCATCTGTTACAAATCATGTCTTACATTCTTCGATTCAGGGCCGAAATCAGAATATGTCGTACCAAAGTGCTTCCATGCTTCCACAACCCTCGAATTACTCATCACATCTACTTGCTACTCGCTTCCGGAATACTGTCTCATGTGCTCGACGATATTTTATGCAAACAACCTTTGTAACCTAAGAGTTATGGGGAAGTAATACATTGATAAAGGATCGGTTTGTAGGTGATTTTGAGTAGAAAATTTTCAGTTTTATTGCCCCCTTTTCAACACCCAATAGCAAAAACAGAAACTACTGATCCAGCTAGAAAAGTCTTCTTTAATGAAGAAATTAAAACCCTAGACCAACAAGGAATCTAGAACTCCAACCCATTCATCAAAGGCTTCATCTTCAAACCAAATAAAAACCCTAGAATAGCTAAGAAACTAGGACCCCTAAATGAGTTAAGTAGATGATCCACTAGAATCTATTGAACAAGAAGCTCTAGATTAAGATACCACAAGGGTAAATGACTACATTGATAAATCATAAGAAAAGGCAAAGAGAGTATTTTTCACTCAAGCTCTCCTAAAGAAGAAGTAGTCTTCTACTTTTCAAAATATGATGAAAGTTCAAAGTTTTTATATTTAGCCCCATAATGGGGTATAAATATATGCCATGACCTAACCCAACTAATACAAAGTCAAATATGGCTTAAAACAACTTAATTACATCATTCGAGGGTCAAAATATCAATTAAAAACTCGTAGAAACGAAAAAACCCGAGAGAAACGTAAAAAAGGACATTTGATAGGTGCTTAGTTTCCTTGTATGTTAGGCGCCGGGAAACTTCTGCTTCGATTCTAGAATATGTCGGGCACCCGGGTTCCTTGGACGCTAGGCATCCGGTATCAACTAATCCACTCAAAACACCCTTCCCAAATATTTTTGGCTTATTTTTTTACCATCTTTGAGACATCAAATCTCGTCCATAATGTGGTGATATCGACCTTGAAATGTTTCTCATATATGTTCAATTCTTCACTTTGAAATGTCTTCAAACTCCCATTCAAAATGATATCAATATTCCTTGCAAGAAGTTGAAGACTCCCAAGAATGCCTTTGTGCATGCCTAGCCTTGGCATTATCATACCCCCTTTCTTTAAGGTTATTCGTCCTCAAATAAATCATAAAGTTTAGCTTGATTTGTAGCTTGTATCTTGTCACAAGTTTCCCCTAAGGGCTCAGTGTAGAGACAAGGGCCTAAAAAGCTTCATTAAACATCGAAATATTTGAAGGGTTAGTGGCATTAGTTAAGGGTTCATGTACAAGAGCCAATTTCCCCTTTCTTTACAACCTTCTTCCTCTTTGTTGCTACACTTCTCCATGTTGTCCACTCCCATGGTAAACATGTTTTTATCCTTCTCATATCGCCATTTTTCATCATACGTTCCCCCTCTGTAAGCTCCTTTTCCATAGTAATACTCATCATGTTCATATGGAACTTAATCTATTGAAAAATTGAACGTCACCCAATAATCCTTGAAGAACTAGCAACAAGAAAAATTGAAATAGAAGTTAATTTCTTATCCAGAAATCAACCCAAGAACCCAAGAATAACAAAGAACTTGAACCCAAGAATTAGGAGATAAAGAAACCCACTTTACACTCCAAATAAGAACTCTAAAACAACAAAGGAATTAGAACCCGTAGATGAAAATAGAATGGATTATCTAATAGTTAAGAGATAACATTCAAGGGTAGACTAAACCCATAGAAGAGTCTTACAAGAAGAAAATAAGAAAACCTCTCCACTCTCAAGTTTCTCAGTAAAAAATACTAAATCTGAAAATTCTTACAAAAGAGGGGTATTTTATACACCTCAAATTAGCCCTAGCTAGGATAGAGTTAAGTAATTTCAAGTTTGGGGCTTAAAACCCACCTAAATAAACATTGCAAGAGATAAAACTCGTTAAAAATTAGAGAAAAACACAATTTTATACTAGCCGAACTGGATACAAAGCCAAATTCGGAGAAACCGGCGCCGAATTTAATTCAAATCCATTCCAGTAGCTTCTGGACATTAATCAAGCGCCTGTTTCTCCAATTCTGGAGTCGGATCTATGTTGAGGCTTTAAACAATAGATTCAGCTCTTGGTGTATTCAGCAAAGATGTAGATCTTTCTCTTAACTTTCCATATCAACTTGAATAATCACGTTTGGAGTTGTAGAACTCAAGTTATGGTCCTTTTTCCATGATGTATCAAAAATGGAATGTAATCCGAGTGTGCTAAGTTTCTCCAAAGATTTGATGTAACAAAGGAGCTTCGATTTAAACAAATTTTGGTATTCTAGAATCCTCAAGATGTTTTCTTCAAAGTTGATGAAGTCTTCATCTTTGTTCATGGATCGGAAGGTTCACCAAGAATATGTTTGAAGAAAATGTATCCAAGCTACCAAGAAATGCAAGATTAGATTCTTTTGCTCTTGTATTCGGATCGACGGTGTGAACACTCGTACGGACTCCTTAATTTGATTCCTATCATTTCCCTCTTCTTAAATTTGATTCGTCTACGAATCATTATTTCAATTACAAAACAAGTAATAAGTTCAAGGAAAATATATGTATGCCAATTACCACGTAATACATCTCATTTATGGAAAGGAAGATATTTTTTCAAGCAAGCATTTGGAACAATTAAGCTAAGATAAAGTAGAAACTTTTATAGAGCTAGCACAAGAAAAATCAAAGGTATTGTACCAAAAGATTAGAAGTTAAAAGACAATATTGTTTCCATGATTTTGGTTGGCTTCAAACAATATACGACTTTTTTAGCAAGATATATCATGGACAAATGGAAGTTTTCACAAAAAAGGCAAGCACAAGCAAGTAGAATTCTATTAGAATTCCTACTGTAAGGTACCTCCTTTTTTTTTTTCCTTATCCTTGGTTTTCTTCTTCTTCTTATACCATTCATGAGAGTAAAATTACACTCCCTTCTTCAGAGTCTTCCTTCCAATAAAGTATGAAATCGTTAAGACATATGTTAATTTTCTGCACAGGCAACCCCAAACCATCTGCTAACATCTTAGTCTAGCACCAACATGCATCGTCTTATTGTCCAGGGGGAGTCTTCACATATCGTGCAACTTGTTCAAATGACTTTTGAGTCTAGTCGTTCTCAGACTTAATAATCAACAACGTTGCAGTCAAAGATAACTGTGAATCACTTTTACACCCTTCACACAATGGTGTCTCTACAGCTTTAACATATCATAAAAACTTTTGTGCCTCTAGATTAGGTACTTCTTCATAAGTATAGTTGACAAAATCGGGGTCATTGCTCTGTCCAGCAGTATCAAATATCTTCTCATGAATCATGCTACTTTTTTCAACACTTGTCAAACTTATTTCCTTGCACTACTCACTTATGTTCCCACATTTAATCCCCAAAAAGCTTCTCCATGACATATCCAATTATGAAAATCAAGCATAAAACCCCACTTAAAAAGATGCAACTTCAATTCTTTTATGGTGGTTAACTTCCTATTTTTGCACTTCACACAAGGGCACCTTATCTCATCTAACTTGCCATGATTTGTTGAAAGACACCAGTCTAAAAACCAATGTACCTCATTCACAAATTCGCTACTAAGTCCCCTAACCTCGGACACACATCTCGTATACATCTAACTTCTGCCCTTCTCCATAACTTATCTACATTCAAACGAATAAGAAAGTTAAGAATAATACAAGAAGAAGGAGAAGAATAAGAAGAAGCAACTGAGAAAAAGTTCACTCCTAGCTTTTGTTTAAGTTTAGTTCTACAAGAAGAGGTCGCTTTTGATAGATTGGTAATGAAGAAGTAATAGAAGTACAAACACTTCTAACATTTTTATATGTTCACTTGTAAACAAAGAAGTAATAGTTGAAAATAAATAAATATATATACATATAGAAGTAAAAACTCCCACCATTTGTTTAAGTTCACTTCTAAAACAAGAAGTAATAGAAGTCGTTTTTAATTACTATCTAAGATTCTAACAATTTTGACAGGATCTCCTTTGTAAAATAGACATTTTCTAGGTACAACGGTCACTGAAACTGTAACATTCAAGAACCTCAATAATTTAAAGAATCCGGGCCCCCCTATAAACAAATTAAATTAAAGAGTTTGCCCCCCCTAAACAATTCAAATTAAAGAGTTTGGGTGCTCCCATAAACAATTTATATTAAACAGTCATGGCTCCTCCATAAACAATATTCAAATTAAAGAGTTCGGCCTCCCTCATACACAATTCAAGATCAAACTAGCTAATAAAAGACCATATAAATTTAAATACGATAAAAAAATAGTTCTAGTGTACTAAAAGATAATATAAAGTTTATAGACAAGATGAAAGTTTATATAAATGATTTAAATTTTGAGCTAGAACATCTAGCTTTATATAAATGACTTTTATATAAAATAACCAACATAATTAGAAATTTTAATAAAGTTAATTACAGAGAACGGCAGCGGCTGCGGCAACGAACTTGAATACAAAAAAGGCTAAGTTTTATCTAATACTATAGTTTTATGCCAAAAACTTTGTACAATTTCAAATATTTTATAAATTTGAGATGTAGTATGGTTTACTTATTAGATTTTGTAACTATTTAAAAGTCTATCAACTATGCTATTTCAAACAGAATATGGGTTCACCGACATATCAATGTGCCTAACACAAACCCCCATACTAATCAAACACTCCCAATGTTACCAAGTTGACTGAATTAATTCATCACTGTTTAGCTAGTATTTTGTAAAAAGGGACTAAGAAAGAAACAATAACTATGTGAATTTAGGTAAAAATATTGAAAACATATTATTCCATTATTTTTAAGACAAGAAAATCCACAAAACAACTACTCTTAACAGCATGATCCTTTTATTCATACACTACAAAAAATCATTGAAATACCGATGACAGGTATCCATTGATGATACGTCGCTTTTGACTGGTTACCGACAGGACACCAAAAGAAAATGGTCTGTTGGCTTAATGTCGTCAGTAACCAGACTTTTCGACGATGATGCCATCGGTAAATAAACTTTCCGATGGATTACTGATGAAAGTTTTCATGGGACGTTGGTAAATTTCATCGAGAAAATCATTTCTGTCATTAAGTCCGTCGGTAAGTTTCATTGACGAACTTAACGAAGGCATTGATTTCTGTCGGTAATAGTTACCGATGAATTTGTAGCAAATATTAAAAAAAATAAAACAAGGTTACCTACAGAATACCATCGGTAAGAAAAACAATTTTTTTATATAATTTAAAAAACGAATAAAAACTCCCTAAAAACAACAAAATTCCCAACACGAACAATAATATTAAACATTCAACATTGTTAACAATGTTCATATAGATTATACTAAACGCCTAATCTCAATAATATTAAACATAACATATATAATATTAAACATAATATATATATTACATCCTAATAAACAACTTAAGTAAACCGAAAATCAACATCCTAATCATTCCTAGGATCACTGAGGGCAGGGGTTATCATCAGTGTCGAGGGCCCGAATAGAGGGAGAGGGAGTAGAGGAAGATCGAATCGGCACTTCAGGGGCAGGAACCTCTGAGTCAGCAGCAGATGCAGGCGGTGAAGCTATCAAGGAGCTGGTACCCATAACCGCTCTGACGAGGTCCAAAATCAGCAGAGGAAGAATTTATACTAAATGATTCTGCTCTGTAAACCGTCTCATATACTGATCAAAAGCATCAGAGATGCTTAAAACTGCAGCCTCCACCCTCCACAGCATATCCGCACACCATGGCCCAATTGGAGCTAATCCTCTACAAGATGGGGTCCAACTACTCTCAACTCTCAGATGAGCTGTCTCTAATCCAGCTCCATATACATGTCTGGCCTCACTCTTCCGCCTACTATGGCTATAGGGACAAGATCATCGGGCGCAGCTGTGACAGTCACCGCAGCCTCCTCCTCGGCCTTTCTCTTCTCCTTGTAAAATCTCTCCTGCAATATAAAATGTTAGGTAGATAATAATAACTTATGTAATATTATTAGATACACTTATAAACATTAAAACATTATATAAACTTAATTTTTCACTAAACATACCTAGAACTCTTCTGAAGTAAAATCCACATACTCCCCCTGCTTCCTCTATGTGCAATGCTTGTGCAGCTCCTCCAACTCCTTACTCTTCGAGAATCTCTCAACTAATATCACTTGCTGCAAAACAACAATATATACTAAATAAAATTTACAACTACCTAACCAAAAGAGGTAATATAATGAAATTTAATATCTTCTTCGCGAGAGACTTGGTGAAGGAAATGGACCCAGCGATGTGTTTCCTGGGTTTCCATCCCTCATTCCTATTCTTCTTATTCTGTTGGAATAGGGTTAGAAACCTCGAGCTTTTCTAATAATCTATCATCTGCTAGTGTCTCTCCTTAATCCACGGGGGCCACTTACCAACTTTCCAAATTTTGCCCATCATCTCCCTCATTTGAATACTTGCCCTGTCCTCCCAAGCATCCCTGACCTTTGACATGGGTAATGTCAGGTCCCATACACATTTTTTCTGCATTTAATTAAAATCATATTACTATTAAATTTATTATTAGAAAAAACTAAACCCATAAATTAAAAAACTTTGAAATTTGATTTATTTACCTGGAACTCTCTCCACAACAAATCCTAAACCTCTGGAGGGACCTGACTCCAATCCCCCCACAAATCTCTGAAGGGACCTAACTCCATGCAGCTCTCGAAGATGGATGTAATATGTTACACAGAGATAGGGTTAGCATATAGTATAGTTTAATAATGACAAGTATATAACGTAAATTAAATTTACTGATCTGCATTCAGCTCTAACTGCTCCAACGGTCACCAGGAGGCTTCTTCCAAGCCACGGGAACCTCGGAAGAAGTGGATGGCTATATGTATGGCTATGTGGGTAGCTGGGCAGATATTGTGGGAGCCTTTGAAGTGGAGGTCGGCTACGTCTGTCTCGGAGGTGGTGTGAGGGACTGAGAAGGTGGCAGTAAACACAAGTCAGCTGCATCGGGTGTGATAGATGGCGTGGGAGTACAAGATGGCATGGGAGTAGTAGATGGCGGTAGCTCCTCTCGGGATATGCTAGCATCCTCAGCAGACTTTCTCTTCAGTACATGTGTCATTGGACTTGTGATATCTGCATAATAATCATAAGTGTAACAATATTTTATAAATAACATAAGTTGAAAGAATACGACATAATAAACTTTAATAAACTTTCATAAACTTTACTAAACTTTTTATATGAATACGACATAATAAACTTTATTAAAATTTTTAATAAATTTTCATAAATTTTACTAAACTTTTTATGATTATGAATACGATATAAACTTTAATAAAATTTTTAATACACTTTCATAAACTTTACTAAACTTTTTTATCATTATGAATATGATATAATAAACTTTTTGATAAACTTTCATAAACTTCACTAAACTTTTTATCATTATGAATACGACATTACAATGTTAAGATTCTTTTTTTATGTAAGTGATTACAAAAAAATCTAAGTTTTTTACAAGTTTAGAAAAGTTTTGGCAGAGTTTCCCCTATATTATGTATATTTCTAGGCACACGGGTCACACAAACAGGCAACAATGCAAATTCACAAAATGAAAGAGTCAGGGCTCCCCCATAAAATAAAATTTAAACTAAAAGAGTCAAGGCTCGTCCATAAATCAAAATTTAACTAAAAGAGTTAGGGCTCTCCCGTAAAACAATATTTAAACTTAAAGAGTTAGGGCTTCCTCAAAAGTAATATTTAAACTAAAACACATACCTCAACTGTGTGTATGACGAGAATATGCCCACCAAACAAAACAAAAATATAAGAAAATAAGGGAATAACATTCAATTACACCACTTAAGTTTAACTTAAAGTCCTAAAGCCCTAACAGTCCTAATCTTAACTTAAAGTCCTCATTGGTGCGAGGATTTCATACAATTTTTAAACTAAAACACATACCTCAACCATGTCTATGGAAGAGAACATGCCCACCAAAATCCTCGCACGTATATGGTAAGAAAAAAAGAGAATTCGATTAAGTAAAATGCTTAACGTGTAATAACATAAGTATAATCATAAAAGTAAAACACTTAAAGTGAACAAAATATAATCATAAAAGTGAAATGCTTAAAGTGTAATAACATAAGTATAAACATAACTTATTAACCATATAAGTATAATAATTATGCAATGTTCTAGGTATCGGAATAATCATCTGAATCATCATCGGAATGATCATCGTAATCATTATCGTCATATTCCTCGATTTCTTCAAAGGAATCTTTATGAGTCCCATTCTCTCTCAGTTTCATCATTTTGTAATTCCTCGAAATTATCTCGAAGTCGATTTCAACCTCTTCCAATGAATGAGACTCATGGACGAAAGGTCCTACATCTTCAATTATCACATCTATTGTCGAAGCCTCGTCAACGTGCATGTTCTATTGAAATGCATCAACTTAGACCGAAACATCTATTACTCGGGGTCGAGATTTCCTTACACTAATCCAGTCGGTCCTCGGTCTTTTAGAGCCAGGATATGGGAGAAATGACACTTCCTCTGCTTGATGAGCTAAAACAAAAGGATCGTATCCTCTATAACTTCGGTCTTTGTGAAACTCCACAATTTTATATTGAGGATGAATCCTCATTCCTCGATCCGAAGAATCAAATCAATAAAAAAAATGAACATCATAATCTTTTGAATTGGTATAAATGTCAGCTCTACCTCAACTATTTTTTTTAAAACACCATAATAATTTGGTTTCACGCACACACTATCATTACAAGTTTCCCTCACCTCATCCATATCTCTCTTGTGAAACCAAAACCCATTCACAATATAACCGGTGTACATCTTAACCTTTTAGAAGGACCCCAAGATAGATTTTTGAGAAGTTGATTATACTGTTTCTTGGGATTATGCATATGTATAAACCAAAACACATTTGTTAATTAAATGAGTTAATCAGATTAATTAGATTTGAATGCATTCAAATAGATTAAATTACTTCAATTCTAAACCATTCTTCAAATCCCTAGCTTATTTTCTTTTGAATTTCAATATCCGTTATATTCAAATTGACATTTCTTAATTTCGATTTGTATTTCCTGCATTTTATAAATTTAAATCAAATCTTACATGTATATTAAACGTGTATTAAGTTTATAACATCAATTAACTTATCGAAGGTAAGGCTCAACTTCCTCGCAATTAAGGAGGATATAATTCTTCACTGCTTCAAATTCCCGATCGTCCAACATTCTTGTTTTCGTTTCATCGAATTTTTCATCCTTGTTGATTGCATATTGATAGAACCTCATCGTCATGTAGAGGATTCTCGACATCATCATTTCGTCTTACTCTTTTGTGGAGGGTAGGTATGCTTTCTTCAAAGTAGTAGCTGAAGAATATTGGCCTCCTGGATTAAGTAAGCATTGCATATTAATCCCTCGACTCTTGCCTTATTTTTTATTATCTTCTTTATATGGTGCAAGTACCTAATATATTGCAAGTATAAATGAATTAGTTATATAATTTAATTAAAATGACGTTTAATTTAAGTAAAGTTACACTTTTTATCTCTCAAATGGGTACATCCACCTATATTAGACGAGACCGCATATCCTTGCCTCATACGGTAAATGAATCATCAAATGCTCTAAGACATCGAAAAAGCTCAGAGGGAATAGGCGTTCTAACTTACATATCAAAATGGGAATGCTTTTCTCTAATTCATGCATATGAAACTCACTTATCTTCGGGGCACACAAGTCTTAGTAGAATATACTCAACTCGACCAAAAAACTCCACACCTTCGTCGAAAGGAGCTCACTAAAGGCGATAGGTATCAATCATTCTATAAACACGTGACAATCATGGCTTTTAATGCCGGTCAACTTCATTCCTTTATAATCAATACAACTTGCCAAGTTAGATGCATATCCATTTGGCAGTTGCAGTTATTTAACCCATTCAAGCACCATTTTCTTTTGTTCCTTAGTCAAGCTATAACACGTTGTTGGCTTCGAGCACTTACTCCTATCGCTCTCTTCCATCAACAAGTACGGTCTATTGCAATACAAACGTAGGTCTTCTCTAGCCTTGATATTATCTTTTGACTTCTCTTTCACATCCATAACAGTGTTGAACTCATTATCAAACACATTATTCTCATTGTGCATCACGTTAATGTTATGACGAACTAAAAGGGTATGCCAATAAGGAAAATCCTAAAATATACTTCTCCTTATCCAGTTGTGATCCTTCCCCCTACCATCTTCCTCACCCAATTCCTTTTCTTTTTCGGTGATCTTTGGAAAGTCTTGGACCCTTTTCCTATATCTGTCTCCCGATAGTCTCGGTGGCAGCAACGAGCGGTCTTCACCTCTATCCCTCTTGAAAGACCTCAAATTTCGTCTAAGTTGATAACCCGATGGCAAGAAATATCGATGACAATCGAACCAAGATTGTTTTCCACTATTTTGCAAACAAAAAGACCGTGTCTGTTCCATGAAATATGGACAAGCCAACGCCACCGATGTACTCCAACCGCTCAACATATTGTATGCCGGGAAGACACTAACCGTCCAAAGAAGTGCATCCCACATTTGAAATTTATTTTTCTTCTATATGTCATAAGTAAGAGTCCCAACATTCCACAACTCATTTAATTCTTCAATCAACAGTTGCAAATAAATATCTAAGTTTCATTTTGGATTTCCTGGACCCGAGATGAGAATCGTCAAGAAGGTTACCTCTTTTTTTATACACATCCATGGCGGCAAGTTATACGGGATTACCGTTACTAGTCATAAAGAGTATGTCTTTCCCGCCATTCCAAAAGGTGAAAACCTATTAGTACACAAGCCAAGTATCACATTCCTTATTTCTGTCGAAAAATCAAAGTAAATCCTATCAAAATACTTTCAAGCTTCTCCATTCCTAGAATAACTCATCATATCCAGCTCCTATGAGCTTTCAAAATGTCATCTCATGTGTTCGACAGTTCTTTTCGAGGCATACAATCTTTGCAACCTAGGAGTTAACGAAAAGTAAAACATTGTCTTCACCAATCTCTTCGCACAAGTTTCCTCTTCTTCCCTCTCTTCTTCCTATTTATCTTGTACCAGTGACTCTCACAAAACTTATATTTCGTTCTATCGGAGTCCTCCTTCCAATAAAGCATACAACCGTTGACACAAACATCAATCCTTTGCTTCTTTTTGTATACACAAACATCATCGTACGACTTTTGAGTCCATTGGTTCTCAGACTTAATGTACAATAACTCTGCAGTCGCAGATAAAACTGAAAGTCTATCTTCATCAACAACCAACGATCTCTCCATTGCATTTAGCATGTCAAAATACTTTTTTGCCTCAAATTAGGTGGCTATTCATGATTCCTTTCTTCCTAAGGGAAAAAGTTCGGACCGTTTGTATCAAATATCATCTCACGATATGAGTTGCTTTCAATCAGCATTGATCGTGAACTTTCTACCCTAATATTTGACCTTGTTGTACTAGCAAATTCTGCATGAAGATGTTCCTCAACATGTGGCCACATTTGTGCCCCATGAGCTGTCCAATTATGATAGAAGGGCACAAAACCCAACTTCAAAAGATGTTCCCTCACAACAATGGAAGGCATAAACTTTTTTTTTTACACTTTGAATATGGACACCTCATCTTATTTTCATGTTCTTTGTTCGTTTCAAGACAATGATGAACAAAACAATCTACCCCATTAATAATTCATTTATAAGACTTTTAACCCCAGACCCTTTTTCTCTATAAATCCAACTATGATTTTGTATTTTCTCTATAGCTTCTAAGGATCATTAAGGGAAGGAATATTGTTAGTTGTAATTATAAGTTACGATTATAATCTTTAAACTTTAGATGCGCCACAAAATCTTATAATCTTTAAAAACAATGATTTAAACATTCAATCACTAATAATCATTAGAAACACATGAGAAGGGAAGTTAACAAAAGTCTTTCGAAAAGTCGGAGGAATTTCTCAAGTTTATAATCATCAAACTAGGTTCATTCTATGTTTTATGGTAACTCATTACATAAAAATCTTAGTTTTCTATAAGCTTAGAAAAATTTCAGCAGAGTTTTCCCTATATTATGGACATTTTTCGAGCACACCGGCTACCCAAACAGGCAACAAGCACATACCAAACAAAATATAAAGAGTCAGGGCTTCCCCGTAAAGCTTTAAAGAGTCAGGGCTCTCCCATAAAACTTTAAAGAGTTAGGGCTCCCCCGTAAAACAAAACCAAAATATAATTAAACACATACCCCTAATGTATATATGATGGAGAACATGTCATCGAAATCCTCACAAAGAAAACTATAAGAAAAAATGTGTACAATAACTTTTTAGTACCAAAATTAATCCTACCAGGAATTTGCATATAATAATGTACATACATCCCTCAAAAAGTTAATTTTTGAAGAGGTCCTAAAATTCTTTTAAATATCAAAGAGTTTTCAACAATTATTCAAAAAAAAAAAAGTTTTTAACATAAGTTTTGAGATCATCTTATTGATGTTAAACGATACAATTTTTTTTATAACGTGCTACCATTAATATGAAAATATGATTAAAAAATTCCTTTTAAGTAAAAATTTATGATAAACTTAGAGAAAGTGGTTCGGAGGGACAAATTAAACTTTTCTAAAAAAATTAGTTAAGGTACCAATTCGAAGGAGAAAGGTCTTTTCGTACAAAAACTTAGGAGAGTCGTTTAGGTGTAGAAAAGTAGGAAAGAAAAAATATGTATTTTGTATCTCTTAGTATTATATATACTCTCATAATATTATATAAAAAAATATTACAAATTAATTTGATTCATAGAAGAAAACTCATGCGGTAGCTAGTTATTCTATATGATCATTTTGTTGATGATTTACATATAATTATGTTATAGTAAACAAGACATGACTAATGTATCATGTTTATAAGATGATATAAAATATCTATATATACAATAATGTCAAATAAGTGAAACATATTAAAAAAAACAAAAACTCTTATATATATTAAAATAAAAAACTCAAAATAACTATTAATTTTCACTTAAAAAAATTGAAATAACTATTAGTTAAAAAAATTCCGGCAAAAACTAAAACCTTAAAATAATTATTTCTTTAAAAAAATTCCAGCAATATATATATTTATAGATATTAAAAAACTCAAACAATTATTAGTAGCAAAATTCCAACAATAAAAAACTAAAAATAACTATTAATTAGAAAAATAATTATATATAGAGAATTTTGCTACTATCAAAATTATTGAATTTTCCATTGATTTTCAAATTGAAATGCTCACTATCTCAACTCCTGGGCGAGACAAGCTACCTTTAGCTAGGAGCCTCTTTTCCTTCTGCCTAACTCCCCGATATCGTTTCCAATGGTGAAAATCCGCCTCTTAGCCCCTCCCTCAAGATCGTGCACAGAAGGGATTGTTACCAAGTACAGCGTCAGACTCGCATCTTGTCGGTTGGAAAAATCGTAAAAAATCCCCTATTTTTGTCTGGTTCTAGGAGATTGGGACTCAATCAAGTAGAATCAGACTAATTAGAGTAGTGATGAGATTGCTGAGATTGCGGACATAATCTTCGACTATAATAAGTTTAACCTGAAGCACCAAAGCACACCAATAAGCTAGAACTCGAGTAAGGAGGGAGATAGCGGGAAGTAAACAAAGTTGTTCGTTTTTTTGCTTGACTTTCACATATATGATGTATATAAAGTAAAGAGTCAAGGTTCGGATTGAAAAGTACAGGACTGTCTTAATAAGATAAATAGGTCATCAGAGGACCCAACAAAACTGGGGTTCCCAATGCTTCTCCACGCTCAACGAGATGCGCCGTTACAGCTTTCGATGAGCAACAGCTGGGTCAGTGAACAGTGGCAACTAGGGATGGCAGCAGTACGTTTTTTCCCTGATTTCGATAACTAACCGACTGATTATGTGATTGATGGTAATTCCGAATAGATTTGGTATTTACTAAGCTCGACTGATACTGAAACCGATAGGTATTGTAAAGGAGTTTTACCGACGGAAAATACCGATACCGATCATATATAATTTAATAAAAAAATCCTAAACTATGATTAACAAAAATAAGGACCTATGACTAATTTATTAATAATATGAAGGACCTATAACTAAATACGCTAAACCCTAACAAAACAAACCACAAAGACATTCTAACTCTTCATTCATTTTCATTCTTGTATACTTTCAGCTGCCTCCCCTCCCCTCCCCTCCCCTCTCCTCCTCTACTCTCCTCCACAGACTCCACTACTTACCCCAAATCATCTCAAAGACATCACTTCGGCTGGCGGCGCTGCTCCTTTTAGACATAGACAAGTGACGCCTCCCTCCCCTCCTCTCCTATTTCGGTCTCCACTCTTCCCTTCCCCAAAACATCTCAGCCTCTCTGCATCACTCTGACGCTGCTCAATTCGAACATCCGAGGCTGCTCAAATTCCACCTCCCTCTTCTCCTTTCAGGTATTCGAATTTTTTATTTGTATTTGTTCTGGTGGGATTTGAATAGTTTGATTCTTTTACGCCAATTTTTTATTTGTGTATGTGAAGCTTTCTATTGTAATTTTGTGATTTCTTTACAGAAAAATTGCTACAATTGTTTATATAATCTATAGCAATTCTATAAGGCTGTACTTGCTTTTATAATTCTTTTTCTATTCACTGTGCAATTTGCCCTTTTTGTAAAGAAAATGGTTTCGGTAATCAGTTCAGTAAATGGTTACCGGTAATCAAATGGTTTCGGTATTGGTAACCAGAAGAGTTACCGATCGGTAACGGTTCGGAATTGATAATTAATATAATAATCGGGATCGGTATTGGCTAATCGGTCATTAACCGTATTGCAACCATTCCTAGTGGCGGCATGCGGCAACAACAGAGAGAGAAGAAGAAGAAGAAAGAGGAGAGAGAGAGTTAGAGAACAAGGCACTTACTAGCTTCTTCTTCAAGTGATGGTGACGGCGACGAGATGCTCCGGTGGGTTGAGGACCGTTGGCGGCATCGGTGATTGGCATGAGGAAAGAGAGGTTCTGGAGGGTTTTTCAAAAAATGGAAATCGATTTTAGGGGAGGAGGGGATCCCGATTTTGTTAATCTGGGTTGTTATCGATGACCACTGACGGCTACCAAAAAAATTAGATACCGACAGCATGCTCGTCGGTGAATACCATTGGTACTTAATTAGCATTCGTCGGCTACTAAGTCTCCTTTTAATGCTGTCAGTGCCTAATAAGTAGTACCGACAGCCTAACCAGTCGGGAAGTCAGTCGGTACAAGACGACGTGTTTCTATGCTTGAGTGTAAGTGAGTAAATAAATATAGTGTGTTTCTCCCTTTGGACTTTGGCGAGATCAGTTAGCTACCTAATATTTTTTTTCTTTGTATAAAATCCTTGGGCGACATTGCTTAAAAAAAACAAAGAAAAACCCTTGGACGAGCTGCTTTTCTTTTTTTTTTTAAACAAAATGTGATGTTTTGTTATATTAAACACAAGAGAAATTTATATCATAACAAATGAATAAGTTATGAGGTTATTTTGAGAAAATTTTTTAATTTTGTGAAAACATAGCGAAACTAATGTAAATGACATAAAATAGAAAAATTAGCGGATTTAGAGACAAATTATGAGTATATTTATGATTAAAATAAGTAATTTTATTTGAAAGTTCTAAAATAAATGTATATAAATACAAATGAATAAGTTATGGGGTCATTTTTAAAAAAATAGTGAATTTTGTGAAAACTTAGTCAAGCTAATATAAATTACAAAAAATATCGATATTATTGGGTTTAGAGACAAATTATAAATATATTTATAATTCACATAAGTAATTTTATTTGGAAAACTAAAAAATAAATGTATATTATAACAAATGAATAGGTTATGGGATGATTTTGAAAAACTAGATAATTTTTTGAAAACTTTGTGAAACTAATATAATTAAATAAAATAACATTAATTATTCGGCTTGAAGAAAATTTAGAAGTATATTTATAATTACTATAAGCAATTTTATTTGGAGAAACTAATATAACTATTTATCATAACAAATGAATAAGTTATGGGATTATTTTGAGAAACTAGTGAATTTTGTGAAAATTTAGAGAAATTAATGTAAATTATATAAAATTGCGAGATTAGCGGGTTTAGAGACAAATCATGAGTATATTATAATTAATACAAGTAATTTTATTTGGAAAAACTAAAATAAATATATATCATAATAAATGAATAAGTTATGAGGTCATTCCGAGAAAAATAGTGAATTATGTGAAAATTTAGAAAAATTAATATAAATTATATAAAATTAAGAAATTAGTTGGTCCAGAGACAAATTATAAGCATACTTATAATGAATATAAATGATTTAATTTTGAAAATTTTAAAAAAAGTGTATATCATAACAAATGAATATGTTATTGGATCATTTTGAGAAACTAGTGAATTTTGTGAAAACTAAACATGAAACTAACGTAACTTACATAAAATAGCAAACTTAATGGGTTTAGAGATAAATTATAAGTATCTTTATAATAAATATAAGTAATTTTATTTGGAAAAACAAAAATTAATGCATATCATAACAAATGAATAAGTTATGGGGTTATTTTGGAAAAAATAGTGAATTTTGTTAAAAACTTAGTGAAACTAATGTAGATTACATAAAATAGTAAAATTAATGGGTTAAGGTACAAATTATAAGTATATTTATAATTAATATAAGTAATATAATTTGAAAAACTAAAATAAATGTATACTATAAAAAATGAATAAGTTATGGGGCCATTTTGATATAATAGTAAATTTTGTGAAAATTTAGTAGAACTAACATACATTACATAAAATAACAAAATTTGTGGGCTTAGAGAAAAGTTATAAGCATATTTATAATTACTATAAGTAATTTTATTTAGAAAAACTAATATAACTTTTTATCATAACAAATGAATAAGTTATTGGGCCATTTTGAGAAGCTAATGAATTTTGTGAAAATTTAGAGAAAATAAGTAAATTACATAAAATAGGGAAATTAGTTGGTTTAAAGACGAACTATTATATTTTTTATTAATATAAGAAATTAATTTGGAAAAACTAAAATAAATGTGTATTATAACAAATGAATAAATTATGAAGCCATTTCAAGAAAATAGTGAACTATGTAAAAATTTAGGAAAATTAATATAAATTACATAAATTTAAGCAATTAGTGGATTCAAAGACAAATTATAAGCATACTTAAGTAATATAAATAATTTTTATTTCGAAAAACTACAATAAATATATATATATATATCACAACAAATGAATAAGTTATGGAGTCATTTTGAGAAACTATCGAATTTTGTGAAAACATAATGAAACTAATGTAAATTACATAAAATAGAGAAATTAACGGGTTCATAAACAAATTATAAGTATATTTACATTAAAATTAAGTAATTTTTTTTTTTGGAAAAACTAAAATAAATGTATATCATAACAAATGAATAAGTTACAGGATCATTTTGCAAAAAAAAATAGTGAATTTTGGGAAAACTTAAATAAACTAATATAAATTATATAAAATAGCGAAATTAGTGGGTTAAGAGAGAAAAATTATAAGTATATTTATAATTAATATAAGTAATTTTATTTGGAAAAACTAAAGTAAATGTATACCTTAGCAAATAAATAAGTTATGGGGTCATTTTAAAAAACTAGTAAATTCTATGAAAACTTAGTAAAACAATGTAAATTACATAAAATAACAAAATTAGTTGGATAAGAAAACATTTATAAGTATATTTATAATTCCTATGAGTAATTTTATTTGAAAAACTAATATAAATATTTATCGTAACAAATGAATAAGTTTTGGATCATTTTGATAAACTAGTCAATTTTGTGAAAAGTTTAGAGAAACTGATGTAGATTAAATAAAATAGCAAAATTAGCGAGTTTAGAGACTAATTATAAGTATAATTATGATTAATATAAGTTTTTTTTTTTAAAAAAACTAAAATAAATGTATATCATAACAAATGAATAAGTATTGAGGTCATTTCAAGAAAATAGTGAATTATGTGAAAATTTAGAGAAATTAATGTAAATTACATAAAATTAAGAAATTAGTGGGTTTTCAGAAAAATTATAAGTATATTTATAATTAATAAAAATTATTATATTTCAAAAAAATAAATGTATATCATAACAAATGACTAAGTTATTGGGGTCCTTTTGATAAACTAGTGAATTTTGCCAAAGAACTTAGTGAGACTAATGTAAATGACATAAAATAGAGAATTAGTGGGTTTAGACACAAATTATAAGTATATTTATAAGTTGCATAAGTAATTTTATTTGTAAAAACTAAAATAAATGTATGTCATAACAATTAAATAAGTTATGGGGTCATTTTGAGAAACTATTGAATATTGTGAACATTTAGTAAAACTAATGAAATTACATAACATAGCGAAATTATTGGCCTATAGACAAATTATATGTATATTTATAATTACTATAAGTAAATTTATTTGGAAATACTAAAATAAATTTATATCATAAAAAATGAATAAGATATGGGGTTATTTTGAGAAATTACTGAATTTTGTGAAAACTTAGTGAAACTAATGTAAATTACATAAAATAACAATTAATGGGCTTTGAGAAAAATTATATGTATATTTATAATTACTATAAGTGATTTTCTTTGGAAAAATCGAAATAAATGTTTATTATAAGAAAGGAAAATGTTATGTGGTCATTTTGAAAAATTAGTGAATTATATGAAATTTATAGAAACTATTGTAAATTACATAAAATTAAAAAACTAATAGTTTAGAGAAAAATGTTAAGTATATTTATAATTAATATAAGTAATTTTGTTTTAAAAAAAAACTAAAATAAATGTATATCCTAACAAATAAATAAGTTATGAGATTATTTTGAAAAACTAGTGAATTTTGTGAGAACTTTGTTAAACTACTGTAAATTATATAAAATATCGAAATTGATGGGTTAAGAGACAAATTTTAAGTATATTTATACCTACTATAAGTAATATTATTTGGAAAAACTAAAAGAAATGTTTATTATAAGAAATGAATAAGTTATGGGGTCATTTTGAAAAAACATAGTAAATTTTGTAAAAACTTAGTGAAACTAATGTAAATTATGTAAAATAGTGAAATTAGTGGGTTAAGAGACAAAATTAAGTATATTTATAATTAATATATGTAATTTTATTTGGAAAAACTAAAGTATATAATAACTAATGAGTAAGTTATAGGGTTATTTGTAGAAACTAATGTGAAAACTTAGTAAAACTAATGTAAATTACATAAAATAACAAATTTAGTGGGCTTAGAGAAAATTTATAAGTACATTTATAATTACTATAAGTAATTTTATTTGGAAAAATTAATATAAATATGTTTCATAGTAAATGAATAAGTTATGGGATCATTTTGAGAAACTGTGAATTAGTTAGAAATTTAGAGAAGCTAATGGAATTACATAAAATAGCGAAATTAGCGAGTTTAGAGACTAATTATAATTATATTTATAATTAATATAAGTAATTTTATTTGAAAAAAGTAAAATAAATGTATATCATAACAAATGAATAAGTTATGAGCTCATTTCAAGAAATTAATGATTATCTAAAAATTTAGAGAAACTAATGTAAATTACATAAAATTAAGAAATTAGTGGGTTTAGAGACATATTATAAGTATATTTATATTTACTATAAGCAATTTTATTTTAAAATGTTAAAATAAATGTATATCATAACGAATGAAAAAGGTATGAGGTCATTTTGAGAAAATAATGAATGTTAGAAAAACTTAGTCAATCTAATGTAAATTACATAAAATAATGAAATTAACGGGTTTTGAAACAAATTATAAGTATATTTGTAATTAATATAAGTATTTTTATTTCGAAAAACTAAAAGAAATGTTTTTAATAACAAATGAATGAGTTTTTGGTTCATTTTGAGAAAGTAGTGAATTTTGTGAAAACTTAGTAAAACTAATATAAATTACATAACAAAAAGAAATTAGCAGGTTTTGAGACAAATTACAAATATATTTATAATTACTATAAGTAATTTATTTGGAAAAACTAAAATAAATGTATATCATAATAAATGAATAGGTTATGGAGTCATTTTGAGAAACTAGTGAATTTTTTGAAAACTTAGTAAAACTAATGTAAATTACATAAAGTAATGAAATTAGTTGGTTTATAAACAAATTATAAGTGTGCTTATAATTACTATAAGTAGTTTTAAACTAAAAGAAGTTTTTCATAACAAATGGATAAGTTATAGGTCATTTTGATAAACTAGTGAATTATGTAAAAACTTAGTTAGACTAATGTAAATAACATAAAATAGCGTAAGTGGGTTTAGAGACAAATTATAAGTATATTTATAATTAGTATAAGTAATTTTGTTAGGAAATTAAAAAATTAATGTTTATAGTAACAAATGAATAAATTATGGGATCATTTTGGGAAACTAGGGAATTTTGTGAAAACTTAGTGAAACTAATGTAAATTACATAAAATAATGAAATTAATTGGCTTAGAGACAAATTATAAGTATGCTTATAATTACGATAAGTAATTTTATTTGGAAAAATTAAAATAAGTTTTTTATATCAAATAAATAAGTTATGGAGTCTCTTTAAGAAACTAGTGAATTTTGTAAAACCTTAGTGAGACTAATGTAAACGATATAAAATAACGAGATTAGTGAGTTTAGAGACAAATTATAAGTATATTTATATTTATTATTATAAGTAATTTTCTTTTGAAATAAATGTATATCATTATAAACGAATAAGTTTTGGGATATCTTTGAGAAACTAGTGAATTTTGTGAAAACTTAGTAAAATTAATGTAAATTAAAGAAAATAACGAAATTAGTTGGTTTAGAGACAAGTTATATGTATATTTATAATTAATATAAGTAATTTTATTTGAAAAATCTAAAATAAATATTTATCATAACAAATTAATAAGTTATAGAGTTTTGAGAATAAGTTTAGGTGTGATCAACACTTTTTTTTTTTTTTTGTACAAAAGAAAAAAAAAATAGCATATTGGCCAAGCCATTTTTTTTTTTAATTCATGGGGCTCGGCGAGCAAATATGTCGACGCGCAAGATCATTACTTTTTTCCTTGGTGAGCAAGATCACTACCCTCTCTAATAGAAAATTCTTAAATTGTCATCTAATGGAAGTTGGATTCAATCCAAGACACTGATAATATTTGGCATTTCTTTAATCAATTTTGTTCATATAAATGAAGTCTCATATACTTCTTGTAACGAATCGCAACCCATCTTCATCATCATCTTTCTTGTTCCTTAGCAGCTATTGCAACAGCTTCTTAGCATCTCGCCAACACATTTGCTCGACAAGCATTTTCATTTAAAAAAAATCCAGCTCGACAAGCATTTTGTTAAATGACGATCTCTTTCAAATTCAAGATATCTTGTGTAGTTCATGAATTGAAAAGATCCTAACTGGTGTACAATAAGCCATTTTAGCTGGTTTAAATTGACGTAAAATGACAAAAAATGACTACAAAAAACCATCACATTTGCTCGCCAAAATATCAACCCATTGTTTTGTTTAAAACAAAGAAAAGAAAAGAGGAGCATCAGGTCAGCTCACCAAACCTAAAAGACTTTGTTTGGTTATTAAAGAAAGAAAGAAAAAGCATAAGCTCGCCATCATATTAAAAAAAAACATCAATTGGCATCAGCCTGTTTGGTTATTTAAAAAAAAAAAAAAAAAAAGATCGAAAAAGAGGATGTGGTTAGCTTGCCAAAATCCAAAAAATTAAAAAATAAGCACTTGCTTACTTACTAGCCATCACATTAACGGTTTTTTCTTTCTTTAGCCCAATTTCAAGAAATAGGTACTAAATAGGCCCAGATTTTTTTTTATCTGGAGTTGGCCATAACGCACAATGGTTGTGCATTAATGATAACGCACAACCATTGTGCGTTATCACTTAATTAAGCATTTATCCCTTAATCAGCCGTTGTGACTGATAACGCACAATGTGTGTGCATTATAATAAAGCAAAAGCGCACACTCGTTGTGCGTTATCAGTCACGTAATTTCACGTAATTATTTTTTTAATGAAATTTTTTTTTTAATGAATTTTTTTTAATGAAAATTTCTTGACATTTTTGTGAAAACTTATAATTGTATAATTTTTTTAAAAAGACTGTATTTATTTTATTTAACTAATTTTAAGTGTATTTATAATGATAATATTTATATCGTTTTCTTGGAAAATATATTTAACTTTTAACCATTTCATCTCAAGTTATTTGAAGAAGTAATACTAAAGATATTGTAAAAATTTAAAGCAATGATATATTAATTAACAAACTTATACATTGCTCGGTCCGAGGTTTATTACAATTTTTCTATTATGTCCCGGCATGCCACATCTGCCACATCTTGGGAGAGAATACGGATTTCTATAATCCATTTTCCCCTGAAATCGCTTGCCCTGTTTCCTACCCCGTTCATTTTTCATGTTTGGAGGATAAAATGTTAAATTAAAAGGAACATCCTCCAAAAGTTCTCACTCAAGACCGGATGAAAATTCGCTTGGTAAGTTCTTTTGTACGTTTGTCGTGAATATATCTCCGGCACATAAGTATCTGTTCTTGACCCATTTTCTCTACACACTGCAAGAACATGAGAACAAGGCAATGTATATGTTTTTCATTTTCCGCAACTACATGATTTATTACTTATTCGCAATTATAGACGTTGTTGCCCGTACCAGATACCCGGATTGGAGATTTGACCATGTATATTCCTTCTCGCGGATTGTAAGTTGTAACTTTGTGTTCTCTTGATTTCATTTCAATCCGCAAGAACTTTTCAAATATTCGGGTTGGAAATGGATGCACACAATTTTCAGCTTCTTCACGGTGTTGGTGAAAGTACTTAACTAGTTTGTTGAATATTAGTTCAACCAGGACTTTTAAAGGTGGAACCCTTCTTCCCTAGCTTTCTTCAACACACTGTTAAGTGCTTCAGAAATGTTGGTTGTCATGATACCGTGTCTGTGACCGCCATCATGCAATAGTGTCCATTTCTCTGGGTCCAACTTCATCAAGTAAATGTAAGCATCAACATTTCTTTCTTGAATCTCTTTCATTACACGGTCAAATTTCCATTGTTTTGATTCTGTTTCGGCTTGCCACATCAAACTTTTTAGGTTTGTGTTCTTAAAAGTCTTGTTGAAATTTGCTCGAATATGGCGTAAACAAAACCGATGAACTGCAAATGGTGGTTGCCATAAAGGTTGACTTTGAATAGCAGAGAAAATGCCTTTATGGAGATCAGAAATGAGGCATACGTGACGATCTTTGACAATGTATTCTCGTAGGTTTTTAAGGAACCAATTCCAAATCTCGGAGGATTCTTTATCAACAATTACAAAAGCAAGGGGGAACAAGTGATTATTTGCATCCCACGTACTTGCAATTAAAAACATGCCCTTGAATGGTCCCCTTAAGTGTGTTCCATCCACAGGAATCACCGGCCGACAATATGAAAATCCGTCTATACATGGCGAGAAATACCAGAAAACAAATTTGAAAACATAACTAGGGGGACTGCTTGTTCTGTCATACAAAAATTCGTATACAGTCCCCGAGTTTAAATCCTGTACAGCTTGTAAATATTTAGGTAAAATATTGAAGGTTGTTTCCCAGCTACCAAAAACCCTCTCGATGGCAAATTTTCGAGCATACTATGCCTGCTTGTAAGTACAGCCCGTTTGAAACAATACCTGCACTTCTTGAATGATGTTCGACACAGATATCTCTAGATCGTTGGCAACTAGGTGTGATATAGACATTGATATAAATTTTGAAGACAAGTTTTTGTGCTTGTTTTGTTCAAATTGAACAAGGAATTTGTGTTCTTTTACGAATCTAGTAATTTCCCATCGACTGTGCGTTGCTTTCTTTTTTATACGGATGTACCATAAACAGTAATTATCGTCACTGTGATGGTAACATCTTGCGGTCCATGTATCAATTTTACTTTTTAAAACCCAGTATTCACGTCACACACTGATAGACCACTTACGAACCGCGCTTATTACCTGCACTTTGTCAACGAATCTCATACCTAACTGTATGTCAGTCATGGAGTCGTTCCAATCGAGTAATCGTACGGTACTAGATTCTACAATATCATCTATAGGAGAACCCGAACCCATATCTAGGAATGCTCCAGAATATGTGTAGTCATACCTAGCACTGCTGAACCATTGGCTGCTCTTCCATTGTGGCACTATGCTCTCAGTTACCGAGTTTACAGGATTTACAAGGTTCAGGGGAGTTTGGAATTTTCCTTCTTCCGAGTCATTGTTATCATCCCATTCAGATTGACTAGAAACGGCATCATCTCCATCCGATCCATCAACCTCATCGTCGTCGTTATTGACAGTACTGTACAACATAGACGGTTCATCAAAAACCATCTGTGTTACCACTGTAATATGTTCCGGCAAAGTTGTTGTATTTCTATCATGTGTAATTGGAATGTTTTGTTGATGGATATGCTCGAATTCAACAAGAATATGAATCCCTTCCTTCGCAAGGTGGGGTGGAATAGTCCATAGATAACGCATTTCTTCATCGTTGTTCATGCTATATAAATTAAAGTAAAACATACGATACACTTTGTAGTATGAAGGCACCCTCATTGTCATTCGAACATTCCAGAGATCGGGATCCATATCTCGGTATTTCAATATTTTCCTTACTAGTTCGTCATGTGAAATCATTCGGGTCGTTGACAATGTCCAATTTTTCCGCACAACTCCAGTAAAATAGGGACTATATGCATCCCTTGCAATTTCAGAATCCCAAAATAGCATCACTCTAACAGGGTTGATTGCTTCCATTTTAAAATGATTTAACTGTAAGTGTTTAGAGAGGATGAAATATGAAGAAGTTAAGAGCTTTTTGAATTGAAAAAGAATGAATGGATTTAGGGTGGGAAGTTGGATATGCTGTAAGTGTTTTGAGAGTGTGTATGTATTTATAAAGTTTTAAGGGTTTAGGGCCGATAGTGAATTATGGTCGAGAGTGAATTATTTTCAAGTGATAAATTATTGTCCTTGCGTCAGTCATGGCCTTTTGCGTGAATTATTGTCCTTTTAGGTTACTTTTAGGGTACAATGAGATGACAACACACTGCTGCAGCCTAATTATTGAGATGATTATTGAACATAACTGTTGTGCGTCATCTTCAAAGATAAAGCACAACAGCACGGTCAAGATAAGGGAGCCATACAAACTATCAAGTCAAAATTCAAAATAAATAAAAATCTAAGTGCTTGAAAAAAAATTTCTTCACTTACAAATAATACAAAATATTCTAAAGCGAACCTGATCAGATGGCATTAAATCTAACTGGTCTCTGTATGACAGTTGGCTACAGTCAAAGGATTTGCACAATATAGCGCCAAGAGGAGCAAAAGGGTAGGTCTGAACATCCGTAATCAGCTGAGGCAGCAATGCAGATATATGCGACCACGCCCAAATCTGTACTAAGACTAAGGCTCCTCCTATCTGTCGTGTACCCCCCAAAGCTGTTGTGCACAACTGCCTATACAAAAATCCAAATACGCAGCTACCCCAACTATATGTCTTGATAGCATCAATATCCTCTAATAAACTGAGGTAGCGCACATAAACTAAATTCTCGGAGAAGTCGGGAAGCATATGTCCACCAAGGAGTAAAAAAATAAATCCACGAGCGCGCAGGATAAGATCATCATCGGTCTCTGAACCGGTAAACACTCTCAGGATCCATGCTTCTAAGGGTTCTTTCTTCACCTTGAAACCAAAAAAGTGGCTAAGAGACAACCGCACACCAAGAAGTCTCTCAATAAGCTCAATCCAATATTGTTTAGGGTTTACACTCCAACTAGGGCCGGTAACAGTCACACCCTCTATCCCTAAACCCCATAGTGCATGTACATCCTGTAGGGTTATTGAGACTTCACCACAAGTCAAGTGAAATGTATGAGTCTCCGGTCTCCACCGCTCAACTAATGCGGTAATAAGTGCATAGTCCAGCTCAATGTAACCACATCTGAACACTCCCCCTAACCCAGTTCTATCAATAAGCTCCACCAACCTACAGGGAGCCGTACTGTAACACTGGAATAGATTGCACCCGAAACGCCTACACTGAAGATTAGTGAAACACGTCTCGTGGTCCCCACTCCAGATCCAACCAGACTGATGCTCGTGCTGTCTTGATAAAACATCAGGGACTATGGGACTCGGATGCACCAAAGCTGGGACTTCTTCCATCTACATTATTTATAGTTTGATTTACGGTCAATATCTATATATTAAAAGTAAAAATATTTTAAATAAATTCTAATTCCAAACTCTTTAAAGTGTATTTTTTATGGTACAATCATTTTAGGGTTTTAGGGTTTGTATAATTTTTAACATATCATATTTAGTGTTTTTAAGGTTTTAGGTTTTTAATGTTTTTATAATTTACAGTTAATTATCAAGAATATTAAGATTTAAGTGTTATTAGGGTTTACGGTTATGAAGTTTAGAGTTTCATAATTTAATGTTTAAATTGTTAAGATTTTAGAGTTTTTAGGGTTTACGGTTACAAAGTTTAGAGTTTTACGGTTTAATGTTTAAAATATCATTTTTATGGTTATTAGGTTTTACTGTTACAAAATTTACAGTTTTATTTTTTAATGTTTAAATTGTTAAGATTTTAGTGTTTTTTGGGTTTACTTTTACAAATTTTAGAGTTTTACGGTTTAATGTTTAAAATATCATTTTTACGGTTATTAGGTTTTACTGTTACAAAGTTTACAGTTTTATTTTTCGATGTTTAAATTGTTAAGATTTTAGAGTTTTTTGGGCTTACTGTTACAAATTTTAGAGTTTTACGGTTTAATGTTTAAAATATCATTTTTATGTTTTAGTGTTTTGAAGTTTAGAATTTTACGGTTTAATGTTTAAAATATTCAGATTTTGAGGTTCTTAGGGTTTACTGTCACAGAGTTTCTAGTTTTATTTTTTAATTTTCAAAAATCAATTTTAAAGTTTTTAAGGTTTTTATAATACCCTATAGAATTTTAATATTATGATTTTAGCTTTTTAAGGTTTACTGTTAAAAAGTTTATAGTTTTACAGTTTAATATTTGATGTAAAATTTTGTATTTTAATAATAGATTTTTAAGTTTTCTATTATTTAAAGTTTAGAATTTTTAATTTTTTTAGGGTTATTTATAGTATATTTCATATTAAGTATTTTACTATTTGGTAAATTCACTATTACAGTTTTAGAGTTTAAACAAAAGTATTAATTACTAAACCCTAAATTTTTAAGTTTCGGTTCTACTAATTACCAAGAGAAGAGAAAAAAATCCAAATTACAGGTTCCCATCTTTTCTACTCAAAAATTTATACGAAAGATGCAAAATAATTATCTAAATAAATAAAAAAATTCAAATAATCATAAAGTAAAGTAAAAAAATAAACCCTAATTATCCAAATAAATTCATCAAAATAATTCATCACCCTAAGATCACTTTTGCAATAAAAAAATAATTACATATATAAAATTATCAAATTTGCACAAATTTATTAATAACAACAATTGTAAACATAAACTCAAACCCCACTTTCACAAAAATGAATTAATTCAAATTAACAAATAAAATTCATAAAAATGATTTACAAACAATAATTAACAAACCCAAACACACAATAATTAAAATTAATAAATAATACACCAAATAATTTAAATAACTAAAAACTTACCGAAAATTAAAAATGCAGCACTAGTCTACCATTTTTCATTCCAAATCTTTAATAACCTGAGTACTCTAAGAAAAGCCTTGCCGATTCAAACTTGAACTTCAAATTTTAACTGTAAATTTCGAAATAAAATACAAAAGTATTAGAAGATGAGGAGTCAAAATATAAGAAGAAGGAAGAAAGTAAAAGGAAGAGGAAAAGAACTTACCAAGTGGCATCGGCGACGGAGCAACGGGCTAAAAATTTCAGGAAGGAAATAAGAAAGAAGAAAGAATGAAAGAAGAAATAAGAGGCAGAAGAAAGAGGGAAAGAAGAAAGAGAGAAAGAAGAGGCCGAAGAAAGAGAGAGAAGAAAGAAGAATTAAGGAGGAAGAAGAAAGAGAAAGAAAAAAGGGGCGGCGGAGGACTAGGGTTTATAACGTGATAAAGCACAGTCATTGTATGTTATCACTTATAATAACGCATAATGGACATGTATTATCATGAATGATAACGCACAATGGTTGTACGTTATCGCCACATCAACACCACATCACCGCCACGTCGTTAAAAAATATTATTTAACGCGGTTTAACGCAGCTTAAGCCGGTGATTAGCGATAACGCACAACCATTGTGCGTTATCTCAGGTGATAACGTACAATGATTGTGTGTTATGGTCACTTCCGGATTTAAAAAAAAAATTATGGACCTATTTAGTACCCATTTCTTGAAATTGGGCTAAAGAAAGAAAAAGAACCCACATTAACAAAGGTTTGAACATTCCAATTCACCTACATCAATTAGCTAGCTGGCGACACTCTAATTCACCAACTAACTTAATCAACTTAACATTCTTGCTTAAATATTTGATTATAAGAAGAAGGTGAGTTGATGAAAAAGTGATAAAGTCGTTGCTTTTTTGCTTTATAAAATTATAAGGACGCTTACAAAATTTTCAAATTCAGATTCTAAAAATAAGCAAAGGACAATTATGTAAACTTAGTCTCACTTTTTGCTTCATTTACAAAATTGACCCTAACTGATCGTGCATCACTACTCTTAAACTAAAACACTCATCTTACTTTATAGAATCATAAATAAAGTCTTTAAGATAGAACCACAAAAAAAAAAGGAAAAGTACAAATAATGGTTTGAAAACATAAATGCAGTTTTTAAAAAAAGAAGAAAGCAGCAAGTTTAGATAACATGAATCAGCTAACTCTTTTCCATATAATCTAGACATCATTTCTTGTAACAGAGAGCATCCATCCGTGAAGGAATTGGGTAGGTTGGCATTGGAGTAGAGTGGTGTTTGAGACAGTAGTGCTTGCTGCTCTGGAGTTTGTGAGCAGACAATTGGTGTGGGGTGTTGCTGATGGGTTCGTGAGTGCGGTGACCATGAGGATCAAGTTGGTGAACGGAGGAAAATAAAAAAAGAAAACATATATATATATATTTAATGATAGTTTACCTTTGCTTTGTTTGAATATTTTTTAAAATTGAGGGTAAAATTGAGTTTTTCATTTAGTTGAAAGGGCAAAGTAGACATTTCAAACCATCCAGCTAAATTATTTCACCAAAAGTCCAAATTTGTCACTTGATTGTCCAGTGAAAAAAAATCAATACTTAATTCACAATTTATCAAATAAAAGAGTAGTTTTCTTAAATTAACCCAAAAAACAACTAAAATAAAATTTTAT
Source organism: Catharanthus roseus (assembly GCA_028651295.1). Taxonomy (NCBI): domain Eukaryota; kingdom Viridiplantae; phylum Streptophyta; class Magnoliopsida; order Gentianales; family Apocynaceae; genus Catharanthus; species Catharanthus roseus. The sequence goes on along the minus strand of JAPQWS010000153.1, from coordinate 3,474,114 downwards.
GATCAAAAATAAAAATGTAAAAGTAACTTATGACTATATATATATATATATATATATAACCAATTTCCCTAAAGAAAACGATAAAGACAACAAAAGGATTATGAAACAAAGCGAAAAACTAAACAAATAAGCAATCATCATTTAAAACTAACCCCGACAAAAAAGTTTCCAAGCTCCTCCTAGGATTGAATTCAGCCATATATTTTACAATATTTTCACAAATTTATGAACCAAAAATCATATAAAACCAATTATAAGAACATTTAAGCAAATTAAAAATCCTAAGTCAACTCAGTTCAATTTTATAACCAATGAAAAAGTAAAGAAAATGAAAAATAAAAAAAAAAAATTTAAATCATGCCTTGAATTTCAACACTGACACTGAAGGTGCCGGTAACAGAAATTAGAGCTTCCCAATTATGCCCGTAGAACCAAACAGTACATTATAATATTTAAAAAGAAGTACAAAGGCGATACATTTTTCCTCCAAAAATATGCATTCTGTCAGTTAATACTTCCATTACAAGTGAACTTGAAGATAAAACATTGGCTGCCATTCGGGGCCCAATATTTGAAGGAGAGAAAATATGCCAAATAGCTGAACTAGACTTAATTAAGTGGAATAGCAATAGCTTGATAGACCGGCCTGATAGTGCCAACATTACTAGAAATTGACATTGCAGGATCTATACAAGTTCATTCAGTATAACAAAAATTCTCATCTAGAAAGCCAGTGAAGCAATTGTCCTATGCAACATCAGAATCAGATCACACATAAGCAAGGTCCATCACAAAGTAAAGATGGACTAGAGTACAACAAAAGGCCAAAGTTTATATATGCTAGACTGATATAGTAAAGATATTCTAGAAAGATATCAAGTTCTTGCCAATAGGAATTGAAAGTTATAGCTAATACCAAATTCAGAAGACAACAGTGCAAGATATTCGCAGCAAATCGATCACAGCCAAAGGCAGCATCCCAAGAATAGCATCCACAGGTTATGAACAGAGCTTGAAGACCAGTTTTCTGTTAATTTAGCAAATTAAATAGAGCATCAGAAAACAAACCTTATGCAAGAATTCTTGGGCATTGATTTTCACCAAGTGAGATTCAATAGAACGTTATGCAAAGGAAACTATAAGATAAAAATGTAAACAGAAGAGGGTGAGAAACCAAGGAATTATGATGGGCTACACTACCAGTTTTATTATCATTGAATTCTGACTTCATCAATCCTAACTTCAGGAATAGAACGAATCTTGGACCATTCAGAGTCAAGGCTGCTTCTTTTGATGCATCTACCCTTCAACAAGGGACAGTCATAAATGTCCAGTCTCCATAATTTGGAGAGGTGCCTCATGGCTTCCATGGAGGGTAAGTGTCCTAAGTTGACACAATTGCAGAGGGAAAGATGTTCAAGAGAAGAAAGATTTGCGAACCAATCAGGCAAGACTTCCGGTCCCAAATTGCTTAAATATAACTTTTTAAGGGCAGATAGGTGCTGAAGTTGATCTGGCAAAGAATGCCATTGCAGCAATCCATACAAATTTAATTCTCGAAGAGAAGATGATGATGATGATGGCTGTTGGAGGCCATCGAAGAAGTCTACCAATGCATTGAACTCCATCCCTTCTGCAAAAGGACCAATGATCAATACCCTTAAACTGGGAAGAGAGCCAAGCCCCTTAGGTATGCTTATCAATTTGCGGCAGTTTTTTACTGTCAATGACTCCAAAGGCCTTAAAGATTCTACCATTTCACTCGGCAAATGGATCAGCTCATCACAGTTTACAATTTGCAACACTCTAATAGAGATCAGGCGGTGGCTGGGTCTAGGAATTGGAAATGACTGCAAACTATGGCAACCATATATATTTGTTGAGACAAGTGACTGAAGTGCATGGAAATCATCAGGCAATTTCCTCAACATCTTTCAATCGTGGATTTGCAGATTTTGAAGCGAAGAACCCGAACCCCACGTTTTCAGAACAATGTCAGTCAAATCAGGACAACAGATCAAATCTAAATCTGTAAGGCCATGATTCTTATGGGGAAGCCAATCTGGAAGAAAAGCCAGCTCTCGCACACTGATTATGGAGAGGCTTGTCAAAGTGATAACTTTAGAGCAAATTTTTGTTATCACAGATGAACCATGATAAAGGGAACTGATATGCAATCTCTTGAGGCTTGGGAAACGACTTGGAGCAGTGATTAACTGAAAATAATTTTCAACTGTCAGTTCTTTGAGGATGGGAAACACTACCGCAGAACCAGCCTTTTGTGTAACTTCCACCTCCATCCATTCTTTCAGATTTGGCATGTCTTCTAGAGAAAGGTACTTGAGTTTCGGAAAGAGAATCTTTACTCCTTGATCACTACTTTCCTGATCACTAGATACACCGGTATCATCAATGCCATAGAAAGACATCCCAATCTTTATTACGTTATGTAATCCTTTGCAAAGACTGTAGAAGTCCAAGGCTTGGAATTTCTTCCAGCCTTTCACAACCTGTGAACTGTAATTTCACCAACTTGTCAAGTTTTTTGGATAACCCACCCCTACTATCAATGTCTACTGCCATTTTCATAATCCACGATGGGAATTTATTGCTCATGAAATTTTGAACTGTCAAACTTTTTAACTTCGGATGAGGTTTAAGGCCTTCCAGCACATTCTCGTCATTGTTGTCTCCTCGTGTTCTTCCATGACTCCAATGGAATGACAACTTATATATTAGTCTTACCATATAAATCTGCAAGTTGGGCTTCTCCTTCGTTGCCAACATGCTGGAGATTCTGTATCTCTCACTTACCCCTAAGGTTCTTCAAAAGACCAAGCTCTTCAATCTTTCGTCCCTTTTCTTTGCCAACATTGAAGAATTGTAGCGTTTGAAGACAAGTTAACTGCCCCATGTCAAATGGCATCTGAAAATCTTCATTACAGTTCTTATAGTACAAATGTCTCAAACTAATCATATTCTTCATTCCATTTGGAAGCTCACAGAGATAAGGGCATTTTCTAGCTCGTAAAGTCTGCAGATGATAAAGCATGGAAAGGGAGTTTGGCAAGGATTTGATTTCAGTCCTGGATACCTCATATGTATCAGTTTGCTTATTGAAATTGGAAGCTCTTGAATTTTTGCACCGTTCAGATTTAGAACATGCAAGTTCTGGACAGACAATAAGATCCCATGGGGTATACTTGACTTCAAAAAATAGTGTGCTCAGATACCTTGCTTTGTCTTCCCAGAATTCATCTATTACCTGTTCAATTGAATGCAATGCTAGGCATCGCACTCTATCAACATCATCGTCACTTTGAACATCCTCCACATTAACAATTTTACATCTGGCAATAGATCATGCAAGATCATGCACAAGGTCATGCATTTTGCAATGCAAGGTATTATTGTACACATCCTTTTCTATATCCTGCAGTAAGTTATTCTGCAACAAAATGTTGAAGAACATGTCTCCTATTTCCTCTATAGCCATATTGCTTCCAAGATTTTAATGAAGAAATCCTTCCGCCATCCAAAGCTGGATTAATTGTTCCCTTTCTATTTCAAAATCCTTGGGAAAGATTGAGCAGTATGCAAAACATTTTTTCAGGGATGAAAATGGCAGGCGGTCAAAGCTCAACTTGAGTATCTGCAAGACATAATTATCATCTCCACGGGAATCTAAAATCCCTTTTTTCAAGAACTGAGAGCCACTCATCTCTTTCTTTAGTTCGCTACATGCTTCCTACAACACTTGCAACTAATGGTATACCTAGACATTTGTTGGCAATTTTCTTCCCAATGACCTCAAGTTCTGGTGTTGATAACACTTCTTTTGCCCGCAAATGCTCTTTCTTTCAATATTAACCAAGTATCATCACCTGATAAATTTTTCAAGCAAATGTGAGGACATTCTGCCACAGTTGATGCAACTTGCTGCATACGAGTAGTCACCAGAATGCAACTTCCTTTGGTTGCACCAATTCCCATTAAAGTAGATATAAAATCAGTCCATGTCTCTGGGCATTCATTCCGCATATCATCAAGAACAAGCAAATATCTTTTACCAGCTAATAGATCTTGAAGTCTTTAAATAACAGCTTCCCTACTCTGGAGCTGGTCATTTTGCTTCGTAAGTGACTCCAGAATCAGCCTCAAAATCTTCTTAGCTTCAAAACCTTCAGATGCAGAAACCCAAATTTTCTCCAGAAAATAGTTACTAATTTTTAGATCTTGGAAGACTACTCGTGCAAGGGTTGTCTTCCCTAATCCGCCCATCCCCACTATGGGGATCACAGAAACAAGCTCATCATTAGAGCTCAACAACATTTCTACTATTTTTAATACATCATCTTCACGGCATACAACTTTTGGATGAACAGAAACAGAATCAGTCTCCCTACTTACTGTTGTCATTCTAGGAGAAAGAAGAAACCCATCCGAACTTTTCATGCTGCTCTTGAAATTAAGACCATAGGCATTTGCTTCTTCGTTGATTGATTTCAAATTTATATTTATCTTCTGAACTTTATAAGCCATTTTGAGACGAAATGCAATGGGATTTGAAAATGAGAAAAAGGACTCTACCTTCTGCTGGATCTGGTTGCTGCTGATCACCAATTTGTGGCGAAGAAGACGGTATTGAACTCGTCTAAGACATTGTCAGCTTCATAAGCGAGAGCTTCGAGGTTCTCCAACCATGTTTTGAAGGCAATGCTTCTGAACAAACTTGTCTGATCAGAATCGTGCAAAAAGACTTGAGCCATGGTGAATGACATTTTCAGCTTTTAAAAATCTTCCTTGAAACCCCAGAAATGGCTTAATTCTTGAGAAGCAACAGAAATTGCTTTCTCTATTGGAGACTGCAAAATCGCCTGTACCATAGCACTGATCACAACAGATTCAGCCATTTCCAGAAAAAATAGTAGAAACAGAGATTATAAGAGAAAAACAGTAACTATAATTGTTGGAGATATCAATCAGCAGTATGTGATTTTCTTAGATTATCTTCGATTCTATAAGACATACTTTGTATTATGCTATTAGTATAGTAGTATTCTTTATTAGTGGTCGGTTAGAATCCTATATTGATTAGAATTATGATACTTTGTAGCCCTATAAATAATAGAAATAATGAATAAGAAAGACAACCAATTGAAGCATTCAATATTATTCTTCTTTGCGCCCTAAATTTCTTAACATGGTATCTGCACGCTAAATTTCTTAACAATAATCGTATTCGAGCGACTGGTAACTGAAATTCTACTGAAGAGTTTCTCCTGAAAAAGATGAAAGAAATGAGATGGCAGACCCAGTGAAATTTCTGGAAATTTTATTTGCTTCCTTTAACAATTCCATGAAATATCTCAGTTAAAGAATTAAAATAAAATTCTATCAATCTATTCACAAAGTTTCCTAGAAAATGGTCATGTTTGCCGCCCTGGCTTATTAGAGAGGGAAATATAAGTGCGCCCGGAGCCGGGGCCGGGGCCGGACCGTTATTAAATTGGAAATGAAAGGAATCCAGCTGTCCAAGGCGAAGACTTCTTGACTTGGGGCTATTTTGGGAGTTTATGAGAGAACAGAAATTTGAAGGGGTTTTGATTGATCAAAAGAGAGTTCAGAAAAGAAGTGACTTGATTTCTTTGTAACTTTTAGATAGAAAGGAAAAGAAGAAATTCCCGAGGGAAAGAAGATAACTTTTAATTAAAATAATTTTTAAAATAAAAATAATATAATATTAATCAGGATACAATTTATTATTATTAAAAAGAACAAAATAGGTATTACCTCTAGTCAGAATTATAAGTTATTTTATCTTTTCTTTTTATTTTTCATTATCTCTTCTTAAGAGTCAAAATACTATTCAATTTCAATGAAATAAATAAGAATATATTTGAAAAAGAAATATTAAATGTTCATCAATAAATATGAAAAAATTTATATATTTGACTACCATCAATACCTTTAAAAGAATTATTTTCGACCAGGGATAATATTTCTTTTTTTCTTGAAAAAAAAAAGAAAAAAAAAAAAAGCACCCTGGGATCCGTCTGTGAAACTCCCGAAGAAAGAAAATTTAATCCCTGCTGCCCAAATCTTCTCTTCTCTTCATTTTTAAACTCCCAAATTAACCCTTTAACTTCTATAATTATTAAATGAGGTCCGAAGAAATATGCAGAATGTAAACAGTAAAAAATACCATCGTTCTTTTTTCTATTTGCCACAACATATTTAATATTCCTTCTCAAATAACTAGAGTGTCTATTATTGTAGGTGAAGCCAAAGATGTTGAAAAAGCTCACTCGACAGGACCCTTATTTTAACTATTATTATCTCCATTTCATAATATAAAGTGATTTTCTATTATAAATATTTTTCACTAGAATATTCCTATACAATTAATTTATGACTATTTAGTAATTCTTAAAATATAAATCTATTAATATTTGATAAACTTTTATAATATGAAAAGAGGAGGAAGGAGATAAACCTTGCAATAAGAAGTTATAAAATTAATAAAGGAGTATCATATGTATTTTACTATAAAAAAAAAAAAGCTTTAATTCCATGTTTTCTTAATTTGTGTAAAAGAGCAACTTAACCTTATATTATAAAATAGATATGGTAATTGTTTACAATACAAGATTTCTATTTCTAGCATGAAATGTTGCAATATTATGAATTTTTTTAATTATACATTTCCATAAAAAATGAATTTCAATCCCTTTAATTGTTTCTAACATTGAAACTTGAAGAAATAATAATGAGATTCTAGGACGTTACTATTAATAAAAAAAATGGAGGAAGTAATTTTAAATGAGTCAATGGAAACAAACAAGCAGAAGTTAATTATTCAAAAATATCAAATGTTACTCTCTTCGTCACAGATGTTTGATCTTACTTTCTTTTTTCTTTTATCCCAAATTATGGTCTCATTTCTTTTTATGAATGGTAGTTAAACTTTTAATTTCTTATTATACCTTTCATCATTATATATCTTAACTGCTAAACATATCTAATTTTCAAGAAATATTAATAAAATATCCATCACTCTAATAACTTCATGGCTTATATTTGTAAATATCAAAGAAGAGTATAAAAGAGAAATCTAAATAAAATTTATTAGTCTAACTAAGTTTATTAATTCATATGAAAATTAAAATGGGATCAAAGATTTAGGAGGGTGAGAGTAATTATTAGCAATTATTAGCAATTGGGATCATCTAATATATTTTCACTCTATTATTGCTTTTATATTATTTTTTTGATAAATTTTGTAAAATAAAAAATAAACTCTAAAATTTAAAAATAAATTTCAATATGAAAATAAATTCAATATATATATATAGTGGGAAGTGTATTAAAAGTTATAAATATAGATTTTAAAGTAAAATTATTATAAATAAAAATATATTAAAATGTATTAGAAATTGTGTGAAATGATTTTAAATTAATTACTAAAAATCTTAATTATAAACCAGAGGTATATGGTCGTATAGCGAAACTCCTCACTTAAACATATTCTCGTGATATTTAATACTAAATTCGATTTTTATCCATAAAAGTTAGATTGATCTTTCTAAATAAGAGTTGAACCGCATAAGTGTAATCGGAATATTGGATACCCTAATCCAAGTAGGGGAAACCAAAAATTATGCAATCGAAGTAGTGTAAGCAAGGGGTGCAGGGTGAATGTTATGTCCCCCCCCAAAAAAAATAAAAAAATTGCAAAGTAAGTGAGAATTGATTGAGAAGAAATGCAATGCAAAAATTGATATGGATTGGTGTAGCCCAGACCAGCTCAGCTCAGCCCAGCCCAGCCCAACCAGTGGACTAAGTGCCTAGTGTGCAGCTGCGGCTCAGCTGATTTGAGAATCTCTCGAAACCTCTACACAAAACCAATGAAAAGAGGAAGTAATGATTATCAGATGGGATTCAAACATAGACACCTCTCCATTCTTCCAAAATTCCAAACGCGAAGAAAGGAAAAGGCAAAGAGAAAATGTTCTTCTTCTTCGTTGGAGGCGTGAATCAACAGGTAAGCCAGTTGCTGAAAAGAGGTGCCGGAAGTTGCATAGCTTGCGGATCGCCGGCGGATCTCGTGGAGTACGAGAAAGTTCTCAAGTTATTCTTCGTTCCCGTCTGGAGGTGGCCGGGTAAAGAGCCGGCGATGTACTGTGACAATTGCAGTCTCTTCTTCCCATGGTCAATATCTCCGCCTCCGGATCAGCGCCGGCTACCGGAATCGATTGCTGATGTTTTGAAATGTAAGTTCTGTTCCCGCGAAGTCGACGCCGAATTCAGGTTCTGCCCTTACTGTGGCTCCGCTCTTTGAAGCTTTTACAACACACACTCGGAGGTAGTCAAAGATTGTACAGAGTATGGAAATTGAAAGAGAGATGGAAATGTGAGAATATAAATTTGGCTCTTTTTCTTTATAAGTAAATAAATGCAATTGCTGATTTCAGTTTTTGCTTGAGCGGAAGGAAATCATGATCTTCAAGAAGTTGGATTATTAAAATTTGTGCGAATAATAATCCTTTTCTGATATATATATATATATATATATTTTAAATTTCTTCATGATCCTATTTGTTCTTGGAGCAGCTGGGTATAAAGAGCGATCGCAAAGATAAAAACTTGTCTCCCTCCCTCCATGACAACCTTCATTCAGCCAGCATCAAACTTCTCCATGACACCTTCATGTTAGCAAAATAGACTACCATAGGAATATCTCAGAAGGATACGCAGCCATATTATTACAGGTACAAATGATTCGACAAACTTGTTGATTAACAAAAAAAAATGATTCGAGATAATTTTACAACAAAGTTTGGAATTAATACTATTATTTATCAATAAAAAAAATTAAACGTTATTTAATATATAAGAAAATAGTCAAATTAGTCTCCAAATTAAAATCTTAATATGATTTAATCATCAAAATCTATTTTTACTTGTTAATATCTCCGATGATTTATACATAATAGCTTAGTGAATTTTACATGGACTATCCCGTCAATTTTACATAGTTATTTTAATTGAAAACTATCTCAGAAAATGACCAAGTATCTAATTTAAAAGACGCACAAAATTATTAAGATCTTAATGGCTAAATAAACTTAGAAGACCAAACTATGTTTTAACTTAAGATTGAAATAAGATTGCCATTTCGACCAATTTTTTCTATTTTGTACTTCTATCATCAAATGCTCATGTAATTTATATTTAAAAAATTAAAACCATATAAGGTGGATTACTCAAAAAAAAAGGACTGAATCAAAAATTTGTCATATTTTTCGGAATAAAAGAAACTCTTAAAATAATTACATGATCATTGGCGTGATTATTAAACAGCCCTAGAATTTAATGGAAACCAACCTTTTAGAACCTTTCATAGATAAGAGCAAGAAATTGACGTTTCAAATATAAAAGCAAAAACCAAAATACGAAAGTGCAAGGGTTACTTAGTCCTTTTACCCAAATTGATATTAAGAATATGTCAAAACAAATAATAATGGGAAGAAAGAAAAAAATCCCTCATTTAAATAGAGCCTATAATGCAACATTATTCTGTACAAGACCAAGAAAAGAAACTAAAAATTTATTCCAAGTACCCTATAAATTGTCGTGTTCCTTTACTAAAAGCTGTAAAACCACCATTTTTCTAGTGTAGCCTGTTTGCTGAAATACCTGACTTGAGATCTCTAACTAAAAGCTTACAAGCTTCTGCAGGTAAAGTCCTTTGCTTTGGACATAGTATGCAACAATTGCAAGTAAGATCATCAAGAAAAAGACCCACAATTGGAAACCTGCAGACGAAGAAACATATATAAGAATTAATATCATATGATCTTATTCCCTCCCAACCTTTTGAGAACAACACTTCTACTGCGTGATTTCCCAAACAACCCCAAGTCTATGAACTGTTAAGAGAAGTCCACGAACAGTACAGGCTATATCATACCAAGAAACTCAAAAAGAAACAGCAGGATGGTGATAGCATTATGACAGTGGTACCAATAATTTCATTGAACTTCTTTGACAGCATTAGGATAGGAGCATTCTTGGATTGGACTTTAGTTAGGAAAAAATGTATTTTTTCCCAAGAAGATTAACTACAGTAACATTCTAATGCTGCAGCATATTTTAAGAGACGACACACAAATGGTTTCTGAGATTTGAGTGGCTACTTAATTGTAGTAACAATTGATGGAAATCAAATCATATCCTAGAATATGCCGATTTGATTGGACCAAAAAAAAGAAAAGCATGCACCATTTATCTAGATTTTTTGGTGGGCTGTACATTTGAAATAAAGCCACTTCCAGGAGATTGATAGCAGGCGCTTTCCTTTTCTTTAATATATATATATATATATATTTTTTTTTTTTAAGGACAGGAGAAAGGCACATACCATTTTTCTTCTCATCCTTAATTTGTGTGACCCTTGCACTTGAATCCATTGATACAGAGACTAAAAACCTGTTGGAACCAGATGATTCAACATTAGCAGTTTCTATAGGCAGTGACATCTGTACAGTGGTAAAGGAATCATTAACAAAAATAATGTATTTCAACCTTGAATCTTGTGAGAAGGCAAGAGCTGTTACAACACCAAGATGTGCTTTCTTAATGATAGCCCGTACTCTCATGTTTCTGGAACTCAGAATATAAACATCTCCTTGAACTGTTCCACTGCACACAAATCAGTTGGATTAGAGGGAAAGAAGGAAAACAGAGACAATTAACACGCAAAAGAGCCTTGAATATAGAAACACATTCCATAATGACAGAGATAAGGCAAGGTTCTGAATTCCATAAACATTAAAACTATAACCCCTATCCCATCACCGCGCACAACAGCAATCAATCATTGCAATCTCAGTTAGGCATCTACATTCAACAGTACACTGCAGTTCACCTACAACATTCTCAAACTAACGAATGCTTAATTGGAGTCGTTATACCATATTACTTTTGTAAGTTTGATTGGCAGCTAATGAAACTTCAATGAATCAAAAATCTCTTTCTTTGTAAGATCATACCAGACATTTCTGAGAAGAAAAGGAGAGTGATTTAAATATGAAACTAACCAATGCTTAATTGGAGTCGTTATACCATATTACTTTTGTAAGTTTGATTTGCAGCTAATGAACCTTCGAAGAATAAAAAATCTCTTTCTTTGTAAGATCATACCAGACATTTCTGAGAAGAAAAGGAGAGTGATTTAAGTATGAAACCATAAATCTGTCAAATTCTTACGCTGCAAAAGATCTTCCATCAGCTGAAACATTGAAAGCACAAATTGGGTCCCGAACAATGAGGTTTGAGCTTATCTTTTCCCATGTAGTGGTATTCCATGTCAAGATACTTGAACCCTTACCTACACAAGTATGAAAAAATTCATTATTTATAAGTACATGGAAGCACCTTCTGAGATGATGAAATACGATACACACAACGCAGAAAATTACCGTGCATTGCAATAATATATAGCACCTTATTCTCATCAGTCATTCGAGAGAATTTACAAAAGGCAAATTTCTCATCCTACAACAACACCAACAAAATAAAGAATCAAAGTTGGTAATAGATATACAAAGTGACATTATTCATTTGCTGCTAATGAAAAATTTAAATTCCAACTCACATACAAGCAGAGAAGTATTATTACATAACAAGATCTCAAGTTCTATCACTATCGGAAAGCAAAAGTACATGGGAAAAAAACATAAGTGAAGCACGTGACAACTGTTTTCCATTTTTAGGGACCCCCACACTGGTGATGGAATGGTGGTCAAACAGAGGCACCGGAATAAGGAACCTTAATACAATGAGTAAATAAACTTAGAGAAAAGGAGAGGAAAATATACCAATGCAAAGTTCACTATATTTTGAACTTTTGAGTTTAGATTGATTGCTATATTAACTAACAATTGCATTATGTATGTCCACATGCAAAGAAGAGGTTTACTACATTTTTGGTACTTCACAAGAGGATTTAAATTTCTGTCTTGAAACAGAATTTTCTTATGCTCTTTTGTTTCCTTCAACTTATGTGTTCAGTGCCTTAGATGGCACCAAGTCAAAACTCTGTGAGAAACCAATTCTTTCACTAAACTCCATATCCTCCGACTTTCCATTCTTTTTCATTTTTTCTTTTCCTATAATTACCAACTCCTTCAACCACTCAAAAAATACTATGCACGTAGCCAAAAATTACACTTGATTAGGCTAAGTGGAAATAATTCTCACATTTGCTTTATGTAAGGAAGTTATAGAAGTTGACTTTTCAACATCCCAAACTTTAGCCGGTCCACCTCCAACAGAGACAAGAAATCTCCCATCAGGGCTGCATGAAACACCAAAGCCAGAGGTCATGATTAAGGCAAAAAACTTAGTGAATACAAAAGAAAAATGCATAGACAATGCAAAGATTTCTCTCAAGCTTATTTTGGATGAAATTCTAATTACAAAATTGTAGCAATTTACATACCTGAAATCTAAGTCTTTCACGGAAGCATGGACATTATCCTCATCTAGAATAAGCTCCATGCTAGGCCATTTGAAAGCCCGCAATTTACCATCCTGTACTGCACAAACATTTTATATTAAAAGGCAAAAATATAAAAAGGCCAATTCTCGCAGAAATTACTGCCAAACTATCATCATATTACTGCAAAAAGAAGAAATTCAGATTCAAAATCAGAACTTTAAGAAGTGGAGGCATAAAACAGATCCCTTTCGTAGCACATTTTGTTGACAGATACAAATACACAACACGGAGATTTGCAACACAAAAGGGCTAATTTGTGATGACGGCAGAAGCCCAGGAAGGAGGATAGGGCCATCAATTCATATCGAAGCTATGGTTTTTTGAAGAAAAACCAATGGAAACTTTAGTTTAGGGGCTAATTTGGTTAATCCTAGGTTCTTAAAGAAGAACTCATAGCTAAAAGTTGTCTCAAATTAATGTGAAAGATGTATAACTGCCTTTACAATGCTGAATAAGAGAGTTATACAGAGAGTAATCCTAGTATCCTAACCTATTAAGGATACTCGTACTTTAAGAAAATAACTAATATGAAACATAAATCAGTCTAAGACTCTAAATTATAATAAGGCAATAATAAGCCTAACTAAAGACTGATTCTGTGCATCAATTTGAATGCTATTCCAGAGAACCCCAAACACTAGTGATAAACAATCTTTTCAGATTTCAATATCCTTCCTGAACACCTAATTCCTGACCAAAAAAGTACGGCTATTGTAACATTCTAATTGAGAAAGAGGTCCACATGGTGATGGAAATTGCGGAACTCTTCTTTTTGAAAATGTTTAATTAGTTCAGAGAATCTTTCATATGACCTAAAATAACAAAAGTGATCCAGCAATTTTTCTTTCCTCCATTCCATATTAGACATTGTTTATATACAGAAGGAAATTAAAAATGAACATAAAACAAAAGTGATCATGAAATATCCACCTACATGCCAATCTGTTGATGTCAAATGAATGCTGAACATCAATTTTTCCATTACTTATTTCTAGTTTGCAATGCTCAAAGCCTTGGACAATTCAACCACTCAGATGATGGAAAGAAAACATTACCAGGCAGGAGACTACCGGCAATAGTTTTAAGGCAATATATCTCTAAAGGTGTTGCTAACTCTTAACATTTGAGAATCTACAGGCAGTTCTAGCTTACTTCTGAGGAATATATTTCAAAGATTTCGCATAGCATCTATGCGTTGGTTGAAAAGGCATTGATGGCTTCTTATTTTGACATCATAGTATTCACAAGAGAAACTCTATTTTGTAGACAAAGGGCCACTACGTGTTTGGGGGCAAGACAATAACTAATCCCTTGATTTACTGAATGCCATCTCACATTATGTTCGAACTTTATTTTTTCCTTGTATCAAATGATAAATAATATCCAAGAAACATAACCAAATAGCAAGCACAAGCAGTAAAAATTATCACGGGAGAAGACACTGTAGTTAGTTGGGAGAAGAACAAGAATGAAAAGAATATGGGTCAATGACACTGAGTCCTTGGCGTGATATAAAGAAAAGAACCTGCACAGTAACAATTTCTTGCATACAAATCCAAATATGAAAGAAGTTAGTGCATTATCCACTTTTGCCATAATATGTTTTTTATTCACTTCCCTAAATAATTCAATCTTCATAAGGTCTGAAAGATGATATCTACCTCACCACCAACAGCAAGTAAAGAACCCTCGCTGTTGAAATTCAGTGCTAATTGTTGACCAACATCTTCCAAATGATTAAGAACTTTCTCAGATGATTTCAAACTCAAAGTATAGTCATCAGTGCTCCTGTCAGCATCCCACTCAAACCATCTACATACAATAAACAATAATTGGAAAAATATTTGAAGTGATTAACTTCAATGACGATGAGGAGTTCAAATATTTAAGCAGCCTTATACTATTAAAAGAAATTCAAGCCAAAAAGCACAAATAACAACTTTAGCATCTAGCTCATCATGCAGCAGAGTACATTATATATTTAAAAGAAGTACAACTTGATACTTTTTCCTGCAAAAATATGCATTCTGTCAGCTAATATTCCCATTACAATTAAACTTGAAGACAAAATATTGCCATTACCAACATCAATAGAAATTGACGGCAGGATCTGTAGAAGTTCATTAAGCATAACACAAATTCTCATCTAGAGAGCCGGTGAAGCAACTATCCTACACAACATCAGATCACACACCAGCAAGGTCTATCACGTGCTGGTCTATAGTTGATACTTATTTTATTATTATTATTGTCTAATGAATTGTCCAGAACTTAATCACTGTTCTTTCACTCTTATTCACAATATTTGTCTTCCCGCGATGACAGGACGTGGTCACTTTCTAATTGTTGCTTTTTTCTTATTGACATACTTTAATGCACCAACTGGCCAATCAATGTGCTCCTTGTCAACTAAGGCAAAAACAAACGTACAGGAACCTAACCAAGAAGAGAACTTACAATACAATATATTGGACCTTCCCTCACAAGCTTTTTAGCTGAATAGCACATTTATTCAATAGGAAGGAAACAATAACAGGCCTAAGACTAAGATACGAACTCAACTCAAAATTGTACATTACATCAACTAAGCCTGAGTTGTTTGTTTAATTTGATCATTTGCTGCCCTAACTATTACATACAAAAATAAATTAAAAAAAATAAAATAAAATAATAAATAAATAAATAAATAAAGAGTAAGGAACAATCAATTACTACCGGCAACTTTTGGGCAATGCACATATAAGACCATCTCCTCCTGGATGTACAGCGACTCTGTATGGTACATCTGCGCCTGTTCCAAGCTTTGCAACCTTTTTGAAATGGAAATGTAAAAGAAAAAGTCTGAGAATGTAAAAACTAACTGAAGTTCAAAGTCGTCACCACATTCATTTTTCTTCTTGTTACGTCAAAAACATGAAATTAATCTTGCTGGTCAGTGTTTTCTTAATCATTTGCTATTTTGAAATCATTATTTAGTTTATTAGCCCAATAAATAAAAATAAAAAAATAAAAAAAAGAAGAAAGAGGACTTCATCAACGAAAATGCTGCACAGGCACGGTTCTTTTGCCTGAATAACGCGATGCTTACTAAAATATTTTTTTCCCAATTATTCCAATATGAAGAATGTGCCTCAATTACTTAGACATGTACCTGAAGCTAAAAACTGAAAGAATGATCAGTCACTTACAGGCTCATCGGAAAGGTAATTCGATTCAGAATCGTATTTGGAGATAAGGAGAGTATTCGGAATGCCGCTACTGCCTTCACCGCCGCCTCCAGCAAGAAGAACGTGATTGCCGATGATGTTCGACGGCGGAAGAGAAGTTGAATCGTCGTCTCCCGATCTGGAAGAATTGGGAATAGATCCAAGGGCACCAGATGGGACCCAAGCGGCACCGTAGAGTGGAACACCGTACTTCTTGCAGTTCTGAATGTCGCCGCTGCTCTTCCCCATCGGAGTCTTTTATTCTCTGAGGTAATTGTTTCGCTATCGCAGATTTCCGGGTGTCGGACGGTGGAGTGTGTCTACTAGCAAATTGACTAGTTCCTGTAATTAGTTTGGAATCAATACCTCAATACTACCCTATATACTGAAACAAAATCTTGTTGGAGATAGTTTTCATCTCAGCCCTTCATACTTTTTTCTTTTTCTTTTTAAAAAAATGTATGGTTCAGATCTAAACATGTTCAATAATGACTTTTTTTTCTCTTTTTTTTTTTTTTTTTCCTACGCTGCACCTGCACCCTCTGAATTGTACTCCACTATCGGCTATCGTCTCTCTCCACAGACACATAATTCCTCCTTTGAATTGAACGCCTTCCTACAGACACGTAATTGATGCATCTCTGAAGCTTTTTTTTTCACTCCCTTCAATGTTTCATTTTTCAGAGACCAAAAATTGTTACAATTGCAGTGAGGAAGCATCAGAGTAGGCTTTGGTTTATAGCTACAAGCATTCTGCAAGTCGATTCTCGAGCAGAGCTCCAAAGTAAAGGTTTTTGTCTCACTTTCCATATTTTGCTCTTTGTTCTATTTTTATAATTGAATTTTCATAAGTATATGACCTGTAAATTGAATTTTCTGAAAAGTGCTATTATGTCTGGAAGGAAAGAAATATTCTTTAGGTTTTTGAATGGTTATCTCATTTCAAGTTGATTTTTTTGGTAGAAATCATGGTCAAAATTTCGGACTTGCTTTAGCCCTCCCCTAAAAAAAAAAAAGTTTGGATTATTGTTTTGAATGGGCATCTGTAATTGCATCTGCTTCTTGTTGGAATACTTTTACAAGCAAGGGCTCAGTGTAACTAATGCTTTTGAAAAATTATGGAGGGTGGAATTTGATTTGTGTCAATGGAGGACTTTTGAAAGAATACATCTCAGTGGACTCTGACTTGCTTCCTTGATTTCTACCATGTGGGTTTAATTTCACTTTGCTTAGCTGCTGAGGCTTTTGGAAAATTTGTGGGTGTTGAGCTATTTCTATGAATTTTTATCTCTGTTTCTGCAAGCGTAATGCAAAGGTTCTAATCTTCTTTACTTTCTCGGTTGTGGGACTCAAATGAATTGGAGGTCTTATTCCTATGCAAGCATCCCATATCTTTTTCATTTGGGCAGGTTATGGAGTTTCCTATATATTGAATTTTTTTACCTCTATTTATCCAAAAAAAACCCTCTATCAATAATTTGTTCGTAGCATTGGTTGTTAAATTGCACTTCCTTCTACGAACTGTTGCTTTTGTTGCCTTGACTATGTTTAATTCTCTGAGAGCTAAGGATGACAGAATTCTTTATATTTTTTTTGATATGATGATGTCATAATGAAATTAGGCTGCTGGTAGAAAAATACCATGACTTTTAGTTTCGCAAATATATGTGCATGTCTTCCGGTGTTGCTCTACTCTATTTTAGTGTAAAAATGTTCATTAGCTTAACACTCTGTGTTTGTATATATTACTTAATAAAGTACGATCATGATTAGTATTATTAGTATTACTGCTCTCTCTCTCTTTCTCAAGAAATTAGCTAATATCAGCATATATATATATATATATGTGTGTGTGTTTTTTGTCTAACTATGTTTCTGATTCTTTATATGTGTATATAGTGTGGTTTCCTCTTTTGCCTACGTTAATAGAAGCAATTATTAGCATGGGCCATCTTTACATCCTACGTCATAACAGAAGCCAAAGTCCCAATAGCCATATCAGCAATACTTCTTGCTAAGTTTTCTACAAGCAATAAGAAACTAGAATTACATGAATAAAATCATTTTCATCTTTTTCCATTCACTGAAAAAAGTATGACCATATTTTAAGCCCAAAATTATTCAAATCCAAAATTAACTTCGACGCACAAACTGAAAGCAAATAAAATCAAGAATTCCCATCAACCCTTACTGAAATTTGTCGATTCAAGATTACAATTTGCGCTTGATTTGCCTTTTATCAGCTTGTCATTCTTTCTATTTATTCATTGAGTATATGTATGTGTACAGAGCGCGTAACAACAACTCAGCAAGGGAGCTTCAGGTGAACTTCAGTGCAGTGCGGGTCTGGGTTACTGGTGGTTGTGGTTGTGGTTGTGCGAGAGAGAAGAAGTGCAGAAAGAATGAGAGAAAGAGACTAGTGTCTTGTATCTGGTGGTTGTGTAAGTGGAAAGGTAACATTTTGTGCTAAACGGTGCGTTTCGTAAAGGCGGTGGGTTGGTTATCGGTTGGACGGCTGTGGTTGCAGGGGTGGTTGTGGCCGTTGCGGGGTGAAGATATGACTTTGAATTTCTTTCTCTCTACCTAGTATACATAGATAATATTTGGAGATGTTTTGGTTGTTGAGTAGATTTTATATGAGGTTGAATCAGGAGCTGTGTCTCCATTTTTCTCTTTTCTTTGGATTTTTCTTCATTCTTATCGCTTTCTCATCTCAAAGTTCCATCACTTTCTCTGTCTCTATTATTACAGAAGAATTGATTAATCAAATTAATTCAGTTATTTATTATGATATTTCCAATTCCACTACTAGGTTAATTGCAACTAAATAAAATATGAACGTAACATTGAATTGTAAACATCTAAACTAATACAGAACCTGATCAACACTTAGTAATATATACATACACTACGTAGAGGAAAACAAATTGAATACGAAGAGGGCAACTGCTAGGTTCTTGGAAACTTCTTATAACATCTCTAATATAGAAAATATTTTACAAATCAAGACAACAAAAGACGTTATAAACTGGTCGAACACAAAAAAGTACAAAACTATAAATGGCATGTTCGGATTCCAAAACTCTGCGCAAAAAAACTCTAACAACTTACTACACCGTTTCTCGTCTCGAGTTATCTAAAAAACATGACATTTAAAGACGTGAGCACGAATGCAGTCCACGTGTGTGTGCCTCCGTGTTTTTCTTTAAAAAAATTATGTGTTTTTACAAAATAGTTCATGTAGTGTTATAAGAAAGCATTTTCTTGGCTATTTTAAAAGTATCGACATTTGAACCTATATAAGGGGTTTGAACGCAATTGGAAAGTTTGAGCGAATCAAGACACTTCAGTGTAACTTCTACACCGAAACTTATAATGAGGTCTTTGGAATCATGCCATGCAGAAGTCGGGTTCCACAGACAGAGTCCGAAACCTATAACGAGGTCTTCGGAAACAAGTTCCGTATCCTGTAGTCAGTACTAGCCAAACACCTTACGAGTGCTTGGTTCAATAACCACTACACTCTCCAATCACATAAAACCAGGCTACAGATCTTGGGGCACCTACCAAGTCTGCCTTGATACCAATCTTAGTTTCAAGCCCCTTCTGACTCTCTACAAAGCAACCGTCCCATTGCAGAGCATGATGTAATGTCTCACGTAATACCGATCGGGCCGAACCCTCCATAGTATAACATCCTCTCTCAAATGGATCCACCCTCCAGAGTTTCTAACCGTCTATGTCATCGGAAGATGCCCTAGTACAAAAGACTAGCCAGGTACAGTGCAATCCTCTGACGTTTATGGATATAAATCTTGTCAAAAACTTCGTCCCTGGTTGGATGGGATTTTCATATCCATTTAAGAATCAAAAGGCCAACCACTAGGCCGTTTACATAAATTTAAGTTATAACCCTAAGTCTAACCATGCAACTAAACAACATTAAAACATATTCAACGTGTAATTATAATAACTTTTCTTCAAAAAAACAAGATCATTCTTTTTTTTTTTTAAAGTAAACACACCTATACAGATCACTACTCCTATACATTTCTAAGGTACAAGTTAAATACATTGTGGAGAACATCTCCGATTTAAAATAACACCATGTTATATCGTCCAAAAAGTAGTAAATATTTTATGACATGCTATGCTATATATAAAAGATTTTAGACATCTCCAGCAACACTTGTAAAATATTTAGGCGGGGTTTGTGGACTTAACTGAGTGCTGACCTAGTGCTATGATCATACAAATAAAGTAACAACAAAAAAAAAGAAAACACTTAATTGACACCGAATATAATTATAGATATCTCCTTATGATTTTAGGATACATATATACATATACTTACCCCAAAGTGCCTAAACTTCTTAAACCATATAAAAAGACTACTCAATAGGGATTAATCCAACATATACCCTTAAAATATATACAATACTCAAATAATTAATTAAGAGTCAGGAATTAAACTCACAACTACACTATATACCAAAATCCCTTTAAATTATTTAAATATTAAGAAAAGGAATTTTTTTTTTAAATGATTGGAATTAAATAAAATGAACTCAAGAGACTGAAATTAACTAAATAGTATCTCAAACAAATCAAAATAAATATTTCATCTTAAGAACCCATAATCAAACCTTATTTATAATCAAATAAATAGAAAATAAATCTAAGAAAAAGAAAAGAACTTAACTATTATACTATATATGTATACATATATGTGTGTGTGGGTGTGTATGGTGTGGTCTTTGTTAGATAATATTTGGGGATGTTTTTGTTGTTGGGTAACTTTAAGCTGAGGTTGAACTAGGAGTTGTGTCTCCATTTTCCTCTTTTCCTTGATATTTCCTTCATTCTGATCACTTTCTCATCTCAAATTTGCATCACATTCTCTGCCTCTGTTATTATTGAATAATTGATTAATCGAATTCAGTTAGTTATTCTCTATAAAATGTTGTGAGAAGTAGTAGAGTCACTTGGACATTACAATTACCTACTGCACTGTGCTGTGGCTGGTTTCACGGTGACGCAGCAGCGGCAAGGCGATGCGGGCTTGTTGAGGGAGGCGCGGTCGGTGGTGGAGTGGTATAGAGAGCAAGGGCAAAGGCAATTTTAGGGATTTTTTGTTTCAGTGAGAAATGAGACAGACGAGAGAGGAGAGAGAGAAGAAATTTTTAAATGAAAGGGGTTTTAGGTTCTAAAAAAAATCAATAGTTCCTCGTGGAACTAATTAGTTTTGACCGGTTCAGTACCGTAATAGTTTTGAGTACAAACTAAACTAGACAGGCTACTGATTTTCGGTTCAATCGATCAATCTGGTCCGATTTTTTCAAGATTGGTATAAATACCCCATGATGGGGCTAAAATGGAAACTTATGAATATTTTACTAAAAATTCCAAGATTTGAGCTTCTTACTTATGGATGGCAATGGAGCAAGGTGGGGCTGGGGACCCCAATCCCCGCCCGCATCCACACCTCCCTTACCTCATCCCTATCCCTGTCTATCCTCATACGTGGGGATGAAATTCATACCCATCCCCACCTGTGGGGATGAAATCTTGCCTTATCCTTGCCTCCCCATCCCCAAACCCAAGCAGGGAAGTGAGAACTTAAGTGGAGAATTGGGTATATATTTTCTAATAAACCTGTTAAACATATCACCAAATCAGATGAATTAAAACTTTGCAAAATGACACAATTAAAAGCTTTAAAACTCTAAAAAGAAAAGGTCTAGCCATGTTTTTTAAAAAAAGTCTAGTTCAACAAGCTTCAAAATTCAAACTAAATAATATAGTTCAACCATTTCCAAAATAAATACTAAATTACAAAAGTGCAATAACAATAATAATAATCTTCAATTTAGAGCAGGTTGTAGAAACTATAGTTTAAATTTTTAATATTTAAAAATTTTTAAATAATTAAAAATATTTAAAAATTTTTAATATTTGGACAAAGGATGAACTTACAACGCTATAGGTAGTGCTAGAGAAGGCCAACATCCAAAAGTTGCCCCGAGTAAGAGAATCCACTCCGAGAATAAAAAGCAAAGGTAATGCTTTTGTAAGGCCACCGTAAACATTCTGTATACCAACAGCATGAGCAGGGCTTAATTTCCACACATCTGTTAAGTATGTTTGCATTATCCACATTGCATAGTTAGCAAACATATCAGCCCATAGTAGAACTGCAACAAATTCAGTAATTAATTATTCAACGCACAATTAACATATTAACGATATTAGTTAATCTATATATATATTTGAAAAAGGAACATAGTATTCAATTAGTCAGATTTCTCAGTCTATGGACGACCGAAAGAACATTAGGAGCATCCCTAATCCACAAGAGTTCAATGCAACATTTCAATTTTGACGACTTACATTTTCTATAATAAAAATAATTTAATTTTATGAAAATTAAGAAAAATATGTTAGAGTAAAAACCAATCATAAATGCCTAATTAGCCATATTGGTGAAGAAAACTATATATAAAACAATGAGGATGGGGCTGGTGGGAATGGGGGAAACCTAATCCTCGCCCCAACCCGTCCTCAACGTAAGAGATATAATTCATCCCCATCTCCACCGATGTCTCTAGTCAAACTGAGAACAATAGGGTCTAGATGGGTTCTGGGCAGATGGAACCTAATTGAACTTGCCCCATTTCCATCCCTGTTCTTGCTCTTTCTTGAAGAAACCCTTAGGGTTCTTTTGATTCTCCACAAAAGCTAAATCAAGGAATTAACCTCCCTTGTAATCTTCTATCAATTTCTTGAGTTCTTGAATGTTTTTCTTCAAGAGTTCTTGAAGATTTACTCAAATTTCTTACAAGTGGGTCTTGTGAATTCTTTCAATTCCTAGATTCATGGTTTGAAGGCGAATTGGTGTATTTTATCCCAAAGTATTTTATTTTTGGAATGGTTGGCAATAGTGGTGTTGTTGTTGAAGATTAAGTGGGATTAATTAGACTTGTTGGAATAAAGAAGTGATGCAGTTTAAGACTTGAAGAAATCCAAATGAAGTCATCTTTTTGTTAGCTTAGTTAAGAAGTTAAATTAGATTAGTTGAAGTCATCTATATGTTAGTTTAGTTGTGGAGGTAGTATGAATAAGGCCTTGATGATGTAAAAAATGTGAGAAAAACTTGATGAATTTCCATTTTACTTTCTATGTTTTTATTTTTTCAACGTTTGGAAGCTGAATATCTTTTACAAACTGTATTTAGTCATGATTCTTTCCATCCAAGAAATGCAAGGTAAAAAAAAGAAAAAAGACCTTTGGCCAAAATGCTTGCCTTTAAGATTTCTGTTGTTCTCTAGAGAAGCTAGAAGGAGCAATCTGTTATGTGTTTGATCCCTTAGACATGATATTTGACTTTAGAGAGCTCATAAATGCTAGTTAAATATAGGAGCCTATAAGTTTGTCTTTATAGTACTCTTTAACCAATGCAGTGACTTTCTTGATCAAGTTACTCTTGGTATAGTAGATTTTTTTTAGATATTCATCTGCTCAAATGCTTCAGAAGCCGTAAGTTTAGCAAAAGAATCAATAGATATTGTTGGTTTAAAGCAACACTCGAGGTATAAAGACATCCATAAATATAAAGGTTAGCTAATCAATAACATGGTTCCAAGTGATAGACAACTAATCACATATAAAAAAGGTATAGAATCATGTATCTATGTCCTCCATACATACATACATAAAATTTACAGCTTCCCTAGAACAAATTCATGTTCAATAGGTTTTTCCCCAAGTCATTGTACAAAATAAGAAGAAAATTGAAACTAAGTAACTACTCCAACTGAATGATACTTAATCATGCTCTCTCATTCTATAGGACAAAGAATCATCATGGCAAGGGCATATCGACCTTCATGAGCTAAAGCACTTAGTGCTTACAGTTACATTCGCATTTGGCTTAAGCAGCTGAGTAGTCGTTGTGCTGCCATAAGAGTGTTGCACAGTACCAAAACGTACATCCTTGTGATCAATACTATACGATACCATTGAAAGTAGAAAAAAGTGTAATTTTTTCAAAGTCTTGCTTCGCCAACAGGCTAGACGAAGAACAGACTCTCTAAAGTGAATTAAGGATAATACGTTTTTTACTTAAATTCCTCTCTTTTAGAATGTCTCATTTTGAACATGGGCTTAGCCAAGTTCTCGCCGATTTGAACATGTGGTATCCAATTTGCTAATCTTCAAATGTATATATGCTCTGAGAACAGTACTACATGCTCTAGTGTGGCCAACTTTTGCATACCAACTTCATCTTGATGGTTTCCTAGCCTTCTTTTGTGTGGTCTACAACCAAAAAATGAAAGAGAAACAAAAAACTAGTTATGTGTACTTGGGATTTTGCTGGTTCAAACTAATCCATCTGTAGTGCTTAGGAAAAAAATGAAAAAATAAAAAAACCAACAAGGTTAATAATAGTGTTGTTTTACCAATTTCAATTTACAATAAAACTTTCACCAGCATAAAGAATAGAAAAAGTCCATTACTCTTGCCAGTAGCAATGCTTGACTAAGCTATATCAACTAGATGTACATGGGATTTTAATTTCTCTATCAATAGCTCCAAAAGGCAAGTTCTCTTATTATGGCTTGGTTGACCACAGTTCTTGCAACCTATTTATATTATGCCCTACTGTATCACACTTTTCGGCATTGTGACCTGTCTTACCACACCCTTCCTACATAACTCTTTGTTCAATCCTCAGTCACTTTACTCACCTTGTTCTGGCCTTCTCTATTTTTTTTTTCTTGCCTTCCAGGAAACTTAAGCTTTTTAGGAGGTAACAAAAGAAGAATCCTCTTAGAAATGGGCCAATTATTTGTAGGACAAAAATGATTGGACCATATGCCTTTTTATAGGCTTCTACTTAGTAGCATTCATGAACATATTCTTCAGGGTTTTCTTCTTGCAATCCTAAAGCAGTCACACCATGTTTATAGGGGATGCTTGAGGTATCCCATTTTCTACAACTGCAAGTCCTTGAAGCTATATCAATTGCAAAATTTTCCATACTTGTTTCCCTCACTTGAAACTTTAACTCTCCAGCATATGAAGGGAAGCAGTGTGCAGATTCTTTCTTTATCATCTCAAGCTGCTTCTTAATTCGTGGGCAAATGTTTCCTTTCTGCCTTTAAATCCATTCCCTCCGTGATTGAGCCTTAGCATCAGTTATACTCTTATTCTTTCAAGCATTCCTAAGATTCTTGCTTGCATATCTGTCTGTTGAATGATTCACTGTGATTTTTTGAGTAGAATATCACATTTCGTACCCTCTTTGAAATGTGACCGACTCCAAAAGGTAGGATGTGTATTCTTTTGCAGCCACTTGTATGCCTGCCTCTTCATCAAAGTTTTTTAACTCTTGCATATCAGTTTCAAACTTTTTGACATATGTATCGCCCTTTTTGTAACTCTTGCATAATCATCATCACTACTATCGCCCTATTTTCTAGCAATATTGGTCTGCTCATAAATTTTTGTCATCAATTCTTCTTTATTAGCCTCATTTTGCTCATTACACAAATCAGCCATGATTGGTTCTGCCACACCAGCCTCATCATTTTCCACAACAAAAGAAATACTAGAATAAATTACATCTTCACTCCATTGACTTGACTACTGGATTTATCTAGAAAAATCTCTTCAAGCACATCTTCACCACTTATCTTCTGTTTCCATTTCTGTTTAAAAGCAATTATCATTTCAAGTGTAAACCAATCTTCTTTCATCTGCAAATAATGGCAAGGATAGAGCATAACTTTATACTTAAATAGAACCATTACATTAAAATAAAATCTGAACTATCCATTATCTCAGGAACTAATACTTACAAAATAAGGATAACCTTTGGTATGATTGAAACTATAGGTGCATTCTCGATAAATAGAGTCCAACAACACCATACATGCACCATTCGGATCATTTCCAAGTTCATCAAAGTTGCATAGAATCAATAGAAACCAATGGGGTCTAATATAACGTTAAATAAACCACGCAAAGTTTCAAAAAGTAAAGAAAACATTATCTAAATGTCATTTTTATCCTTTAAATCTTCATGGAAAATTATAAAAATTACCACATTACAATAGGAACCAATACATATTCTTGGTGAGAATTTTCTTCTTCTTCTTTATCCAATACAATACCTTTTCCTTTCTTCCATTGCTAGCTGTATACATATTAAACAACAAAATAATCCAAGTATACAAAATCGATTCTCTTTTCTTCATTGATTTCTTTCCATATGATTTTGCAGATTTCCAAAAACCTCATCTTAAAACAAAACAATGACAAAATTATTGAAACACAAATTACGTCATTTCAATTTCATATATAAAAAATCAAGTTTAATTTGCGGACCAAAGAATTTACCACAAGAAAGATAAAAGAATAACTTTGTTTAAGAAATTATAAAAGCTAATTAAAAACTGATGTAAAAACAAAAAGAATTGTCCCTAGCAAATGCCAAGTTGAAATTTGTCTAATCTGAATTCAACACAACTGGTTAATTAGGTGACAAAGGAAGAAAGATACTAAAATTAATGATTCTTAACTATTAAGAAGTTAAAAAATTTTTATTGCAGAACAGTGAAAGAACACCAAGAATAGTTGTTACCGAAAAGTAATTGAAGAGCAGTAGGGCCATCAGTAGTTAATTAAAAATAGACCTTTCTTCAACAATTTCAGAGCCCCTTCTTTTGACACTACGAGGGGTTTCTACTTTCTAGCTTAGAAAAGTAAACTCAAAAATTCCAAAAATCTTAAATTCAAACATTCAATTAGAAGATAATGAAAACTTACTCAAAATATTTCTCTAACATTTCAGAGTTTAAGATTCTATGTAGAATGCTTGAGGTTGTTACAGATTTCCGACTTCTTTGTCGACTTCCTTTTGCCATCTTCTTTCATTTTCTCAACACCTAGCTAAAACTCTTGATTTTGATTTAAAAGTCGATTTTCATTATGGAGGGGTTACGAGTGGAAAATTAGATGAGAGAATTCTTGTGCTAAGGTATTCGATTGTATACAGATAAAGAGATCTTAGAGAGAGAGGTTTTTGCGATTCTGAGTATTTTGATTAGATAGGGATTTGGAAAAAATGGGTTTGAGAAAAATTGTTTTACTAAAAAGCCCGTATAGGTTTGAACTAAATGAAAATAAATAAAAATTAGGAGTTTGACTGACGGTTGACCGTGAGAAATTTAACAGAAAAACCAAATAGTTTGCTCGGAAAATAAATGGGGACCTACAACTTCGAAAAAATCATTTGGGACCAACCATACCAAAATAAATGTTTTGGGACGAAATACTCCAATTTGCATTGCTTGAATTTGTTGTAGATTCATCTAGTACAGTTACTTGGGTCTCAATTACAACTTAGATTGAGATTCAATTACAAGTTAGAATAAGAGAAGGAAAGTAAGTATCCTAGCTAGGGATTTTATTCAAGGACAACTTTGGGAATTCAATCTTCTACTAACATCTTGGAGTTAAAGATCTTGGATTTCCTAAAATTTGGTACCAGAGCAAGCTCCAATTGAGGTTACAATCCTTTGGTTCGTTATTTTCACTTTATTTCTTCATTTTCTTTAATTTTTATTGTCTATTTTGGGTGTTTTTAAATAAAATAAAAAATTCCAAAAAAATTTCTATTTTCTTGTGTTTGTTTTCTTTGGTGTTGATTGAGCTCCTTGTGATTGAATTGATGATTGCCTATGGTTTATTAGAAGGATTCTATTGATGCGCACTCCAAGTGTATGATGAAATGCCTCATAGAATTTTTTTTTGTCTAAGTTTGCTTAATTTTGTTTCCTTATGTTCTTCTATTTGTTTTCTTGTCTTAGTTACTCTTTCCTAGTGTGTTTTTCTTTCCAATTGTGATCCTTTGTGTCTCTTTGTGCTAGTACTCTTGTTCATATTCTTCTTTATATATGCTAGAGTTTTTCTTGTTCTTTGTGTTTTTCTTGAGTCTTTGAGCTTCATTGCCTATCTATAATAAGTCTATCCTACTTTGATAATCATTTCTTGTGGATTCAATCTTGTTCATTCTTGTTGAATTCTTCTTTCTTGAATTTTCCTTGTCCTTGAGTTCCCTTGTTTAACTTGAGACTCTTGTGTTGGTGGAACTCTCGGTATTTGTTATTGTTTGAGTTGAGGGAGTGCAAACATGAGTGGAAAGAAAATGGTGAGGGAGAATTATCAAGACTTGGCATTGATATTGAAGAGTATATTTCAACAAAATGAAACTCTTAGAAAAGATAAGAGGGAGTTGGGAGAGAAGGTGGATAGAAAAAGGAGGGAGATTGCTAAACTTAGGGGTGGCAAAGATGGAGAAAACATAAACCCTTGAGTGGTGCAAAGAGGCATAGAGATTACGTAAGGAGACATGTGGGGTAAGAGGAGTAGATGGGATACCGATTAGGGAGATTGGAGGAAAAAAAGTAGGGAAAAAACGAGTAGTGGGGATGTGAGTTGCATACCATCAATGAGGGTTAATCAAGTTGATGTTAGGGATACCAATAAGGGGAAAATATTCATAGCTTGGGCAAGCTATCTCTAGTCCTAGTGACTTAGGTGAAGATGATTCTCAACAACGGAGAAATTTGTTTTATACTCATTGCCAAATTCTCGATAAAACTTGTAGTTTAGTGATAAATGGGGGGAGTTGCACTAACTTTGTTAGTTCCTATATGATTAAGAAGTTGGGAATTCTTTACATTAAACGTCACAAACCTTATAAAAATCAATGGGCGAATAAATGTGGAGAAATGAAAGTAAACAAGCAAGTTAAGTAATAAGCCTAATTTTACCCTTTTAAGCATTGTCGTTTGTATCAGTTCTTGTGTTTAAATGTTTACAAAATAGTGTTATTTGATCTTGTTTCTTCTCTTCTTGATTGCAGATACCTTTGGATGAAGATATGTTGAAAGCAAGCCAAAACGAAGGACTTATGAGTGAAAAACGAAGAAAGACGGAGAAGAAACATAAAATCGAGAAAGCTAGAAGAATAGTACTATCCGGATCTGAAAAGTATGGCCAAGATTTAGAGATTCATTCTAGAGAGCTTCCGAATCCAGAAAGCTCAGCTTTCCTGATCTAGATAGTCGCGCACAGGGGTTGTTTGCAATTTTTAGAACTTTTCTTTTTTGCACTTTGATTCCTTTTTTTTTTTGTAATTTAATTCTAAACTGTATTAGAAAGGGATTATAGTAATTCTAGAGCAGGATTCGGAGGTTTTTCTCCTATCTAAACCCCTCTAAACACATTAATTCATTAGCTTAGGTCTTAGTTTCAATTCTATATTCTTGTAAAAAGACCCAATTCAGGAATTTATTCAAGTAAATCGAAAGACGAGTTTGGACATTGTCATGATCATGGATCTTCAATATTTTCTCCTAAGCTCCCTAAACTTATTATTTTATATAACTTTGTCCATGATTTTATGTTTTAGAATAATGTTTAGTGAATAATTCGTTTTGTGTTTAAATTGGAAAGAACCCTAGCATTCTTAGTTAATGTTTCATATGAATTTTTGTTTTAATTATTTAATTCTTTTTGGGTTGTTATTCAATTGTTTTGTTTGTTTATCGATTTTTCGAAAATTGATAATTTTGCAAGATTAATTAGACTCTAAGCAAGTAAGATTAATCTAGGGCATTAATTGAATAATAGGAATTGGTAATTGGGTAGGAATACTTGTCACGATTCTTAGATCACTAAAATCACTATAATTCATAATTCGATATTAGGTTAGAGTGAGAAGGAATTCTTCTCTAAACGGTTGAGTGAATCGGAAGATCTTCACCTAGGAATAGGAATTATCCAATATTTGAGTGAGATCCAACCAACAAGTTTTAATAATTAATTACAATAATTTTCTAATAAAAACCAACTTAAGTTTCTATGAGGATTCTACCATTTAAGCACTATTTTCCAAATTTATTTTTAGAAACTTTTTAATTGCTTCCTTATTTAGTTTAATTAATTTTTAGTTATTTCTTCATTAAAAACCTTTCCAAAAAGATTTCTTTTAATTAAACAATAGAGACGTAGTTAGTACTAGTACTTAGTTATCCCGAGAGTTCGACAATCAGAGGACTTTCCTCGCCATATTACACCAATAGATAAGCTTGCCTAAAAGTGAAATTTTAATAGGATAGTAATCACACATCATTATGATTTCATTCTCTACAGGAAGGTATGAGGATGAGGTGTTGTGGAACATTGTGCCTATGCATATGACTCATATTGCATTGGGTAGATCTTGGCTATTTTATAAGAAGGGGATACGTGATGGATATAGAAATACTTACTCTTTTGTATGGAATGAGGAGAAAACTACCCTTAAACTCTTTGCCTCCAAACACACTAGATTTGGACTTGAAGACTGTAAAAGAAAATATGGCATTGGTGAGAAGGAAAATAGAGAAAGAAAAGATAAAAGGTGAAAGTATGGTCAGGGACAAAAGAGTCTCAAGGGCCATGATGAGAAAGGGATTGAGAGAAAAAAGAGCCCTATGGGCCAAGTTGAGAAGAGTGAGGTAAGAACAAAGAGAAAAAGGAAAAGAAAGGGGGTGAGAAGGTGAAAGAGGAGATGAAGGAGGAAGTAGCCAAGATTCCTTGTATAGAGAATCAAGATATAAAGGAAAGAAGTCCTAAAGAGTTGGAGTTTGAGACGGAGGAGTTTACAATACATGATAAACCCGAAGTAGAGTCGGAGAGCTCTAAAGAAGATGTGCTTTCTTGTAAAGATTCTGAAGTAGTGAAGGAGAGCTCCAATATAGAGATAATAGAGCAACGTAAGGGGGAGGAAGGTTGCAAAGAAAGAGGGGAGCCATTTTGTGTGCAGCAACCTAATTCTGCTTTGCTTAACAATTCCATTTGTGTTGCTATGGCATATCTTATGCAGGAAATGGAGCCCACTGCTGACTTGATGGAAGCTATGGAACGGAAAATTGAGGCCAAACTTGAACGTGATTCGAGGACGAATCACCTAAAGAAAGGGAGAATGATAAGGCCAAAAGGAGCTCCATTGCAAGATCACACAGGGGGGAGATGTCAAAGAATGAAGTTTAGAAGCTTAAAGAGAAACAAGAAATAGAAAACTGGCATGAATCCGACGCTGGATTCGCAAAACTGGTGCCAGATCAGTGGCAACACACAAATCCGAGGGATTCCGCAACCAGAAATTGGTGCCTGCTTCTCTTTTTGCGGTAGCCCCAATATTTTATTTTTTTTCATTTCAGCCCCAAAACTCTTCCAGTTTGTGTCTTTCCAAAATTTTAGCTACTGTATTTTATTTTAAGTATAATTTAAGGGGTTTTAACTCCCTTTGACTATTTTCTAAGTAGTAGTAGGGCTTGACATGTATAAATACCCCATAATAGGATAAAATGGAAACTTTTGAACATTTCACTAAAAAATTCCAGCATTTGAGCTTCTTGCTCTATCTTGAAGAAACCCTTAGGGTTCTTCCCTTTTCTTGAAAGAGATTGATTCTCCATGAAAGCTAAGTCAAGGAATTAACCTTCTATTCTTCTTTCAATTTCTTGGGTTCTTGAAGGGTTCCTCAAGTTTCCTACAAGTGGCTTGTGAAAATATTGTTATAGACTCTTCTATTACAATTACTTAGGTCTCAGTCACAACTTGGATTGAGGTTCAATTAAAAGTTAGAAGAGGAGAAAGAAAGTGGGTCTCTTAGTTAGGGCTTTTATCCAAGAAGAAATTTGGGAATACAATCTTCCACCAACCTCTTGGAGTTAAGATCTTAGGTTTCCTATCACATAAAAGAAACACAATTATTATGGGCCTAATCTAATATGCAAATTATCTAATTAATTTTTTTACAATTTAATCTATTTATGTTTATACTTAATATATATAAACATATGTTTATAAAATGATAAACACATATAGAAATATGTTAATATATATACACAACACATGCACAATATAAACACATATATAAATTTATTGAATAATTTTGCTCAGTTTCTCACTTGGGCCACAATTGCCCACTTGGGTGGGACGGGAAGGGGACTAAATTTTATCCCAACATGCGGGGGTGAGTCAAGAATGGGAATTAATTAGGGCAGATTAGATTGAAATGTAGATAATTTTTATCTTCAAATGCGTGCATGAACGAGGACAGGAACAAGGAAGGGAGAGGTTTGGGGTCCCCACCCCACCTTATCCCATCGCCATTCCTACTTAAAGAGGCATGCAGTTGAACGATAATCTTGAATGTAGTGGCGATTTTCACGACAATTTCAATGGTTAGATTCACAAAGCTTTTACCATTTTCTGTTTTTTAAATTTTTTCGAATATTATAATAGAAATTCTAATTTTACTCCAATAATTTTTCAATAAAAAAGGCAATATTTAAAGGAGTAACTTTGTTTTAAAAGAACAACAAAAGATGAAAAAAATTATTGTAGGATCAAAACGGTTGAAATAAAAAAAAGGACCAGAGCAGAGAAAAATTATTCGGGGACTAAATAGGATAATTTTTCTTTATTACAAAACAACACATTATATATAAATGTGTGTGTATATTATATATATAGACATATATATAGATGTATATATGTATATATATACATAAATATATACATATATAGATGTATATATATATGTATGTATATATATCTATATATACATTTATATATATGTATATATATACATATATATAGGTATATATATGTCTGTGTGTCTATATATGTTTATATATATATTAACACGAGCAAAGCTAACAAAATCGAGTTACCACCTTTTGACTTAGTACAATTATAAACTATATTATATAACTATATGATGACTATAGTATCACTCAAGATCGTTTGTATTATTTCCTATAATATTTTTTTTATAATACATTTTTTTTAGAATACATTTTTTCTTTATAATTTTTCTTTATCTCTTGAGATTTATCTTTGATTTGATAGGTTGTATTAGTAAGATATATAAAATTAGCAATGTTACAAAGAACATAAATAAAATATTACAGATGATTCGAATCCTATAATATATACTATGGTATGTAATTATAATTGTAGGCTTTTGGGCTTATTATTATTTCTTCACATTATTTTTCCACTTTTCAGCTCGCTTTAAATCCCAATGATGTACTAATGGGCCTCATAAGAAGATTAGACTGTTGAACTAGTCAAAGAGATGCCGGCCCGGCCCGCCCGTTGTGACTCGAGACCACTATTTATGTCTCTCATTCTTGCCTACTCGGAAATCCAACACTCTCAGCCGTTTTTCTCTTCTTCTTCTTCTTTTCTTCATCTGACTCTCTGTCTAGTCTTTTTTTTCTCCGTCGCGGTTCACTGCAACTGTTGCTCTCCTTCTCTTTTGCTTCTGGTTTTGTGCCACCGTCACCACTTTTGTGATTGGCGTCTCACCGCGGCCTCTCGATCAATCGCCGCTGCTTCTGGTAAGAAAGAGAGAGAGAGGGCTGAAAGGAGGGAGTGAGACGATCTGTCTTCTGTGATTGTTGAGGCCCTGAGACTGAAGGACCCTTTGACCGTTGTACCATTTTAGTCACCGGTGCCTCGGGCGGTGCCTTCATTGGCTCAGTACCGTTGCATCCGCCGTCTGATCGAACTCTGTGGCGGCAAGTAAGGTTTCGATTTTTCTTTCTGTTATTTCCTTTACCGTTTTGTTAATAATTTTGTGCAGCTTTTCGGTTTTGTCATTCCGACTTGGACCAATGGCGAAGGAGGAAGAGAGAAGACTATTTTCTGTAATAGTTTAGGGTTGATTTCAATTCTGTAGTGTTTTTTTATTTTTTTAAATTACTGTAATAGTAATTAGAAAGTTGTGATAGTAATTAGATCTAACAAGTGGTATCAGAGTTCGGAAACGATTACAACTTTCCGGTGTTCTCATTGGCACCAGCAACCTCACAGAATTCTAGATCTGGGGGAACTGTTGAGTTTCATAGGTCTGGCTAGGGAAGTATTGCTTGACTTTATCCTTTCCTGTTTTTCTAGATAATTGTTTATCTATTATTGCTTCTGTTATCTCTTCTAAACTGCATTACGGTTTAGGCTATTTATTTTCTGTTTTTGTTGCTTTTTTTTTTTCTCGATCTGCCGTTACTACTATTATTGCGCCGTTTCTGTTTTTCCTATGTATCTGGGATTTTGGTTTTTGTTGCGATTCTGTTATTTTGTTTTCTTTTGAAAAATACAAAACCCAAGCCTGGCTTGAGTCCAAGAGACTTCAAGTAGCTGTGTCTTGGCACGTTTTTCAAAATTTTCAGTTTGCAACATTCTTTTTGTCTTTTTCTGTTTTTGTTGTTTGGCTGTCGTAGAGCCCATATCTGTCTATTTCTCTATCTTGTTTATTAATTGCTACTGTGCTTTTCTGTTATTGAGATTCGTGCATTTCTCCACGTTTTTCTTTCTGCGCCATTTTTCAAAACAAAATCTGAGTTATTTTATTGATGTGACAACCTTTTTCAAATCTTTTATTTTTCTAGCCATTAAATTACTCTTATTTGCCATTAAAACATGTCGATTCCAAAAATTGAAACAGAAAAGTTGATGGCAAATCTGACTTTGTAATGTGGTGGAGAAAAATGAAAGTAGTTTTGGTACAAAATAAAATTGTACCCACAATTTGTAGCCCAAAAGATTATCCGAAATTTTGGACGGACGAAATTCTTGCTTAAAAACTTGGTGATGCACACAGTTGCCTTACCTTGTATTTAACCAACAATGTTTTACGAGAAATTGACGAAAAAAGACAACGTTTTCGAAATCTAGACTAAACTTGAAAATTTGTATTTAGGAAAATCCTTATCAAATAAAATTTACTTAAAAGAACAACTTTACGGTTTTAAAATGAGCGGGTCAAAAACGTTTTCAGAAAATATGGATGACTTAAATAAAATCATTTTGGAACTTCAAAACGTTGGAGAGAAAATCTTTGATGAAAATATTGCCATTATTTTATTAAATGCCTTGCTTGAATCTTACAACGATGTAAAATCTGCAATTAAATATGGTAGAGATGGTTTATCCCTTTCCGATGTTAAAAATGCTTTGAAATCGAAAGATTTGGATTTAAGAAAAGAAATAAATTAAATGGAGAGAACCTTTACGTGCGAGGGAGAGTTGACCGGAGAATCATAAAAGTAAAGGGAGGTCCAAATCTCGAGACAAGAACAAAGTGAAATGTTTTTATTGTGTCAAGGAGGATCATATGAAAAATACGTGTTTTAAAAGGATCAAAGATGAAAAACAACGTAAACATGGTAAAGGGAGTGATAAAATTGACAAAACCCATTATTTTGATTCAGATGGTAATTCTATATATTCTGAGGTTTTGTGTGTGTCCCCTTCCCCTGCTTGTTCTATAGTTGTTGATCATTGGATTCTTGATTTTGGATGTACATTTCACATGACACCCAACAAACACTGGTTTTTAGATTTTAAACCCTTAGATCATGGGAAGGTTCATATGAGAAACAATTAAGTTTGTGATATTAAGGGCATTGGGAATATTTTCATTAAAATGCATGATGACATGACTAGGAAACTCCTGAGGTGAGAGATATGTGCCCGACCTTCGTCGGAATCTAATTTCCCTTGGTTATTTGGATTCACTTGGTCTTTCTTACAAATCTAAAAATGGTATTTTAAGAATTTGTAAAGGAAACCTGGTCATGCTTATAGGTTTTAAAAGAGAAAGTTTATACATTTTCATTGGAAAAATAGTTTGTGATTCAACTGCTTTAATTTCGAAAACTGTCGCTGAAAAAGACTATGTTGTGGCATCGTCGGATTGGCCACATTAGTGAGAAGGGACTGTATTATTTACAAAAACAAAATCTTTTATGTGGTGACAAAATTGATTCTTTGAATTTTTTGACCATTGTGTTTTGTGAAAACAGCACAAAATCAGTTTTTCAACCAGCACACACAAGTCCACTGCAGTACTTGACTATGTGCATTGTGATCTGTGGGGACCTAGAAAGGTCCCAACTTATGGTGGTAATGTTTATTTCTTATCTGTTGTTGATGATTTTTTTAGGCATGTTCGGGTTTTTCTTTTAAATACAAAAGATCAAACTTTTAAAAAGTTTTGTGAATGGAAATGCCTTGCCAAAAATCAATCTAGAAGTAAACTAAAAACAATTAGGACAGATAATAGTCTTGAGTTTTACAACTGGAAGTTTGCTAATTTGTGTGCATCACACGGCATTTTACATCATAGGACGATTAGGCATAACCCCCAGCAGAATGGAGTAGCTGTGAGGATGAACTGTACCATCATGGATAAGGTTAGATGTCTTATGGCGTCGTCAGGTGTCCCAAAACCCTTTTGGGGAGAAGCTGTAAGTACTGGTGTCTACCTCATTAATAGATCCTCTTCTACAACCATAAACTTTAGGACTCCTATAGATTTTGGTGCGGTAAACCCTCTAACCTGTCTAACTTTAGAGTTTTTGGTGTGCTGCATTTGCACATCAGAAGGTGGGTAAGCTAGATCCTAGGTCTAGAAAGGGAGTGTTTATAGGATATCCTAGCGGGGTGAAGGGTTATATAGTGTGGCTCAAAGGTGAGCCGGGAATGAGGGTAGTTATCAGTAGGGATGTCATCTTCAACGAGTTAGATATGCTCTGTCTTAAGGACAAACCTTTTTCCGATGGTCCATCCGGTGTCCCCACAATAGGTAGTATTCCTGTGGAGGTGGAAGTCACCTCTGAACCCTCATAAGAGCACACATAGGAGCCTAAAACCAATGAGGAGTTAAATACACCGTCTAGTAGTGTACCCGATCCGAATAGTGCACCCAAAACCCATAGTCCTGAGTTAGAAGGATCTGATGAGGAGGAGGATCAATCTGAGGCTTAAGCTCAAGCCCTTAGAGATTACCAATTGTCTAGAGATAGAGTTAGAAGAGCGCATAAGGAACCCACTAGATATAGTTATTCTTATATAGTTTCATATGCATTTGCTGTGGCATCTTATGTGGAAGAGAAGGAACCATTGTGTATTTCTGATGTTTTGAAAAGTCCTAATTGCTCTTTATGGTTACGGGCTATGGATGAGGAAATGTCCTCTTTAGATAAAAATAAAACCTGGATTCTTGTTCCACCTAAAAATAAAAATTAATTGATTGCAAATGGATTTTTAAAATCAAAGAGCCTGAGTCTGCCAATGAACCCTCAAGGTTTAAGGCCAGGCTAGTTGCGAAATGTTTTTCACAAGTTGAGGGCATTAATTTTAATGAAATTTTTTCTCTCATCGTTAAATACAAAACGATTAGGATAATTCTTGCTCTTGTTGCCTTTTATGATCTTAATCTTAAACAACTTGATGTGAAAACTGCATTCTTGCATGTGTGATCTCGAAGAAACCATCTATATGCGTCAACCACCAGGTTTTGAGGTTAAAGGTAAAGAACACATTGCATGTCTTTTGAAAAAGTCCTTATATGGACTTAAACAGTCACCTAGACAATGGTACAAGAGGTTTGATTCTTTTATGTTAAAAGTTGGTTTATTTAAAAGTAATTATGATAGTTGTCTTTATTTCAGTGGAAATAATGTTGATAGTGATATTTACCTGTTGCTTTATGTAGATGATATGTTAATTGCGTGTAAACATAAAGCTAAGATTGATAGTTTGAAATCCTTGCTAAAATCTGAATTTGACATGAAGGATTTAGGGTCTACATCTAGGATTCTTGGGATGAACATAACTAGAGATAGGGCTGACTGCTCCTTATTCATAGAAACCCTTTCTCCAAAAAATTGTTTCTAAGTTTTCAATGCATTTATGTAAGCTCGTTGTTACCCTAATTGCGAGTCATTTCAAACTTTCCGGTAAAACATGTCCCAAAACTGGAAGTGAGAAAAGAGACATGGCAAATATTCCCTATAGAATGGCCATAAGTTCTGTTATGTACTACATGATATTCGCCCGACTTGACATTACTTTTTCTATAAGCCTTTTCAGCAGATTCATGTCTAACCCGGGGAGGGATCACTGGGCAGCTCTCAAGTGGTTGTTATCTTACCTTAATGGGACTATAGATAGGGACTTGCACTATCACAATTGGTCTGATGTTTTTGAACTAATTGGTTATGTTGATTCTGACTTTGCAGGTGACAAGGATGGTAGAAAATCTACCTCATCCTTTTTCTTTACCCTAGTGGGTAATTGTGTTTCATGGAAGTGTCAGTTGTAGTTGGTAGTTGCTTTGTCAACTACTGAGGCTGAGTACATCGCAGCCACGGAGGCAATCAAGGAAGCCATTTGGCTTCAAGGGCTTTTAAATGAATTGCATGTTTTACATTCAAAAGCTATTATTTACATAAATAGTCAGAGTTGTTTACATTTATGCACAGTGGTTTATCACGAAAGATCAAAGCATATAGATGTCAAATACCATTTCATTAGGGAAAAAGTCTCTAGTGGTTTAGTTGACATAGATAAGATTAGTACTAATGATAATCCTACTGATAATCCTGCCGACTTTGGTACTAAAATTGTGAGCTCTGACAAGTTTATGTTTTGCACGGACTTCCTTCTTTTGGATGCTGGTTGACTCTTATTGAGTCAATGGAGGTTGGAAAAATATGTTCGAGGTGGAGATTGTAGGCTTTTGGGCATATTATTATTTCTTCATATTATTTTTCTACTTTTTAGCCCACTTTAAATCCCAATGATGTACTAATGTGCCTCATAAGAAGATTAGACTGTTGAATTGGTCAAAG
This sequence comes from Catharanthus roseus, assembly GCA_028651295.1. Taxonomy (NCBI): domain Eukaryota; kingdom Viridiplantae; phylum Streptophyta; class Magnoliopsida; order Gentianales; family Apocynaceae; genus Catharanthus; species Catharanthus roseus. The sequence continues at coordinate 3,435,577 of JAPQWS010000153.1, read as the reverse complement.
AGATGCCAGGCCGGGTCGGGCTAACCTGGCTTGCCCGTTGTGACTCGGGACCACTATTTATGTCTCTCATTTTGCCTCCTCGGGAATCCAACACTCTCAGTCTTTTTTCTCTTCTTCTTATTTTCTTCATCCGACTCTCTGTCTACTCTTTTCTTTCTCCTCCGTGGTTCACCGTGACTATTGGTCTCCTTCTCTTTTGCTTCTGGTTTCGTGCCACCGTCACCATTGTTGTGATCGGCGCCTCGCCGCGGCCTCTCGGTCGATCACTGCTGCATTTGGTAAGAGAGAGAGAGGGCCGAAAGGAGGGAGTGAGACGATCCATCTTCTGTGATTGTTGAGGCCCCGAGACTGGGGGACCCTTTGACCATTGTACCGCTTTAGTCACCGGCGCCTCGACGCGGCTCGTGGACACTCGCCGATGTTCGGTGCCTTCAGTGGCTCGGTACCGCTGCATCCGCCATCGAATTGGACTCTGCGGCGGCAGGTAAGGTTTCGATTTTTCTTTCTGTTTTTTCCTTTATCGTTTTGTTAACAATTTTGTTCAGTTTTTCGGTTTTGTAGTTCCGACTTGGACTGACGGCTAAGGAGGAAGAGAGAAGACTATTTTCTGTAATAGTTTAGGGCTGATTTCAATTCCGTTGTGTTTTCTTTTTATTTTTTTAATTATTATAATAGTAATTAGAACGTTGTAATAGTAATTAGATTCAACAATAATTATATAATATTTTTTTAGTACAATTACATAATATAATTATAAACTATAATTATAGTTATAGAAAGAGTGTATAACTACAGAAAAATAATAGTATGTTACTAAAAATTATAGGCTATATAGTATACATCTATAACTATATGTACTTTTTGTTTGAATAACTACAATATATTTATAGTATATAAGTAGAAGTATAGACTATGATATAATATATATGTAGTTATACATTACTTTCTTTGTTTTATATTATTTATCGTCCAAGGCAGTGAACAAAAATTAAGGAAAGAATTTGAGTGAAAAAAAATTGACATAAAGTTAGGTAAATGACCTTGGAAAACTTAAATAGCCCCATGACATTGCTTTACAAATTTATGGAATGCATGTTTGGCATCTTCTTTAGAAATTTCTATAAGATAAAAAATTCTTGTAGAATAAAACCACTAAGTAGCAAATTAACAAAGCCATAAAAGCAGTTATTTGCTTTTGAATTTGCTAGGGTCTCAAAAAGCTAAGACACAGGCTATCTTTGAAAAGCCTTTTTCATCATACATAATTTGATGATTGGCATTTCAATGTTGATGAAAGTGAAGCAACCGCCTCTCCAATAGTCAAGAAAAGGCAATCAGGTCTTGCAAGATCTTGAGCTTCATCTGCTCGTTGCAATTTCTCCATCACTTCTCCAATAGGATTAACCAAAACAAGCTGCAATGTGACATAAACCGAAGATAGAAAACGGTAGAATAGAGTTAGACCTTTAACTTTAACTTTAACTTTAGAAGGGAAACGGGACGAGAATTTATATAAAAAACAATTTGCATAATGCTAGGGGCCACTGCTGCCCCTGCCCCTGCCCCTTTTTAGTTCCATCCTATTATTGAAAAGAAGTCAGGAGAGATAATGTTATTGAAGTTCTGTTCACTTGCCTCAATGCCCTTCTTATCTAAGAGCATCCTCAAGTCCTTGAAGAATGAGACTCCATTTGTATCAATGGCACTCACAGCTGAGAAGAAAATACATCAATTTCTTTAGTACAAGGCTGTTGTTTCACACATGCCTATAATAGGAGTCTGCTTCGATAATACTTACCGGACAGATCAAGAATCAAATATCTTAATGTAGATGGTTTTTTGGTTTCTTCTTCTGCTTCATAGTCTTCTATCCATCTTGAAATCCTAAAACAGAACCGAGATAATAGTTTACAAGACGGATGCAACAACTGGACAGGACCAAAGTGTCCTAAAAACTGCGATTTGCATTGCATTGCATTGATTACTAACCTTTCGTTGAGATAAGTTGTGTTAGCGAAGTTAATTGGAGCTTCAATGCTTAGGATAAGAAAACCGGGAACTCTAACTGCATCTTTATAATGGTCAAGATTGCGATAAATATTTGAACCAGGTATGTTTCCCAACATCACAGTTTTTGGCCTTGTGACTTGCAAAAGGACCTTGAATATCGATATTCCAACCTAGTAATAATGATCATCATCAAAACAATGAGGTACTATGAAGAGTTAAATCTGAAAGAAGTTTTTGGAGTAAAGGTTAAAAGATTTTATTGAGCTTACTGCAATGGCGAGCCCAATCTGGACGGAGATGAAAAGAACTCCAAAAAACGCACAAAGCAACACAATGAAATCATATTTATCAATTTTCCAAACTTGATAAGCAGCAGGAATATCAATAAGGCCAACTACTGCAGTGACAATGATTGCTCCCAATACTACATTTGGTGTGTATTGGAAGAGTGGCATGAGAAACAGTAGAGTAACCATCACAGTAACTGCCATTATTATGTTAGAAGCTGCTGTTTTGCAGCCTGCATTATGATTCACTGCTGATCGTGAGAAAGCTCCTGTGGATAATCATCGCGCAACCAGTAAAAAGTTTTAGAATGAGTAAGTATCCGCATAGCCTCTGCATTGAGGATGAACCAGAAACAAAAACGTACCTGTGGTAACATAACATGATGTTGAGGAGCCGACTATATTCATCAATCCAATTGCAATCATCTCCTTATTTCCATCAACTTGGTAATTCTTTAAAGCAGCAAAAGTCCTTCCAACTGCAATACCTTCCTGATTGAAGAAAATTTATCCAATAGCAAACAAATAACATCTTTCAGACATTTCTACAAACACTTTGCGGGGGGTTATATAAGGATGGCGAAAACTTACAGTTAGAGATATAATGCCAGTGACTAATCCTGTTTTGATTACTAATCCCAAATGGCTTCCATGAAAATGCAACATATTCCATGAAGGGGGATTTAGTCCTTCCTGTAATTTCCCAATCTACAAAAACAAGAGCAAGAATTAGAAGGGACAAAAGATGGGAAAAAGAAAGCAATAGAAAATTGTGGGTTTTGGAAGCTTACAATACTAATTCCATGGTGCTGAGCTTTGAATGCAAAAACCAACAAAGTAGAAATAATCACGGACAAAAGAGGGGCTCCTGCTGATATCCAGAATAGCTTTGGCTTCTTTATGCTCTGCACCAATTTTGATTTGCAACAATGACAAAATTTTCATTTTGAGACTATAGGTACTTCAATTTTTTTTTTTTTTTTGAACTAAAAATTTTCTTTTAAGATTAATCATTAACTCAATCTTCGTTACCAATGCCCAAATTTTTTTGTTTTTCACCAAAGAAATCATGCTGTACATCTCAATAATCAAATTGTCCAAAACCATGTTGATGAAAATGATAGGCTTGCAATTATGTTTTGTCAATATAAGGGAAGGATTCTCACTTCATACCCCACAATTATTGTTTTCTCATACCTAAAATGTTAGATCTTAAAGAAAAAGGAAAAAGAAAAAATGTTCGAGTTACTCGGAAAAGAATTCTTAAAAGAAAAAAAAAAATGCTAGCGGTTACAAGAATCAAACTAGCGAATTCAAGTGTAATGTATTGTGGAAAAAATCTCTAACAAATGAAAAAAAGAAAGAAAAATGACTCACAATATGTCTTGTTAGAAGAAGGAAGAGCAGAAAGCAGAAGCCCATTAGTATAGTTTGCCATGACCACTGCAAAAGGATCACATAAAAACAAATGTTACACCCAACAATTCTACTTTTTATCTACAAAGACGAATAGATTCTTTACATTAGAATAATTAATAACTTTTTTTTTTCAATTTTTTGTTTTATCTAATGTTTTCTTTTGTTTTGTAAAATCTCTGCAATTCCAAAAAAAAAAAAAAAAAGTCAAGATAATCTTCTTTAACAATGAAACAAATAAGTACAGCATGAAATACAAAATCTCTGCACATGCAAAACTATATTCATCATGTGATCATTTTTTTTTCCAGAAATTAACAAAAGGTAATTAGGAAGAAAAAAAAGTTCAATTATCAGCAAACTATAAGGTAGTTGTGCATTAATAGAAGAGGTTTTTTAATTTTATTTTGAATGTATTTTATCTTAATAAGAAGTATGCAACCCAAAAGGTGGTCCTAGATGCCGAAAGCTTAATTTTCAATCACTTTGTAAAGTTTAAACCACAATAATTAATGGTCATGTATAAGTTTGAGTTTGAGATTGAGGGAGTATATAAATCTTTGTAAAAAATGGAGCGAAATTGAAAAACATCCTGAATAAAGAAAATGTTGGTGTTTCGGGAAGTGGGGTCAATCAATTTGAAGAAGAGTTGGAAATTTATTTTAATTCCATATGGATATAGTATGCGAGAAGAACGAATGAAGGTAGATACATGATGATGGTTGCAATTGCAATGCATTAGTCTATATCTATCTAATCTAACCTCATTAGTCTTGTGAAAAACAGAGCTCAAAACAGGAACCAATCCCATTTGTTTGGTGAAATGTGTAATTCCAAGAAGACTTTTGAGTTGCTGAAGAGAAACTATAATTGCAGCACCAGCCATGAATCCAATTAGTGTTGCTTTTGAAAGAAAATCAATTATAAAACCAAGTCTGCAAATAAACACAAATTTTTTACATTAGAAACAAAAAACCAAAAAAACACTATACTAGTACTACTTTTTTCTCTTGAAAAATCAAGAATGTATCTAACCTTAGGAAGCCTAACGAAGCTTGGAAAAGACCAGCAAAAAAAGTTGAAGTAAAAGCAAGTTGAAGAAACAAGAGAGGATTCGTTGTTGGAGAAACTTCTTGTCTCAACATTGAACCCATAATTAGTGAAGCTATTGAAACTGGTCCTACTGCAAGATCCCTTGAACTTCCAAGAACAGCATATATTAGAGGAGGAACAAAACTTGAATCTGCATAAACAAACACCACAATTTCATCACTATTCACATACTAATCTCATCCTACCTACCTTTTTCTCCACCAAATATTTGAAAATAAAATCAAGAAAACTTTTACTTTCCTATACAATATTATTACTCTGTTTTTTCCTTTTTGATACATTAAGATAATTTTTCCTTCATGTATCGAACTCAGAACTTATGCCCGCCTGATAATGGGCTCTGTTTTTACTTTCCTGAATCAAACTCAGAACTTATCATGTTATAGAGGACTCTGTTTTTTCTTTTGATACATTGGGAGAAAGGGATATGAACGGAACTCAGGTTTTTTCTTTTTATATATTGGGAGAGGGAAGCTTAAATTGAACTCAGAACCTATGGGCCTGATAAAGTGTACTCACATAGACCAACAATTGGAGGCAAATTGGCTAGTTTAGCATAACTGATGCCCTGTTGCACAAAGAAAGTAAATAAAAATGTTTAAAACTTTGATATGAGAAAAACTGAACTTCAAAAGAGATTTTTGGGGGGGGTTGGCGGACAAAATTACCTGAGGAATGGCAAGGCTAGCAATGGTGAGACCAGAAACAACATCAGATTTGAATAGTTTGAAGTTATAATTAGGAGCCCATTGAAGAATAGGAAAAAAATATTGAGCACCAAGAATCCATTTGTTCTTCAAAGATTGTCCTTTGAATTGACGAAGAGGATCATCAGGGAAGAAAGTTTCTTTAAGTCGGTTCTTGAGTTTACTCAAACTGCTTATATGAGGCGGTGGAACAACTTTGTGAACTTCCATGGCTGATGGAATTTCATGGGAGTGGATGATCAAGTTATTATTATTAGTATTACAAGTTTTTGGTTCCATTTTTTTTTTTTCCTTCTGAGAATGAATGAGAAGAAAAATGGGGGATTTTGGAGGAAATTTATTGAGTTATTATAGGCGAGAGAGAGAGAGAGAGAGAATGAAGTGAGAAGTGAGAAGGGCACGTTGTGAATCAACAATTTGATAAAAAAAAAGACCGCAAGTGAACAAAACAAGTACCTGTCCAAAATGTCCCAGTGGGTTCCTGTACATAACACATCCTGCCTGCAGACACACACTGAATACATACATGACTCTTCAGAACTCATTAATTCAATTGAAACCCCAATCTTGAAAACATAAACAGAAATAAACCTTATTCCCAATTCATGCTTGATAGAGTTTTCTTTTTAAAACTTCTTAAAATTTCATAAATATTAGAATGGTTTTGTTTTTGCATAAGTTTCATTACCAAGTCCAATTCAAACATACTTCTGAACAAACAAACATTACACAAATTTTACTATTCACAACTAATTAGTTAAACAAAGCATCGTTTACATGTGATTCCAGCGTGAATCTTTGCTAAAAAATACTTCTAACAATGAACTACTATTTATTTGTCATGAATTGAAATCTTACTTTTAAAAAATACAAAATACAAAACATTCTATAAACGAGTCAAGATAAGTTCAAACTTACCTTAACTCAAACTCAATTCGAATCTTTTATAATAAGCTCAAATTCGAACTCGAGCTCAGTTCAACAGTTCATGTTTATACCAACTCGAGCTCAAATTCAGATATTTTGAATATATATAATATTAATATGTATATCATTAACAATAGGCTCGACGAACCATTAAATCAGTAGTATTGCAAAAGTTTGAATTTGACTCGTTTTCTTAATGAGCCAGTTTGAACTTGGCTAGAGTTTGGTGAACATCAAATTCGAACTAAACTTTAACTGAACAGTTCTCAGGCGACTCACGAGTAGCTTACTTTATTTACATCCCTAGTTGGGACCAACTATTCGTGGTACAAATTGGTATAATGTTTGATGTGTTATAATTGGTTCTTTTATAGCTTATATAAGTATAAATTGTTTCAATATATTACTCTTTCTGATTCAAACTATATGTTTATTTTGGACTACTTTTGTGAGAAATAATTTATCTTTTAGAAATTTAATAAATCTAATTTTTACTCTTTTCTAAGCTAAAATATAATAGGAGAAAATGATAAACCTTAAAAGGAAAATATATTACAAATAAAAGTGATACCGATAAAGTGGTAGAGACGATTCTGTGCCTAATACAAGTCGGCCGTACTTTCAATTTGGATAGAAGTTTAGTTTGAATTTTGTGTGTACTTTTTGGATTAATTTTAAAAAACGATCATGTACTTTTAGTGGATGTTTAAATTTTTAATTTTGATAGTATCAAATACCTAAATTAAGGTTCTATAAAAAAAAAAAAAAAGCGAATAAACCTGCAGAAAGATGGAATACATAACTCTTTAGGCCTTATTAATTAAATTAAGCCCCAATTTTGAAAATATATACAAATAGAGGTAAATCTTATACCAAATTCCATGACGAGAGAGTTTGAATAGAGTTTGGGTTTTAAGATTTTGAATTTTATAAAATTAAAATTGTTTGTGAAAGGAAATATAAATTTCAAACTTAAAAGTTTACATTTTGTTACAAAATCGGTGACCGAACCTATCTTACATAACAACTAAATCGAAGACTTAAACAAAAATGAAAACCACTAATCTATTACAAGATTTAGATGAACACAAATCGATTGCGTATCTCAGGAGATTAATCTTAGAGAAGAGCCAAAGAGTCCCTCAGTTTGAAGTGAGCCTCACACTCAATAAATTTCTACTCTTGGTTTCTCTATCTCTATACATCTCATGTGTCGATCAAGCTAAAGCCGACGAGACAACAGATGGCAACCGACGGATGGCGCCGCAGAGGATGCAAGAGGTCACAGAAAAAGAAAACAGAAGAGGCAGCAACTCTAGAAAGGAGGCAGCCAAAAGAGAGAGATAGAGTAGAGAGCTGCTCAAAATTAGGGCAATTCAAATGAGAAAGAGAATGTTTATAGTGGCTTCAACAGTCACCTAGACATCGGCATCTAGTGAGACAATATAATAAGCCTAAGTGCGATGTGAGGCCAAGTCCATTTATCATCATAGAGATATAAGTGGATTGGGAATAATAATAAAAATGTCGGCAATGGGCCAAGTATTAGCTAACAAACTCCACTTTGAACACAATTTTAAATAAACCAGTCAAGACAGACTAAAAGTCAGTCACCCTTCATCTATGTAAAGGAGGTCCCTACACAAAGTAACATTATCAGCTGTCACAACTTTGGTACCAAAATCATCAGGATTATCTTGAGTATTAATCTTGATGACATTAACCATAGCATTAGTGACATTTTCTCTAATGAAATGATACTTAGCATCTATATGTTTAGTTTTGTTATGATAAATAGGATTTTTACACAAATGCTTGCAACTTTGACTATCAATATAAATAATCGCTTTAGAATGCAGAAGATGCAATTCAGTTAAAAGACCTTGAAGCCAAATAGCTTCCTTGATTGCCTCAATGGCAGCAATGTACTCAGCCTCAGTAGTTGAAAGAGCAACTACAGCCTGAAGCTGAGATTTCCTAGAGATGCAATTGCCAGCAAGAGTTAAGAAATAAGATGTAGATTTTCTAAAATCTTTATCTCCATCAAAATCAGAATCAACATAATCAACCAAATCAAAAGTTTTTATCAAGTTATGATAGTGTAAACCTCTATTAATAGTCACATTTAAGTACATCAACAACCATTTAAGGGCTGCCCAATAATCCTTGACAGGATTAGACATGAATCGGCTAAGGAGACTTATGGAATAGAATATATCGGGTCTAGTGGAAATCATGGAATACATAACAGATCCTATAGCCATTCTATAAGGGATGTTTGCCATACTTTTCTTCTCATTTTCAGATTTGGGACAAGTTTTAGAAGAAAGCTAAAAATGGCTAGCAAGAGGGGAACTGATAAGTTTACATATGTTCATAGAAAATTTGGAGACAATTTTCTCCAAAAAGAATTTCTGAGATACAAATAAGGAATGATCAGCTCTATCCCTATCAATGTTTATGCCAAGGATTCTAGAGGCAGAGCCTAAATCTTTTATTTCAAATTCTGATTTTAGCAAAAATTTTAATTTTACAATATTTTCTTTATATTTGCAAGCAATCAACATGTCATCAACATAAAGTAGTAAATAAACATTATCGTTAACATTATCACCATAGAAAGACAACTATCATAATTACTTTTAATAAAACCAGATTTAATCATAAATGAATGAGACCTTTTGTACCACTGTCTAGGTGATTGTTTAAGTCTATACAAGGACTTTTTCAAAAGACAAGCCATGTTTTCTTTACCTTTTACCTCAAAACCGAGAGGATGATGCATGTAAATGGTTTCAAGTTCAAGATCAAAGAATGCAACAACTGCTAACATAATCCTAATCGTTTTATACTTAACGACGGGGGAAAAGATTTCATTGAAGTCAATACCTTCAACTTGAGAAAAACCTTTTGCAACTAGTCTAGCTTTAAAACGTGAAGGTTCATTATCATACTCAGATTCTTTGATTTTGAAAATCCATTTACAATCAATTAACTTTTGTTTAGGAGGTTTAGGACCAAGTACCCGAGTTTCATTCTTATGCAAAGAAAACATTTCTTTCCTCATAGTATGCATCCACAAAGAGTAATTAGGACTCCTAACGACATCAGAAAAGCACATAGGTTCTTTTTCTTCTACAATTGATGCAGCAGCAAATGCATAAGACAAAATGTATGCATATCCATACCTAACAGGTTCCTTAGATACTTTTCTTTCCCTATCTCTAGTTAATTGGTAATCATTAAGAATGAAACTTGTTAATGATTACCAAGAGCGTGTGCTTGTGCCTCAGGATATTCCTCATCATCGTCAAAATTTTCTGACTCAGGCACATTTTTTTCTAGTATAATACTTGGGTTATCCATTTCATTATTTGTTTCGGGTATAAGTGTGTGCTCAAATTGGTGAGCAGGGGTGTCCTCTACCTCAATAGGAATATTCTCAACTGAGGGAAAACTGATAGTACTAATGTAATCAGTTTTAGCTTTAAGACATGACATGTCGAGCTCGTTAAAGATCACATCCCTACTAACGACTACCCTTACCCATGCTCACCTCTAAGCCATACCTTATAACTCTTAACCCCACTAGGATAACTTATAAACATAACCTTCTTCGACCTAGGGTCAAGTTTCCCTTCCTTTTGATGTGCAAAGGAAGCTCACCCAAAAACCCTAAGATTTAGTAGGTTTGGTGGTGCATCGGATCACAGTTCAATTGGTGTTTTAAAATTAAGTGGAGGGAAAACTATTAATCAAATAGATAGCTGTACTTACAGCTTCACCCCAAAAAGGTTTAGGAATACCGGAAGACACCATGAGACACTTAACTTTATCCATTATGATCCTATTCATCCTCTCAGCAACCCTATTCTGCTGAGGATTATGCCTAACAATTTTATGATGCACAATCCCATGTGAAGCACATAAGTCATTGAATTTTTTATTGCAGAATTCCAAACCGTTGTCCATTCTTATAAATTTCAATTTGTTACCGGTTTGATTTTCAGCAAAACGCTTCCATTCATTAAATTTTTGAAAAGTTTGGTCTTTAGTTTTCAAAAGAGAAACCCAAACATGCCTAGAAAAATCATGCACAATGGAAAGGAAATATACATTACCACCATAAGTGGGTTCCTTTTAAAGACCCCATAAATCACAATGTACATAATCAAGTACATCAGTGGACTTGTATACGACAGTGGAGAAACTATGTTTGTGCTATTTTCCAAGAACACAATGATCACAAAAATCTAAGGCATTAATTTTGTCAACATTTAAAAGATTTTGTTTGTTCAAATATTGCAAATCTTTCTTACTGATGTGGCCTATCCTCATATGCCACAATATGAATTTTTCAGAAACGATTTTTGTAAATAATGCAGATGATTCACAAATAGTTTTACCAAGCAAGGTGTATAAGCCATTTTTCTTAAAATCTTTTAAGTATGACTAGAGATCCTTTGCAAACACGCAAAATATCATTTTCAGATTTGTAAGAATAACCATTTGAGTAAAAAATACCAAGAGAAATTAAATTTCTACTAAGATTAGGAACATATCTGACATCTGTTAATTTCTTAGTCACACCATTTTGTATTTTTATAAAAATGTTTCCAATTCCTTAATGTCACAAACTTCATTGTTTCGCAAAAATACTTTTCCATAATCAAAGGTTTTAAAATCATAAAACCAATGCTTGTTTGGACTCATATGAAATGTGCAACCAGAATCAAGAAGCCATTCATCAGAAACATTTGAGGAAGAAGGGGTAGGGGACAAACACAAAATCTCGAAATACATAGAATTTCCATCCGATTCAAAATCATTGGTTTTGTTGTCATTTTTATCAATCCCATTACCTTTCTTACGTTGTTTCTTATCTCTAATTCATTTAAAACACTTATTTTTCATATGACCGTCTTTACTCTTTAATTTTATTTTTACTTTTATCCCTAGATTTGAACTTTCCTTTACTTTTGGACCGATGGTTGAAAGATTCCCTCTTATCAACTCTCCCTCTCACATAAAGGTTCTCATCGCTTGATTTGCTTTCTTTTCGTAAAAATCCAAATCTTTTGATTTTAAAGCACTTTTAACATCAGACAAAGTCAAATCATCTTGGCCATATTTGATGGCAAATTTTACATCATTAAAAGACTCTGGCAAAGAATTTAACAAAATCACAGCAACGTTTTCATCGGATATATTTTCACTAGCATTTTATAGTTCTAAAATGATTTTGTTTAAATCATCAATATTTTCATAAAGTGATTTTGAATCACTCATTTTAAAACTAAAAAGTTTCTCTTTCAAATAAGTTTTATTTGACAAAGATTTTCTCAAATAAAGCTTCTCAAGTTTTGTCCAGATTTCATAAACATTATCTTTCTCATATATTTCTTTTAAAACTCTATCATTTGAATGCAAATTGAGACAACTATGAGCATCACCAAGTTTTTCAGCAAGGATTTCTCCCTTCTAGGATTCTGGATATCTATTGGGACTACAAATAGCAGGTGCAATTTTATTTTGAACTAAAACAACTTTCATTTTTCTCCTCCACATAACAAAATCAAATTTACCATCGACCTTATCGGTTTCAAGTTTTGGAGTGGACATGATGTACATAGTTCATAGATAGGCAGAAAAATACCAACAAGTACAAATGAGTAACCAAGAGGCAGTATAGTAAACACAGAATCACAATAGATTCGAGAAAAATGAAAACATCACCAATGTTCCCAAAAGACATAGAAAAAACATAGAGATGAACAATAGTAGAAATAAATATATCTCAACAATCACAGGCTGAGTCACAGTCACCAACAGATAGCAAAAAATGAGAAATAATATCTCAATAGTCACGAACCCCCAAAAAAATTTTCGCAATCAAAAGAAAAACACCAAGTCACAGATACTTTGAGTCTCAACAGGACTCAAGCCAGCTTGTGTTTTAATTTTGAAGCGAAGTAAAAAATTGACTAACAAAAATTTTGTTTCGTAATAGAGAGAGAAAGACAGATCCATGTATATTTATATCAAGGCAGGAATGAAACCACAATATTGCAATAAACTACAATTTCCGAACAACCACAAAAGAAACATAGAAATAATAAAAGGAGACTTCCCTATCACGGAACTCAACAATTCTTGCGAAAAACCGAGACGGCTTCAGACCGAGACTTTCCAAGGGATGTGACCATTTGACTCCACCGGAGCAACAGCATGCTGTCGCCGCTTCCACGGACGAAGAAGATACAAAAAATGATCACCGAAAAACGGCAACTTTAGCTCTGATACCACTTTTATAGAATCGGTGACCGAACCTATCTTGCTAATACAACCAAATCAAAGACTTAAACAAAAATGAAAACCACCTAATCTATTACAAGCTAATGAGTCCCTCAGTTTGAAGTGAGCCTCATACTTAATAAATTTCTACTCTCGGTTTCTCTACCTCTATACATCTCATGTGTCGGTCAAGCTAAAGTTGACGAGACAAAGGAAGGCAACCGACGGCCGGTGATAGGGTCACAGAGAAAGAAAAAAGAAGAGGCAACAACCCTAGAAAGAAGGAGGCTGAAAGAGAGAGATAGAATAGAGACCTGCTAAAAAATTAGGGCAACTCAAATGAGAAAGAGAACATTTATAGTGGCTTCAGCAGTCACCTGGATGGGTCGACTATACCCGACCCACCGGAATTCGATGAGATAATATAATAAGCCTAAGTAAAATGTGAGATATAATCCATTTATCATCATAGGAATATAAGTGAGTTGAAAATAATAATAAAAATGTGATCAATGGACCAAATATTGGCCAACACATTTATTTCGGAGCAAAGCCAATCTAAACAACCAACAAAGATCACAAAAATTTTATTGTTCACGACTAATTAATAATCATAATGTCCTTTCCATATAATTTAAATGTGGCTCTTTCTTATTTAAAGTGAAGTGTTGGTTTTTTATGTAATTGGCCAAAGTTTTAAAAAACTTCACTAAAATGGCCACAATTTTTTTTGTAACTTCTTAACGGGCACATAAAGCACACTCAATGTGCGTTATCTTTAGTGATAACACACATTGAGTGCGTGTTATCTCTAAAAAGTAATTAAATTCCAAACTTAAACTTGATTAATGATGTGGACGATAACACAAATGCTATCTGCGTTATCAAAACCAAAAAAATTTGTATAGGTATTTAGAAAACTTGAAACATGAATAACTCTACGATTGGAGGTCCGTTTAATGCATATGACCACTATTTTTTATGGTTCTCATAAAGATAAACGTAACGTCATTGCTGAAAAAATAATCTGGATGCGTTTTGGGACAAAGAATTTGTGCCGTAAAGTCGAAAACTTTGACAGGGCGTAACTTTGTGCTCGGACGCCCGATTAAGGCGATTCCATTGACCGTTTCCACAAAAATGCTCTATTTTCATTTTAATTTATATTTTTATAGTTTTCTAATACTTTTTCTTTTATTAACTAAAAAAAATTAATTTGCAAATTTTAAAATTAAACACAGGAGCAGTGCTTTTTTTGCTCTAATTAAAACTTTAAATGATTGAAGTTGGTAAATATTAGAATATGTGAATACTTTATTATCAAATAAAATCTCATGCACTTATTAATATGAAGCCTTATGTTGGTCTCTTGGTAAGTTCTTTATGTTATTTTTCATGACGTCAAATGTTCAAATCTCTTACAAGTTTTTTTTCATGTACGTTATGGCCAAAATAAAACTAAAAAAAATTATTGTGGCCATTTTAGTGATTTTTTTAAAAAATATGACCAATAATAGTAAAAACCGTGAAGTGTTTCTAACATTCTGGGTGGAGGCCAACTATTGGTGGTACAAAATACGATGTTTGATGTGTTATTTGGGGGCCGATAAAGATAACTATGAAATCTATAAGGATACCTCGAAAATATTTCATTATAAACATTTCACTTTCTCTTTCTACAAACTTTCTCTCTAACCTCTCTCTAAAAAAATTCCAACTTTGAACACTAAAATGAAATTAGAAGAAAATATGGATCCTTTTGAAGAATCTTTGCAAGAAAATGTTGGTTTTGAGGTAAGAAATGGATTGAATTTTTTTTTTTTCAAAATTCGGACACACTTTCACCTAGATGGAGCGAAAATTCCTTGTCATTTTTTCCCAGAACTTTCGTCCAGTTTGGGCGAAAATGTCAAGGAATTTTCCCCCCATCTGGGCGAAAGTGTGTCCGAATTTTGAATTTTTTTTATGTTTTTTGTTTTTTTAATTATTTTTTTTGTAATATTAACTTTTCATTTTACATTAACAAGGTGATGAAGATCCAAATATGTTCGAAGAATTTCTAGAATTGGAAGAATATATCGATTTTGAATATTTATTTACAACTGGTCGAATATTTAGTTCGAAAGATGAGTTGGTGGACTGGGCAAAACAAACTGCAATGAATGCCAACACATATTTAATTATAAATCAGTATCAGAGATCCAGAACATTGGACCGTCGACCGTATGTCATATTGGCTTGCGAGCGCAGAGGTTCAGTTAAAAAATATAAAAAATCAATAGTCGACGATGAGGAAAAAGAAATACCAAAAAAAAGGGGTGGACTTTATGGGACGAAAAAATGTGGGTGTCCATTTAAGCTAAAGGGGGAGCAAATGGCAACAAGTGAAAATTGTCAAGTGTTCGTACACAATGGGAGGCACAACCATAAAATAGTTGTTTACAGTTACGGTCATGCTCAGGCTGCAAAACTTATGGAGGAGCAGTTGCAACAGACCGAGCAGTTCAGGAAGAGTCATGTTCCACCTTGCAATATATTATGATTTTTTCAAGAACAAGATGTTGGTTGTGCAGTTAGATAAGTTTTAAGGGAATTATTTTTAATATTTTGTTTAAATATTTTAGATTTGTTTTTATTCCATTAATAAATAGAAAATTTTGATGTTTGTAGTGCTCAGAAAATTTACAATGTTGTTGCAAAGATTAAGAGGAACCGCATGCAGGGAAGAAATACGGTAGAGGAAGTTCTCCGCTTAAGTGCAGAAAGGGGCTACACCGTTTTCCATAGAAATCGTGAGGACAACAACGTACTTAGTGATATTGTCGTTGCATACCCGACATCGATTGCAATGATTAGAACGTGGCCATATGTACTGATAATGGATACGACGTATAAAATGAACAAGTAAGTACTATAGTGGATTAATTGTATTATTAGATATCTTTATTAATTTATTCGCACAAAAATTTAAATTTTATAATATTTTTTTTAGTAAATAGGTAGTAATATTTTTAAGTCCATGAAAAAATATTAGTAAATGTTAATAATTAATTTTCCCGTTTATTTTTTAATTAAGGTACAACATGCCACCAGAATGTGTAGGGATGACTCTAACAGGAAAGAACTTCACAGTGGCAACAGTTTTTATGTGCAATGAACATGCAACGACATATAGATGGGTTCTTCAACAAATCAAGCACTCATATTTTACATATGCTATGTCAAATGGTCAGGGTTCAATTATCAATGAAGGAGAGCCTCTAGTCATTCTTACCAATAGGAAAAGTGGACTAATGTCGGTGATTGATGATGTGTTTAGCAATTCATATCATATATTATGTAGAAGACACATCGATCATAATGTGTTGGCCAAGTTGACAGAGATGGTGAAAGATGAAGAGGTGGCACAACGGTTCGTGAATGGTTCATGGAAAAAATTAATTAATGAAATAGATGAGGTCGAATATTAGAGAAAGTTGGAAGTGTTGAAGACTAGGTGGCAAAGCAGGCCTGGCTTTCACATTACCTGTTCAACGCATGGTTGAATCCATTTGCCAATAAATTTTGCAGGTTTTAGATATCTCAAGTGTTGCATCTTGGGGTAGAGATAACGAACCGGGTAGAGAGCGAACATTCTGTGTTGAAACTGTGGCTATCAACGTGTCACGGTGATTTGAATGCCGTGTTTTTGAATATCGACTCTCTCATCTAAGGTCAAATTGCAGAAATTAAATACACATTGGAAATTTCTAAACTTAAAGAGAAGTATGGCACTAAGAGTAATCCCATGGTGAAGAATTTAAGTAATAAAATTAGTCATTTGGGTTTGAAGAAGATAATGGATGAGTTAAAGAAAGCACGTCAGATGGTTGAAGAACCGGGAAGTAATTGTCTGTATTATTTAAGGATGTCGTATGGTCTACCATGTGCATGTGAACTGGTTAATAGGTACCAATATTTAATTCCAATCCAAGAGGAAGATGTTGACATTTTTTGGAGAAAACTAGAAATTGGTTCTGATATTCCTGAAGAACACGATAAAGATATGGAATCCGACATGCGTGATCTCACTTCACTATTAGTGGAAATTAGTACTGGTCCAACTTCTAATGTCCGGAAGTTAGGTGACTCATCAAATGTGTTATATATCCGGTGTTGCCTGATAATCCTTGTCAGCCGTTGTCAACCCCCCCAGAGACCGCAGTCACGAAGGGACGACGGAAGATGAAATCTACTAAAAGGGATAAGTCTCACTGAGAATACGTCTCCATCGTACATAGGAAGATAGGAAAGTCCAGTGGTTTAGGTTCTGGGTCTGGTAACGGTTCAGGTTAAGGTTCTAATCCTAGTCCTCGTGGAAGAGGTAGGCCGCCTCGTAGCGGTAGGGATAGGGGCATAGGACGTAGCAGTAGTAGGTCTAGTTTATCATCCGTTGTAAATCCGGATTCACCATTAGTGCCATTCCCTTTCAACAATGCATTTCCCGAGTTTGTATATGAATTTATACAAAACTGGAAGAATGTGGTTGGAGATGGTAATTGGGGATTTAGGGTTGTATCAAATTTTTTGTTAGGGGATGAAAATCATTGGGTTGAAATTCGTATAAGAATGAGCTATGATTTATGGCACCGTATGAACGTATATGAGCAATTGTTTGGCTCAATTGAACTTGTGACAGAGTTGATAATGAAGACAAATTGGGAGGAGGGTTCGGCGCCACCTGAATATTAGATGGATACACCTGATCATCTTTATGTCATTGCTAATACATTCAATCTATGCGATGTATTTCTTGCACGCTCAGAGTCAACCACTGTCTTACCTCTTTTTCTAATATGGATGGTACTGCTGGAACGATATTCATCGGACTCATAGAGGAATTGCAGCATTTTATACATGTATTTATTATTGGTAACTTTTTATTATTATTACTATTAATTGAATTATTGCAGATTGATATTTTATTAAGTGTATATATTATTATTATTATTATTATTATTATTATTATTATTATTATTATTATTGCATTTACAGTTGGTAGATGGATGCCCTTTGCCCCCATTACAGGTGCAATGGGACTATCATCGAGATATACGAGTTAGTAGATGGGTGGCCCCATATCGTAATCGGATGGCAAATTGGGTTACGAGATATCGTGAATTGTATCCGTCGCAGAGACATTTTATGTAATAATGTTGCAATTTGTAATTTATAATGTATTATTTTTTAAAGTGTTAATAATATTTCGTATAATTTGTCGTTCGAAGTTTTTTTTTTATTTACATTTTTCGTGTAATTATATTAATATGCAATAATAAACCAGAACATGAGGGAATAAATATAATGAACATCACAAAAACTCAGTAATGCATAACGAACAGGAATAAAAAACAGAAATACACAATATCCGAATACGTAACAATTTACTAAAGAGCTATGTAATGCTTCCTTAGTAAATCTCGAACCGTACGTCTAAACTCATCACCATCAATATCCTGTCTATGACACTCACGTGCAATCAAATCTAAGAGAGCTTTTGGTGGCATGGCGGGAGCTACGGGGACATTATAGCCATTGGGAATATTCTCCGGATTCTGAATCCTCGGGTGAGTGCGGGGGAGGTACCAACCCATGTAATCATCAGTGCAAGAACTCGCTGGAATGGCCGGAACACTAGTCCATGACTTTATCAGTAAGTGCGAAGGTACCTCGAGCCACAGTGCCTTGACAAAAGTGTTCCTCAAGACGTACATCCTGTTGTTCGGCGGGCGGCGTGCCTCCTGAGGCTGGATAGGGTGGGTGGGAATACACTCCCTAAAACCGAACTGTCTCAAACTCGGTCAAGCATGTAACGCTCCACGCAGTCAAAATATGCAATGAACCCGTACCATGTGAAAACCCAACAATCACGAATATCCTGAGTCATGTACGGTATCCACCGAACTTCATCAGGTGTCATCATATCCAGTCTCAAGCGAATATCTAGCAGTTTATTCTCATTCTTATAACCGATCGTCGAAAACATCTGGATGTAGGGCTTGCGTCCTTCAGAATAATGTCTAAACGGGGGTGCAAACATGGGAAAGTACAAATATATCCACGCCTAAAATATAAAATATAAATTTAATAAAAATATATAAAAAGAAATATAAAAAAACCCAAAACCCTTAAAATATAACATAATTACGTTACTTTTAAAACACATACCTCTAATAGTGACTAGCACCTTGCAAGCTCCTTCACATCAACCCTGGAAGCCTGACCCAAATTCCGGTATAGATACGCAAGACAGGCGGCACCCCATGCGAACCTCTCAACAAAACTCACATCCCACAAAAGTGGCCACAGTCTCGCAGGTACAATGTTGCCACTCTTATCACTGAAGAGTGAGCTACCCAAAATGTACTGTAGATAGCATGCAGCTCTGATCTGATGTGACTGTGAAGTCTGTCTACTAGTAACAACAGCGTGAAGCTCCGCTACATTAAACCCTAAACCCCCAGAAAGAGCTAAACCCAGATCATCCTGAACAAGCCGTATCAACTGCTCCCTGGATAATCTGTGATCCACTATCGCACCATAAGCAGGCACCCCTAAGCTCCACATCGTGCAGT
Organism: Catharanthus roseus; assembly: GCA_028651295.1. NCBI lineage: Eukaryota > Viridiplantae > Streptophyta > Magnoliopsida > Gentianales > Apocynaceae > Catharanthus > Catharanthus roseus. The sequence continues at coordinate 3,416,209 of JAPQWS010000153.1, read as the reverse complement.
GTAACGGTCATCTCACCCCATGACATGTGGAAGCTGTTCGTGTCGAGCTACAACCTCTCAACAAATGCTGATAACAATGCAGCATTGGCGTGCTGAAACATGCACGATCGTAGGTGCGTCAAACCGAACCCGGAAGCCAAGGGCCGAGCTGCGAATCGGTAAGGTCCCAACCAGTGAGAGCCATATAACGAGATCGGCACTTCAATAAACCACGATCCTGAAGATAAAACAAATAAATTTATATAGTTATATAATAATATATTTATGTAATAATTATTTTTTCTATTTATCATAATAAATAATAGTTGACAAATTAAAAAAAGTAATAAAAATAACATGTCACTTTAACATAAAAATAAATACCTGTCCACGCCATATCAGACCCGCCACATGTCCACCGTATGATGGGATGAGCTCCGTGTCAACAGGACCTCCCTCTGCTGCGCCTATTTGCTCCCAATTTGAAGCCTTCACTTTCTCCTCTTCTGTGTCAGTGCCAGAACATCACGAGCCACCTCGGGTTTTTTATTACAACACCCTGCAATCTTAGTCACCACCGACATAAAGCTGCCGGTCAAACACTTCCCTTTTCCATGACGAGGACGCCCATCCGATCCACTAGCTCGTGCCACAGGTGTAACATATACGGCTCATCCCCATCATCATCACTCTCATCCTGATCATCATCACCACCATCACCATCATCATCACCTCTCTCATCCGCCTCTCCCTGAATATGTAGGGATTGGACTCTTTCTTGCTTCTCACAAACAACCCTATTACCCTAAAAAACCCTATCTGCAGGCCCCAGTATGTAAGGATCATAAGATGAACACCATACTCAGCATGAGAATACCCGTGTGTGCTGCATTAAGAATCTTGAGGGGCGGCGCCAAGCATATGATAAAAAAACTCAACCCCTATCTGCCTCGGCTGACCCCTAAACTCCAATATAGGCTCCTGGGTGGCAGATCTATACGGTATGCGATGTCGCACAACGGTAGGAGCATGTAAGTATGGATCATATACTGTGTCTGTGGAGTGTGAAGTTGGATGTGCAGATGTGTGAGGCAGTTGGGGTTGGAGGGGAGGTCGAGATCTAAAAGGTAAGGCCGGTGGTTGGGTAGAATACCCAGCTTCACCTGTACCATGTTGGAAACCAGGTGCAAGAGGGGTAGGAGTAACAGGGAAGTCAGAAGTACTATATCGCCCCCTCACACCTCTAGACGAAGCTGTGACAGTGCGCCCCTTAACTCGACCTGTCCTGTTCGTGACAGGACCAAGATCATCATCTCCTTTACGGCCGCTAGGTCGAACCATTTATTAGTTATTCAAACTCGTTAATACTTGTTTATCATATATTTCAATATTTACTTTAACATCTATTATTATTTTATTATTTAAAATTATCGGTATCTATTATTTCATTTATACTATTTCTTTCGTTCAATTATTATACATCACTAATATTCTTTAGTAATAGTTATTAATTTATAAATTATTTAATCTTAGAATTATATCCTAAACCTAAGGCCAAGAATAACAATGATTTCAAATTAAAATTCAAATAGTTTAACAATTACATAACACATTTTCTTATTAAACACATAATCATAAGCAAACAATTTTAAACTAGTTACATTTACTCTAAATAGACAAAATTAAATAACATTCTCAGAGATATTTATTATTACTTTATTGTTCACTTTATCGGATTTTTATCCTATTTCATTTCCATTATTTGATTCATTTCATAATGTTCACAAATCCATAATCATATTAACAATTAAAAATTACCACATAAAATATATTAAACAACTAGTCACACTCATTCTACATATACAAAATTAATTAAATAATCAAATAATCATTTATGAATAAAAAATTTAAATATTTAAATATTTAAAAAAAATTTAAATATTTTAAAAAAAATAAATATTAAAAAAAAAATTGGACACTTTCGCACGTTGCCGACGAAAGTGTAAGAGTACTTCCATTCACTGACGCTGAAAGTATTCTGGAACTTTCGCCAGTAACGGACGAAAGTGTCCAATCGGCCAGAATTTTTTTTCTTTTTTAAAATTTGATTTTTTTAAACACATATTTCAACGATCTAAAACGGTAAAATTGTAAATAAATGAGAATAGATTGAAGAACTAACCTTTTTTTTTTTCAATTTGAACGGTCGGATCTTTCAAGATCTGAGATTGAAGTCTGTAGTCCTAGAGAGTGTTTAGGTGAAGAGAGAGAAAGTGTTTAGATGAAAATGAAAATTTTCGAGTTATCCTTATAATTTTTCGGATTGTCTTTATTAAGAACAGTTTAGGCCCCCTTAGTTTTTGGCTTTTTTGTACCCTACACAAGTATAAATTGTTTCCCTATATTACTCCCACCGATTCAAAATATAAGGCTTTCTTTAGTATTAAGAACAGTTTCTTTCTTTTTCTTTGAGACCACTTTCCTTGGTAACAACAATCTAAATTTAAGAATTTCTTTCATTTTTTTTTTCTTTTACTTTTTCAAAACTAAAATATAATACTACAAGTGGACCGAACTTTTAAGTAGATTAAAAAAAATCTAAAATTAAGAAGCTTTAAAGCAAATATCCTATTATCCTCTTAATTAATTAATAACGAAAAATATACTCTTAATTAATTAATCACGAGAAATATAGCTAAAAAGAGATATGTAAACAAATATATATAAAAAAAAATTTACAATATTAAATATTATTGTAAATACGCTTTAGAGTGTGCCAAAGAACTTACTCCTTTTGTTTTTTCCTTTATCATAATTTGGGTATATTCATATTTGTTTTATTTATTGCAATATAATAATTAACGAGCTTTTTTCAATTCTACTTTTCTATATCAAGATATAATTATTTTAGGAAAATAAAAATATAATTCAACCTTCTTTATTGGTTAATTGATTTTTCATAAAAAAAATTATATTAGTAAAAATGTGGTATTCATGAGGGTATTTTAACTCACAAAAAGAAAATTTTCAAAATTTTTACAGTTTCTTAAATGTTGAAAATTCTTATTTGTGATAAATAAAAAACAAATAAAGTATATTGTACACCAATTTACTCTCCTTTCAACAAAAAAAAAACAATTTACTCCTTCCTAAAGTAATTTATTTTGAAATAGAAAAAGTAATATATTTTTACTTTTTAACAAAATACACAAATACTATTACAAAGGATGTGCCAACTAGGAGAATATAGTTAAAAATACCCTTCATATTTTTATGTTCTGCGAGTCTAGGACATATTCTCTTTTTGTCGTCAATTATGCCAATCAACTTTTTTTTAATTGGCTAAAATGACATTCAATTATTTTGAATGACCAAAAATGCCCAAATATGTTGATTTTTGGTATTTTAGGCGGAGATTATTACACAAGGTTTGTTCATAAAAGGGTAAATAGATATTAAAGTACCATTATTAGCTAATCAATAGTCTTGTCATGCTTTAAAACATAGATCTTCACATGTATACTTTTCTCTCACATTTTACTTGTATAATTTTTTGTCACTCTATAAAGATAATATTATGCATATTTTACACATTTATAAATAAATCACAAGTGTTACATGATAAGTTATGCACAAGGACACTAAAAACTTCCACATTGAATATTTTTTGCCATTCAAAAAAAGTTAAGAGACATATTGACGACAAAAAGAGAATAAACTTTATATTAGCAAAACATAAAAAGATGAAGGGTATTTTTAACTATTTTTTTAATTTACAAACCACTCAAATAGGTAATTACAGATAAATTGCACAGCAAAGCAAGCTTCATAAGAAATATTTGGACCTTGTCGACGGATAGAATTTCACCTATCCTCTATTAGAACAACTCCTAATTTAGATACCATGTATAATTACATTTTGATACCTTTTAGAATCTTCTGAATAATTAGTATTATTACTTTTTCAACTTTTGCATAAACAGTTACATAGAAATTATTAGAATGGAGAGAATACTTTTTGTTTTACTATGGTTTTTAAAGAGAAGTCAAAAGTATTTCAAAAGATGATTTGGGAAAGGGAGTATCCATTTGCTTCATCTCATTTATTCCCCCTCCCCCTCCCCCTCCCCCAAAAGCAAAAAAGAAGAAAGAGAAAAAACCTCTTGCTTCATCTCATTTATTCATTTATTATTTTCAATAATTTTTACCAAGTACGGCACTTCTAATATTCCTTTTATATTCAAAACATTGACTTTTTTATCAATTTTTCTTATACTTTTAAGTATAAGAAAAGATGAAAATGGTAAAATTTTAAAAAGACCAGTCACGGTTAAAAAGTTTATATATTTTTTATTTAAAGAATAAATAAATTCGTAATAATGGGAACAATCTTCTTATTTTAAAGAATTCTTTTTAATAAAATTATGTCCAAACTCCTTTTTTAGATAATACGAAAATTATTTAAATCAATATTAGAATGTCGTCGTTTGTGTTAAGTCGTTACAAATATCTAATTTTTAAAAAATCCTACGATCAAATGTTTAATAGGTGAGTAAATTTTGAGGTGCACGTAAGAGTAAATTAGATAAGAATATTCTGAAAATAATTTTGTTTCTCCATTAAAGAAGGTGCTCTTCTCTAAGCTGGTTTCGAAATTTTATGCACGTTTTTGTCATTAGAGGTCTTAAATTCTATAAGTAGGTATAGTCGGCTACGTGGAGAATCGGAGTCGGTATGGGAGCCAAATAACCACACATCCCATTCACCATTACATTTCCACCTCCCCCAACCGTATGTTTGTAGTTTGTAGTAGTTGACAATTTATTTACTCCCATCTCCTTCAGGTTAAATATAAAAATTTTCTCTAATATATTTATCCACCATATGGAAAATTTTATCCGACTATTTTTTCATATGAGAAGCACGTACATATCGAGTATAGCTGTTTTTAATGATACAAATATTTCTTGCATATGTATTTTACGTGAAATAAATAATCAGATTTTATTATATAGTTGATAAATTTATATTATAAAGTATACATAAAATAATTTTGAATAGAAATTTAGTGATTGTTTTTAGATAAAATAAAAAAGTATAAATATTTATGAACAATTATGATGATTTACTCCAAAAATTATAATAAAAATGAGATTAGAAATTGTATTAGAAAATCCGAAAGAATTAAACATGACCAAAGTGTATGTTAATTGGCTAACCTTTCTTCCAAAATCTAATTGAAAATTTTAGATTCAAATTTGCACTTTTTAGTTCAAGATAATTCAATTAATTTTAAAGAAGTTTAATATTATATGATTATATCTCGGGTAGATTTCTTTAGAAAATTCTCCTTTTCTCTTTCCTAAGTATTTCTTTAGAACATCCTGCACCATAAGAAATCTCAAGGACATATTTTGGCCAATTTATTTTTCCATCTCTTGTGCACCCAAAATGTGAAGTTATCCTTAACAAAAATGTAAAGGAAAATGTTTAAATTTGTCTACAGCCTCCATAAAAACTAAAGCATGAGATGATAAGACTACATACTCATCCTTAAGGTCCAATTATTTTTGTGGAGGGGCCTTACCCTATTGGGAATTATAATTCCCACTTTTGACAATTAGCAATTTATTTTGTTTCACTTGTGTATACATTTAACTCCACAACTTTTGTTTAGGCTATTTATCTCAAAAATTTAAAGATTTCCATGTTCAATCGACTTGTAATTTAAATTTGTGCAGAAAAAAATATTCTTTTGTTTTATTTTTGTAAAATGTAAAAGATTTATAAGAGGCTTGAAAGAAAATGAAAAAATTGAATTAAAAACCAAAATTCAAACACAAAGCCAATAATTTTCTATAAAATCATTCACAAATATTTATTCTTTTTATTAATACTAGCTATGACCCCATGCTTAAGGTGCGGGTGAATATTTATAAATTATTAATATTATGTTAATATCAAATTGAAACATTAGATTAATAAATAATCATAATATAGCAAAGTAGATATAACATTTGCTACTAACTTATTAAAAAAATTAAAAATTGTCATATTATTTGTGATTCAAATGTGAGAAACTTTTAATAAATAAAAGTATCATCAATAACAAATTTTAAAAATCCCATAATTTTTTTTTTAAAATAACAAAAAAATTTCTTATTATAAACTAGAATTATCTTTGTTTTAGAGATGAAGTTAATTTGTTAAGATTAAGGATAAAAATTTATAAAAGACAATGAAATTTAATCATTGAAATTCTATCACCCCAAAAGACATCTTAAGAGAAAAGGATTCGCACCCCCTCACACTCAAACAGATCATCTACGAACTTTGATTCCATGTTAAGGGTCACTTCCATATACATCATTTAATTGTCAAAGAATTTCTTAAAGGGATATTATGAAATTATTTTCTATGATGAACGGGTGAATGTTTAACTATATAATACATGTAGCAATTTATTTTTTTCAGGAGATATCAATAACTTATTAAACGAATAAACTTATTTTAGCATTTGTGATTAAAATAACTAAATATTTAACAAAAATACAATCATACACAAACAATATTACATGTGACTAATTTATTAAAAATAATACCAGTGCTATAGTATTTGTAATTAATATATTCGAAACGTTTAACAAACATACATATCGACATTCGTAAATATACATAAGAATATTCTTCTGATGATTCTCTGCTTCACCAATATTTATTATTTTCATAACAAATTATGATATGATGGTCAATAAAGGCAACTCGGAAATCTAAGGATAGCACAAAAAAATTCAAAAAATTCATTTTCAAATTCAAACTTTCTCTCTCTAAACAAAATCTTCTCAACTCCCTCTACAAGTGCACATTTTAAACTCAGATCTAGGAAGATCCGACAGTAAAAATAAAAAAAAGTTAGTATTTTGACCTATACTTATTTATTTATAATTCTAACTGTTTAGATCTTGAAAATATACATCAAAATGAAAAAGAAGCCATTTTTTTAAAGCTATTTTTTATCGAATTCTGTACGTTTTCGCCCAGACCGGCAAAAAAATTAGAGATTTTCGCCCGGTTTGGCGAAGATCTTCATGCATGTCGCTGGTGACGGCGAAAGTAATTTTTATTTTCGCCAGGCTGGGCAAATTTGACTATAGTTTTCGCTAGCCTGAGTGAAAGTGTATGATTAAAATTTTTTTAAAAAATACTTTTTATATATTTTACTTTTATGTTTATAAATATGTAAAATTATCATTATGTTTAATTTGTCAATATTATCTTATTTAAAGAGTTTTACTTGAATTTAATTTCATATTTAGTTCAATTGCTATTTAATTTTGTCTATGTAGAATACATGTAATTAGTTGTTTAAAATGGTTTATCCTATAATTGTTTGTTTAATATGATTATGAATTATGTTTAGTTGAACGATTTGAATCTTAATGTGCATTCATTATTTTGTTAGCATAAGTATAATTGCTGTAATTATTCATGCTATAGTTTGAATCAATTTATATGGTTAAAGTGAATTAAATTTATTTATTACGTTAATGTTATGAAATTATAAGGGAGTGGTAAATTAATGATTTCCCTTCGTTATGACTTAGTGTTTAGTGTTGTGAACTTCTTGAAGGGAAAATAATAATAACTCGAGAATCTATTAATTTATGATGATTAAGGAATGATTTTAAGGTCATAATAATTTAAACATTGGTATTTAATTAATATTGTAAATAATAATAATTCAAAATAATTACTTGAATTAAAGTCAATTAATAATACAAATAGAATAATGATAATAATTTAAATAATAGGATCCAACCCCTTATAAATTAGAAATTTTACTAAGAAATAAAATATATAAATTAATAACTATTGATTACATTATTATTAGTAAAAAAATAAGATAATAGAAATAAAATAATAAATTCTGTTAAGAATAAGTAATATAATAATAATAAATGTTACAGTAATGTGAATTAAATAATAAAGGGCTTGGAAAAAATAACGAAATAATTTAACAATACAAGATAAAAATTAAAGTAAATTTAAAAAAATGTTCATGATGAAATGATATAGGTAATGTAATTAAAAAAATAATATAATGCACAATAAATTAAATAGGCAAATATATGCTAATTTTTTATGAATGTGTTTGAATAAATAATAGATGGTTCGGCCAGGCGCACGTAGAGGAGATGATGATCTTGGTCATGTGACGGACATGACAGGTCGAGTTGAAGGTCGTACTGTTACAGCTTCATCTAGAGGTTTAAGGGGTCGACATAGTACTTTCGATATCCCGTCTACTCCTACTCCATTTGCTACTGGGATATATTATGATACAGGTGCACCTAGGTCTTCTACCCAACCACCACATATACTGATTAGGTCTCATCCTCCTCTCCCATTGCACTGTCCACATACTCCAGTACCATATGATATATATGGATCTTCACATCGACCATCTCAAACGCCACGCGAATTATATGATCCCTATGTATATGCTCCTTCTGTTCGTCCTCATATATCCTATAGATCTAAAGTTTAGGAACCTTTGAATGAGTTTAGTGGTCCTGGGAGGAAGTTAGGTGCTGAGTTTTTCGAGCAGCTTATGGGCGCTATCCCTCCCGATTTATCGTACAGCACACATGATTACACATCCCAAGATTATGGCATTTCCTCTTCTGAGCCTTTTCTAAGGAGGTATTCTGGGGATGTTGGGTTTGAGGGTAACAGGAGTTTAGATCCAGAGCCTACTATGGTCAGATCCCTCCAAATTGGCGGAGAGGACAATCAGAGGGTTCATGATGACGACGATGATGATAGTGATGATGCTGGAGATGAGGAGGAGCCTGTATTTGTGGCACCTATGGCCCTTGCGGCATCATCCGACGGCAGGACGTCCTCGTCCGGGAAAAGGCAAAGGGCTGACCAATAGTTTCATGTCGGTTATGAGTAAGATTTCAAGATCTCGCAACAAAAGACCCGATAAGGCATGTGAAGTTCCAGCATGTACCTAGAGGAAGAAAGCGAAGAGTTCAGATTGGGAGCTGATAGGACCAGCTGAGGGAGGTCCTGTCGATCTTGTACTAATCTCATCATATGGTGGACATGTGGTCGTTTGTATAAGGCGTGGACAGATATTTTTTTTGTTATAAGTAATTGTTCAACTATTTATATTTTTTAAGGTATCTTATGTAGTGGTTTTAATTAATTTATTTGTTTCATGTTCAGGACCAAGGTTTATTGAAGTCTCGATCGCGCTATATCAGACTTCAAGGTTAGACCCTTAGTGATCCTAAGGTGGTAGAATTGGCAGTGGGAACAGGACTTATGCATTTGCGGTCTTGTATGTTCTAGCACCCTAACTCATCATTATTATCGGCTTTTGTAGAGAGGTGGCAGCCAGACATCAACAGTTTCCACATGCCCTGGAGTGAGATGACAGTGACCTTACATGATGTGGAGCTGATACTTAGTGTACCTGCTTATGGTAGGGCTGTGGATCTTCATTACTCTCGAGATCAGACGATTGCTGTTATTCAAAGTGACTTAGGTATTTTATACACTAGGGGTGGTATAAATGGGTAGGAGTTGTTTGATGTTGCCACTGATCCCCGGAGCAGACTTTTTTCTAGTTACAGAGCTGCATGTTACATCCAATATTTGCTCGGTAGTTCACTGTTCACTGATAAGAGTGGTAATATCGTCCCTGCCAAACTTTAGCCACTCATGAAGGATATTCGATCCTGTGGAGGGTTTGCATGGGATGCTGCGATGCTTGTCTACTTGTATAGGAACCGTGGTCAGGCCTCACGTGTTGATGCAAAGAAGTTGGCTGGGTGTTGATCACTACGTAAGATATTATTAATCAATCCCTACGATATTAATTTATATTCTTGTTTAATTTGATTATTTAATGAATTCCCAATCTTTAGCTTATACTATAGTTAGATCTTATATTATTTAATAACGTATTAGTTATATGAATTTGTTTGTTTGCCAAATGTTGTTTATTAGGCATGGATTTACATGTACTTTTCCATGTTTGCACCTGCGGTGAGACCGGATGCTCAATCCTGCAAGCCGTATTCCAGCAATTCCCAATGTTGGGTCATAAAAATGAGCACAAATTGCTAGACATTCGACTATGAATAGATATGATGTCAGCTGATGAGGTACGGTAGATCCCTTACAAGCTTCAAGAGATCCGAGATATTTGGGTTTCCACATGGCACGGGATGCTTGCGTATTTCAATTGCATTGAGGCGTACATGCCTGATAGAGTTGTCCGATAGTTCGGGTGGCGTCAATGCATTCCGGCACATCTTATTCAACCCAAAGAGCTTGTAGGCCAGCAAACACTAGGATGTAAATGGTGAGGAACACATTTGTAGAGGTATTGTGGCTTGAGGCACCATCACATCTGTTCACAGAGACATGGACCAGCGTTCTTGCAGTACCGCCCAGTTGCACCATAGACGATTATTTACAGTGGTTCATTCTTCGCAGTCATCCCAGGATACAGAATCTCGTGAATGTTTTACGTGGTTTTCATGTTCCAGTTCATGTATGCCACTTTCAGCTTTAATGGGCATGATTGTTCGTGAGATCGACCGAGATGATGCTGGGAAAGAAGAGAGGTTCGATAGGATAACCGAATTGGTGAAGCTGTATTATCGATCTTCATATTAGTTCATGTTACTTGAATACTTTGTTACGAGACTATAGTGTTTATGTTTGTGGAATTACTGCATTTATTTGTTTGATCTATAGGTACATGTTTATTCATAATTTCTCAAAAACCGGACGTCCTTTTTTGAGAACGGACGGTCTTTATTGAACCGGACATCCGTTTTTTTAAAAAGGTTGTTTGAATATTTCTGTTTTACAAAATTTGACGTTCGATTCTTGAAATCTGACGCCCGTTTTTTTAAAAGGTCATCCGAATCTTTCTGTTTTATGAAATTGGACGTTCGATTTTTCTGCTTTTTGGAGGTTTAACTTGTTACATGCAATTTAAAAATGGTAAATGTAAATAATAAATGTGATTTACAATATAAATAATATAAATAATTAACTCATCGATAACTCAATACTAAATAACATCTACATGAATAGGATCTCGGGGTGAAACTTCTGCATGAAATCTCCTAACCCAATCTGAAACCCGTTGAGAATAAGGCTTTGCCCAACCACTAACTTGAATATCATGATGATATTGCCATTGCATGTGCAAAGGAGGCAATGGACATCCATTTCTCATTTGTAGTTGTATAACATAAAATAAAATTTATAATAAATATTTTATTGAAACATAATATTACGTATAGGAAAATACTACATGATCTAGATGGGCAGTTAACTAACCTATATAAAATACTGTTGTTCCGAGAGGTAGCCGATACACAGTATCCCCGCAGTACTAGTTGAACTCGAATACAAAGGTAATAAGGTGGTGGACACTAAACCTCCAATTAGTACCACGCAAAAATTGAAGGTATTTGCAATGACATAAAGGTGATCCAGTGTATCCAATGAATGCTCTTGAGGCGCATGTCTGTCAAACCACTGTGTCCTTTTTATAAGCTCATAAACACGTTCTATTGAACTGAACAGTGACTCATACATGTTCGTATGAAGCTTCAACTCAAACATCATTCATCTTCGAATCTTAGGCCATTGGTTTTTTATCCTTGAACAGAAAGTTCCCCACAACCCTAAATTTACAATTACCATCACCTACCACATTTTTTCAGTTTTGAATGAACTCATACACGAACCTGGGAAATGCATTGATGTAAGGGAATGTTGAAGAGGTAGATGGTTTATAAGAGAAGATAAACTACTTCGTCCACTACTACATCCTCTCCCCCTACTCTTGGGTGCTCGTGGGGTTCTACCTCTTACACGTGAACTAAACCGGACCCAGAATCGGAACCTGATCCAGAACCAGTCCCAAACCCGCTTGACTTTCCTATCTTCCTATGTGCAATGGACACGTGCTCCCAGTAAGACTTATCCCTTTTGGTTGAGTTCATCTTCTGTCGTCCCTTCGTGATTACATGCTCAGGGGGAGTTGCCAACGGTGCACCAGGATCTTCAGGCAACACCGGACATAAAATCCCTTTTATTAGACGACGACAATTCCTTGACTTTGGATATTGGACCCGTACTTATTTGATCCAATATGGAGATGAGATCATGCATCTCGAAATCCATGTCACGCACATGCGTAGAGGGAATGTCAACCCCAATTTCTAGTGTTCTCCAAAAGATCGAAACATCATCCAACTAGAGTGGGAGAAAATGTTCGTACAGTCCGACCAGCTGATATGCACATGTTAGTCTGTGCGATTTCCTTAAATATTGTCCGCACTTGTTTTGCGGATCATCAACTATCTCACGAGCTCTCTTTATCTTAAGCCATATCTTCTTTAGAGCCAAATGACTGATGCTATTACTTATATTAATTGCTCTTCGCATTAAAGTTTTCTTTAAGTTTAGAAATCTCCAATGAGCTCTTAATCTTGACAATTTAACTTTCGATGGCAGAGTTAATATTAAGGAAAACGGTGTCCAAATCACCATGGCACGTTGAAAGCCATAGTTTGAAGATCGAATATTCGCTCTCAGCACGGTTCATTGTCTCAACCCCAAAATGCAAAACCTCAGATATCCAAACTTTGCAAAATTTATGCGCAACTGAATTCAACCATGTGTAAAACAAATAATGTAAAAGTCAGGCTTTCTTTGCCACTTCGTCTTCATCAATTCCAATTTTCTACGGTATTCCGCCTCATCGATTTCATTTATTAATTTGTGCCAAGAGCCATTGACGAACCGAGTTGTGACCTCTTCATCTTTAACCATTTCGGTTAATTTTGCCAACACATTCTGATCGATGTGCCTTCTACATAGTATATGATATGATTTACTAAATACATCTTCGATCACAGGCATCAGTCCGCTCTCCCTATCAATAATAATCTCAATTGGTTCACCATCATTAACAATTAATTTGTTACCGGTTGACATAACCGGTGAAACATATGAGTGCTTAATTTTTTTAAGAACCCATCTGTACGTCATACCCTATTCATTGAGCATGAAAGCAGTTGTCACAGTAAAGTTCTTACCGGTCGGCGTCATCCCTACGGCTTCCAACAGTGGCATATTCTAGCTTTTTTAAAAATAAAGAGGACACGTTATGATTAATTGTGATTTATAATTTCCAATCATAATACCATAAACCATATAAATTATTTTAAAATATAACTTAAAATTCTATATACATTTAAATTAATAAGTAGAGTTACTAATACAATGCCTAACAGAAAACTTACTTGTTCGTTTTATAAGTGGTATCCATTATCAGTACATATGGCCATGTTCTGATCATTGCAATTGATGTAGGGTGTGCAATGACAATATCACTAAGTACGTTGTTGTCCTCGCAGTTTCTATAGAAGATAGTATAACCCCGTTCAACACTTAAGTGAAGAACTTCTTCCACCGTGTTTCGCCCCTGCATCCTATTCTTCTTAATCTTGGCAATGACATTGTATATTTTCTGTGCACTAGATGCATCGTAAAAATAATTTTATTACGTGAAGAAAAATAAATCTAAAATATTATAATAAACTATTAAAAGTAATTTTACCATACCTCAACGAACAACCGACATTTTGTTCTCGAAAAAATCGTAGGATATTACGTGGCGGTACATGACTCTTCCTAAATTGCTCAGTCTGTTTCAGCTACTCCTCCATAAGTTTTGCAGCCTGAGCATGACCGTGATTATAGACAGCTATTTTATGGTTGTGCCTCCCATCATGTACGAACAATTGCTAATTCTCACTTGTGGCCATTTGCTCGCCTTTTAATTTAAATGGACAACCACATTTTTTAGTTTCGTAAGGACCCTGCCTTTTGTTGGGAACCTCTTCTTCTTCATCCTCAACTATTGACTTCGTGTTTTTTTAAATTGCATCTCCACGCTCGCAGGCCAATGTAACATAAGGTCGACGGTCAGATTTTCTTGATTTCAAATACCGAGTGATAATCAAATACGTGTTGACTTTTATTGCCGTTTCTTTTGCCCAATCGACCAACTCCATTTTCGAATTGAAAATTTGATTTGTTGTGAATAAATGTCCATGATCAACATATTCTTCTATTTCTAAAAATTCTTCAAACGTATTCGGATCTACATCACCCTGTTAATATAAAACTAAAATATTAACAGTAAAAAGAAACCTTTCTATAGCATTTTTCGCCCGGATTGGTGAAATAACAAAGGACTTTTGCCTATCGGAGCGAAATATTTTTAAAATTTTGCCCAAATGGGTGAAAGTTCTTTGTTATTTTGCCAATCTGGGTGAAAATGCTACAGAAATGGGAAAACAAATTCAAGGAATTTCCTTACCTCAAAAATGATATTTCCTTGCAAATAATCTTTCATAATGATATATGTTCTTCTAAATTCAGTTGAATGTGAAAGATAAAGGTAAGAAATGAATTACTTTCTCGTTATCCTTATAGATTCCCGTGTTATCTTTATCGACCCCCTTATGACCCTCCCTATTAAAAAAATATATACGAATAGATATATTTTTATATGATGAAATATTATAAATAAAATACTAATTTAAAACTTTATACCTTATAACTCATATTTTCTAAAAGGGTAACTCCATAACTTCATTAGTTTCGTTATAGAATGTTGTTTCTTCATCAACATTTATAACTTCAGAGATAGGGTGAGATATTACATTTTGTTTTTTTATTCCATTTATTAATCTACAAAACAAATATTTCATATAAAATTATTAATTTACGGGACATAATAAATAACAATAAATTAATGAATATATAATTAGAATCATACCTCCTTCAACATGTAGTTGAACTCCAATGAAAAATTATACGTTAACAACTGTGAAATTGTAAACCTTTGACTACCTCTTTGAATATTATAATCATTCAGATTCACTTAAAAAAAAAATCGATGAGCTATGAGGTCGTTCATCATTAATTTTAGAGTTTTGTTTGCCCATCCATCATATAAAAAAGAAATAAGTTGCAGATTTATTATACAACAACAATACAATACTATATAGTTCATATATAATTAATTAAAAGATGTTTACACTATAAACCTTACTTTTAGATATAGTTCAACAACTGTTTCAATACCATGTCCAATAACTTTTTTAACCTCTTTGTCGAAAAGGACGAACCAAGTGATTCTAGTTTTGCCGCTTGCTAAAACTTTCAATATGTATTGTACAACATATTTATTAATAGCATCAAACATATATTAATTCATACAAATAAAAATAGGAACATATTTATTATCTTTATACTACATATTTGTATATGTTAATAGTTAAACTATAATTTACGGGAATATTATATTGAAATATCTTAATTTTGGATAATCAACATCTTTTGAGCAATTAACACAATAGAATTTTGATTCAATCTCCACCAGTTTTCTATAGCACACCATAGACTTGTAATAGAAGTTGCTATTCATATCAATACTTAACACTATAACCTTGCAAGTGTAATATTTCTCTACCTTCAAAATGATAAACATTTGATATTACATTTTAGAATAAAATATAGAAACAATTCTAAAATATAATTGTAATGTGGATATGATGTATTATTACCTCAAGATTAGCATCAGAGACAATACGAAAAAGCTCAAATATGGTTTTCCTATTTTCGAAAATAATTATTTCATTTGGCTCGACATTTCTTTGATTTTGGTATCATCTCAACTTCAGACAAAGCATTTCTCTATAATCAAGTTATAACTATTCATTAAATAAGAAAATTAAAGTGTAACACTAAAAATATAAAAATAATATAATTTTAAAGTAAATACCTTGTCTTATATGCATCAACCTTAGAATGTTTATATTAATATAAACCTTGCTTGCGCTTGTTGTAGACAGATTATATACATCTACACAAAGATTGAAACTCAATATTTGAAGTAATATTTAATAAATTAATATAATTTAAAGTAATACCTCTGAACTTTTTTACAATCCTTGAAGAAATTATCAACACATAGACTTTTGAAGTTTCAATGAGTATATCGTCATTAATATGATGTGCTGTTGAACCCCATAATATTACTTTCAAAGGAGTATCACCGTAAAAAAAGCATATTTAGAGAAAATAAAAATAAGCATATCTCGATATATAAATCAAAAGTAAGTTAGTCAAATGAATATAAATCTATAACATTTACCTCATATCTTTCAATTCAATTTCTCGAAAGCTTTTCTTCCATGTACAAATATCTCATGAATAGCACTCATCTTGCACAATATTCCAATAACATCTAATAAAAGAATAAAAAAATAACATCAACAACATAATACATTGATCCATCATACATTTTATAATGTAGAAAATAAATTTCACCAGCATAAAGGAAAATACCTGTAGTGTATGTGACAACACTGAAATGGTGTGATAAACCATAAGTTTCACTCATTGGAATATTAACTTGAGTTGTCCTAAATATCCTCTTATTCTTTCTTTGTTAGATGATAGACTTTTTCAATTGTCTTGCATGTCTAGCACGTCCATCACACTACACGATCCATCTATAGATACATAAAATATTTTAAATAATACATATATTCTAACAATTCATTAAAACAGATATTCAAATAAAACATTATAATACTTTAAAGAAAATTTAACCAAACAAATTAAATGTGAATGCTTCATCAATTATGTTAATAGATTGATAAATAATAAAAAAAAATGTAGCTAGAGAAGTAAAAATTACTTGAATGGTGCGTGGTGGAGCAGGACTTTTTCGTATCTTAGTTGTAATCCAAATGTTGCACAAATCTCTACAGAAGAGTAAATAAAAAGATAATAAATTAAATAATTAAAAAGAAGTTTTAATATGATGTGGAGATAAAGTACAAAATTTGAATAAGGAGGTGAGTCCAAATCAATGTTGAAAATCGGACTGGATCAACCAGTTCGACTAATGAACTAGGAACCGGTTAGTTATCCAGTTTGATTTATAATAAAAACTAATATAACACTGAAGGAATCAATTTTTAATATATTTATTTGATTTAATTTCAATTTTCAAAATTTTCTTCCTCTAAAAATTATCAAAAACATTAACTTCTCCATAATTTAATAAACAAATAAGGTTAAATAGAAGTTTTTTTTCCCCCACAAAAATATAGATGCCCAAATGAAATTTCTACTAGAGTTAAAAAATAATGGATAGAAAACTGTCCAAATACACCCTTAAGTTTCTATTTATGACTTTTTTAAATTTTTTTAAACCTAAAATAAAAATTCTCAAATGACTACTATATCTTCTGTCCTCACTCACAACTGTTCATCATTTTCCTCTACCCTTATCTCCAAAAACAAACTCCACGGCCCTATCTTTCTCTCCCGATCTCGCTGTCATCGATCTGCTTATGGCTGCCGCAGCTTATCAGCTCTATCAAACCATCGCCACCGCACCTCATCACCTCTCTCACACCATCACTGTCGCAGCTCGTCAGTCTTACCTCCCAATCTTATCTCTAAATCCATAGCCCTACCTCTCTGTCTCGATCTTGCCGTCATCGATCAGCTCATCGCCGTTGCACCTCATCGAGCCTCTCAGACCATCACTGCCCTTACTCGTCGCCTCTCAGAGACCATCCCTGCCGTACATCATCGCCTCTTTCAAGCCCGTCTTTTGTATCATCCGAACACGATAGCGGAAGGTAAATTATTCTTTCAAGTTTTTCCCAAATAATTTATTAGTTACTTTGTCAGTGAATAAAAAGGTTATCTTTGGTTCACTTAAATTTTGAAACTTCAGATGAGTTTTTTTTGTATGATAAATTGAACCCATGAAGCAAAAATTTCCCATTTTCTTTTTGGCTTAATGGTAGGAGCATATGCTCATTGTTTAAGGAACTTCTAGAGCTTTGGAATTTCGACATGAATTATATGAGTGGCCTATTCCTAAGAGCTTCCCTCAAAGACCCTTCTGCTTCGTTTTCTCTGTTCTAGTCTTTTCAATTTGGTAGCATATTCGAACTAAGAAATTACCATGGTTTATTTTGCTAGTTTTTTTTCTTTTTTGTATTTTGTTCAAAAGGAAGAAGGGGACTGAATTCTTGAGAGATAAATGCTCGAACATTTTTTGTTTGTTTTTTCCCTTCTTATACTTCTCCATTGTGGTCTCAAGTTGATGTTTTTCTATTGTTATTTACATTTAGGATGAATTTAATTGTAATAACTTTTTCATTGTCTTTGCAGGTTTGGTGTCTGAAGTCTTTTGGTTCACTCACTGATGTGGCAAGCTTGTGTACATGGAAATTGCAACTTTAGTTGTGAAATCATGTAATATGGTACATATAACAATTGCTATTACTTTCATCACTTGGTCCTTGCTAAATGACTCATGTTGTCTTTCAAATCATTTTACTTGACATCATAGTTACTGAACGCTCTAAAATGCTTTGGAGATAGATGAAATTGAAATTTTAAGGTTGTCATCATAAGTAGCCATTGTCCTGTTTTTTCTATTTTTAAAATTTTTTTATTATGCAAACATTATTTATTCAACTGCTTCATAAATTAGTTCCTTTTATTTTATTGTTTTCTCTTTCCTTTTTTGTTTTTGGGAGGGGGGAGGGGGGTTGATGGGTTTGGTCTCTGTTCAAGTAGGTTAGTATATAGGTTTTCACACTCTGTTATATATAGGTTTAGCCTCAATTAATCTAATATTTGTATTCCATGACTTTCCTTCAAATTTGTATATCTGCTATCCAAATAATTAACACGTATTTTTGTTCAAGGGCAAATATTGATCATGACCTTCTCTTAACTGTGTTACTTCCAGCTCTTCTTTTTGAGAGCTTATTTTCTATGGAAGTGCACCACATAAAAGTCTTTTCACATCCCACATATAGTTCATGCTCTTTTTCTTTTAATTGTTTTGGTGTTCTTTTATTTTCAAATTTCGGTTAAAATTTTTATTATTGCTGCTTTAGAAAGAGTTTTGCTTTCATCCTTTACCTTTTACTGTATATTGTATACAGTAATTTAGCCATAAATGCATGGCAACAATTTATTTCAGAATTTGCATGGCAAATGATTTATATTTTACTTCTATGATTTGCAATATGATATATATTATCCCAAAATTTCCCGAATGATTTCCTTATGGAGTTCCAATATTTCTTATGAATTTCCAATATTTTTTTTGAAGTTTCTTACTGAAAGAGTTTTTTTCAAGTACAATCTTAGTTTCAAAATGAAGTTTCTATCTGAAAGCGTTTTTTTTTCAACTTTGAATTATTTTTGTCTTAGTTTAACCTTAAGAACAAACTGGATAGGCTATATGTAACAACTTGAAGTGTGTATAATTTTGTCAAAACTCAGATAAATAGAGTTAATCTAGTTGGTTTCATTGTATCACTTGCATAAATTATTCTTTGAAGTTTCTACCTGAAAGAGTTTTTTTTTTTTTTTTAATTACTGTCTTAGTTTCTAACTGAAAGGGTTTTTCCAACTTTGAATTATTTGTCTTAGTTTAACCTTAAAGACATACTCGATATGTTATATGTAACAACTTGAAGTGTATATGATTTTTTCAAAACTCAGATAAATAGAGTTAAGCTGGTTGGTTTCATTGTATCGCTTGTAATTTCTGCTTTGATATTCTTGTTTTTTGGCTTAATTCTTATCTTCTAGCCTGAAATTTCTTGATTCTTAGGGCACAGAATGCTGTAAAGCCAAAGGCTATTATGATATTCTATATATTGACTGTGTTCAAAAGAAGTATCTAGAAGCCAAAGTTAATAAAAAAGGAGGAAAATATATAATCTTAACATATATTTACGTTTGTGGCGACAAAATTCTATCTTAGTGCTATACTTATCATTGCTCTGTAATAGGTTTACAATTGATCATATTTATTCTTATTCAGCATCATAATATTACTATTTCTGAAAATTTATGACAAAGGAGGCAATACGGAGGTCAAATGCTTTGGAGATTGATGAAATTGAAACTTTAAGGGAGACTGGAAGAGGTCAGCTTGATAGAAGCTTTAGCAAGCTAAAAGTAAGTTTCTGATTGTATTAATTCGTCTCAATAATGGAATTGCTTTTGGTTTAAAAGTTTAATCTTGATATTGCATCTTGGTGAGTTCAATTCTTTGCTCTTTTCAGTATGAGATGTTTTTAGTTGTGATGATTTGAGTTGGGGTAAAGTATAAAGTTTTGTTATTTTGAGATGTGTCTATGTTTTCTAGTTTAACACATTTCACACACGGGCTATATTATTTTGTATTTTTGATTAATAAAATTCCTTATGTTGTTTTGATTAATTTGTGGATTGCCAATTCCTTTTTTTTTGTTTTGAATTTTGAATGTTGTTGCAGGGATTTTAATGGTTGCCAATTCTTTTGGTTGAAAGTTTTAAAGTTGAACTTTGAAGAAAACTTCTAGTCTTCCATTACATGTGACATTTATTTTTCTTACTGGATGGCTTGAAGCCTTTGGAGTCTTATTTTGTTGTTTGCTCTAGACTGTGAAATTTGGTCAAGTTCTTATGCTTTTTTATCCATATGGCATTCATATCTTTCCATTATATGTTGTCTATTTATTTATAAAATTCTTTTGCTCGCACATTGGGGGGTGGGGAGAGGAGTGGCAGATATAGAAAAGGTGATGAATAACTATTTTTCTAGTGTTGCATACTAAAGCCTAAAAGAATGTTAGAACATTTTAAATTTTCTTGGTAGCCTTCTCTAGTAACTTATATAGATTCGAGCAAAAAAGAAAAACTCAATTTAAGGTGTAGGTTTTAGTGTTTAGAGTTTAATCCCCATGTTTAGGGTTTAGGGTCTAGGGTTTTAGGGTTATTTTAGTGTTAGTTTACAAATCTGTGCATAAATTATTTTTAAGTTTCCAAGAAAGAAAGATGTACCAAGTAGTCAATCTAAGGACATAAAAGTATGTTACTATTGTTTCAACAAAAAAATAAAAAAGAAACTTAGCATAAAATTAGACTAAAAAAGACATTTATTGTTACCTTAAGGAAGAAATCGTACACGTGTATAATTGAGATAAAACATAACTAAAATGCGGCAAAAAAAATTGAATATACATTAGTAGTAATAAACACACTATTCAAAAGTTTAGAAAAGATTAATATGTTGTATTGAAATATTTCTATGCATATGTATGGTTGTTAGGATTATGCAAGTATTTTAATAATTTATTATTGTTTTCATTGAATCTAAAACACAACTTCATTAAAACATTAAAAGAAACATAGAACATACTTTAATTTAATAAATTGAAGATCACAATAACAATCGTTGTATCTAGAAAATTAAAAATTTTGATTAAAAAACTAATCTAAAAAGTAATATAATCCTAATCGTCACTAACATTTGATAATAAGTGGGGGTCTTAGGATCACTTTCTTGTTTTCTATTTATAGAAAAATTATCACACTTGCTCTCATTGCCTACATCTAAATCATCTCCAATCATGAAGGATGCATCATCATTTGATTGAACAATAATTTGTTGAAGTTCTTCTTGTAAATTCTAAATTCCTTGTTCAAGCATTAAAATCCTATTTGAGATGGCATTGCACTGATTCTCATGTAATTGGTTTTGTTCAAAATGAAAATCAAGAATTTTTAAATTGAACAACTTTTGTAAAACCTTAACAGCTTCTATAGCTGCATTTTGTTCCGCATCTTTAGTTTTTTGATAAAAAAAAGACTCCAAACTTCTTCATATTGTAGTGTTATTGGATTTTGAAAAATTACAATAATACGTGAAAATCCATAGGGATTTCTAAAGTGGTTCCATTGCCGAACACGGAATAATTGAGCATAATTAACTGAAAATACTTTTATTGCCATAATATCCTAAACCAAATACATAAATGTTAAGGAAGAATTTTTAAAATTGGAACAATATTAAATTTATAGTAAAACAATCAAGTTTTGAAGTAAATATTAGAAGAACATGAGATGCTATAAACATTTGAATAAAATATAATTATTAAATAAACAAATATGGACTTTACCACTTGAAATGCAGAAATGTTTCTTTGTAAATTCAAAATTACTTGAGTTTGCCTTTGATGTGAGAGAAATGTGCCTTTGTTTTGAAAAAACCCTTGAATTTATTTTAATGGTGGAATAGTGAGAGTTTGAGAGTAATAAGTTTTATGCTGATTTTGCTTATTTATATTCGTAAAAGTGCCATGAGTGACATGATAAATCTGAAAAAAATCAATATTTCAGATACTTATAATTTTATTAGATATGTATAGGCTGGGATACATATATACATATATATAATAAAGATATTCATAAAGCAAAATCCAACTATATATTGATTATAATATATTTGAAAAATTAAATCTTGTACATTATTTTTACTTTATTTTATAAGTAGGGGTTATGATATATATTTGATAAATTACAGATAGTTTTAAACACTAAAACTGCCAATTTTGAATAAACGACATCAATATTTTATTATATATATTAAAATGGCGTGTGTTTATAAAATGACCAATAATTTTGAGTTTTTTGTTTTATTCAGATAATTATTATTTTATTAGATACGTATAGGCTATGATATATATTTATCTATATATATAATAGTGATATTCATAAAGTGAAATCTAGCTATATATATTGATTATAATTATCTGAAAAATTAAATGTTGAAGATTATTTTCAGTTTATTTTATAAGTAGGCCAATTTTGAATAAAAAGCACCAAAATTTTATTATAATATATTTGAAAAATTAAATATTGAAGATTATTGTTAGTTTATTTCATAAGTAGGGGTTATGATGTACATTTGATGATTTAGAGATATTTTTAAACATTAAAATGGCGTGTGTTTATAAGATGAGTAGCCATTTTGAGTTTTTGGTATATATATATTATTTAATATATTTGACTCAAAACATTGGCATCTATAGCAAGAGCAACTGTTTTTTTATATTATTTGATAAATTTAATCATTATTTGATATATTTGCTATTAGAAGTATATTTAAATTAAAACACTTGCATATATTGCAAAATCACATGTTTAGTCTCTTAGGATCAAAGGATTTTGAACTTTAACTAATTGAAGTTTCTCTGAATTTCAGAATTTTTTAACTTTTTTTAAAGAAGAACAAAATTGGATGTTAACACTTTCTATGTATTAACGCAAACACTTAAACTTCTTTCCTTGAACTTGAATTCCTTCTACTTTTGGTGAGGAGAATGATTGTGACATTTTCTTGTGTTGCATGATTGTGACTTGCATAATTGAAAATGAATTTCTTTATTCAATAAAAAAAAGGGCGAGATAAGAAAAACTAAATTGTTCATCTTAAATTTTAGATCGTGTTGCTCTACACTCAATAACTTGTTGGCTTTCTGAAAAAGAAAATCTTTGATCTTCAAGAAAAGATATTGATCTTATAGGACTTTCTCTTGATTGTTAGTGTATATTTATATATATATATATATATATGATGATTAAACAAATTGCAGATAAAGCTTGCCGCTATAGATTAGATTTGGTTGTCAATTTTGTTTTCTAGGACATTGCAGCAGCATTAAGAAGAGCTGTTGGTCTATGTTTATTGTTAAATTGATAGTTTGTTATCTTGTTAAGGAAGTTAATTAGAAGATTGTTTTATTAGAACCTAAGGAAGAATGATGAAATAGTTCATACAAAAAATAGCTGAAAAATAACTAAAAAAACTAAAATAAATAACTGAATAAAAACTAAAATAAAGTAATTATTGCAGCAGCATTAAGAAGAGCTATTTTTACTATGTTTATAGTTAGATTGATAATTTGTTATCTTATTAAGGAAGTTGATGAGAAGATTGTTTTATTAGAACCTAATGAAGAATGATGAAATAGTTCACACAAAAAGAAGCTGAAAAATAACTAAAAAACTAAAATAAGTAACTGAATAAAAACCTAAAATAAAGTAACTAGCTAAAATGAAAATGTGAAAGAACTAAATAAACACTAAAACACTTCTTATGCGTTATTTATGACTGATTCAATCTCTTGAATTAATGAATCATAAGCTGCATAGTCTCTTCTTTTTCCTTCACATGTTTCTCGACACCACAGCTCAATGTTCTTGCACTTCTCAAAGATCCATTTGCCAGTTTCAGAAATGGTACCTTCTTGTTCTTTCTCAAAATACTTTTTAAATATTTTTTGGATCTCTTTGTATTGATTTTTGATCTCTTCTAATTCTTCTCTAATTTTTTCTAGCTTTTTGATCAAGTCTCGCAGCAATAACAGATCATCCAACTTCTTGGGGGTCATATTTTTTACACGTTTGCTCGTAAAATTTCATGTATGATATTATATTATAATGTATATAATATTAGTTTTTATAATAGTAAATAGAGGATTATTGTAATAGTAAATAGCATTAGATAATAGTATTAGTTTTTGTAATAATAGTAAATAGAAGAATAACTTACTTGTAGATGATGAAGATGATGCGGCCATAGCAGAAGTAAGTTCTAGGAGTATAATATATTCTTGGAAACAACGATTCATACCAATATGGTTTTAGGAGCAGAATTGTTCATAATAATGAGTATTTATAATAGAAAGGTTATAGGAGATATATACCAAGATGTTTGATTTTAATTATGGAAGTATTTAATCAAGTAATTAGGGATATATAGAGTTTATATTTTAGATTAACATGTTTCTTTTTATTTTTTATTTTTTTTATAACTGAGATTAGTATATTTCCAGCAACATTTTGCCCAACTATACCCATATATTCGCCCATAAATTAGACAAAAATAAAGTATTTGAGTTTAATTAAAACTTTTCAACACAATTAATTGTTGTATATAACATTGTAAATAATCTGTTTTTTTTATAACCCAGATTACTGATATTTTAGGGCAAAATTTCGATCATAATATAGCAGAAAATAAGGAGTTTGAATTTAATTAAAACTTTTGAGTCCAATTCACCACAAATTTCCGTAAAAAAATAGGCAAAAATAAGGAAAATTTTTATTAATTATCTCTTATTTTAACTTTAGCAGAAAATAAGAAGTTTGAGTTTAATTAAAACTTTTGAGACCAATTCGCCACAAAATTTCTGTAAAAAAATAGATAGAAATAAGGGCAATTTTCATTAATTATCTCTTATTTTAACTTTTCAGCAGAAAATAAGGAGTTTGAGTTTAATTAGAACTTTTGAGGCCCATTCACCACAAAATTTCTGTAAAAAAATAGACAGAAATAAGGACAACTTTTATTAATTATCTCTTATTTTAACTTTTAGCAAAAATAAGGAGTTTGAGTTTAATTAAAACTTTTGAGGCCAATTTATTAATTATCTCTTATTTCTCTATTTTTTAAAATTTTTGCATGGGAAGGAAAAAGGAGAGAGTGCCACATGATGCTCTAATAGAGCTCAATATGATGTTGTTTTAATATATATATATATATATATATGTATAGATAGACTAGCAAAACAACCCATGCTATGCACGGGAACCCAATATCCAGTAAATAAATTAAAATTAATATTGAAAACAATAAAATTTAATAAAAGGTTAAAACAATTAAATATCTATGAAAATATAACATAAATGTTTAAAAATAAATACAATAAATGTATATAAGAATATAAAAGTTGTAGTCTACAATTGTCAATTTTAGAATAACTTAACAATCATAAATAATTTATAAAATATATTGTTTATAAAATTTTTGGTAATATTATAAAACCTAAACCACCTTCCAGATTTTACCCTCTATGCTAAAAAAAAATTAAATACATATGTATACTTTATCCGGTCATGATCACCTTCCATATCTGCACCGGTGAAGCCTTTTAGTATAGGCGATGTCTTCCCAAAACTCAAACACACTTTCAAGGCATTCCTACTTTTTTTTTTCTCGAATGCTTTTTCTTTCCACACCACGCCCTTCTTTTACTATTTTACTTCACTCGGGTATTCCACTACACTAAGACGATAGAAGTCGGGATTTGTGTCCTACCCCGCATTTATCTTCTATACACTACGAATAAGATACAATTATTTTAGTGGATAAATATAAAATATAAGATGGTCGTATTTCATATTAAAGTTTCATAACTTAAAAATATATTATTATGTCATTGTTCAGCAGAGTTCCTTCCTTAAGGAATAAATAAATGCACACAGAAAAGGAACAAATCTTAAAACAAATATTATGAAAAAAAACATCCCCAAAAACGAAAAAAAATTACTTGGATGTTTCAATGGGGCAAGAAGCCTTTTTTTGTCCAAATAAAATAATTTATATATTAAAGTGGACTACATGTGTGCAGCTATTGTTATGTTGAATGTTTTAATAAGCAATTATATTCTTATGTACTTCTTATTTTTCTTTTTTAAATCATTACTTCATGAGATGAAGAAGATAAGCCGCACCTAAAATTTATCCTCATTAGAAAGTTAGTTTAGAGATAGTTTGAATATGAAAAAATAACAGAAGATTTGGGGGAGTTAGGGAGTGGTTAAGGAATGTATTTTTCAATGTTTGAATATGAGAGAAACGTTTGTGTAGGTGATGAATGAGTTCAATTCCTAAAAATAGATTTTTTAATTTTAAAAATAGATCTAAGTTAATTAGAACAAACCAATGCGCTATATTATTTTAATTTGTTAAAAAATTAAAAATCTAAAAAAATAGTATCCAATTTTTAAGGATGTAGGGGAGGAGAGAAAAAAAGTGTTATTTAAATATAGATGGTAAAGATAGAATAGACTTATAAGAGGTAGAGATTTAGTTTCTAGCCCCAAAAAAAAAGTAGAAATTTAGATGATTTAGGATTAACCTACATGAAAAAATAAAATAAAAGCCAATCAAAGTGAGGGAGAATATGGGTTTTTCTTTCTTTTTTTTTTTTTTTTTTTAAGAAAGAATGTGGGGGTTATAGTTAGTGGTAATAAGTTAGGATTAAAATTAACCAATGAAAATTTTTGTCTAACAAAATAAATAAAAAATTTTGAAAAATAGAATGAAAGGTTAAAAATATTTAGGAGAAGAGAGAAGATAAAGTTTATTTTAATATAGTATATAGCATAGTATAGATTAATTTACGAAAAGAAAAAGATCTTTTGGAAAGTTAGCTTGTGACTTATCATGTGTAAAACTACACGTGTTGAGATTGTAAAATAAGTGAACAAGAAATGGCATATTATATTATAGGAATCTAAGATTTTCAATAGAAAATTTAAAAAGAAAAAATGAATGAAGCCTCCTTTGCAACTGCTAGTATCGTCTTATCCATGTTTTCATATATTTTTAAATATATATTTTTATAATAATTTTATTAATATAATTTCATATAATAAGAATAAATTTTAAATTTTTTAAAGAAAATTATTACTAAAAAATAGAGTAGATAATCCTGAAAGCATGTCTTAATATATAACGAATAAAGGCACATAAATTAGACCCTATGTGTCCTGAAATTATATGAACCGCCTTAACCTTGTTTAATTTTCCATATTTGGCAGTACTGATGAAGTCCTTTCCGCTTCAATTATAGTATAAATGTCTCTCATCATGACAATGCATATTGTCGCCTCTCAACTTCTGCGACCACTTGACTTGTGCCTGTGACTATCCATATTTTCTCGACATGTCGAAAATTTAATGCTCCTCCATTTAATATGATATTATTTTTTCTCTGCAAAATGAATCCATTTTAATGAGTATTTGTGGAATGTGGCAAAATATTGTATTTTCCATGTTATTCACAATATGTTTGTAACACTTGAATACTTTTATGTACAAACATAATTTTTTTTCTTTTTGGTTATTTTTCAAGAAGAATAGCGAGTGAGAATGAAAAAAGACATTAATCTTCCAATTCTCATAGCATGAAGGGGAAGGGAAATAAAGATCACATTCCACTCACTACAAAAATACTGCCAAATGGTAACGACAACTTCTGTCGCAACACCATTGCAAAAAGTCAACATGCGACGGCCAGGCGACAGAAATCGTCGATCACCATACGGTCGCAAGCAACAGATATTCAACTGCAGGCTAAAATAGTGATGGATTAGTGACGGTGACGCGCTAAGATTTGTTTGCGATAGAATTTTGGACGTGACAAAACTGCAACAAGTGGTCGTCACAAATCCGTCGAAAGTAATGTGATCGAAGTTCCGTTGCAATTCCGTCACCTGCATGATTTTTTTTATATAAGCTGTTTATTTCTAGATTAAACCACCTTAAAAATAAAAAATATATATCAACAAATACCAACTGCACAACAAACAAATATTTCATAATGAACAATCAAACATTAAAAGCAAAGTATATACATAAAAACCACAAATGATTCGTCATTGACTATACTATAATAAACAAACATATACATATATATGTCAAATGTTCAAAATATATAAATACGTACTAAAAAGCATAGCAATCTAACTAGATGGAGGGATCTCCTCATCCCAGCTCCCTCATCCTTGCCATCGTGACCGCCGTGGCCGTTCGTCTCACCGACCTCACGATCAGACATTCGCCATTAAAGAGACGGCTCGTGAGGTGGTATCTGCCAAGCATCAAGTCCCATATTACAGACGTTCTGGACAGCCCACTCATGGATGACATAATGCGAGTAGCTAATCCTCCTCTCCCACACTCTTGCTCCATCATCTCATTAAAGATTTGACGATTGATGGTAACCATATGCTCCTCATAACCAATAAGGAATGAGCGGCCTCTAATGATAGTATGCTGGGACTGAGTGTGCAAACGGGAAAACTCTGCTACACTGAAGCCATAGGCGTGCCCCTCCTTTAGCCTATCATTGAGCTCCAGCATCAACTCGTGGCAAGTGGGCATTGGGGCACCAGTAGTCTTACGCTCATGTTCCCTCTGCTCTTTAAGCTTGTAAAATTTATCCTGAAATTAAGAAACCATATTACAAATAAACGAATATATAACATAAGATTAGATTTTGAACATTTGTCGATTGTACGAGGATGTTGGAGAAGGCACCTTCAGAAGCCATAGTAGAGTCATGAGCTGTTAGGATATCCCGAGCGATCCTAGATAGGAAGGATGTTGTGCCGAATTGGTCTTCCACCATCCAAGTATGTCGAAATTATCTGAACGATGCTCAACCCGAGTGGCCTATTCGTATATAGACAACTCGGTTAGAGTTGTTCTCATAGATGATGAACTCAGGTCACAGAGACCATATATGTCCATTATATATCCATATCCTTCTTCTTGACTTGAAGAAGATGACATTTCTTGATGTGAATCGGTTTGACATGCAAGAACATCAAGGAGTTGTGACAAAAGCCAAGGCAAAACAACTAAAGAGTCACAAGGATCAAATTGAGCAAGAGAAGTTTCAAGGGCTAAATTTTGAAGTCCAAAACTTTATGGGGCGATATGTTAAGTTTTAAATAAGTTAAAAATTGGAAATTTATCTTGATAGATGATTGGAAGATGCCTTAAATTTGGGGCTTAATTTTGGGGTTTAAATTTATGGTGCTTAATTTTGGGCTGAAAATATGAGAGGGAAACATTCCTAATCCTTTTTCCCTCAAGTTTCTATAAATATGTAGTCTTCCATTTTGTAAAGGCTAATCAAGAAATATTTCAAAGCAAAGGTTCTTCTCTTAGTATTCTTAGTTTTTAGCTTAGTTTTTTTTTTCTATATTCTCAAGGGTGAACTTCCTTGAAAGAAAAATCACTTTGAAGACTTCTTGAAAGTTCCAAGAGCTTCAAGGTTGATCATCAAAACTTTGTTCATACTAGTTACTACACTCTTCTAGAAAACTAGTCTTGAGGTCTCTTCTTGTTTCATTGAAGTCTAAGGTTCAAAATAACTTAGGTTGCTTGAACTTTGAAGAAAATATTTTGTTTAAAACCTTCTTGAGGTCTTGGATTTAATATATCCAAGGTTTCTAGAAGTTTAACATTTTCAAGTCCTATCAAAGGCACTTTCTTTTCTACTTTTTACACTTGTTTGTTCGTTCTCTCTCTCACTTCTTGGATGAAATTTTATGCTCTTGAAGATCATTCCACATCACCTCTCCATATTGTGAATGACCTGCACTTGCACTTGCACTCGAGCTCTATGTTTCACTTTCTTTCGAATAGAGAACGAATAAGTTTTTCATAGTTTGTGATGCATCCCTTTTATTTTGTTGTCATTTCTTTGGAGAGTAAAAGATGAATCAAAGCGAGTATCCAAACATTAAACGTTCAAACCCCTCACTTTTAAACCGAGGGTCTAAAATCAAAGCAACACAATATATGACAGGAAAATTTTCGTAATACTTTAATAAACAATTTCCATATCAAACATCATAGGACTATTTATTTCATGTGGTCTAAATTCTCTAGAAACACTTGCAACTTTTATTATTGTGGAAGGCATGTGATGAGTAGTGAGGTACTATTATCCAGATAAAAGTTAAGTTGATTGTGCAAAAGTTTTTAAATAGAACAAATAACTACAACTTCACCAAAAACATTTGAATCAAGTGGTGGTCCATCATTTGCTAGTGTAAATTCAATAATTTGTTGTTTATAAGGAAAACAAGTTTGTAATATATCTAAAGTTGAGTTCCATCTTGTAGTAACATCTATATCAGAAACTTTATAAGGTTCTTTTTATTCTATACAAAGTGATTTAAAGTGTTGTCATCTAGATCCGAAAGATCTAACGAACTTTGTTAAATATCTAATCGTATTTGTAACATGTTCAACATTTGAATAATCGTCTTGTACACACAAATTCAAATATATGACATGCACATCTAATATTAAATAACTTTCTATCTAAAATTGGTCTAAATTATTTTTCAAACTTGAAACTGAAGAATTATTATTTGAAGCGTTATCAAAAGAGATAGAAAAAATTATGTTATCAATTCTATAATCACGACATGTTTGAGAAATATTTCGTACTATATTTGCTCCAGTATGTGGAACTTCAATTTTTTTCGTTTAAATGCCAATTTTCATCGACCAAATAACATGTAATGCAAGAAAAATATTTAGTAGTAACAGCTATCCAAGAATCACGAGTAAGCGAAAAATTACCAGGAACATATTCAAAAATTGCAACTAGCGAGTTTTTTTCTTCTTGAAAAGTCTTAAGAATTTCCCTCCTAAGTGAAGTTCTATGAAATCCCTATAAGCCGGTTGAAGTGCAACTTCTACTAATCTCACAAATGAATTATTAGAAAGTAATGATAAAGGAAGTCTACCAATTGCCACCTACATAACTATTTCTCTTTTTACTAACTCATTATTATATTTAAAAGTTGTCATTGCATTTCCGGATGCACTAGCCAAAAGTTATTTTTGTGTAGTTAAATCTACAAAATGAGAAGAATGAACACGTTGTATATGTCTTTTAAGTGTACCAGTGTCATTGTTAGTCTAATGTGCAAAATCCGTTTAACAAAGTTTACATTTAGTGTTATTATTACTCATCCTCTTGAAAACACTCAAAACAATAGATTTTTTTCTACTACTACTACCCACTAGATGCGATATTGGAAGGAGGAAGCATCTCATTTTCTTTATTTTGTTGTTCATTTTCATTATCAAAGTGTACTGTGTGGGAAGAAGCATGTCTTGAAGATAAATCCATAATAATAAGTAATAATTAATAATAAAAGTGAACAAATTTAAGAATTAAATAAATCAAGTAAACAAATAATTATTTAAAACTAAATAAAGAAATTATAATAAATAAAATAACAAATAAGTATTAAAAAACTAAATAAATATATTATAGTAAATAAAGTAAACAAATAATTATTTAAAACTAATAAAGTCCCAAAATATGGTAAATAAACAAATTAACCTAAATTAAGGTAAAGAAAGCAAATTATCAATCATGAATTCGGAAGTCCAAAGAAGAATTGAAGAAGATTTGATTTTTCCCGAATTTTCCTTGATTCCTTCTTCCTCTGAATTTTGAACAAATGGAAAACCTACAAAAATATTTGATTATTGAGAGTTAATAGAGTTTAGAGAGATTAAGGAGTTTAAGAGAAGATAGAAGAGAGAATGAGTGGTTTTTTGGTGTGAGGAATGAATTGGTTTAGGGGGGTATTTATAGTAAAAAAAGTAAAAAAGAAAAAAAAAAACTGGTCGATTTTTTAAAAATATTAGACCGTTGGATCTACACAGTCAGATGACCTAGATCGTTACATGTCAACAGTCAAACCATCTGAATCGTTGAGATAAAAAAATTAGATCATGTGGGCCGTTGATCTACAATAGTGCACGAAGCAAGGGATAAAAACCTGCAATGGTTAGAAGCCTTCAAATGTTCTTTTGTGCAACTAGGGCGTGGGTTGGACCAAGGTCTTATTCGGGGGTTGCCTGAAATTTTAATGGCTAGGGCCGGTTTCGGACTTGATATGGATCATTTTGGACCTAGGTCGTGGTTCACAAAATCAAAGTCCAGCACGGACCACTCTCTTTAGACCTGGTCGGGCCTGACGGATATGTCGGCAAGTTTGGCCTAGTGGCTATCCCTGCTTTTCTCTAACTAAAGCTTGTCTGAATCAAATAGATCCTTTGTTATTAAATTATCTGTTGTATCTATTCCTAAAGTGTGTAGGAAGCCTTAGTGGACCCATGGTGGAAAGCCGGTATGAAAGAGGAAATGAGGTCCTTACAAAAGAATGAAACATGAGATATTGTTGAATGTCCACCTGGAAAGAAGTTAGCGGGATACAGATGGGTCTATTCAGTGAAACATAAAGCTGATACTACCATTGAACGCTTTAAGGCGAGACTAGTAGCAAAAGGGTACACTTAGACTTATGGGGTTAATTACTCCGGGACTTTTGCTCTTGTAGCTAAGATTAATACTGTCAGAGTATTGTTATTATTAGCTGCAAATCTGGATTGGCCCTTGAGACAATTTGATATGAAATATGCTTTCTTGCATGGGTAGCTGACAGAAGAAATATATATGAATCCCCCACCAGGATGTACTGTGCCAAAAAACGAGAAGGGAAAGTTATGTAGATTGAAGAAGTCACTTTATGGACTGAAACAATCTCGAAGAACATGGTTCGGAAGATTCACAAAGTCCATGAGAGCGTTCAGGTATCATCAAAACAACTCAGATCATACCTTATTCTTAAAAAAGAATCAAGGTAAAATCACTGCTCTTATTATCTATGTTGATGATATGGGGCTCACAGGAAATGGCATAGAAGAAATGAAGTTACTGCAAGAATACTTGTCCAAGGAGTTTGAAATAAAGGATCTTGGCTCCTTAGAGCATTTTATTGGGATTGAAGTATCTCAATCAAAAAAGAGAATCTTTCTGTCCCAAAGAAAGTATATACTTGACTTGTTGAAGGAAATAGGAATGTCTACATGTCAACTTATTGATACACTAGTAGAGGAAGGATTGAAATTCTATGTTGAATCAAATCAAGTACCAGTTGACAAAGGGAGATATCAGAGGCTTGTTGGAAGGTTGATGTATTTAGCACATACAAGATCGGATCGTGCTTATGCTTTGAGTGTTGTAATACAGTTTATGCATAACCCTGGTGAAAAATATATGAATGGAGTCATGCGGATTTCAAGATACTTAAAAATTTGCTCCAGGAAAAGGGATAATGTTCACTAAGGAGGATTGGCAGAATGTAAGTATAAGTGTCTATATAGATGCCGATTGGGCTGGAGCAAATAAATGATAGAAGATCCACTTCAAGTTACTTTACTTTCGTAGGAGGCAACCTTGTCAAATGGAGAAGTAAGAAGTAGAATGTTGTTGCTCGATCAAGTGTAGAAGCTGAATTTAGAGGAATGACAATTGGAATTTTTGAAACTTTATGGCTAAGACTTCTATTATAGGATTTGATTTACTCGCCTAAAGATCCGATTAAGTTATTTTGTGGCAATAAAGCAAATGTGATATTGCTGACAGTCCTATTCAACACAATCGAACAAAGCATGTGTAGGCAGATTTTTCATCAAAGAAAAGTTGGACGACAAGGTTATTAAGCTGCCAAAGACTTCCTCATAAGATCAATTAGCTGACATTCTTACCAAGGCAGTTTCAAAGCAAATCTTCTTCAAGTGCCTTAGCAAGTTGTGCATCTACGACATCTACGACATCTACGTACCAACTTAAAGAGGAATGTTGAGATTTGTTTCCTATATTTTTTTTCATAATCTTGGAGATTTCTTCCTTGATTTCCAAGATTATGTATAATTAATAGTTTCTAAATTGTAATTTTTAATTCCCTAAGTACTGTAAATGTCCATAATAATAGGCTAGTGTATATCTATATATTTGTACAGAACCATTCGTTATGATTAATTTTGAATAGAATTAAAAACAAAAGTTTTGTTGTAATTCTTTCAAGTGGTTGATAACTGACAATGCTATTACTGTTTTTGATGTCTTTCGAAGCATCCATGACAATGTATCAACGACTGCACCACACATAGAATTAAAGTTGGACATCAGTAAAGCTTTTAATCGAGTAGAATGGCTCTTCTGGAAGAGCTGATACAGAAAACACTTACTAAGCCTTTGTTATGGGTTGTATCACAACTATATCATATTCCATATTGCTTAATGGCTCATGAGTTTGGGAAGATGATGGACAAAGAAATCAATGGTTTAAAGAGCCATTTAGAGGACAAAAGTAGTTTAATGTCAAGCTTACACAAGTGGAAGACCAAAGGAAGGAGCTAGATAACTTGAGAAAGAAAACAAGTATTTTAGGCAAAATAGGGAAACCGGTGCCACATTCTCAAACCAGCACCTGATCCGCAGTAGTTTTTTGTAAAATAGATTGTTGAGAGTTTCTTTGACTCATACTTAATGCCAGATTCAAATGCACGGCTGCGTTGACAAATTTTCCATTTTTTTTTTATATTTCAGCCCTAAAACTTTGCCAACTCATTTATTTTGCTTCAAGACTCCATTTTAAGTGTTTTGAAACTTATTTTCTATATGCGTAAGAGTCCTAAGACTCCTGGATTAGTAGTACTAATGAGTTAGTGTTTGGAATGTATAAATACCCCATAAACTCAAAAAAGGTCTCTTAAAGCATGGAAATGCACGAAAACCAATGAGGAAGCAAATGAGAGTGAGAGAAAAGTTGAGCAAGGAAATACTTGGGATGAAAATTGAAGAAAACAAGAGTAAAAATGCAAGAGAGGAAGAGTGTGCTAGTTTTTATCTTATAGAGCCACCTAGAGCTCATGTTCTAATGAGGTGACCGAATTAACCACTTTCTTTCTAGTGTTTTCTTTTCTTTTTGTTTTTGGTGCAGAAATTTGGAGCAAATAGCATGGAAAATGAAGGGAAGCTTTCGGGCATCTTCACAAAATCAATAAGCTTATTTTCTTCTTCCTCTTGTTTATGCTTTGAACTTTTCTTTAAAGAGATTACGTTGTTTCCTTATGCTTGCATTTGTGGTAAAGGTGCGTGGTTCCGTAACTACTTATGGTACATGTTTGGTAGAAAGCATTTAATTTTCGATTAATTTTCTGTCTCATAATTCTTTTGACCATGTTTCTAGAATAAAGGATCCCTTGTTGATCTATGAAACCTCTTTGGAAAAGGATCATTATTGTTTGAACTTAAATGTTTTTGAAGATATTCATGAGGTCACTAAAGAAAATCGTCTTGGATTTTTTATTCCTTGTCTTGTTGGCACGATTCCTTTATGTTGGATGTTATTTCTATATCTAAACCTTTTGATGAAAATGGAACTCTTCCAAGTGTTGATGCTTTGAATTTGGAAACTCCCTTGTGTGAGATGTCCTCGATATTATCTTTGAAACATGAGTTTTGTGGTACTTTGTTTTATCATCTAACTTTCAAAGAGTTTTTGAGGAAGTTGGTCTTTGGAGGAAACTATTGTTGTCATCCTTTGTTGAAGAAACCTTTTATGTCACCTTTGAAGGATTTGAATGAAAATGATTTTCTTACCATTGTTCTTTCTAAGAGTTTTGTGGAATGTGGCTTTACCAATAGGAGATTTAACACTTACAATGATCTTTATGCTTCATCGCCACTTCAAACGGGCACTCCGCCCCTTTTTGTTTGCGGTTTACCTTGCCTCCAGAGCTAGGGAACGCCTTCTGAAAAAAATCCTAAGCTTACATCAACCCATTGCGCGTGCTAGCCTAGCTAGCTAACGTTTTTCAGTTTGTTAGGTCCCATTAAATGAAAATCAGTTGGGGCCCTTAGAATCTAAGCCTTTTGAATAGAGAGTGATTCAATATATCGACAAAAACAAACAGGCAATCTTTCCGGATCCGCTCCGCCTAGCTGCACTTTTCAAAAGAGTCAGAAATGGAAATGTTGCTCCTTTGTAGATATCTTATTTTGCACATATGGATCACACATGGGAAAATTCTTTTGAGGTTTCATTGAATGAGAAAGTGGAAGGCTTTTGGCAATTTCATTTGTCATCTAG
Source organism: Catharanthus roseus (assembly GCA_028651295.1). Classification (NCBI taxonomy): domain Eukaryota; kingdom Viridiplantae; phylum Streptophyta; class Magnoliopsida; order Gentianales; family Apocynaceae; genus Catharanthus; species Catharanthus roseus. Next base: position 3,379,684 of record JAPQWS010000153.1, on the reverse strand, counting down.
AGATTTATTATGGAAAAATGCTGCTTCAAAGGGAACTCTAGATGAATTCAAAACTTTTTATTGCTTTCCTTCATATTTCAAAAAGAATTTTCTTGCTATCTATGATTGGTTCTTAAATTTGATTAAAATTGCATACTCCATGACTTTAATCATGCACAATTTTTAAATATCACCTACCTTTCCCTGAATATGTTTGCAAATAGCTTATTCTTAGTTTAGAGTTGTGTTTGCATGTGCTTGGGCTTATGGTGAAAACTTTCATTCTATGAGATTCTATGCTCGAAATGTTTCATATTATTTGAATCCAACAAGAGGCTTGGAAGCAAAGTTTTCTTTTGATTTCCAAACTTTAGTTGCACAATGTTTGAATTCCCATGAGCTTACCTTCCCTACGTTTCCACAATGCCTTATTAGTTCTATCTTCTGGAAATCTTGCTTGAACCTAATATGCCTTCGTTGCCATAAATGTGATGGATATCCTGCTATTTGGAGTACCTATGATTCTCTTAAATTCATTACTTTTTTTTATCTTAAAAGTATTGAATCGAGGATGAATCAAGCTAAATAAAGAGGGAATGATAGGAATCAAGTGACAAAAAGAAGATTTTTAAGTTCGTGATGAAGAAAAATAGAAGAAATCGAGCTTGGAGGGCTGGGAGGATAGCTAAGAGGTTGCATGAGCTTGCGAAGACGGTGAACAAAGAAATCAAAGGTTTAAAGGGCCCATTTGGAGGCCAAAAGTAGTGTAATGTCAAGCTTATACAAGTGGAAGACCAAAAGTTCGATGACTCAAGATAAGGAAAACAAGTGTTTTAGGTAAAAAAGGGAGAATCCGGTGCCAAATCCACGATAATTTTCAATACAAAAGATTCCCCAGAGTTTTTGCAACTCATACTTGAAGCTGGATTCAAATTTGTGGCTGCCTTGACAATTTTTTTCCAAATTTTTTACATTTCAGCCTTAAAACTTTTCCATCTTGTTTATTTGTCTTCAAGATTCTATTTTAAGTGTTTTTGATGATGGAGCCTTTGATGAATGGGGTTGGGGTTCTAGATGCCTTGTTGGTCTAGAGTTTCAATTTCTTCATTGAAGAAACTTTTCCTACTGTCCTTGTTGGGTTTTTAAGGCTAATTTCTTTAGGGATTTTTTAGGGAGCTATAACTTGAATTTTTCTCAAAGAGAGAGACCTCTAAATTGATCCTTTATCACTCCCTGTATTTTTTTACTTTATTCTCAAAGGGTTTCTTTGCGTTTTTGCGTGCAGCGAAAGAATCGAGAATGTTACAAGGATTTGAATTTAATTGAGGACCTACCATATATCTCATCTCTTTTTCGTAGACGATTCCCTATTGTTTGTAAGGGCGGGTCTCTCCCAGGCAGCCAAGCTTAAGGAAATCTTCTCAATCTACGAGATATATTTTGAAGACTATGAATTACAATAAGTCAAACGTCTATTTTGGCAAAGGAGCACCAGATACTCTAAAGTATGATATATGTCTATTCCTCCAATTGCGGAAGGAAGAGAAAGCAATAAAATTTGGGACTATCCTTCATGACTTGGAGATCCACAAAGGATACTTTTCAGCTATCTCCAAGACCGAGTGTGGAAAAAATTAAACAATTGGAAGAAGAACACTTTGTCCCAAGTAGTGAAAAATATTCTCATCAAATCTGTGTTCCAAGCAATACCGACCTATATACTATATCTATATTTCTCTTCCCTATCACTAAATCTTATCACTGGACTCATTCTCAACTTTTGGAGGTGTAGAGATGAAAAACATAAAAAAGATATGTTGGAAATCTTGGGCAAACCCTTGCAAGCCTAAAAATGCAAGGGGATTAGGGTTCAGAGATTTGGAGTCTTTTAACCTTGCATTACTCTGCAAACAAAGGCGGAGGATTGTTAAGCAACCTTTATCCTTGGTATTTAGAGTCTTACAGAAAAAGTACTACATGTTGAATGACTTTTCGTCTACCAATCTCAGGCATCATCCTTCTTATGTCTGGCAAAGCATTCTTCCAGCCATGCCATATTTTCTGCAAGGGATTTAATAGCGAATTGGTAATGGATATTTGGTTAATGTCTACGAGGCTAAATGGCTCACAACGCCACATTCTTTGAATCACTCTACCCCAGAGAATCTAATCACTGTTGATCGCATCCTAATGGTTTCCCGTCTCATTAATTTTGAGAAGGAGACTTGGAAGCAGAAGCTGATTAAACTACACTTTAATCCTTATGAGGCAGCTGAGATTCCAAAGGTGCCCTTATGCAATGCTTGGCCTCGAGACGAGCAAATCTGGGCCTATAATGAAATAGGGTAATTTATTATACGCTCTGCTTGCAAGCTGATTCTTGAAGCTAAGCATAGCCCCAATATTGAATAGTGTTCCTCCACTTCTAAAATAGAGAATTTTTGGACAAGCTTTTGGACTTTGTGTCCGACTCCAAAGGTTAGAGTTTTCATATGGCAAATGCATAAACATTCTTCCAACAACTAAAAACCTATTGAGGTAAGTACAATCCCTAAAGGCTTGCTGCAGCATATATCTAGAAAATGTAGAGATGCTATGGATGTGGTCTTTAGGTGTAGAGTATCTCAAGATATTTGGTTAATCTATCCTTTCTCTCACCTAATGGGAATGTTTTCTGGGACAAAAAGTATCCCTTCTTCAATCACTTCTTGAGCGCATGCTGGACTAGCTGGCTCAAGAAAGCTCCCTTTTGCTTATATTCTATACAGTATTTGGAACAGCAGGAATAGTATGTTGTTCCAACAAAAGCTCCCAAATCCTTCGCACATCACAACAAAAAATCATTGAAATATCAACGGCAGGATTTCATCAGTGATCCATCGCTGTTGACTGGTTACCGACAGAAAATGGTCAGTCTGTTAATTTTCATCGATAATCACAATCTCCAATGACAAAGTCATCGGTAAATGAACTTTTCGATGAAGTTTTTCACAAGTAATCGCCTGAAATGGAATAAATTATTTCCATCATTAAGTCTGTCTGTAAAGTACACCAACGAACTTACTGACGGCATTAAATTCCGTCAGTAATATTTACTGAAAACCCTACTGATGGATTTGAAGCAATTATTAACAAAAATAAAAAAATGGTTACCTACGAATGTATCGTTAGTAAGTCCATCGGTAAGAAAAAAAATTTTATATAATTTACAAAACAGATAAAAACTCCCTGAAAAACAATAAAATTCCCAACACAAACAATAATATTAAACGTTCAACATCATTAACAATGTTCATATAGATTACACTAAACATTCAATCTCAATAATATTAAACATATATATATATATATTTATTAACATCCTAATAAACAACGTAAGTAAACTGAAAATCAAATATCATGATCAGTCCTAGGATCATTGGAGGGCGGGGGGCATCATGAGTGCCGGGGGCACGAATAGAAGGAGAGGGAGTGGAGGAAGATTGAACCGGCATATCAAGGGCAGAGACCTCCGAGTTTGCAGTAGGCGCAGGCGATGAATATGTCAAGGCGCCGGTACCCATAGCCGCTCTGACGAGGTCCAACATCAATAGATGAGGAACATATACTAAATGATTCTGCTCCGTAAACTGCCTCATATACTCTTCGAAAACATTGGAGACGCTCGAAACAGCAGCCTCCACTCTCCGCAGCATATCTGCACAGCATGGCTTGATTGGAGATAATTATCTACAAGATGGGGCCGACTACTCTCAGCTCTTAGAATGAGCTGCCTACAATCCAGTTCCATATACACGTCTGTGGCTCACGCCTCCCACTACTATGGCCATAAGGGCAAGATCATCAGGCACAACTGTGCTTGTCGCAGCAGCCTCCTCCTCGACCTTCTTTTTCGCCTCGTGAACTCCCTCCTACAATATAAAATGTTAGGTAGATAATAATAACTTATACAATATTAATTAAATACACTTTAAAACATTAAAACAGTATATAAACTTAATTTTCACTGAACATACCTAGAACTCTTCTGAAGTAAAATCCACGTACTCCCTCTGCTTCTCTCCCGTCTGATTGTTGTGTAGCAACTCCAACTCCTTGCTCTTCGAGAATCTCTCAGCTAATATCACTTGCTACAAAATAACAATATATACTAAATAAACTTTACAATTAACTAACCGAAAGAGGTACATTAATGAAATTTAATACCTTCTTTGCGAGAGACTCGGCGAAGGAAATGGACCCACTGGTGTGTTTCCCAGATCCTCGTCTCCCTCGCTCCTCATTCTTATTCTTCTTATTCTTTTGGGATAGGGCTAGAAACCTCAGGCTTTCCAATAATCTAACATCATCTGCCAATGCCTCTCCTCAATCCATGAGGGCTGCTTACCATCTTTCCGAATGTCGCCCATCATATCCTTCATCCGAATGCTTGCCCTGTCCTCCTAAGCATCTCGGACCTTTGGGTAAGGCCGGGTTCTATACACATTGTTTCTGCATTTAATAAAAATTTGTAAGATTATTAAATTTATTATTAGAAAAAACTAAACCCATAAAAAAAATTTGAACTTTGATTCATTAACCTGGAACTCTCCGAACCACAAATCCCCGAACCTCCGGAGGGAACTAACTCCATGTTTTGTATCCCCCCACGAACTTCTCATGGAATATAGAAGTGATAGTAGTGCCGACTCTAAAAAATGGATGCAATCTGTTACACAGAGATAGGGTTAGTATATATTATAGTTTAATAACGACAAGTATATAAAGTAAATTAAACTTACTAAGCTACAATCAACTCCAACTACTCCGAGGGTCACTGGGAGGCTTCTTGGCTTCTTCCAAACCACGGGAGCCTCAGAAGAAGTAGACGGCTATGTGACCAGCTGGGTAGATGTCGTGGGAGCCTTCAGAATTGAGGTCAACTGCGTCTGTGTTGGAAGGGGTGTGAGGGACTGAGAAGGCAGCAACAAAGACAAAACCACTACATTGGGTGTGGTAGATGGCGTGGGAGCAATAGGTGGCGGTAGCTCCTCTCGGGATGTGCTAACAACCTCATCATACTTTCTCTTCCGTCCACGTGCCATCGAACTTGTGATATCTGCATAATAATTATAAGTATAATCATATTTTATATAACATAAGTCGCAAGAATACGACATAATAAAATTTTTAATAAACTTTTATAAACTTTACTAAACTTTTTATCATGAATAATACGATGAAATAAACTTTTTATTAATATGAATAATATGACGATTTAATAATATGATATAATCTTAATATTCATTTTTAATATAAGTCATTACAAAAAAATCTAAGTTTTTTATAAGTTTAGAAGCATGTTGGCAGATTTTTCCTGTATTATGGATATTTTCCAATACGAAAGAGTGAAGGCTCCCCCGTTAAACAAAATTTAAACTATAAAAGTCAGGGCTTCCCTGTAAAGGAATATTTAAACTTAAAAAGTCAGGGCTTCCCCGTAAAGCAATATTTAAACTAAAATACATACCTCAACCGTGTATATGAAAGAGAATACCCACCAAAGTCCTCACAAACAAAACTATAAGAAAAGAAGGGAATAACATTAAATTACACTAGTTAAGTTTAATTTAAAGTCCTAAACTCAAAATAAACCTCATTGTCACATATATTTCGTACAATTTTTAAACTAAAAGACATACCTGAACCGTGTCTATGATAGAGAATACGTCGACCAAAATCCTCGCACGTAATACTGTAAGAAAAAAAGAGAATTAGATTAAGTAAAATGATTCAAGTGTATATCTAAGTATAATCATAAAAGTAAAATGCTTAAAAAAGTGTAATCGCATAAGTATCAACATAACTTATTAATCATATAAGTATAATATTCATAAAATTTTCTAAGTGTTGGAATGATCATCCGAATCATCATTGGAATTATCATCGTCATATTCCTCGATTTCTTCATCAGAATCTTCATATGAATCCTATTCTATCTCAATTTCATCATTTTGTAACTCCTCAAAATATGTCTCAAAGTCGATATCAACCTCTTCCGATGAACAGGACTCATAGACGAGAGGTCCAACATCTTCAATCATTGCATCTATTGTCAAAGCTTCGTTATTGTCCACGTTCTCTCGGAATACATCATCTTAGACTGATACATCTATTACTCAGGGTCGATATTTCATTAAACTAATCCGGTCGATCTCAGTCTTTTAGAGCCAGAATATGGGAGAATGACACTTGCTCTGCTTGATGAGCTAAAATGAAAAAAATCGTATCCTACATATCTCCGATCTTTGTGCAACTCCACAATTTTATACTGAGGATGAATCGTCATTCCTTGATCTGAAGAAACAAACCAATCACAAACTAACAGCAAAGTCTTTTGAATTAGTGTAAATGGCAGCTCTACCTCAACTATTTCTTTTAAAACACCTTAATAATTTGGTTTCACATATACACAAAAATTACAAGTTTTTCCCCTCCTCACCCCTATCTCTTGTGTAAAACTGAAACCCATACACAATGCAACCGGATAGATTTTTCAGAAGTTGACTATACTGTTTCATGGGATTGTACATCTGTATAAACCGAAACACGTTTGTTAATTAAATGAGTAAATAACATTAATTAAATTTGAATGCATTTAAATAGATTAACTTACTTCAATTCTAAACCATTCTTCGAATCCCTCGCTTATTTTCTTTTGAATTTCATTATCTGTTACAATTTGAATTGACATTCTTAGTTCCGATTCATATTTCCTGCATTTTATAAATTTAAATCAAATCTTACAAGATATATGTATATTAAATGTGTATTAAGTTTGCAACGTCTATTAACTTACCGAAGATAAGTTTCCACTTCCTTGCAATTAAGGAGGATAGAATTCTTTACTACTTTAAATTCCTGTTCGCCAACATTCTTATTTCCGATGCACTGAATTTTTGTCCTTGTTGATTACATATTGATAGAACCTCACCCTCATGTAGAGGATTCCCGATATTATCATTTCATGTTACGCTTTTGGGGGGGGGGATAGGTACGCTTTCTTTAAAGTAAAAGCTGAAGAATATTGCGGCCTCCTCGAACAATTAAGCATGCATATTGATCCCTCAACCTCTGCCTTATTTTTTATTGTCTTCCTTATATGGTGCAAGTACTTAATATATTGTAAGTATAAATGAATTAGTTATATAATTTAATTAAAATGACGTTTAATTTAAGTAAAGTTACGGTTTTCACCTCTTGAATAAGTACATCCACATGTATTGGACCCTCGCCTAATACGACAAATGAGTCATCAAATGCTCCATGACAACGAAAAAGCTCAGAGGGAATATCCATTCTAACTTACATATCAAAATAAGAATACTTTCCTCTGATTTACACATATGAGACTCACTTATTTTCGAGGCACATAAGTTATGGTAGAAAAGACTCAACTTAGCCAAACAACTGCACATCTGCGACAGAAGGAGCTCTCTAAAGGCAATAGGCATCAGCCGTTCCATGAACACGTGACAATCATAACTTTTCATGCCGGTCAACTTCATTTCTTTATAATCAACACATCTGGCCAAGTTTGATGTATATCCATCTGGCAGTTACAGTTCTTTAACCCAATCAAGCACCATTTTCTTTTGATCCTTAGTCAAGCTATAATATGTCGTTAGCTTCGGAGCACTTACCCCCACTGCTCTCTTCCATCAATAAGTCTGGTCTGTTGTAATATAAACTTAGGTCTTCTCTAGCCTTGATATTATCTTTTGACTTCCCTTTCACATCTATACTAGTGTTAAACACATTATCAAACACATTCTTCTCATTATGCATCATTTCAATATTATGACGAACTAAAAGGGTACACCAATAAGGAAGATCCCAAAATACACTCCTCCTTGTCCAGTTGTGAACCTTCCTCCTACCATCTTCCTTGCCAAATTCCTTTTTTGTTTCGATGATCTTTGGAAAGTTTTGGACTCTTTCCTATATCCGTTCTCCCAAAAGTCTTGGTGACGTTGACGAGCGGTCTTCACCTATACTCCTCTTGAAAGACCTTGAATTTTGTCTAAATTGATCATCTAGTGGAAAGAAATATCGATGACAATCGAACCAAGATTATTTTTCCACCATTTTGCAAACAAAAAAACCGTGTCTGTTCCATGCAATATGGAAAAGCCAACGTCCCCGCTGTACTCCAACCGCTCAACATACCGTATGTTGAGAAGTCACTAACCATCCAAAGAAGTGCAGCCTATATTTGGAAATTTTATTTATTTGATATGTCTCATAAGTAATGGTCCCAACATCCCACAACTCATTTAATTCTTCTATTAATGGTGGCAAATAAGCATCCAAGTTGCTTTTTGGATTTCTCGGACTTGGTATGAGAATTGTCAATAAGGTTACCTCTTTTTTATACACATCTAAGGTGGAAAGTTATACGACGTTACTATTACTGGCCACGAAGAGTATGTCTTTCCTGCCATTCCAAAAGGTGAAAACCCATCAGTAAACAAGCCAAGTCTCATGTTTCTTGTTTCTGCCGAAAAATCAGAGTAAATCCTATCAACATATTTCCAAGCTTCTCTATCACTAAGATGGCTCATCACATCCGGCTCCTGTGAGCTTTCAGAATGCTATTTCATGTGTTCGGTAGTTCTTTTCAAGGCATACAGTCTTCACAATCTAGGAGTTAACTAAAAGTAAAACATTATCTTCACCAACCTCTTCGGCACAAGTTTCCTCTTCTTCCCTCTCTTCTTCCTACTTATCTTGTACCGGTGACTCCCACAAAACTTATATTCCGTTCTATCAGAGTCCTCCTTCCAATACAGCATAAAACTATTGACACACACATCAATCCTTTGCACGAGAAATCTTAATCCTGCTAATAATTTCTACCGTTGCGTACCAATCTTTGAGCATATGATTGTCTGGAGGCAAATACTTCTTTATATATGCACAAATATCATCGTATGACTTTTAAGTCCATTAGTTCTCAAACTTAATGTACAATAACTCCACAATCGCAAATAAAACTAAATTTCTATCATCATCAACTAACGTTGTCTCCACCACTTTTAACATTTCAAAACAATTTTTTGCCTCAGAATTAGGTGGCTCTTCATGATTCATTTCTTCTTGAGGGAAAAATTTCGGACAGCTGCATCAAATATCAACTCACGATATGAGTTGCTTTCAGACGACATTGACCATGAATTTTCTACCTCAACATTTGACCTTGTTGTACTAGCTAATTCCGCACGAAGAAGTTCCTCATCATGTGGCCACATTTATTCACCATGAGCTGTCCAATTATGATATAAAGGCACAAAACCCCACTTCAAAAGATGTTCCCTCACAGCTTTGGAAAGTATAAACTTCTTATTTTTACACTTTGAACACGAACACCTAATCTCATTTTCACGCCCATTGTTCGTTTCAAGACAACGACGAACAAAAAAATCTAACCCTTTAATAAATTCACTTGTAAGACCTTTAATCCCGAACCCTCTTTCTCTATTCATCCAACTACGATTTGGTATATTCTTCATAGCTTCTAAGGATCATTAACAGAAGAAATAATGTTAGTTGTTATTCTAAGTTACGATTAAATCTTTAAACTTTAGACATACCACAAAATCTTATAATCTTTACAAACAATGATTTAAAGGTTCAATCGTTTATAATATTTAGGAACACATGAGAAAGGAAGTGAACAAAAGTCTTTCGAAAAGTCGAAGGAATTTCTCAAGTTTATCGTCATCAAAATAGTTTCATTTTATGTTTTATTGTAATGATCTTAGTTTTTATAGGTTTAGAAAGATTTCAACATATTTTTCCCATGTTATGGACAATTTCCAAGTACACAGGTCACAGGACAAGGCAACAAACACATACCAAACAAAATATGAAGAGTTAGGGCTCCCCGTAAAACAAAACCAAAATATAATTAAACACATACCTCTAATGTGTATATGATGGAAAATATGTCACCGAAAATCTCACGAACAAAAATATAAGAAAAAAAGTGTACAATAACTTTTTAGCACCAAAATTGATAATATCAGGAATTTGTATATAATAATATACATCTATCCCTCAAAAAATTTTTATCTTTTGAAGAGGTCCTAAAATTCTTCCAAGTATCAAAGATTCTTTAACAATTACTCAAAAAAAAAATATCAAAGATTCGGAGCATGCAAAAACCATAGCCATTCGAAGAGGGCTCATGCTTCAAGAAAGATTTGGATATTCCAATTTAATTCTAGAGAATGAATGCAAAAGTATTATTGATCCTCTCCCGTCTCGCTCTAGAGAACTCGATCATTTAGGGCATACTCACAAGTAAATTTATGTTCTGGTAGACAGATTTAATGTTATCTTATCTTTTGATAAGTGCGGGGCCGATGTACTGATACACCTACTAGCTAATAAGCTAGTCTCCAATTACCCCTCTAATATGTGAATAGAGATAGTGACATATGTAATTTTTTATGTTGTTCAAACTCTCAAATAGATTTAACATAATATATTTCCTTTTTTCCCTAAAAAAACTAAAATTCCCTACTTTTCCCAAATAAAATATAATCCAAGTTGGGCCAAAATTATTCTTCTAACAGTTCCATAGCTGTTAGTTGCCTTACATTTGGTACTCCGAATGACTTCTCTTGTAAGGACAATTTCTACCCTTTAAGCAGGGGAGGATAGTTATCAAAATAAAAGGTGAATCAAATCGTAATTACTTTATTGTAGTATCCAAAAGAAGAATCCAAAAGTAAGACAAAAAGTGGATAAAAAAGCAGAAGAGAAAGATATTGTGATCCATGGGAATTAATGTATATCTTCGTCTTCATAACTCTTGATTTGCAGCCACTCGGTTCTCGAAAAATGGTCCACTCTCAAAAATTCTATGCACTAAGCCACATATCTCCATTGATCCTGCCTTCCCTTCGGCTGCCCCTACCCCAGCCCAGACCCATATCGCCATATGGTTGGCCTCGACATTTTAACTCTTTTTTTCTTTTTCTTTTTTTTTTTTTTTGGCTAAATAACATTTTAACTGTTTCAGTACCTACATTTCGACTCTCAGTTTAGGATTTGTATTTTTCTACAGATAATTTAATTTTTATAAAGTTTTAAAAAGATGAAAATATTAAATACAACTACTCAATTTATTCACACTCAGAGCTAGTTCAATAAATTTAAAATTTGAAAACAAACAAAGGTTTGAAAGGTTTAAATTCTAATTTCTGATATGAATAATTTGAATGTTTGGATCTAAAAGTTAAAATATGAATCTGAAAATTGGATAATTAATATTTAATGATTATTTTTCATTAAACTATGAACTGAAAATTTAATTTTACTTTTTTATTTGAAAAATTATTACAAAAAGAGTTTTCTTAAACATGTTTAATATAACTTATAAAATAATTATATTATAAAATATTGTATTAGCAAAAATAAAATTTATGACTGCAACTAAATATATTGTAAATAATTAAATAATCTGAATTTAATAATTTGTAAAATTCGCTACTAAAATTCTTTTAAAAAATTAAATACTTAATAATATATTATTAAATACTATTTAATTCAATAAATAGCTAATTAATTAATTATAAACACTAAATTACATTATTAAACAAGTCCATAATCACGTTCTTAAAAAAATTTAATTTCAATCCATTTATAAAATGTTGCTCATCAGGCTCAAAATTTTGCTCCAATACCCATTTCAGGAATGAGTGGAAACACGTATACAAAAGGTAGAAAGGTAAATAATAAAAATAATATAAAGAAAATCCGATGTGGTTTAATTTTTTAATAAAGACTTATATATCTACAGTTAAAAAAAGATAAATTTCTACTAATATAACTTTTGGACGAAACAAAATTATAAATCTAGAGGTTTTAGGCTGTGAAAATTTACCCTTCTGAATTTTAAAAGTAAGTTTTTGTTAAAAAATTAAACTACGTTAAATTCTTCTTGATATTATTTTGATTTAATTTTCTTTTTATATTTTGTGTATTTCCACTCACATGGTTTAAAGCCAACTTTGAATTTGAACTCGAGCATGCATATAATTTGGGGAACAGAATGCATATATGATGAATAAGAGCTTACCACTACTATGTATGGGCATAGTTGGAAAGAGACTCGAAAGGGGTTTGACATACAAAAGATGAAAGTGATGAACTTATCAAAAATCACATTTTTTGTCCATTCCTATGGCTTATCCATGGGACATAATTATTACCCTTATTTTGTGGACAGACTTTTTGCATTTGATTTTTATAGGCATTATCAGAGTGCCAAACAATAAATTTTATCTCAATTAATGAGTAGTTAAGTTATATATAAATAGAATATGTATAAGTGACTAAAATTATTAATTGTATTTTTTAAATTACGTAAAATTTATTATTTATATATATATATATATATTTAAATAACGTTAATTTATATAACTTATGTAATAAGTATAAATCACTCATTCAATAATATAAAAAAAAAAAATTTGAGTTGGGAATGTGTCCGATTTTGAGGTTATATAAAAAGAATTTTTAAAATGTAAAAAAAAGGTAAACTTAAGAAAAAAATCTATAAATTTAAAATAATAAATATATAAATAAGTAAAATTGACAAAATTAGTTTTTCATCAAAATTTTAAAATGAAGAATTTAAGAGAATATCTATAAACGTTAAAATAATAAATATATAAATTGATAAAATTGGTTTCAATATTAATTTAATTCTATAACGATTTTCTTATCATTTTAGTCCTAAATTATTTTTCTTCAAAAATATTAGTTTTTATTGCTTTTTTTTTGGATGAGATTTTACAAACTTCTACGCACCACTTGTATACTCAGAATCGTCTAGTTCATTCCCTAATAGACTCTCTAATATATTGTTTTAAATAATAATTTTTCTTTAGAATTTATCTTCTATTCTATATAATTTATATTAGCAAAACTATTATAAAAGATATGTACTAAAAAATATATTAAAAGATGTACTAAACGATCTCGACAAGGAAAAAATCATCAATTTCTAATTTTCTTCCTAAAGTATCAAATAAAATGAAAATGCATGAGAAATGTAGGCGGAGTTTATAGATATTTAAAATAAAAAGTCACAGATTATTAAATTTTTATATGATCAATGACTTATGCAGGTGGAACATGCACAATCTTGACAAGTTTCATCCCGAAATGATCATAGTGTCAATATTTTTTTTAAAAAGAAAGTTGGAACTAAATTTAAAAGAAAAAATTATAACTAAAATTAAGACGGATTAAAGACTTTTGAAATCAATGTTAACGATTTCTCTTATAAATGCTTCTTGTAACCTGCCCCTTGGTTACGTCATTTAGTTTGGAAATAGTGCTGATCACCTCCAAGAAGTTAGGTTAGTTGAGCAAATCATCTTAAGGAAAAAGAAGCAACTTTACTTTTCTTTTTTAATAGAAAAAGAAGCGACTTTACTGATTAAAGAAAAAAAATTGCTAAACCAAAATTACTTCAAAAATTTTGATCCATAGAATTTTGTATATGTAATGAGTCTTTTTTTCTAAGTATAAAAACAGTTTAAAAGATTTTAAAGTATTTTCTAAGGAATGGAAAGACGACGGTTAACCCCTTAAACTATGTTAATTCCATCAATGTCCATATTATGATAGGTTAGTCAAAACTTTTTTAGAAAAAATAGATTCACTCCATATGGGTAGAAATAGAAATATGATACTTTCTTGATTTCTACGCATCGTTGACAGACCGATCACTCAAGATGAGGAGTGGCCTTTGTTATAATAATAATAATAATAATAATAATAATAATAATAATAATAATAATAATAATAATAATAATAATAATAATAATAATAATAATAATAATAATAATAATAATAATCCAAGAAAAGAAACATATATCAATGAAATTAAGAAAATAGTACCTTAAACTGCAAATAAAAATTAAAAAGAATTGATACGTGTAAATAATTTTCTAAGAAAGATTGGTCCTCTTCTTTGATATTTGAAATTTATGAGATCATCTATTTCCTAGAATATAATAACAAACATTCTTACACCACAGCACAACTCTAATGAATAAAGTGAACTTAAATCATGCCTTTTCTATTACCGGAATACAAACTTTTTAAAGAGAATTTGTTAGGAAAATTTTGTGTTGTGTGAAAGCAACAAAACACCTTCCTCTATAAAGAGAGACAGAGAGAGGAGAGGAGAAATAAATTTTTTTAAAAAAACTGAAAAATAAATTATTATAAAATTTAAGACACAAAAAAGAATATTGTAGAATGCTTCAATTTGATTTCTTTTTTATTCATTATGATCTACTATTTATAGGCTAAAAATATCCTAATTCTAATAAATATAGGATTTTAACCAATCACTAATAAAGAATACTGCTATAATAATATTATAATAAAAAGTATCCTAATGTAGAATCAATATAAGATTCTAACCAAATAATCTCTTATAGAATCTAAGATAATTTAGGAGAATCACATACTGATGTGATATCTCCAACACCCTTCCTCAAGTTGGAACGTGCAAAATTGCATGTCCAACTTGCCACAATTTTTTAATTTTTTTTTTTTTGTAACGTGCAAATTGCACATCCAACGTTACACAATCTTTTTTTAAAAAAAACTTGTCGATAATGGTAGTCATCCACCATCTGTCGCTGTGGTCTTTGCCATCACTCGCTGTCGCTATGGTTTTTTGTCATCAATCGTTGTCGCTGTGGTTTTCTTTTTGTCATCAATTGCTATTGTTGTGGTTCTTCTATCAGTCGCAGTCGTTGTGATCTTCTTCCATCAGTCACAGTCGTTGTGATCTTCTTCCATTAGTCACAGTCATTGTGGTCTTCTTCCATCAGTCGCAGTGGCTTCCGTAATCCATAATCGAAAATTCCTTTGATGTCGCTTTAGAGTTTTTTTTCGATAAAGCAATCATCAATGTCCAATTTCAATTTCTAAATCTAGGCACTTCAAATATTTGTCGATGAAGCTACTTGACTTGAATATGATTTATAAAAAAAAAAAATATAATCTCCTAAATTTTTATTGAAACAAATTAGAAAAAATATTAGAAACCTAAAAAAAAACTTGTTCAAACTGAACGAAAAGAATTGTTCAAGCTGAATGAAAAGAGAATAAAGTCATAGATGTGAAAAAAATTTTTTTTCTTTTTCTTTTTCTTCTTCTTCAAATCTGGCTCTGACACCACGTTAAGAAATATAGGACGCAGAGAAGAATAATATTGAATGCTTCAATTGATTGTCTTTCTTATTCATTATGATCTACTATTTATAGGCTACAAAATATCCTAATTCGAATCAATATAGGATTCTAACCAACTACTAACAAGGAATACTACTATACTAATATTACAATACAAAGTATCCTAATGTAGAATCAATATTGGATTCTAACCAAATAATCTCTTATAGAATCCAAGATAATCTAGGAGAATCACATACTGATGTGATATCTCCAACATAAATGTTAGATGATTAAATGTACAAAAACAAAGATATAAACTTAATTAAATAACTTAATCCATTACTCATCAATTAAAACAAGTAACATCAATCCTCATTCAATCTGAATAACTCCAACAATCCTTCATATGAATGAGATCAATAGCAAAAAATAAAATAAATAAATAAAAAAGAATCGATATGGTGATAAAATCTACGAAAGTTCGATATTTGTATAGGATAGGTAGGTATCAACTCTTAAACTTTCCCTTGTGAATGTATATTTACTTTACTTATTGACCAATAGACATGATGTTCTTGAACCATTCTGTTGTTTGTGTAAATGATGATATACCTCACACAAATACCTCCCTGACTCAATTTTGGTTCTCATGGTTATATGTTCATATGGTCGTGAACATCTCCTGGTTCTGCAAGAGTTTTTAGATAACTATGCCCAAAAGTCTCCTTTGAAGTGGCCCTACTTCACTTTCACATGGATGATTTATGTCGCTCGGCTCATAAACACACGATATTATCATTAAAAGCATATAGATAGCTTAATCTTTTTCACGTTTTTATCACTTTTTACGTCACAAGAATAGACATAGGGCCTTCCCTAATGACATCATAAGGTCTATGCAAATAGGTTGTCTCTTTGAAATATAGATTTTGGAACTCTAGTCAATTAGGTTCAGTTTTCTTTTACATAGCATATTAACTTCTTAAGGGCTTCAATCCCATTCCTTTCAATGTTTTATCAACTTGATCTTGATTTAACATTTTGGTTAATGGATCCGAAATGTGATCTTTTGATTTTACAAAATCAATAGAGATAACTCCAGTTGAGATACGTTCTCTAATGTTATTATGTCGACTACTCATGTGCCTCAACTTACTATTATACATCATGTTATGTGCTTTGCTAATAGTAGCTAGGATATCAAAATATATGCAAATTTTGGGCACAGGCTTTGACCATTCAGAAATATCCTTAAGAAGTTTCATTGCCATTCGACCTCTTCTCCAGATTTATCTAGAGCTACAAACTCAAATTCCATAGTCTATCTGGTTATAATTGTTTTCCTTGAGAATTTGCATAACTAACTCCTCCTCCTAGGGTAAAAATATATCCACTTATGTCTCTAGTATCTTGAATATCAAATACTCAACTAGCATCAGAGAATCCTTCTAGCACAACAGGATCTCTTGAATAGTGTAATCTATAGTTCCGAGTATACTAGAGATATCTCAATACCCTCACAATTACTTTATAGTGGTTCTCCCTTGTATTGCTTCTAAATTGCTTAAACTGTTCACTTTAAAAGCAATGTCTGGTCTTGTACACTCATAAGGTACATTAGACTGCCTATGACCCTTGCATAATTCACTTGGTCAAAACTTTCACCTTTATTTTTTAACAGATGTTGGCTCGTATCCATTGGAGTCCTAGTTATACCAGAATTATCCTTACTAAATTCCCAGGAATCTTGTCCATATAGTGTGACTGACTTAACCATAAGGTGGCCTCTTGATTTGGATGTCCAAAATCACATTTGCTAGTCCCATATCTTTCATGTCAAACCTTGAGTTTAACATTTCTTTGGCACGCTTTATCATCTCATCATTACTTCCAACAATGAGTATGTCATCAACATGTAAGCACAAGATTTTACATATCCGTTGACATTAGTTTTGACATACACACATTTTTCATACTCGTTAATTTTAAAGGCATTTGTTATCATGACATTGTCAAACTTTTCATTCCATCGTTTTGGTGCTTGCTTAAGTCTAAACAATGACTTTGTCAATTTACAGACTTTCTTTTTTTTTTTTTTTTTCCCTAGAGCTACATGACCTCCAATTTGTTCCATGTAGATCTCCTCATCAAGATCTCTATCTAGAAAGCTGTCTTAACATCACATTGATGTTCTTCTAGATTTCGCAAAGCGACTATTGCAAGTATTATTCTTATGGAATATTCTAGACATAGGAGAAAATGTATCAAAGTAGTTAAAGCCTTACTTTTGTCTATAAACTTTTATAACCAATCTGGCCTTGTACTTATCAATTGGTCCATCTGCTTTAATTTTTCGTTTGAAAATCCATTTGAAATTTAATAGTTTAATTCCTAGAAGAAGATCCACTAACTCACACGTATGGTTTTGCATGATGGAATCAATTTTACTTTTAGTAGCATCTTTCCACAAAGAGTTTTCAGTTAAGCTTGTATATTTACTAAAAGCTAAAGGTTCGGCCTCAACCATATAGGTTAGAAAATCTGATCCAAAGAATTTTTACACCCTTGCCCTTTTGCTCCTTCTAGGCTCTTCCTTAACTTCAAGCTCTTGTTGAACGTCTTAACTACTTTCATAGAGAGTCTCTAGAGTTTGTTTCGATGAACTTGACCCAACTTCACTAGATTTACATGGACTGTATTTTTAAAGAATGAGGCATTCTTAGATTCTAATATCTTATTCTTGTTGATGTCAGGATTTTTGGATTCATATACAAAAAACTGATATGCATTGTTATAGTTTGCACAACCAATGAAAATACATTCTACCATTTTTGGACCAATTTTCATTGTTTTGGTGAAGAAGCCATTACCTTTGCAAGACACCTCCACACTTTCAAAGAGTTGCAGGAAGGTTTTCTACCCTTCCATAATTCATATGATTTCTTGTCTTCTTTCTTGTGGGACACCTTATTTAAAAGATAATTAGCTGAGAGAATAGCTTCCCTCCACATGTTCTCTGACAATTTGGAGCTTCCTAGCATTGCGTCCATAATTTCTTTTAAAGTCTGACTTTTTCGCTCTGCTAATCAATTGGAATAGGAGAGTATTGTGGTGTCACTACATGAATAATACCATGTGCAGAAAATTTGCCAAATGGTTCAACATATTCACTACCATATCACTTCTCACTATTTTAATCTTTTTATTAAGTTGGGTTTCAACTTCGTGCTTATAGAGAACAAATTTCTCTACCGCTTCGTATTTGCTTTTAAGCAAGTAGACAAAGTAATATTTTGTACTGTCATCAATGAAGGAAATGAAGGATTTACTCCCTCCTCTAGTTTGTACAAACTTTAAATCACAAACATCACTATGTATTAGATCAAGCGGTTTTGTATTCTTTTTAACATATTGGAATGAAGACATTATTAATTTTGCCTCTACACAAGTTTCACATTTATGATTATGGTTTAATGTGAAATGAAAGAATGGGTTCTAAGTTAATTAATCTAAAAAATGTATCATAATTAACATGTCCAAGTAGATCATATCATAAATTAAATAACTCAAGCATATAAACATAAGAAGAAGCATCATTCTTATTATTCATCGCTTTGGATTTGCCAAAGATAGCATTAAGTTTCCACGTGGTATTCAATAGTCAACACATATCCCCTACCCACAAACATTCCCCCTTTATATAAAACTAACTTCTAAAGACTCAAACACCAGCCTAAATCCATGCACACTTAGGAGTGTCTTAGAAAGAAAGTTCTTGCATATGTTAGGTACATACAACACATTTTGAAGCTTCATTTCTTTCCTAGAAACCATCTTCAAAATTACCAAACATTTTCCTTTGATCTTGGAAGTTGCAGTACTACCCCTATAGAGCTTCTCCCTTTTCTCATAACGAACCAATTTAGCAAAAGAGTCATTGTCACAACAAAATGACATGTGGCACCAGTATCCAGCCACTATTCTCTTAGGTTTGAGTCAATCAAGTTGACTTCAAAAATCATAGCTCAAAGGTTAATTTCATACACTTCTTTAGTAATGTACTCCACAACATTTACCTCATTTGTCTTAACTCTCCTCAGAAGTCTGCAATCAGATGATTTGTGCCCCATCTTATTACAATTGAAGCACTTTTTTTTAAATTTCGGCTTCTTGGAAATACTGCCTTTCAGCCTCAGCTTAGACCCAGTCTGAGATTGCTTTCCTTTCTTGAAGACTTTCTTGACTTCCACCATGTTTGCCTTAGCAACATTAGGATTTGTTGTATTGCAGAGCTTCTTGGTTGCACCTCTATTGTCTTCTTTACTTCAAAGTCTAACACTTAGCTCTTCCACTATTATTTTATTTCTCTTATGCTTAAGATAGTTCTTGATGTTATTCCAAGAAGGAGGTAGCTTTTCAATAATAGCTGCCACCTGAAAGGAATTACTTATAACCATCCCTTTAACAAAAATAGCCTGAATGATTAGTTGAATTTTCTGCACCTGATTTACAATAACTTTAGAATCAACCATAACAAAATTCATAAATTAAGCCACTAAAAATTTCTGAACACTGACATCTTCAGATTTGTACTTATAATCTATTGATTCCCATAATTCTTTAGCTGTCTTCTTAATAATGTACACCTCATAGAGTGCATTAGATAAACCATTCAGAACGTAGTTACGGCAAAAAAAATCAGAGTGCTTCCAAGTCTCTATAATGTTAAAGGAGGTAGAAACATCTACCTCAACCTCACTAACAATAGGAGGATCAACCTTAAAAATTTGGCCCAAGTTTAACATGGTCAAATAAAACAACATTTTCTGCTGCCACATCTTGAAATTCTCTCCAATGAATTTCACAGGCTTTTAATTGTGGCTTATTGACACTAACAACATTTGGCTCGAGGCTTAAATAGTTACAATTGCATTAGACTAAGAACTGAATGAATTCTTAGTTACATAAATTATTTTTTGTTAATTTTTTACATTTTAAAAATAAAAACCAAAATAAAAAAATAAAAGTAAACAATTTTGTTTACAGGAAATTTTTTTTGAAACACTCATGTTAAACGTCTTTTTTTTGTCAGATCTAATTACTATTACAATTTCTATTTACTATTACAAATTATCAGAATAAACAAAAAATAAAAACAGCCCTAACTATTACAAATCTTCCTCTTTTCTTCCTCCTAAGCCGTAGGTTCAAGCCGAACGGCAAGACCGTAAAATAATAAACTGTCAGAAAAACGGTAAAGGAAATGATGATAAAATGAACCCTTACCTGCCGCCGCAGTGTCGGTACCGCCAGCAGAGAAACAACGCCGAGACCGAACAGCGTCAAGCAGCAGCGAGAAACAACGAGCCGCGTCGAGGCACCGACGGTAAGAAAACGGCACGATCGATTGGAGAACGGATTCCCTCAGTCAAGGGCCACAAAAACACAAACTGTCACCGGTTTCCATCTCTCTCTCTCTCTCTCTCTCTCTCTCTCTCTCTCTCTCTCTCTACAACCTCTCGGTTTCCCCTCAAACAGAGAACAGCAATCGAGTGTTGATCGCAAAAAGCCGACGATCGATTTGACCGAGGCAATAGAACAGAAGCCGAATGGGTGGAGAAGAGCAGTGGTCACAGCAAGCCACGACCAAGAAAAGGAAGAAGAAGAAATAGAGCTGTAATTTCGAAACGGCAGAGAAAAATAGAAGGAAAAATAAAGACTAACGGCTATGTGTGAGAACTGAGAAGAGGAGAGGATAAAAATAGGTCAAGTCACAACAGGCAAGCCTGGGTTGGCCCAGCCCGGCATCTCTGACCAATTCAAACAACCTTATCTTTCTGTTGTGGCCCATTGGATCATCATAGGGATAAAAAGAAAATGGGCTGGAAAAAGAAAAATATTGGGAAGAAATAGGTCCAAAAACCTACATTTTTATTTTTAAAAATTTTTTTTAGGTGCTTCTGTTAAATGTCAGGAATTTAGTCAAAAACTAAAAACCAGAAATTGAAGCCACACTCAAGTAATTTTGTTTACAAAAACATAATCATAATTTGTTTCTAAAAAAACAAAAACACTATTATGTTTTAAAAAAACATAAACACTTTTTTTTTGTAAACAGAAATACAAAATAGTTTTTTTTTTAAATATATATATAGAAATACAATTCTATTAAAAAAACATAAATAAAAATCTGTCTAAAACAATCCTTTAAAAAACCTTAGTTACACTAATATGTTCGTCTTGGATTATATAAACTAAATTTGTCTTAAGATTGTTAGAAATAATAAAGGTAATAATATATAATAATAATAATAATCCAAGAAAAGAAATAGATATAAATGAAATAGAAGAAACAGGAAACCTTAAACCGCAAATTAGAAATAAAAGGAATTGTTGAGGCTTGGGTAAATAATTTCCTTAAGACAAATTTGTCCTCTCCTTAGTGCCTGAGAATCCATGGACATTTATCTCCCAAGATACAACAACAAATATTCAAACACATTAGCACAACTGTGATGACTAGAGCGAACTTCAATCGAACTTTTTTCTATCACCAGAATACAAACTTTTCAGAGAGAATTTGTTAGGAAAACTTTATGATGTGTTTTCTAGCTATGTGAAAATAACAAAGTAGCTTTCTCTATTTATAGGGAGAGGAGAGGAAAAATAAATTTAAAAAACAAAAAAAATAAATGCTAGAAAATTAAATGCACAAAAACAAAGATATGAACTTGATTAAACAAGTAACTTAATCCATTACTCATCCATTAAAACAAGTAAAATCAATCCTCATTTAATCTCCATAACTCTAATAACCTCACAAAGGGAGGATTCAGCCAAGAGGATTTTAAGTCCCCCTCGCCCCCCACCCCTCTCTCTGCCGTTACCTACCCTCCAAATCTCTGAAGTGCAAAGAAGCCCAAAAGGCATTTGAGTTTGAATTTAAATGGTCTAGTAGTGGAGGAAATCACCTATAATATTGAAGGTATAGGCTTTGAGAGTGCCCCTAAGAAAAAAGGGAGAAGTCCTATCTAGAAGCAATGTAAGGGGATAATTCGGAAGATTTTTATTCTAATTTTTATATGGGTGAAGATTAAGATGAAGAGGGAGACGAGTTTGATTGGTTGTCTCCGAGGCGACAAGATGACCTACCATTCCCGTTATCCCAAAGAAATGATGAAAATGGAGTTAGTCATGGAGGTGTGAACTGGTTTTAAAGTAGTTAGGTAGAAATATTACTTATAACGTTCTCCTCCAGCGAGTTCGAGAATCTTGGCAATTGAAATTCGGTTTCCACTTGATGGATATGGAAGATGGCTTCTATCTGGTGGGATTTTACATAAAGAGGACTACTATCATGTTTTGGAGAAGGGCTTGTGGATAGTCCTAGGTCATTAATCATTACCTCACTATTCAGAGAAAGAAAACCAACTTCAGGCCTTCTATTTAAGTCAAAGCAACCACTTATGTTTAGGCAAGACTAGTGGGAATCCCTATTGCTATCAAGGTGGATCAACCCAAAACCGAAGCTTCTAGAGGTCGTTTTGGGTGGCTCTGCATGGAGATAGATAAAGAAACCTCTAGTACCACAAGTGAACATCTTGGGACACACCTAAGTCATTTAATAATGAGGGGTTTCACTTAGTTTGCTTTAAATGTTGCAAGTATGGCCAATGGGCTAACTCATGTCCGCTGAAACTACTAGCACTGGAGGAACTAGGGAAAACAGATGGCTCAAGAGAAGCCATCATGAGACAAACAGAGCAGTCGGTAGTGGCTGTATGAATCTCTTTCGGCCCCTGGATGTTAGTTACCAATTACAAGAAACGGACTTTTCAAAGAAGAGATCCAAGGAAGTCAACAGTGGGATACTGGCAGAATAGCGGTGCACCTGTCCAGCAAACCAAGAAAGAAGAGTTTAGACCTGTGACCTTTGGTGTTTCAAGGACAGGTGTAAGAAAATCAGTACCTCAAACGGACCTCAAACGGGGGGAAGGACAAGTCAACGAATTGCCCAACAAACATACCAAGTGAGTTAAGATTTAGTGTTTTAGACTCGTTGTACCAAATAGGAGATTGTTGGGATACATGCCCTAAAAATTCTACTCCTTATGTAATATTTACTTGATATAATAAAATGATTTATTTGTTAAATCAAGATTTTTTAGTTTGTAATGCACATTAACTTACACATTGTTTAAGTAACTTAAAGAGTAGCCACATGATGGGTAGTGTTTCATAGTAAGGTTGTAGATTATGGTCATTTAAGTTATAAGCAAGAAAATATTTATTGTTTTGTTCTTAGCCATTCAATAGAGTTGGGAATGGTATCAAGTAAAGGTCAATGCATACTAGTTTCCTAATTGGAGACTTACCTTAAGTTTATAAGTGTCTTTCTCATGAATAATTATGTAAGTATGCTTTGAGTATATAGGACCGAACCCAATGATGTTAGTTTCTAGAAATGTACTATAAAGGAAAGAAACAAAAGTCTTCACTTGCAACTGCGTGGGTTATTCCCTTATGGCAATTTATATGAGTTGGCGATATAGTGAAGTTAGGGCTTGTCTACTTAGATATACTGTGGGTGAAGGTCGCTATTCATTTGACTTATGTACTTTGTATTCTGGGTAGAATCTAGTTAGTTAAGATAAATTTATATATTTGCTTCTATGAGAATCATCCCTGAAAAACCTTAGGGGGGGAGGGGGGGGGGTGAATAAGGTTTTTGGCTAATTATCGAAAAACCTTTTTAATTAAAGGGTAAACCTCTAATTTTGTTTGAAAGAGAATTCTAAAACTCTTTTAATAAAATTCCAAACCAAACAAAATTTTGTGGTTGAGACAAATAAGTAATAAGCTTAGAAAGAAAAAGCACAAGGATTTATAGTGGTTCACTCCCTCAAAGAGTAACATCCACTACCTTGAGTTAACACCCAAGGATTTTCCAAATCCACTATAAACACAAAATTACACCAACTACAAATACGAGGATACCCTACAAGGGTTTTGCACACAACCTCAATTTACAACACAATGTAAATCAAAGGATTACCCAAGGGGTTTTTCAACACAAACCTTTGATATCAATAAGAGAGAAAGATAGGTTTAAGAACAATGTTACCACTTTTGAGCTTGAGAAATAATAGGTACAACTCAATGAAATGTTTCTACAAGCTCCTCCTTTCTTCTTCTTTGATGATGATCAATAATGAAGCTCAAGAAGATTTTTGTTTGGGATTAAAAGTGTTTGCAATAAATGTACTTTTGAAGCTCTTTAAAAGTTTTAAATGTTCTCAATGAATATTTCACCAAACTTGTCTCTTTTATGGATGATCAAAAAGTCTATATATACTATCTTAAAAAAGTGACTGTTACACTCTGTGTAACGGTAATAATTTTTTACAGTAAATGTGAAAATCGGACGACCGGTTCTTGAACAGAAAGATTCGGACTTGTCCATCTAAAAAACGGACTACCGATTTTTTGATTTAGAAAAAATGGACGACCGGTTCTAAAACCGGATGACCGAATTTTTTATTTTTTCAGCCAAGTTTTTTTAAGACAAAAGCTTTCTTCATTATTTCAAAAATATGTATTCTTGACAATCATTTTAAAGAGAAGAAGAACCTTTCAAAAGCATCACAACTTCAGTCAAGAATACTTAGATTTTAACAAAAGTTTATATTTGAGAAAATCGTAAAAGGAGCTTCATATATGATGAATAAACAAAGAGTAAGATTAGGAAGTTTTACAAGGAAATACCTTATTACACTCTAACATAGACAAGGCCTTCAATGTCTTCAATGTCTCCAATGATTTGATCTTAGAATGGCTTGGTCTTTTCTCCTTCATTTTGCCCTCATCAACAAGATCTTTTACTTTTAGAAAGTGTAGACTTCAGACTTCAAAAGTGCTTCTTTTGTTCTATGAAAGGTTAGCTAAAATACTTACACAAGCATATGTTAATTATAATCAAAACCATAAGTATTAATGCCCTTAGGGCTAACAATCCCCTTATCATTTTCCAAGATATCGAGAGTCCAAGGCTTTGGCATATGAAGACTTTAATTTTAGCTTATGGGTTGCTTCCTGAGAAAGCAGAAACATCATAAAGTTTGGACTATAGAAGTCATCTAAAGATGGTAGATGTCATTAAGGAAGGTGCTAGTACACTTTACCTTATACTCAATGATGGGTACAAACATAGAAGGCAATATAGTCTTTTACACCTGTAGGGCAAAAACATTGTTTACATGGTTTTGTACTTGGGGTCAATGTTTCCATACGGTTGGTAAATAGAAATTTTTAAAATGTGAAATGCTGCTATTTATAGCAAGGGCATTTTGGTCATGTTACAAAAAAAGATACAAATAGTCTTTTGGTCCCCTTAGTAGCTCATTAAATGATAGTAATTATTTGTTAATCACATCACAAAAGTTATGAGAATAAACTAAGAGATTTATTAACTATGCTCTTGATATTTATTTATTAAATAAAGAGTATGAGAATTAATAAATAAGAGACTAAGTTATTTAGTTGGGCCCGCACAATTTATTTAATTAAGTCATGATAAGAAATTAAATATGTTGGGCATATAATTAATGGGTTTTAATTATTTATAAAAGGCACATATATTAATTATATTGGACTTGTGGAAATAAGGTTGAGCCTGGAGTTGACTAAAGTTAAATCTCGAGCCCATGGAACCTTGGCGTGGCCAAAACGCTAAGGCATTTAGCCTAAGGGTGAGTGACCACCTTGTAGTATTCATTAAGAAAATCATTAATTAATCATCCGGTGGAATTCTTTTAGGAAGTATCCTTTTACTAGGATTAGAGTTCCTAACTATATATTATCCAAAATCACATAGGAGATCTACTTTCCTAGTTATCCAATGATTCCTAATCCTAGTTAGGAAGAAAATTACTCTGCCCTAATAGACTAAATTTGGCTGAAATTCCTTACATTGGAGTTAGTTGAGTTTTTTACCAACACAATATTCTCTGAAGGAGAAAATTTTCTCTTCAACATTCTTCTTCTCTTTTTTTCACTATACAAACTTTTGTGAGGTTTGAGGATACTTGGGAAGATTAAGTGTGAGTGGTTGATTTGTTCATGCAAAGAAGTAGAAAGCTCCAAGGGCTTGATTCGGAAATTCGCAGATGCCATCTAACAAATAAATTCAAGAGGAGATTCTTGAATCTATTTCGCAAATAGAAACGCATAAACGAATTTAAATCCTAAAAGTAACTTCTAAGCCATCTCGTTCCTGTATTTTTTGCTTCCGTTGCACCGTTGAGGTTCTGATTTCCCCTTTAGAGATCACAAGGGTGGAGGTCCATCATCTGAAGAAAATCCTACAGGCATTACTTGCGCCTCCAGACCACTCGTGACCCACTCCAAAAAATGCCTCACAATGCGTAGCAGTTGGACCCAAATGAAAAGGCACGGTAAAAAATAAGAGTATTTATCAAGTTCGGGCGTCAAAAGAAACTGTAAAAAACCCGTCAACCCCAAAGGAAACTAAGGGGCCCAGGCATCTATTAGCTCAAACCTTTCCTAACTTGACTAACTGAAAAAGGGTCCAGTTGGTGGAGTCCCATCCCACATTTCTAAACATGCACAAGCTCCTGCTCAAAAGGGCTGAAGAGTGGTAATGTTTCAACTGATGATAACTTGGTGATACCCCTCAAATTGAGTAGACATCCAACTCAGCCGGAATAGAGAAATATGCTGTAAGAGCCAGGAGAACCAGCTGCGGTGGCCCCTTCGACACCAAATATGGAAACACTTTCTACCATAATTTTGTCCAGTGAGGAGGTAAATCGCTTAAACTTTGTTGTTCTGCTTCGGCAGTACAGCAAAAGATAAAACATATAGGAGCGAGTTGGCTAGAAGAATACCTATAAGATTAAGAATATAATTTCTTATCGTTTGTGTCTGTAGTGTGGGTTCAAGAACATTTTTTTTGAATTTTTTGTAGGAAGTTGTCTGTGAGAATTCTAGTTCAAGCCCTTGAAGCCTTCTTCTCTTTTGCACGAACAATGAAACCACCAACTCTCAACCTTTCTAAGTATTCTCAAGCCTCAGAAAAGTGTTTAGTGAAAAGAACAGAACAAATACTCAGGAGATGAATATTGCTTAAAAAATTTTCTCTCTTACAGAGAATTCTTCACTTGGCCAATTATTCTCAAGAATTGGAATAATTTTCTGAAAATTCTAGAAGAAAAAGTCCATTTAATTTCAGCAATACAGAAATCCTACTGGAAAACAAATTATTTTTCCAATTAGGAGAAGATATGATTGGATAACTAGTAAAGTATATTACTTATGTGATCTTGGAATATCTTTTAGAAGTTTTAATCCTAATCAAAGTAGGATACTTCCTAAAAAATTACAACAAATGTGTAATTAGGAGACATGAAAGTGGCGGCCATCCTAGGTCAATAAGCCTAGGGTTTCGGCCATTGTACACTTGGTCATGGGCTCAGCTTTGACTTAGTCAACTCCAAGCTCATCCATCATTCCATAATCTAATATAATTATTTTATTTGCCTGTTAATTAAGTAATGAAAACCCAATAATTATATGCTCGTCTTATTTAATTTTTTAGCCAAATTTAAATAAATAAATTGTTATGGCCCAACTAAATAAGTAATCTCTTCATTTATCAATTCTCATATTCTTTATTTAATAAATAAATAATCCAAGAATATAATTAATAAATATCTCGTTAATTATTTCCATAACTTTTGTGATGTGGTTAGTGAATAATCACTAATGCTTCGTGAGCTATGGGAAAATAACCCTGCATATGAGATCGACGAACTCCATATGTTGGATAAATGAACTTAATTAGCCAAGATGGATACGTGTATTTGATTGTATGAGAATCATCCCCTTGTGATTATCTATGTTAATCTAGAGACCAAGGCCTTGGCAATGTGACACTTATGTTTGCTTCAAGGTATCTCTCTAAGAAAGTAAAAGCATTAAAGAATGCATATTAATAAACTAGAGGTTTTAGGTTCGTAGATGTCATTGCGGAAGGTGATAGTACATTATTACTATACTCAATGACGAGTACAAAAATAGATTGGCATCATCATCGTTATGCGTGTAGGTCAAAGACACAGTATCCCACAGGTTTTGTTTTTGGGGTCAATATTTTCATATGGTGATGATTGGAAATATTAAGGATGGATATGCCACTATTTATAGTAACGGCATTTTTGTCATTCTATATCAGCTGAGAGACAAATGGTGTTTTCGTCCCCTAGGTAGCTCAAGTGCCCTAAGTGATTATCTAATCACTACTCAAAAGAAATAGGACTTATTTGAGAGGTTATAATTAATTAGATCATTAGTATTGATTTCCTAAGATAAAAGGGCCAAGTGATTAATTAAGAGAAGAAATATTATAATTAATTTAGCACTATTAATATTGTTAATTGGCTAGGCAATTAATTAGTTGGGTTGGATAATTAATTGAGATTTAATTATATTTAATCAAAAGACCTAGAGATTAATTATGGGCTTATGAAAATTGGATTGAGCCCAAACTTTATTCAAGACAAAGCCCGAGCTTGTGATGTACTCATGGTGGTCAAAACCCTAAGAGTTTCATCCTTAGGGTGGCCGCGCCATCTCTCCCCATTATGGGAAGGTGTTGTCTTCTACATGTGATGGAAATCTCGTTTAGGTAGCGTCCTATTTAGTTAGGGTTAATGCTCCTTATAGAGATTCTCCAAGATCATATAGAAGATTAAATTTTCTAATGTGATGGAAGTTATCTTTAGAAGTATTATATATAATTAGGATTAATGCTTTATATAAAGATTCTCCAAGAATATTGGAGATTTAATTTTCTAAAGTCTTACTAATGCTTGGAACTCTTTAGGAAGTATCTTATTCAATTAGGATTAATACTTAACTAGAGATTTTCCAAAATCACTTTAGAAAATTTTATCGAGAAATATCTACTGGCGCGAGTGGTATCCTTTATTTCCTAATTCACTTTTGAAAGATTCTTGTCTTGCATTCCAAGAACCTAAAGAGCTAAAATAATATAAAGGAAAATCCCTAGAGAATTTTCGGCTAATGCAACCATAATTCCTCAAAAGAATTTCGAACACTCTTGTGTTCTCCATTCTTGGAAAATTCTCATCTTCTCTTCTATCTTGTTTCTCTCTAAGAATAATTCCTTAATTCTCAATAAACACTTTTGAGAAGTTAGAGGATACTCATGAAGATCATTAGTCCTGTGATTGATGTATGATAAGACGCCGATGTTTGCAAGGACTACAATCAGAGCCAAACGAAGGACTCCAAATAGAAGGAAATATTAAGGGAAAATCTAAAAAGCCTTAACGGTATAATATTCTAACAATCTCCATTCCTTTTGCTTCCACATGCGCCACCAAGATACTAATTTCTTCAATTAGTTCAATTTTAATAAATCAAAGTCGATCCCACAAGGATTTGCACTCAACTACCAACTATCAATGATCGATCTAATCCAAACCGACGAAACTTTGATGATTTGATAAAGCTAACAAATTATGAAATAAAGATAAATGGGTGAAGCTTAACCAGGACTAATGCTTCGACTAGTGTTTTACTAATGTAATTATGCCTCTTTTCTTGTTAACCGATTTTACACTCACGATTAACGATGAAATTTCCTTAATTCTAAGCCTAATTTCTCAACACAAAGATCCTATCTTTAATTAATAACCTACTATATTTCTATGTAGATTAGTTAACTATAAAGGCTTACGCTCTATCGAAAATTTAGTTTTCATTAATCGATTACTCACATAAACGGCACCTAGAAATTTCTAATATTTCTAGACAATTTTACTACGTATTCTCGTTACCTAGTTCCTACTCAATTTATCTCCTATAGGTCTCAAAACCAAGTATGAAATTATGCAAGAGGTGACCAAGTAATTACAAGCATTAAGATCAAGATAACAATAATTAACCATAAGAACTTTCATTAAAACAAGAAATCTACACAATCACATCAATAAAAAAACATCATCTTTTGCATTAGCCCTTGTTTGAAAAGGTTTTAGCCACTAAAAATGCCTTAAAGCAACAAATTTTTGGAACAATATCTTCGAATTACAAAGTAAGACAAAAGATTTAAAGAGAACAATTCTTAAACTGGACTTTGTGGTTTTAGTCTTCTCCTCCTTCATAGCCGTCTTTAAGAGGGAAATAAAATAAGGAACTAATACCAACTAGATGGATGCCCTAATAGCTAAAAGACTAGTATTTATAAAGATCCATAACCTATAAGTCTTAGGATTTAGACAAAATAGGAAAATATACTTTAATTTGCCTAAAAAGACAAACATGTATGAAAATTATCCAAATAGCCCTTGAAATCTCGCCCCTTTTATCCTAGTTAAACAATGTCTAGCACCATTCCTAAAGACAAACAGCACCGGTCTTTCATTTAGACCGTGAAGCTCAGTGCCGGTCTTAGCAAATGTCCAGTGCCGATCTTCCACTGGAACCCATTCCTTTGTTAAATGCTCTAAGTCCGGCACCGGTCTTTCTTTCTTCAGCACTTGAGCTCTTTTTTCACCTCTTTCCCCTGGTAATATGTCCATTATGCCCATGTGTTCAATATATCAAAATAGTGGGTTAATCTATCAGTTTAGCTCAAGAAACATCACATGCAAGGCAATTTCAAGACATAGACAAGTTTAAATCTATGGAAAATATAAATAAGTCTATGATTTATCAACTTGCAAAGGGTGGCCAGGGATTTTTATACTTCTATATACTCATTACAGAATAGTAAAAGTAGAGGGTTTTTTAGACTCATTTTTTGGCGCTTTCTCAATGTAACCAAAGGTTGATTAATAGACCATCAACAGGGGCAGAAATCTAGCAAGCAATTAAATAGATGGGCAATCTAAAGGTGCCTGGTCCTGATGGCCTTCTTCTATGCTTCTTCCAACAAAATTGGAAGATAGTAGGACACTCGGTTATAGATTTTGTATGCCAAGCCTTTGAGAAAAGGGAGTTCCTAAGAGATATGAAGAAACTTTAGTGACATTTATCCTAATCAAGAAGGTCCAGATTATATGTAACATGTCAGGTTGATCGCGATTTGTAACGTGGTGGAGAAGATTATTATGTACTAAAGTGTTGCCCAACCTTTTGAAAGGTCTTATATGATATGAGCAAGGTTATGAGCGATTCGACTTCTAGATATAGAGCAACTAGTTCGATGGAAGAGTTGATGGAATTAAAGAAGAAAACTTCAATTAGAGAATCGAGGATTCATATTGAAGGCTTGAAAGATGTTTCAAAGCTTCTAGTGGTCATACAAGTCATGAAAAAACTCAACAAAATAAAATTAGATGCTCAAGACCATTAAATGCAAGGAAAAACACAAGATAACCCTTGGAACATAGGAGCCGGCAGTGGCAGGGCACCAACAGTCGGCCTTGAAGCTTTTCTGCCCAAGAGGTGCTGAGGAATGCCCCCACAACCGGCCTCGATGGGTTAGGGACAACTAGCTGTTGCGGCCCATGGTCTGGTTTCATTAATTTTCCCCTTTTGAACTTGGCTTCGATTTCTTTGTGCCCAAAACTTGTAATTAAGATTTTCATATATAATCTATCCTTTATTACTAGGATTAGATTAGAGAAGGATGTATCCTATTAATGCAATAAACTCTCATTTGTAAGATAATTTTGAACTATTGATGAATTATTGAATATTGAGAGTTTCCCAATTAGGTTTCTTAGTCCTTCAACTTTGTTATATGCTTCTTCTAGGGTTTGATCTTCCTTAGATTGAGTTTAGTTGATGTACTTGGACTGGATTGAACTTGGAATTCTCAATTGAACATTAATTCTTATTGTTCTAGAGGTGATCATACATCTATCGTGATTGTCTCTAGAACTAGGTCTCTTTTATGTTGTTAGGTAGATGATAGATTTCATATATCCATTGTTGATCCACCTAATTGGGGGAAAGGTTTGATTCCAAGAGGGTCTAGTAGTTTATTACTAGGTTTGCTTGTTGGTGAATTAAACAAAAGCTCTCATTGGAGGCAAGATCTTTGGGTGATTGTGAAGTAATCATCAATTGAGGACACTTCCCATCACTTATGTCTAAATTAGCTGCGCTAGCACAAGCAAGCGTCTGACAACATGATTGAGGTATGAGAGATTGTACGTTCCATGAAGAAGAAATCTAGATAAAAGAGAGTTATGCCTATAAAGGTATATTTGGAAAAAGCTTATGACATAGTCAAATGGGACTTTGTGGAAGTAGTGGTGAGAAGAATTAGCTTCTCGAAGAGCCTTATAAAACTTATTATTTCCTATATTCAATTAATAGAGTTATATATTCTATGGAACGAGGAGAGTTGAAAAAAATTGAACCAATGAGGGGTTTGAAACAAAGGGATCCTCTTTCCCCTTATCTCTTCATCCTTTTGTATCGAAATCTTGGGCAAGCGAATTGAGAAGGCGATAAGCGAGAAAAGGTGAAAAGGATTCAAAGCATCTAGAAGTGGGCAAATAGTCTCCCACATTTTCTTTGTTGACGACCTCTTTCTTTTTGGAGAAGCATCAATGGACCACGCCTCCCTTATGGCGAAGATCATGCAAGAGTTTTGTGATATTGGTGGGCAGAAAGTTAATCCTCATGAGTCAAGACTTTATGTTAGCAAGAATACCCACATGCTGTGGCAGCCTCTCCGGCTACCAGTTTTGATATACCTTTAACTGATAACCTTGGACTCTAATTGGGATGCCCATAGAACGTTACATGTTGATTTTAAAATATTGGTTTCTCGGCCTCGAATTACCATAACATATTAATATATGTCATTCGGTTAACTTTTTTTGTCGACCATTAATGGTCAATGTGTACCTAAGCATTAGTAACCCTTGAACTTACTAAAATTTGGGCTTTGCCCTCGAAATTTAAAATATTGATTCTTTAACCTCAAACTTAAATAACACATAAATATTTGTCATTTCGTCAGATTCTCGCATCAGCTCTTAACGGTGAACATGAAATTGACCATCACATGACTAAATCTTTGGTCATTTTTTTTATACAATATATATCCTATAAGTATTTTTTTTCTTCTAGTGTTCTAAAATATAATTACATTCAATTAAGTTCATGTTCATGGATAAATAAATACATTTTATAGGGATAAAATTTTAAATTAAATAAATATTAGAGAAACTCTATGATTCTTTATTTTCTTCTTCGATTAAAGTAGCTAAGAAGCGTTATTGCCCTTACTCTTCTTCTCTTGTTATGTTGTTATCCCTCTTCTTTTCTTCTCTTTTTCTACATCATTATAGTTGAAACTAATTCGAACAAACATCACAAAAAAACATGTAGAAAAATGTTTAAGTTTATTATTAATGTTTTTCTAATTCGAGAATAAGGAACTAATATTTAAAAGTTCAGGAACAAAAACTAAAATCTTGAAAAGTTCAATGATTTGGTCAAATATGCGTTGATTATTAATATTTAACTAAAAAAGACCTAAATCTCAAAAATTAACCGCAAAGGAAAATAAACCTTTCATAATAAACAGGAAAATAATTGAAAAAGAAACGTGAGCGGCAGGATTCGAACCTGCGCGGGCAGAGCCCACATGATTTCTAGTCATGCCCGATAACCACTCCGGCACGCCCACGTTGACGTTAGTTGATAAGCTTCTTTTATTAAATAGATAATAATCTAAATGTGAATGGAACTGATTCTCTGAAGTTGGGGGTCCGCAGAATATTAGCTGATGACAATTGAGAATGGAGGGATCTGTATGATGCATCTTCTTCGTATCCTAAAAAAGTGCACGGATCTGTAGGCGCACTATAGCGACATCTCTCCTCCCTCTATAAGACACAAAACAATTAAAGTTGCACCCACCAAATCAAATCTACTACAAACAATTTTTTCTTTTAAGTTTTATTCTACCTCTATTGAAATATAAATCTTTTAAAACTTTGCACACGAATTAAAAATAAAAAATAATATAATTTATAAAGTAAATTTTCTATTTTATCCTCAGTAAATAAAAATAGAAAGAGAGATAATAAATAAATTAAAGATGATATAATTAAAAAATAGATAATAAATACACATTGAAATTTGTAAAATGACTTATAATTTTGACCATATAATTTAGTTAAAAAGACTTATATTTCCGATCAGAAATAGTACAACACTAGTACATATTTGGCTTTTTCCTAGCTTTGGCCAATTTTTTAAAAAGTTTCACTAGAGAGGTCAATTTTTTTTTTTATCCTTAAACGGGCCATAGCGCATATAGATTATGCGTTATTCTTAATGATAACGCACAATCCATGTGCGTTATCCGTAATCAGCAATTAAACCTGGTGATTAATCTTTTTTAGTGACGTGACGATGATGTGGCAGCGGGGAGTTTAGGTGGAGAATAATGCACAATGTGTGTGCGTTATTATGGCTGATAATGCACAACAAGAATGCTTTATCATGATAGATAACACACGCTAAGGGTCCTTCATTCTATGCAGAGTATCAAATGTTTAATTTTACTCTGTACAGCATGAGCAACGATGATGAGATGCTTTACCTTTGGACTATTAGACCTAATATAGCAAAGGAAGGGATTCACGTACTCATTGAATTCGAACTGATCCAATCATAGACATTACCAGAACGCCATAATATAAATATAGCAAACATTCTGGAGCATGTCACAGCAATAACACAAATGGTTTTCGATGAACCGTTAATCAATGTTATACCCAAGCATTAATGAAGATGATAATGACAATGACCAATCCGACGAAGATTATGCTATATCAAGTGAATCTAACAACGATAATAACCCTGATGAAGAGGAAAAAGACATTAGTACTCTCGTAAACCCTGTTATTTCAATTACAGTGAATCAATGGCAGAGTAGTCAATTGCACAGTGGCGCTCCTTATGATTATACACAGTCCGGAGCATTTCTAGAAATGGGCTCAGGAGAGCAAATAGATGACTTCATCGAATGAGGCACTATAAAATTATTGGATTGGAACGATGCGATGACTGATATTCATTTAGGCATGAGGTTTGTTGACAAGATCCAAGCAATTAGTGCGGTTCAAAAGTGGTCTTTTCGGATGGGACGAGAATATAGAGTTGTTAAAAGTAAGAGTGATTAATGGACAGCGAAATATTACCATCACACCAGCAATAATTACTGTTCATGGTACATCCGAATAAAGAACACACATGCCTTGTACAAGTTAATCAAAAAAAGCACCAAAATATATCTTCAAAATTTATTTCAAGACTAATATCGCACCTTGTTGTCAAAGATCCAGAGATCCCTGTCTCAAACATCATCCAAGAAGTGCAAGTATTACTTCAAACGGGTTGTACGTACAAGAGGGCATGGTATGTTCGGAAATTTGCAATAGAGAGAGTTTCAACAACTGGGGGACAACTTTTAATATTCTACCAAAATATCTACATGCAATAAAAGATTCAAACTCGGGGACAGTGTACGATTTCTTACATCACAGAACAAACAGTTCTCCAAACTATGTTTTCAAATTTGTTTTTTGGTATTTCTCACGTTGTATAAACGATGTTCAAAATTGTCGGCCGGTGATTTCTGTGGATGACACTCACCTTCAGGGACCATATAAAGGCGTACTATTAATTGCAAGTACATGTGATGCGAATAACCATTTGTTCCCACTTGCATTTGCAATCTTTGATAAAGAATCATCCAAAAGTTGGAATTTGTTCCTCAAACCTCTACGGGAACATGTTGTCAATGATCGGCATGTTTGTCTTATCTTCGATCGCCATAAAAGAATTTTATCTGCTATACAAAATCAAGCTTCGTGGCAACTTCTATCTACGGTTCATAGGTTTTTTCTATGCCACATTCGGGCAAATTTCACGAAGACATTCAAGAACAGCGAATTAAAAAGCTTAATGTGGCAAGCCGGAACAGAAGTTAAGTAGTTAAAATTTGAACGTGATGAGTGAAATCTAAAAAAGAAATGTTGATGCTTACATTTATTTAGCAAAGATAGACCTGGCGAAATGGATACTCTTGCATGAGGGTGGGCACAGGCACGGAATAATGACAACTAATATTTCAGAAGCACTTAACAGTGTGTTAAAAAAAGCTAGGGTCTTACCTTTAAAAAGCCTAGTTGAATTAATATTCAACAAACTTGTTAAGTACTTGAATCAATACCAGAAAGAGGCCCAAAACTGTATACATATGTTCCCAACAAGAGTTTTTTACAAGTTCTTTCGGATTGAATTAAAATTAAGAGAACAAACAACTACAACATTTAATCTACGAGAAGTAATTTACATAGTCAAATCACCGATAAGCCTTGACGGTATCGGTAACAATGTTCATACATTAAGAATGAATGAAAATCATGCAGTTATGGTAAATGGCGAGAATATATATTGCCTTGTTCTCATGCTCTTGCAGTATGTAGAGAAAACGGTATAAGACCAGATGCTTATGTGCCGAATATATGTTGGTGGGAAACTTACAAGCGAACATATCAATTCAATTTTTATTCGTTTGGGTATGAGGATTTTTGGAGAGATACTCCTTATAATTTAACATTCTATCATCCGAACATTAACAATCAATGGGACAGAAAACAGGGCACAAGGTTTCGGGGGGAAATGAATTACCAAAATCCAAATTCTCCCCCAAAATGTAGCAAATATCGAATGGTAATATTTTAGGGTTTCTATTAATGATATTTCTTCTTTGAATTTCTTCTAAGTACTTCTTCATAACTCTCTTCCTTAAATCAATTATAAATTATTATAGTAAAATTACAACAAGTAATAAAATTTAAAATACTTTACATTACTTTTTCATATTTTTTTTTAATAAAATGGTTGTAAGTTAAATATATTTTCTTTTAAAATAGTTATAATAATTATCATAAAATATACATCAAATAAGTTAAATAAAATAATACAATCTTTTTTAAAAAAAAATAACATCTTATAAATTTTGCCAAAAAAAAAAAAAGCAATTTTGCAAAAAAAAATAAAATAAAATAAAAACTGATGTGGCGAATAACGCACAAATCACATGCGTTATCACATAATATAACACACATGCATTATCTGCCACATAGTCCTCTTAGCCGCTAAACTTCTAATTATGTAATAACGCACATACTATGAGCGTTATCCTTAATGATAACGCACAATTTATGTACATTATGGCCAAAATATGGATACAAATTTTTTCTGGCTACTTTAGTGACTTTTTGTAAAAAAAGTTAGCTATTTATATAAAAAAGCCTACATAGTTATTAGTTTTAAATATACAAATTACAAATTTAAACTCTAATTAGTACTTGTTAATTTGATTAGTTTAGATCATTCAACATTTTAATGATATTGTTATGGAATCTATTAGTTTCAATTGTACTTAAACTAAAGCAATGTTTAGGAAATCAATTAGTTTTTGCACTTATAATAGAGTTGGATCGAAATTATTAACAACACTGGACAAGCTAAACGATTATTAGAAATTAAATGTCTTAAATATCGTTCCCATGTGTCAAGAAAAACGAAATTGGATATTAATTTTTTTCTCAAAGAATCTATGTTGCCACTTATCTGTTTTTTCACAATTTAAATGCAATAATCAAGAACCCCTTTGGTTGAAAGTTTTGTTATATAGACTCGATTCATGAGTGGGATATTAATCATTTTAACCTGTATTAAGACTTTGTTTAATAAATTAATTTACTTTTTAAAATAAATCAGTTAAGAATTTATTGAATTAAATGTGTTTGATAACGAATATTTTTTAAGCACTTAATATTTTAAGTGCATTGATAACAATTTATGTAAATCGCTTAATTGTTTAAGATGTGCTTAATTGTAGTTATACATTTTAAATGAACAGTTTTAGTTTAACTCTGATATGATCTTAAATCTGAAAATATATATTGTTTATAAAATTATAACAACTTTTTATATAAATAATTAACACTGATTAATTAATTCAGTTTTTAGTTTTAGAGTTTAGACGTAAGATTCAGCATTTAAAACTTAAATAATTCAGATTTTACATTCAATTTTAAGTTTTGTCAAACGAGGCCTAAATTATATCTCATGTAGTTAATATCTTGATCCTCATATTTCTAGTCTGTATAAGGAACTGACAAGCTTGGGGGAGTTACACTTATGCCTCGTGGCTTGTCTTTGTAATTGTATTGTAAGTTGAATAAAAGATTCCTTTTTTAGTAAAACAATATCTTGATTCTTCAATTGTATCTTTACTTATACGAATAAGAAATCAATGTATTAAATATATATGTTATTAGTTCATATGATCTAAGAAGTTTATATAGCTCCTTATAGATAAAGTAAAAATATTCCCTTTTAGTCATGTATCCTAAAAAGATTTATATATTATTGATCTACGCATTTAAATTAGACTGAACATAAACCACAATTGAAGAAGATCTTCCAAGTTTCTGGTAGAAAATCTAATTAATGACGATCAATATGCCATGAAGAATGTTGCAAAAGCAGTAGAGTCAACCAAAAAAAAAAAAAAATTGTTTTGAGTTACTGGTTTAAAATTATGATCCCTTCAAATCAACATATTTGTGAGGCCAAGAGATATATAGTTGGGAATGAAAACATTGGTCCAGCAATGATAATCTTTCCCATTATAGATGGAACACTGTTCTGATGTATATCTGATCTGCTGCCCGCATTGAGGTTAAAATTAAAATATAAAAATGTGATATATTATTTAATTGTATAAAATAATATTAAATTATTTCTTTTAGTATTTAATAACTTAATAAATTAAAATAACAATCATATGCGATTTGCTTAATATCACAGTCGTGATACTATCTTAAAATTCATGTTTGGGTCTAACTCACCCCGAAAGATACTTAAAGAGGAGAAGATTGTCCAAGTATTCTAACAACACACTCCCCTTATGACTGGCCATCTTAACTTGGAGCATGAAATTCATGACTTTGAGTTTAGGCCTAACTCATTCCAAAAGGTATTTCAAAAATGAAAGATACCCATATTTTATAAGAAATTTTCATTAATTCTTTATTTGTCTATGTGTGATATGTGTGATTCTTAACGCATCTCCACAATCTCTTCATGCTCCACCACTTATATATGCAGCATCTTTTATGATCAAAGCACAAAATAATGGCTCTAGAAATTTCTAAAATGGATTCTTGAGAGTGAATTGTGCGAAACAATTATCATTCATCTTCTGCCAAAAATAAAAAATAAAAATTGGCCCACAATACAACAAGTTTTTTTGGTGTCTAAAGAATATCCCCAATTAGCTTTTTTGGTGCAGAAACTGAAATGTTGATGAATATACTTTGAGAACTTTTGATGGTCCTAAGGTTTCCTACTTTTAGCTTCTTTCCTTTGGAGTGTTTCTTTTGAGTTTTGTGGAGTTGGAAAACCCGGCATATGCTCAATAGCATGGCAAGAAAAAAGGATGATTGAGAAATACACAATTGTTTCTTTTGAGTTTTGTGGAGTTGGAAAACCCGGCATATGCTCAATAGCATGGCAAGAAAAAAGGATGATTGAGAAATACACAATTGTTGGAGAAAAGTGGTCCTATGAATGTAAACCATATTTCAAAAGCAGATAGGATCAAAGATTCCCTCTCTTTTTCGTTAGGTCGTTTCTATCCCATTTTTATTTTAATTTAGAGAAAATTTCTATACTTGTCCTTTAATTATTTTTAATTTATGCAAAATACCCACACAATTTGTTTTCAATTTGTTGTTATTCTTCTAAATCTACCTCGCCAGAACAATTTATATTAATTTTGATACATGTAAATGTTCTCTATACATATGACACTGTACTTTTTCTATTAAAAGCTATATAAAAAAAAATAGATTGTGCATGTACAAAAATCGAAAACAAAGTTGATTAGTTCACTATGATTATTTTTTTAAAAGGAAAATTCACTATAATTATTCATAAATAATTTATACTTTTTTTACCTTTATTTAAAAGATAAAAACTCTAATTTTATCTTTTGATACGAGTAAATTATTTTTTAATTATTCAATTAAAAAATATTCTCACATATAAAATAGAGTTTTGGCATATTCCTGTATACTTTTCATCATTTGATGAGTAGCAGATTCTGACGAACTTCGTTGTCTGTGATAATATTCATCATTTGGCTAACAATAATTATTTATTTATGAAAATAAAAGAAATTTTTTTAACTAAATGCAAAATAATAAACTTAACATACCAGACAGACAAGTCTGATTATCTATTAGTGTGACTTAGAATTTGTATTTACACTTTGGACAAAATTAAAATGATCAAGGGTTTATTTGGATTGAGTTTGAAAAAAATAGTTATTTATTATTAGAATTTTGTAAATATTAAAATGTTAGTGAGAGAATATATTAGACCTAAAATTAGAAGAAGAATAGAGTGCAGTAGAAATTAAATTAACAATTCAAAGTCGGGAACATTTTTCTCCTACTAATGTAACTCAAATAATTGGTTTTGGGGCGGGGGGATTGTTTATTTGTCAGGGCTTTCACATCTTAATGTTAAAGTTACTGAAAGAAACAATTGGAAGTTGTCTAAAGTTTGTTTTGATTAGGTGATAGTGAATTTGAACCTTATATATGAATGACATTAACAATGTTGATTAAAAGGTTTGTTATTAATTATTGGGCTCAAGTTACAAAATTAAAAACCCTCAAGTTATGACCTTTAACCATATAAGGCCTTGAACTGTTTTTTTACAAGTAACCCTAATATTTTCATACTTTTTTTAAAATTTAACGAAAGTCAATTTATAATGTCTGAAAAATCTCTGAATTGAGAGAAATTTTCCTTCTGAAGTTCAAAGATTAGCAATTGTTACAGAATGGATCTGTGACCAAGCCCCGTTTAAAATTACAAACCTCCTATTTACTATTACAAAACATAGCGGAAAAGTAAAAATGTGAGATCTATACTATTACAAAACTGGATGATGGAACCGGACGATCAACACAAAATCGGATCTTCAAATCGGACGAGGAGGGCGAAAATAGATCGACCAATTTTCACCAAAATAGAGGTTCCTGCAAACCGGACGAACAAAAAGAAACAACCAACATAAAACCGGACGACTGGTTTTAATTATAAAAGAGGGACCCGAGAGAATCGGGTGGTGATGGCAAAAACCGAACGATCGATTTTTGCTATACCACTGGTTCTCCAAGAAAACTGACGACAGAAAAGGTTTATCACTCAGGAATCGGTCATCCGGTTTCAGAGATTAACAGTAATCCCTCAGAATAATGACTGAGCCTTCACACAAGAAAATCTAAACTCTTACTTTCGGTTCTCTCCTTCTCAAGCCACCATGCACACAGTCAGCCAATGGCTATTAGCGGCGGCAGCAATAAAAGAGAAGTCACAGAGAATCGGCAATAACTGAAGAAAAACTAAAGAGAA
Source organism: Catharanthus roseus (assembly GCA_028651295.1). Classification (NCBI taxonomy): domain Eukaryota; kingdom Viridiplantae; phylum Streptophyta; class Magnoliopsida; order Gentianales; family Apocynaceae; genus Catharanthus; species Catharanthus roseus. Next base: position 3,337,927 of record JAPQWS010000153.1, on the reverse strand, counting down.
GAAGAAGAAGAGAGAAAAGAACGAAAGGGGCTTCTCCACAAAGTTGGTGTCAACAAGTAGTGAGAAAGGGGTATTTTTTAGGAGCATCCAAGTCACCAAGGGCGGGCTGGATTCAGATTGGGCTGGGTTCAGCCCGGTCCGCCCAGCATCTTGGGCAAAAAGTTAAACTCAATCCACTTTAGTGTGAGGCCTAGTACATCTCATCATAGGATAATAAAAATGGGTTGAAAAGAAAAATAAAAATGTGTGAAAATTTGGCCCAACAAGGCCTACAAACTCCAGTTTGAACACATTTTTAGTTAACTTCCCAGCCAAAACAGTCTCAATGAGTCAACCTGCATCAATATGAAGGAGGTCCCTGCACAAAGCAAACTTGTTAGTTATCACAACCTTAGTACCAAAATCAGCAGGATTATCTTTAGTACTAATTTTATATACATTAACTAAGCCATTTCAAACCTTTTCTCTAATGAAATGATACTTAACATCTATGTGTTTAGTTCTTTCATAATAGACAGGATTTTTACACAAACAAAGACAACTTTGATTATCAGTAAATATGACAGCTTTAAGATGCAAAAGATGCAACTCAAATAAAAGTCTTTGAAGTCAAATATCTTCTTTAATTGCCTCTGTGGCAGCAATATATTCAGCTTCCGCAGTCGAAAGAGCGACTACAGGCTGCAGCTAAGATTTCCAAGAAACACAATTACCAGCAAGGGTAAAGAAATAAGATGTGGTAGACTTTCTACCTTCTTTATCACCTACAAAATCAGAATCTACATAACCGACCAATTTAAATTTTTCAGTCCAGTTATGACAATGCAAGTCTCTATCAATTGGTCTCATTAATGTACCTTAGCAACCATTTAAGGAATGCCCAATGATCCCTACATGGATTAGACATAAAACGGCTCAAAAGGCTTGGAATAAGCAATATCAGGACGAGTGGAGATCATGGAATACATGATAGATCCTATAGCCATTCTATAAGGGATGTTGGCCACGTCTTTCTTTTTATTTTCAGCTTTGAGACAGGTTTTTTAAGAAAGCTGAAAATGATTCGCAAGAGGGATACAAACAAGCTTACACAAATGCGTGGAGAATTTCGAAACAATTTTCTGCAAGAAGGATTTCTGGGATATAAACAAAAAGTGGTCAGCTCTATCCCTATCAATGTTCATGCCTAGGATTTTAGAGACAAATCCTAAATCCTTCATTTCAAACTCTGATTTCAACAAAGATTTCAAATCCACAATCTTATCTTTATGCTTACAGGCAATCAGTATATCATCAACATAAAGTAGTAAATAAATGGCATTATCAACATTATCATCACAAAAATACAAGCAACTATCATAATTGCTTTTAACAAGACCATCTTTAAGCATAAAAAAAAATAAAACCTTTTATACCACTGTCTAGGTGATTGCTTAAACCCATACAAGGACTTCTTCAAAAGACAAGTCATATGCTCCTTCCCTTTCACCTCAAAACCAGATGGTTGGCACATGTAAATGTTTTCATCAAGTTCACCATGCAAAAATGCAGTTTTTGCATCTAATTGTTCAAGCTCAAGATCAAAGAAGGCAACAATAGCAAGCATAATCCTAATTGTTTTATACTTAACAACAGGAGAAAAGATCTCATTAAAATCGATACCTTCAACTTGAGAAAAACCTTTTGCAACCAATCTAGCCTTGAACCGTGGAGGGTCATTAACAGATTTAGGTTCTTTAATTTTGAAAATCCATTTAAAATCAATCAGTTTTTGTATAGGTGGTCTAGGAACAAGCACCCAAGTTTTATTCTTATACAAAGAAGACATCTCTTCATTTATAGCATGCACTCACAAAGAGTGATTAGGACTCTTTAAAACATTAGAAAAACATATAGGTTCTTTCTCTTCCACAAAAAATGTAACAGCAAAAGCATAAGAAACAATGTATGAATAACCATATCCAGTGGGTTCGCTAGTCACTCTTCTAACCCTATCTCTAGAGAATTGGTAGACTCTAAGAGCTTGTGCTTGTGCTAGGGATGATCCTCATCATCATCAGAATTATCTAATTCGGGCACATCGGTTTCGGATACACTAGTTGGGTTAACCAACTCTTCATTGGTTTCGGGTTCTAGTGTGTGCTCTTGTGAGGGTTCGGAGGTGTCCTCCACCTCCACAGGAATGTTCCCAACTGTGGGTATTTTGGTAGAACTCTCGGGATCGGTTTTAATTTTAAGGCAGGGCATGTCAACCTCGTTAAAGACTGCGTTTCTACTCACGACGACCCTCACACCCGGCTCACCTTTGAGCCAAACTTTGTAACCCTTCACTCCATTAGGATAGCCTATAAACACTCCCTTCTTAGACCTGGGGTCTAACGTCCCTTCTTTTTTTATGTGCAAACGCAGCACATCCAAATATTCTAAAGTTGGACAGGTTTGATGGTTGGCCGGTCAACAATTCTATGGGAGTTTTGAAGTTTATGACAGTGAAATGAGACCTATTAATAAGGTATAATGTTGTACTTATAGTTTCACCCCAAAAAGGTTTATGAACACCAGATGACACTATGAGACACCTAAATTTGTCCATTATGGTTCGGTTCATCCTCTCAGCAACACCGTTTTGTTGAGGGTTATGCCTAACGGCTTTATGATGCACAATACCATGCAAAGCATACAAATCATTGAATTTCTTGTTACAAAATTCCAAACCGTTATCAGTTCTTATAACCTTTAGTTTATTTCCGGTTTGATTTTCGGCAAAATGTTTCCACTCATTAAACTTTTCAAAAATTTGGTCTTTGGTTTTCAAAAGAAACACCCAAACATGTTGAGAAAAATCATCAACAACAAAAAGGAAATAAACATTGCCACCATAAATGAGTACTTTTCAGGACCCCATAAATCACAATGCACATAGTCAAGAACAACAATGGATTTGTGTGTGCCTGTGAAAAAACTGAGTTTTTGTTGTTTGTCAAGAACACAATGATCACAAAAATCTAAAGAATTAATTTTGTCATCATTCAAAAGATTTTATTTGTGTAAATAATGCAAACCCTTTTCACTAATGTGGCCAATCACCCGATGCCACAACATAGTCTTTTCAGGAACCTTTTTTGAAAACAATGCAGATGATTCACAAATGATTTTTCTAAGTAAAGTGTAAAAACTATTTTTCTTAATACCTTTGAGTATGAATAGAGATCCTTTACAAACACGCAAAATCTCATTTTCAGACTTATAAGAATAACCATTTGTATCAAAAACATCAAGGGAGGTTAAATTCTGCCTAAGATCAGGCACATATCTCACCTCGGTCAATTTTCTAGTTACACCATCATACGTTTATGTAAAAAACATTTCCAATTCCCTCGATATTACAAACCTTATTGTTTCCTATAAAAACTTTTCCATGATCAAGAGTTTTAAAATCAGAAAACCAATGCTTGTTTGGAGTCATATGAAAAATGCAACAAGAATCAAGAATCCACTCATCAGAAACTTTAGAGGAAGATGGGGAAGGGGACACATACAAAACCTCAGAATATATAAACTTACCAGCTGATTCAAAATCGTGGGTTTTGTCGGTTTTATCATTCCCATTATCTTGTTTACGTTGTTTCTCATCTTTAATTCGTTTAAAACACTTATTTTTTATATGACCATCTTTGGCCCAGTAAAAACACTTCACTTTATTCTTATCTCTAGATTTAGAACTCCTTTTACTTTTAGAGCGGTGACTAAAAGGTTCTCTCCGGTCAACCCTCCCTCACACGTAAAGGTTCTCTCTGTTTGATTTGTTTTCTTTTCGCAAATCTAAATCTTTTGATTTCAAAGTGCTTTTCACATCAGAAAGAGTCAAGTCATCTCTGCCCTACTTGATAGCAGATTTCACATTATTAAAAGACTCAGGCAAAGCATTTAACAAAATAACAGCAATGTTTTCATCAGAAATCTTTTCCCTAACATTTTGGAGTTCTAAAACGATTTTGTTCAAATCATCAATATTTTCTGAAAGAGATTTTGACCGCTCATTTTAAAACGAAAAAGTTGTTCCTTCAAATAGATTTTGTTTAAAAAGGACTTTCCCAAATAAAGTTTTTCAAGTTTTGTCCAAGTTTCAAAAGCATTGTCTTTTTCATCTATTTCTCTTAAAACATTATCTTTCAAATGCAAGGTGAGACGGCTATGTGCATCACCAAGTTTTTTAGCAAGTATTTCACCTGTCCAAGATTTTTTATACTTGTCAGGGCTATAAATAGCGGGTGCAATTTTGTTTTAGACTAAAACAGCTTTCATTTTTCTACGCCACATTACAAAATCAGATTTGCCATCAAATTATCCATTTCAAGTTTCGGAGCAGACATGTTGTATAGAGACAAATAAAAGTAATCAGAGGCACGAAAAATAAAAGACAAAAAAGTTCGTCACACAAAAACAGTCCGGATATTTTTCGAAAAAACAATACAGCTAGAAAAACAGGTAATATGCAGATAATAAAACCTCATAACAGATCAAAAGATAACACCGGCTAAGCAACAACCACAAACAGATAATCAACAGAGAAATAAATAAATACAGGCTGAGCAACAACCCCCTCAAACAGACAATAACCAGATCTCAATGGTCATGGTCAATAAAAAATTTTTTGCAATCAACGAGAAAAACACCAAAATACAAATACTTGAAGTCTCAATAGGACTCAAGCCACGCTTGGATTTTGGTTTTTCAAAGAAAAACAAAAAATCACAAAAATTTAGAATCGTGACCAAAGATACCAACAGCAAAATAATAATGATAGTAGATATATATATATATATATCCAAACAATAAAGTAAAACTTTAAATGAAAAGAAAGCCAAGAACAGTAATGGAAGACTTCCCTGAGCCGGATTCATAGAACTCAACAGTTCTCGTGAGTCTGGAAAAAGAAAACCCGAGAGGTTTCGGAAGAAACCGTGTTGATCGAGAGACTCCGGAGCAGCAACGTTGAAGGCTGCCGCTTCTACGGCTGAAAATGCAATAGTCACCAGAAAGATCAAACCTTTTGGGCTCTAATACCATAGTTACATAATGGACTTGGTGACCTTAGCCTTGTTTAAAATTGCAAACCTCATATTTACTATTACAAAACGCAGCGAAAAAGTAAAACATGAGATCTATACTATTTCAAAACCAGATAATGGAGCCGGACGATCAACACAAAATCAGATCTTCAAATCGGACGAGGAGGGCGAAAATCGATCGACCAATTTTCACCAAAATAAAGGTTCCTGCAAACACGGACGAACAAAAATGGACGACCAACATAAAACTAGATGACCAGTTTTAATTATAAAAAAGGGACCTAAGAGAATCGGACGATAAAATCGGACGGTGAGGGCGAAAACCGGACGACCGGCTTTTGCTATAACACTAGTTCTCCAAGAAAATGGACAATAGAAATGGTTTATCACTCAGGAATCGGTCGTCTAGTTTCCGAGATCAACAGTAATCCCTCAGAATAATGAATGAGCCTTCACACACAAGAAAAATCTAAACTCTCACTCTCAGTTCTCTCCTTCTCAAGCCACCTAGCACGCAGTCAGCCAACGGCTACTAGCGGCGGCAGCAACAAAAGAAAAGTCACAAAGAACTGGCAGTAACTGAAGAAAAACTGTAGAGAAGAAGAAGAGAGAAAAGAACGAAAGGGACTGCTCCACAAAGTTAGTGTCAGCAAGTGGTGAAAAATGGGTATTTATGGGAGCATACAAGCCACCGAGGATGGGTTGGGTTCAGCCTGGCTTGCCTGGCATCTTGGGCCAAAAATTAAACTCAATCCACTATAGTGTAAGGCTCAACCCATCTCATCCTAGGATAATAAAAATGGACCAAAAAAAATATATGAAAAATTGGCTCAACAAGATCTACAACAATTTTTCTTGACCAAATTTCGACCAATAGGTCACAAATTGACTTAATGGTTGAGAATTGATCACAAATTCTTTAACGTCTTTAGATCATCGAGATCGGTCATAATATAAACTTTTTATGGTAATTAAGGAATTATAAGTTTTCGTTTTTTTCAATAGTAGGGGAAGATAGGAAGAGTCACATGTCCAAAAGAAAATTTTCAAGATTTTAGATTATTAAATTCTTTAACTTTGAAGGTTTTTTTTATTTTAACGCTAAATATTATTAGATCGTTCTAATCATATCTACCACTGATTGGTCGCTTTTGCAATCCTACTTATGTTCTAATCCACACGGTAATGACAAATTAAGAACGTAGAAGGATATACACTTGAATGTACGATGAGAGGAAAAACATGGGAGACCAAATATATAATAATTATCTAAATTTGACTAGAAAGCATGCTTTATCAGACAGGATTTTTGGACAAAGGTTGGCAAAAATAGATTTGCTTTATTGTTAGGGTGGGTTTGTTTCAAAAGAAAGAATGTCAGGGAGGTCAAAAGTTTCTTCCAGAGAAAATTGTTGGAGCCTTAAGATTTTTTTTTCTTTTTAAATTCAAGTCTCAATAATTTTCTCTCTTTTTGCTTTTTTTAAAAAACTTAGGTTCGAACCGTCCACGGTCTTTCAATATGACAGGTAAGATTTTTAAAATATTTATAGTAACCTAACAATAAAATTTTAAAATAAAATTTTAAAAGATTAGAAGTATTCGTCAAGAAATTTATTGACAGTACCATCGTCATAATAGAATAAATGATACAAATATAACATTGGTAAAACTATTAAAAGGGTGGCGAAGGGGCTTAGCCTCCTAAAAAAATTTTTATGCTTTCTATGTGGTATAAAATTATGTTTATTTTGTGTTAAAATTAATATATTTTCTCTCCTAACCCCCAGATAAATAAAAAGTAAGCAATTAAGTTTTTTTTTTTTGCTGAATAGTTTATAGTACACATACACCAAATTTTGTATTAATTAGAAGAATATATAGAAAAGAAGAAAAGATAGAGAAAAAGAGGAGATTGAAAAGAGAAAGTAGTGAATTTTTATTTATTTCTCTCTATTATGTGATTATTGAAGGGCAAAGGTCCTATTTTATAAAAGATACAAGAGATAGAGATAGAATAAATGATAGATTCTATCATATCTAATCAAATTTGAGATAAGATTAAAACTATATTATTATATTTTCATTAGATTATATCTTTTTAAGATATCTATATCTTGATAATATCTCTTCAGGAAATACATTTTTCTTTAAAATATTCTTATCTCTTATAGATATTTACAAATATTATTTAATTCATAAATACTTAGACGTTTATATCTTCATAATATCTCTTGAAAAAATAATTTATTTAATAAAATATTCTTATCTCTTACAAATATTTATGAATATTATTTAATTCAAAATTTTATTTGATTCCTTTTTGTATTTTTTTTAAGATTTCAACATCTGGGAAGTTTCTTTTCTACTCACTTTTGGTCCGCCACCAATTTAGTTCAACGTATAATGTATTGTGGAATAAATATTCGAAAAGGTTCAATTGATTAAGGATTTTCCTAACCCATTTTTAGTTTTTAATTGTCAATCGATTTTATTGGAAGGTGCATATCTATTATATATATATATATATATTTTGAAACTCGACCGAAGATGGTGTACTATGATAGGAAACATAGAGTCGAGATAATTGCAATCATATACCAATCATATACTATATGTCAAAAGTTAAAATCAATATCTGCCGAGCTATGATTACAACTGAGTTATTTGATAAAACTAACCATAAAAGAGACCAAAACCTCTAAAAATATTAGAGTTGATTACAAAGTATCTTCATCAATTAAGTGGAGGGTTAAATGCATTTTACTCTTAAAGTTAAAAAACAGATAGTTTACCTTCAAAATATGTAAAGTACCTAAAATACTCTTTTATGTAAGTTATGGTTTGTTACAAAATAACTCTCACAAATTCGATATAAAGTCACTTTAATCCATAACATAATTTATAGTTATAGTTTATTAAAAAATACTTTCGTAAAATTTTTTAAAACTTTTAATCTATACTATTTAAAATTTGATTATTTAACTTAAAAACTTAATTATTTAAAGAAAATTAAGAAGGTGATTTTAATTTAATTCAAAAGTAAAGAACTAAAATAACATACGAACATCTAATTTATTCTTTACAATAAATATTATTAATTTATTACACTAAATTAGTTACAAATTCTAAAATTTAGTTACTTTTATAAAATAAAATATTTTTTCAATTAAATAATTATTTTAAAGAATAGAGACTAAAAAAAATTTGTTATAAAATACTTTTATAAAATTTGCAAAAAATGTATATTTAGTGTATATTCTTTCGAAATTAATTATTTAACTTTAACATTTTGACTATAAGGAAAAAAACAAGGCAATTTAAGAAAAAATTAAATTTTCGTCTATGATTTTAGTACTTTACTTCCAAATATTTATTTTTTCATTGAATTAATTTAAAATAACAATTGCTAATTTTCCTTAGATAATCAATTCTTTTAAGTTAATAATCAATTTTTTAAAAATATACACTATAAAAGTATTATTAGAAATTTTATAAAAATATTTTTTAATAAAATATAATTAAAATTAAATTATGAATTAAAATACTTTTATATTAAATTTCATGATTTTTTTTTACAATAAAGCATAAACTATATATAAGAAGAAACTGCTTATTTTTTAATTTCAAAAAGTGAAACATAGTATTAAAAAGCAAAAACACGTGTCACATATACATAATCCACAACAAGCACAAACCAACGCATATTAATTTTGTAATAAACGATGCACTAAAGAATTGCATCTACGAACACGTTCTTTCTCCTGGAATTAGGACAAATTTTAATATATATTATTATTTTGATACTTTAATATTTTTAAGAGCTATCCAGTATTATGAAGTCTATGATTTTGAGTGGTTCAAACACAATTTATACGGCATGCAGACTTAATTTGTCTAGCTCCATACAGTTTAAATCTTAATTAAAATTTAATTTTTAACATTTTATAATGTGATAGAATTCAATTTAAGCCTTAAGGGGCGGTTTGGTTAAGGATTTTAGTGTGGAAAAAGAAAATATTACATTTTTGTTAAGAAAAATTTTCTTTTGTTTGGTAATGAGAGAAAATAATAAAAACAATTAAATGAGAAAATGGTAAAATAAAGCTACTTGTGAAAAAAAAATTTCTTCGCAAAAGTGTAAAAAAAGGAAAATGTGATATTTTGATATTTTTTACATTCACTCTCTTTGAAATTCATGTTCACTTTCTCTCTCTAAACTTTATGTTCACTTTCTCTCTTTAGAATTCATATTCACTTTCTCCCTTTAAAATTCACGACACTTTCTCTCCTTAGAATTCATGACAATTTCTCTCTAAAATTAACGAATCTTTGTCTCTCTAAAATTCACGCTCACTTTCTCTCTCTAAAATCTACGACACTTTTTCTCTTTAAAATTCACACTCACTTTGTCTCTCAGGAATTCAAGATAATTTATCTCTCTAAAATTCACAAGACTTCTTGAAAAACCTTAGAGGGGGGATGAATAAGGTTTTTGGCTAATTTTTGAAAAATCTTTTGTGTAATCAAAAGATAAACCTCCAATTTTATTTGAGAAAGAATTTTAAAATACTTTTTAGTAAAATTCTCAACCAAACAAAATCTTATAGTTATTACAATCAAGCAAGAAACATAGAATAAAGAGGCATAACGATTTATTGTGGTTCACTCTCTCAAAGAGCTACTTCCACTACCTTGAGTCAACACCCAAGGATTTTTCAAATCCACTATAATAAAAAGTATACAACAATTACAATTTTGAGGATCACCCACCAAGCGTTTTGCAAGTAATCTCAATCACCAATACAAATACAACCAAAGGATAACCAAAGGGGGTTTTCAACACAAACCTTAATAAAAGAGAGATGAGTTAAAGAACAATATTACTAAATGAGCTTGAGAAGGAAAGATACAACTCAATTTAATGCTTTTACAAGCTCCTCTTTACTTCTTCTTTGATGGATGATCACAAATGAAGCTCAAGAAGATGTTTTTGTAAGATGAATATTTGTTTGAAGTAATGTACTTTAAAGCTTTGAAAGGTTCTTAAATGATCTTAATAAATATTTCACCAAACTTCTTACCTTTGCAGCTGATCAAAAAATTAATATATATATATATGTGAAGGAGAGAGAAAGTAACAGTTGAACTGTGTAATGGTAATATTTTTTACAGTAAAAAGCAAAATCGGATACCTGGTTTCTAAAAGCGGACGTCCGAGTTTAAAACATAAAGATTCGGACGTTTCTTACAAAAATCGGACGACCGATTTTTCTATTAGAAAAATCGGACGACTAGTTTTTTAAAATGATTTTACAGAAAAGAGTTTTCCTTTCTATTTCAAAAACATGTATTCTTGATACTCTTTTAGAGATAAGAAAGCTTTCAAATGGCATCAAAAACTCTATCAAGAATAATTGAATTTCAAGAAAAATTTATAGAAAGATATTTATCAAGGAGCTTCATACATGATCAACAATCAAATATTAGAGTTTGAGAGTTTTACAAAGAAATACCTTAGCACATCCCTAACTAAGACATAAGTCTTCAAGGTCTTCAATAGCTTGATCTTTTCTCCTTCATTTTGCCTTGATCACGAAGATCTTTTACTTCTAAGAGTGTAGCCTTGAGACTTCAAATATACTTCTTTTGTTCTATGGAAACTATGCTTAATACTCACACAAACATATGTTAATCATAATCAAAATCATATGCAATAATGCCCTTAGGGCTAACACTTCTATCTCTAGAATTCACGACACTTTCTCTCTCTAAAATTCACGACACTCTCTTTCTAGAATTCAGAACACTTTCTCTCTCTATAAGTCACGATACTTTCTCTCTCTAAAATTCATGACACTTTCTCTCTCTAAAATTCATGCTCACTTTCTTTCTCTAAAATTCATGACACTTTCTCTCTAGAATTCCTGATACTTTCTCTCTCTAAAATGCACGACACTTTCTCTCTCTAGAATTCACACTCACTTTTCTCTTTCTAGAATTCACGATAATTTCTCTCTCTAGAAGTCACAACCCATTCTTTCTCTAAAATTCACGACACTTTCTCTCTCTAGAATTCATGACACTTTCTTTCTCTAGAAGTCACAATACTTTCTCTCTCTAAAATTCATGATACTTTCTCTCTCTAAAATTCACGCTCACTTTCTTCTCTAAAATTCATGACACTTTTTCTCTAGAACTCCTGACACTTTCTCTCTCTAAAATTCACACTCACTTTGTCTCTCTAGGATTCACGACAATTTATCTCTCTAACATTCACAAGACTTCTCTCTCTAGAATTCACACTCACTTTTCTCTATCTAGAATTCACGATACTTTTTCTCTCTAGAAGTCACAGCTCTTTCTTTCTCTAGAAGTCACGATACTTTCTTTCTCTAAAATTCATGACATTTTCTTTATTTAGAAATCACGATATTTTCTCTCTCTAAAATTCACGACATTTTCTCTATGTAGAATTCCGAACACTTTCTCTCTCTAAAATTCACACTCACTTTGTCTCTCTAAGATTCACACTCATTTTATCTCTCTAAAATTCACACTTATTTTCTCTATCTAAAATTCACAAGGCTTCTCTCTCTAGAATTCACGACACTTTCTCTTTCTAAATTTCACGACATTTTCTCTGTCTAGAACTCACGCTCACTTTCTCTCTCTAGAGTTCATGACACTTTAAATTCACGACACTTTCTCTATTTAGAATTCACGATACTTTCTTTCTCTAGAAGTCACTATACTTTCTCTTTCTAAAATTTATAATACTTTCTTTTTCTAGAAGTCACGATACTTTTTCTCTCTAAAATTCACGACACTTTCTCTCTTTAAAACGTATGACGCTTTCTTTCTCTAAAATTCACGACAATTTCTCTCTCTAAAATTAATATTGTAAAACGCTAATAATGTTTTATTAAGATTAAAAATAATTCTAAACTATATATCTTTTGTAGTGTTATCTTTTTTTTTTAAAATTTTCTTTTTCTATTTCCATCTTGAAATCTACCAACCAAACAAGAGAAATTATATTTCCTTCACAGTTTCTATATCTAACCAAATAACATATAGATTTTAGTTTTCTAAAAATTTTATTTTTCTTTTCTCTTTTTTTTCATTTCCACACTAAAATCTTTGAACCAAACAGGGCCTAAACCTTTTAGATATTCACAGGTGAACTCCTTTCTGATTATCCTTTGTCCTAGATGGAGAACTAAATTAAGATGGACTTTTAAGATAATGACCCCGAAATTGTGAAAACACCAAAAACCCAAGAAACTAGGCCCCCTTAGGCAAAAGTCAAAACCCAAAGCCTATCCAAATGCAATGAAAGGCCCTGTACAACAAAAAAATCAAAGACCCACCCAAAAAAAACAAATTTATCTATTGAAATGTTGATCCATTTTTGAAATTATGTATTTTGGGCTCATCTTAGAACCGCGTGTGAGTCCCTTCTTAAGTCTATATATTAAAGCCCATTAATTGTAACCTCCGCCGTGCGTTTGTTCTGTAATACGCAGCCAGCCATCCCATCCAGATAGCATAAACCCTTATAAAACCCTAAACCCCTTGTAGAAGCCTAGAACGTTCTACTACCCTCTTGAAGAACTTTCCCCCATTTAAATTCTTCACGGTTCTGGACTAGTGAACTCCAAGAACTCCTGTATTTTTTTTTTTTGGCACCTAACCTCTGTCAATTTCGTAATGGCGAAGCGTTTGATTCCAACTCTGAACAGAGTTTTGGTGGAGAAGATTGTTCCTCCTTCCAAAACCACTGCTGGAATCCTCCTCCCCGAGAAATCCTCCAAGGTAAAAGAAAGTTGATTTCTTTCTTGATTTGGACAGAATTTGAGCTTCTTTTGATATCTAGTTGATTTTATTTCTTTCTAATGCGGGATGATTTCTGTTGTGGGTTTTTTATTTGATTGGTTGAAATTTGGTGCAGCTGAACTCCGGGAAAGTGGTGGCTGTTGGCCCGGGGCTGCATGATAAGAATGGCAACACAATTCCGGTATCTGTTAAAGAAGGTGACACTGTGCTCTTGCCTGAATATGGTGGCACTCAAGTCAAACTAGGCGAGAAAGAGTAAGTTCCTTAAGCCCAAGACTTTAGCACATTGATATTTTTTACTTTTGCATGAGTTCTAGTCCTTTCTTTCTAGTACTGTGAACTATAGTGTTTTTTTTTTTGGGTGGTGTGCAGGTTCCATTTGTTTAGGGATGAGGATATCTTGGGGACTCTTCATGATTAAATAATGAATCTCGATGGAGGTCAAGGAGGTTGGAGGGTTCATTTTTGGTTCTTTTCCAAATGTAAACTGATTTAATGGGATTGTTATCAACTATGTTCTTTTAAGTGTTAATTCAATGACTTTCAGAAGAACCTTTGTTTACCACTGAATTAATGGCCTCCTTACTATGTTTGCAATTAATTGTGTCACAAGTTTACAATACTTTTTGTTTTTTTCCATGTGTTTTGGCATACTAATCTAGCAGACTTTCCAGTGACTCAGTGGCGTGCTTTCGTCAACATTTGTGAGCTAAAGATCTGTTTTCAGTTTTTATGCTAGTTCAATAATTGCATTAGTTTCGTCAATGGTTTGTTAGTATCCCTTATAGGTTCATTGGTATTCTGGCTTTCCATGCCCCGTCCTAAGCATTAATGAATGGTATATGCCGCTTATGGAGATGGTTCATGTGGACTACTGGTTATCTGTCTTTGGGTAGTCTACATTTATTCAAACCTTGTTAAAATGACCTTTTTATTGTGCATTGATAATGATTTGCTCCTTCTCTGGGATGTTGATTTTTACATTGGTATGCTGCTGTAACAGTATGAATCAGTAATATCTAGTATCTTTCAGTTGCAAGATTCAATTTCTTTTGCCCTTCCAATTTCTTGTTGGCTCCTTATTTTTGGTTGATCTTGGTTATCAATTTTGCTTGATTCTTTTTAATTTCTTTAAAGTTTAAAATATCTGATTTGAGAAAGAAAAAGGGTAAGGATGGATCTGGATTTAGTGATAGATTGGTGTTGGTGCTTGCTGTAGATAGATTTATTCAGTTTCATTGAGCCAATTCACATCTTTTTTGCTTATGTGAGAATCTTGTGATTTCTTCTTTCTTAAGTTTAGAATGTGTGATCTTGAATTACAATGCTGATATACAGAATATGATGAAATCCGTAATTCGGGTGTTGCTAGAAATCTAATGCCACAAGCTTGTAAGTAAAGAAAAATATTTATGGAGAGGAATCCTTCAAGGATCAGGAAATGTGGGAAGCTGGTGTTCCTTCTAGCAATGTCTGCAATCTAATAAGGAACAGTGCTTCTCTTTGTGATATTATTAATTAATAATAGAGTATCATATAAAATAGTTAGCAAAATTTGCTCAAGTATTTGCGCATGGTGGATCTTCAAAATGTGGATAAAACTCCTCTTGTTCCACTAAAGACCAGCCCAGCCGATGAAACCAATTAATGGATGTATTCCTTGTTTGCAAATAGACCACCCAGTCAGTATCATATTTTTCCGGATGAGAGAAGAATTTTGTTTAGGTTTTGGAATGTATGAATTATGTAGCTGGCTGTGATGTTCTAGGTAGATATTTGTTGTTAAGAGGCAGTAGAGTAGCCAGATTTTGGTTTTGTTGGTAATGGAGATTCATTCCCCTTGAAGGTGATATGATTTGTGAGCAGGGGGAGTCAACACAAGTAATGCAACACAATTTTGGTCTTTTCTGTTTGATTTTATGTTTGCAAAGCTTCCTTGTTGGACGATCATGATGTTTAACAGGAACTCAGTTCTCCCAGGGCCGGGCCAGGTAAGAAATAATAAGCTGCTCTGTAAGGGTTTAATGGTAGTACATGATAGTAGCTAGTACTATCATTTTAGTGATAATGTAAGTTTATAGATAGAGTTGCAAAGGCTAATTGGTCTATATATAGTTGTTCAGACAGAGATTCAGGGTTGTTGCATTCATTTTGGGATGAGATAGGGAGATATAAAAGTGTAAAAGAGAGAGTTGATGAGGTATTCTCTGAGGACTATGTACATATATGTCTTGTATCAGAGTTAAAATAAGCTTATGTTTCAGATTCAATTATTCTAGTTGGGGAAGGTGAGGAAAGTTTTGTGGATTCTGTTTGGGTCAAGGAATGGGGTTGTGGTGGTAGTATTGCATTCTAAGAATTCTATATGTATGGAAAAGTGCCTTGCCAACTAGAATGTATGGAAAGGTACCCCTCTTTTGGGGTTGTGCGCTTTAAAAAAAAAATGTGTAATTTATACAACCATCAGTATCCTTTCATGTGAGCTGTTAACTGTCCGCAAATGGATCAAATTAGCTGTTTCCTTCTACAATTGAAAATGAAGTTCTCTACCCTTCTTCTACCATTCTATTATCTATAGGTGATAGGTCAAGAAAAAACTTCACGTTGTCAAGAGTTCCTCAATTAGGTTTTTTTGTTTGGTGTTGATGTCACGAAAACTGTCATGTGCATGATTAGTGAGTGGGCACCACCTTTGCACCATATTAAGTAACATTATTTATGTGATTAATAATTACTTTATAGCTCTATAAGTGTAGACATGATTCTTACAAATAATCACGTGAATAATATAGTTTAATATAATTTAAAGGATTAATTCATATTGATGCTTATAGATGTATGTGATTAATAATTACTTTATAGCTCTATAAGTGTAGACATAATTCTTACAAATAATCACGTGAATAATATAGTTTAATATAATTTAAGGGATTAATTCATATTGATGCTTGTAGATGTGGTCTATGACAGAATTTTCTACTATAAGAAAAGAATTGATAAAATTTTTTCTAAAATTATATATCAAGTAACAAATGATAAAAAAATAAACAAGTGGTCATAATTTTAGGGAGTAGATATGTTAATATACTTTTCTCTGCTTATCGTCCTTTGAATGTAATACAAGACATTGTGAGGTATTTTATTACTTAAGTAGAGTCTCGAGTTCAAGTCTTCGATACGCAACTGTTAGTATGGTTTAAAGGTGTCTCTTATTTATATCGTTTAAGATATTTCATGATATTTCATGATTAGATAAATATATATACATATATATGTATATGGTATATATACACATATGTATATATATGCCATAATATATATATTACACATGTATATATAACATATATATATATACAAATTTATATTCTTTTCACCATTTATAATCGTTTAATATATCTTCTAGTGCATTTTTTTTCACCAGAATTTCTAGCTAGATCTCAACTAATATATTTCTGTAGGAGAGCTGTAATGTTTGATGAACAATTATGCATGTCATGAGTTGAACTAATCAATTTCCTAAGAGAATTGATCAAGGATCTCTGTGAGTCACTTTGAAAAGATAGAAGTTTTTAAATCAAGAAAAAGCATAAACATATGGTTGAAAAATGATTCTGTGACAGAATTTTAGAAACGTATTGTTGAAAGATAAACATAAAAATTCAATAAACTATTGAAAGATTAAAGACAAGATAAGATTTGCGTAGTTTGATTTGTGTTGTCTTGTCTTAAGCTTTCTAAGTTTTTTATAGCCGTTTTCTTGTTTATACAGAATTCTCTCAACACTCTCTATAACCTTAAACGAGTTAGAGATTGAGTTGAGTATGATCCCACTTCAAAAAATAGTTGAAGAATATAAGGAATCAGTTGGTCGAGGTCTTAAAATTTTCTAATCACTCGCCGTTCTATTCACGAAACCTTTAGGTGAGGTTTGCCGCACATCTAGTTACGCCAGTTGGACTGTGCCTTAGCTAGACAGCGCCATGTAATTAACTTGCTCATTTTGCCCCACCTCTTTGTCTCAGTTGTCCCACTCCTTAGCTTGCCTTTTTAGGATGTGAATAGAATTTATATGTTTTAAAGTTTAGGATTTATCTTTAAGAGAAATTAGTTATTCGTGCCCAGTATTAATTTTGCTTTTAGATTTTTTTGCCAAATTTTCTTAAAATCTGTTTTATAATTAACCAAAAATAATTTATAACGCTGCAATTTTGACAATTTAGACAATTTGCAATGGAATTTGATAATAGAAGTCACACCATTCTCGTGTAATTTTATAGTAGTTGTAGAAGTATTTTTAATTTAGATAGTATGGCAATCAACATATTAGAATAATAAGACATTTGATAATTTTATAGTAGTTGTAGAAGTATTTTTAATTTAGATAGTATGACAATCAACGTATTAGAATAATAAGACATTTGTAGTCAAATTCTGTTGTACATTCCCTAAATCATCATAAGTGGAAATGTTGTACGAAAAATAGTTTTTGGGAACGAATAGTTAATTCTCTTATTTTTTATTTATAGGATTTATTAATAGAACTTCGGTGTTGCATAAAAAGTGTATTACAAGATGTATTATAGACATATGGTTGCATCTTTCACAAACAATTCAACTTCTACGAAATCTTATGAAGGGGTTATGCTGTGGTATCCAAGATGATTTTTTGGGTACCTACCTTAGCCATTTTACTGTTGTCAATGAATCTCTTCAATGTTCGTCTTACTAGCCCTTATACTCATCAAACTTATTTACTCATTCTCTACTGTTTTTGGTTGCCATACACTCCTCACTCTTTAGCTTTCTTGTGAGGTGAGAGCCCATTCTTGAAAATCTCTCATCCCGGGTTGCGAGAACATCTGTTCTAGCACAAGGGCTAAGCTAAGTTATCAAACTCTGGGGTATCAGCTCATCCCGGGATTCCTGCTTTCTTCCTTACCTTAAGAGGCAAGCGAAGTGGGGAACCGTGAGGAATGAATAGAGGGCTTCCTATTAGTTATTCAACGACTGCGTGGCAGGTGAAATTCTTTCATACCAATTGAAAAAAGGGATGTAGCGCAGCTTTTCACTCATGTAACTACCACAACTCCCCCCTCCCCCCTCCCCCGGAAGCATATAGATCCACCCGATTGATGAGCACACTTCATTGAGAACAACCTGTTATAGTAGGTTTTTATTTCTTTTAACTTCTAAAATGATGATGTGGATATTTTTTATTGGGCTACCTCATTAAAAGAGATTAGTCGATTACCACTCAAACAGGTCACCCCAAAAATAAAAAATAAAAACTTTTTTGCAAATTTTTAAGAATATGGTAAACTTAATGATAAATATGGTAAGATTATGATATAAAACCATAATACTTGAATTTTACCTTTAAAATTCACAAGTGTACTTTATATCTTTTTTAATTTTACTAATTTTTATGCCAATTTTACTATTTTTCTTGTTACGCCCTGCCCAATAAGCATCTAGAATAACTCTAAAATTTCGGGCGTTATGAAAGTAGATTTTGAGATCTGATGTAGTGGAATATAGTGTTTTTTACACTTAGTGGTATTTTGTGGATACTTAGGAATGAGAGTAAAACTTTATTATATTGAGCTTTTATTAGTGGATTTATAAGTATCTTTTAAGTGAGGTTTTTTTTTAGTATACTTGGCAAGTGCATTTAAAAAGTTAAGTACTTGACATTCTCATATAAGGTTTTAAAGTAATAAGTAAAAAAAAAAACCATAATACTTAAGAAATTGTGCCACCTCGAGTATCCACCCGTCACCATCATTTCATTTCTTTTCTTTCTTTCTCCCCCAACCGCCATTAAGCCTTATATATATATATATATATATATATGCCATGCAAGTCTTTTTCGTTAGTTTTGTTTTGGCAGCCATAAGTGAGAATCAAATTGAGGTTAGTAATTTTAAGTTGGCATATTTTTTTCTTTTTTATTTTCGTTAGATTATATATATATATATAATAGTTAAGGTTTGTTGATTCTTTTAGGATTTAAATGTTTTAAATAGGTTTTGGTATATAGTTAATTATAGTTTCTTAAGAGAGTACATATTTTTAAGGAGTATAAGACTTTCGATCTTTTTAAAGTATTACTAAAGGCATATATATATATTCTAAGTTCACTTTGTAGGATCTCGATATTATTTAGGGAATACGATTATTTTATTAGTACCTGAATATTAAGTATTTTCTTATTACTATATTTGTAGGATCATAGCACCAGATCTACATTCAGGTGAGTCCACAAACCCCATTTCATTATGCTATATCAAAGGTTACAGGCTATATAAATATGATTTCTAAACTTATTATAAAATATTTACTGTTTTTGGCACGGTATAACTTAGCTTGTTTTTCTTAATTGGAGATGTTCTCCACTATGTGTTACATATTCCTTAGAAAGGCATAGGAGCGGAGCTCCATATGGATGTTTTCTTTTTAAAACAGATTATTTTTGTGCTAAAAAAGAATTAGTCTGTACACGGATTTTCTGGAAATGTTTTTGAGTTGGAAAATACTCTAGTCTTGAAAAGTTACATGATTTGACATGCACGAATGTAGACTTGGCATATTGGTAAAATCTGCATAAGCATGTGATGACTGGCGGATGGGGATTTTTACTGCTATGAAATGTTTATGACTTGAATCTGTTCCGACGGCCGAGCAAGTGGCCTTTCAGTTTGTAAATACATATGAAAACCCCATTCCAACTAGGGTTAAAGTTCTGGTTATGATCATGTGCTTGGAAGCATCAGAGGATTGCACTGTACATGGCTAGTCCCCCATACTAGGGCCTCTTTTGATGACATAGACGATTTTGTTGACTCTGAGGTGGATCCACTTGAAGAGGTGCGTAGTATCGTGAAGGGTTTGGCCCAATCGTTATTTACGTGGACATCACATCATGCTCTGCAGTGGGTGGGCCGCCTTGTGGAGAGTCAGGGGGACTTGAAATTAAGGTTGGTCTCAGGGCAGACCTGGTAGGTTCCCCAAGAATCTGTAGCTTGGTTTGACCAGTGATATGGAGAGTGTGATAGTTATGGAATCGAGCGCTCGTAAGGTGTTTGGCTGGTGTTAACTATGAGATACCGAAACTTGTTTCCGATGACCTCATTATGGGATCCGAACTTTGTCCGTGGAACCCAACTATTGTAGTACATGCTCTTTTGAATTCGGGTGTAGAAGCTGTGCTAATGTGTCTTGATTCACTCAAACTTCCCAACTGCGCTCGAAACCCTCATGTAAGTTCAAGTACCAGTGCCGTTAAAGCAACAAAAGAAAAATATTTTCTTATAACATTGCACGAACTGTTCTCGTGAGACTGCATCATTATTGTTTTAAAGATATCACGAAAGTGCACACACGTGGACTCACTGAGCATTCGCGCTCACGTTTTTCCATATTATGTTTTCCCAAGATTGACTCAGGACGAACAAACGTGCAATAAGCCGCTGAAGTAGTATGCCTGGAGTTTTTTGATTGGGTCATTCCTGGAAAGGACATGTGTTTTTGTTTTTATACTCGAGCCGTTTGTAAAGTATTTTCATCTTCGTATTAGAATGATCATAAGAAGTTTTCTTGAACCCTATATTTTGAGCATTCTATTAGTATTCAGTTTACTTAGTTTTCTGCTGCATTGTGTGTATATACTTCTAAGTGTTGCCCCGGGGTTGTGCTTTTGTTTTGGGATTTGTAATTTAGTGTCGAGAGACACGCAAATACCCTACTCAGCCGCAGTTAACCTAGTGGTAGGGTTGGGGGTATCACATTTCTTAAATAGTAAGAATGACAATATATCTAGTAAATATATTAAATAAATGATAAGTGTGTGGTATTAAATGATATATCTTTTATATTACCATTAAATGATGTAATTTTAACATTTTTAATTCAAATTTTATTAATTTATCATGAAATTTGCTATTTTTCTTAAATAATAAGTATGATAATAAAGGTAGTAAAATATTTTATATAAATAGTAAATTTCTACTGTTATTAAGTAAACTTTATGTATTACCATTAATTAATTTTTCCAATATTAATTCAAGTTTTAATATTTTAAAATAGAAAAATTTATAATAGATACGATAAGTTTTATTATTTATAATAGTAAATTAGATTGATAATTAGTAAATTCATTGGGCAACAAATTACAAAAAAAAAAACCAATACAAGTAGGTTGATGCATTAAAGTGCAGAAAAAGAAAAAAAAAAAACAACGCAAGTAGGTAATGCATTAAAGGGGCAGAAAAAGAAAAAAAAATCAAATGCTCAATGTAAATACCTACTTGATTTTTTTATATGCTTGATTTTTTTTCTATTCTTGCCCCATTTGACGCATTATCTACTTGCGTTGGTTTCGGCACTTTGACGCATTAATCTACTTGCATTAGTTTGTGGTAATTTATTGCCTAATGAATTTACTAATTATCAATCCTAATTTACTATTGTAAATAATAAAACTTATCATATCTATTATAATTTTTTTTATTTTAAAATAGTAAATTTTGAATTAAAATAGGCAAAATTAAAATTTTAATTAATACATAAAGTTTACTTATTAGTGGTAGAAATTTACCATTTATATAACATATTTTACTACCTTTATTATCATACTTATTATTTAAGAAAAATTTCGTAGGGGCTTATAGTTTAATTGGTGGAAACGTACCGCTCATAACGGTGATATTGTAGGTTCGAGCCCTACTAAGCCTACCACCCCCTTGGTGTGGGGTCGAAGAGGATTCATTCATTTTTCTTTATTTTTTTTTGCTATTTTGGATCGAACAACCCACCTATGAGGAGTTGTGGCCTACATAACCTACTTCCCATGGCAAGGGAATGGGGTATCAGATCACTGTAGTTAGTAAATATCATGATAAATTAACAAAATTCGAATTAAAAACGGTAAAATTAGATCATTTAATGGTAATATAAAAAATTTACCATTTAATATGAGAAACTTATCATTTATTTAATATATTTTACTAGATATATTGTAATTCTTACCATTTAAGAAAAATAGTAAGATTGACATAAAAATTAGTAAACTAAGAAAGATATAAAGCAAACTCGTGAATTTTAAAGCTAAAGTTCAAGTATTACTGTTTTATATCATAATCTTACCATATTTATCATTGAGTTTACCATAATCTTATTAAAATTTACCAAAAAAAAAATAAATTATTTATTTATTTTTTGAAGAGGCCTGTTGACCGGTAACTAGTCAACTTCTTTTAATAAGGTGGCCCAATAAAAAATTGCCAAGTCATCATATTAAAAATTAAAAAAAATAAAAATTTGTTATAGCAGGTTGTCCTCAGCGACGTGTCAAACATCCATTGGCTAAGGTAGGTACCAAAAAATTCTTCCTTGGGTACTATAGCAAAATCCTAAGAAAAATCCTCAAAATCATATTTATCTATATACACCAATGTATTTAATTATATAATAGTATTATTGCATTGAATATCATCAGAACTCCGAAGTATGATTGTGGAGTTGTATATTGTTAAGAATTGTTGAGGAAAGTAAATATTATGTAATATCCTATATTATCTTATTTCGTGAGTTACTTAATTTTGTATTATTCTATTATCAGTCTTTAAGAATTTTTGATAGACTTGTAATTAATTACTAGTTCCCTAGATTAGGTCTCTTTACCACATAATGAAAGATGAAGCATTGCAACTTATTGATCTGCATACCGTATTTCTTGGGCAAGAATGCACAAATAACTCAAACTAATGTATGCATACATCTATCTATACTTTTATTCTTCTTGAAGTCATGATAATTTACTCTTGATTATCTGTACAATAATGAATTTCATCTGGGTTCTCTTGGGATGAAAACCATTTGCAACAAAGATCAAGGGAGTAAGAAATTTAATACAGAACAAGGTTAAGGAGCATGAAACTGAATTGGTATTAGTGTGGTAAAAAGTGCATAAGTGATTTTACATATTTCTGTCAAACTAATTTCTTTAGACGTACATGCTTCCTAACTACCGAAGCAAAAATGAAAAGAAAATAGGACATGCTTTTATTTATTTATTATTATTCATATATATATATATATATAATTTATGAACAGAATGGGATATCTAATTTACGGATGGCAGTTGTAGTACCATATACTTGTAGAACATTTGAAAAATTCTTTGCTTTAATGTTTAACATTAATATTTTATATAATATAATTGTGAGATGGAATATCTCTAATTAAGAATTGTGCATGAGGACATGCTTTGCATAAAAGTCCAAATATATAAATGGTAGTACAAAGTTTCAAAAGAACTGATTGTGTAAAATTTCAGAAGAGTTAGGCAATTAAAAATTCCAAAAGAATTACTGTATCTTCGCATAAAAATATCAAATTTGTAATATATTTTTTTCGATAGAATGTCGCAAAATATTATTTTTAGTTTTGATGATATTTTTCATCATCTGGAGACAATGGACAGGAAGTACGCATTACTATTATTGTTATATCAAACAAATACTACCATTTATTTGTATTGCACCGAATAAATAAATTTGAGATACAATTGTTCAATAAAGTAGAAGTTTATTGAGTTAAATAATTTAGTATTGGCATGACCGGTTTGACCATCCCGAATCATTAATAAACGAATAATATTTAGGAATTCATGAAATAATATAGACCCAGAAATTTCCTAATTCGACGAATCCTATGTGCTACTTATTTTATGCAAATTATTTTATAAATATCACCAGTACTACTTTAGGATTGAATGTATTACTTTGGGATGAATACAAAATTATAATTCGATGTATTGATGAGATAGTTGCATATATATTGTTGATTTGTAATCCACATTTTACGATCTCTTAATAATGGGCTCATACTTTAAATTTTCTCAAAGGCACAATTTGTCCTAATTATACTTGTTGTGATATGTATCTATTGATATTATTGTTGAATATCCTACTCAATATATTCATACATTAAATGGTCTTGTAATCCATAAAGGCATCAATTTGAGTTATTATAAATGTAGTAGCACTGTCTTCGTATTTTTGCCAATAAATGTAGCAGCACTCGTTATTGTTACAAATTATTAAAGTATTTTCATCTGCGAATTAAATGTGCATTATTCATTTTTTGTTGCTCCACCAAAAAAGTAGATGGACCTTTATATGTTGGGCAAAGAATATCAAAAAATATATTCATAATTTGTTCATTTTGAATATCTCAACATTAAGAGGAGAAAACATGTAGTCGGAAGAAAACGTTAATTACTTGTTCTTATCTTGATATTTATGTGAGATTTTAACCAGAAGTTCAAAAGAATATAACCAGGCATGTTTTCTGACCAACATCCGGCCAATAAAGCTCCTAATATATTTGATATCCTTGAAGGACAATCTACCACAAGTTATGTATTTGAGAGACAACAGAAATGTGGTAGATAAGTCGATTCTATGAATATGAACTCCTACCTTGATTGGAGGTGTATTTTCTCCCTTTGAAATATGAACTTATAGACCATCTTAATACGTCGAAAGGGTCCAAATGTAGTGGGCCTCACTTTCTTTAGCTAGGCTAAGAAGCCGATTCCCAACATATACTATTTTCTTCTCATTGAAAGATGCCTAAGACCTTTGCACCAAAACTCGTATACCTGCTCCTCGATGCATAATAAAGGCTGGGGAAGATGGACAAAACATCCTAAAGAAAGAAAGAATCAAATAGTGATGACTGGGCAAGGCATGGCGAGGAACTGTGCATATGAAATGAACAAATACTTAATTGGTCATATTAAAAGTCAAGCAAATAAAATTCCAGAAGAATTTTTCAAACATGACCAATGTACTATTTCCACAAGAAATTCAGGTACCTGAAAATGGTGATATTATGAGATCTCATCATAGTAGGTCACGATATAGAATAATGTAATCGCAACAGTGCAAGGGTATTTATGTGCATAGTGGTATTGAATTAGAATGATTCAAAGTCTGCAGACTGATAATAATATAGAGTTCACATGCGAAGTGTAAAAGTTACTACGGACAATTAACAATACATATAAAGTAAATAATTATTAGAAGGAATTATACACCTGAAGTTTAATCCCAAAAGTATAGTTATGAATATTTATTTATGATATGAGAACTATGAAATAAGTATTGATTATAATTTTTCTAAAATTCTTCGTAAAAGCCTGGCATTACTTACGAAGAAATATTTTTGGTGGAGAATATGATTAGTTTTTATAATATACCCAAGACAATTGATATACATTTGTCTAAGTTATCATTTGATAATATATTTATATGAAGTTCCTGATGGACTTAAAATATGTACATAAGTAAATTGTTCTAGAAGAACATAATATAATTAAGTCTTAGCAAATCATCATTGAAAAGATTGAATATGTCGAAGTATGAGGAAATATTTTTTTGTCTTGGTTAATAATACTTGTCACATATATTATTTTGTTAGAAGATATTTTTATTGTTCAATTTATCGATTAACACTTTTATGAACTAGTGTGCCCCGCATTAGGGGGAAGAAATCAGCGATAAAAGAATGATATCATATAAGATAAGAGAACTAGGAATTTGCAAATTTGGCCATTTACAAATAATTGCAAATCAAGTATTTATATGCTTTTGTCAAATTTATGAGAGTTTTTATAATGTATACTTTTATTTGGGTAGATGTCCTAAAAGGACAAACTATAACTTATAATTTGGAAATCACGCATGAATCATGACCAAACACTTTATTATAAAGACAAATATCCTCTTAAAAGGAAGGATTATATGAGCAAATTGTTATTCCTAAAGAATAAGCAAATGCAAGTATGATTATCAACAGTTTTAAAATCAAGCTTTTATCTTTATTCATAAATTTAATATTCTGAAAATGTTCTAAATGGACATAGTACATCATTAGTCATTAGATATTCATGAAGATCTTTTATAAAAGAATATTGAAGAACTATTAATTAGTCTTGAAATACCACTATCCTACATATCTACTGCATGGAATTATTTGTTTCATGCAAGTAAATGGTTATTATGATTCTTCTCTAACTAATAACTCTAGAATGTATATTAATTTACAGTTAGTATCTCCCTATAATTATCTCGAATTTTTAAAAATAATCTAACTCCTGCAGAGATGGATATACAAGATATTGATTATTTACATTGACCCACACAAATCATTATGATATACATCCACTTATAATTAATTATGATGGATGGCTAAAATATGTGTAATCAAGATGAATAAATTATTATATTCGAGATATACATGTTGTATCCTCTGAGATGAAATTCCAATTATATTGGTGAATGATTATAGAAAGTTTGAGGATATACTCGAGGAGATGAGATATACATATTTTGTTCATGATCTCCATAAGAGATATGATAATGATGTGCAACAAATTCAATATTATTATAATCTTAAAGATTTACTCACTAAGATATTATCGATAACAACACTTGAGATTATTCCTTACTACATCAGTTTAGAAATCTCAAATGATTATCTCATCATGTGAAGTAATGTCTTAACATAGAAAATTGTGTACTCTTTTTTCTTCACTAAAGTTTTTTTCCCATTGGGTTTCTATTTAATAAGGTTTTAACGATACATGTTCTCTAAGTAATAGACATCCAAATGAGAGTGTTATAAAAATAATTAAATATGTGGATGTCCCTAAGAGATAACTGAATATCTCAGATAAAAATAAAGTCTATCTCCTGAAGAGAGATATTCTATAGATATAGAAATCCTAATGAGATAGATATTCAGCAGGGATAGATATCATGAAGAGAAAGTGATAGAATTTTAATCATATTTTAATTACGATATAGAATCTATCTTCTTGATTTACTCTATCTCTTGTATCCCCTAAGTACTATGAATAGGGGCTTAGGCCTAGTTTTCTCTCTACTCTTCTTTGTTTTCTTTTATATATATTCTTCTAGTTATTCTTTATATTTCTATATCTATTTTTTTATACCTTATATTTTATATCAATTACCCTATCTCTGACAACGTTGCGCCAACAAATTTCATAATATAAACAGATGAATTTCAATTTGGTCTCTCAAAGTTGAGACTTATCTCAAGTGAGTATCTCATATTTTAAAAGTCTATAGAGAGTCCTTCAAATTAAGGAATTTGTTCTGATCAAGGACTTTCTTAACTAACATTTCTCTTTTAACAGTCAATTGCAAAGAGTTGACTCTTTGGGTTCAAAATAAATATTAAAAACAATTTGGGACCTCGTTATTAATTTTTTTCCTTCTTTTTCTCCCTTCATTCCTCTCTGCACTCTGAATTTTTTTTTTTTCTTTCAGACACATTCCTCTTCCTCTTCCCCCTCCTACTCCCCATTTTTCACCAATGCAACAATGCTTCTATTCTCATTTTTCTTCTTGCTCCCCATTGCAAATCTGCTCTCCCTTAATCTTCTTGCCCCCACTCTGTTTTGAAAAGCAGAAAGTCATCTACCCACTTTATGGTCTTTACTTTCTGTCCCTCATGGCCTTGCATCTCTCCAATCTAACCACTAACCCCATTTCCATTTTATTAAATTAGTTATGTTCTCATATCCTCTGAGCTCTATCTCTATTTTTTTTGGCACAACCTGATCTGCAATACAGAGAAATCTATTTCAATTTTGCAATACTAATATTCTTGTTCTTAAGGTGATTAAATGAGAACCTTTATTACTTTTATTATACTCTTACTGTAATATGTCGAAGATATGTTCTCGGTTTTGAAATACTTTTTTGTATCATTTTCAAGATTGAAACATAAAAAGATGATGGATATGTTTTTATTATTTTTATTTATAGATCACCACAAAAGAAGTACACATAAGCCAAAATTATTTTGTATTGGATAGAACCCATGTGTTCTCGGGATTGATTGTTTGTTTGGAGTTTTTTGGATGTTGACCGGAGTGTAGCAAAGTGCTCCGGGGAAGGAGGGAGGAAGAAGAACAAAAATATAGAAAGAAGAAGAAAAAGAAATTAAGAAGAGGTCCCATATAATTTTGGCCTCAAAAAATAGTATTGGCCATTAAAAGAGATATGACACTTGGGGAATCTTTGATTTGAACAATTTCTCTAATTCCACATACTTTTTATAGGCTTCTGAAAAATGAGATCCACACTTGAGACAAGTCTCATCTTTGAGATACTAAATTGGAATTTATCCTAACATAAACAAAATAACAAGTCAGAAAATTAGTTTGGGGCCTTGAAATCTTGAGGGAGCTTTAGAACCAAAACACCCTCTTCAAATATATATATATATATAATAACAAAAAAGCCCATACTATACACGGTAGTATCATATATTGATTTTTATATATCGACCATTAGTAGATTAAAGGATAGAATTTACAAACTGCTTACTTTTTATATGTTTTGATAGATTAAAGGTAAGAATTTGACATTTTAAAATACAAGGTCAAAAATAAAATCTAGAAAAGTTTAAGAGTTATTGGACTTTTTTATCCAAAATATAATTGTTATTATTATAATAATATGAATAATATAAATAGATAATTAAAAAGAATATTTAAAAAAAGAATGCTAACAAGGAGTACAAATTTATTTTGTGTTAATCAATCACTTATGCAATCTCTCCAACAAATTTCCCTTAAAAATTTCTTGAATTTATTTTGTCAATCAATCGCTTATGCAATCTCTCCAACAAATTTCCCTTAAAAATTTCTTGGGTGACCGTGCTATGCTTTTGAAAATGAAGCGATGGAACTTTCGGGGGAAAAAGTAAGAAATGAAGGGATGGAAATTAATATTACTTAACTTGATTTTGGATTATGACTTTCTATTCTTCTTAATAGTCATGTATTGACTCTTGATAATTATTGATCACTTTTGTGAATGGTTGTATTGATTAATGTTTGATTGAAGAGTTTTCTATTTAAGAAATAAGAACATGAGATAAGGAGAATTTGTATTGCATCATTAACGAATAAACAAATTGAGCACTAAAACTCTCCTCTTGATCTTTGAATGAGAAAAAATACATATATTTTTAGAGAAATTTTACAATGAGAAAACTTAAGACAATCACTAAAGAGATTTTTTTCATGAGTACTAAAAAAATCATATAATGGAAAATTTTAGGAAAATTATTCATTTAACAAATGTTACAACAAAAATTCTTCTTATTAATCTTTTGTGCATATATTTCTTTTGCTATTTTCTTATTTTAGGTATTGGTTCAAAACTTTGTCCAAATAAGCCATGAATAAAATATTTTAATTGATGGTCAAACTTCAAACAAACTCACCTCCTTTTTAAGAGCAAACAAATCTAACACCAAATGATTCGATAAAATAGAAATTAAGTTAGAAGAGAGAAATTATTCATAAAGAAAGCACAATGTCCTTTCTAAGAATAAAGGTAAAAGCATCATATTCATAGTCTTCTTGGAAAGAAAGAAAAGAAAACACCAGTAATTCACAGAAAATAGAGAGTATTTTATAGGAAAATTAAAAAGAAAATAAAAATGCAAATCACCTTACATATAACCCATGAAAAATTATAATTAGAAACTCAGAATTATCTAAAGGACAAAAAAGGTTCTAAAATTATTTTCAAAACATAAAATCACCACATAATAAGAATCACAAGATTATTATTATTATTATTATTATTATTATTATTATTATTGTTATTATCATATTATTATTAAGAATGACAAGATTATTATTATTATTATGGGGTTAAAAAAATAGACATTAACTACCGGAGAAAGAGAAAGAAAATCTATAAGAAAATCTCAACGATAGTCATGAAGAAGGATGTCTAATTCATCCAACTGATAATAAAATCTTTTAAAAAAAAAACATAACGCTACTGTGTGATTCTGCAAAAGAACTTTGATTTAAACCATGCTAATAAATTAATAGCAAAGTTCAAAATTAGAGAAGAGAAAATTCGATAATGTAGGAGAAGTAAATTAAGACCTTGATATGAGCAGATTTAGGGGTTTTTTTTCTTGGTATAATCCATTTTTCTAAAAATGCCACTAAAGTGGCCTCTTATTTTTTTTTTTTTAATTCGTAATCGGCCATAACGGACAATGGTTGTGCGTTATCACTTAATCCCAATTCTCCACCTTAATTTGCCGATGTGGCAGATACCGCATAATCATTGTGCGTTATCAGCCACATCAATTTTTTTGAAACATGAATAACTCTGCGATCGGATGTCCGTTTCACGCGTATGACCATTCGTTTTGATAGTTCTCGTAATGATAAATACAACTGCATCATCAAAAAAGTGACTTGGACGCGTTTCAGGACAAAAAAATTGTCTCGTATAGTCGAAAACTTTGACGGAGCATAACTTTGCGCTCGGACGTCCGATTGAGGCGATTCTTGTGAGCATTTCGTGTATTTTTTCGAGATCTACGCGATGGAGCAGTTTCTATTGACCGTTTCTACAAAAACGTCCTATTTTAGTTTTAATTTACGTTTTTGTAATTTTCTAATACTTTCTCTTATTAACTAAAAAATTACGGCACTAATTTGAAAATTAAACAGAGGAGCAGTCTTCTTTTTGCTCTAATTAAAAATTCAAATGATTGAAGTTGGTAAATATTGGAATACGTAAATACTTTATTATTAAATAAAATCTCATGAATCTATTAAATAAAATCTTATGGTGGTCTATTTGTGAGTGTTCTATGTTATTTTTCATGAGATCAAGGGTTCAAGTCTTTTTACAAGAAATTTTTTTAATTTTTAAAAAAAATAAATGAAAGGATGATGTGGCAAATAACGCACAATCAATGTGCGTTATGAAGATGCATTATCACGAAAGATAACGCACAATGGTTGTGCGTTATGGCCAGAACCAGGATAAAAAAAAAGTAGGCTACTTTAGTAGTTTTTTTTTTTTAAAAATAAGTATAATAAAAGAAAAAAACCAGATTTAGGATATAGCAATGGAGCATTCTTTTTGTCCCTGATCTTCTCTAGACCACCTGAAACTGTACTCAATACTTTTGTTTCAACTTTCAATGCTTACTTATTCATAATCATGAAGGAAAAAACCTGCAAACTAATAGAGAATAATTTATAGTTGGAAAGACTATCTATTGTAATAAATAAAACAAAAATGAAAGGAACTGAAAATGGAGAAGAATTATTGAAAGAAATGTGAGGAGTTTCTAAGATAAGAGAAGATCAGAACGATAGAAGGAACAAAAGGGAGGAATAGAGGGACGTGGGAACATGATTGGTTACTTCATTAAGTGGTTAGTTAGGATTAATATTG
This sequence comes from Catharanthus roseus, assembly GCA_028651295.1. Classification (NCBI taxonomy): domain Eukaryota; kingdom Viridiplantae; phylum Streptophyta; class Magnoliopsida; order Gentianales; family Apocynaceae; genus Catharanthus; species Catharanthus roseus. The sequence goes on along the minus strand of JAPQWS010000153.1, from coordinate 3,306,693 downwards.
CAAACATAAAAAAATTATAACTTAATAAAAAATGAAAGAAAATAATTGTTACATCTATACGATACTATATTGTAATATAATTTTTCTTCTCTCTCTTCTCCTAAATGTTTCTAACCCTTTATTCTATTTTCTCAGTTTTTTTATTTATTTTATTAGGCAAAAATTTCCATTGGTTAATTTTAATGCTAACTTATTACCACTAACTATAACCCCCACATTCTTTTTTTAAAAAATAAATAAAAAGCCATTTTCTCCCTCACTTTGATTGGCTTTTATTAATTTTTTTTCATGTAGGTTAATCCTAAATCAGCTGAATTTCTACCCCCCCTTTTTCTAAAAACTAAATCTCTACCTCTTATAACTCTAATTTATCTTTACTATCCATATTTAAATAACACTTTTTTCTCTCTCCTCTCCTACATTCTTAAAAATTGAATACTATTTTTTTTAATTTTAAATTTTTTAACAAATTAAAAATAATATAGCGCATTGATTTGTTCTAATTAACTTAGATCTATTTTTTAAAATAAAAAACAATTAAAAAATCCTCTTTTTTAGGAATTAAACTCATTCATCACCTACGTACACATTTCTCTCATATTCAAACATTGAAAAAATACCTTCCTTAATCACTCCCTGACTCCCCCAAATATTCTATCATTTTTTCATATTCAAAACTATCTCTAAATCAACTTTTTGTTGAAGATAAAATTTAAGTGTGGCTTATCTTCTTCACCTCATGAAGTAATGAATCGTTTTGTTTTTAAATTTTTATATTTTTCTAAAGATAAACTAAAGTTCCAACTCCCAAAAATGAAGTTCTTTTTTTTATTTTGCTAAGCAAATTCTATTTTATTCCCTTTATAAGAAAATTAATGCATCTATTGCTCTTTCCATTAGTCTTTCTCTCCATCCTATACCAGTGTATAAAAAATTCATTAATGGATCCTTAGAGATATGTTTTAAAACTTTTATAGTAATCATAGGCAACAATAAGGAATTGTTTACACTACAAAGAATTAAGTAATAGGCACCGATCCTCCTTTCAGAGTATACACAGCCAAAGTGCATTCAATTTTCGTAGAGCAATGAAAGGAAATTTTACTTGGACAAAAAGAAAAATAAAGGACAATTTTTAACTCTCGCAATCAGGTATTCTATTATATCATTTTTTTTCTTTAACATGCATCATCCTGACATTTTTATTTAATATGCCAAAAATATTAATTGTATTGACCTACTAAATAGAGAGTTTCATACGGACGAAGAAAGAATTTCATTATGGCTAGATTTATTTTAGTCCGAGTGTTTAGACTTTAAGAGAAATTTTAATACTTCACTTATTTACTTATTGGATTTTTACTCCAATTTTTTCATCGTTCTATCCTATATATACTGCATACTATATGGAAAACTTAAATTTATACAGAAATTGATATTTAAAACATATACATTATTTTAATTTTTGGAGAACGGTAGATTTGCGGCTTTAAAGAAGAACAATAAGCAATTAAGGTGAGGTTTTTTTTTTCAATAAAGAGTAGAAATTAGTTATTTAAATCTTCTTTCCACATTATCAATTTTTGTTATTATTTATGATTTCTTTTTCTTCTTCAAGATGAAATTTAATGCTCTAAAATAATTATAACCTTTGAGTACCTGCGTTTTGATTTTTAATTGTTTTTTTATTAAATTTTAAAAATAGAGATTCTTATTTTTCTTCTACTCGTATGTACATTAATTGAATCTTCTATATAGGACTGTAAATGGGGCTGGTCTTACCTGTACCAGCGCAAATCTGTACCCGTTTATAGCGGCTAAGGTTAAAATTTTATACCCGCAGACCCGTACTCATACCCGTACCCGCCGCTACTTCACTCTCACTCTTCTTCACTTGACTTTCACTCTTCTTCACTCATCTCTTCTAGGTCGTTGTTGCTGCTTCACTCTCACTCTTGTTCACTTCAATCTTACTCTTCTTCACTCATCTGTTCTAGATCAGTACCGCTGCTGCTTCTTCCTCTCTCCCGAAGCCTGCTCACTCCTTCAGTCGCCGCTGCCGACTGTGACTACCACTGGTCCAGCTGCCGACGTTGCTATGTTCCAACACCAGTGCTCCGTTCTTCGATTTTCTGAGAATTTTTTCAATTGCCGACTTGCATTGAGGTGGGTATTATTCTTAAGGTTGTTCATTTTAAAATTCGTATTCTTCATCACTAGATTATATAGGGTGTTTATTTGAAATTGGATGTACTAGGAATGCTAGGGTTATTTATTAATTGTTGTTTTTTGTGAGCCAAGCTTGTTGCAGATGGAAATAGGTAAATAGAAAACTTGCATTGGTAGAGCCTAGAAATATTTGTGTTGTTCTGTAAATATTTTGATTATTTATGTTGTTTTGTAAATATTTTGAAGAGGATATTATTGATGTTTTCCATTTGAAGCCACCGTAAAAACAAAACTTCTTATTATTGAGATTAAAACTGTATTATTGTTCTGTAAATATCTTGTAAATATTTTTACAATACCAACTGAAAGGGGGTTTATTATATAGGGTATTTATTATTGTTCTATAAAATTCTTATTATTTGGTGGGTATTATTGTTTTGTAAATATTTTTTCCTTTTTTTAAAATAAATTCTTGAAATTGATATTGAAACTGTATTTGTCATTACTTCTACTTTAATCTTTTGTATTTTTTTTTTTTTTTGGGTAGTATAATCTTTTGTATCTAGAAGATAGAAATATGACCATGTGCATGATGTTTTCCTTTTGAAGCCACCGTAAAAACAAAACTTTCTATATGTAAACTAGAGTTTTTGCTAGTGGCCTTCTATAGCTTCTTCCAAAAAATGGTATGATAAGGAGCAATCTCATGATATAGATGGATATATTTGTTCTAGTGTTAAGGGGTGAAAAATGATTAGCGAAGACTATTATATATCTAAATTTACATGTATATATGTTGGTATTTATGGTATTTTGCAGTAATTTTATCATTTTGTATTTCTACCTCATCTATAGAAACGCATTTTGCTTTTTTTGTTAGGAGAAAGGTATTCTTATTCTGGTCATCCTTTTGTTCTTTATATCATACATTATAGATAGTACTCTTTGCTCCATTGTAATGCTTTAGAGTGAAGAAGATTATCATTACAGCTATAAAGATTTTTGTAGATAATGAAATTTTACTAATTGAGAGATAATCATTTACTTAAAAAGCACGTTGTTGCTGTTTAAGTTAATGAAGTTGTAAGAAGAGGATATAAGCCTATATGAGTTCAGAAGTCCAGTATTTTAGAATGTAGAAGCTTAGCATTTGTTTGCGTAATAGAGAAAGTCGCAAGGCGAAGGGAGAGTCCCTTCTTTTACTTCTTTTGTATCAAAGTTTATTATATAAGGCGTTTATTATTGTTCTGTAAACTTCTTATTATTTGGTGGGTATTATTGTTCTGTAAATATAATAAATTATTGTACATGTAATCTTGCCTTAAGAATATTGTAATCAGATTTTTGCTTGGGAAATTGGAGTAAATTACCTATTGAGCTAATTATATGCTTTTTATATGTTTTATTTAGGATGTCCGGTACACTTGGAAATGTTGGATCAATACCAACTAAAAGTTCCAAGGCATCTACTACTGATAATATGGAAATAACTAATTACAATGAGTTGGTTGAGTTGAATGTCGAAGAAAACCTAGAAGACCAAGCGGATCCCTCAAAGGCAAAAATAAATAATAAATAACTTCGGATGTATGGAAAGAAATGTCAAGATTGACTGATCCTGATGGAAGTATTAAAGCTCAGTGTAATTTGTGAAAAGAAAAAAACTTGCTAGCAGCAGTAAAGCGAGGACTACTCATTTGACTAAACATTTGAAAGTTTGTATTGCTAGAAAACTTCGGTGCAAAGGATAGCAACAAATTCAACATTCAAAAACTATTGTGACAAGTAATATTGAACTTAGTAATTTCAAATTTGGTCAAGAAAAGAGTATGAGGGCTTTAGCAAAAATGATAATCAAGCAAAATTATCCTTTCAATATGTGTGAGCATAAATTTTTTGAGAAGTTTTGCAACAGTTTGAATCCTAACTTTAAGCTTGTTTCTAGAAATACAATTAGGGCGGAAGAGTTGTTAGTGCATACGGAAGAGAAGATAGAATTTTATGAATTCTTGGATGGTCTTGATTATAGAATCACATGAACAACTGATATTTGGACTTCAAAACATGCTAATATTGCATATACTTGTCTTACTGCTCATTATGTTGATGATAATTAGGATTTGAAAAAGAAGATTCTTGCATATAGACATATTCCTTAACCTCATGATGGTGAAACATTATTTTGATTCATCAATGATCTCATCTCAGAATGGAATTTGGACAAGAAATTGTTTTCTATTGTTGTGGATAATGCATCATCGAATGATACAATGGTTAGGCATTTGAAATCTATTGGTTGATAAAGCATGGCTTCCCTTTGGTGGTGATTTATTTCATGTTTGTTGTAGTGCACATGTTCTTAATTTGATTGTGCAAGATGGTTTGGCTATTTTGGGAGACTTAATCTTGAAGATTCGAAAAACATGCAAGTATTTGAAAAAATCTACTAATGCTTCTCAGAAATTTGAGTGTGCTTTACAACAATGCAAGTTAAAAAATAAGAAGAAAGTATCTTTGGATGTCCAAACTAGATGGAATTCTACATATTTGATACTTGAGTCTGCTTTACCTCTTCAGGAAGCATTTAATCGTCTTGCACAAATTGATAGAAATTATAAGTTTTGTCCAACTGAGGATGAATGGAAAGTTGCCGATGTAATTCATGGATGTTTGAAGATATTTTATGATTGTACTAATCATTTTAGTGGTAGAAATTTTCCTGATGTGTGTAAAATCCAACTTAAATTGAGGGAATGGGAAAATAGTCCACACGATTTCCTTAAAGTTATGGTTGGTCCTATGAAGAAAAAGTTTGAAAACTATTGGGAGGAATCATGTTTGGTTTTAGGAATTGTTGTTGTGCTTGATCCCAGGTTTAAAATGAATTTGGTAGAATTTTACTATGATGCCATTTACGGTAGTGATGCTTATCGTTATGTTGAAAGAGTTAAGACTACGTTTCAAGATTTATACATTGAATATGGTGGTCAAGTAAGTTATGTAAGTAATCATCCCTATCCCACATCTGGTGGAGGAACATTGGAAGATGATTATTCTGCTTTTGATGAATAGTATAAGATAAATAAGTCCACTACTATTCATATGTATCAAAAGAGTGAAATAGAGCAATATTTAGAAGAGCATGTATTTCCTAGGAATGAGAAGTTTAATATTTTGAATTCGTGGAGAGAAAACTCTCTAAAGTATCCTATCAAGTAAAGGTGACACGTGATATTTTAGTTGTTCCAGCTACTACTGTTGCATCGGAGTCTGTATTTAGTGTTGGGGGAAGAGTGGTTGATGAGACACGTACATCATTGCTTCCCAAAATGGTTGAGACATTGGTAACTACAGCGGATTGGATTGAGCTTTCAACAAAAAAAAAAAAAATAAGTATTTTATTTTGTTATTCTAATTTATTTTTCTATCTCCTATATTAGTTAACTAATCTAATTTATTTCTAGAGTGTGATGATGATGATGATATTGTTGAGAGTTCTTCAATCCCTTTAGTCGCACTTGTAGGGGAAAAATTGATGTGAGTTTTTTTTTATCTTTAGCTACATATTCATAATTATCTCCAAAGTTACAAATTTTACATACACTTGTAATATATACTCACTTCTATGTTCCTTTTGCAGGAGACAAATAGGAGCAAGCGGTCTCCAAATGCTCTAATTAATATATTGTATTGAATTAGAAATTTTGTTCTTATTGGATTAATGTACTGTGAGGATTTTGAGTGTACTTAAACTTTTAATCATTTGAATTAGAGATGTTAAATGATTGTACTTGTTGAAATAGATGTTGAGGAAATTATGTTAATCATGTTAAAATTTTTATTTTAGGGTTATACATTATTTTATATATATTTTTGTTTAACTGGAAAAAATAGAAAAAGGTCATACGGGTATGGGTATACCAGACCTACCCTAGACCCTGGAGGGTCAGGTCTAGGTCCATAAATTTTATACCTAGAAGGTTTGGGTCTGGGTCCATGTTTCACTATAAGGGTATGGGTCTGGGTCTGGACCCGTTTACACCCCTACTTCTATGTAGCTGCATCATCAAACCAACACCAAATTAATTTTACTTTTGCGACACAAATTGAATATTTTTTTTTATTTTCATCCATCAATGAATTTTCTGATGAAATATATAAACTTGAGATTTTCTTTATTGTTCTTTTTTACTCTTCATTCTAAACTGAATACGGATGCTACTTTAGTTTTAAATTTTTGGTTATATTCTTATTTTGGGCAAAAATACATGTTAAATGAGGAATTAGATTTTTATCTTTCGTTCCACAATTGAAAATTAAATTGCAATTCTTAACTTATTACAGCTATGGTAGAGCTAAAAACTTTTAGTACCAAAACAATGTCAAAGGCCTATGCCAATGCCATTACACCCCTCATGTAATTGTTTAAGACTTTCCCCTTAGAATAACACACAAATATATCACATTAATTTATAAATGGTTTTATTTGGACATAGAAATTCCAAGTCTATGTTACCACGCCATTGTTTATCGTGCAGAATAGTCCACTTTAATTTATAAACTATTTTATTAGGACACAAGCAAAGGCTTCTTGAGGCCAATTTTACCACTTTTCTTGAGGTTGAAATTAGTCTTTATAGATTTTTTGTTTGCAAATCTTCAAAGGCAAAATTTCTATTTAAAAGGTAAATGAAATCTACTCTTTCTCTTTAAACGAACTTAACAAATTAAAATTCTAGAAAAGAGAAAATAGAAGTACATAAGAATATAATTACTTATTAAAACTGTAAGCCATAAGGGCATGTTTGTTTAAAGTATTTTGATTATGATTAACTTGTGCTTTGTAATAACAGAAGTAGTTTTGTAAGAAGAACAAAAGATGCACAAAAGGAGTCTCGATGATGATGTACAATGAAGCAAAAGATCATTCAAGATTACAAGACTTATTGAAGATAAGTAATCAAGTAAAAGACCTTGAAGACTAGAAGAATGGTTAGGGATAGCTTTATAAGTTATTTATGTAAAACTCCAAAACTTGTTTCTTTAATTTTTGATCATTTATGTTAGCTCCTTAGAAGAAACATTTTTTGAGAAATTATCCTTAAAGAATTGAGTGTTCTTGATAAAGCTTTGAGTACTTAAAATTGTTACATGCTTTATAAGCTTTTGCATCAAGAATACATGTTTGGAAAGTGAAGGAAAATCTATGTTTTACAAACAATTCACAAAGTTTGGAAAACAAAAAAATAGGTCATCCAATTCTTAAAAACGGTCGTCCAAATTGTTTTGAAGACTCATAAAATCGATCATCCAATTTGAAAATCGGACGTCCGAATTTCTTACACCTTTTAAATAAATCAGCCATCCTAGTTTTGTCCTTTATAAAAATCGGTCATCCTATTTTTTGTTCCAAAAAATTAGACGTCCGAATTTCTTAAACCTTTTAAAGAAATCGATCATCCTAGTTTTGTCCTTTATGAAAATCGGTCATCTTGTTTTTTGCTCCCAAATAAATCGGACGTCCGGTTTCTATTTTTACTGCCAGAAAATGACCGTTGCTGCTGGCATTACCGGCTAATTTTTTACCTTCACATATAAAAAGGCTATTGATCGGCCATAAATGAAGAGTTGTTGAAGAAGTTTTATTAAACACATTTAAGAGCATTAAAGAGTACATTTTCTATCTTCTATAAAATTCAAAAGAAAAACTTCTTGGAGCTATATTGTTTGATCATTCTTCAAAGAGGAAGAAAGGAAGCTTGTAGAATCAGTTCACAAGTTCTATTCTATTCATTTCAAGCTTCTTTGGTAATATTGTTTCATCTCTACTCTCTCATCTTATATTATGATCAAAGGTTTTTTGAAAACCCTTTGAGTGATCCTTTGGTATTTTGGTTATCTTGTATTGTTTTGTGAACTTTGAGGTTTATGTGCAAAACCCTTAAAGGATGATCCTCATTGTGATGTTTTGTAAATACTTGCGACTAGTAGAATTTGTGAAATCCTTGAGTTAAGTCTCAAGGTAGTGAATGTAGCTCTATTGAGGAAGTGAACCACTATAAATTTTTTGTCTCTCTTTTTATGATTTGCTTGTTATCTCTATGTTTACTGTTTGATCATTCTTTATAAAAGAGATTTTGTTTGGTTAGAAATTTTATTAAAAAGAGTCATCAAATTCTTCTTCAAACAAAATCTGAGGTTCTATATTTTAATTTTGCAAAATTTTTTTAATTAGCCAAAAACATTATTTATCTCTCCTCTCCCCCCCAAGGTTTTTCAAAAACATTCAACATAATAATAGTTGCACACATGTAGTCTACTTTAATCTATAAATTATTTTATTTGGACATAAAAAGGCTTCTTGCCCTATTGAAACATCCTAGTATTTTTTTTCTTTTTTGAAGGTGTTTTTTTCCATAATACTTGGGTTAAGATTTTTTTCCTTTTCTATGTGCATTTATTTATTCCTTAAGGAAGGAACTCGACTGAATAATGACATAACAATATATTTTTAAGTTATGAAACTTTAATATGAGATACTACCATCTTATATTTTGTATTTTAACCACAAATAATTGTATCTTATTTAATTTTTTTACCATGGAGGGTAAAATTTGGAAGGTGGTTGAGGTTTTATAATATTACCATTAATTTTACAAAAAATATATTTCATAAATTATTTCTAATTGTTAAGTTATTCTAAAATTGACAATTATAGACTACAACATTTTTATATTCTTATATATATTTATTGCATTTATTTTTAAACACTTATGCTATATTTTCATAGATATTTAATTGTTTTAACCTTTTTATTGGCTTTTATTATTTTAAATATTAATTTTGATTTATTTACTAAACATTCAGTTCCCGTGCATAGCACGGGCTGTTTTGCTAGTTATTTATATGTACATGTAATACAAAAAACATCGTCCCTCTTTTTTACAAATTATATTCATAACTTCTTTTATAAGTTTTTGTTAATTTTGACTAGCAGTTTTCAATATAAGGACTTGTGCAATGCATGTAATATTGAATTCATATTAAACATATTTTGTTAAAGTTCACTCCGTAAAATATGTCTTAGAAGTTTTCATGTGTTCATATTATTATTTCTCGAACAATATATATCTTCAACTTCAACTCCTACCTATCAAAATTAAAAGTAAGAAGATTGATCCTCTTCCTCCCCCTCCCCCCTCCACCCATTAAAAGAAATTTCATTCTTTATATTCCAATTCCAAAAAGGTTTCAAGTTAATATGAAAAAAAATAATTAAATTATACAAATAAAAGGAAAAGAACTATATGCTTCTCTACTAACAAATGTTCAAACTATAAGAAATTTTTTATATTAATAGAAGCTCACATTAAAAAAAAGAAGAAAAAAGAATGTCGATGTTAGTCACTGCATTTGTTTACCTACTTAATCTCAATCTTACTAAATAATAATTTTTTTTTTGAAACCATCCATCATTCATTACTATCTGGACAATTTGTCCTTTAAAAATGGTACAAAATGGTGTGATGTGGTACATCTTCCATCCATCCAAACCCGTGACATAATAAATCATGTTTTACCTAACCTCGCACACTCGTGCAAAAAATTATAAAGAAAATATAAAATCCCTAGCAATTAATATGATATGAATAGTGGATGTAAACAAAAGAAAAATCAGACAATAAAAAAGTATCTCATTACTACATAATTGGATAAATTTAGCAATTTTTCTTTTACCTTTAAAATTTATCAACTTTGCTATAAATGGAAATAAAATCAAGCCAAATACAGAACAAAATAAAATATTTTTCAATAAAATAAAGAATTTAAAAAAATTTTCACCCTTAAATTATGTTTACTAAATTGTCTTTACATATCCCAAAATAAGATCAGTCAAACTTAATAACTAATTCCCTAGCAAACACAAATACTAATGAATCAACTTGAAAAACTTTTAGACATTCAAAGTAACTTTAAAATTTCTTCTAAACACATACTTTTCCAAAAAAGAAAAATAAATAAATCTAAGAAAAACTCCTGAAAATATCAATGATACCTCAAATATTCTAATAAGAGAGAGAGGGAGAGAGAGAGAGAGAGCTTATATTTCTTTTAAACTTTCTTCTTCACTCAAATACCCCCCTTAATCAGTTTGTGGCATTAACTTCAATTTCTATCCAAAAGCTAAAGCACCAACGAGCATTAAAATAAAAAAAATTCAAGGAGAAGAAAGAGTACTTGTAATATGGAAGAAAACAATAATATGAGAAAGTTTCTTAATTGTTTTAATGGACTGATGAAGGAGATGATTGAGAAGAAGTAGTGTTCTAATGGAAAGAGATGGAATCTCTCTGAAGTAAAAGAAATGAAAACGTGTATGAAGAAGTTTCGGTGAGAACGTGATTAGTTGGGGTTTAGGTGATAAATGTTGAGTTTGAATTTGAATAAAGTTGGTTAATTCTTTTGTTTTTTAAAGGTAGTTAATTCTTCTTAAGTATCTTGTTATAATTTTTCTAACCATTAAAAAAATAAAAATTCTAAAAAATGGGTATAGAAGGGTAAGAGGCCTTAGGGGAGGAGAGAGAATAAAACATGTATTCAAATATAGAGTTTAATAGATTGAATAGAGTTTTATTTGAATGAAATTGTAGTTAAATATTCACAAATGAATAAGAATTTTTCTACTTAATAAAAAACTTAGAATCTAGAAAATGAGAATAGATAATTGAAAGAATTAGAAGAGGAGAGGGAGTAAAATACGTATTTCTATATATATATGTGTGCGTGTGTGTGTGCGTGCGTGTATATATTTGTGTGTGAGTTTGTCTAATGTGTGCCCCTAGATCATACGTTAATATGGTTCAACAATTTCTATTAGATTTAATTTTATAAGATCTAAATATCATATATGATATTTTTTATTTATATATGGTATATTTTATCCAAATTAATGTATGTTTTAAGGGCACATATTATACAACATATATGTTATATATACACTTAATTTAATAATATTTTTCATTTTGTTTAATTTTTTAATAAGAAAATTATCTAAATGATTGGAGTTCGAATATATATATATCTATTAATTAAAATTTTAAAAATATCAAACTTTTCAAACTTATCTTCAAAGGAATACATGGAATTCATGTGAAGAAAATAGAGGTTGAGATGGTTAAAAAAAGAAGAGACTCTAACTGAACAAAATAAATAACAAAGTTTGTTTGACTCTTTTTGTATGGCGGCTGATATATCCAGAGGCTTACTTTAAATTCAGAGAAAAAAAGGTTTAATCCAATTTTACCCTTTTAATAAGCTTCTTTTTGTTTTTGCCTCTTCTTTCTCTCTAGTTTAGTCTACATATCAGAATAACAATTTCTCCGCCATCGATGCGGCACTGGAAGCAAAGATAAAGGCTAACGATGCCCAAGAAGAAACTGAGTGTGGAGAACTTGAGTTTTAGGGAAACAAAGTTGTTCATTTTGATGTCGCCAATCGCAGGCAAAAGATCTCGATGGAGAAGAAAAGGGATTAATGCCAGTGGTGGTTTTCCTCCGTCCTCTTCCTCTCTTTCTCTATGCCATACCAATTTCATCTTCTTCTACCTTTATATCAATATCCAAAGAAGAATAAAGTTTCCAGTGGGGAAAAACTTTATCAGAATTTTCTGTATCTCTTGTTTATTGTATTGTCACAATATGTATATCACAACTATCCTATAAACTAGAAAGTGGTTACAAAATTTCAGTATGCTATCAACTAAGCTAGAATATCTCAACTTACAATTATAGTCCTACAACTTTAACACTCCCCCTCTAGTTGGTGCATGAAGATCACAAATGCCCAACTTGCTAGATAACTTGTGAAATTGCGGGTGATGTAGGGCTTTGGTGAGAAAGATCTACTGGTTGTGAATCACTCAGAATATAAATAGGAGTAATTAATCGTTCTTAAAATGTATCGGGCACGAAGTGGCAATCGATTTCTATGTGCTTAGTGCGTTCGTGGAAAACTGGATTAGCTGCAATGTAAATAGCTGATTGACTATCGCAATGAAGTGGGATGGAATGTTGTATCGGAACTTGAAAGTCAACATGAAGTTGAGTGCCACTTTAATTCACATAGTGTCATTGGCATTGCACGATACGCGGCTTCTGCGGAAGATTGAGAGACTGTGTATTGTTTCTTTGTTTTCCAAGAAATAGGAGAGTGCCTAAGAGAGATAAAATATCCAGTCACCGACCGACGGGTAATCAAGCAGCTTGCCCAATCAGAATCACAATACGCCAGTAAACAAAGAGAGGCATTAGATCGAAATAGAATACCTTGACCTGGTGAACCTTTGAGGAAACGAATCACGCGTAGAGCTACTTCCTAATGTTCCTTGCGAGAATGTTGCATGAACTAAGCTAGGATGTGTACAGTATAGGCAAGATCTGGACAGGTGATGGAAAAATAAATCAATTTGCCAACAAGACGTCGATACCTGTCTGGCTAATCATAAAACTCTCCACAAGCTTTGGCTAATTGATTATTTGGGTCCAACGGGGTTGACACGGGTTTACACCCTAGCATGCCAGCATAAAAAATAATTTCCAAGGCATATTTTCGTTGATTAAGATAAAACCCGGCCTGACTCCAAGCAACTTCTATACCAAGAAAATATTTAAGATGACCTAAGTCTTTCATGTGAAAACACAGCCCAAGGTAAGACTTAAATTGAGCGATACAGGATGCATTATTGCCAGAGATTAAAAGGTCATCAACATAATTTTTTCTTGTACGTAAAGAGAGAATAGTCAGCATAGGATTGTACAAACCCACATTGACGAAGAGAAGCTGTAAGTTTCGAGAACCAGTACCGAGGCGCTTGACGGAGCCCATATAATGATTTGTTAAGATGACAGACCTGATGTGGGTTGGAAGCACGGAACCCGGGAGGAATGTTCATATACACTTCTTCAGTCAGATCGCCATGTAAGAATGCGTTATGAACATCATCTGATGAACCTCCCAATTTCTAGCAGCAGCAAAGATAATAGTGTCCGCACAGTCACCATTTTGGCGACCGGAGCAAAAGTTTCAGCGTAATTAACCCTCTCCTGCTGAGTATTCCCAAATACTACCAAGTGTGCTTTGTACCGTTCTATGGAGTCATCAGATTTGTATTTGATCTGGTAAACCCATTTACTACCAAATGCGTGCTTTTTGGGAGGTAGTGTAGTCATAGTCCATGTATTGTTTTTCTCAAGGGCATTTATCTCCTGTTTCATGGCATGACGCCATTCTGGTACTAATACTGCTTCAAAATACTTGGCAGTTTCTATCCCTGCAATAAAAGCTGCTACAAAACCTCGATGTGAAGAAGAAAATTTGTCATAAGAAATGTGATGTGTTAAAGGATACAAGGAAGTACCTTAGGGACCCGACGAAGAAGATGAACCGAGAGAGAGATATACCAGGAGACGACTGAGTCATATTACATATGTAATCCTTCAATTTTTCGGGGGGTCGATGTTATCTGTTACTCTGACAAAAATTCAAGGGAGCAAAGTTTTGTGCGACAATTTGGTCACTATTTGTAAAAGCACTAGACCCCGAGTGATTATTTTCACCAGTACTGGATAATTCACCTGAACGGTCCTGGACTTGTAAGGAAGCCGAGATCCCCTCTGGTGTAGAAAAGGTACCATGATCATTTCCCTTTTGATGCTGAGCGTGACCTGTTTCTGGAGGGCAAGACTGGCCCACTCCAATATTATCTACCTGGGCCATGCGTGGAAAGGAAGTCGGCGGCTGCTGGTGGGTCTCAACAAGTGACAGGCGCTGGGCTGCTCCAGGTGAAGACGGCTGGACCAGACCAGGAGAAGTGGTGTGCTGCTGCTGTAGTTGGGCCATCCGTCCCGGCCCAACATTTGAAGAAGCTGGTGCGTGGGCAGGAGAAGACGGCTAGGCCGGACCAGGAGAAGGGAACTGGACTAGACCAGGAGAAGTGATGTGCTGCTGCTACAATTGGGCCATCAGCCGAGGCCCAACATTTGAAGAAGCTGGTTCGTGGGCTGCTCCAATGGCTTGCGGGGCTGCTCCAAATAACTGAGAAGGGGCAGCCGGACTTCTCCCCCTGGCTTCTGTATTGGGTGTAAGAATTTCACCAAAATCATATCTTAAACTGTTCTTATTCGATAACATTTCTCGAGACTTGGATAAAAATGAAAATTCATGTTCAACAAATACTACATCCCGAAAGGTAATGAATTCATGTATCTGTAAAATCAAAAAATTTTCATCCTTTTTTCCCATACGGATACCTGAAAAATATACATTTTCGTCCCCGAGATTTAAATTTATCTTTAGGCAATCTGTGATCATGTACATAAGCCAAGTAACCAAAACATTTGAGTTGAGAATAAGGTGGTATTTTATTAAACAACAGTTCGAACGGTGTTTTCTCATCTAAAACAGATAAAGGTGTACGGTTTATTAAATAACCAGCTGTCAGCATACTTTCTCCCTAAAATTGAATTGGAAGATTTGCCTGGAAGAGCAAAGCACGAGCCACATTTAAGATATGACGATACTTACGCTCTACACGGCCATTTTGTTGGGGGTATGTACCATAGATGTTTGATGCAGCATGCTACGTTTCAAAAATATGATTTCATACAAGTAAACTCTGTTCCATTATCTGTACGTATCACTTTTACTCGTTTAAGAAACTGGGTTTCAACCGTAGCAAAAAAATTGTTTGAGTCCGTGCTACCTCCTTTTTTTCTATGAGCAAAAATATTCAAACACACCTCGAAAAATCATCTACTACAGTAAAAAAATAACTTGCACCACAAGAAGACGGAGTTTTATAAGGTCCCCACAGATCACAGTGTATCAAGTCAAAAGGAGCAATCACATTATTTAAACTAACAGGGAAAGGTTCATGCGTCTGTTTAGCATGTAAACAAATTGAACAATTATTCAATGAATCACATGTGAAATTTGATCCCAAAAATTTTTTAATGGCGAATTTAGAAGGGTGGCCCAATCTGTGATGCCACAAAGTACCCATGTCTGAGATTTGAGCAGAACAAACAAAATTCAGCTTCCTGTTCAGAGGTCTAAAAAAATAGATTCCATCTCTCTCTTCACCCGCTCCAATCGGTATCCTCGAGGTACGGCCCTATAACATCAACACACTATCATTAATTATAACAACGCAATTATTTTCTTTGGAAAGCTGAGAGAGAGACAATAAATTACACCGGAGTTGAGGTATAAAGAGCACATTATCAATTTTTAGTTTAGAAGGCAGATTTATGGAACCCAATTCTGCTCCAGTTGTTTTAGAGCCATTTGGAAGAGTAATTGTATAAGGATGAGATGGTTTAGTATCTGTTAAAAAAATCTTCCTGCCTGTCATGTGGTGAGAGTATCCACTATCTAAAATTCATTCATCTTCAATCTTACCAGAGAGATTTTCCAAGGTTGGGTTGCTATTTTTTTGATTGCTCAATAGCTGGAGAAACGAGCTCCACTGCTCCGGTGAAAGACTCAGAATGCCAACTAGTGCACTCGCCGACGCCGAAGCCGCCACTCCTTGTCGCTCGTCGGTGCTGTCCAAATCTGCTCCTCTGCGTCTGCTTCCGTGAACAGGTGAGTACGCCGCACGACCGTGAGCATCCCAGCCATGGTTGTCTGAGGAGGGCGAACCAGTTGCAGCAGCAGCGGCCCAACCAAGCGTCGTCGAAGAAGATGAACCAGGCGCAGCCGCTGTCCAGCTATGGCTCACCGGAGAAGATCCAGCAAGTTCGCAGCCAATCCCTGCTCTTCCGCGCCCTCTGCCTCAGAGTGTTCGTCCCCGACCTCTGCGACTGCCGGCGCCGCTTTCAGTGCTCTGGTCTGACCACCGCTACTCCGAGGTACGATCTAGATAACCTACTAGCAGGTAGAAATTCCTTGCTTCGTGTCCTAACTTGAGACAATATGCGCACTGTAATGCATTCTGTATTGTTTTGGGGGCTGCAAACACGACAGCTTCACTTCCAATTTCTGAATTTCTTGTTAATTTTCTGTGTGCTTCCTCTTTGATTATCATAGCATATGTTTTTTTAATGTTCGGAATTGGTTCTAATTGCAAAATACTTGATCGTACAATTCTGAAAATTGAACCGTCAAAGCCTATGAGAAATTGGTGAGCTTTGTCTTCTTCTATTTGTTTAATAATCTCATTAATCATCCCACAAGTACAATTAGGCAATTGTTCATAGTTAATTAATTCATCCCATATTTTCTTCAATTTTACATAATAAGCTGAAACGAACATACCAGACTGTTTACAATTTATTAATGCAGTCTTCAATTCATGCTTCCTTGGTGCATTACCTGACATGAATCATTCATTCAGATCAGCCCATAGTTCATCGCACCTTTCTGTATAAGACATTGTAGTTCTCAAATTTGGTTCAATAGTGTTTAAAATCTACAAACCCACCATTATGTTGATAGTCCATCATTCTTCTTCTTTTGTAGTTCCGGGTTTCGGCTTTGGAATTAACCCTTCCACAAAGTCGAGATTTTTCTTGGCTCGTAATGCTAACCGCATTGCCTTTACCCATTCATCATAATTATCTTCCTTGAGTTGTACTTGTGTGAGAATTAGATGCGAACTGTCTGAAGATGCAAGATGGTATGCATCTTTTTTACCATGATCGTGGAAATGGTCATCATCATCTAAAACAGCAGTATCAATCTGCCTTGGCCCACTCATTTTCAATGAATCTTGAACTGGTAATTATGAAGTCATGAAACTTGGCTCTGATTCCATAAATTTTCCAGTGGGGAAAAACTTTATCAGAATTTTCTGTATCTCTTGTTTACTGCATTGTCACAATATGTACATCATAATTATCCTATAAACTAGAAAGTGGTTATAAAATTTTAGCATGCTATCAACTAAGCTAGAATATCTCAACTTACAATGATAATCCTAACAACTTTAACAAAGAAAGATAATTTTTTAAGAAATTTGGTAATGAAAGATTCTACATATAATTCTTTTTGCAAAAGAAAACTTCATGCACCCAATTTCCTCTCTCTCTCTCTCTCTCTCTCTCTCTCTCTCTCTCTCTCTCTCTCTCTCTCTCTCTCTCTCTCTCTATCTCTCTCTAGCTTCTTATTCCTATATTTAGTGTGTTAAAAGTAAACCTAAATTTCCTTAATTCATTTGGATAAATAGATAATGGAAATCAAAATACCATATGAATCTAAAAAGCTAACATCAAATCGATCTAAAAACTGAGGTGGTGTGTGGGATATAGAAATATTGGATACAAAAATATTTGGTATATATTGTAAATTAATATGATTAGCATTAATAGCTTAATGTAGTTAGGAATATAATTATTTACGGATTCCTTCGATTCGATTAGTCTTTTCCTCACGTAGAATATAAAAACTTACATACTTTGTAATTGTATATATGTTACTTACCAGATAATGAAAGGCAAGCATTACAGCTTCTCTCAACACCATAATTCTTGATATAGTGGGATAACAATGAAAAGAAATTAGTAATTCAATAAAGCAACTGAAAATTGGTGAAAAATGTTTATTCGAAAACTCAATTGCAAATAGCAGGAAATAATGGGGGAGTGCTATGCGAACAAAGTCCTGCGATTTTTTTCCAACTATAGATAACAAAAGAAGAAATTAAACTTGAGATACTATTTTTCTATTTTTCCGAGATGATGTATTTGAATCTATAAATCTCTATTGTCGAGCAACGGTACATGAGGAGTTTCTCCATCATTGGGGGTGAGCTTTGTACTAATCACCTTACGGAATCCTTTTTGTGGCTCTGTCAATATCACATGGCAGAGGCAAAATTTGGCGGGTGAATTTTGTTTTCTAACAGAGAGAGAGAGAGAGAGTAGATTATAGTCAGGATAATATGGACACTACAAAAGATTTTTCCCTCAATTTAAAATTACATCCATGGATATATTGGATCGAAGATTGAATCGATTGATTCAGCTATTGAATGATTGAATCATTGGTCGAATCGTATAACGATATTGTAAAAATATAATAATATAAATATTATAAAGTATATTAATTGTTTATAAAAATTATTCTACGTAAATAGAAAAACTTCTACTTTCTCAAAAAAAATTAAAAAATACAAGTAACAAATAGAGAAACATGTACTTCAAAAAAAAAAAAAAAAACTTAAAAATACAAATAACATTGTTTAATTTTTATTTAATGTATGAGTTTCTCAAATTCATTTGCACTTTTAATCTTAATATAGGCTTTAACTATACCTTATATACCTTCTGCAATTAATTTCAAAGGAAAAAATTATTCTACATAAATAGAAAAACCTTCTACTTTCTCAAAAAAAAATTAAAAAATACAAGTAACAAATAGAGAAACCTGTACTTCGAAAAAAATTTTTAAAATACAAATAACATTGTTTAATTTTTATTTAATGTATGAGTTTCTCAAATCCCATTTGCACTTTTAATCTTAATATAGGCTTTAACTATACCTTATATACTTCTGCAATTAATTTCAAAGGAAAAAAAAAAGTAACAAATTTCACCAGAAGCAAGCAGAAGAAAAAAATAACCTTAGACATAAAAAAAAAATGACAGCAGCACAGTAGATTCAATTCAACCGCAGGAAAAAAAAAATGTTAAGAAATTTAGGGCGCAGAGAAGAATAATATTGAATGCTTCACTTGATTGTCTTGATTTATTATGATCTACTATTTATAGACTACAAAGTATCCTAATCCTAATCAATATAGGATTCTAACCAACCACTAATAAGGAATACTGCTATAATAATAGCATAATACAAAGTATCCTAGTTATAATCAATATAGGATTCTAACCAAATAATCTCTTATAGAATCCAAAATAATCTAGGAGAATCACATACTGATGTGATATCTCCAACACCCTCCCTCAAGTTGGAACGTGCAAAATTGCATGTCCAACTTGTCATAATTTTCAATTTTTTTTTCATAACGTGCAAATTGCACATCTGGTAGTCTTCCACCATCCCATCGTCGTGGTCTTTATCATCACTCGCTGTCGCTATGGTTTTTGTCATCAAACGCTGTCGCTGTGGTTTTTTTTGTCATCAATCGCTGTCGCTGTGGTTCTTCCATCAGTCGCAGTCGTTGTGATCTTCTTCCATCAGTCGCAGTCGTTGTGATCTTCTTCCATCAGTCGTAGTCGTTGTGATCTTCTTCCATTAGTCGCAGTCGTTGTGGTTTTTCCATCAGTTGCAGTGGCTTCCGTAATCCATCATCGAAAATTCCTTTGATGTCGCTTTAGAGTTTTTTAGATAAAGCAACAATCAATGTCTAATTTCAATTTCTAAATCTAGGTGCTTCAAATATTTGTCGATGAAGCTACCTGACTTGAATATGATTTATAAAAAAATATAATCTCCTAAATTTTTATTGAAGCAAATTAGAAGAAATATTAAAAACCTAAAAAAAACGTGTCCAAACTGAACGAAAAGAATTGTTCAAGCTGAATGAAAAGAGAATAAAGTCATAAATTTGAAAGATTTTTTTTTTCTTTTTCTTCTTCTTTTTCAAACCTGGCTCTGGCTCTGATACCATGTTAAAATTTTTGGGCTTGGGCCAAACTCACCCAAAAGGTACCTAATAATATTGAATGCTTCAATTGATTGTCTTGCTTTATTTCTTATTCATTATGATCTACTATTTATAGGCTACAAAGTATCCTAATCATAATCAATATAGGATTCTAACCAACCACTAATAAGGAATACTGCTATAATAATAGCATAATACAAAGTATCCTAGTTATAATCAATATAGGATTCTAACCAAATAATCTCTTATAGAATCCAAGATAATCTAGGAGAATCACATGTGATATCTCCAACAAAAAAGAACAGCAGCACAGCAAATTCAAGTTTCAACCGCAGCAGGAAAAAGAAAAGAAAAAAGACAGCAGCACGGCATCCAAGTTCAACCGCAGCAGGAAAAAAAAAAAAGAGCTTCCATAAAAAATAAAAAAAAAAGGAAGCAGCAGATGCAGAACCAGAGCCGCAGCAGGCAAAAAAAGAAAAAAAAACAAAGAAGACAGCAGCAGAACCGCAGCCGAGCACGAGCAGAAGAACAGAAGCAGCAAATCGCAAGGAGAGAAGAGAAGAGGATACACCTGCGTGGAGGAGAGACCGGCGTGGGCTGAGGAAGCACCGCTGCGCCAGTGACGGTCTGAGCAGAGGCAGGGAGAAAGTTAGGGAGAGTGAGTGGGTGACTGAGGCTGTTTGAGAGGGAGAGAAAGATACATTTTGGGTTTTTAAAAAAAATTAAAAAATAAAAAACATAAGAACCTGATTTTTTCAATTCCCGATCGAATAACTCGGTTTCAATTAGTTTTAACCGATTCAGTACTTCAATAGTTTTCTGTTTGAACCAGATTTAACAAGTCACTGATTTTTTGTTCACGCGATCGAACCTACCAGTCCAGTATAATTTTTTCAACAGTGAATGTAACACTTGCCTTTTGGTATAATTGAAAAAAATTTATTATATTTATTAACTTTAATACAATGATATGCCTTTTCCACAAAAAAAAAAAAAAAAATACATACATACATACAAAGATACGCAATAATACTTTCTGAAAAAAAAAGATATGCAAAGATATTTTCATTTAAAAAATTCCTTAATTAATTAGTTACATTTCTATAATATATATATATAGATTTTTTTTACAAAAAAGAAAAATGCAAGAATATATTTTCATCTAAAAGTTCATTAATTAATTGGTTTCTTTTTCCTCAACAACCTAACAATATCAGAAAACTTAATAATATCATAAGACCATACTTACGATCGCTACAACATGCGAAGACTATTGCTATTCAGGACAACGTTCGATTGACTGAAAGATTCGGTTACGTCAATTTCACGCTTGAAAGTAATTGTCATAAGTTTTTATCACGATTAGATCTTCTTATTACTTTAAAGCATGTCCGTTGACAAATTTTGTATCTTGCCAATAGATTGAATGTTATTTTAGCTTTTGTCCAACGTAACCAACATTCAGGCACATTTATTGGCTGCTAAAGCCATTTTTACTTACCCTCCAATGTTTGAATTATCTCTACTGCTGTTCAAGCAATTTAATACAAGTTTCTCTTTTTCTCAAAAAAAAAAAAAAAACACTTAAATACAAAGATATATAAAGATATTTTCTAATATATATACAAAGATATATTTTCATCTAAAAAATTTCTTAATTAATTTGTTACATTTCTATAATATAGATAGATATAGATTTCCTAAAAAAAATGCAAAGATATATTTTCATCTAAAAATGTCTCAATTATATCTAAAAATTCCTTAATTAATTGGTTTCTTCTTCCTAACATAAATCTCATATGTATCATTTTTATTTCATAAAAATAATATAAACTTAATAGTTTAATTCAAATTTCAAATTAAATTCATTGATTAATTTCTTTAGGAATTGATTGATTAGTGCATGGTATTTTGAATATCCACAAATCTTTAAACATACTAATTACAAACACCATAAGAAACTAACTTAAATACAAAGATATGTAAAGATTTTCTTAATATATGTATATATATATATATATATGGAAATGTAACTTTTTATTTTATAATATTTTTTCCTTTCAAGAATTATTTTTGCTTTTTAAGGTTTATATTTTATTTATTATATTTTATTAATAAAATATACCAAATTGAAAATTTTACAAAGTGTATTAGAAGAGATGTTAAAGACAATTTAGACAGGAAAAAAGAGTATCCTAATATTTTTTCTCGGGAACTCTTTGTAATATTCATATTCAGTATATTTTATCAATAAAACATACCAAATAAAAAATAAACTCTAAGGAAAAAAGACAAATTCTAAAAGAAAATATATAATAAAAAGAAACATTTTGAGTTGGAAAGAGGAGTAGGAAGGTGCTGGGAGTAAGATAAATTTACTTTTAAAAATTCCTTAATTAATTGGTTTCTTCTTCCTAACTTAAATATAATGTATGTCATTTTTATTTCACAAAACTAATATAAACCTAATAGTTTAATCGATATTCAAATTAATTTGATAAATTTATTTTTTAGGAAGTGATTGATTAGTTTATGATATTTAAATATCCATAAATCATTAAAAAAATATGTATTAACTACACCCATTTATTAACCCATTTATTATACTGAAAAACTTTACAAGACAATGAAGTTGATAATGTAAGGAAACTTAATTTAAGCAATTTGATAATATAAATTATCTATTTTTTTTTTATAGATATAGTAATTCTTTTTAGTAAATGAATCAACGTATAGTAGATTGATTAAAAATGATATCTACAGTGCATGGTAGGAATTTTTTGCTAGTTATAAATAAAGAAAATGTTACAGTCTTAAAAAATTTTAATCTTTTGTCTTTGTAATATTTTCTTAAATATAAATATCAAAATTGTGGTGCATTCTCCGGGTTTTTAAACTAGTGTTGTTGCCTTACTAAAATCCAATGTTAATTAATTACACTAAAATCATCGAGCACTCCATAGGGGCATTATTCCCCCATTGGCCATCCCCAGCCAGAAGAAGTAGCAGAAGCAGAAGGAAGGACGACCCAACATCCATCAGCATTCCTTCCCATCATCCTCTGTCACTGTTCCCAGCACGTGTCTCCACTTCTTACATCACCACCACCTCCCCCATCCCCTCTCTTTCTTTTCCAGGTCACGTGCGCCCTTCTGTCTTCCGATCCCCGCCCCGCTCCGCCTCCTTCCTTCTCCCCGTCCCACCTCCACCTTCCCCACCCCCCCATCAATCTTCTCCTGTAAAATTCCCATTTCAAACAATAATTCTTTTCTCAACCAAAATACTTCTTTCATTTATCCTTGTCATCCTTTAAAAGAAGAAAAATTAAATAAGATAAATTATTGTTTTTGGTTCCAAATCTTCGTATCATGTAAAGAAGAAGAGAGATGCACGCGATAGCTAGGCTTCCAGGTAGTGGACACAACAGCCCATCGCCACCGCAATCTCCACTTTCCCGTTCACCCCGGTTCCGTCGTAGACAGGGCCGGTTTACGACGTCGGGTCAAACCGGCCCAAGAACTCTTGCCCAGCGTCTCGCCTGGGGTCTTCTTTCGGGCCTTCTACGTCGCCAAGGCATTTTCCTATTTGCTCCGCTGCTTTACATCGCCGTAATGATTTTTTATATGGGTACGGTTTCGTTTGATGTGGTGCCCATTATTAAACACCGACCCGCACCCGGGTCCCTTTACAGAAGTCCCCAGCTTTATGCCAAACTCAAGGTCGAAATGGATGCGGATAATTCTTCAACAGATGCGGTTAGTTGATTAAAATTTTGGATAACCCATTTGGGATTTTTCGCTTCCCAAGTTACATTTTCTCATTTTACTATAAAATTGGTTTTCCTTTCCAAGAAACTCTTCTGCACATTTTGGATACTTTAATATGGGTTCTTGATGTAATTATGAAGGTTGTGATTTGAATTGATAGTGACAACAAAAATGTGTGTTGATTTTGACATTGGTATGCTGCTGTAACAGTACGAGTTAGCAATATCTAGTAGCCTTCAGTTAGTTGCAAGATTTAATTTCTTTTACCCTTCCAATTTCTTGTTGGCTCGTTTTTTTGGTTGATCTTGCTTGTCAATTTACTTGATTCTTTTTACTTCCTTTAAAGTTCAAAATATCTGATTTGAGAAAGAAAAAGGGTATGAATAGATCTAAAATTTAGGGATAGATATTTCATCATTTTACTAAGCCAATTCTCACATCTTTTATGCTTCTGTGAGAATCTTGTTATTTCTTCTTACATAGGTTTAGAACATGTATCCTGAAGAAGTTTACAATGCTGATATACAGAGTATGATGGGATCAGTAATTCGATTGTTGCTAAGAATTTAATGCCACAAGCTTCTAAGTAAAGAAAAGTATTTATGGAGAGGACTCCTTTAAAAGTTCAGAAAATGTGGGGAGCTGGTTCTTTTTTACAATGTCTGCCATCTAATAACAAATAGTGCTTCTCTTTGTGTTATTCTTTTCCATGATATGAATACTAACATAACTGCTTAATAAATATGATTGAAGGATTGAAATAAACAAGACCCTATTTTGCATATGAACAGCTTTCATCTCTGTTATAGTGGATGACTTCTCAAACTAATAAAAACATGTTATTTTTTGGTATGTGAAGAAGCTATGCGTGCTGAAAAGAAAATTCTGCATGATGACAAACTGAAGTGCCAAAATTTTGGAGGTTATTGAGTCGAGTTCCTAACTTACCTGTGTTACACCAATGAGTGCTCTATTATTCTCCTCGTGTAGGGTTGGACGGTTTAGGTTATTAATGAAATACAGTTTCGATCCATATTTTAGTACATTCCATGAAGTGTGCTTACCGGAAGAGATATATAACATTAGTGGCCAGGATCTAGTATTGGAATGGAAGTTTTTCTGTTCAAAGGAAGAGTTTGGCTTTCCAGTTTCCATATGGATGGTTTCAGGAATCAGAATTTGAGCAGACATGTCTCCAATTAATCTGCACCATATAGTTGTAACTGAAACTGGCAAGTGGTTCAATTCAAAGCTTGAATTTGCCTTGTAGTTGAAAAGTTACTGAATTGTAATTTCTTCTTGAGCTGGAGTTCTATAACTGGAAGTTCGCAAGGGGCCAAGTCCATAATATGGGGTAGCTGCTTACCTTAGGCCCTGAACCTGTTTCTAGTTGTAGTTATAATCCCTCTCAAGAACTGCAGCTCTACTCTTACTTTGGAGTTAGGGCATTAAGGAGGGTCATTCTGATGTAGGACATGCCAAGAGAGTTCCCTAAGTGGTTGAGCCCATTTAAGCAGGCGGCATGATTTTGGTTAGGTTTAAAGTTGTATTGGAAGTGTAATCCTGCTGTTTCTTTTGTTTCCAGTCTTGAATGTATTAATGACCCAAATTTCTGTCAGCTAGTTACATCCAAACAGCTTTGATATGCAATTTAGGAGGAATAACAAGCAATTAATATAATATGGAACAAATCGGTCCTATTCCTTAACGTGTGTTGCAGAAATTGTTACTTATTTGTTACAAATTAACATAAAATTCTTGTGTTAAGGTAATTGCAGAAACAAATGAATAAGCACAGCAAAAGGAATGTTGATGTGCTAAAACTAGATGATACTTATCCATTCGTCTGCGGTTGTCTTTTCCAATGTGGTGTTTTTTCTTCTCTTTGAATTCTGATAATAGGTGTTCTTCCATACATTGTGAAGATGACATGTAAAGAACCTGAGATTCTTCTGTATGGTATAATATGAAAAAGATTTTGAGGGTTTGTCTAATCATATTTCATTTTTTCCTTCACAATGATCTATCTTTTGTGCTATAAAAAATTGCAGAAGGCATTGACCATTTTCTATTGGAATTCGAATAGGTAGCAAACGCCATTCTTCCTTTGAGTAGTTGATGCAGTGAACCAAATTCTCTTGAAGAAACTACTGTTAAAAAGTTTTTCTATTTCATAATTCATCTCGTGCATTTGTAAATTGTGCTGAAGGTGAATAGGAAAATATAAAGCTGATTGGTTACTTGATGCATACCAGAGTACCAAGGGAGAAATTAGTCTGCAAACATGTTTATGTTTTACTTGCTTGTAGCCACTTTTCTCGATTCCAACATAACTGATTTTTTGGTTTTTTCCTCCCAATAAGTTTTTCATCATCTGCTAAATATGTCAAATTTTACTCCAGATATCAACAATATGGAAACACTCCTATAAAAGTGGTGAATGGAGACCATGCATAAACAGATCTTCAGGAGGTAATCACAAAGATCCTAATCTTTGTTTCCTTCCCTATATTGGTTCATTTCTGACATTTCTTTTTGCTTGTTTCTGCGGTTGGCCTGCTACTGTGTTGAGGGCTAGAAACTTCAATTCGTTGTCTTGTGATGGCATTTTTTGCAATATAATCTTTTGTCTTGTGGTTGATATATAAATGACAAAGTATATTGCAGGTAGGGATTTAGGGTACATTTGCTTCTTAGGTTTCATCAACACGGAATCTGCAAATGTCTTTTAGCCATGAATAGATTTGTCGGGGCGTTATATTTGAGCAAAAACCACCTTGAAATGATGACCGTTTGGCTTGGAACCACCTATTTAATAATAGAGTAGTGATGGACGGATCGACATTGAGCCAATTTGTTTGGCTCAATGAGAGCGGAATGGTCTTTTTCGCGCGAAAGACCTTCTACCAGCAAGGGGGCTAAGTGTACTTGTTCCTTGTTTTTCCATTTTCTCCTTTATTGAGCCATATTTGGCTCAATGTTGATCCCCTAAACATTTCCCTTAATATTATTATAGAAGTTGATAGGAGGGATCTTAAATGTTACCTCAGAGGCCAAAGAGAAGTGCTCATAAACAAGTCCGACCTGTTATATTTATTTATTGAAGCTTTGAGGTGCTAAGTGGAAAATCTTAAAAATTAATAGAAAACATTTACCTTTCTTTTCCTCAAAAAAAAAAAAAAAAACCATTTACCTTTCTGATCACAGCTTCAAATTATCAATACAATGATCACATTGCACATTCTCAATATGTTACCCTAGACTGTAAGAAAAGGAAAAGAACTTCCCTTCCCTAACATAGACATTCAGGCCAAAAGATAAACACGAAGTTGACCTGTTTTGTTTATTTTGTTGAAGCTGTGAGGTGCTAAGTGGAAAATCTTAAAAGCAATAGAAAACGTGTTTTTTTTTTCACCACAGCTTCTAATTATCTATCCCATGATCACATTTCACACTCTCAATATGTTACTTTAGACTGTAAGATAATGGATAGAACGTCCGTTCCCTGCCATAGACATTCAGGCCAGAACCTTATGCCTAGCTTAGTAATATCTACCAAGGACTTTGCTGCACTTTTTCCTACTTAATATAGCATGTTCTGATAAATAAATATGTATACGTTTTCTACTATTTCCTTTTTTCTTTTTTATGTTTGTAGTTGGTATAGAATCAATAGTTGTATACTTCTATTTTCTCCATTCGCTTCCCTAGTTCTTACTTAGTTGTAATATTTTTAACCTCTTCGGTGGCTTTTTATGTAGCTCAAAATCTTTTGCTTAGTTGGGCATGTTTCAGCTTAACTTCCATAGCGGTATAACCACTAAGTTCACCCATATATGTGGAATATGAATACATTTCATGGCAGGATTTCTAGCCCTAAAAATGAAATGGTACCATTGATTGCTGGGTAACAATTTTTAACATGTCTTCTGCCTGATCAAGCCATATGTTATCACAATTCAATTGTCTTACTTCTCTTTGTACTCGATTGACAAACATGGGTACCCTCTAATTTGTGCTCCTCTGATTTGCATCTGAAAATTTTAACGTTTTCTCCCTTCCATTCTTCACGATTGCTTATCTGCATAAAACTTTCTCCACTCAAGTTGTTTTTACCTTTATTTTCATAAAATTATCTGAGTTCACTCTTGGTACTTTAGGCTTGCCTGAACCGAATGGCTACATCTATATTGAAGCGAATGGTGGCTTGAATCAACAACGAACATCGGTAGACTTTTGACTTTGAACATTATCTTTGATATGTCTTATGAATGATCAAGCATTAATATTTCCACCCTTGGTACTAACAATTCCCGCTCTTTATTTTTAATTATTTGCTTCTAGATATGCAATGCAGTGGCTGTGGCTGGTTACCTTAATGCAACACTTGTAATTCCACACTTCCATTTTCACAGCATTTGGAGGGATCCTAGGTGGGTTAGCATTATTGTACTGCTTTGTCCTTGATAAAGGCTTGAATAACCAAATGTCTGAATGTAGTTTGAAGTATTTTTTACTGTTCTTGAAGTGGCCTGCTTGGCTTGATGACTAACTATTGCTGGTTAATATTTACCGTTTCTGGATGAACTCTTACTTGATTATGTAATTTGAATCTCTAGAAATGCTTGGACAAGAGAGAAAAAGTTTCTTGAGATGAATTCATTTTGCTTTATTTGCTTCGAGCGTTTTGAAATTCTTCATTGTTTAAGGTCTTTGTCTATTCAATTACACTGGGGCCACACACGTCCGCGGCTTATGATTCTTAACTTCTTCTATATATTGTATTCTACTATCTAGGTAGTTGGTTAAACTTAAGTTAATCAGTAGGACTGGGGCACACTTAGGCGAAGCCCATCCATTCTTGGGATAGTGATGGATTCAATTTGCAATCAAATTGGGGCTACATCCGATTAACTTTCTTCCTCTAGTCTTTGATGTATTTTCCTCTCCCAAGTTCCTTAACATATTCAAGGTCGTATGATTGAACTTGAAAGTAGTATCCATCTCTTCAGGAGATAAACTTTTGAGTTAAAAGGTTGAAACCATAAACAACTTCAAAAAGCAGCCACCTTCTCGGCCGGGCCCAGCTAGGCAAGACTACAACTTATTTTTGGTCAAGCCGATCCTAACACATGTTCATGACTTTAAGTCTTGAGTTCCATTCTTGGTCTCTTTGAGAGGGCTCCTATAAGCCGGCCTCTTTGGCAGATCTTGATGTAGTTCCCAATTTTTGAGAACTTCCATCAGGCGATTGATTTAATTGTTATAGATTCTTTTATAACCAAGTGTGCCTACTTTAGAACTAAAAGTCCCTAGCTATAAGTTTCCATGTGAAAAGAGTTAAGAGGTTGAAGTTATTTTCATTTACATGTATCCAAACATAAGTTTGTTTGGACTTGGAACGTAAATTCTGCATGATAATGTTTATTTTTATCTGTGAGTGATGATGTTGATGCATAGCTACAAGAATCACATTTACTCTTTGGCTTTATTTCTGCAGCAAATTTGGAGATATTTACGACCAGGAGTATTTTGTTAAAATCCTAGAAAATGATGTACGAGTGGTGGACAGCATTCCTGGGTATATCATGGAACGGTTTGACTACAATTTTAGCAATGTGTATAACTTCAGGATAAAAGCTTGGACTTCCATTCACTACTACAGAGATACTGTTCTGCCAAAGCTACTTGAGGAAAAGTGAGTAAAATGTATCCTGTCTTCTCTTTGCTGTCAGATTCTGGTCCCATTTTTCTTGTCATTGGAATCATCAATCATATGCTAAGATGGAACTTTTAACCCTATAGAAGAATTTCAGGATTTACTTTGTTACTGGGAATCATCTCCATTTTTAGAACACTGGCTTTTAAATGCATCCTTAATTAAATGGATGAGTGAAGCAAGGATATCTAATTATTGTTTGGCATTTGTAGTTAATTGCATAACTCTAAGTTCCATTTTGATAGGACCAACGGATGGAATACTCAGAATATCATTTTGATCTCAAATATAACTTGGATTGATCTGCTAGGCTGATTCACAAGATTAAAAGACAGCACATTGAGAATTATTTACAATGTATGTATTGTAGGTTTTGGAGACTTTCTCTTTGAGAGATCTTATGAGTAAACCAGTGCACAACTCATTGATATTTTTCAAATTTTGAGGCCTGTGCTGTTGCTTTTGAATGGATTTGCAATGGAGAAAGCTTTCTGTTTGTAGATTTTTTCCAGCTCTTCCTATTTGTTTAAATAGTTTCTTCCTGTAAACCTAATCAATTCAAAAGCTTACTAATCCTCAGCCTTTATAAAGCTGTCTTTGGGAGATATTGTTAATCCATAATATCTTTTTTTGAGCTCTTGATGTTTATCTCATGGAGTGAAACTTTTTGTTTATGAAATTGTTGAGATTATACTGTTAACTCTTCTTTCTTCATTTGATTCTATCCATTAATCATTCTTGTTTACGTTTTGAATTTTAGGATCATAAGGATTTCTCCTTTTGCAAATAGATTGTCTTTTGATGCTCCTCCAGCAGTTCAACGACTGAGGTGCTTGGCAAATTATCAAGCTTTACGATTTTCCAATCCCATTTTGACTTTGGGTGAAAATTTAGTTTCAAGAATGAAAGAACGGAGTGCAAGTAATGGTGGAAAGTATATCTCTGTGCATCTTCGGTTTGAGGAGGTTAGTTTCACAGATGTGAAATTACTTTAAATATAGATGAGCTGCAGAGCAGGTATTAGTTATTTGGAAAGATAGGATTTAAAAAGCACGTATTCTTCCTCCTGCAGGATATGGTCGCTTTCTCATGTTGTACATATGATGGTGGAGATAATGAAAAAAGAGATATGGATGCTGCTAGAGAGAGGGGATGGAAGGGAAAGTTTACAAGACGTGGTCGAGTTATTCGTCCTGGATCAAACAGGATTAATGGGAAATGTCCATTAACCCCTTTGGAGGTAATGTCTTCTCATTGTTCATTAGTTATTTATGCTCCGCTTTCTATATGCATCATGTTTAAGGTTATTGTTGGAATGACTCTATTGAACTTATCTTGTGTCATTCCCAATCACTACCTGCGTTCACTTCATTTATGTAGTTTTGGTTCCATCTTGCAAGTCCTCTTCATGATGTCTATAAGCTTTAATTTCACCAAAATTAGTTTGTCATTTCATCTGTTTGCATTTTATGCTTCCATTGATTGTGAGCGTTCCTGTAGTAGAACTTTTGTTTGCTGAGGTTACTTGTATTCCTTGTGCTTCACATCTCTCACCCCCACCCCCATCTTTTGTTTGAATATTTTTTTTTAAATGCTTTTTTTTTTGGTATTTAACCAGGTCGGTTTGATGCTAAGAGGGATGGGTTTTGGTAAGAATACAGCTATCTATTTAGCATCTGGAAAGATATATGATTCTGAGAGATATATGGCTCCTTTGCTAGAAATGTTTCCCCTTCTACAAACCAAAGAAATGCTGGCATCCCCTGAGGAACTTTCTCCGTTTCAGGTCTGGATGGTTATTATCTTCTTCTGTGTCTTCTATTTTTGTCTCTCTGTTTCTTTCTGGTTTGAATTATATAACAAAACGTGATTTCCTTTGGTTTTATTAAAGAGCGAGTTCTGATTCAAACCATTGCTTCTAGAATTTCTCTTCCAGGATGGCTGCTATAGATTACACCGTTTGTCTTCACAGTGAAGTATTTGTGACAACTCAAGGTGGAAACTTTCCCCATTTTCTTTTAGGGCACAGGAGATTTTTTTATGGAGGACACTCGCGGACGATTAAACCTGACAAAAGCAAGTTGGCACTAATCTTTGACAATCCAAATATTGGGTATGTAGTATGCTTCTCACGGCTGAGGTTTTTCCATTATTACTGGTATTATCTGCTGAAATATTAGAGAAAATTGATAAGTAAGTTAAGTCTGATGTTTCAATTTACCTAGGTGGAAAACCTTCAAGCGGCAAATGCTAAGCATGAGAGGTCATAGTGATTCTAAAGGAATCGCGCTCAGAGGACAAAACAAATCAGTATATTCCTTTCCGTGTCCTAATTGCATGTGTCGGATGAATAAAACTGAAGATTCAAAATCTTCATCTGTCACATGAATGATTCGTCTTCCAGGAACACCACCAGTTGGAATCTGTTTGTCTTGTAATTTGTCTGCTGCTAACCGGTATTTTCTTGATTGTGATTCTTTCATTTTTTTTTCCGGCTCTCATATTGGGAGAGGGCAGGGCAGGGCACCTGGAAATTTTGAAGCCATGTCTGACTGTTCTGTGATTAATGGATGATGACAAAAAGTTCATATCGAATTATTTCCTCACGGGAACAACATGGTGAAGGGAGAGTGCATCTTTCTGTACATGATGATGGATGGATTGCCAGAATGAGAATATGTAAAGAAACGTTTTCCCGGGGGGGTGGAGGGAGCCATTGGACTTCCAGTGGTACACACACATCTCTTACTACCTACCTACTTGTATCTAACAAACAAGCTAGAGAGATTTTAACAAACACTTTTTGCACGCTTCGTTCTTCTTCTTCCATGATTGTATTATTTTTGTACATTAGACGTCGATTCTTTTGGGGATTGTAAGACCTTAGAAACAGGATGCTGAACAGTTTATCAAATTAGGGTTTCCATTTTTTCATTTTGGATGCCCTTTTTATTTGTTAACTTCTTTTTTTTAATAGTATCTCTTTTAACATAATTATATTTAGTTTATTTTTTTTATACAAATACTACAAAGATTAGTAGTATTATATTAAGTGCTCAACAACTATATGAATATTATACAGTAGAGATAGAAGATGATCATAAAAACAAGACAAATATGCAACAGCTTTTTCACTTTTTTTTTTTTAATAAATTTTTATTAATTATCTTTCCTCTTAGCCTCTATTCATAGACTCACATCTATTTTAGTAGAAGGTTACATATGTTATAAAGGTAGTGGGAGAATAATGAGAATTGAATAAGAGAAAATGGATGAAGTAGTGAGAGTTATATATGATGGACATCCTCTAAAATATATTGTTCATAATACTTCTGCTTTGGATGTAATGTTTATTACTTCTCTGTTAAGTACATCACTTGACATCTTTCAATCTTCGCATTCCAATCTTATAACCGGTTTTTCAAAAGTTGAAGTCGGTAATAATAATTTAGTGAATGAATGTATCAGATTGTCACTTGAGTGGACCTATGATAAACTATGGATTTTAACCAAATATAGTCCCAACTTGCTTCATGAATTACTAAGGTTTCAACATGATTGGAAGAAGTGACAGTCAAAATTTGCTTTTGTTGTGACTGAGCATAATATGGATCAGATAAATATCCATCATCATCATAGGTGTGCTTAAAGAGTGTATTTATCCATATAAAATTGTTTAAGCACTTTAGTTATATATGTGGACTGATGCGTATGTTTTCAAGTGTTACTATTACTAATGTCTTAGTTGATATATCTTTCAAATTTAAGTGATCGAACTTGTTTGCACATCATTCTTGTATCTCTTCGAGAGTTCATGAATAGATATTTTTGTCTTATCTCCTATACTTTATAATTATCCAACAATTTAATTGGATTTTCATCTTAGAGGATATATATATATAAACATCTCGAATATAATATTTTATTCATATTAATCACACATTTTATCAGCCATTATAATTTCTTATTTCTTCAACGCAAATTAAAGAAGTGGTTGTTATATGTGTCTATATACACAATCATGGTGCATGTTAATGCATGAAGTGATTTTTGTGGATCATGAAAATAATCAATATCTAATATATCAATCTCTACAAGAGTTGAATTATTTCTTAAAAATTCAAGATAATCATTTCAAGGAGATATCAAACATAAATCATTAATATACATTTAAAACAATTTGTCAGAAAAGAATCACAATAACCATCTAAACAAGTATATTCATGCTCTAGATATGCGAGTTTATGGTGCTTCAGGACCAAAGGGTTCTTCAACATTCTTTATAACAGATCTTTGTCAATATCATGACTCGGAATAGGAAAGAGTGTCATGTTTCTGTAGAATATTTTTGAAATGTTCAATTTATAAATCAAGATAAAAGCTTGATATTAAAATCCTTGATCATCATATATGCCTTTACTAATTCTTTAGAAATTTCATCATCTAATTCTCATTCATTTAAAATGATATTTATTATTAGAGTAAGTGTTAGATCACGCTTCAAGTGTAATTCAAAATTATAAGTTATATTTTGTCATTTTAGGATGTCTACCTAAGTGTTAGATCGGGGACATCATGTTATCAAATGATAACATAGACAAATGTATATCAAATGTCTCAGTGTGCTATTATGAAAATTAATCATATTCTCCATCGTAAATATTTCTTCATAGATAATGCTAGGGTTTAACGAAGAGTATTAGAAAATTCATAACCAATACTTATTTCATAGTTCGTATATCATAAATAATTATTCATAACTGTGATACCCTGTACTCTTCCGCTAGGTCAACTGCGGCTGAGTAAGGTATCTGCATGCCTCTCGGCACTAGACTTACAAAAATACAAAACTAAGATACCATCTGGAGGAACTGAAATGTGTTCTTCTAAAATAAACAACGAAAAAAGATGTGAATGTAACTTTATATCATATATTTCTAAACTAATACATAGGTTAAGGCTGCTAA
The DNA here is from genome assembly GCA_028651295.1 of Catharanthus roseus. Taxonomy (NCBI): domain Eukaryota; kingdom Viridiplantae; phylum Streptophyta; class Magnoliopsida; order Gentianales; family Apocynaceae; genus Catharanthus; species Catharanthus roseus. The sequence continues at coordinate 3,272,445 of JAPQWS010000153.1, read as the reverse complement.
GGCGATAAACTTCATAGATCAAATATCTTTTAGCTAGAAGTGGAAAACTTCCATACTGCTGACTCCAATGCCCCACCATGGCTTAGCTAGTCAGATCTGGTTACGAAATCATCTAAAAGAGGGGAGAAACATTTGGAAAGCATGAGCGATGGACGCCCAGTGAGTTCACATATACGTGTGTGAGTTTTGCATACGTGTAAAATACTTTTCATAAAATGGTTTGACATGCCAGAAAAGAATTAATTTCATAAAAATTACTTGTATACAAGTTATAAACTCTTTGAAGGGTTTGGGCGCTGTCTGGAAGTTTGAGCAAATCAAGACACATCGGCGCTGCCGTGACACCTGAACTTTTAGAACCATGCATATATTATGATAGGCTCAACGGACAAAGTCCGGATCCTTAAACGTGGTCATCGGAACTAGTTCCGGCATCCCGTAGTCAATACCAGCCTGAACTCCAAAGCACATTGTACGAACGTTCAATTTTTCAACCTCATACGACATATACACCAATAGGTAACGAGCCCTGGGGTACCTACCAGGCTGCCCTGTGCTACCCTAGCCGGTGAGCCCCTCCTGACCCAACCTGCTAGGAAATAGCCACTACCACAGAGCATGATGCGGAGTCAAACGCAATACCACATTGGGCCTAACCCTCTAACGGTACTACGCCCTCTGTCAACTGGATCCAGATCAAGAGTAACACTACCAAGCATGTCATTCGAAAGATGCCCTCGTACGGGGGACTAGCCACGCACAGTATAAGTCCTCTCGACATGTTGATAAAAAATATATGCCAAGTCCTTTTTTGCCGGATTAGAGTTTTAATTTACTTTTATAAAACTATAGGCCATTTCTCGGTCACATAAAACTCTTCAAATATCGAAAAATCCTTATCCGCTGGGCAAAACTCATAGCCATGACAAATGTATATGAATGCAATTTTGTAAAACTCATGAAAACATTTGTTTTTCTAGAAACATTTATCTTCCAAAATAGGGTTCACCATGAAATCATGCATATGTGACTTTAAAGCATATTACTTGGTATAAAATATGTTATGCCAATATGCATACCAAAACTTAAGATAAATATTTCTCGAAAATTTAAAGTAAGAATTACACCGTAGAGAAATATGCTTTTAAAAATAACTAGTAAACATTTTTCGAAATCATACTATAAAAATAGTTAAAATAAAAGTATTATGAAAATATTCTCTTAATTCAAGAAAACCTTTATAAGAATATCTAGAAAATATATAATGTATTATTTTCAAAAAGAAATAATAAATACTTTAAAGGTATTTTTAAATCTCAAAACCTTATAAGAATATTTAAAATATTTAAAATATTATTTCCAAAGGAAATAATAAATAATAAATATATTAAAAATAATTTTTTCCAAATAAATAATATATCTCAAAATCTTTTTAGGCAAACTTAAAGTATTTAAAAGCATTATTTCCAAAAGGAAATAATGAATATTTTAAAAATAATCTCTCAAAATAATTTTAAAACTCAAAACCTTTTTTGGGGAATATAAAATATGTAGAAATATTATTTCCAAAAAGAACTAATAAATATTTTAAAAGTAATTTCTCAAAATAATCTTAACCTCAAAACCTTAAGAAAATTTAAAATATTTAAAGATATTATTCCAAAAAGAAATAACACATATTTTGAAAACAGTTTCTTCAAAATAATTTTAAAACTCAAAATTCAAAAGAAAAGGATTGTAAAACTATTTTTCTAGTAAGATCATCATGAGAAAATGACACTAACCTAAAACATATTTTAGTGCCATAAAAAAATTTTTAAAACATAAATACTTTAATTACTTATCACATTTTTAGCATAACTCGTAATATATCACCGTTAATTATTTCGCCCATTTTGTCAAGAACCAATAACAAAGAAATATGCTTCTCAAGGACAATATTTAAATTTCTTTTAACGGAACAGGGTTGGTGAACTCATCTGGAGTCGCGATACAAGTTAAACCTACCAAGAATATCAATTCAAACTTAATCAAATAGCTCTATACAAATATAACCATAACCGCATGATGACACTAGGTTGTATCTAAATTTATTTTAAACCCAAAAGAATTCTAAAAAAAAAAATTTCTAAACTAATTTCATAATAATTCCTTAAAAATCATGGGTTTTAAAAATAAATCTATAATTATTAAATCTTAATAGTATTTATCTTAGAAAATATAACATAATAATAAAATAAAATAAAACTATAAAAAGAACAAAACAAAAATAAAAGAAAAGAAAAAAGATTTACCTTGAGAAAGGGAGAGAACCGAGAGAAAGAGAGGAGAAAAAAAAGAAAGAAAAGAAAAAGAGAAAGTGGGGAGAGAGAGAAGAGAGTGTACTGCCAAAAGAGAGGGAGAAAAAAGGAGAAGAGAGAGAAAGAGTGGAGAAAAAGGAAAGACTGGAATTTTCAGCCATAAAACCTCCTATTTATAGCCATCTTTGCATGGTTTCTTATGTGCATGCATGAGACACATAGCAATGGCCAGCCATGTGTCACTCACCCCTAACCCACTTGTCATCCCCATCCATGTGTTTGTCAAACTCCCTTCCACATGTCTTACCCAGCCATGTCATAACCACCTCTCCAAGTAAGTAATCCCTCAACTTTCTAAAACTTCTACGTTGGCCCCAAAACTTAAAAATGACTAAAAATCTATTTCAAACTTAAAATTTCCATCTCTACTTTAAAGCTTTGAACACAAATAATTCTAAAATATGTCCAAAAAGTTTTCCGCCAAAAAATTCTTCCCTTTATTTTTTTCTAAAATTTACCAAATGACCCCAATACTTACTATTCTTTATAAACTAACCTTGAAACTTTTGTTTGAATTTACCGCGACCTAAGCTAACTTTGAGGTGCTTAGTCGGGATGTTACATTCTACCTTCCTTAGAAAAATTTCGTCCTCGAAATTTTAAGGTTCACATACCTATCATCTTCGGATGTTTTCTACGTAGAAACTCTTCGGTTTCCCATGTTGCTTCCTTGATGCCGTGGTGCCTCCATAATACTTTGCATATCAGAATTTTCTTTCCACGTAACTCCTTTACGCTTCGTTTCACAATTCCACTAGGCTTTTCCTTGTATGACAAGTTAGTTTGCAATTCCAACGGATCGTCATTCAAAACATGCTTAGGCGGCGATTGATATTTCTTTAATTGGGAGACGTGGAAGACGTCATGAATACCCGATAGTTCTTCTGGCAATATCAGCTGGTAAGCTACCTCACCAATCCTCTCTCTTATCTCAAACGGTCCAAGCTAGCAGATAAGGGAGATACTTTCTTTTCCTTCATTAACCCGGATCTATGACAACAAGGTATAGAAGGCTTAATTTTCCTTTTCTTAGGTGTCTGGGATTTCCTCGGTGTGGTGTGAGTTTTAGAAAAACTCGATCTCCCACCTCAAATTCCAAGTCTCACCGTCGATAGTCGGCGTAACTCTTTTGTCGGCTTTTAGTAGCTTGGAGCCGTTCCTGAATTATTTTAACTATTTCTGTGCCTCTTCTGACTCTGGCATCCAACCATTCTGCTTCCAAAGGGAGCGAATTCCTGTTTCATCCCAATGTAAAGACGTTCTATATTTCTTCCCATATAGGGCTTCAAACTGCGCCATTTCTATTGAGGTATAATGGCTATTGTTGTAGGCGAACTCTGCCCAGACCAGGTTATCAATCCATTTGTTTCCAAATTCTAAAGCACATGCTCGCAACATATCTTCCAAAGTTTGAATTATTCTTTCTAATTGTCCATCAGTCTGGGGGTGTGCGGCGGTACTATAACTAAATTAGTTCCTAATGCGGTCTGGAACTTAGGCCAAAATCTCAAAGTAAATCTCGGATCTCGGTCTGACACAATGTTTACCAGTACTCCATGGAATCTTACAATCTCTTCCACATAAAGTTGAGCTAGCCTTTCCAAGGAGTACGTCATGTTGATGGCAATAAAGTGTACCTTCGTTAATCCATCAACTATGATCCAAATAGCGTCCTTGAAACCTTTTGTTCGTGGCAACCCCGTAACAAAATCCATCGTAACATAATCCCATTTCCATTCAGGCATAGATAATGGCTGTAAGAGTCCTGCAGACTTCTTGTCCTTTGCTTTCACCTTTTAACAAGTAAGACAGGCAACCATATATTCTGCCACATCTCTCTTCATTCCATTCCACCAAAACTTTTTCTTGAGGTCCTGATACATCTTGTTCTCACCAAGGTATATGGAATACTTGCTTTTATGTGCTTCCTCCAATATCCTTCGTTTAATCTCCGCCTTATTCGATACACATAACCGATTTCGAAAATACATGCTTCCTTTAGTACCCAAGATCTGAAAATCGTCTAATTTCTTTGCATCCCCTTGAGTTTTAGACCTTTGAAATTCCTCATTACTCCTTTGCGATTCCTTAATTTCTTGTTGCAAGTTTGAAGTTAAAGTGAGGTTTGTTAACTTGGCACTTCTACTTAGAGCATCAGCTACCACGTTTGCTTTCTCAGAATGATAGTTGATTAGGCACCGATATTCCTCATGCAGTTCTATCTACTTTCGTTGTCTCATGTTTAAATCTTTTTGGGAGAATAAATACTTTAAACTCTTGTAGTCGGTAAAGATCTCGTACTTGACCCCATAGAGGTAATGCCGCCACTTCTTGAGTGCAAATACTATGGCTGCTAACTCCAAGTCATGCGTTGGTTAGTTCTTCTCGTGATTCTTCAACTTTCGGGAGATGTAGGCAACCACTTTCCTGTCTTGCATCAGCATCGCCCCTAATCCTTCTCCAGATGCATCGATATACAAGGTAAACTCCTTCTGTGGGTCAGCTAAAGTTAGCACTGGTGCCGACGTTAATTGATGCTTCAACTCCTGAAAACTTTTCTCACATTTCTCCGACCATTTGAATTCAACAGTCTTTCGAGTTAACTGTGTTAGAGGTCCGACAATTTTAGCAAAATCCTTAATAAATCATCGATAATATCTAGCTAGCCCAAAAAGACTTCGTACTTCTGTAGGGGTTCTTGGTGGTGCCCAACGAGTCACAGCTGCTACTTTGGCCGAATCCACGGTTGCGCCCTCACGTGTGACCACATGTCCCAGAAAATGCACTTTCTCTATCCAAAACTCACATTTACTGAACTTGGCGTACAGTTTGTATTCTCGTAGGGTTTGCAGCACACTTCAAAGATGTTGCTCACGTGTCGCTGCGTCTGGTGAGTAAACCAGGATATCATCGATGAAAATGACCACAAACTGGTCCAAGTATAGGCAGAAAATTCTTTGCATTAAATCCATGAATATCGCTGGTGCATTGGTCAGACCAAAAGACATCACCATGAACTCATAATGTCCGTACCGAGTGTTAAAAACGGTTATTAGGATTTTTTTTCTCTTATCCGCACTTGGTAATACCCTTGTCTTAAATCGAACTTTAAGTAACAACCTGCTCCGCGAAGTTGGTCAAATAATTCATCGATCAAGAGAAGAAGATATTTATTCTTTATAGTGACACTGTTCAACCCTCCGTAGTCGATGCACATTCTAAGGGTTCCATATTTCTTTTTGACAAACATTACTAGTGCACCCCATGGTGATGTGCTCGGTTGAATGTAGCCTTGTTGTAATAATTCTTGTAGTTGTTCTTTCAGCTCCTTCAGCCCCTCCTGAGCCATTCGGTATGGTGTTCGGTATATTGGTGCAGCACCAGGTACTAGTTCTATGCTGAAGTTTACCTCCCGTTCAGGTGGTAAAATTGTTAATTCGGTAGGAAAAATATCCAAGAATTCTTTCACTACCGGGATAGTCTCCATTTGTTCCTCTTCTTCTGTTTTGTTGAGCAAGTATGCCAAATACCCTTGAATCCTTTCTTGATTAATTTTCTTGCTTTAATACCGGAGATTAAATGGTTTTCCTTCTTGGTTTTATCTCCTTGAAATTCTAGGGTAGACATATCCGGCCGGTTAAACTTAACCATTTTCTTCCGGCAATCTACATGAGCGTGATGCTTAGACAATCAATCCATTCCTAATATCACATCGTATCCCTCAAAAGATAAGATAATCAAATCCCCAGGTAGTACCTCGCTTCCTACGTAAATCTCACGATTGGGGTACTTCTCCTCTGTGACCCGACTTACTCCCATAGGTCTGCGAACAATCAATTGATAGGGCATGTTAACAGAAGTTTTAGGGATATGCTTTATGAAATGCATGCTCACAAATGAATGTGTGGCTCCTGGATCAATTACTACTTTAGCAGGGTGAGAGAAGACATGAATAGTACCTTCAACTACTTCAGTTTCTCCGTTCAAGGGTTGCCCATCCAAGGTGTAGACCTTGGCTTTGACTTGCGGCTTATTGTTTCGGTCTACTGACGCTCCTACCGTATTTGGTGGCCGACCCACCCCTCTGAGTGTTTCTAAGGTTGTTGGTTTTGTAGCAGGGTACTGTTTCGTAAAGTGTCCTGCCTTCCCACAGTGAAAACACGTTCCTGTCTTTTTATAACATACCTCTGCCATATGTCCCTCACGTCCGCAGTAGGTACAACTTGGACGAGGGTTCTTTACCATAGGACTTTGACGATTCCCATTCCCTGTTTGATTACTGTTGCGTGGCTTCTTTAGATATTGGGGTCTCCAGCATCCTTGTCTTGGTCGCTTGTGGGGATGGGATGAAGCATTCATTGCCACCATTCTTAGTTTTGCCATTTGATCCGCTATTTCGGTCTTGGTAGCAGCTTCAACCGTAGCAGCAAAGCTTGTTGGTGGTAAAGGGGCTAGTGCATATTGTAAATCCACTCGCAACCCCTTTACAAACTGGCGAGTTTATGCTCTTCCGTGTCTATAAGACGTTAAGAATACTTGGCTAGACATTGAACTTTGTAGTATAACGTGCTATCGTTATCCCTTCCTGCTTCAGTTGTTGGAACTCGTCCTCACGACGTTCCCTTAGCCAGCGGGGTATGTATTCTTGTTTAAATTCCTCTTGAAAGTCTTCCCACGAACATAATTGATTTCTTAATGCCCGAGCTTCGGAAATTCTTAACCACCAGTCTTTCGCTGCTCCCCTCAATCGAAAAGTAGCGAAGGTTACCCTCCTGGCGCCCTCATATTGCAGAGTATCGTAAATGTTGTTTAGCTATTCTAAAAACAACTTTGCCTCGTCATGGAACTCCGGGGACTGAAATCGGAGGAATCTTGCCAGAGCCTCATCATTGCTAGTATTTTGCGCCTGTTCTCCTTTTTGGTTTGGGAACGTGGCTTCCAACAATTCCGTCATCTTTGTCATGAAATTTCCTATTAGTTCATGACTTGCAATATTTGTTTGTCCGTGTGATGAACTTTCTGGCATAGGTTCAGTTTCGTGATCCGTAGAATATGGTCCTGACATTTTTCTAAACCAAGGATAAGTTCGTACTCTTGAAAAAACTTGGGAATGCTATCCTTCAGTTTGTAGTTATAGCTTACACGTAATATCCCATACTTAAAAGAAATATCAAACTTAAAACACAAAAATAATTGGAAAGAAATCATACTTAATTAAGCCTTACGTACTCAAAAGACACAAGCTGATAAAGAAAGTTAAATACAAGTCGGGCTAACAGTTAGCTCCAAATATATGAAAACATCAAACTTACTAATACCTACTACTTCAAATATAAAAACCATAAGATATCCTATCAAGATTCTAACTCTGTCAGGAAAAGCGTCTACTGAAGCTTCTCCGGCGAGCCTCGGCCTCAGTCGGGGTCTCGTTTGTCAACTTGCTTGCTGTTCCTACCCTACATCATTGAGTCATAACCTACTTTTAAGCCTCAAGGTTTCTTCTCATCAGTGTCACCTTAGATGTCGACCTACTCGCAGTCTCTAGCTATCTAACCAGATGGGACGAGTAAAACTACCAAATCTCTAAAACATGGAGTCAAAGAAGTCAGCTCATAAAGCTCATCTAGATTTAGAGAACCTAGTGTCAAACCTAGGGCTCTGATACCACCTGTGATACCCCGTACTCCTCTGCTAGGTCAATTGCGGCTGAGTAAGGTATCTACGTGCCTCTCGGCACTAGACTTACAAAAGTACAAAACTAAGATACCATCTGGAGGAACTAAAATGTGTTCTTCTAATAAACAACGGAAAAAGATATGAATGTAACTTTATATTATAAACTTCTAAAACTTATACATAGGTTAAGGCTGCTAAGGCCATAAACTTTATAGATCAAATATCTTTTAGCTAGAAGTGGAAAACTTCCATGCTGCTGACTCCAATGGCCCACCATGGCTTAGCTAGTCAGATCTGGCTACCAAGTCATCTGAAAGAGGGGAGAAACATTTAGAAATCATAAGCGATGGATGCCCAATGAGTTCACATACATGTGTGTTTTCCGTGAGTTTTCCATACAGTAAAATACTTTTTATAAAATGGGTTGACATGCCAGAAAAGAATTAATTTCATAAAAATTGCTTGTATGCAAGTTATAAACTCTCTGAAGGGTTTGGGTGCAGCCGGGAAGTCTGAGCGAGTCAAGACACATCGGCGCTGCTGTGATACCCGAACTTTTAGAACCATGCATGCACTATGATAGGCTCAACGGACAAAATTCGGATCCTTAAACGGGGTTATCGGAACAAGTTTTGACATCCCGTAGTCAATACCAGCCTGAACTCTAAAGCACATTGTACGAACGTTCGATTTTTCAACCTCACACGACATATATACCTACAGGTAACGAGCTCTTGGGGTACCTACCAGGCTGTCCCGTGCTACCCTAGCCGGTAAGCCCCTCCTGACCTAACCTGCTAGGAAATACCCACTGCCATAAAGCATGATGCGGATTTAAACGCAATACCTCTTTGGGCCTAACCCTCTAACGGTACTACGCCCTCTGTCAACTGGATCCACATCAAGAGTAACACTACCAAGCATGTCGTTCGAAAGATGCCCTCGTATGGGGGACTAGCCACGGACAGTGCAAGTCCTCTCGACATGTTGATCAGAAATGTATATCAAGCCCCGTTTTGCCAGATTAGGGTTTTAATTTACTTTTATAAAATTAAAGGACATCTCTCGGCCACATAAAATTCTTCAAATATCGAAAAATCTCTATCCGCTGGGCAAAACTCATAGCCATGACAAATGTATATGAATGCAATTTTGTAAAGCTCATGAAAACATTTGTTTTTCTCAAAACATTTATCTTCCAAAATAGGCTTCACCACGAAATCATGCATATGTGACTTTAAAGCATATTACCTGGTATAAAATAGGTTATGCCAATATGCATACCAAAAGTTATGATAAATATTTCTCAAAAGGAAATTATTGATACTTCCAAAATTTAAAGTAAGAATTAAACTGTAGAGAAATATTCTTTTAAAAATAACTAGTAAACATTTTTCGAAATCATACTATAAGAATAGTTAAAATAAAAGTATTATGAAAATATTCTCTTAATTCAAGAAAACGTTTATAAGAATATCTAGAAAATATGTAAAGTATTATTTTTAACAAGAAATAATAAATACTTGAAAGGTATTCTCAAAACCTTATAAGAATATTTAAAATATTTAAAATTTTATTTTCAAAGGAAATAATAAATAATAAACATATTAAAAATAATTTTTTTCCAAATAAATAATATATCTCAAAATCCTTTTAAGCAAACTTAAATTATTTAAAAACATTATTTCCAAAAAAAAAATAATAAATATTTTAAAAATAATCTCTCAAAATAATTTTAATACTCAAAATCTTTTTTGAAAAATATAAAATATGTAAAAATATTATTTCCAAAAAGAACTAATAAATATTTTAAAAGTAATTATTCAAAATAATCTTAAACTCATAACCTTAAGAAAATTTAAAATATTTAAAGGTATTATTCCAAAAAGAAATAGCACATATTTTGAAAATAGTTTCTTCAAAATAATTTTAAAACTCAAAATTCAAAATAAAAGGATTGTAAAAACTATTTTTCTAGTAAGAGCATCATTAGAATATGGCACTAACCTGAAGCATATTTTAGTGCCATAAAAGAATTTTTAAAACATAAATACTTTAATCACTTATTACATTTTTAGCATAACCCGTAATATATCGCCGATTATTATTTTGCGCATTTTGTCAAGAACCAATAACAAAGAAATATGCTTCTCAAGGACAATATTTAAATTTCTTTTAACAGAACATGGTTGGTGAATTCACCTGGAGTCGCGATATAAGTTAAACCTACAAAGAATATCAATCCAAACTTAATCAAATAGCTCTATAAAAATATAACCATAACCCCATGATGACCCTAGGGTGTACCTAAATTTATTTTAAACCCAAAGGAATTCAAAAAAAAAAAAATCTCTAAAATAATTTCATAATAATTCCTTATAATTCATGGGTTCTTAAAATAAATCTATAATTATTAAATATTAATATTATTTATCTTAGAAAATAAGACATAATAATAAAATAAAATAAAAATATAAAAAGAACAAAACAAAAAATAAAAGAAAAGGAAAAAAGATTTACCTTGAGAAATAGAGAGAACTGAGAGAAAGAGAGGAGAAAAAAAAGAAAGAAAAGAAAAAGAGAAAGTGGGGAGAGAGAGAAGAGAGTGGGCTGCCAAGAGAGAGGGAGAAAAGGAGAAGAGAGAGAAAGAGTGGAGAGAAAGGAAAGGCTGGAATTTTCAGCCATAAAACCCCCTATTTATAGCCATCTTTGCATGGTTTCTTGTGTGCATGCATGAGACACATGACAATGGCCAGACATGTGTCACTCACCCCTAACCCACTTGTCATCCCTTCCATGTGTCTCTCAAACTCCCTTGCACATGTCTTACCAAGCCATGTCATTACCACCTTTTCAAGTAAGTAGTCCCTCAATTTTTTAAAATTTCTACGTTGGCCCCAAAACTTAAAAATGACTAAAAATCTATTTTAAACTTAGAATTTCCATATCTACTTTAAAGCGTTGAAAATAATTCTAAAATATGTCCAAAAAGCTTTCCACCGAAAAATTCTTTCCTTGATTTTTTTCTAAAAATTACCAAATGACACCAATACTTACTATTCTTTATAAACTAACCCCGAAACTTTTGTTTGAACTTACCACGACCTAAGCTAACTTTGAGGTGCTTAGTTAGGATGTTACAATAACTATCCTTTTGGGATTACTTTTCAGGTGTACAATTATGTATACTTTATGTTTACTTGTTAATTGTCCGGACTAATTTTTATACTTCTCATTTAAACTCTATATTATCTTGAGTTTGCAAACTTTGAAAATATTATTATAATTCAATAGTATTATGCGCATAAATACTATTGTACTTTTGTGATTCCATTCATTCATAATCTTGACATATTATGTGAGATCTCATAATATCACCAATTTCAGGTACTTGAATTTCTTCTCGAAATAATATATCGGCCATGTTTGAAAAATTCTTCTGGAATTTTTATTTCCTCGATTTTTAATATAACTATCTAAACATTTATTCCTTTTATATGTGATGAATTCATATTCATATAATCGACTATCTACCACGTTTTAATTGTGTCTCAAATACATCGATTATGGTAGATTTTCCTTCAAGGACATCTGTGAGTTAGTACTTAGATAATCTGTGCAGTGTGATCGATTTTGCTGTATGATGAGTAGTATGATACACACTGTACAATGCAATAAACAACACAAACACACAAGACACAGTAATTGGTAACTGCAGTTCGGTCAAGCGTACATCTGCAGGGCCATGCCTAGAAAGTAATCCACTAAAATTGTCAACACAGTACAAGAAAACTCCTAACTGTTTTACACATTTAGAGTTTCTCTAGTGGAATTAGTGCAAACTCCTTTTGCACACTGCACAGTTGAATCCCTTCAACTCTTCAAGTCTCCCTCTCGGTGTGTGGCTGCATGGACTTGAACTTCCTTTAATCCTCAACACTGTTGAACCACAGCATAGTTGAAATCCCTTCAACTCTTCATGGCTCCCTCGTGGAACAAGTTGCTTGACCTTGAATCTCTTCAAGTCTTCCGCTCCTTGAACGTCAGCACAACTTCTATCCCTAGAAGCTACAATATTCAAAATAAAAACTCCATTGACTTGAATGATTAACAAAGAGCATCAATGGAGAACCACAATGTTTGAGGTTTGTGACTGCACAAACTCAACCAACGTGAATTGCTGTCTTCCCTTTTGTAGAATTTTTTCGAAGAATTTCAGAACGGCTAAAACTATACTTTCCACTGCAATGCTTTATTTATAGATGTATGAGGTTCATTGGTCAGTCTTATATTTCCTAAAGGATGTTCACCAAAGATTTGGTTTCCAAACAGCGCACCTTTTGATTCCCTGCAAATCCTAGTTTCCTTTAGGATTCTAACCATTCTTTATTCTTTCATCTTTCTTTAGCCGGACTTTCATATTTCAGCTCATACTCGGCATTGTTTTAGAACAAACACCAATGAGCTGCACAGATGGTCATGTTTCAAAAGAATCCTTAATGCATAGCATAAGCATGAATATAAGACACTAAGTAAAGAGTTCAAGTCCTATGATCTGGTGGCACACAGGCCTAAACAGGTAACTCAAAGGCTACCACATAAAGCAACAAAAGCATAAAAACAAATATCCCAAGGCCATGCAGGCCATAAAACATAAAAATAAAGTGTTCAATCCAGGGGCACACACAGTCAACAAACCACACAGGGTGTTCAAGCAAAGAACTTTCATATTTAATCAAATTGTGACCAGGACTCCCCCTTTTGATATGAAAGAATGCCTAGGGGAGCTTTTCCTTAAGGTTTTTCAAGTTTTGCTGCATTTGAAGTACTGAGACTATAACACTGGAGATTTGCTGATTGAGGAGATCTAGGATGGTAGTCACTACTGAGAAGTCTATACTGGGAGGAGGAGGAGGAGATGGTGAGGCCACTTTGACGCTAAACTGCTTCTTTTTTGTTGACTGCTGTCTTGTAGATATGTCTAGAGCAGTGTGTCCTTGTGTGGATAGAGTATGAGATTGTGGCACCACACTAAGAGCTGTAGACTTTGGCATCACCAGGGGGTCTAGTGCCCTTACCCAAGAATCAGAAGGTATAGAAAGATCCCTGTAACCAAGAAGATATTCAGTAATTAAATAGAGGAAAGACAGAGCAATCTTACTGGCTTTCTTCTGGTCATTTTACCTGAGTATATTCTTGAAGATCACAGTGCAAATATTGATATTTTTTTGTGTAGCAAAGGCATAGAGCAAATGACCTTTTTTCTTGCGGATAACAGTCACATTAGTTTTGGGCAGCCAGTTTCCATAAAAGACTATAAACAAGACTCTATAAGGCATTTTGATTAAATTTGAGTTGAGCCTGTTTGTCTTTGGTCACACAGTTCCAGCATCACCAGTTAAACCCTTAGCCACTTCATCAAAATCAACTTCCTCCTTCAGGCCAGTTTTTTCAATGTCACTGTAGTGAGGACAGCTTAGATAATGGGCAATGTTTACTGGGGAGAAATCAATTACATGCCCCCTTACATACACCTGGCCATATGCTGGACTCTCAGAATTACCAAACTCTTCAGTGAGATTTGCATATAACTCCTTAACCAAGTTTTCATCATACTGTTCAGTAAAGAGGGCCAATTCCACACAGCCCATTCCCAACAACAACTCTATTACCTTGTACTGTTCCAAGCTTTCTTGAGTGATCTTCTTCTGAGTCAGAATTGGTTTGTCAATTAACTCCATCATCTTTAATTTAGCATTCCTAGAATAGAAGTGCTTTTTGATAACATTCTTTGCTTTGAGGGAGGAAGAGTGACAACTCGTGCCTTCTATGCACTGACTTTTGAAGTTGAGGCACCCTTCAGAGATGCCCTTGTCATTTTCCTTCCTGGCTTAGCCTAGTGCCAGGGGTAGCTCCTACCACTTCCAAGTCAGATCTTGAGCTCTCATTCCCTTCAATATTATGCTCTCTCTCTCAAAGCCTTCCTCATCACCTTCATCTATATCTTCCATTGACTGATTTATAGAACCCCCAACAGTCAAGGGTGGGAGAATAGCATAGGCATCAACTCATCAATGTAATGGTGCACAGGTTTTTGGTCGCCAAATTACCAACCGCAGGTAGAGACAATATTATCAAAGAAATATCTAGGTACATGGGCATGTATCATCAAGCAAAAATCAGAGATAGACAAGATAGACAGTAACAAGGGATTTAACATGAATGAAATTTGAGTGCCAATCAGTCTCAACCTAAGCATAAGAAGGAACTCATCCGGAGTTCCCAAATAATGTCCTGAGGTAAGAGGGTTTACCGGCCTGATGCTTCGAGAACCAGGTGTAGCAGATAAAGTTGCTTGCCGATTCCGGAGAAGAATATCTGGGCCTTGCCAGGGGTGAGAGAGAGCGATCATCAAGTCCAAGTGACAGAGACCTTTTGGGCCGAATAGATTGTTCTCATGCCATAGCTAGAGTCGGATTATGCAGAGGGGATGAAAAATATCTCAGAGAAGAAGGACTTTGCAGATAGAAACCCTAAGAATTTTTGGAGAAAAAATTGCAGAGCTTGGAGGTAGAGTTGGTTTGAGTTTCGAAAGCTTAGAACTGACTATTGAGTTGATTTGGAGAGAGAGAGAGAGAGAGAGAGAGAGAGAGAGAGAGAGAGAGAGAGAGAGAGAGAGAGAGAGAGAGAGAGAGAGAGAGAGAATTCCTTCTTTTTGTGTCAGAATCACTTATGGACTCTTCTTCCTAGGTCTTTTATGTGTGAATGGAGCTGTGTGCCGCAACTAATGTGATTGTCATGACATGAGATGATCTGAGTGTGAGATACAAGTATCCTCATAGTCTCGCACTGTACGTACCCATCTAACATTTGAGAATGTGAAGTAAAAATATTGTTATATATGTATCTCTTGCACTAATTGATCACACAGATCCCTAATGCCTGTCTAAGTTCTTCGAATCTCAAGGCATCCAGGGACTTTGTGAGAATATCAGCCAATTATTTTTTTGTGTTCACATACTGCAATCTCACTTTCTGTTGCTCGACTAATTCACGAATAAAGTGGTGTCTTCTTTCAATATGCTTGGTCTTGCTGTGTTGCACATGATTTTTTGTGATATTGATGGTACTAGTGTTATCACAATAAATGATAAGTTCTTTCTATGTAATCCTATAGTCACGTTGCATCTGTTTCATCTAAAAGTTGTGTGCAACAGCTTCTTGCAGCAATGTACTCAGCTTCTGCAATGGATACTGAGATACAGTTTTGCTTCTTGCTATACCAAGAGACTAAATTGTTTCCATCATAGAAGCACCCTCCGGATGTGCTTTTTTTATCATCACAATTACCAACCCATTCTGCATCACTATATCTAACAAGATGAGTGGTGGTATCTTTACTGTAGAACAACCTATGCTCAGTAGTGCTAAGTACATATCTTAAAATGCATTTCACTACTTTCTTGTGTAACTCCTTATCTCTGCTTGATATCTTGCACACACTCCAACGCCATACGATATTTTAGGTCTACTACCTGTTAGGTAGAGAAAACCACAGATCATACTTCATTACTCATGCTGATCGACACTTATTCCCTTCTCATCTTTGTTGATCCTTAGTGTGGTACTCATAGGTGTTCTTACTTTCTTTCCACACTCTAAGACAAACTTCTTCACTAAGTTTTTTTTGCATATTTTGCCTAAGATTCGCCCTAGCTCCAACTCGATTTGTCAGTGCTTACGAAGAGCTTCGCAAGGCAAATCAAACAAAAGATCTTCCCACTAAAGGTTTCATTTTTCCGGCTATGATATTGGTAAAGAGCCCTCTTCCTTCTCTCCGACACGGTTGTCCTAAACCCTAAACCCTAACAGAAGTATTCCTTTCTTCATTTGTCTGACTTACAAGCCAAGAAAGAATGTTAGTTCACCCACCATACTCATCTCAAATTCAGTTCCTATAGATGTAATAAACTCCTCTGTAAGCTCCTTTGATGTGGATCCAAACACTATGTCATCAACATAAATCTGTATTATGAGCACGTGTTGTGTTGAACGTTTGATGAACATGGTTTTGTCCACACTCCCTCTGATATATCCTTTATTGAGCAAATAGTTAGTGAGCCTTTCGTACCATGCTCTTGGAGCCCGCTTTAAACCATAAAGAGCCTTTTTTCAGATTGTAGACATGATCTAGATACTTTGGATTCACAAATCCTTTTGGTTCTTCTACATATGCTTCTTCTTGTAGTATCCCATTTAGAAATGCACTTTTAACATCCATCTGCTGTAATGTGAAGTACTTGGCACATGCAATGGAGACCAACAGACTTACAAACTTGATATGTGACTGTGGCAATGTCTCATCACAGTCCAGTCCCTTTACTTGTGTATATCCTTGTGACACCAATCTTGCCTTATTGCATGAGATGTTACCTTCCTCATCAGTTTTATTCTTGAATATCCACTTGGTGTTGATCACATTCACACCTTCTGGGCTTGTGATAAGTTCCCATATATCGTTTCTCTAAAACTGTTGCAACTTTTCTTTATTGCTTCAATCCAGTATTCATTAGTGAGAGCCTCTTTGACATTCTTGGGTTCAAGTGTTGAAGTGTAAGATGTCATGCTGATTATTACCACCATTTGATTGTGATCTACACCTTTCTTACTTCTGGTTCTTAGCCTTATTTGATATCTCTGATGATAGCATCCTTGGGGTAATCCTTTAGAAGTCTTATGTCTTTTCTTCTTGTTATCTTATTACCCTGAGAGTGAGTCACACTCCAATCTATTGATATGTCAGAGGAGTCTTCAATACTTCTTTGATCTCTTTGGATTACTGTCACTGCAAGTGTGTTATCTTCCTCATCAACATCCTGATCATTAACATTTAGTCTTCTGGTGTCAACATCCTCTACAGTCACATTTATTGATTCTATGACTGCTCTAGTGCGTCTGTTAAAGACACATGCATGACTGTTTGAGGAATATCCCAGAAATATTCCCTCATCGCTTCTAGTATTGAATTTTCCTAAATGTTATCGATCATTTAGAATGTAGCATTTACTTCCAAATACATGCAGGTAACTTAGCTTAGATATTCTGCCCTTCCATAGTTCATATGCAGTCTTGTTCATTATTGGTCTAAAAAACACTCTGTTAATGATGTGAACTGCTGTGTTGGCTGCTTCTGCTCACCAGCTATGTGATAGTCCCTTGGAGTTCAGCATCACACGAATCATATCTTGAATTGTTGTATTCTTTCTCTCAACTACACCATTCTATTATGGTGTCTTCGGTGCTGAAAACTCATGTCTGATGCCATGTGACTCACAGAACTTTGAAAACTTGCTGTTATCAAACTCTTTCCCATGATCACTTCTTAGCCTTTTCAGAGTTGTGTTCTTCTCTATCTAAATGCTTAGACATATCTTTCTGAATGCCTGAAAAGAATCTGCCTTATTTCTGAGGAAGTCTATGCATGTGCATCTTGAGTAGTCATCAACACACACCAAGGTATATCTTTTTCCACCAGTACTTCTACCTGTATGGGACTAGACAGATCAATGTGCATTTTGTCTAAGATATGTGTTGTGGTGATGTCTCCAACTTGAGTGTGCTTTGCTTTGACTGGCTTAGCGATCTGGCAATCTTTACACAGTAACTTACACTCCTTTTTAAATTGAGGAATTCCTTTGACGAATTGCTTGCTTCCAAGTTTGTGTAGGTGCTTATAGTTCACATGCCCCAGTCATTTATGCTATAGTTCTGCTTCTCAATTCGTCCAATCAAACATATGGGTTCCTTCATAGCATTCATCTGGAAGCAATTATCAGTTATTCTTGATCCTACGAGGATGCCTTGTTGTTTATCAGCACATAGCCTTGTCTCTTGTCAAAATACACCAACAGATCATTATCATCACATAGCTGACTTATACTTATCATATTAGCCTTTATCACTTCGATGTGTTGCACGTTAGATAATTTTGTCATTCTAGCTACATTTAGTTTGCTTATACTGACGACTCTGTTCTTTACACCATCACCAAATGTCACACTACCTCTGAGACAAACCATATAATCTACAAGATATGTTTTGTTTTTACTCATATGTCGTGAGCATCGTCAAGATACCATACACCTCCAAAATTAGCCGATAGAATTAGTGAGCCACATTGCATCTCAACTCTTCTTTTCTGATCCAAATCCATCGCATCTTTGCTTCTCCGTTGGTTAAGGCATGAGTGTGTAACTTTCTTCCTTGTTTCAGATCTCCAATTCTCTTGTAGCATTGATGCCCTACGTGCTCGATCATTTTGCAGCAATCACACAAAAGTGGAGCCCTTCTAGGTTTGTGTTTTTTGATCAAGTTTCTCTTCTTAGATTGACTTAAGCTGTCTTTGGCAAACACTCCTTCCAACTTGCCAACCTTTTTGTAATTATTCTCATGTTGTGTGATATACATCTCTGTTGTGTGATTGAGATTTTTACTAGTGTAGCCAAGTCTCGTTTTCAGTCCAACTGGTCTTCCCACAGAGATTATTTCATCAAGTTTACCTTTTCCAATGTTTAATCTTGCTATTTTTCCTTCCTCCACATTTACTCTCTTCATTCCATCCTTGGCCTGAGCTATTAGCTCATAATTCCTTTCTTCAAGAGTATCTTTTTGTTCCTGGATCTTCTTTAGGTTTTCATTTAGATTTTGATGTAGCTCTACCAGTCCAAGCCACTTGGTTTAGAGAAGACTATACTTTTCTTGTAGTTCCTCATATGAGACTTTTTCATCACTGTAGATGGAATCATCGTCACTGTCATCTTTGTAATTATTGTGCATAGATTCTAAGTCTATTATCACATTGAATGCTAGTTTCTCAGTCTTTTCTTCATCATCTTCAGAGTCACTCTTCTTATTATTATCATTGAGAGTAGTGTTCATGGATCTGTTCTTCTTCAAAGTGTTAGCACATTTTGCCTGGATGTGACCATATCCCTCACATTCTCTGCATTGTATGCCTTTTCCTTTTTGACCAGTATAAACTTCCTTCTCATAGTTGCTTCTTCAAAGTTAAATTTATTGGGACTTTTTCTATACCTATTATCGGTTCTGAACCTCCTAGGGGTTTGGATGTTTTTCCAGTTCTACGAAGAAACTTCCCAAAGTCTTGAGTGAGCATCATAACCTCTTCTTCAGAATAAGATGTGGCACTGGATGAGTGATGTTCAGCTTTTAGAGCAATACTCTTACCTTTGGATTCAATATCTAGATTTATCTCATATGTCCTCAGGATCCTAAAAGATCATTCAAAGGGAGTTTTTTTTACATCCTTTGTTTCTTCAATTGCTGCAACCTTAGGACGAAATTCTGTAGGTAAGGATCTCAGTGCCTTTTGCACTAATTTTTCTTAAGAGAATTCTTCTCTCTATTGATAAGCCTTATTTGCAATGTCTTGCCACTGAATTCACCAATGGTTTCATCCTCTTGCATCCTTAATTCTTCAAACTGAGTAGCCAGTATCTGTAATTTGGAAATTTGCCACAGCATTTGTAACTTCATGAATGGTTTCCAAAGTTTTCCAAGCCTTCTTTGCAAATGTGCAAGTTGAGATCAGCTTGAATTGTTCTTCATCCACACTGGCAAAGATTGTGTTTAATGATTTAATTAACCTTAGCAGATTTCCTCTCAGCATCCGTCCATTCAAGTCTAGGCTTCAAAACTACCTTAGTCAATTTAGTTATGTCATCTTCCTTAGTCTTTGTAGGAGGCTTCCATTCGGTCTCAACAACATCCCATGCGGTTTCATCTAAGGACTGAATGAAAATCCGTATTTTCATCTTCTAGTAAGCATAATTTATGCCTTCGAGCACATGAGGTCTAGTAATAGATCCACCTTCCTTGGTTGTCATGATGACCCAAGTACCAACTTCTCACGATCTTCACCTACTAGATAACTAGCACAACAAATGGTGCCAAATCTCTGATACCAATAGTGAGTTAGTACTTAGGCAATTTGTGAAATGTGGTTGATTTTGCTGTGTGACGAGTTGTGTGATACACAGTGTAAAATGCAATAAATAACATAAACACACAAGACACAGTAATTGGCAACATAGTTTGGCCAAGCCGACATCTGCGGATCCATGCCCAGAAAGAAATCCACTAAAACTGTCAACACAGTACAAGAAAACTCCTAGTTTTTTTACACATCTAGAATTTCTCTAGTGGAATCAGTGAATACTCCCTTTGCACATTGCACAGTGGAATCCCTTCAACTCTTCAAGGCTCTCCCTTAGTGTGTGGCTGTATGGACTTGAACTCCCTTCAATCCTCAACACTGTTAAGCCGTAGCACAATTGAAATCCCTTCAACTTCTCAAGGCTCCCCCTTGGAACAAGCTGCTTGACCTTAAATCCCTTCAAGTCTTCAACTCCTTGAACATCATCACAATTTCTATCCCTAGAAGCTACAATCTTCAAAATAAGAACTCCATTGAAGTATGAATTATGAACAAAGAGCATCAATGGAGAATCAAAATGTTTGAGGTTTGTCACTACACAAACTCAACCACTGTGAATTTCCGTCTTCCCTTTTGCAGAATTTCTTCGAAGACTTGTAGAACGACTAAACCTTTACTTTCCATTACCGTGCTTTTTTTATAGATGTATGAGGTTCATTGGTCAGTCTTGTATTTCCTAAAGGATGTTCACCGAAGATTTGGTTTCCAAACAATGCACCTTTTGATTCCCAGCAAATCCTAGTTTCCTTTAGGATTCTGACAATTCTTTATGCTTTCAATTTTTCCTTAACCAGACTTTCATATCTCAACTCATAATCCTAGGCTCTTTGGGATTTTATCAAGTTTCCTAAAACTATGCCAACACCTAGTACCGCTGCAACACTGTAGTTTTTGTGCCGCCACATTGTCAACTTGTGTGATCATAGTCAAGTTGTGTGACAGGTTTCTATAACATCAAATATATTTGGAGCAAAATTGGTCGGATATTGGTAAAAAATATGCCTGACTATATTCTTTTGAACTTCTGGTTAAAAAATTATTAGAAACACAGAATTAATAATTTCATCTGACTATATGTTTTCTTCTCTTAATGTTGGGAAGATATATTCCAAATAAAATATGAATCTTTCTCTTTGAGATCCGCACCCAACATATATATATATCCATCTACTTTTTGATGGAGTAATGAAGATGATAGTGCACATTAAATTTGTAGATGGAAAAATACTTCATTTATCTATTGGAAGCAATACAAAACAATTGCTACTACATTTATAATAATACAAAATGATACACTTATAGTGTCTATAAGACCATTTAGTATATGAACATATTCTGCAGGATGTTCAACACTGTAAGTTAGTACTTAGGCAATCCGTGCGGTATGACTGATTTTTCTATGTGAGGAGTAGTATGATATACAATGTGAAAAACAATAAACAACACAAGCACACAAGACACGACAATTGGTAACACAGTTCGGCCAAGCTTACGTTGGCAGGATCACGCCCAGAAAGTAATACACTAATAACTGTCAACATAGTACAAGAAAATACCTAACTCTTTTAGACATCTAGTATTTCCCAGTGTAATAAGTGCAAACTCCCTTTGCACACTGCATAGTTGAATCCCTTCAACTCTTCAAGGCTCCTCCTTGGAACAAGCTGCTTGAGTTTGAATCCCTTTTAAGTCTTTAACTCCTTTGAACCGCAGCTCAACTTCTATCCCTAGAAGCTATAGTTTTCAAAACAAGAACTCTATTGAATTATGAAGGATGAACAACAAGCATCAGTGGAGAACCACAGTGTTTGAAGTTTGTGACTACACAAACTCAACCATCGTGAATCGCCGTCTTCTCTCTTGCAGAATGTCTTCGAAGAATTGCAAAATGGCTAACCTTAACCTTCAATTACGTTCCTCTATTTATAGATATTGAGGCTAAAAAATAGGTCTCTAATTTCCAATCCTTTTTCAATTAGAATTTTGACCAAGGATTTTGTTTCCAAAAAGACTTCTAGTTTTAATACCAACAAAGTCCTATTTCCGTTCGGGTTTGATCTTTCCTTATTCTTCAAATCTCCTAATTGGACTCCAATATTATAGCTGATAATCTTCAAACAATAATCAAACAAAATATTCAAGATCTTCCAAGCATCCTAAAACAATGCCAATACTTAGTGCCAATGAAACTTGGAGCTTGCGTTGTCATACGACCATCTTGTGTGGCCACACTCAAGTCGTGTGACAGGTTCTTACAAACACTAATCTCAATATATCCAGTATAATTAGGAAAAATTGTGTATTTGGGAGAATTTAAAATATGTGCTCATTAAGACATCATAAAATGAAGGTTACGATTTAATAATATACGTATCATTATCTTGCCGATGCATTGAGCAGTAATTTTTGTATTTATCTCAAAGTAACACATTCAATCTTAAAGTAGTACCAGTGATATTTATAGAATAAATTGCATCGACAATAAGTTACACATGGAATTAATTGAATTAGGAAACTTCTAATTATAAAATATTTCATGAATTCTTAAAATTATTTGTATTTTAATGATTCGGGATGGTAAAACTAGCCATGCTAAACGACAAAATCACTATAACTAGTAAACTTCGGTTTTATTGTTGCATATATTTCTAGTGCAGTATTATATGTGTAATATAAACCCAAGGAATAAGGAGGTACTTTTTTCTAATACAATTTGCTCTTCTGAAGCCTTCAATTAGTTTTGTTCTATAAAAAATAGTACTAATATGGATTTTTTTCATTATGAGATAAGAATAATTCCAAATGAGTTGTTTTTTTTCCCTCTTTAATATAATGTGTGTTACAAAGAATATTAAAGGTAAAATTAATAAGAACATTATATTGGAAAACATTAAATAGAAATTTATTACATTAAAGTAGTGACATAAAAATAGAACTACTATTGGACATTTCCATCACTGTACAAGTGACTAGTATCACCTTCAGGGTGATTGACAAGCAAAACAATAATATCCAAAGAAGTAAAATCGGCAAAATCATTTTCCACAAGACCACGTTTAAAACCAATTATTTCTAATAAAATTTATCTCTATCTTTTTTTCTTGTTTCTTCATAGATTCTTGAAAGAAATTAATAACAAGGTGTTTTAGGTACGGGACCATTAGTATTTCATGTCATAAAAATAACACTCATTCACATTTATTTTTTTATCTATCTTTTTGGTTACTATTTTCCCACTTATGGTAGTTTTACTTTTCCACTTCTGCTGGGTCTTGTCACTATTTCTCCACTTTCTAGTGGTTTGTAGTATTTTTACTTCTTCGATAGTTTTTCCAAGTCCATTTATA
This sequence comes from Catharanthus roseus, assembly GCA_028651295.1. Classification (NCBI taxonomy): domain Eukaryota; kingdom Viridiplantae; phylum Streptophyta; class Magnoliopsida; order Gentianales; family Apocynaceae; genus Catharanthus; species Catharanthus roseus. The sequence goes on along the minus strand of JAPQWS010000153.1, from coordinate 3,249,046 downwards.
TCTAGATGAATTTCTGTATCTAATACTCATGATAAGTGGCCATTTCTAGTAATATCAAGAGTTATAAACTCGAGTTTTGCAAGGTTAGCAATAAATATTAAATAAACAACGATGGATATAAAGTAATTGAATGAACTTACCCAACTTACTCAAAAGATATCTTTTAATTGGTTAGAACTTTGTGCTGATAACGTGTTATAAAAATACTACAAAGATTAGTAGTATTGTATAAAGTACTAAACAACTATACAAATACTGGAGAGTAGAGATATACAGAAAATAATCATAAGAACAAGATAAATGTGGAAGAGCCTTCTCACTTTTCTTTTCTTTTTTTTCATTATCCATCTTTAGCCTTAGTCTATTTATAGGTTTAAGGATCATTACTTCAAAACATTGGTTATCACCTATAAATATAATTAATCTATTATAATAGAAGGTTACATATGTTACAAAGATAGTGCGGGAATAATGAGAATTGAATGGGAGAAAATGTATGAAGTAGTTGGAGTTATATGTGATGGACATCCACTAAAATATATTATTCATAATAATTTTTAATAATTTTCATTTTTACATTCAATATTTGGAATATTTTTTCATAACTCATCTATCTGTTTAATATTTCGAATTATCTTCGTACTAACTCATTTGTCTATTTAATACTTGGAGTCGTCCCATTAGTTATACACTATGTCAATTATAATTTATTCATGGGGTTCTTTCAGTAGTTACTTTCATAATTTAAATAATTTTAATGGTAATTATATGAGAAAACATACCAGGAAACTATTAATCATTAATTAATATGTTATTAGAAGCCTCCTTACCTATCAAACTCTTGAGTTGTTTCATATGTTTCTCTTTATTTTAAAGAATTTTCATTTTTCTCTTTAATATTTGAACTCTCTTTTTACTAACTCATTTGCCTATTTAATATTTGGGGTTATCTCATGAGTTCTACCGACTTTATGAAATAAAAAATTTTCTTTTATATATTAAAATGTACTTCAAAAGCAATTATTTATTAAATTAATTCTTTCTCTATAAAATTTCAAAATAAAATATTCTCTTCTTTAATTAAATATATTTCACGTCACAATTTATTATTTTCTTTATGTAATTTTCAACATCCACTATTTGATTAATTCCTAAATATAACAATTCTTTACTTTTCTATTTAAATGCCTTTACAAATAATTTTTTCAAACTTATGTTTTCCTCAAGTAATTCTTATCCTCTCCTAGAATTAGTTAACTTTAATTTGTTACTAGTTGCTCTTATATTTTTATTAGTTATATATTGTTTTAAAATTTTAAATTTTTAATATTTTTTATTTTATAGACAAAATATTTTACTCTCCAAAAATTATTATTTCTTTTACTTTAAAACTAATATAATTTTTATTTTAATTATCCTTTATGTAACCCCTAGCTATTTAATTACCAAAAATCTTTCAACTCCTCTACGTATTAAAATATAATTTATTTTATTATCTTCTATATAAGTAGGTAACTATATCTAATTATTAAAGACTCTCAACTCCTCAGTATTTTAAGTTTAAATTAATTAATTAAAGGGCATATTAAGGAACTCAACATAATAAAAAGCAAAAATGTATAAATTATTCATGATCCTAGAGACTTTTATAATAGTAGAGATAGAGATAGAAAGAATGATTATTATTATTATTATTATTATTATTATTATTATTATTATTAATATTCTTATTATTTGGTAAATAATAGAGATAGAGATTGAAACATCTTGGTTTTGTTCTATTATGTAAGTGGCAATTATAACCTTTTCATATTTGGTCATCGGTTCAAATATCATTCTGTCAAAAGAATTTTGGAGTATCCAATGTTTGTGTACAAATCATGTAAAATGTATGACCTCAGTTTGTGTAAACTTAGCTGATGTTATGAAGGTTTTATATAAAAATTTATTTTGTAGGAAGCATATCTACCATTTTGTATTGAATACAAATCTCGATTTATATAGTTTAAGCTAAGAGAAAATTATCTTATTTTGTCCATAAATAATTATTTTTAACCTTTTACCCAAAACAATTTACGTACAATTTATATATCAAATAATAAAAAAGGTGGTGGAATCCGGCGAGTTTTTGCGCGTGAGTAACATGTGCTATTGGAGGAGGGGCATTTTTGTTCTTTTAAAAAGTGTTAACATGTTAAAAAGACAAATTAACATCCTTTTTGTCTTTTTCTTTTACATGTTAACACCCTTTAAAGGGAAAAAATGCCCCTCTCTCTAGCGGCACATGTTACTCACGTGCAAAAACCACATTTTTGATAATTTCAAAATATAAGTTGCACGTAAATTATATTTGGGTAAAACGTTAACAAAAAATTGTTATGGGCACAACAAACAAAATATAAATTGTTTATGGGCAAACAGAGTGATTTTCTCTTTAAGATAAATAGAATTAACCAAAACTTAAAATAGCAAAGGGTTAACCGCAAAATACCCCCATCAAGTGTAGGCTTAAATGTACTTTACCCCCAAAGTTAGAAAATAGAAACTTTACCTCCAAAAAATATGTAAAATGTCCAAAATACTCTTTCATGTAAGTTATGGTTTGTTGCAAAATAACATCTCAAGTTTGATATAAAATCATTTTAGTCCATGGACTTAATTTATAATCATAGTTTATTGCAAAATACTTCCATAAAATTTGTGATAATATGTTTTTAGTTTATATTCTTTAAAGAAACTTAAAAAACTTGATTATTTTAGAAAAATTAGCAAGGTGATTTTGAATCTAATTCAACGAAAAATAAAATATTCGAAAGTAAAGTATTAAAATAACAGACGAAAATCTAATTTTTTTTCCTTTACAATAAATACTATTAATTTATTACACTAAATTAGTTACAAATTCTAACAGTTTATTTATTTTATAAAATAAAATACTTTTTTTAATTAAATAGTCATTTGAAAGAATATAGACTAAAAAAATATTATTATAAAATACTTGCATAAAATTTGTAACGATATCTTTTTACTCTATATTTTTTCAAGATTGATTATTTCAGTTTAAAAAACTTAACTATAAGGAAAAAAACAAAACAAATTTACATTAAGAGTATCTACTGTAAAGAAAAAAAATAGATTGCACCTATTCTTTTAGAATTTTACTTCCGAATATTTTATTTTTTCAATGAATTAAATTTAAAATAATCATGCTAATTTTTCTTAAATAATCAATTTTTTAAGTTAAATAATCAATCTTTAAAAAATAGATACTACAAAGGTATTATTAGAAATTTATAAAAGTATTTAAGTATGGACTAAAATACTTTTATATTAAACTTTAGGTATTCTTTTGCAACCAAACATCATTTACATAAAGGGTATTTTAGGCGTTATACATATTTTGGGTAGTAAATTGCCTACTTTTCAACTTCAGGAGGTAAAATGCTTATACCTTCCTATTTAAGAGGGGTATTTTGCAATAGCAAAACCCCAATAACTATTATTTTTTATGATTTTTTCTTGAGCCCACTTACCTCTTTCCTATGGCGATCCCTTCCAAAAAGTGGCGAGTCACCAACTCGCCCCTGTCCCTGTATGGCGCTTTAGTTAACGGTAGATAAGCAGAGTATTCACGATTTTGCCCACGTGAGCCTATTTAATATGTATTTCCTCTTACGATTTTAAGATTTATGATTTTAATATTTTATAATGATTTTCTTTTTTCAGAGGGTTATGAGCAGATTTTTCCGACCTCATTTCAATTTATCTCGCTTGAGGGAGCAGTTGCAGCCTATATTTGTGGATGTTCTTATTGATTGAAAGGTGCCCTGGGCTGAATATGGAGTTGGGTGTTTGGACTTGTGATTTTAAGTGGACTTAGTTTCCATTTTTGGTTTCCTAAGCCCTTCGAGTTTGTTTACTATTTTTTATTTTCATATATTTTCCGCTTACCATTTGCAATATAATTGAACTATAGGATATAGTTCAACTACAATGAACTTTTTGTTAATAGTTATGTGATGGGTCAACTTAGGTTGACCTATGATTTTAAGACAATCCCTTAAGAATAAATGTCATATTTAGTCCCTAATATTTTTTTTAACTCTCACACATGGTTCTCAATATTTATTTTTAATTTTTAAAGTCCTCAACAAATTTATGATCCCCATACATGGTCCTTTTTCTAAAATTCAGTTAGGTTTAACCACGAGTCAATGTTGTTTGTATTAATTCAATAAGGAATAAGGGTATTCCTAGAACAAAATTGTTCTTCCCCAAATTCTGCTGCCAATCTGCCACCATTCACCTCCCTTATGCTACCAATCGCTACTGCCACCGTCAACCAAATTGTACTTATTTTGGTAGTCATTCCCAACTACCCTTATTTTCATTTGCCAACACGCGGATCTCGGTCAAGCGTCTTCTTGAACATCATCAAAAGATCTCAAGGAAAAAAAAAAAAAAAACATCTCACACTCTTAATTCATCTTCTCTAATTCTTGAATAATATTTTCTACTAACAATGGGGAGAGATCATGCATCGACAGAGTCTTCAACAAGACAAAGCTTCAAGTCTTTGAATATATAGAGTAGAAGAACACAAAGCAGCCAAATCATTTTCTATTTTTCCTTTTTAGAAAATAAATTTGTTAGATTTTTTAGACTTAATTCATGTGCGTGTGCACTTGTATAGCATTTTAACATGTAGACGTACATGTATTGTTTAATCTAATTATATGTTTGTTATTATATATATATATATGTATATTTTGACATCCAATTAAAATAATCTATATTTATATAGGTGGTCTGTCATCTTAATAATGATGTGGAGTCTCTTTATAAATATGTAGAAATCTAAGGGTTGTATTGCAAAACTATGATGTATTGTTTAGCAAATACACCTATTACATGAGGGTTATAGTGCCTGATTGCACGCATATTTATATCATTAGCGTTCTCTGAAAAGTCCCATCTCTCTGAAAAAATGATTGCATACGTAACAATCAGAAGATCGAACCCGATCTCCAATCTCTCAATCGCTATGGATCAATGTACATGTTTCGATTCTTTATTCTAAATAACATGTTGAGTAATGTTTACTTCTTGGGATTTATTTTCCACAATCTCCCTGGTTTACTTCTTGGGATTTATTTTTCACAATGTCCTTTTTAAGTTTTATAAATAGTATCAGGGTCACCTTACATCAAAGATTGTTTGGATTGTTTTAGTTGTTGATCTTGTTATGAATTTGATGATCGCGACACAACGAATTATTCAGAATAATAATATAATATAAAGAGGAAGAATACAGAGAACAAAAAGTAGAACTAAAGAATCAAGTTTAAATCATCTTATTAATTTTTCTCATATGGCCTATTTATACGCTCAAGATACAAGAGATTCTAGAATCCTAAAAGGATCTAACTAAATCAATAAGGATATCATGAATCTAACTAGGATTAGTATTCTAAGAGTTTAGTTCTCTTTAGGGAACGAATTTGGACATCTACTATGTATTTATTATTTTCATAACACTCCTCCTTGGATGTCTATAACATAACGAATATGCCTTGTTAAAACCTTACTAGAGAAAAAACCCTGTGGGAGAAAAGCGTCTAGTGAAGGAAAAATAATACATTATTCATTTATGTTTTATATACTCCTAAAACATCATTAAACCAATAAATTGGTATGTCTTAGTGAATAAATCTTCAAGATTATATATCAAGTTTGGTTTAAAATATTGCACATTAATTTCACCTTTCTTATAAATAAATTTTGTGAAAACATATATTGTCATATATTTCTCTTAATATATCCTCAAATTTCACAATCCAATAATGTAATTGTAATTTCATCATTCTAGGTTACCTTATAAGTATCTCGTAATTAATTATCAATAATGATCTACGTAACAATTTAAAACTTCAATATAGTTGAATGTATGATTGCTTGATAATATTATATCACATATCCATAACATGTTTTTTTGAAAATGTGTTTCAAATAGATCATATAAGTAAGCAACTTGATACTTATCCATCTCATCAAGAGTTGAATTTTCTTCATAATTCAAGATTAGTTATCTTTGGAAAATATTGTTGGACAGCAATAATATTTTTTCAAAAATCATATAAAAAAGAATATGTACTATTTGTGCAAAGTTATGGTACTTCAGGACAAATAAATATCCATTATCTTTTTATCTATATATATGTTGTATTTAATAATATTTTATAATCGAATGACATTTGGATGGTAATGTGCAATATAATATACCCATGTAAAACTTTTATGAATAGATAAAAAATTCCCATCTTCAGGATGCTCGATTTGTAAATCAAGATAAAATCTTGAAATACTTACTTCAAGTATTTTCTTGTCAATCATAAACTTTTCAGGAGGAATACTTTAAGATTTTAATGATTTCGTAAAAGTACCTTTATAAATAGTCATAAGAGGCAAGCATAACAAATTTTAAGAGAACTTTATGGATATATACATTCGATCTTAATTTCATATATATTTATAAAAATCACTAAGACAATGATGTTATGTTCTTCAGAAACAACTCATTTACATGCTTCAAGCATGTCTATCGAGTCCTTCAAGAACTTGAAATAAATTCTTAGAGTTTAGCGTGGTATTATATAAACTCAATCCATCACCATGTATTTTATTCTTCGTATCAATATTACCAAGACTTTATGAAAAATCTTATATTATAACTTACACAAGTTCGCACTTTATTTATTAATTCTTATCATTTTGGGATTACACTTCAGGTGTATAATTCTTTCAGGGAACATAGGTACACTTCAAGTGTACTTAACAATTGTTCGGACTTTTCATAATTTTCATGCAAACTTTTATATTATATTTTGCCAAATATCTCTAATTATTATAATCTCGAGTTTGCAGACTTTGATTCAAGATCCTCATGCTAATATATCATATGCACATAAATATCGTGGAATTTGTACTATGTTATGATTCCATATATTTATATCATGACATGATCAATGAGATCTCATAGATCATAATTATCACGATTTTCAGGTACTTGAATTTCTTCTGGAAATAATCATAGAGTCATGTTATGGAAAATTCTGCTTGAATTTTCATCTCCTTGACTTAACCACATGGACCATCTTAAATTACTCCTTTACAAATGCGAGGATTTTATTGGAACCAATTTATTCTACCATGTGTCTCAAAATTAAAGTAGTGGTAGATTGTCCTTTGGAAACATTAAATAATAGGAGCATTCTATGTTGGATTTTCTTTTATCAATAAACATGCTTGGGTATTCACCTTTTGAATCAAAATGAGACACACAACTTATCTTTATCCGACTATATAATTTTCTCCTCTTTTCAATACCCATCTTAAATATATTGTGGTGGAATAGTATATTTCTATAGTATATATTTAATGCTAAGATGGTAAAATATTTGGGTCTCACGATGAACCAATTACGATGAGGAGAACAAAAATAATATTTTGGTAAAATACGAATAAGTACTACTGCAAAATATACATAAATCAATTTTAAGGCACTTATGCTTTTATAAAACCATTTACTAAGTCTATGAACATGCTCTATAGGAGCGTTCAATCTCTATGCAAATAGTACAACATCATCAATAATATTAGGACAAATTATGTTAATTGGAGAATCTAAAATATGAACTCATTATCAAAATTGCAAAGTTCAACTTGCAAGTCAGCAATATATCGTGACCATGGGTTGATGCATCGACTATATATTCTCCTGTAATATATTCAACCCTAATAAATATTGATGGTTTATAAAATTATTTTGCCTTGAAAAGTAGTAGTACAAATGAACTTTGTTTAATCAGAAACTTCTTGTTTTGTAAAAATATTATCACAAAGTTTTTTATGACAATTCGTATTCTAATGATCCGTGAGGGTCCAACCGGTCATGCCAACATTTAATATTTTTGAATGAGTAAACTTCAGGTTTACTTAATGATGCATTACAATTGCATCAACTTTAGTGAATATAAAACTAAATAGGAAGAAAATAGTAATTTATATAATTCACATCTATTCTATGAGTTTGATAATAATGCTTAGACTTTAAAAAAATTCTACCTATACATCGTCTCAATATATGAAAATATTTTAATGATCAAATAATTTTATGAGACTTAGGGGAGAATAATGCATTACATAATTATCATGTGACCTTTTAGATCAATTTACTCTTCAATAGTCTTTAAATAATTAGTTCTTCTAGAACTTTCTATTAACTAACTTTTTTGAGTCTTTAGTAAATAGGCTCTTTTACAATTTTAATTAAATATCTTCTAGATATTATAGATATATTCTAAATATTTAGCTCTTCTAGAGATTTTAAAATATTAGCTCTTTTGAAGCCTTTTATTGATTAGCTCTTGGGAGCTTTAACTTCAATCTTTTAGCTCTTTTGGAACTTTTTATTAATTAACTCTTCTGGAATTTTAATTTATACTACTTTTCATTCTCCCGATATATATCTTTTTTCGCTATTCTTGAATATATAATAAATCAAGGGGCATATATATAATATACAAAAATGATATAAAATCACAAATAAAAACTAATTTCTTTTCTCTAATTATTTCAAGGAATTGGCTACATTAACAAGTTTATATATAATAGACATGATCAATATATGAGATCAATAATATCATAATTTCGTTCGAGGTAGTATCGGTACATTACAAACTCTCTTTATATTGCATCAAATATTTATTTGGGATTATATATTCCCTTTTCCTTTCTCATTATTATCACTTCTAGTGATAATTTAGATATTAGGTTCATAAATTATAATAATTACAAATTATTATAAATAATTATAAACACGAATATAATATATTATAGAAATAAAATTTCTAATTGTATTTGCTTCCTGGAATGACATAAAATTATTAGGAATGTCATAATATTCCATCAACAATGACTTATAATCACTAATATAACATATGATAGAAATAAAATTTCTAATTGTCAAGGAATGACATAAAATTATTAGGAATATCATAATATTTCATTAATAATGACTCAATCCTTTATTTAGTCTCAAAAGGTGATCAATAACCTTGAGATTTTCTCTCTCAATATTGCTACTACATGAGCATATTTGAGATATGTAAAACGGAATATTATCTCTATATTATTTTAATTGAGAAAGAATCTAGATTAAATATAATATTGCATACTGATAGATTGATCAAAATATTGTAGCCATAGATATACCCAATGATGATAATGGGTATTGACATAATGACCATCTTCTGGTGATTGTACCTTCCTTTTAGATTTTGTCAAATTTTTTTTAATAGATTATTGAGCCTTCAGGGCCTCATAAATTAATGAGGAAAGAAAATCTTTATAATCATAATTTCTCTTTAATTGCGTCTTCAGGATTTAAGTAGATTTATACAAGAATCTATGATAAAAGATTTGATCTTTCTGTGACATCAAGTTATATATTAAAAAGAAAAGATTCGATTTTTCTTACCTCAAGAAGCTTCAAAAATCTGTTTACCTTTAGAGAATTTTGAAAAATCACCTTCAGAGTCTCGTTTTTCAAATAATTGTATCATCCATGAAATCATGCTGATAACGTGCTACGAATTTGATGATCGCGACACGCCGAATTGCTCGCAATAATAATATAATATAAAGAGGAAGAATATAGAGAAAAAAGTACAAGAGAGAGAAAAGTAGAACTCAAAGATCAAGTTTAAATAATCTTATTAATGTTTCTCATATGGCTTATTTATAGGCTCAAGATACAAGAGATTATAGAATCCTAAAAGGATCTAACTAAATCAATGGGGATATCATGAATCCAACTAGGATTAGTATTTTGGGAGTTTAGTTCTCTTCAGGGAAGTATTTAGACATCCACTATGTATTTATTATTTTCATAACAAATCTGTAATTTTTTGGAAGCATTTAAATTAAAATTTTCATTCTTCTTTTGCCTTCGCTCTCTGTTTTGGAGATGGTAGTTTGATTTTATATTGAAGTTCTGCTGTTCATATTAAGGTTTGCAAAAGATTTTTTTTTTTTTTAAATTTGGCGATTTAGATTGCTTGTATGATTTTCAGTTTTGGAAATATGTAAATCCAACCAGTTTTTTGGTTTTGTCTAGTATATGTATTTGAAGCTTTCATAATGAAGGATAACACTAGCTCTATATATGAGCATTGGTCTTCCCCAATGTCCCTATATGCATATGGATCCATATTTGATTATTATTATATCATAGTGTTGTGAATCTTTTGAAGCATTCATGATTTCTCTACTGCAACTTTGTTGTGTTGAACGTTTTTGTTTCGGATATCGACTCGATGACCATAATTTTTATTAAAGCAAAAAACTGTTTTTCTGAGCTTGATTTTAATTAAATTCGAGAACTGATTTAAGTTTTTTGTACTCAAATAATCTCTGTGAAGATTTTATTTGTTCAGTTTTTTATGTCATCATTTATATGTAGATATACTTATGGCTATTTACATATTATATATGATTCATGTATGTATCATAATTTATTTGTTAATTCTGAATTTTGATACATACTAAATATGAAATAGTATGTAACTAAAGTTATTTATTCATAACAACTTAAAGTTGTCCAAATGAGCATGTCTAGAAGCTTTATATTGATTAGTGGAAGTAGCATCCTACCAAAGTAGGCTCTCCTATGAAATCTTTCGATAATACACTACTTAGATCTCGTGTTTTGTATCTCTTATGCAGGTAGCAATAGGCCCAAAGGAAGATTGTTATTATCAGGCTGAGAGTTACATACACATGTGGTGATGAACATATAATAGTTATATCCATAGTAAGTGTTAAGTCGGTACAAAATAAGGCTTGATACTTGACTGGATTTTACTATTAGTGCTCGATTACTACATCAAGAAAATCACTTGCAAGCTAACTCTTTGTCCAAAGACTAGAATTATTGCACCGATATTTTTGTGATGGGATATTGCTATGAATACGAACCATAAGTAGTTAAAGTTTTTTTTATAGTTTATATATATATATATATATATGAGTGAGCTTTATTTATTTTTGTTTTATTATGTTCTCTATTAGAGTTACTGGTATCTCTGTTGCTAAATTATTTGCTAATTTGAGTAATATTCCACAATTAAATAGTACCTACTTTAAAGCTTTGAAAGATAAGGTTGCAATTCATCTGGGTTATCTTGATCTGGACTTGGCCATTAGGGAGCCACGACCAGCTGAACTGACGGATACTAGTACCTCCGAACAATGGAGAGAAATGGCTCTGTGAGAACGGTCAAATATGTTAAGTCTGATGATCATGAAGAGTTCTATTCCAGAGACTTTTCTTGCTAAAATTACTAATGAGAATAATGTAGTTAAGTTTCTCGAATAGTTGGAACAACGTTTTGTAAAAAGTGAAAAGGTAGAGACTATTACACAATTGTGTAAGCTCACTACCATGAGGTACAATGGTTCGGAAAATATTAGGGAATACATTCTCGAAATGTCTCATATTATATCAAAACTTAAGACACTGAAGTTGGATCTTCTTGATGATCTACTGGTTTACCTGGTTTTGATATCTCTTCCTCCTCAATTTGGCCAGTTTGGGGTGAGTTACAAATGTCAAAACAAATGGACAGTTAATGAGCTCATCTCACACTTTGCGGATGAAGAAGAAAGAATGAGACAACATAAAGTCGAGAGTATTAATCTCACTTTCTCAAAAGGTAACGAGAAAAGAAGGGCAAAATGAGTGCAGATACATCAGCGAAGAAAAAACAGAAGGATCAATCGAAATACATAAAGTATTTTTTCTGCAAGAATCCCTCTCATGTTATAAAGGAATGCCCCAAGTATCATGCATGGCACGTGAGGAAATGTATGCCTCTAACTTTTGTCTCTTTAGAGGTTAATTTAGTTTTGATGCCAAGATATACTTGGTGCTTAGATTCTTCTGACACTACTCACATAAGTATATCTATGCAGTGTTGCCAGAGTTACTGCCAACCAAGTGATAGTGAAAGATTCATCTATAAGGGATATGGCAGAACAACAAAAGTTCAAGCTGTATACATTTTTAAATTATCATTAAAGACTAGTTTATTTTTAGAGTTGAAAGAGATATTCGTTATACGGTCAATTTTAGAGTTGAAAGAGATGTTTTTTGTATGGTCATTTAGACGGAATTTAGTTTCTATTAACAAAAAAGGATATTTTTTTTTTTCATTTAGCAATAAACAGTGTCGTCTCTATTTTGATTCTAAAATTGTTAAGAACTGGTTTTTTTATATCTTTATGATAATTTATATGAGCTTGAGATCACTTCTTCATTTAATGAATCTTTGCATGTAAGCACACGTGGTATCAAATAAAAATTAACTAATGAGAACTCCCATACATTATGGCACAAAAGATTAAGTCATATCTCCAAAAAGAGAATTGACAGACTTATGTCTGAAAGAAATATTGAAACGCTTGATACTTCGGATAATACAATATGTTTCAAGTGTATTAAAGGTAAATTAACAAACAAGAAAAAGGTAGATGCCGAGAGAGCCAAAGACGTCTTAGAACTAGTATATACAGACATATGTGGACCATTCTCTATGGCTTCTTGGAATGGTCAACAGTACTTTATATCATTCATAGACGATTACTCTCGTTATGGTTACTTATACTTGATAAATGAGAAATCAGAGGCCTTGGATAAGTTCAAAGCAGTTAAAGTTGAAGTTCAAAATCAACTAGGCAAAAGGATTAAATGCATCAGATCTGACCGTGGAGGTGAATATTACGGTAGAAATGATGGTTCAGGTGAACAACATCCAGGGCATTAACCAAATTCCTAGAAAAGTGTGGGATCATTCCTCATTATACTATGGCGGGGTCACCTAGCATGAATAGAGTTGCTAAGAGACGAAATAGAACCATTAAGGACATGATAAGAAGTATGATTTGTCATACTAATTTACCAGAATCACTCTGGGGGATGCACTTAAAACTGTAGTTTATATACTTAATAGAGTTCCAACTAAAGCAACGACAAAAACCCCAAAAAGTTGTGGAGATGTAAAAAACCTGTCTTAAGACATTTAAAGGTATGGGGATGTCCAGCAGAGGCAAGGCCTTATAGGCCTAATGAGAAGAAATTGGATGAAAGAACAGTTAGTTGCTATTTTGTTGGATACTTTAAATAGTCACGGGGTTACAAGTTTTATTATACTCAAAATAGAACATTTTTTGAGATGGGAAATGCCTAGTTCTTTAAGGATATTGAGGTTGGAAGGGAAGATAAGGTAAGAAACTTTGTCTTTGATGAGAACCTAGTTCTCGTTCTTAGTGTTGTTCTTGAACATGTAGAGGTTCTCGTACATGATCTTGTTGAAGAAAAATATTCCGTACAAGACAATGTTGTACTTCCTCATAATATAGATCAACAGGATCTGCCTAAAATTGATCATCTAGTTGCTCCTCAACCAATTGTTCCTGGGGAGCAAACTCAACAAGCTCAAGAACTAGTGCCCTTAAGAAGATCCATTCGAGAAAGAAGAAAAGCAATTTTCAGATAACTATGTTGTGTAGCTTAATGAGCATATGGAAAATATTGACTCGGCAGAAGATGATCCACCTTTTGTCAAGCTATTGAAAGCTCAAATACTCTTAAATGGATAAATGCCATGGGTGAAGAAATCCAATCCATAAAAGACAATGACGTTTGGGATCTCGTTCTTTTGCCAGAAGGTGTGAAACCAATTGGTTGTAAATGAGTTTTTAAAACTAAAAAATATTCACAAGGCAATGTGGAGAAATATAAAGTGCATCTAATCTCTAAGGGATTCACTCAAAAGGAAGGCATTAACTACAAAGAGCTTTCTATCCCGTTTCTTTGAAAGACTCTTTTAGGATAATTATGGCATAGTGTCATATTTTGATCTTGAGTTACATCAGATGGATATCAAAATAACGTTTCTCAAAGGGAACATTGATGAGACAATTTATATGGTACATCCTGAAGGTTTAGAATCCAAAACTTCTAAACAATTGGTTTGTAAACTTAAGAAATCCATCTATGGGCTAAAACAAGCTTCTCGTCAATGGTACTACAAATTTCACAGTGTGATATTATCTTTGGCTTTGAGACAAATTTTGTGGATGATTGTCTGTATCACAAGTTCTATAAAAATAAGTAACATTTTTTTAGTACTTTATATGGATGATATTTTGCTTACATGTAACGATGTTGGTTTAATATATGAAACTAAGAAATTTTTCTCGAAGCAATTTGAGATGAAAGATCTTGGCGAAGCATATTTGGTATTAAGGAATACGAATTCATCGAGATTGCTCTCGGGGAATTCTTGGATTATCACAAAGGCATACATCGAGAAGGTATTACAGTGATTTAAAATGCAAGATTATAAACCACTTGATTCTCCTGTAGCCAAAGGAGATAAGTTTCATCTCAAATAATACCCTAATAATGACTTTTAATCCAAGAAAATGAAAAGTATTCCTTATGCTTTAGTGTTTGGAAGCCTTATGTATGAGCAAGTCTGTATTCATCCAGAGCTTGAATTCATAGTTGGCATGCTGGACAAATATTTAAATAATCCTGGTCCTGCACATCGGATACAACCAAGCAAGTCATGAAGTATTTGCAGAAAACAAAAGATTATATGCTCACTTATAAAAAAATCGGACAAACTTGAGATCACTCGGTATTCAGATGCTGACTTTGGTGGGTGTCAAGATAGCATAAGATCTATATCAGGAATATTTCTTTGCTATCTGGAGGTGCGATATCAAGGAAAAGTGTCAAACAGACATGCATTGCTTTTTCAACTATGGAGGTAGAATTTATAGCATGTTTTGAGGTGTCAAACCAAGACCGCTACGGGATTTACATTATACGCAACAGAAGCACCTGCACTTGCTTGGAAAGCATATAGAGTAAAGCCGTATAGACGGGCCGTTAAGATAGCTTCTTGAAGTATTGAAGGATGCCACTAGCCCTAAATGAGTAAGGAAGAGTTTTATGAAAACTACCAACGGCCTGAATATGACCTTTCTTTTTTTAGTAAGTGGGGGTTTTAATTCAAAGAGAAAGAAAAAACACTAGATGTCTTGGAAAAAATTATGTCAGCCAACAAATGGAATGAGAGGTGAGTTAGTGTAAATGATCGAGACCTCGCAAACAACAACGCTGGAATGCCCGAAGGCTGCTATCCCAATAGGCCAGCGGGCGGAAGGGGGAGAGGGCCCAGCAATCTCGGGGTGTTACGCCTCTCACCTCAGCTTCGCGAATAGGAGGAGGGCAAGAGCAGTCCACCACAAGTTCCTGAGAATTCTTGTATTTTAGCTGTTGCTTCGCACGAAGCTGTCCCCACGGAGCAGTAAGAAGCAAGGCTGTTTAAGTTTATGAATAGCCTTTTTTCAAGGGGCCACCTACAAGCTTTAAGTCATTCTAGAAATAAATCTGTTTCGGTATCGCAAGATATTTGGCTGCATAATTTCATTACAGGACTGCGTGTGGTTGGCAGTATTGAGAGACCACTTAAATTATTTTGTGATGACAAAGCTACAGTCTACAACTCTAATAATAATAAGAGCTCAAAAACAATCTAAGTATATAGACCTCAAGTTTCTTATTGTAGAGCGAGTTCAGAATGGTATAATTAGTAGTAAGCTTATTTGGTCAGGCTCCATGCTTGCGGATTCGCTGACTAAAGCATTGACACCGAAGGTCTTTACAGCACATACTACCTATATGGGTGTTGTATCTTTAGATAGTATCTAAATTCAGTGGGAGTCTGTATATATATACGCATATGTATATATTATGGTTATAGTTTATTTATTTATTATTGTTAATATGACAATAATTTTTTACCATTTGCTCATTGAGACTATGTTGTTGAATTTTTCATTTCCTATTTATATGTTAATCTCGCTTTGTTGGACTAGTTGGAAACAGATATATATAGATCGCATTCACATGTAATTTTTATTCCACACATCGACACTCAGCTCAGGGTTGTTTAGTTGAATTAATACATTAGACTAATGATGGATTTAGTTGTTCTTTTAATGCAGTGAAAGTCCTTTTGATCTATATATTAATAAAATTAATGGACAAATTAAAGTGTTCTAGCTGCTACAGTGGCAATCATATAATTGTTTTGAAGAGTGCACACGTGAATATTAGTCTAAGTAGGAGATTGTTAGATTTTTTGGACTTAATTCATATGCACATGCATTTTTATAGTATTTAGACATGTAGACATATATGTATTGCTTAATCTAATATGTATTTGTTATTATATATATATTTGAGACCCAATTAAAGTAATCTATATTTATATAGGTAGATCTATCATCTTAATAAAAGTGTGGGATCTCTTTATAAATATGTAAGAATCTAGGGGTTGTATTGCAAAATTTATGTGGGTTGTTTAGCAAATACACCTATTATATTAGGGTTATGGTCCCTGATTGCATGTATGTCTATATCATTAGCCTCCTCTGAAAAGTCTCCATCTCTATAAGGAAAATGGTTACATACGTTGCAATCAAAAGAACCGAACCCGATCTCCAATCTCTCAATCGTTATGGATCAAGTGTGTGTTTCGATTATTTAGTCTAAATAATTTGAGTAAGGTTTAATTCTTGGGATTTGTTTTCCTTAATCTCCCTTTAAGTTTCATCAAAATTATCTTCACCATGAATGCTATGCTAAATATAAATTTACTCTTAGTCTTGTAGATGGGGTCTCATGGTATTGCTTAAAAAATGCTGAAATGTGTGTCTCAGTCCCTCATTATTGCCTTTGCTTTTCCGCTTCAGTTATTCGTCGTTTTGAGCAATTTGAAATTGAGACGATAATTTATTCGTTGGCACTTTTATAGATTCCATTATCTGAAGTCGGGGATAATTCAAAAATTTTAGTTACAAAGTATGTGAGTGCTTTACGCGAAAGATCAGAGTGATAGAATTAGGACTGTTGAAAGATGTAAAAGAGGCGTTTAAGTTAGTGCTTGCTGATGAATGTCTAACTACCAATTGCTCTAAATCCTTGCTAGAAAAAAGGTCGTTAGAGACCGAGGGGACTAACTACCCAAGGGCTCTCGATGCTTAAGTCAGCAATGTCCTCAATGGGAGGTTGGTAGAGAAGCAAAGAGCAGTTATTAGCTAGAATTCAGCTTAAGCTTTAATGAAGGGAGAGAAGACCTTTTTTATAGGCGTTTAGCTAGGCTTTTGGTTCCTTAATGCTGTGGTTTGGGCCAAGCTGATTTCTGGCCCAATAACTCTTTATCTTTGAGTTTGGGTTGGGCATTAATGAATTGGTTATACTGGACGATGGGGTTTGTCCCATCATTTGGCCCTTCTTTAAAAGGCGCGGTGTTAACGCAACGTGCCTCTTACTTCTGACATAGTATTTGGCTTCTGGGAGATGCTTCCTGTCTCGTCGCTTTGTTACTTGTGCCTCTTAAGTTGTGACGGTAGGTGGTTTGTTTTGCTTTTTTTTTTTTTTTTGTGTTTTTGTGTTGCTGTATCTGCCATACTTAATTCTTGTATTCAAATTTCCCATTATTTCTAGCGTCCATTTCTCGTGTATCTAAGAGATGGCTTCTTCCGGCAATCGTGATACTGGTTGTACCCCTTTCGGAGGAACCTCTTTCCTGGCTACTCCTTCTGGTAATGTTTACGTCTCTGCTTGTTCTACTGGTCTGAAATAAAAGCTTTATCTTGTTAAAGTTGTTCTCCGTCCCCTTGGTGAGCCGTGCATTTCCGATGACTATGTTCTTCCCCAAATAATTGTTGGACTCCGTAGGCAAAAACAAAATAAAATAAACCTACGGAAATCCACCAACAGGATCTGCACATACTAGAAAAACCGATTAGATAGAAATTACCTCAATGTTTTGATTGTTCGTTGTGGAGGCGCTGCTTTGTACGCTTCGCCCTCTACTGGTATCCACGCGACAAACTCCTCTGCAAGCGATTGGGATGCTAGCCCCTTCTGTGTTCTGAAAACTGTTCAGAACTGATCCTGACTATCTGGTAATCGGTCGTATTTTGGAGAGAGGACGCTAGATACTATATTGTCGTTCTAGGGTTTAGGGTTTTGTTTTTCTTTAATCAGATAAAGGACGGCCACCAAGAAAATGTTAACATAGCCTTTTATAGCTGTCAATATCAAAACCCTAACTGTCATATAATGACAGTTTAATCTCGTCCGTTTATTCCTATAATCATCCAACGGTTGGATGAGTAATATTAAGTAATTAATTTTATTTATTCAATTAAATAAAATTAATTACTTATTAATTTACCAGAAAATATAATATGGAATCTGATTCTCCTTTTGTATACGTTCAACGAATCTGGACACAATCTAGATTCATTAAACGTGGACATTATGCTCACAAGATCGTCTATGCGTGTGACCTTGTAGGTTCACTTAACGTTGGCAGTGAATGAAAAATATCCTAGAGATTTATTCACAAAACATAAGCGGCCTCTAGCAAGACATTATGCTTACCCAAGTTAAGTAAATGTAATAATAACCTAGCATCAGATTTAATATTTAGTCCTTTTGTCACACGATATCCTAATTAAGTATAAGGCATGGATCAAATCATCCTTATAAAACTTAATTAACTATTTACTTGATCACCAGGCAGACTGTTCCAACAAATAATATTAATAACACCTTATTAATACTTATTTGAGCATGGCCATGCATATTTTCCAGTCTTCCTTATCAAGGGGCCCATGGATATTTCTCTCTGAAAAGAGAGGGACAAATCCCTTTCACTATCTCCAATATTCAAGCCATGACAAAAAAATAAGCCAACCAATAGTCATAATGATCACCTAATTAAAAGTGATGTTTGACTGTGTCAAAACATATTTTCTCCCCATGCAAGAAACATTAGAAACATTAGGTCAAAGGACACCAAATATAAAACTGAGAAGAAATACTTATAACTTAAACCCATGCAATATTTCTTCTTCACTTTGGGTCATGTCCAATACAATATTCTCAATATGTATTTATGAATTGATTTTATATCTCATATTCATGATCAGTAAAACTTGACCATCAATCAACTTCACACTAGTTTACAAGATGTAATAAACTAGGGACAAATAAGAATAGTATTTTATTAGCTATAAGGGTTTTACTATCATGTCACATACTTGATGACCAAAAGCATAAAATACAATTCAAAAAAATACATGCTTCATAAATCATAAATGTGAGTCAATTGGTCTTAGGGCATATACTAACAATAATAGCAGCTGTATTTGGTAAACGGGCCAAGCCAGAGGGGCTTGAAGCTAGGCTACTATTTGTGGGAGCGCACTGACATATATAGCTTTAGCAGGTTCACGGGAGAAATATTCCATCCCAGATGAATATGTCCTTTTGCGTCTAGGCCTAGATGTGAGGCATGCTCTTCCCCTTCCTGGTGCTACCCTGTGTATGAGGAGCATCTGAAATCCAAGATATGTTTCCCTCCTCACCCTTTAGTTATAGAGGTTTTGAGGTTCTGGAATCTCTTTCTTTGCCAAATCCATCCTCCATTTGCCAGACATCTTGTGATTTATTTCGAAAATATCATGGTATTCATTATGGCAAAGGTGGGTGGTATACTTGCATATTGAAGAAGCCCTTGTTCCTCTAGAAACCTTCCAAGATAAAAGATTGGAAAGATCGATTTTTCTTTCTATGGGATCCTTATGATTCGTTAAAGTCGTCTTGGAATACCCGTAAGCGACTATCCAGTCCCCGTGAAATTAGAGACCGAGTTACAGCATTACAGAGAGATAATTGATCAATATCCAACCCAACTTCGGATCAGGGAGAGCTGGTCACGAGCTTTACTGGAGAGTTGTGGTTTTTATAGAGGACTGTTCGATAGAACTATTTTATGTTAGTATCTGGAGTGTCTTTATCGATTTTCTCGTGGTCCTTTCTAGATCATATTTTGTCTGCTTGTTTCGTAATGTTTTTAAGGTAGAATTTTTTGTGTCTGGTTTTGTTGTGGTAGGGGATGAATATATGTTTTATTTGGCTGCTGCTGCATTAGTTTCTGGGACGGGTGGCGTGCTGAACCCATTGGTGGTGACTCGTTCCCGTGCCGCGAGTGCTGCTGCTGAGGATGTACCAAGGCCAAGGAAAGTTGTTTGGGGCGCTGCTGCTAATGTGATTCCTCTTGAGGGGGCAACATCTTCTCGATTGAAGGGGACGTGCAAGCATGGCTGCTCCAGGTATGTTGTGTTAGAATGTTATTTCTTGTTTGTTTTATTTTCTTTTGTTTCTGAGTACTGTTCTTGCGACCTTAGGTAAACCATTAAAGGGATTCCGAGAGTAGTGTCTTCAAGCAGGTGTAGGGTCTGATGATGTTTGTGCTTTATTAGGGGAAGACCCATCTTTGCAAGTAAATGAAGAAGTAGCGGAAGAGGAGGAGATGAGGCCAATTCGCAGGGACAACGATCTACGTTTGATCAAAATCTTGAACATACGCTTATTAGGTTTCAGCGACACCTCGATCTTCTAATCCTCGTGTTGCGTCTGATACTCCTGCGTCACAAAGGGATATTTCATCGCATGTGTCAAAGAAATCTCACGGTTTGGGGGCTGAGTATTATACCATATGCCAGATGGATAAAGGGAGGTTTGTCACTCTTTCTTTCAAGGAAGGGCCTACTCCTCAGGTTGATGACTCATTCTTTGATAAGTATCTTGTCCAGGAATTGGAGACGATTGGGGAAGAGATTTTATTCCGGCCTGACTAGGATTCAAACATGAACAACCGCTCCATTGATCATTGGGTCTGTGTAGAGATGTTGGATCACATGGTGCTTCCTCGGGGCATAATGTTTGCGACCCAGATTTCTTCCCCGTAATTCACGAAATACTTTCTAGCCGTGTTGATGCAGGTAAAGATATATATGTACTTTATTTTTGAAGTTGTACTTTTCCTTGATCGCGTCTAATGCCTGTTGTTTGATAGACGATAGTCTATAGTCGAGAACTACTATTTTGGTCGCAAACGGCGATGCCAGGTGCGTCGTCTGTTACTAACGAGAAGATCAAGAAGTTGTAAGAGGGGGTCCATGATTTGAAGTTGTTGAAAGGGGAGTTGATGAACTCCAAAAATACGATGATGCACGAATGCGATGCGAATTGCCAATGTGTTTATGAGCTAGAAGCGGAGTTGAAGGAATTGAAGTCTAATTTTGTATCATAGGGGGAGTAGTATCAGTTAGATAAGTCATCTCGCGACACAAAGGAGCGTGCATTGGCCGAGATGCCGGCAAGGTACCTTCATTGGAGGCGGCCATAGATGAAAAGAGCGAGATCTGCCAAAGTAGAACGCACTGGCTTGGAACAATTTCTCGATTTGGTGATAAATAGGGAGGGCTGTTTGAACCCTCATCTTGTAACGGGTATATGTGAGAAGTTTGTACGGACTACCTATATGCAATCTTGTTTTCTGATGGATGTTGATAGTGGTTCGAAAGGTCGCTTAGAACCTTGTGGCTGACATCCAGAAGACAGCTCCATGGTACCAGGTTGATGTGGATACTGCGCGGGTGGTGCAAGCTCCTACTCCTTTGTTCAAACACCCATGGTCGAGTTATTGATACTTTATGGATAATCCCGAGGAAAAGTGCTATTTGTTTGCTCTGGGCCTTCTAGGGAGGTGTCTTGTTTGATGGAGGATTTTTTCGTAAGGGACGAAGTGGCATATCCTCCCAAAGATTCTGACGCCTCAACTTTGGTGCATCTCCCCGCTTCGGAACAAGTAGAGCATTCTGCATGTGAAAATGCATATACAAATAGTGTCGCTCCTCCCTCACGGGTTTCTGTGATGGACATTAACGATGATGGTTATCCCCCTATGTAATTTGTATGATGAATTGTTGTTGTGTTTTTCCGGGAGGAAAATTTTTTTCGTAATAAATGTCTACCATGTATTTTCTTTTTTAAAAGTTTATTTTGTCATGGATACTTGTGTGGCCAAAGAGAAAAACTATGTTAGGCTAGCCATGAGGAAGACGTATCGGTCTTCATTTTCATTTGGGGTTCCCGTACCGAGGCTTCCCCTCTAAAGATGTTGGTTATCTTATAGTTCCGGGTAGTAGAGTTAGCATTACGGGTAGTGACTCCGCGTTTCCGTGTGCTCGTTTGACCTTTTGGCAATGATAGCTTGACTGTCACTAGGTGACATGGGCTTATAATCCTTTCAAATAGATTTCTTACATGAGTTAAGTATGAGTGACGTTCCAAGTCGCCTCCATTAAATGGCGAAGCATTAGTGTACTTGGAATGTTTGTCTCTTTATGATATTTTGCCTCATAAATGTGCCATTTGTGATCCTTAAGGAATTTAGATCAGTTCAACATTAATTACCGAGTAGCTGAAAGGTTGAACTTCACCCTTTTCTCTATATAAATACCTAGAAGCAATATGCATATTGTGTACTTGAGTTTAGATGTGAAGCCTTATCAACTGAGACATTGTAACTCTTAAGTAAAGTTTTTACGTTTGTGATAATGGTTTCTCCTTGCCCCTTCCCGTATGGTGCTATTCTTTTTGCAATGGGCTTACGCCGCCATTTGGGGAGGTGCCTAACCATTAGGCCTCCACGAAATGGTTATCCAAGGAGGATTGTGGTAAAGTGTGGTCGCATATTAGAAATGTGCGACTGGGAGGGTCAAACCTTTGCCTGATTTATTGAAGTGCTATAGATCTGTTTGAGCGCAATTGATGGGCCCTTGGAGTTGTTTTATTCGCCAAAGTTTTGGGTGCATTTTTCCCGGGTAGTTGTAAGGGAGCTAATGGTGATGACTTATCACCTGTATACACTGTTTTCTCACATACAATTATTTTGATGGTTCTTCCACACTGCCCAAATATTCCTCAAGAGGTAGACTGTCACCTGGTAGCTTCGGATATCAAAACTTGGCTGCGATACCAGGGTTTTGGAATTTTTTATATTCTATCCCTCAATTTGATGGCTTTATAGCACTGCCGATGTTTCTCTTGGATATGTAGGATTTGGAAGAGTCATCTAATGAAGAAGATGAATATGTACAGGGATAGTACCAATCAGTGTTTAGGTTGTTTTAGGGTGGTTTGTTGTCTTTTGCTTCTTCCCTCCTTTCCTCTTTTCTCTTCTCGCTTTTTATTTTTATTTTTTATGTGATATAATAGCGTGAAGCCTCATTTTGCTAAGTCATTAAAAGTGTTCAGGTTTATAAAAGTTTTTGTTTCAATGCCTAGAAAAAATAAATAAACAAGTTGAGGATGACTCATTACGGGTAGTATTTTTTTTAGGTTGGTGTCATTTTATATTTTGGCTAACTGTCTTCCGTTTATGTCTTCTAAAGTGTAAGTTTCATTCCCGTAAGCCTTGACGACCTTGTATGGTCCTTCCCAAAATGCATCTGACTTGCGTCAAGGCTCCTACCTACTAACTTCGTTTTTTCTTAAAACCAAATCTCCGGCTTTTATCCCTGACAGTCGTACTCGGGAGTTGGGATACCGGGCTGCTACTCGTTTGAAATGTTCGTCTTTTTTTGTAATTTCGTTATAGAAGTCTTCTATAGGAAGCAAATTTTCTCGCAAGAGTTGCTCATTTTGTTGCAAGTTGAAGTAATTGTATCGTGTGCTCGGGGAACCAATTTTCGCTGGGATCAAAGCTTGTAAACCAAAGCATAAGCTAAATGGTGACACTCCTATAGCTTTCAACGGGGTGGTTCTGTAGGACTGATAAGTGCATATTTTTCTATATTTTCTATATGTTAATTTCATCATTTCCGATGTTATCCCCTACATCCAACATCGTCATGAGGTTGGCTTTTTGTTGTGGTGTGAATGGGATGCCGGGTGCATGGCTCCCTGCTAGTGTGTTTGGGGGTTGTTGTTCCGAGGTAGTGGGTGTGTTAGGATTAAGGGTAATGTTTGCAATATCGTCATTCATTAAGTGAAGTTTTTGGGGTCCTCGAAAGATTGGGTCAGTCACATATGGTAGGTGCCAATTGATGAATTTCCAGCTACCAAGTGCTTTAAACCCCGGCAAGATAGAAAGCCTTTAGAGATTGAGGGGACTAACTCCCCAAGGGCTCTCCGATACATAAGTCAACAATGTTCTCAACG
This sequence comes from Catharanthus roseus, assembly GCA_028651295.1. Taxonomy (NCBI): domain Eukaryota; kingdom Viridiplantae; phylum Streptophyta; class Magnoliopsida; order Gentianales; family Apocynaceae; genus Catharanthus; species Catharanthus roseus. The sequence goes on along the minus strand of JAPQWS010000153.1, from coordinate 3,224,823 downwards.
AGAGGTTGGTAGAGAAGTAAAGAACAGTTATTAGTTAAAATTCAGATAAAGCATTAATGAAGAGAGAAAAGACCTTTTTTATAGGTGTTTGATTAGGCTTTTGGTTCCTTAATGTTGTGGTTTGGGCCGAGCTGGTTTCTGGCCCAATAACTCTTTATCTTTGAGTTTGGTTAGGCCTTAATGAATTGATTGTGCTGGACGATTGGATTTGTCACATCACTTGCCAAGATTATAGAGAATAAAATCTACCAAGAACTCATATGGAGTGGGAGGCTTTTCCATGGTTTGTGGTTTTGTTTTGTAGAGTTTTTTGGACCTGAGACGTGAAGGCTTGGCAGCAGTGATGCGTGAAAAAGTAAGGGCGGTTAGTCTCTAGATTTTTTTTTTAAATTTTTTATTTTCACTTTCTTACATTTTACCCTTGATATTATAATAACTTTGAGATGGAATTATTTTGACTGTTTATAATCGGCCAAATTTGAAAAAAAAAAAAAGACTATATATAGAATCCAAAAATTTCTTATGAATTTTAAAAGTGAAAAATAAATATTAAGAACTATATATGACAGTTAAATATTGGTACTAAATATGACATTTAGTCTTTTATATAATACAATATCCTAATTTGATTTTCTAAATCAAATTTGGGGTTTAATAGAAAAGGTTTTTTTTTTTTTTGATTTTTTTATAAGAAAGGAAATTGTTTACAATTTGTGTTCAACTCACCATGTCCCTTTGATTGGAAAAATAAGATCATTCTGTCCTTCCCCCGGTGTAGTTAAGAAAAGAAAAAAACTAAAAACAAAGAAAAAAATTTCCATATATTACTATCTTCGATCTAATCTATATTTATTTGGATTAAATTATAATTCTAAAATTTATTTACTTTTTTATACTTTTTTTTACTTTGACTTACCTCTTTCTTACAAATAATATTCCTTTTAAAACATTTCCAACCTTCCTATTTTTATTTATAATCTAAATGAATCCTTGTCCTTTTAACATTTAAACACAAATTAATATATCTAAAATCAAGATGTTTTTATGTTAAAAAATCAATTTACTCTTTTCTCCTTTTCCTTAATTTTTCTTGCTCTTACACTTCAAGAGTCAAGAGTCCAATACTAAAATTTTGAGATATTAACTAATTCTAACTCTCTAATTAGAATTAGTAAATAGGATATATTTTTAAAAAATCATCAAATTATTATAAAATAAAATTAAAAGAATTTATATTTTTTTTATCATTTTCAAATCAAAAGTGGAAAAAGATTTATATTTCTCACGCTAGCGGCTTGACCCCTAGACAGGACGGCAATCATTTTTGCATAAATCGCTGAGAAGAGTATTCACCAGAGTACGGGTTAAACTTAACTGGAAACAAAACGGATTAGCACAGAGACCATCTTGCTGTTGCTCTCTGAGTTCATGGTACAAAGGGAAATCATGGGAATCGTTGGAAACCTCAGTTCAGAACAACTCGAGTTCTTCAATTCTCAAGGTAAATCCATACATATATAGACCATGTATGTATATGGGTTTGTTTTGTTTCGTGTTGCTAAAACATGGGTTGGTGTTTGTTGTTCAATTGGATGTTTTTACAGGGTATTTGGTGCTAGAATCATTTTCAAGCCCAGAAGAGATTGAGGCTATGAGGAAAAGAATGGATGAATTGCTTGATGAATTTGACCCTTCTACTACTTCAACAATTTTCTCTACCAAGACCCATGTAACTATGTGAACCTTTCGAAGCTACTTCCTTTCTGTGGATTATTTATTCTTTTGTTTAATCCTATTCGTTTCACTTTCTTATTTTTGGGATTTTTTTTCTTTCTTTAGCAACACGCGGCTACTGATTACTTCTTTGAAAGTGCTGAAAAGATTTCATTCTTCTTTGAAGGTATTATTTTACCTACGTATTTGTTATTTGACTTCAAGTTTTTTGGCATCTTAATTTGGTTTTTCTGTTGGTATTTCCTGAATTAATTTTTATGGGCCCGAGAAAAACAGTAGAAAGTGAAGAAAAAAAGAAACTTCCAGAGTGTAAAATCAAGGAATTGAAGCAAGAAATTTTTAAATCCTGTACACAACTTGTCTTTTGTAGTTAACTTTCTATTCCAGTTATGCTGAGTGATTAGAACTTATGATATGTGTTTGTATGGTTCTTGTATAGTTGCACTCATTTGGATGCATTTATTAATTGCTTTGGTTTGAGTTATGCTGCTATTTTTTCCAGTCTTGTCAATTCTCTTGCTATGTGCTGTATAACAGATATGAATTCCATACACGATAAGTTATAGTATTTCCAATAATATTATTCTAGTGGTTATTAGGCTGTAGCCAATATTTTGTGGGACTGTTTGTAATTGATCTTCTATGTTATATTGATGACAGAAAAAGCATTTGATGACAATGGTAACTTGAAGCAACCAAAGCAACTCTCTATCAACAAAGTTGGACATGGTATGCTAGAACATGATAATTTTAGTGGAGATATTAGCTATTTGTAGTCATAAACTATTTTTGCTTCTCTTTATAGCCAAAAATTTTGATTTTATCTTTTTTAACCACGAACTATTTTTGCTTTTCTCTTTATAGCCAGAACTATTTTTGACCTCTCAGATGTAACAATTTATTAAAATAGTTCATGGTTATATCTGTGAGGTAAAAAATATTTCATGGCTATAAAGGGAAAAGCAAGAATAGATTATGGCTAGAAAAGGATAAAATCAAAGTTTGTGGCTATAAAGAGAAAAGCAAAATAGTTATGGCTAGAAAAAGATAAAATCAAAGTTTATGACTATAAAGAGAAAGACAAAAATAGTTTATGGCTATAAATAGCTAATATCTCATTTTAGTAATATAAGTATCTTTTATGTTTAGAAAGCACATTCTGATGTATGCTGTTGTTGCAGCTTTGCATGAGCTAGATCCAGTATTTAAGAAGTTCACTAGTTCAGAGAAAATATCAGGCTTGTTCTCTTCATTGGGTTACAAGAGACCAGTTGTTATGCAATCTATGTACATATTTAAGGTACTTCACATTCATACTCATTTTGGAAAAGGGACCCAGTTAGTTTTCTAATTTATTGAGTATGATGGTAAAAGATAAGGTGCATGATAAGAATTGCATCTTAGCTTTTGCTATTGGTTAAAATTAAAGCCATGTCTCTTGCAGCTCTAGGAATTAACTTCGGCATAGGTATTGTCCGGAACAAAAATCTTTAAAACCCTAGAAGTATTCTTTTGACATGATGTTATATAATTGTTTCTGTTTTCAGCATGATGTTCTGTTTCCTAGAGCACCTTCAGTTTGATGATGTAAACTTAGAATAACTTCATATAGTTCTGAGGAACTCCTATCTTATAAATAATGGTTGAACCTTAGGTAGAAAGAACATTTGTATTGCTTGTATGTTTGAAAGAATTAGCCTTTTGAGGAATTAGCCAAGGAGAAAGTGATAGTTTAATAGATTCAACTTAGGTTCCCTCTTTTTTCACCCTCATTGGGGTATTTTTGTGCTTTGAAAGAATTTTGCAAGGGTGCATCTTTTCTATCTGATTTTCCTCTTTGTTCATGTCCTTTCTCTTTAAAAAAATTACCCTATTCATTTGCTTCTTGAACTGCATGACGAGCTACAATCTCAGATATGTACCGAATATTCATAACTGAATGCAGTGTACTGATCCTGGAAGGTTTATGTGAATGGAAAGTTGTGCTTTTGTAGTTGCACAAGGTATCAGAAGATTGCTCTTAATTACATTTTGATGTTTGAATTGGTGATATCTTCAAATTTACCTGTGAATATAAGTGAATATATAGCTGATCTTAATATATTGGAGTTCCATTTCAGCAACCAGGTATTGGGGGTGAAGTAGTGCCTCACCAAGATAACTCTTTTGTACGTACAGAACCATCAACTTGCACAGGACTTTGGCTTGCTATAGAAGATGCAACAGTAATAAATGGTTGCCTCTGGGCGATTCCTGGATCCCATAAAAGTAAGAATCCTCCTGGTATTTGGGTTGCTTGCTCCCGAATGTAAAAATTTTCATGTAATACAGACAAGGTTATTCTTCTACTTTCAGATGGCCTGCTGAGGAGATTTGTTAGAGATGAGAACGGGGTTCACTTTGACAAGCCATTTCCCTCCTTTGACCAAAAAGACTTTGTTCCTATTGAAGTAAAAGCGGGCTCCTTGGTCGTTATAGACGGAGATCTTGTTCACCAAAGGTTGCTTTCTTAAGGAAATTGCCAATGGATTCAACAGTGTATTTTATATATTTTGGTATTAGTTCTCCGTATGTTGTTTGACACTTTTGATTTTCTGGTATACAGCTTTGAGAATCAGTCATCAAAATCAAGGCATGCATACAGTTTGCATATAGTGGATAGTGTTGGCTGCAAATGGGCTGAAGATAATTGGTACGTGATGAAAGATTTCCCCTTTTTATGTGTGTTTTTGGATGTTGATTTTATATTCACATGGGAGTTGAGTGAAACTGATCTGACGCTCTGATTTTACCTTTGTGTCTAATGTCTGGGGAAATTCTATTGTTTGTATCTGTAATTTACCTGGGATAGTAGTAAGATACTATTAACCCATGATTGAGAGCTATAATAAGTTGAACATTTATTTTTCTTTGCTAGTTAAGAGTGAGTGCAACTCTTACGAGATTTATGTCCACGTGTTACATGAGTGCGTTTAGGGCAGCTGCTTGAAAGAAAAATTGTTTCTTGAGTTTGGTTGAACTAAAAATTTCAGATATATGATTTGGATGCAGTATGATAACTCCCTACTTTTCTACTCGCATAATATAGTATTCTTCATTGATATATCAGAACATTCTAATTTCTATGCTGGAACACAGACGCACTAGGGAACTGTCTTCTCAATCATTAACTCCAGTGTTTCTTCCTTTTTCTTACTTATTTTTAGTTTCAAAGCTCTTCTACGCTTTCCATTGTTGCATATGATCCTTTTGTGAGGCACCGTTTTGGCATACTGTTAAACTTGGTAGTTTAGTGAACAAGCATGCTTCTGCCAACTGCTGTATTTCTACACTCTCCCTTATAATTTGGATCATATTCTTGTAGATATTTGTGAATCATGAGATCGTGGATTCTAATATATATCGACTTGCATTATATAGTGATGCAATTAGAAGGACATGTTTGTTTTCTCCTTTTTACTTTTTCCTTTTTCGTATTCTAGGGAAGAAAACAATAAGATAAAAAAACTTTTCTTGTTGAAGTCATATTTTGTTGCGTTTTTGTGAAGATGGCCAAAGAACCTTGCCTTTGGGGGCGGGGGGCTAGAGTTTAAGATAGACATTGTTATAAATCTTGAATGCTTTTGAGTATGGAGCTTCACCGTTATTGATCAGTATAATTTGTGTTCATCTTTCAGGAACCAGAGAAAAGTAGATCCAGAACCTCTATACCCTTTGTGAACTGGTGTAACGGAGCATGATTTCTCGTATGTAGATGGAAAATGGAATGGGGATACCTTGGATTTAATGTTAGGTTGTTTTCTTGTTTAAGCTCTACAGATGAAATCTCTACTTTGGTTACACAGATTATGGTTGTGCGTTCTCCATTACACAGAGTCCAGATCCTGTTGCATCAACTTTTCTTCAAGTCTTTTCTGGTCTTCAAGATTGTTACCATTACATATTTACATGTAATAATGACTACTTGTACTTGAATATTCCATGTTTTCTATTTTTGCCTGTCCTCGTTGAACATGCATTTTATGATATATACATAAGTTAGATTTGGATTTTTTTTGGGGGACTAATTAGGGAGTAGTTGTTAGGACTTTCGTAACTAGGCCTTGCTTATGACGAAAGGTGATGGAGATTTGAAAACAAAACATCCTCCCTCCTTCCTTATACCATCCATGTTCCAATTGTAAGATGAAATGTGTAGTGTAGTGTTCTTTTCCTTATACCATCCATGTTCCAATTGTAAGATGAAATCAGTAGTGTTCTTTATTATTATTTTCAACGACCCGCGATGTTATAATTAGCTGTCTGAATGTACAATAGGAAACAGTTGAGGGAAATTTATTAAACTAAACCTTATGGTATAGAGCTCATCAAAGCTAAGCTACGGCTTAAGTTAAAAAGTAACTAAATCACGTTTATTTTAGTAAAAGCAAGAGATTCTTTTTTCAAAATAATAATAATAATAAGGTAAGAGATTCTCAAATAGTCCATACAGTTAACTAAACGAGGAAAGCTCGGCATTGGACAACTGAGACGTACCTATTAACTAAAGTTGCTCTTATGTCCTTTGCTAACTCTAACAACAACCCTCATGACTACTGCATTGGTTTTAGAGAAAGATACTTCCAACATTTACCTTAAATTGACCCGACCCCGATTCCATCAAGGGAAGTTTCCATTTCTCTTTCAAAGGTTGGGTTGGGTTCATTATTGAGAATCTTATATCACTGATTAAAGAATTAATGAATCGTTAATAAATTTGAGCAATCCTTCTCCACTTGAAGTACTTTTGGCATGACTAATATAAAAATATCATGTGCTAAAATATATTGTTGGGTAAGAACTAAGATATTTCGTACCTATTATAATTTCACCAAATCATAGCCAAAGGACACTTCTTAGCAAAATGTTGCCAATTGTTAAAAGAAACTCAACCAACTGTACTTTGTGTTGTTTAAAAAATTTTCCCTTTTTTTTCAATACGAGATTTACATCTCCTCCTAAGAAAAATTAGCCTTAATGAGTTTAAGAGAACACTTTGCATTTTCTTTTTCAAATTAAATATGAATCCAAATAGAGAATTAGGATGAACACGAAATTTCGTTGGCCAACAAATTTATGAACGCCAAATTTGAATTTCTTTTGGACAAGAAAAAATTTTACTCTAAAGCATCCATGGATTTATGAGCCTCGATTACATATTTTAATACATTATTACTATATTTCCCTTTACAACATTTAATTTTATAGTACTTTCTTCTCAAATTTATTATTTTTGACATGTTTGATACATTGGAACATACTGAAATAGAATCACTATTTAAATTTTATTTTTCATTTCAAAGTATTTTTTTGTCGGTTTCATTCCAAAGTTTGATACACAAATATGAAGTTGGAAAAGCATTTCCAGAAAAACTCATTCTAGGAAGAAATATCATCACTATTATATCATCACAATATTAGAAGAAAAAATCATAACAAATTAATCTTGAATTTCATCGCGGAAGAAGAGTCCTCCAATGCACATGCTAGTTTTAATTGACAAAAAATAAAAACAAAAATATGATCAATGCACAAAATTTATTTTTCAGTTTTTATTTTTTATTTTGTTATATCTTATTTATATATTGACTGAATATTTTTAACAATCGATTTTATAATATTAGGAAATTTGATTATGTTTAAATATCGAATAATAGTTTTACCAAATTAGAAAAGACTCATCATTTGTTGGAGATATCACATCAGTATGTGATTTTCCTAGATTATCTTGGATTCTATAAGAGATTATTTGGTTAGAATCCTATATTGATTATAACTAAGATACTTTGTATTATGCTATGATTATAGCAGTATTCCATATTAGTAGTTGGTTAGAATCCTATATTGATTAGAATTAGGATACTTTATAGCCTATAAATAGTAGACATAATGAATAAGAAAGACAATCAATTGAAGCATTCAATATTATTCTTCTCTGTGCCCTAAATTTCTTAACATGGTATCAGAGCCAGTTGTTGGGCTGCCCGAATTGGGCCACCCGCGCAGATGTCCAATCCTGCAAAATTCCACGCACCAGATGTTCATTTCTGGGCGTGAGGGGGTGTGTTGAGAATCCCACATCGGCTAATTAAAGAAAATAATTACTCCTTATAAAAACTTGGGCAGTCCTCCCCTCTTGAGGTAACTTTTGGGGTGAGTTAGGCCCAAGCCCAAAAATTCTAACATGGTATCAGAGCCAAAGCCGGGTTTGAAAAAGAAAAAAAAATCTTTTTAGGTTTTTAATATTTCTTCTAATTTGCTTCAATAAAAATTTAGGAGATTATATATATATTTTTTATAAATCATATTCAAGTCAGGTAGCTTCATCGACAAATATTTGAAGCACCTAAATTGAAATTGAAAATTGATGGTTGCTTTATCGAAAAAACTCTAAAGCGAAAACCACAACGACTGCGACTAATGGAAGAAGATCACAACGACTACGACTGATGGAAGAAGATCACAACGACTGCGACTGATGGAAGAACCACAGCGACAGCGATTGATGACAAAAAAAAACCACAGGGACGAAATGATTGATGACAAAAACCATAGCGACAGCAAGTGATGGTAAAGACCACAGCGACAGATGGTGGAAGACTACCAGATGTGCAATTTGCACGTTACGAAAAAATTGAAAATTATGGCAAGTTGGATATGCAATTTTGCACGTTCCAACTTGAGGGAGGGTGTTGGAGATATCACATCAGTATGTGATTCTCCTAGATTATCTTGGATTCTATAAGAGATTATTTGGTTAGAATCCTATATTGATTATAACTAGGATACTTTGTATTATGCTATGATTATAACAGTATTCCATATTAGTAGTTGGTTAGAATCCTATATTGATTAGAATTAGGATACTTTATAGCCTATAAATAGTAGACATAATGAATAAGAAAGACAATCAATTGAAGCATTCAATATTATTCTTCTCTGTGCCCTAAATTTCTTAACATCATTTTATTCTGATTTTTTTTTTAATCTAAATAATGGAATAGAAAAGACTTATCAGTCTATCCCGTGTAAAAAGAGAGGGATTAAGGATGGAATGACATTCTATTTTATTACATTTATTGTACCAAACATGTTATTAGAGTTTAAGTTTTATCAATATTTTTATAGGATTTAGTACTATATGGAAGATTCCCTTATTTAGTTCTCTTACAACTGAAGTTTTTCAGTTTTGATCCTTTAATGGATAGTTTGAAATTTCACATATAAGGAAGATTCTTTTAGAGAAATTACCTATAAATACCATGAAATGTTTTACTTTTTTTTTATACCTTAAACGCTGTTGGACCAAAAACAGTTGTGGGATTAAAATGACTCAAATGCGTGTTACAATGTCGCTTTTCTTAAGGCTTATTTTGCCCAATACTTTGGTATGCAACTGGCTTTAGCGAAATATCTTCAAAGATACAATGGAGCCCTATGTTTGACAGAGTTTTGCATTAACGATATCAAATCCTAGAGTATTACTGATTTCTACAGACATATGAGAGCCTTCTAGGATATTTAGAGACTATATAAATCTAATAGAGACTAAGTAAACAAAGATCTTCTTATCCTTTTATAGATAATCTTGCACCTCTAGTTTAAGGTTATAACTCTTTAACTTAGAATTATATCTCTATTAAATGGACTTTCATTAACTATTATAACTACTATGAATATTCACAACTGATACACAAGATATATTCATTAGTTAGGTTCCAAGAACCTTTATTATTCATATGTCGTGTTCATAGTATCTTAAAAATCTCCAACAATCTCCCACCATTTTCAAAATATCTGAAAAAATCATATATCTGGAAATCATATGCATAAATAAAGGTATCTTATGATTTGAACCTTTACTTAGTAAAATATGTCATAGTTAATGAGAACGACATGGTAGAATAAAATCTTTGAACCAGCTGTTCTATATTGATTAACTAAACATACTCTACACATGGATTTTAAAATCAATAAATACTCTAATCAACTGACACTATTATGACCATGTTTCTGTATTCTTTTTATGAATGCTATAATAATCAAGTCCATAACTCTGAGTAGCGGCCATACTTCACATTCATATAGGTGGACTCTTTATATTGAGTCTTCCTATAGTATTCACTCTTTCATTAAACTTCTAGGTCCATTAAGAGTTTTAAATTCAACCTTCTTACTAAAACCTATAGATACCAAGCACTTTACTCGGGAAGGAGGGATAATAATTTCATAGTGCTTGCAATCACGCATATGACAATTTTAACTCATTGGACTCAAGATTTAATGTTGTATCAAACGTTGAGTCGAGTGCCATTATTGGTGATTTTTGATATGGACTTGTGGCCTACCCCCTTGTAACTTTTCAAACACAAGCGCTCTCTTGTATGATTTTTCCAATATATTTGCTAGCATTCAACTTATCTTACAAAATAAATAGTGATCCTTTAACTAAATATTTGATATAACTGTAGTTAAAAAACTCTTTTGTACATTCTACAATAAATTCATATTTTGGAATATAAGTCATAAATCTTTAATTTATCATTTAATTTTTCATTATCTGAGAGTTCATCTCTTAAGAGATGCTCACTTTTAAACTTTAGGCATATAAATTGAATCATAATTATTGAATAATATCTTGATTTAATGGAAGTAACTATCATCTATAGAACCCTTTTGTTCTATTGGTTATAAACCAATATGCCTTATAATCATGCATATTCAATTCCTTTAATTTCCATCAAATTTTCATTGAAGTTCATGACCCTTTTCAGCCCAACAATTTTGAACTTCCTAATGCATTATTATATAAGCTTTTCTTTTAATACATTTCTCTGATATGTTAGATCTTTGGACTTAATTTATGTGCACACGTATTTATACAGTATTTGGACATGTAGACGTACATGTATTGCTTAATTTAATTATGTGGTTGTTATTATATATATTTTGAGACCCAATTAAGGTAATCCGTATTTATATAGGTGGGTTTGTCATCTTAATAAAAGTGTGAGGTCTTTTTATAAATGTGTAGAAACCTAGAGATTGTATTGCAAAACTATGATGGGTTGTTTAGCAAATACATCTATATATTAGGGTTATGGTCCTTGATTGCACGTATGCTTAGATCATTAACCACCTCTAAAAGTCTCCATCTCTTTGAGGAAATCAGGTTGCGTACGTAACAATAAGAAGATTCAAACCCAATATTCAAATCAATCAATTGCCATGGATTAAGGTACATGTTTCGATTCATTATTTTAAATAATCTATTGAGTAAGGTTAATTTCTTGGGTTTTATTTATTTAGTTCTATCAATGGTATCAGAGCCTCCTTACATCATAGATTATTTGGATTCTTGTTTCTTTTTATGTTTTTCGAAAATCAGTATCGATTTTAGGAAAACAAATTTTTTTTCTTGATCCTAATCTCTGTTCTGGATTCAATTATGATTAATCTGAAAAAAAAAATCTTTCTTGCGCTACGTTTTGGTTTCGCCTTCGTCTTGCGCCGATTTTGGATTTCACCGCCTATTTGTGTTCTCAATTTTCCAAAAAACAAAATAAAATAAAATTCTGCCAAGCAAGTTTTTTTTTTTTTTTTTGGCGAAAGCCATGGCAGATGAGCAATTTTTCCTTCTTGCGCCGCCTTGTATGTCGCATGTTGCATGTTGCAAGCTTCTACCTGCCAAGATTTTTCGCCATGCAAGTTTTTTTGTGCGGCCATGAATATAGACGATTTCCGCATTGCTACTTGGTTGCTCTTGGGTTGGCAATTTTGGATTAAAATTATGTATGGTTTTCATATGTTTTGATTTGCATTTCTTGTGCTCCTTTTCTTTGATCGCATATCTATGCATGCATATGTTATTTATTTATTTATTTATTATTATATTATATTGATATGGATATTGAAGCGTTCATGATCCTCTGTTATGCAATTTTTTTTTTATTGTTGTGGAGGTCAGATGTTTTGATTCTCGGAATATAATTTTTCTAAAAAAAAAAAAATTGTTTTCTTTAATCTTTCATTTAATTAGATCCAAGAAAAAAAATAATTTAAAGTTTTTTTTTATACTTGGATAATCTCTGTGAAGGGTTTATTGGTTCAGTTTTTATATGTCGATATACATGTGATTATTTACATATTATATGTGATTCTTGTATGAATCATAATTTTTTGTTAATCTTGAATTTTGATACATACATAATGTGAAAAAGTATGTAAATTAAAGTTTTAATATTCATAACAATTTAAGTTGCTTTAACAAGCATGTCTAGTAGCTTTACATTGATTGGTGGAAGTGGCATCCTACCAAAGTAGGCTCTCCCATGAAAATCTTTCCATATTAAACTATTTAGATGTCGTGTTTTGTATTTCTTATGCAGGTAGCAATCGACCCAAAGGAAGATTGTTATTGTCAGGCTGAGAAATACAATCACAGGTGGTGATGAACATGTAATAGTTATTAAGTGTCTATAGTAAGTATTAAGTAGGCCCAAAGGGAGGCTTGATACTTGACTGGATTTTATTATTAATGCTCGATTACTACATCAAGAAAATCACTTGCAAGCTAACTCTTTGTCCAAAGACTAGACTTGGTGTTGCACCGATATTCTTGTGATTAGATTTGTTATGAATATAGCCAATGAATTGTTAAAGTTTTATATATATGAGTGGGTTTTATTTATTTTTTGTTATATTATGTTTTCTGTTACAGTTACTGGTATCTCTGTTGCTCAATTATCTACTAATTTGAGTAATATTCCGCCATTAAATGGTACCAACTTTAAAGCTTGGAAAGATAAAGTTGCAATTCATTTGGGTTGTCTGGATCTGGATTTGGCCATTAGGGAGCCACGACCAGCTGAGCTGACAGATACTAGTACCTCCAAACAACGGAGGGAAATGGCTCAGTGGGAACGGTCAAATAGGTTAAGTCTAATGATCATGAAGAGTACAATTCCAGAGACTTTTCTTGCTAACGTGACAGATAAGAATAATGCAGTTAAGTTTCTCGAACAGTTGGAACAACGCTTTATAAAAAGCGAAAAGGCAGATATCAGTACGCAATTGCGTAAACTCACTGCCATGAGATATAATGGTTCGGGAAACATTAGGGAATACATTCTCGAGATGTCTCATATTATATCAAAACTTAAGACACTGAAGTTGGATCTTCCTGATGATCTACTGGTGTATCTTGTTTTGATGTCTCTTCCTTCTCAATCTAGCCAATTTGAGGTGAGTTACAACTGTCAAAAGGACAAATGGACAGTCAATGAACTCATCTCACATTTAGTACAAGAGGAAGAGAGAATGAGACAACATAAGGTCAAGAGTGTTAATCTCAATTTCTCGAAAAGTAACAAGAAAAGAAAGGGCAAAATGACTGCTGATACATCGGCGAAGAAAAAACAGAAGGAACAGTCGAAAGACATAAAGTGTTTTTTCTGCAAAGATCCCTCTCATGTAAAGAAAGAATGCGCCAAGTATCACGCATGGCGCGTGAAGAAAGGTATGCCTCTAACTTTTGTCTGTTCAGAGGTTAATTTAGTTTCGGTGCCAAGATATACTTGGTGGTTAGATTGGCTGCCACTACTCACATAAGTATATCTATGCAGGGTTGCCAGAGTTACCGCCAACCAAGGGATAATGAAAGATTCATCTATAAGGGAGATGGCAGTACTGCAGAAGTTCAAGCTATAGGCACTTTTAAATTATCATTAAAGATTGGTTTATTTTTAGAATTAAAAGAGACATTCGTTGTACCGTCATTTAGAAGGAATTTAGTTTCTATTCCTGTTTTGGACAAAGAAGGTTTTTTCTGTTCATTTGGTTATAGACAGTGTCGTCTCTATTTTGATTCTAAATTGTTGGGAGCTGGTTTTTTATACACGCATGATAATTGATATGAGCTTGAGACTACTTCTTCTAATAAATCCTTCATGTAAGTACACGTGGTACCAAACGAAAATTGACTAATGAGAACTCCTATTCATTATGGCACAAAAGATTAGGTCATATCTCCAAAAGGAGAATTGACAGACTTGTGTCTGAAGGAATTCTTGAAACGCTTGACACTTCGGATACTACAATATGTGTCAAGTGTATTAAAGGTAAATTAACAGACAAGAAAAGAGTAGGTGCCGAGATAGCTAAAGACGTTTTAGAACTGGTACATACGGATATATGTGGACCATTCGTTCTGGCTTCTTGGAATGATCAACAGTACTTTATAACGTTCATAGATGATTACTCTCGTTATGGTTACCTATATTTGATACATGAGAAATCAGAGGCCTTGGATAAGTTCAAAGCATTTAAAGCTGAAGTTGAAAATCAACTAGGCAAAAGGATTAAATGCATCAGATCTGACCGTGGAGGTGAATATTACGGTAGAAATGATAGTTCAGGTGAACAACGTCCAGGGCCACTTGCCAAATTCTTAGAAGAGTGTGGGATCGTCCCTCAATATACTATGCCGGGGTCACCTAGCATGAATGGAGTTGCTGAGAGACGAAATAGAATCCTTAAGGAAATGGTAAGAAGTATGATTTGTCATACTAATTTACCAGAATCACTCTGGGGGGGTGCACTTAATACCGCAGTCTATATACTTAATAGAGTTCCAACTAAAGCAACAACAAAAACTCCATATGAGTTGTGGACAGGCAAGAAACCTGTCTTAAGACATTTAAGGTTATGGGGATGTCCAGCTGAGGCAAGGGCTTATAGGCCTAATGAGAAGAAATTGGATGAAAGAACAATTAGTTGCTATTTTGTTGGATACTCTGAACGGTCACGGAGTTACAAGTTTTATAATTCCCAAAACATAACATTTTTTGATACGGGAAATGCCCGATTCTTTGAGGATATTGAGGTTGGGAGGGAAGATAAGGCAAGAAACTTTGTCTTTGATGAGAACTCAGTTTTTGTTCCTAGTGTTGTTCTTGAACATGTGCAGGTTCTCATACCTTATCTTGTTCAAGAACAAAATTCAGTACAAGACAATGTTGTACTTCCTCATAATATAGATCAACAGGTTTTGCCTGAAATTGATCATCCGGTCGCTCCTCAATCTTTTGTTCCTATGGAGCAACCTCAACAACCTCAAGAACCAGTTCCTTTAAGAAGATCTATTCGAGAAAGAAGAAGCGCAATTTCAGATGATTATATTGTGTATCTTAATGAGAATATGGAAAGCATTAACTCGGCAGAAGATGATCCAATCACCTTTTGTCAAGCCATTGAAAGCTCAAATGCTTGTAAATGGATAGATGCCATGAGTGAAGAAATTTAATCCATGAAAGATAATGACGTTTGGGATCTCGTTCCTTTGCCAGAAGGTGTGAAACCAATTGGTTGTAAATGAGTTTTTAAAACCAAAAGGGATTCACAAGGCAATGTGGAGAGATATAAAGCGCGTCTAGTCGCTAAGGGATTCACTCAAAAGGAAGGCATAGACTACAGAGAGACTTTCTCTCCTGTTTCTTCGAAAGACTATTTTAGAATAATTATGGCACTAGTGGCATATTTTGATCTTGATTACATTAGATGGATGTCAAAAAAGCTTTTCTCAATGGAAACATTGATGAGACAATTTATATGGTACAACATGAAGGTTTAGAATCCAAAAATTCTGAACAATTGGTTTGTAAACTTAAGAAATCCATCTATGGGCTCAAACAAGTCTCTCGTCAGTGGTACTATAAATTTCACAATGTGATATTATCTTTTGGTTTTGATGTAAATGTTGTGGATGATTGTGTGTATCACAAGTTCTGTAAAAATAAGTACATTTTTCTAGTACTTTATGTGGATGACATCTTGCTTGCTAGTAACGATGTAGGATTAATGCATGAAACTAAGAAATTTCTCTCGAAGCAATTTGAGATGAAAGATCTTGGTGAAGTATCTTTTGTATCAGGAATCCAAATTCATCGAAATCGTTCTCGAGGAATTCTTGGATTATCACAAAAGGGATACATCGAGAAGGTATTACAGCGATTTGGAATGCAAGATTGTAAACCACTTGATACTCCAGTGGCCAAAGGAGATAAGTTTAATCTCAAACAGTGTCCTAATAATGACTTTGAATCCAAGTAAATGGAAGGTATTTCTTATGCTTTAGTATTTGGAAGCCTTATGTATGCACAAGTCTGCACTCGTCCAAACCTTGCATTCATAGTTGGTATGCTGGGAAGATGTTTGAGTAATCGGGGTCCTGCACATTGGGTAGCAGCCAAGCGGGTCATGAGGTATTTGCAGAAAATAAAACATTGTATGCTCACTTATAAGTAGTCGGATAAACTTGAGATCGTTGGGTATTCAGATTCCGACAAAGGTGGACGTCAAGATAGCATGAGATCTACATCAGGATATATTTTTCTGCTATCTGAAGGGGTGGTATCATGGAAAAGTGTCAAACAGACACTCATTGCCTCTTCAATTATGGAGGCAGAATTTGTAGCATGTTTTGAGGCATCAATCAAGCTATTTGGCTGCGTAATTTCATTACAGAACTGCGTGTGGTTGACAATATTGAGAGACCAATTAAGTTGTTTAGTGACAACAAAGCTGCAGTATACTTTTCTAACAATAATAGGAGCTCAACAAAATCTAAGTATATAGAACTCAAATTTCTAGTTGTAAAAGAGCGAGTTCAGAATGGTATAATTAGTATTGAGCTTATTGGGTCAGGCTCCATGTTTGCGGATCCGTTAACTAAAGCATTGACACCGAAGGTCTTTATAGAACATACTACCCATATGTGTGTTGTATCTTTAGATGGTGTCTAAATTCAGTGGGAGTCTGTATACATATTTATTTATTATTATTAATGTGACAATAATTTTCTATCATTTGCTCATTAAGACTATGTTGTTGAGTTGTTCATTTCCTATTTATATGTTAAAGTGATCTCAATTATGTTGGACCAGTTGGAAATAGGCATGCATAGATTACATTCACATGTAATTTCCATGCTACACATCCACACTTAACTCAGGTCATTTAGTTGAATTAATGTATGTGACCAATGTTAGGTTTAACTGTTCTTTTAATGCAGTGAAAGTCC
The DNA here is from genome assembly GCA_028651295.1 of Catharanthus roseus. Classification (NCBI taxonomy): domain Eukaryota; kingdom Viridiplantae; phylum Streptophyta; class Magnoliopsida; order Gentianales; family Apocynaceae; genus Catharanthus; species Catharanthus roseus. The sequence continues at coordinate 3,207,971 of JAPQWS010000153.1, read as the reverse complement.
CTTTGATCCGTGTATTAATGAAATTAATGGACAAAGTTGGTTTACGATGACAAATTAAAGTGTGCTAGCTATTACAGTGAAGATCACATAATTGTTTGTTCAAGTGTATACATGAATATTAGTCCAAGTGGGAGATTGTTAGATCTTTGGACTTAATTCATGTGCACACGTATTTATACAACATTTGGACATGTAGACGTACATGTATTGCTTAATTTAATTATGTGGTTGTTATTATATATAATTTGAGACCCAATTAAGGTAATCTATATTTATATAGGTGGGTCTGTCATTTTAATAAAAGTGTGGGGTCTTTTTATAAATGTATAGAAACCTAGGGATTGTATTGCAAAACTATGATGAGCTGTTTAACAAGTACATCTATATATTAGGGTTATAGTCCCTGATTGCACGTATGCTTAGATCATTAGCCACTTCTAAAAGTCCCCATCTCTTTGAGGAAATCAGGCTGCGTACGTAACAATCAGAAGATTCAAACCCAATCTTCAAATCAATCAATTGCCATGGATCAAAGTACACGTTTTGATTCATTATTCTAAATAATCTATTGAGTAAGGTTAATTTCTTGGGTTTTATTTATTTAGTTCCATCATGATATGGTAATTTTATTCAATGTCAACAAGTTGTTAATACAACTTAATTCTTAATAAATTTGAGAACAAATAGAGTTTGATAATATGATATTAGCTTTTGCATGACACTCTATTTTCCTTCTGAAGCACACAATTATATTGTGGCATATAAAAAAGAGAAATTCAAATTCCCATAGATATAGAAATGGTGGATCACAATAGTTTCACTTCTATCATGTTTTGAAAATTCAATATTTAGCTTGCTACAAACTACAACTTTCACTTTTTGAGTTTTTATTCTCTCTTAAAATATAATCTTCTAAAGCCAGAAGATTACCACAATATAATATTGAATCATGTTTATAAACATAATAAAATATCATGTTCATTAAAGATTATATAAAATGCAAATAATATATATTACTACATATCAAGTCTAGATATGTTTGCAAATATATGTCTATAAATATGCATGATATTATTATATAATCAAACATACATTTCTCCATTAGAAGATGACTGCACAGCCATAATTTTTCTCTCTTTCATAGCTGTCTGTTATTTGTCTCATTCATTTCACCCATATTTAGAAAGTTATGCATCTACAACTTTCTTTCTATTATTATCATAGCGTCTTTCAAGCAACGTTAATATGATAAAGTAGCATTCTCACACTATAATATTGGAGCCATCTTCAAAATAAACTTTAAGACTATTAGACAAAATACAGTGTGAGATTAAAATGACTCCAAGGCGCGTTACAATGTCTCTTTTCTTAAGGCTTATTTCACCCTACCAATACTTTGGTATGTAACTGGGTCTAGCAAAATATCCTCGAGGATACAATGAAACCCTATGTTTGACAGTGCCTTGCATTAATGATATCAAACCATAGAGTATTACCAATTTCTATAAACATATGAGAGCCTTTTAGGATATTGAGAGACTATATAAATATAATAGAGGCTAATGAGACTAAATAAATAAAGGTCTTCTTATCCTCTAATAGATAGTCTTATACCTTCAGTTTAAGGTTATAACTCTTTAGCTTAGAATTATATCTCTATTAAATGGACTTTCATGAACTATTATGACTACTATGGACATTCATAACTGATACATAAGATATATTCATTAGTTAGGTTCCAAGAATCTTCATGATTCATATGTCAATGTTCATAGTATTTTGAAAATCTCTAACAAATGTTTTATTTTAACTCTTTATGCCCTCAAACATATTTCTATTTGTGTATTGTTATAATTTAGTAAAGAATGGCGAAATCCGGGGGAGGTGAGTATGCCCCACTCACATACACACTAAGAAAAGTCAACTTTTAGGTTTTTTTTAATGTAAATGAAACATCTTCACCGTCACCAAATTATACTCTCCTTTAATTTAATAATACTACTAAAAAAGATACAGTAAAAATATATAAAAATGGAATTAATGCGTTTGAAGGGTTTTGAAGATCCCATCAAGAAACACTCTACTTCCTTCCAACCCCCTACTCCCCCATCCCCACCCCCATCCCCACCCCCAAGAAAATCAATCTTAAACTTGGATTATATTTGAGTTTGGAAGAAAGGTGTTTTTTTAAGTTCACTCTACTTCCTTCCAACCCCCTTCTTCCCCCTCCCCTTCCCAAAAAAGGAAAAAAAAAGATCAATCTTAAGCTTGGATTATATTTGAGTTTTGAAGAAAAATGTATTTTTAAGTTCGTGAAGAAACAAATATTTATAAAAAGATTAAAAAATGGATCTTCAAGGTTTTTTTTTTTTTTCCTTTTAAGTTTTATTTTGACTGAATAAGTGTCTTGAAGTGAGAAAAAAAGTTTTAATTACAAAATACCCCTTAAGTGGGAGGGTAAAAGCACTTTATTCCTCAATGTTAAAAAATAGGCTATTTACCTTCTAAAATATTTAAAATGCCTAAAATACCCTTTTATGAAAGTTATATATTATTGTAAAAGAACCTCTAAAGTTCGATATAAAAGTATTTTACTCCATAATTTAATTTATAATTATTGTTTATCACAAAATACTTTCATAAAGTTTCTAATAATACCTGTAGTGTATTATTTTTTTTAAGTTTGATTATTTAACTTAAAAAACTTGATTATTTAAGGAAAGTTAACATGATTATTTTGATTTAATTCGGTGGAAAAATGCAATATTCCTAAGTAAAGTAATAAAATAATAGACAAAAAATTTAAAATATTTCTTTATAGTAAATACAATTAATTTAAATTGCCTTGTTTTTTCTTAAATAGTTAATTTTTTAAATTTAAATAATCAATCTCGAAAGAATATAAACTAAAAAGATATTATTACAAACTTTATATAAGTAATTTGTAATAATATTTTTTAGTGTATATGCTTTAAAATGATTATTTAATTCAAAAGAAAGTATTTTATTTTATGAAAATAAGCAAACTGTTAGAATTTGTAACTAATTTATTGTAATAAATTAATTGTATCTACTCTAAAAGAAAAAAATTAGATTTTCATCTATCATTTTAGTACTTTACTTTCGAATATTTTATTTTTCATTGAATTAAATTTAAAATAACCTTACTAATTTTTCTGAAATAATCAAAATTTTAAGTTAAATAATCAATCTTTAAATAATATAGACTAAAAACATACAATCATAAATTTTATGGAAGTATTTTATAATAAACTATAACTATAAATTAGACTATAAATCAAAATAGTTTTATATCGAATTTAAAAGAATTATTTTTCAATAAATTATAATATACATGAAAGAACATTTTAGGTTTTTCACATATTTTGAAGATTAATCTACTATTTTTTAACATTGGAAGGTAAAGTAACTTGTAGGGTATTTTGCAACTAATAAAAAAAGTTCAAATTTTCTACATTACATTAGCCTTTTGACATTGGTTCCAATGATTCGGTAATGATGAAAATTGTGATAGTAATTTGGTTACAAGAACATGGAAATTCTATTATGTGGATAATTTGGTAATTATGACAGTTGTTGTAGTTTGTTTCTTCCCCCTGTTTTATGTCCCTCGGAATTGGAGCAAAGTTTGCAGTCATCTTTAATTCTTTAGCTGCCCCTAAATGGGTGTTTCAGTACACAGACCTCTCAATACCAATATATATATATATATGTATACATACATATATATAGTTCTTCCTGTGAATGGTACCTAATCACCAATCACACTAGCTTTGATAAGTCAATTCTATTTTGAAATGACACTTAACATCCTCTAAACCTAGCTTTCAAAAGTATGGGATAATAGCCGATGAAGAGCCCTAAATTTTGGCTCTCGTTTCATCTCCTTTCATATTTTTCTTGGTAACAAAAGATAAAGGCCTTCGTTCTGAGGACCTTTACCAGACTTTTCGACGTTCAAATGGAAGATGTTAATCTTGGTGATTCAACGACACTGTAAATTGGAAGCTCAGGATTTAGTGCGCGAACTACCTCCCATATTTGAGAGGTCGAAATTCTTACATTGCTCATACCAGGATTCGAACCTTGGCTTTTTGTACCTACTTTACGGTCTCAAAACTAAATGAGTTGCGCTTATACGGTCCTTTCATAATTTTCTTTTAAAGGGAAAGGAGTTAGATAAAATCCTGATCTAAAACTAGTGTTAGATTGTACTGCCAAATTTTAGATCTTGAAAAAAAAAGTATACTGAAAAGATTATTTTAATTTGTGATAGAAATTAAGAGATAAGAACACAAAGACAAGACCACAGAAATAGATATCCCATCAAGATTTGAATGCGGGCGTAAACCAACATTCAAATTTGGCCAAAGAGAAAGGAGGGAGGAAAGGGCTTTTCGATCATAAGTACGACTTTTTTCTTGGTTTATACCAGTTTTATAAAACAGATACTAAAGTAGTCCACCCTTTTTTTTCTCCAGATTCTGGCCATAACACACAGTCATTGTGCGTTATGCAAGGGATAACGCACAGTCATTGTGCGTTATGCAAGGGATAACGCACAATCATTATGCGTTATCTGTAATAATTCTATTAATCCGGTGCGTTAATCTTGTCTAGTGACGTGGCAAAGAGGTGGTGGGGGTTGGTGCTGAAGTGGATCATAATGCACAATGGTTGTGTGTTATCTTGTTTATCTTGATTAGGAAGAAATAATTTTTGTAAGTATTTGGAAAACTTGAAACATGAATAACTCTGCGATCGGATGTCCGTTTAATGCATATGACCAGTCTTTTTTATGGTTCTCGTAAAGATAAACGCAACGGCATCATCGAAAAAGTTATTCGGATGCGTCTACGTCCGATTGTCTCATATGGTAAAAAACTTTGACGGGGCATAACTTTGTGCTCGTACGTCCGATTGAGGCAATTCTTGTGGGCATTTCGTGTATTTTTTTCGAGATCTATGTGATGGAAATGGCCCTAGGTCAGTTTTCATCGACCGTTCCTACAAAAATGTCCTATTTTTGTTTTAATTTACATTTTTTAAATTTTCTAATGCTTTCTCTCTTATTAACTAAAAAATTACGGCACCAATTTGAAAATTAAACAGAGGAGCAGTTTTCTTTTTGTTCTAATTAAAAACTTAAATGATTGAAGTCGGTAAATATTAGAATACGTAAATAAGTTATTATTAAATAAAATCTCACCGACAGAAAACTAAGAAGAGAAGCGGAAGAATTATAGAAAAAAGTAGGAAGCTTTCCCTAGGGAATCCACCAATGAGAGCAAGGTCATCAATGTCATCCGCAACAGCCCAAGCCTGAATCGCAGAAAACAATACAAAGAAGATGAGGATGATGCTCTTTTGGTCAACATATAGGACATAAATGGCTGCATTGTCCATCGAATCTTAGTAGATACATGTAGTGTAGCAAAGGTCTTGTTTAAGGACGCATTTGATCAAACGGGCACCCCGCCAGACAAAATTGAGCCTTGAGAAGTGCCCCTGATCTGTTTCACTGGGAGAAGCGTCAGCTCAACTGGAATCATCATGCTACCCGCCAGCATCAACAATGGTATATCGGAGTTGGAATTTCTAGTTGTGGATATCCCTTCATCTTACAACAGAATTATGGTGCGACCAGCACTAAGCAAGCTTAAGGCCACTATATTGACGTATTCCTCGACAGTCAGGTACGAACGAAAGCCGAGCCCCATACCGTCAGAGGAGACAAGCATATAGGCTGAGAATATCTGATAGCCTCCACATTGGAAGTCAAGAATTCCATTGTGAAAGAAAAACTAAAAGAAGCGAAAGATCTATGCAAGGAATCCCAAACTCAAGGGCAGTTCAAATTATTTAGTATGGACAGTTCTCACTCAGAGAGAAAGATCAAAGTGGGCAAAAGCTTTCAACTGCCCGTCTTTAAACAAGTGAGCAGAATTCTCTAAGATCCAGGATATCTTCTCCTGGACCCTTAATGATTTTGGGACCATTTTTTAGGATATTGTGGAGCATCTTTTGGGGATTCCGGAACATACACAGTCCACCGTACAAAAGAAAAGAACATTTGCCCGATAGAGGCAATAGTTCATTAGAGAAAACATAAAAGAATTGTTGGCTGTTAGGATATTCAAGCGCATCGATTACACAATATGGTTGGAAAAGTCCATGGTAGTGACTAAACACAATGGAGAATTGAGAATGTGCATTGATTACACTAATCTAAACAAAGTCATCTTGAAGAAACCCTTCTTTTTGCCCTGCATCGACCAAGTAGTGGATGCAATGGTGGGGCATGAAGTTCTTTACTTCCTTGACGAGTACAAAGGGTATCACCAGTTCCCGATGTCTTTGGAAGATATGAGAAAAACTACCTTTGTAACGAATGACTGCATTTTCTATATTACACATGGATGTCTTTTGGCCTGAATAATACCAAAGCAAGAATTCAACAGATGGTCAACAATATCTTTGGAAATCAAGTAAGCTGGAATATGGAAGTCTATGTAGACAACCTCATTTTGAAATCTAAAAGGGTGAAAGACCTCTTAACAAACACGTGGGAAACGTTCAACAGAATCAAGAGGACGGGAATGCAACTGAATCCCAAGCAATGAGTGTTTGGAGTACCCTTAGAAAAATGCTGGGATTTATCGTTTCAAAACGAGGAATAGAAGTAGACGCCGAAAAGTTCCACGCAATTCAATAGATGTTGCCCTAAAAAAATGGCCATGACGTATAAAGGATGTCCGGATGTAAGACATATCTCAGGAGATTCTTATCAAAGATGGTGAAGAAAGTGTTCAGTTTTACCAACTTTTGAAGGGCAGCACCACTTTTGAGTGGACTATAGAATGACAGAGAGCCTTTGACAAATTAAAGGAGTACTTAAGTCAGGCACCACGGCTAGTTAGCTCGGTAGAGGGGGAAATGTTATTATCTATTTGGCTATAACAGAATATGTTGTTAGTAGTGTAATTTACTCTTTGTGTAGTGAGAAAATGTTACATGTTTACTATGTGAGTCACATACTGGCACGGGTCGAAACATGATACAACTCGTTAGAGAAACACATCTTTAGCTTGGCTGTATTGGTCCGGAAGCTGAAATCATACTTTTAGGCACATTCTGTAACCGTGTTGACAAATGTACCTCTTTGGAAAGTTATGCATAAACCAGATTTTGCGGGTCAAATGACTAGATGGGTACTTAAGCTAAGTAAATATCAAATCGAATTTCAGCCAAGAAAGACTAAACAAGCACAAGTGCTAGTTGATTTCTCAGTTAAGAACACTTTATCCAACACTGTAGATAGCGACCAGCTTGCAAGAGTTGGACCCCGAAAATACTTGGATCTTGTATGTAGATGGATCTGTAGGACAACAACATAAAAGGGCAGGATTTGTTCTTGAAAGAATTGACTGGACGGAGTTCTCATACGCTCTTAAGTACAGCTTTCTTGTCAGCCACAACGAATCAAAGTATGGAGCATACTTGGCCGGACTTCGAATAGCCCTGGCAATGAACATAGATCAACTCATCATTCGGGGAAACTCGAAAGTAGTCTTCGGTCAAGTCATGGGATCTTTCAAAGAAAAAGAAGATAACATGAAGAAATACTCTGTCTTGGAAAAAGAGTTGGCCTTGCATTTTAAATCAACAAGGTTAAAAGAAATTGATAGAAGACAAAACCAGAAGGCAGACGATTTTTCAAAATCCATATCTTGGGTGGAGATTGGTAGGATCTAGCTCGAGCTGTTATCCAGAAAAAGCATTGAGTGAGAAGTGATGGGTGTGGAAGCAGAAAATAATTGGATGACGCCAATTGAGGAATATATTTGAATGGCTCTTTTCAAACGTGGGAAACTGAAAGTACAAGCCACAGCAGTGAGGTATGTTATCCATAATGGAGACCTATACAGAACAACGGGAGACTAGTCGTTTTAAAATAAGTACCCCCAGAAGAAGGGAATTACTGCAAGAAATGTACGAGGGTATAAGCAGGGTACACATTGGTCCGAATAATCATTCGTTACGAGTACTTCTATCCTACCATACAGGAAGATACCAAAGAAGCAGAGTGAACCTGTAACAAATGCCAAGTACATTCAAACGATCACAACGTGCATCAAAACGAATACTATTGTTTAGGATCCCGATCTCGTTTGCACAATGGGGAATGTACCTCTTAGGGTCATTCCCTTAAGCCTAAGGAGAAAAGGAATGCCTAGCGATAGCCATAGGCTATTTCACCCACTAGATCAAAGTCTAGGCCATGAGTAGTATCACATTAAAGTGAGTTCTTGATTTGTTTTAAGAAGATATCATTTGCAAATATAGGATCCCGAAAGTACTGATCATGGATAATGGTAAATGGTTCGATTCTAAAGCCTTTAAGGAATTTTGCGAAGAGCTCATTATCTCACCTACAAACAAACGGCTGGCAAAAGTGACCAACCGAACAATAGTTTAAGGGTTAAAAAAGAGATTGGATAGTGCAAAGGCTAATTGAGTAGATCTAAACGTGTTATGGTCTTACAGGACCACCCCTCAAAAAGCTACGAGAGAATCCTTTTTTCAGTCTGTGTTTCAGGCTAGAAGCTTTAATCACCGCAGGAGTGGGATACCTGAGTACAAGAAATACCAAATTTTTCTTGGAAAATAATGACCAGATCTTGCATAAAAATGTACTTCTTATTGACAGTATCTAGGAAGAAGCTCCCAGAAGAGATGAGCACTTTGAAAGAGCAGCTGCTTGGTACCACAATTCCCAAATAGACCATGGGGTATGATAGAGATCATTTTTTGCACAAAAAAACACCTTAAGTTTTAATTATTAGTCTTTGAAAATATTATTTATTTATATCGTTAGTTTGTCGTTTATAGATTTTTAGAGAAAATAAAAGAAGTTACAAACGCCATGAAGACACATGGATGGCATGACATAAAAGACTAAAAGATATAGGAAAGTCATGGATCAACTATACATGAAGCTCATGATTAACAAAATAAAATACAAAAAGAAGTTGAATTCTATTATGACTTGGAGATGAAGGCATGTGAAGATAAAAAATGGATGACTTCTTTTTATTCATGGATTTATTTATGGCAGCCTAATATATATTTATATTTATACATATATGGCCCAAAGACTTGGTTGGTCTGCTGGGAGCGTCGTAAGCAAAGGGAGCAAGACTAGTCTTTCTTGTGTTCTTCAGTACTTAATAACAAGAGGTTCTACGACGAACTGAGAGAGAGATTATTGGTGCGACGCAAATTGAAGAAGAAGAAACTATGATCTATTTCAAGAATTTGGTTTTTTCTTACCCTTTAATCATGAACTAAATTTTCTTTTTAGAATATTGATGAAGCCCTAGCCTTGTCACTTTGGTTTATTTTATTTTGAGAGATTTATTATGTTATTTATGTGATTACATATCTTGGGACGTTTCTTGGTTTGATGTAATTAATTCTTGGTGATTGTTCTTGTAGAATAATTATTTGGGTTACTTGGTACTTTTATCCATGCTTAATTCTTGTTGTCTTGAGTACAAGAAGTATGTGATTTTGTAAGTATACTGTGGATTTTAGAATTGAATAGTTCATGCTAATTTTAGATGATGATTTCATAAAATTGAATAAGCCATGCTAATGGTTACATGAGTTATGTCATGTATTTAAGCGCATATTTCTTTAGTGAATCAAAACTTGTAACCTAGATCACCACATAAAGGTCTAATCTTTTCTCCTAAATAAAATTAAATTACTGTTATATAGGTTAGTGGCGGATTCAAGGTTCTAAATTATCTTTCTTGGTTAAGCTATTGTTATTTTAATTGGGTTATTTTATTTATTAGTTTAAATTAATTTAAGAATAATTTTTAGATAATAAAATTTGATTCTTTCTATAAAATTAATTTTAGAAGATAATAATTTAGTGGTTAAACCTTTCTCTGTGGTTCGATACCTTTTACTCGCCGTTTACATTGATCTTGTGCGTTTGTAAGTATTAAGTTTAAAACTTCGTCAGAAAAATCCCGACCAAGCTTTTGGCATCATTGCTGGGGAAAAGTTAAATTAATTGCTTGTGTTATTGTCTCCTAATTTTTGTTTGATTAATTATTTATTTGTTTAGTTAGATTTTATTTATTTATTTATTCTTTCTTTTTTCTCTAAAACGAAAATTCCAAAAAGAGTTGTTTTCATTTTAGTAGATTTATATATGTATAATTTTTTTTAGTGAATTCATTAACCTTTAGTTAATGGGGGGTTTTTTTTTTTATAATAATTATCATTCTTTCATTGATTTATTTATTTATTATCTGCATTAAGTTATTTTTCATTTTATTTTTTTTTTATGCATGGTCATCGTTTTCTGTCACTTGATTTAACAGAACTTGACCCTAAGATAGAGTGTATACTTAGGACACCTAGAGCACAAAGAAAAAGCATTAACACTTGTGAGGTTACGATGGCCGAAAATCCAAGAGCATTAATGGAGTATTTTACCCCAACACTTATAAGTCAACAATAGGTAGTATACTACCTGAAGTTGTGGCTAATTACTTCGAAATCAAAGTTCTACTATTCAAATGTTACTATTTTTTTTTGGGCTTGATTATGAAAATCCTTATGCACAATATTGATGAGTTCTTAGAGATTCGCTCAACTTTTACATTGCCTAATGTTACAGATGATGCTATTAGATTTCACATTTTTCCTTTTTCTTTGAAGGATAAGGCTAAACATTGGTTGAATACACGTTAGAGAGTAGGTATATAGGGTGAGATGTCTAAAGAATTTCTTAAAAAATACTTTCCTATGGGTAAACTTACGAGATTAAGGAGAGAAATCACTACTTTTACCCAACAAAATAATGAACAATTTCATGAGAGTTGGGAGAGATTTAAAGAACTTCTTCATAGTTGCCCTCACTGTGAAGTCCCTAAATGGAAACAAATACAAAGTTTTTACTCAGGATTAGATGAGAGAAATCAACAAATTGTGGATTCAGCTTGTGGTGGTACCTCTCTTCATAAAACTGCAAATGAGGCGTCGGATTTATTTGAAAGTTTGAGTGATAATTCACAACAACACGCCACATCCTCACGTATAGGCACATCTAAACTAATAGGAACTAGAAAGGAATGAAGTTTCTCAAACTATTGATCTTTCTATGAAACTCGATGCATTATCTAAAAAGTTGGATCAATTATTAACTTTGAATATATTACTCGCTAATTCTCCTAATGTGCAAAGTGTTTGTCCAATTTTCTTTAATCCTTCTCATACTATTTATGACTATCCTAGTGCTTCACTATTTCTAGACTTAATGCAAGAACAAGTCAATACAACTTAAGAATTCCATAAACAGAATGATCAATATTCTGACACGAACAATCCAGGTTGGGGAAATCATTTGAATTTCTCCTGGAGGCAATAAGGAGGGGAAGGTCAACTAGTCCAACAACATTACCAACAAAACAATCAATCTGGTATGACTGTTCCCCTTAGTTTTCAATCTCAAAGGTATGTACCTTCTCACACTTCTCAAAGTAAAAACTCTATTCTTGAAGAAAAATTTTTATCTGCTTTGAAAAGTTGGGAACCTAAGACCCAAATTTTAGATTCACATACTCAATCTATTACTAAATTAGAAACTCAAATAGGCAACTAGCTATTGTAGTGAGTAGAAGAGATGAAAATAAGCTTCCTAGTCATCCAATAAGGAAACCTAGAGCTAATTCTTATTATGTACAAGTCAAAGCCATCATAACTCTTAGAAATGGAAAATCGATAGATAATAAAGTAGGAGAACCTATAAAAGAAAGTAAGCTAAATGATAATGAAACTGAGGGGAGAGATAATGGTGCTAAAATTGAAAAGAATATGGAGAAGGAACTAGTTTCCTCTAATTCTAGGGCTTTAGGATCATCTCCTACGGTTTCATATAAGCCAAAGGTTCCTTATCCTCAAGCTTTTTTGCCACCTCTACATATTAGAAATGATAATAAAAGGGAAGATATTTTAGAAACTTTGAAACAAGTTAAAATCAATCTTCCACTTTTAGAGGTCATTAAGCAAGTCCCATCTTATTCAAAGTTTCTTAAAGACGTGTACTTTTAAAAGAAAATCTAAAAGTAATGTTTCTAAGAAAATCTTCCTACTTGAACAAATAAGCTCTATTTTGCGATATAACACTCCACCTAAAAATAAAGATCTTGATGTCCCTACTATTTCTTGTCTTATTGGTAATCAGTTCTAGTGTTAATTCGATTTCATACGCTGTTTATGAAGAGTTAGGATTAAGGGAATTACAACCAACTAATATTACCTTACAGTTAGTTGATAGGTAAATCAAGGTACCTAGGGAGAGGTTAGATGATGTTCTTGTTCAAATAGATAAAGGCCTCTTCAATATAGACTTCATAGTCTTAGATATGGAATCTGGTAGGCCTTCTAAGAATCATAGCCCCATTATTCTAAGCCATCCTTTCTTGGCTACTGCTGATGCCACTATTGATTGTACAACTGGGGTTACTATGTCTTTGTGATGAATATGAGGGTTACATTAAATATCTTTAAAGCTTCTTCATAACCTTCCATAGAAGATGATTCTGATTGCTATTTGGTAGATGTAATTGATGAATTAATTGTAAAACTCTACTTATAATGTGTTCAAAACAATATACTTCTATTGAAAAAGAAAACATAATGTGCATTAAGGATGTTAATTTTAATGTTACTTGCATTGCTCCATTAGAAAATTCTTCTTGGATTGTGAATCATGAGCCTAATATGAGAGAAATAGATCCTGGCTGAACACAAAAGAATTAGGGAGTCTAGCTGAAGACTTTAAATTTAGCAAATTTTATTTTGTTTTGTTTTAATTTTTTACACATTTATTATTTATTTATTTATTTTTATCTCACGTGATTGGTAGAAAGGTATGAAGTGTTTATTTTGTAGGGTAATCAAGCAACTTATCATTATCATGGAGATCACAGAGATGGTTTACTACTCTTGCAGATATGCATCAATATTGCTTCTTCTACTTGATTGTGTTGTTCTTTTAATTTTCTCTTCTCTACCCTTGCTGTTCTTTTATGACACTGCGGACAATGTATGATCTAGGTGTGAGGGAGAAGAAGATGTTTTTTTTTTTGTGTCAACTTTTTCTATTTTTCTTATGTTTTTAATTCATTATTTAAAAGTTTGTTGGATTTTTGTTTATTTTTCATTAAAAAAACAAAAAATACAATTCACCTAAAGAATGATTCTTGAGTGCTTGGATAAGTTGAGAAAAGTGTGTGTTTTCTTGTTTTTAATTTGGATGGTGAACTTATGCTCTGTATCTATTATAACTTTTGCACGACTTTCACTTGGGCACATGTGTTATTTTTAGTGTTTAATAAATTTTTTACATTATTTTTGAGTTGCATAGAGTTGATGAATCTCTTCCTTACATTCTAGAACTTACTTGAGTACCTCTCGAGGAGAAATAGAAAGATTTCCCTTATTTGACTCAGAGGCGACGGTTATAGGCCTTTTTGAATCGTTTGTGCCATTCAAGCTTACGAAATTTCATGATTTTTACCTTATTACTCTTTTGAGCCTTAAGTGTTACTTTCTTTCTTTAAACCACTTACATATTAACCCTTAATCTTGTAGAGAGATTAATGCAAACTTCTAACTTGTACTTCAATGATGGGTTTTTGTTTTTGTGTTATGGAAAAAGAATAAGTTATTTTAACAAAGGGGAAAAGAAAAAAAAATATGACTTGTTGTGATGAAAAAAAAAAAAAAGAAAAAAATGTTTTGAGCTTAAAAAGAAAGAAAAGTTGATATATAAATATTACAAGTCATAAGGTGTAGAAAAAAAAATTCAAAAGGCCTTAAATGATGAAATTTTGAGAAAAGAAGAAGATGGTTGGTGAATGTGCTAATTAAAAAAAAAAAGAGCAAAAACAAAGTTAGAAAGTTTGCTGAAATTCTAAAGTATCCATATTCATGGCAAACTATCTTTTCTTTGAATTCCTTATTTTCGTTTGATAACCAACACCCTAGCCTTACATTACAAGCTTTTAAGTCCTACCTGATCTAAGTTGAATTTGGGAATCCTCGATTAGTGGAGAGAAAGTACAAAGAGTGAGTTTATAGAGTGAACTTTTGTTGAGATTTATCTTCTATGTGCAAATTGAAAATTTTGTTTAGTATTTTTCTTACACTCTTATGATCACGATTACACCTTACATGAGTCTTGTGTTAGTTACGGGAGATAATTGAATATTTTTTTGCTAACTTGAGTTTGAAAATAAGAGGAATAATGCTTTGACTTGATAAGTTTGGGGTCTTGATGTAGGGTATTTAATTTGAATTGTTCTATTTTTTTTTTTCTTAAACCTTTTGCTTTATTTAACTTTGTGGGTATGTCTTCTGCAAACCCTCACGAAACCATACTCGTATACTAGGGAGAACTTATGGGTTTAAAGGGCTTGTTGCACATGCTAAGTGCAATCGTGAGTCCGACGAAAGTAGCTATTTAGTTTTTATTTTTATTCTTTATTTTTGCTGGAGGACTAGCAATACTTAAAGTGTGGGGGAGTTGATAGAAGTGATTTTTGGTACAAATAAACACCTTAAATTTTAATTATTAGTCTTTGAAAATATTGTTTATTTATGTAATTAATATATTTATATTGTTAATTTGTCTTTTACAGATTTTTAAAGAAAATAAAAGAAGTTACAAAAGGCCATGAAGACATGTGGATGGCATGACATAAAAGACAAAAAGATATAGGAAAGTCATGGATCAGCCATGCATGAAGCTCATGAGTAATAAAATAAAATAAAAAAAGAAGTTGAATTCTATTAGGACTTGAAGATGAAAGCATGTGAAGACAAATAATAGGTGACTTCTTTTTATTCTTGGATTCATTTATGGCAGCCTAATATCTATATCTATATATATATATATATATATGTGGCCCAAAACTCGGTTGGTCTGCTCGGAACACCACAAGTAGAGGGAGCAAGACCAGTCTTCCTTGTGTTCTACAGTAATTCAATAACAAGGGTTTCTACAGCGAATCGAGAGAGAGAGAATATTTGTGTGGCGCAAATTGGAGAAGAAGAAACTATGATCTACTTCAAGAATTTGGTTCTTCCTTTCCCTTTAATCATGAACTAAATTTTCTTTTTAGAACCTTGATGAAGCCCTAGCTTTGTAATTTTGGTTTATTTGATTTTGGGAGATTTATTATATTATTTATGTGATTACATATCTTAGGATGTTTCTTGGTTTGATATAATTAATTCTTGGTGATTGTTCTTGTAGAATAATTATTTGGGTTAATTAGTACTTTTATCCTTACTTAATTCTTGTAGTCTTATGTGTGAGAGGTATGTGAATTTTGCAAGTATATTGTGGGTTTTAAAATTAAATAGTTTATGCTACTTTTAGATGATTTATATCATAAAATTGAATAAGTCATGCTAATGGTTAGATGAGCTATATCATATATTTTAAGTACAATATATTTCTTTAGTGAATTGAATTATAGCCGAGATCACCGCATGAAGGTCTAATTTTTTTCTCCTAAATAAAATAAAATAAAATTATTGTTATATGGATTAGTGGTAGATTCAAGGTTCTAAATCATCTTTATTGGTTAATCTCTTGTTATTTTTAATTCGGTTATTTTATTTATTAGTTTTAATTAATTTACGAATAAATTTTAGATAATAAAATTTGGTTCTTTTTTAAAAATTAATTTAACAAGATAATAATTTAGTGGTTAAGCCTTTCTCTATGGTTCAACATCCTTTTACTCATCGTTTACATTGATCTTGTGTGCTTGCAAGTATTGAGTTTAAAACTTTGTTAGCAAAATCCCGACAAGGGTATCAAAGTGGGAGACTTTGTGTTGAGGAAAAATAAAGTTAGTAGACAATAACCTTCAAGAAAATTGGACGCATTTTAGGAAGGATTTTACAAGGTTATAAGGGCTCACGGGAATGGAACATATATGTTGGCAGACGGTGATGGAAGACAATTGGCTAAAACTTAGAATGATACAAATTTGCGTAAGTACTATCCATGAATAATTTATAATCAACGTATGAGGTTAGTACATTTCTTTTTGAAGTTGTTCAATTTTCTCCAAAGTTTAGATTATAAAGATATGTTTCCAATTAACGCGCAATTTTCATTAGATAATTGAGGGAAAATAAGGGTTCTTAGGCCCATACACTTAAGCTACCCAGAAGCTGATAGTGAAACAAAATTGTACAAAAGGCCAAGCAAAAGAAACCACTCGAAATCTCGATCAAAGATCCTCTTCTTCATCATATGAGTCCTCCAATTCATTTATCTCCATGAAGATAGTGGGGAGGCCATAAACCAGTCAAATTGGGGAAATGGAAAGCACATACCGAAGTCACAATATCGCAACCTTGTCTCGTAGTCCAGTGCCACAAGGTGGCAACGAAGTCTCTTGGATGATTTTGGGCTTGGCGGAAATAGAAGCGGAACACCTGCATGTGATTATAAGAAGTATAGAGGATGTATGTTAAGACATATTCTTTCTCCAAAAAATTTTAAGAGAAATGAACCCATAACTTGAGGCCGTAAAAAAGTTTATTTAGTTAATCGAGAGCACCCACATATAAATCTATAAGAGCTGGATGAACCATAAGAACTTGTCCTTCTCAGTCGCACAGCTTGAAAGCTCAGCCTAGTTTCACGATAATCCTCTTGGGATGACCAAGCCATGGGTCCCTAATACGCAAGTAATGACCCAATCGTTGCGGAGTCCCAAGGCCAATGGGTTTGCCGCAGCATAAGGGAATAGTGGTGCATTAGCCATTTTTTGGAAGCAAAGAAGAGAGTGAAGAAGGTATGAATAGAGGCTCTGAGGTTAAGGAACTTCGTACACTAAGTTCTCCATATTTATAGGAAAATTTTTTTGCCTATACAACTACCATGATTTGATGACCTTAATAAGATTGATATATCTCAAAAAATAGAAACGATGCCATTAAGGAGGTATAATCATACCTCGCCATCGTTCCAAATGCACAATGTCTCATTGATTGAAATCCTTAATTAATGCATTTCGAATACGAAGAGATGTTCGAACAGGAACAAATCCATTGGGCATTCCGTATTTCGAACAATTCATGTCATTAAATAAAGAAAGCGCATGCAAAAGTCAAAAGAGAAACGGTAACGGGGTCGCTACCCGATATGCATGCTCTGTGATTACAAAACAGATACGAGATATGAAATGTGCCAATAAAAATGGTGCCCTGGTTAGGGCATACCCGGAATAAGGAGACTGGTACGTCTTCTAAACAATGCTAGTAGTAAGTGGTTTCTCTATTTGGCCACACACATAGTATACATGCAGACAAATTGCAAAAAAAAAAAAAAAAACCCAAGGGTTCCTGACTCGAAAAGTAAGAGTATTTCACATTTATAGTCAAGAAAAAACAAATGAAAGTGCCCGAAATGCACAAAAACTGAAGTATGTGTTTAATTACAAGGGTACAACCCCTTATATTTATAAAAACTATCAAATATAAAATTTTCACCCTATGGGATGCTCCCCATCAAGATTCTCTACTTCAAGATCTCATGGCAGCTCCATTATATCATAAGGATTGAAGGTAACTAGTCAGTTCAAGGCGTCTCCAAGGACTCAAGCACTTGGGATGTAAAGGCTGATAGATCACTATCCGCAGGAGGAAAGGAAACTTCATATGGGACAAATAAGTCCTTCAAGAAGCATATGCAGTTGTGTCTCAGCCCTGGAATGAACAAACGAAATCTCGCCATTCCGGTCATCAATCTCCTTATGGCTCCCGAGACAAGGGTGACGAAATTAGGGCTTCTAGGATTAATACACTCTCACAGTTTTCGCATCCAACTCATAACCTTGGGGACGTTTTCAAGAAGTTTGACACAGGACTCCATATCACTTCCCCTATCACCAAAAGTAGCCACTGCCAGAATATATTCTGCATATGGGTAGTCTGTACGAACCTCTTACAGATACCTTGGATGAGAATAGATTCAAACACTTGGTGCCATCTATCACAAGTCCCAATAAATGATCTGCCACTGCCTAGTCAACGAGAGCTACTTGAAGATCCTTTTCTTTCTCATTTAACATAACTTTTAGAGACGGTAACTTGCGCTCCAATTCATTCAGCTCCCGTTCCTTGGCATCACAGGAAGATTCCGCTACCTAGTAGTGCTCCTCTAAGGCTGCATACTGGGACTACAAACTTTTCAACTGGGTCTCCAACTAATCGGCCTGTTGCCGCTGAGCATCACAATCCCGTGTCACCTCATTCTTAGAGGATATTAGATCCACCTTTATCTTTTTAAGCTCTCCCTCCTCTTCCTGTAGTTGAGCCATAGAGGAACTAGCATTAAAAACACTCTCGAATGTAGAATGCTTTTGACTTTTCCACCTTGCCAAAAATGTACAATAGCCGATAGTAGAGCTCCTATCTAATGGAGAACAAGCCCCATCAGCATCTGAAAAACTTTCTGCCCGTGGGGCTTATACAACACGGGAGCTTTCTTCTGATACCGTACGTATAACTGCTTCCCAGTGAAGAACTCAAGGGGTCTTCATAAACTGGCCGACTACGCTAACTGGAAATGCAATGTCTGGACGAGAAATGGTGGACGGGCTTGATAGCAGGTTGTCCACTTTTGAAATGCAACAGAAAGTGATTCAGCTTCAGCATCTGATGAAGAGAAATAGAAATCGTAACAAATCTGGTTGGAGCAGAACTATCCATGATATTCTGGGTACTGGACATCAGCTCTTGCCCATATAGGATCGATTGTCAGAAAAGGATAAGTTAGTTAGAAATCAAAATCTCTGCTAAGTCAAATAAAGGTCAAGGAATTCACCTGCATAATGGACCTAAAAAAATATTATATCAACTTAGTAAAACTACACCGAGAAGTAAAGGATGCATCCTGGGGAAGCACTATGGGGTTGAGCATCTCCAGACATATATGGGCATCGATCAGACGATCATTTACATCTACGTTCCAATCGGGGGAGAAAGGTACCTTATGCCTTCGTATCCTACTCAAGAACTGGATACTTGTTGAAGAAAGGATCGTTAACTTGAGGTGCATGACCCTTCTTAAATGGTAGATAAATGACCTTCACCTTGTTGGTATGACGAATAGAAACCCTATGCACGCTCAGCGGGACGGAGGTAGGAAAAGTGAGCTCTACCGAAGCAGCAACAGGAGGGCCCCCAAAAGCTATAATAGTAGTATTAGAACGAGGACCATCAATTTGATCAGCAGGTTAGGATTGTTGAGAAGTTGTAGATGGAGGTTGAAAGGCGAAGTATGTCTTTGCGGGTTACGATTGAGAGTCAAGCCCTCCTTCTCTTCCTCATCCTCCATGGCGGGATCACTCCCTTATAAAGAGGCACAAATATCGTCAGAATCCTCATCTTCTCATAATATTTGTTCTTGCAAATCCCTCAAGGGCTTACCTAATGAAGCAAGAGACGAGAAATATGAGTATAGAAATAACATGACAAATATGCAATGGAATGAAAATTATTTGAACCTGGTGAAATAAATTCGGTGCGCTTACGCTTTGAGTGCCGGGTAGCGGCCTAGGTAGGAGGAACATTAGCAATAGCAGCAGAGACCCCTGCGATGCATGTGCTTGATTCACTTCTGGAGTGCCAGGATTGCCGGCTACGCTTGTAGCTAAATAGCGCATGTACTCTTTACCTACAAGGAAAGAAACCTTATTTAGAATAATAAATCGAGTAACAGGCAATGAATAAGAGGGGATAAAATCCTAAGGTACTGACATAAGGTACTCCTGTCACACGACCCCCCGTACATATCGTAGCTTTCTAATAGAGCTTGCGACTAGTTCTCCCGTATATGAAGTTGGAGCGGATACTGGTCCAGAATATTGCAGTGAGGAAGCAGCTCCATATCCGATTTTATTGGGGGATTGGGAAGAGTCATACGGGGAGTCCATGAAGATTTTAGAGAACTATATGGATCACGTAAGAAGAACAAACGATCTTTCTAATCCTTTGTTTTGGAAGGCATAGACACAACCAAACTCTTGTTTGCAATACAAGCATACCAGTCGTCTTTGTTATGATGAACCCCGTAATACCGCCGGAAGAGGTCACAGCTAGTTGGGACACCCAATGCCCGATAAATAATAATAAACCCCACAAGCTACGTGGCAAACAATAGGTGTATTTGACCTAACAACAGTTTCCAAAACATAAGAACCTCTATCATCAAGGCGTGAGGGAGGAATGCTATCTTGGACTTCAGATGCTTTTCATAAACGGAATAGCATCTGGGTGGAGGAAAACATGCTCTATCTTTCGAGTTGGGCATAGCAATTCAAACTTATCGGGGATCGTATTTATCTCTCAGATTTCTTAAAGTCATGTCCATCACCGTGCTTGCACAAGCAGACACCTGAACTTGAAGGTCACTCGCCTGAACATGCTTATCGAAAACGGAAGCCACCATCTCGGGAGGAAGATGCCCATGGTTCTTTCGAGGAGAAGGGGAGGAGGGGGAAGCACCTCGACAGGAAACAATTTATACTTAACACTGGGGGAGTAGGGAGTAATAATAATATTACATGAAGGGGTTGCAGAATGGAAGTAATGCCAGAAAGAGCTGCTTGAGGAGGCCATTTTGCAAATACGGGAGAAGTGAAAACTGAGTTGGAGAAGAAGAAAAAGCAAAATCAACTTAAAATACAAACAAAACTAGAAATGAAAGTAGAAAGGAAACCCAGGGGGCACGAGATACAAAACGACAAGAAAATAGGCATCCTATGGAAGATAAAGCATCGTGTCTTAGAAGCCAAACGGCGGTCCTATCAAGAGACGTGCCTTTTTAAGTGGGGCAGAAACCCATCGGTGAAAGACCTTAATCCATGAGTCACCAAGCCCGCTAGATGCAAGTAAAAGAGAGGATCGTGGCCCATATGCAACACAAGGAGCATTCAGGGCAAATATTGGTCTATAAAAGATCCACTCTCTCCTTATTACTATTCATTGAATACCAAGCTATAAATACCCTTTATTTTTTACCTGATCACTCCTTTTGGCAATCATATTGACTTAAGTATGAGAGTGTCCTTAGAGAGCAGATCCTCATTTATCTCTAACTGCTCTGGATCTTGCAGGATATATGGCACGTGGCAGCTTGAGATTATCTTTTTTAAAAGGGGTTATGTCCAAAAATTAAAATTTGACACCTGAACTGAAATTTATATCCAATGTTGCCTCAGCATCAATATCCAACCTTATTATTCATAAGAAAAAAGTTCTTTTTTTTTTTTGGGTAGTTAAATATGAAAACTTTTTGGTATAGTTATGCATATGAAAAAAGTTTATTAAGTTGGCTGAAAAAGATCGTCTCCCAATAAAATATATGCTCTTTTACGTTAGGGGTCCAACTTATAGATGGTAAAAGCCAAACAAGTTCTTCATTTGAAGGAGGGGGTTTGAAAATGTATTGATTTCATGAGGTTTTTTTTCACCCCCGGCAAGGATATTTTTTAGGGTCAAGATATCTTCCAGGGTAATTGCTATTGAACTCATCAATGCTATATAGTATTTTACTGCTCACTGTATATTAATTCAATAATTTATGACCATCCATATTACCGTTTACATATAGTTTGTCACAAGATTTCTTGTTCGAAAAAGTTCAGCAGCAATAAGAGTAAATTAATTCATGATGACTTGCTGCTGGAAAGTAATCCATGAGAGGAGCAATATTTGATCATCATCAACAATATTTGTACAGTTGAGACTGTGTTTTAGATTATAGAGATAAGACTGTTAGTAAAAGCTGAGGCTCCTCAATAAAGGTGCTACTAGGGGTTCGGCTCCCTCGATGCACGATTTATACTTTCTTCTTTAATAAGTGTGTATATATATATATATATCTCTCTTATTTGAGGTGCTTTAAAATATGTTGGACTAATATTGAAATTAGGTGCTGCTTGGTTCAAGGAAGGAGATAGAAACACTATTTATTTTCACAATAAGACTTCAAACGGAACGCTATAAATAGCATTCTCAGCTCAGTGGGAATTCTTTTGAAGCTGACAGATGAAGAAATTGAAGTGGGAGCTGTGCAATATTTTCTGCCTAATATTCCAATAAACTTCAATTTATTTGATAAATAAAGTCCACTAGTGCGTCAATCAAACTAACAAATGGCTCAACTTTGAATATTATTTTTTTATTATATCATTTGTTTGTTTTAGGTTCACGATATTATTTTTTGTTGTTTAAAGCATGACATTGAGAAAATTTTCTATTATAGAGAAAAAGAAGATACACAGAGTAATTACTACTATTTATGGGTAATATTTAGAAGCTACGAATTGAAAAAGATTATCACCAATAATTTGAAGATTCTTGATGGGTGGCATTCAGATTTTGCTTAGAGAAGGCGAGTAAGAAAACATAAATTGGTTGTATTCTTCATAATACAAATTAGGGTAGAGGTTTGTTAGGATTTTAACTTATATTCTTATTCAATTTGATTAAGATTGGAATCTTGTGAAAGGAAGAAAGTGTTACTGTCCCGTTAATTTTTCATGAGAACTACTATTATATTATTCATTATTTATAAGGAATTTGAGTTAAGCATTATAAGGTACGTAAGATATGTGATATTTATCTAACTATAACGTATGGGTTAGTAGTCCAATTATGAGCTAGCAATTTTTGTTGAATTTCTCTATAATAGTTGTAATTTGGGTTTCGGACTTCGTAAATTTGGGAGAATTTTTTTCACATTGTAAGTTTTCAAAGTGAATTATATGTAAACTAAATTAATTGAACCGTTAAAATTTTATGTTTTCTTTATTATTTTCACATTTTTATTTCATTTAATATCATTTATTTATTTTAGATTTAACGATTAACGGTGTATACTTGCGAATTAGAAATATTTATTAATCAAATATAAGTGGATAGAAGAGCCTTGGATTATCCAAATGGTCTTGGGAATACTCTAATCTAACAAGTAAAGTTTATCTTCAATGTATGGAAAGAAAACAGTCCTATCACGTACTTCCAGACCAAACTACATAAAATAAAATAAAGGTACTATGACGTGGTAAAATATGTTTGCGTAGTCATGAACGTGCAACATTTTTCAACTTTCCTAGATTCAATCACATCAATATATATTTCATGTCCAGAGCCAATTTTTCCACGGCCAACAACAATTACTATACTTTCATACTCTTCTCATAATAATTTTATTAATATTTAAAAATGAGACTTTGTATCAATTTTTTATTCTCTTCATGTTGAAAATCGAATTTCATCTACACTTGAATGCTAATGATATTCTAATATATTTGTAGTTATCCAATTCAATGGTAACTAGTTAAATAGTTTGACGGCAAAACTAAATATACTTGGTAATGATGGTAAGTGTTTTGCAATATACCTAAATAGTTTTAATGGCATTGCGAGATATTTTCCTTAAATAAAAGCATAGATAGGCCAAAAAAGAAAATAGATAAAAAAGAATTTTCATCATCTCAACAAATATTTAAATTTTTCTTTTTTATCTTTCGAATAAAAACAAACATCTTAACTATGTCCACCAGTTAAACACTTATATAATTCTTACTACTAAAATATGGTGAGAAGAATTAATTAATTAATTAAAGAAACACATAAAATTGGTTTGGAGTGAAATTGGAATTTGAACTTCTTTTACTAACTTCTTCTTCTGACCCAGCCTTGTCGATTCTTCTAAAGGCTTCCTGTGTTGAATGATCTTCATCATCATAATCTCGAATCGGAAAAAGTTTAAGAATTTGGTAATTATTTTCCCAGCTGCTACAATTTTGGATTAATTCCATTTCATCTAATTTATTTTCATAATTAGATGAGAAAATCTTGAAATTAATACTACTAAATTTCATTTTATTTCCTGCAGATTCTTCTGAGATTAAAGACGACGCGTTATTAATATGAGGCGTCGTCATAGAAGACAATTCCATTTCCATCAGAGGATTTCCTCCACTACTTTCTTTTGCTGCTTCTGCTGTTTGACGACGCATTGATAATGATGAGCCCTCCTGCTTATAATATTATTCAAATATACAAAATCAATTAATTATATAAATTGAATTAAAAGAGAGAGCTGGCTGTACATGCATGCATTAATTCTCACTGTGCTAAAAAAAAATTCTAACACTCTCCTTTCAGAACAGGCCTAATTAAGATAGGGGAGTAGTAGCAGTAAGCAGCTCTTTTGAAATGTCAGCTCCCACCCATTGCTTTTTCTACCATGTAATGTAATGTAAAACCCTTCTTCCCCTGCCTATACAAATTTAGGGAATTGAGCCAAATATAAGGTCCTAAATAAGGGATAAAATAATAAAAAAAAAAAGAAAAAATGCAATTAGTTTTACTTAGTGAGTTTTTGCGGGAAAAAGTTATTCTGCCTTTATTTAATGAGTCACTAAAATTAGTTTAATATTAATTTCTTTATTATTATTCATAAATTAAATGCTTTTCATATTAAAATTTCAACATACGTAACCCAGAGTAATTTGTAAAAACAACCTTTTATTAGTTTACTTATTATAATTTAATCCTACATCATTTAATTTAATAATTTTGTCATATATCTTCGTCCATTTTTTATTTTCTCTTCAAATATATTTTTGTTATTTTAGTATTTATTTAGTTCCTATACAACACAATTCAGTAGTGTGGAAGGTGACAAATTCTACTATGTAAAGATTAACACACAAGAGTGATTCTAATGATTGAAATATAAATTCTGAGACTAAATGATAAAATAAAAAAATTTAAATATTAAATTGCAACAAATAATAAACTAGTTAGAAGACAGACAGTTTTTGCACTATAAATTCAATTCAAACAATTTAGGATCATCTAACGCATTATAAATATTAATGTGAGATTCAAGAAAACTCTCATTTGTTGGTAGATATATGGAAGCTCTAAAGTTTAACTTTTAGGAGATAAGAATTTATATAGAAAATTTTTAAAATGTTATATGGATGAAACTAAAGAATAAGGTCCAAAAATTTTAAAAATGAAAAAAAAATAATATTAATATTAATATTACTAAAAAAACAGACCATTGGAGACAAGCTGCAGTTTGAGGTGGTGATAAACTTCTTATTCTGTTCAGAATCCAAGTATTTCCCGTAGCAGCACAAACCTGTAAAAATTTCAGGTATAAAAAAAATCATTAATTCAACTCTAGTTTCTCCAACACTTTGATTTTGATTAATATACTCATGTTGTCTAATAAATTTCCTAATAAATTTTTGAACACATTTTTTTAATAATAATTTGTAACTAATAATCATCTTTATTTAAATCACTCAAAAAATTAAGATTAATTTAATCAATCTTTTAATTTTAAATTTGATAAAATTGATTAGATTTGACTTACAATATATTCTATTCCTCCTTTTTTTTTTTTTTTTTCTTATTACATTTTCAACATTATATTGTTTAAAAAAATATAGAATTTTAAAATTTTTTTATGAATTAAAATACATTTATTTATAAATTAAAAAAAATTAGAGTAACCTCCAAACTATTCATTTTTTTTTCATCATTATTTTCACAAATTTCCATGTGAGAAGTGTTAAAATATGTCAAAATTTATTTTTAGTGAAAGATTATAATAGAAACAATTCTTATTAAAAAAACAGAGAGTAATAAGATGAGAATATGATAAATAAATAAATAAAGAGAATATATTTTATGTATATTAACCTATGGCCAAAACACAGACCATATCATATAAAGATTTTAAGCATATATAGTAACATACCTCCCTCTTTTGTCCGTAGGGTTTCATGATCAATATTATTATATCGTATATTTTTCTCCGATAAGGATGCCGGTTGACGCCGTCGCTTCAGCCGTTCTCTGGCTTTGTGATTTTGGAACCAATAAAAAACATTCTTACCTTCAATTTTACCAAAACGACGAAGCTTTGAAGCTATAATCTGGATTTCTTCAGCAGAAGGAGTTCTTACTCCACGCTCATACATTTCTTGAAGCGCCTTTAATTGTTCCTGAGTTGGATTCCATCTCGAACTCACCAATGGATCCGCCGTTATTATTCCCTCCTCCTCCCCATCTTTCCCTAAAAAATTATATAAATAAAAAAAAACGTACAGTAACTCAAAATACATATAAAAACTCTAAAAGAGAAAATAACTAATAATTCCATTATCTCGTCAAAAAATAAAAATAAAAATGGACTGTCTAGGTTTTAATTTTATTTAAAATGTTTTTGTCCTTAAATAATTTTTGAATAGGAAAATTCATTCGACTAATATGACCCCACCCGTGATTTATATTGAATTACACTGCCCTCTTTATTGATTATATCTTTATAATTTTTTGAAATATAATTAATCTTTATTGATTATATCTTTTTAATTTGAAATATAATTAATAATTAAGATGATGCAACTACATGGTATCCATATCATAATTATTCGTTCAAATAGCGAAAAATATCCACCAGCGGCGGAATTTGGCAGAAATAAATAAATAAATCAATTTCTGCCAAATTCCGCAGTCTAAGGACAAAAAATGTTAATATTTTATGTTGATGAAGTAGTAGGCGTAAATAGTCGAAAGGTACATTTTTAGGAGAAAGAAGAATGATGATATATATGAGGCAGGCATACTTAGATATGATGGGTGATTATTATTCCTTGAAAATGTTGAAGCAGGTCTGGGGAGGAGATGCCGGCGAAGGACAGTTGATGATGATGATGATGATGATGGGGGCCGTGCGAAGACAAAATCATTCTTAATGAACTGATGCTTATTAAGCTTGCTATTATTACAATCTTCATGATAATCTAACATATTCCTTCGCATGACCTTATAATCAGATTCATAAGGCTTTGGAAGAATTTGAGTAGTAGTAGTGCCCATGCTGCAGCAGGAGCAGCAATATTCAAGGTTTTTTTGTGTGTGTGTGTTTCTCTTTCTGCCAAGATAGCTACCTACTGCACCTTTTTCTGGATAACAATGATCTTTACAAATCTTGGATTTGTAGGATTTATATAGTAGCTTGAGATGTATGCTGAATAATGGAAATCAGAAACTATGAAAGAGCCGATTTGAGGCATGCCCATAATGGTACTGTAGTACTACTATATAATACATACGAAAATTCGGTTCCTTACACCTATAAATTTCTTAATTTATATTAAGGTGCTTCACTTTACTTATTATTCTTATCTCTATAATTTGCGATATAATCAATAATAAGGCATTATGTAATTTAATGCAAACCGAAAATTTATAGATCGAGACATGTACCTGATATATTATAAATTTTTTCTATAACAAGTCGATAAAGAAAATTTACGTTATGAATATAGGTCCATAAGTAGGAATGTAGGCTCATTAGATTTGTGTACCACATTTGACCACTTTTTAAAAAACAATCACTAAAGTGACTGGAATTTTTTTGTTTTTAATGGGCCATAACACACGTGTGTGCGTTATCTATGATGATAACGCATATCACTAATTAAATTACACGATAATGATGTGACAGCAAACGTGGAAGGGCGGTCTTCAGGTGGATGATAACGCATATGATGTTTGTGTTATCAGTTAGAATACTGCACACACAAAATGAGTTATTCTTATCGATAACGCACATATTATATGCATTATCAACACTATAAGCCTTATACCCGAAACCTTGGCTGCCGTCTTCATTTTTTTCTTCTCTTCTCCAAAATCCCCCTGCTGCTTCTTCTGTTTTTCCTCCTCCGCCTTCTTCTTCTTACTTTCCTTCTCTTCTTCTCTTCCTCTTCTCCTTCCTTCCTTCTTTCTCTTCTTTTATTTCTTGTCATTCTTGTTCTTCTTGTGGAGACAATGCCGAACATTTGTAAATCCGTAGAGTACGAAGGTTGTTGGGTTTTGGGGTGGCGAACAATAGAGAAAGCTCCACCGAATAATACCATTTGATTTTAATTTATTATGACATTCAGTAAATTTCTTATTGTCTTATATTGTTTTTAATATTTTTGCACTGTGTTGATTTCTAAGATTGTTTGTAGGAAAATTGTTGTTTATTGTGATTTGTGAACATTTTTTATGAATTTTATCTGGGTTATTTCTCAATTTTTTGTAATTTATTTTTCTAAATGTAGGTTTTCTGATTATTTTCAAGCTTGTTGTTACTGATAGATTTGTGCATATTTGACTATTTTAATAAAATAGTTGTGTTTTTTTATTGAAAAATGTGATTTGATGAAATAGGTGACACTTAATTTAGCTCACAAGTTTGCTATTAAGATGATATAAGTTATATAATGTATTTTATTCTTATCATAGACCGTAATTGTTTATTTTTCGTGAAAATTTATGAGCATTTATATTATTCTATTAATTTTATATAAATGTATATTTCAAGAAGATTGTTTTATTTCGATTTTTTTGTTACAAAAAAGATGAGAATATAATCTTCTCTAAAACCCTAACATTGAAACCTAAACCCTAAAATCCTAACATTGAAAACCTAAACCATAAACCTTAGAAAATGTGTAATAATACTTCACTTTAAATATTTTACTAT
Source organism: Catharanthus roseus (assembly GCA_028651295.1). Lineage (NCBI taxonomy): Eukaryota > Viridiplantae > Streptophyta > Magnoliopsida > Gentianales > Apocynaceae > Catharanthus > Catharanthus roseus. The sequence goes on along the minus strand of JAPQWS010000153.1, from coordinate 3,179,263 downwards.
AAATTCTAAACTCGTAAAGACTTAGAAAGTGTACAATACTATACCTAAAACCCTAAAACCCTACTCTAAATCCTAACATTGATCCAATAAACCCTAAAACCCTAACATTGAAATCCTAAACCTAAACCCTAAACCCTAACCTTGATCCAGTAAACACTAAACCCTAATCTTGAAACCCTAAAACCCTAACATTGAACCCTAAAATCTAAACCCTAAAACCCTAAACCATAAACCTTAGAAAGTGTATAATAGTACTTTACTTTAAATTCTAAATCCGTAAAGATTTAAATTTAGAAAGTGTAAAACCCTAAACCCTAAAACCCTAACATTGAAACCTTAAACCTTAACCTTTATCTACTAAACCCTAAACCCTAACCTTGGAACCCTAAAACCTTAAAATCATAACATTGAAACCCTAAACCATAAACCTTATAAAGTGTGTAATAGTACTTTACTTTAAGTATTTTACTTTAAATTCTAAACCTGTAAAGATATAAATTTAGAAAGTATATAATACAAGACTTAAAACTCTAAAACCTTGTGATATAATATAGATGGAGGAAGTCCCAGCATATATGCATCCGGGTCTCATAGTCCCTGATGTATTGACGAGGTAGCATGAGCATAGGTCTGGGTTTATATGGAGTGGGGATCATAAGACATGTGTTACTGATCTTTAGTGTTTTTGGTTGTAATCTGTTTCAGGCTTACAATACGGCTCCTCGTAGATTGATTGATATAATTGATAAGACAGGGTTAGGGGAAGTTTTAAAATGTAGTTACATAGGTCTCGACCACACACTTATTATTGCTTTAGTTGAGCGATAGAGACTTGAGACCTACACATTCCACATGACTTGTGATGAGGTGACAGTCATTTTACTGGATGTGCATGCCTTATGAGGTTTACGGATAGCGAGGTTGTCTGTTACAGGTCTAGTTAGAGTGTACATCAAAAGCATTATTGGATTGATATGATTGAGAGACTTATTGGTATTCAGCTATCTCTTACTTACTTTTTCGAATATAAGGTTAAGAAAAAACCTTTTGAGGCTTAGATTTTGAGAGAGTTCACCAGATCAAAGACTTATGATGACCTTATCATGCATGCCCAGGGATTTATTTCTTACTTCTTGGAGGTCATATGCTCCCTCATATGTCGGGCAGCTAGATTCAAGTACGATACATCCGTTTGTTAGAGGATTTTGATGTCATCGACACTTACAGATGGGGAAATTGTGTATTAGGATTTTGTATAGGTGCCTATGCGAGGCAGCTTTAGGGGCTGCACAACAGATAGGGGGAGCCCTGGTATTACTTCAGACTTGGGCTTGGTCGTATATTCTTGTATTACGTCCTCAGTTAGATCAGCATGTAGAACTCGACTGTCTTGCTCCACTTGGTGCTATGTGGTGCACATCATTTGATGACCTTATCAAATGGGGTCGACAGACGGATGATGGTAATAAAATATTTATTTATCTTTTACTGTATGTTATTTCTTTATAATTCTTTTCTAACTATTTTTTTTAGACATCCATGCTGTAAGAAGTAGACGACATGACTACAGGGGTGTTGGAGAGATCACCATCATCTCCGACTCAGTATATAGTATAATGAGGAAAGTCCAGACCATCATCCGTCAATGAATGGTGGTACGTTGGGTTGCACCCCCTCTCAGCATTATATTTAACAGAGATTTGTTGTATGGTCATCGCGTCGTCGTCCTCGGGAACATGTACCTGAACGTGGTGCTCTTGGAGTAAAGAGGGTCACTCGTAGATTACCCAGTGGCGAGGCCCGTATAGGATGCACTCTTGCACCTCCATATTTGGGCGGACGAGGACATGGAGGAGAGAGAGGAGAAGGATCTGGCAGACGGGAACGTGGAGATCCAGGCTCATAAGTTCTACCTGACCCATTTACCAGCCCAGACCTAGATGCTCTGACATTTAGTTTGGGTTTGATGTTATTTGCTCTGTCACATCCTAGTGGAGCAGGCATATCATATGTCCCACCTGACCTATTTGACAGCCTAGACGTAGATTACATTTAGCCACCTCTGAGTACAGGAGGTACGTCATATGCCCTCCACCTCCGAGTGCAGTAGGGTTATCATTTGATGTACCTCTACCTCTAGGTATAGCAAGTTCATCTGTACCTCATATACCTATATCCCGTACATCTTCTTCCGGCTCAGATGAGCATGATGATAGTCTATAGGATGACGTTACACCAGCACAACAACTTGGCTTTTTGGACATCGTATTAGGAGTAAGACTACTAGATTTATTCCATTTAATTCTCGTTAGAGTTTTGAGTTTAGATTACTATTTATGATGCTTTATTACATTTTGTATATTATTTCTTTAAATTATTTCTTTTATATTATTAGGGTTTACATTTTGTATATTATTTCTTTAAATTATTTCCTTTATATTATTTACCATCAAATCATTCAACAATATAATATGAACACTTTATTGGACGAAATAAATGTTTTTCCAACAAACCCATGTGACACATTTAATCATATGAAATGACAACTCTAAATAGTGGACGGATATGAATATTTTTCCAACAAACCTATGTGACGCCTTTAATCACATGAAATGAAAACTCTCAATAATAGACGACTGTGAATTCTTTTCTGACAACCCCATGTGACGCTTAATCATATGCCACTTCTAACTCTCAATAATGGACAGATGGTGATGCTTTATATGTCTATATATATGGATTGCCCTTCCACCCAATTTCTCATTCCACAACAAATTGAAGCATTTTCCTTCTTTCTATTTTCGAAACTTTTAATACCTTTCCTTGATTCATTACAAATAATGAACATGGATACCACTCATCTTGTTAGAGTTGCATTATTTTGGGATTCGGAGCATGCCAAAGATGCATATGGTCCTTATTTCACCGGGGTAGCAAAGAGAACATGGACTTTTACTCGAATGGTGGCACTTGATCAACTTGTCAGAAAAATACTTAAGCATCAAATCATGGATCCAAATCAGTGACGTGTTCAAAGGACAATGAGGGTGCCTTCCTTCTATGAAGAGTATCAAATGTTTAATTTTACTTTGTACAATATGAACAATGATGATGAGATGTGTTATCTTAGACTATTAGACCTGATATATTAAAGGAAAGGATTCACGTACTTTTTGAATTTGAACCGATCCAATCATAGACATTTTTCAGATGTCCAGCCTATTTATGTATATTCAAACATTCGTCAACATGTCATGACAATAACATATATGGGTTCTAATGAACCGTCAATGCTGTACCCAGACATAGAAGAAGATGATGAGGATGATGACGATGCTGATCAAGATTATGACGTATCAAGTGCATCTGACAACAACAATGGTGATAATGATGAGAAAGATGACAATAGTACTGTTGTAAACCGTCTATCTTCAACTACAGTGAATTAATGGCAAAGTAGTCAATGGTTCAGTAACGCTTCGTATGATTATACATCATCTGGAGCATTTCTAGATACGGGCTAGGGAGAATAGATAGATGACATCATCGCATCAGGCACTATTAGATTGCTGGATTAGAATGATGCAATGACTGATCATCAATTAGGAATGAGGTTTGTGGACAAAATCAAGTAATTAGTGCAGTTCAAAAGTATTCTATTTAGATAGGACGAGAGTTTAGAGTTGTTAAAAGTAAGAGCGATCAACGGAAAGCGAAATGTTATCATCATAACGACTCTAATTATTGTTCATGATATATTCGAATAAAGAAGAAAGAAACTCATGGTCATTTTGAAATAGCGAGATTCACCAAGGAGCACACATGCCTTGTTCAGGTTCATCAAAACAAGCATCCAAATATGGCTTTAAAATTTATTTCAAAACTAATATCGCATCTTATTGCCGACGATCCCGAGATCCTTATCTCGAACGTCATCCAAAAAGTCCAAGAAGTCTACGTATTACTTCAGACGGGTTTTATATACAAGAGGGCATGATATGCTCGAAAATTTGTGGTAGAAAAGGTATTTGGTAGCTGGGAGATAGTTTTTTCAATTCTACCTAAATATCTCCAAATAATGAAAGATTCAAACCCGGGAACTGTGTACGAGTTCTTTCATCACATAACAAGCATTTTCCCGAACTATATTTTCAAATTTTCTTTTTGGTATTTCAAGCCTTGTACAAATGGATTTCAAAATTGTCGGCCAGCGATTTCTATGGATGGCACTCATATCGGGAACCATATAAGGGCGTACTATTAATTGCAAGCATATGAGATGTGAATAAGTATTTGTACCCCCTTGCATTTGCAATCGTTGATAAAGAGTCCTCCGAAAGTTGGAATTGGTTACTCAAACTTCTACAACAAAATGTTGTCAAGGATCAACATGTCTGTTTAATATCCGATCGCCACAAAGGGATTTTATCTGCTACATGAAGCAAAGCTCTGTGTCAACCTCTATTTGCGGTGCATTGGTTTTGTCTACGCCATATTCGGGAAAATTTTACCAAGACCTTTAAGAATAGAGAATTAAAAAGTTTAATGTGGCAGGCCGGAATCGAAGCTTAGCAATGGAAATTTGAACGTGTCAAGAGTGAAATTAAAAAAAGAAATGGAGAAATGAACACTCCTGCATGATGGTGGGCACAAGCATGAAGTGATGACAACCAACATTTCAGAAGCACTTTACAGTGTCTTGAAAAAAGCTAGGGTCTTATCTTTAAAAGCCCTAGTTGAATTAATATTCAACAAACTTGTTAAGTACTTCAACCAACACCGTCAAGAGGCCCAAAACTGTGTGCATCTATTTCCAACAAGAGTTTTTTTGACAAGTTTTTTCGGCTTGAATTGAAATCAAGAGATCACATAGTTATATCGTATAACCACGAGAAGGTATTAACATTGTTAAATCTCTGATACGGCTTGATGGTAGCGGCAACAACGTTTACACTTTAAAAAGGAATGAAAAATCGTGCAATTGAGGTGAATGACAAAAATATACATTGTCTTGTTCTCATGCTCTTGCAGTCTGTAAAGATAATGGTACAAGACCAGATATTTATGTGTCAGACATATATTCGCGTGAAACTTACAAACGAATACACGAATCCAATTTTTATCCGGTTGGGCCTGAGGACTTTTGGAGAGATGCTCCTTACAATTTAACATTCTATCTCCCAAATATGAATAATCAACGTGGTAAAAAATATGGTACAAGATTTCGGAGGAGAAATTGATTATCGAAATCTAGACTCTCCCTTAAGATGTAGGAGATGCCGAATGCCCGAACTTAATATAAAAAATTGTAATTAACTCCAATTCAAGCAATGTATAATTTTTTTTCCGAAGTGTTGTAATATTTTAGGGTTTCTATTAATGATATTTCTTCTTTAAATTTCTTCTAATTATTTTTTTTATAAATCTTTTACTTAAAGCAACTAGAAATTATTATAGTAAAATTTACAGCAAGTAACAAAAATATAAAATACTTTAAATCACTTATTCGTACTTTTTTTAAATAAAATTTTCCTTTTTAAAATAGTTATATTATTATCATAAAATAGACATCAAATTACATAAATAAAAGAACTGTCTTTTAAAAAAAAAAAAAGAATTATAAGTTTTGTCCCAAAAAAAAAACAAATTACAAGATTTGCAAAAATAAAAAAAATAAAAAATGATGTGGTAGATAACACAGTAGATGTGTTATCAACTAGAATAATGCACTTCATGTGTACATTATCTGTCACATCGAATAATTAGGGGTTTGAAATTTCTGTTTAGTGATAACGCACACACTATGTGCGTTATCTTTGCCAATATCTAGTAAAAACAATTTATGGCCATTTTAATAATTTTTTAAAAATTTGGCCAAATATAAATAAAAAAACGATTTGTGCTCGTTCAATTTGTTTTTGTTTTTACTTTTTCCTCTTATCACAAACAAGAAATCTTAAAAAGAAGCATCGTTAAAGTGGTACAATTTGTTTTAGCATAGCTAGACTGATTCATTTATACCACCTTCATTAATGTGAATACATATATATATATATATGATTTTCTATGAAAAACAATTAAAGAAGAGGTCGAATTCACTTTTTTTTTTTTTTGTATTCATTAATTATACACAACATTAACAAGAATGCAATAGTATAAATGTGCGAAAATAGGACAAGTAAAAAGAAATAAATAGAGTATTGAGCCACACACTTAAATTAACTAGTTAATACCTTAAATTCCTTTTCTTTCATAGGAACAAGTATTATGTTTCATCACCTGATAACGTGACTTAATATAATTTAAGAAATTTATTTTTTTATTTATGATCAGCTTATAAAATAATTATTTGTCAAGAAGAATAGTTGATGTTCACCATTAATTTATCATCAAAGTTTAAATCATCTCCTCTGACATGAGTTTATCGCGTAAAGTTTATCGAGGGAGTGTGATTTATGTTTTGGCATGAAGTGGACTATATAAGGGGTGGTGTGGTTATCAGTTGTCTAATAACAGAAAGGGATAGTATATGCAACATAGAGAATTCTGCAGGCCCAAGATAAGATTAAAACAGTACGCAGAGCAGCTGCTGCTGAGTCTGAGACAACATATATATGCAACATCTTGAAAAATGGGAGATAGAGACTTATCGAACAATGACAAAAGGATGGGAATGGGATAGGTGTGGTGTGGAAGAAAAAGGGAAGTGAAGGTATAGTAAGTAATAAAGTAAAGTACTGAAGAATGGCTTATGAGATTGAGAGGCAGTAAGTTGACCATACCATAGGGTGTACTACTGAGAGAGAGAGAGAGAGAGAGAGAGAGAGAGAGAGAGAGAGAGAGAGAGAGAGGGACAAAGCAATGCATTTAGGGAGAATTCAAAGTATGAAATTCTGGGAGATTTTTGGGACAAGTGAACACCAAAAGCGACATTTCAATGATGACTAGCCTCATAACATATCATAAGACTCAATATATTCTTTTTTTTTTTTAAAAGAAAGACTACATGCCCAAAAAAATAAAAATAAAAAATAAAAAACTTCAATATAGAACAAATCCTCTGTAATATCTTGTCTGTAATATCTTGTCTATGTAATAATCTATTTGGATTAGAAATGAAAGTAAAAATGATTATATTTTTTTTCAATTTTTGTAAAAGATAAATTTTGTGTGAGAGAAGGTGTGGGTAGGTAGTGGGTCCAATGTAAAAAAAAAAAAAAAAAAACAGAACTAGATTTTTAAATATAATCTAAATGCACGTGTTTAAAAATATTTTTAATGTAGTTTTTTAAAATAAACCATTACCTATAAAGGATACATTTACTAAATAGTTTTTTAGCTCTCTTTAGCTTAACACGCTGAAACTGTCAAAGTCTCCTTTTCGCCATTCACTTTAATTATTCAAATATTTTTATAAAGAGTGAAGTGAATGCATAAGTGTTGTTGACTATATTTTATCAAGTGAGACGTAACTTAGTACACTAGGATATATCTGTTCCCAGATATAGGCGCTATATAACTTTTGTTAGATGCTTTAAAAATTCTTCTATGCATACTTTTCACACAATATGCTACCTCAATTTACACTTTAAACGTTTAAATGGAGGGGTTTTTAATCACTTTTGTCGTACATGCTGATTTAATACAATGCACTATTTATACTTTTTACTTTAAAAAAATTAATAAAAAATAAATCTTAAAAAGAAAAAGATAAATTTTAAAAAAAAGTATTGTAAAATAAAATATTATATGAGATATTACAGATAATGCTATATACTATTCTAGGTGATGTATAAGTACATAACATTCTATGCATACTAACAAATGATGCAGCAATTGCTTTCTCTTTTAGAAAGACAGAAAAACATTAGAGAAAACACTGATCTTTTTTCCTTTTGGTCATTCTTCTTCATTTTATAGTTCGTCTGTCTGTCTTGTACTTTTCACCCTTCTTCTTCTTCTTCTTCTAATCTCTCTCTCTCTCTCTCTCTCTCTCTCTCTCTCTCTCTCTCTCTCTCTCTCTCTCTCTCTCTCTCTCTCTCTCTCCCTTGATTACTCAACAACCCTTCTCCTTCCTTCCTTCCTCTTGCCTTATTTTCTTTCTTTTTTCAAAATATTTTTCGGGTGTTTCAACTTATAATTCATCTAATTAAGGGAGTTTCCTTTTCGCTACAAACAATTCAAATATTATTCTTTTTCTTTCTACAGAAAAACCAAAAGAGTAGCAAACTATTACTTTTTTACATTATTTCTTGTCACAATTTTAAGAAGGTTAAGAATTATTATTCTTTGTATCAAAAGTGAAATTCTCCACTATTAGAGCACATATCAAACTACTGGATACCCAAATGGAGAATGTAAATTATTGTGATCTAATGGTTCTGTTGACTGGAAGTACAGGATCAGGTGGGCACGATGAAGCACCTCTTATATTGGAGAAGTTGAAATTCCTACACTGCCGCTGCTAGAAGTCGAACATTGGCTCTTGATACCAACTCTACAGTCCCAAAACTGGTGGAGCTACGTCCGTATAGGCTTAAGAATTATTATTCTAAAGACACTTTAGGTGGGCGTGAGTAGAAATCACCTTTGCCCTTTAGGCAAGAGGTTTGGATTCAAATCTCAACCTTGTGAATGGAGAATGCTTAGTTGGAACTTAAAGGTGCAACCGACTTGAATCGAGTCAAGTTTTGACTTAATTGAGTGGATTTATATTTTTTTTGAGTTTGAGTTCGAGTCGAGTATCACCGAGTCCACTTTTTTATGTTTCGTCTCGTATATAGTGTTTAATTCATTATAACATACACTTTTGTAAAAAAAATATGTGAATGAATTTTTTTAAAAATATTTTGATATCATTATGAAATAAAAGCATACAACACTAACTAATTGAAAATATAAGAAGAAAATAAAAATAAGTAAATTTAATTATACATTTTCATATAAATTTGAGTTTTATAAGAAAGGAATTAATATAAATCTATTAATTGAATTGCAACTTTTGTTTATGTTTATATTATATACTACTCAAATTTGAATCGATACTTCCATAAATTTTCATTACTCAATTTAAAAGTTAATATTATAAAATAAATATATAAAAACATTATATATATGTTTGTTGAGATTTTTCGTTGGCTTTCGGGTCGAGCTTTAAAAAATTTAAACTAGACTTATTATATTACTTGAGCTCAAGCGGAGATCAATCCACTTGAAATTGAGTCGAGCATTGATTGAATTTTTTACCACCAAAACAGATTAGTGTCCCTGTAGGTGTAGAATACTTGGGAAACCAAAAATAAGAATATTGTTCCAGAAATATATATATATATATATATATAATGTAAAGAAGATGTTTTTGAGTCGAAAGCTCTTTTAATTCTCAACACCTCCAAGCTAATTTATTTAAGATATTTTGATTGGTTGAGAAGAATTTTAGCTTATTAAGTTAACTTTTAAATCTTAAATATTTAATTTGAAATTTTATAAAGATTAAGATGATCATCGCAACTTAATTCCAGAATTGGAGATAGATAATAAAGATTTTAAAAAATCTGGAGAAAACTCTATCTGATTTGTTTGAATTCAAAATATCATGATAATCGAGAATTTTAAAATTTGACAACTTTAGTTATTTGGGTAAAACAATAAACTTATGGAAATTAAATATATTTTTCACAATTGTTTTTTATTACAGATATATCTTTTCAGATTTGATTTGTTTGAGGATTATTATACAACGGACCTGAGTACATCTAGTCAAGTATACCCAATTAGTAGAATAGTTTTGATTAGATTTTATAATTTGAAATTCTATACTTTCACTCCACTTCTTACGTACTTCTTTCTTCTTAAAATACTAAATTGGAAAGTAGAATATTTCCGAGTTGGAGGCATTTTCATTTCATCTTCAACCATAATGATCCACTCTTGAACTCATCCCCACTTTTGGAGTCCATCAAAATTACTTCATTCTTGATTTTTTTATCCATGGGGAAGAAATCAAAAGGTTTACCTCAACTAAATTCCATTTCGCATAACTGAAATTTACAGATGCCGGTGAACAGACAATAAGTCCTCTCTTGTTCAGATTTACTTAAAAGACCATATAAATTAGTACTTAAGCAATTTGTGCAGTGTGACTAACTTTGTTGTGTGGGGAGTAGTGTGACACAAGTGTGAATGGCAACAAATAACACAAACACACAAGACACAGTAGCTGGTAACGCAGTTCGACCAAGCCTACCTCTACAGGGCCATACCCAGAAAGTAATCCACTAAAACTATCAACACAGTATAAGAAAACTCCTAACTCTTTCACACATCTAGAGATTCCCCAGTGGAATCAGTGCAAACTCTCTTTGCACACTGCATAGTTGAATCCCTCTAACTCTTCAGGGCTCTCCCTTGGTGTGTAGCTACATGGACTCGAACTGCCTTCAATCCTTAATGCTGTTGAAACACAGTACAACTAAAATCCATTCAACGCTTCGAGGCTCTCCAATGGAACAAGTTGTTTGACCTTGAATCCCTTCAAGTCTTCAACTCCGTTGAACAGCAGCACAACTTCTATACATTGAATTATGAATGATGAACAATAAGCATCAATGGAGAATCACAGTATTTGATGTTAATGACTACACAAACTCAACCACTATGAACCGCCTTCTTCTCTCTATGTCTTCGAAGAATTGCAGTACAGCTGATACCTCAACTTTCCATTATATTTCTTTATTTATTGATGTTGAGATTCATAAGTCAGTCTTTATTTCCTAAAGCTTTTGAACCAAGGATTTGGTTTCCAAATCCCACTACTCATTTTGATTCCCCGCAAATCCTATTTCCCTTTAGGATCCTGGCCTTTCTTTATGCTTTCAACTTCCCTTAACCAGACTTCCATATCACAGCTCATAGTCCCAGATTTTTAGGGATTTATCAAGTTTCCTAAAACTATGCCAACACATGGTGCTGCTGCAACACTGTAGTTTTTGTACCGCCACATGATTCACCTGTGTGATCACACTCAAGGTGTGAGACAGGTTTCTACAAACTCCCCCTTTGGCATTATTTTAGATCAAACACCAATCAGCTTGATAGATGGTCATGCTTCAAAAGAGCCACAATGCACATTATAAGCATGAATATCACGTACTAAGTAAAATGTTTATGTCCTAGGTTCTGGTGGCACACAGGCAAAACAAATAGCTCAAAGACCACCATATATAACAACAAAAAAAATATCCCAAGGCCATACAGGCCACTAAAAGAAGAATTTAAAGTATTCAGTTTAAGACCACACTCGACCACCCATAGACCACACAGGGTCAAAGAGTTTCATTTTAAAACAAATTGCAGCCACTAGGAATCCCCCTTTTGATGTGAAAGAATGCTCAGGGGAGCGTTGATAAAGTCCGTTTTTGGTAAAAATAAGCACCTTAAGTTTTAATTATTAGCCATTAAAAATATTTTATAATTATTTAATTTATTTTATTTTGGTGATAAATAGAAAGAAGCCCACAGTCAAGAAGGGCAGCCCACAAGCAAGCCCAAGATTGGAATTGGGCTGCCACAAAGGAGAGAAAAAGAAGAAGAAATTGAAGAGGACAAAGAATCACAATAGAAATAAGAAAGGGAATTATAATAGGAAGAGGAGAGGAGAGCTGCTGGGCAACTTTAGAAGGAAGGGAAATTAGAAGCAGCTAAACGAGAGCCGCAGGAATCATTGAAAAGAGCTACGCAAGCAGCAGAATAAAATAGCGGGAAGAAGAAAAAAAATAGAAAAGATAAAAAGAGAGCTGAGAGCCACGGAAGGAAGGACACCACAAAAAAGGCTGCGGCAGAAACCAAAGCAAGTGAATCAGTAGGAAGCTGTAGCAGAAATTGAGGCAGAAACTCCAAGCAGCTGCTGAATCAGTAGCAGAAGCAGCCGGGCAGAAACTGCTGTGCACAGCAGCTGAAGAAACGAAAGCAGCAGTAGTAGCTGCAATTGGAGAAGACGCAGTAGCAGAAATTGAAGACGTGGCAGAAAAATTCAAAAGGGAGAAAGCCATGATCTTCTAAAATAAATTGGTTCCTTCTTTCCCTTTAACCATAAACTAATTTTCTTCTTAGAATATTGATGAACCCTAGCCATGTGACTTTGGTTTATTTTATTTTGGGTGATTTATTATATTATTTATGTGATTATATATCTTTGGATGTTTCTTGGTTTGATGCAATTAATTCTTTGTGATTGTTCTTGTAGAATAATTATTTGGTTTAGTTGATATTTTTTATCCATGCTTAATTCTTGTAGTCTTGAGTATGAGAAATATGTGATTTTTGCTAGTATATTGTGGATTTTAGAATTGAATAGTTCATGCTAATTTTAGATGATTTATGTCATAGAATTGAATAAGTCATGCTAATAGTTAAATGGGTTATGTCTGCATTTAACAGAATATATTTTTTTAGTGAATCGAAGCTTGTAGCCTAGATCACCACATAAAGGTATAATCTTTTCTCCTAAGTAAAATTGAATCATTGTTATATAGGTTAGTGATGGATTCAAGATTCTAAATCATCTCTTTGGTTAAGCTGTTGTTGTTTTTCATTTAGTTATTTTATTTATTAGTTTTATTTTATTTAGGAATAGTTTTTAGATAATATAATTTGATTTTTCTTTTTATAAAATTAATTTAGGAAGATAATAATTTAAGTAGATAAGCCTTTCTCTATGGTTCGATACCCAGATCTTCTGTATTACATTGATATTGTGCACTTGCAAGTATTGGGTTTAAAACTTTGGTATAAAAATTTTAGATCAAGTTTTTGGCGCCGTTGCCGAGGGAAGGTTAAATTAATTACTTGTGTTATTGTCTTCTAAATTTGTTAGTACTTTTATTTGATTTATTGTTTTTATTCTTAAAAAAAGATTTGATTGTTCTTTTAGTTGTCTTCACCATTTTTTTAATTTTTTTTAATTTTAATTTTATTTTCTTTCTTTTATTTGATTGTTAATGCATGGTCGTCATTCGCTCTCTGTTGATTTAAAAGAATTTGACCGTGAGATAGAGCGTACGCTTAAGGCACTTGGAGCCCAGAGGAAAATCACTAACACTTGTGAGGATAACATGGCTGAAAATTCATGAGCATTAAAGTATTTTACTCTGAACACTTATAACTCACCAATAGGTAATAAATTACTTGAAATTGAGGCTAATCACTTCGAAATTAAAGCTTCTATTGTTCACATGCTACCATCTTTTTATGGGCTTGATTTCGAAAATACTTATAGGCATATTGATGCGTTTTTAGAAATTTGCTCAACTTTTAAATTGCCTAATGTTAGTGATGATGCTATTAGATTGTGCCTTTTTCCTTTTCTTTGAAGGATAAGGCTAAACATTGGTTACATACACGTGAGAGAATAGGTACATGGGCTGAGATGTCTACGGAATTTCTAAAAAAATACTTTCCTATGGGTAGAATTACAAGGTTAAGGAGAGAAATAACTACTTTTTCCCAAAAAAATAGTGAACAATTCCATGAGAGTTGGGAGGGATTTAAAGAACTTCTTCATAGTTGCACTCAACATGAAGTCCCTAAATGACAACAAATATAAAGTTTTTATTCAGGACTAGATGAGAGAAATCGCCAAATGGTTGATTCCTCTTGTGATGGTACCTTTCTTCATAAAACTGCAGATGAAGCGTGGGATTTATTTAAAAATTTGAGTGATAATTCACAACAACACGCCACCTCCTCACGTATAGGCACATCAAGACAAATAGGAAATAGAGTAGGAATGTATGAAGTTTCTCAAAATGTTGATCTTTCTTTGAAATTTGATGCCTTATCTAAAAAGTTTGATTAATTGCTAGCTTTGAATACATTGCCTACTAATGCTCCTAATGTGCAAGGTGTTTGTGCAATTTGCTCTAGTCCTTCTCATGCTATCTATAACTGTTTTAGTACTTCACTATTTCCAGAATTCGTGCAGGAATAAGTCAATGCAATTCAAGAATTTCATAGGTAGAACGACCCATATTCAAATATATACATTCCAAGTTGGAGAAATCATCCTAATTTCTCCTGGAGGCAACAAGGAGGGAAAATTCAATTGTGCCAACAACAATATCAATAAAACAAACAATCTGGTATGACTGCTTCCTCTGGTTTTTAATCTCAAAGGTATGTACCTCCTCACCCTTCTCAAAATGGAAACTTTAGTTTTGAAGAAAAAGTGTTATCTGCTTTGAAAGATTTGGAATCTATGACACAAATTCTAGACTCACACACTCGATCTATTGCTAATTTAGAAACTCAAATAGGGCAACTAGCTAGTGCAATAAGTAGAAGAGATGAGGGTAAGCTTCCTAGTCATCCAATAGAGAATCCTAGAGCTAATTATCATGAGCAAGTTAAAGTTGTAATTACTCTTAGAAATTTGGTAGATAATAAAGTAGGGAACCTCTTAAAGATGGTAAGTTAAATGGAAAAGAAACCGAGGGAATTGATATGGGGATTAAATTTGAAAGGAAAATAGAAAAGGAACTAGCTTCTTCCTCTAATTCTAAGACTCTAGAATCACCTCCTATGACTTCATATAAGCCAAAGGTTCCTTATCCACAAGCTTTATTGCCACCCCCACATCTTAAAAAAGATAATAAAAGGGAAGATATTTTAGAAGCTCTCAAACAAGTAAAAATTAATCTTCCACTTCTAGAGGTTATTAAGCAAGCCATCATATGCAAAATTTCTTAAAGACATGTGTACTTTTAAAAGAAAACCTAAAAGCAATGTTTCAAAGAAAATCTTCTAACTGAATAGGTGAGCTCCATTCTGCAATATAACACTCCACCTAAATATAAAGATCCTGGTGTCCCTACTATCTCATGTCTTATTGGTAATCATAAAATAGATAGGGCGCTCCTAGATTTAGGTTCTAGTTTTAATTTGCTTCCATACTTTGTTTATGAAGAGTTAGGATTGGGAGAATTGCAACCAGTTGAAATGACCTACGATTAGCTGATAGGTCTATCAATTTACCTAGAGGGAGGATAGATGATGTTCTAGTTCAAATTGATAAAGGTATCTTCCCTATAGACTTTGTAGTCCTAGATATGGAACCTGGTAGATCTTCTCAGAATCATATCCCCATTATTCTAGGCCGTCCTTTCTTGGCTACTACTAATACCACTATTAATTGTAGAACTGGGGTCATGGATGTCTCTGTGATGAATATTAGGGTTAGATTAAATATCTTTAAAACTTCTTCACAACCTTCTATAGGAGATAATCCTGGTTGCTATTTGGTAGATACAAATGATAAATTAATTGAAGAAACTCTATCTATAATATGTTCAAAAGAATATACTTTTATTGAGAAAGAAAACCTAACATGCACTGAGGATATTAATTCTAATCTTGCCTGCATTGCCCCACCAGAAAACTATTCTTGGATTGTGAATCATGAGCTTAATATGAGATAAATAGATCACGGTTGAAAGGAAAATATTTAGGGAGTCTGGCTGATGACTTTAAATTTATCGCTTTTGGAAGGTAACCCAAATTTTATTTTTTTTAAATTTATTTTTATATATTTTTATTTATTTATTTATTTATTTTATCTCATTTTTTTGGTAGAAAGGTATGAAGTGCTTGTTTTGTAGGGTAATCAGACAATATATCATGGAGGCTACATAGATGGTTCATTACTCTTCTGAACATGCATTAATATTGTCTTTTTTACCAGGCTGTACTGTTCTTTTCTTTGTCTCTTCTCTACTCTTGGTATTCTTTCATCACATTGTGGACAATGTAGGGTCTAGGTGTGGGGGAGAGGATGTTTTTATTCTAGTGTCAATTAATTTTTTTCGTTTTTCTCGTTTTTTTTTTGGGTTCAATTTTTGTTGATTTTTTATTTTATTTTATTATTTTTTACATTATTTTGAAGGAAAAAAAACCAAAAATATTTTTTCACTTAAAGAATAGTTCTTTTTGAGTTCCTTTAAAAATGTCTTGAATAAGTTGAGAAAAGTACTTGTTTTCTTGTTTTTAATTAGAGTGACAGACTTATGTTCTATATCTGTTATAAATCTTGCATGACTTACACTTGAGCACATGGGTCATTATTAGTTTTTGATAAATCCTTTACATTATTTTTGAGCTATATAAAGTCGATGAATCTTTTCCCTACATTCTAAAACTTACTTAAGTATCTCTTGAGGTGAAATAGAAGGGTTTTTCTAATTTGACTCAGAGAAGACAGTCATAGGCCTTTTTTGAATCGTTTGTACCTTTCAAGCTTACCAAATTTCATGATTTTTACCTTAGTACCATTTTGAGCCTTAAATGTTAATTTCTTTCTTTAAACCACTTAAATATTAATCCTTAATCTTGTAGAGAGTTTAATGCAAACTTCTAACTTGTGCTTCAATGATGGGTTGTTGTTTGTGTTTTACGAAAAGAGAATAAATTATTTTGAAAAAGGGGAGAAGAATATATATATATATATATATATAGATATATACATGTATAAATATATATGACTTGTTATTCTAAAAAAGAAAAAAAAATGTATTGAGTTGAAAAAAAAAAGAGAAAAATAAATAAAAGTTGATACATGATTGTTATAAGTCATAAGGTGGAAAAAAAAAAGGAAAAAAGAGAAAAAAATTCAAGAGGCCGGAATTTGTGAATGTAAGAAAAAGAATGGCCTTAAATGATGAAATTTCGAGAAAGAAGGTGGTAGTTGGTGAATATATTACAGGAAAAAAAAGGAGCAAAAACAAAGTTAGAAGGTTTGTCGAAATTTTAAAATATCCATCTTCATTGTAAGCTCTTTTTTCTTTGATTTTGAATTCCCTACCTTCGTTTGATAACCAACATCCTAACCTTACGTTACAAGCTTTAAAGTCCTACCTGATCTGAGTTGAGTTTGAGAATCCTTGATTATTGGAGAGAAGGTACAAAGAGTGAGCATATGGAATGAACTCTTGTTGAGATTTGTCTTTTATGCGTAATTTGAAAATTTTATTTAGTATTTATTTTACAATTTCTTATAAGCACGATCACACCTTACACAAGTCTTGCTTTAGTTATGGGAGATAAATGAATGTTTGTTTGTTAACTTGAGTTTGAAAATAAAAGGAAGAGTGCTTGTCTTGGTAATTTCGAGATCTTGATGAAGGGTACTTAATTTGGATTGTTCTATATCTTTTCTAAAACTTCTTGCATATTTGACTTTGTGGGTATGTCATCTGAAAATCCTCACGAGACCATACTCGTCCACTAGGGGAACTTTAAGGGTTTAAAGGGCTTGTTGAACATGCTAAGTGCAATCGTGAGTCCTACAAAAGTGGCTAGTTAGTTTTTCTTTTTGTTATTTTATTTTTGCTTGAGGACTAGCAAAACTTAGGTGTGGGGGAGTTGATAAAGTCCATTTTTAGTACAAATAAACACCTAAAACTGAAATTTTAATTATTTGCCCTTAAAAATATTTTATAATTATTTATTTTATTTTATTTTTGTGATAAAGAGAAAGAAGCCCACGGTCAAGAAGGACAGCCCAGAAGCAAGCGCAAGATTGGAATTGGGCTGCCACAAAGGAGAGAAAAAGAAGAAGAAATTGAAGAGGACAAAGAATCACAATAGAAAGAGGAAAGGGAATTATAATAGGAAGAGGAGAGGAGAGCTGCTGGGTAGCTTTAAAAGGAAGGGCAATTAGAAGCAGCTAAACAAGAGCCGCGGGAATCATTGAAAAGAGCTGCACAAGCAGCAGAATAAAATAGTTGCAAGAAGAAGAAAAAAACATAAAAGATATAAAGAGAGCTGAGAGCCGTAGAAGGAAGGAGGCTAAAGAAAAGGCTGGGACAGAAACCAAAGCAACTGAATCAACAGGAAGTTGCAGCAGAAATTGAGGTAGAAACTCCAAGTAGCTGCTGAATCAGCAGCAGAGGCAGCCAAGCAGAAATTGTTGTGCACAACAGCTGAAGAAACGAAAGCAGCAGCAGTAGCCATAATTGGAGAAGACGCAGCACCAGAAATTGAAGACGCGAGAGAAAAATACCAAGGGGAGAAAGCCATGATCTTCTATAATAAATTGGTTCCTTCTTTCCCTTTAACCATGAACTAATTTTCTTCTTAGAATCTTGATGAAGCCCTAGCTATGTGACTTTAGTTTATTTTATTTTGGGAGATTTATTATATTATGTATGTGATTACATATCTCGGGATATTTCTTGATTTGATGCAATTAATTCTTTGTGATTGTTCTCGTAGAATAATTATTTAGGTTAATTGATGTTTTTTATTTATGCTTAATTCTTGTAGTCTTGAGTATGAGAGATATGTGATTTTTGCAAGTATATTGTGGGTTTTAGAACTGAATAATTCATGCTAATTTTAGATGATTTATGTCATAGAATTGAATAAGCCATGCTAATAGTTAGATGGTTATGTCATGCATTTAAACAGAATATATTTCTTTAGTGAATCGAAGCTTGTAGCCTAGATCACCACATAAAGGTCTAATCTTTTCTCCTAAATGAAATTGAATCATTGTTATATAGGTTAGTAGTGGATTCAAGGTTCTAAATCATCTCTTTGGTTAAGCTCTTGTTATTTTTCATTTAGTTATTTTATTTATTAGTTTTATTTAATTTAGGAATAATTTTTTTAGATAATATAATTTGATTCTTCTTTTTATAAAATTAATTTAGCAAGATAATAATTTAAGTAGTTAAGCCTTTCTCTGTGGTTTGATACCTTGGTGCTTCCATATTACATTGATCTTGTGCACTTGCAAGTATTGGGTTCAAAATTTTGTTATAAAAATTCCCGATCAAGATTCTTCACGTCTTGCTGCATTTGAAGAACTAAGGTCATAACACTGGAGAGTTACTGATTGAGGAGATCTAGGCTGGTAGTCACTGTTGAGGAGTCTACACTAGGAGGAGGAGGAGATGGTGAGGTCACATTGGTGCTGAGCTTCTTCTTTTTGGTTGACTGCTGTCTTGTAGACTTGCTTGGACTAGTGTATCCTTGTGTGGGTGGAGTAGGATACGGTGGCACCACACCAGGAGCTATAGGCTTTGGCATCACTAGGGGTTCTAGTTCCCTTACCCATGAATAAGAAGGTCTAGAAAGATCTCTGCAACCAAGTAGATATGTAGTAATTAAACAGGGTCAAGGCAGAGCAATCTTACTTGCCTTCTTCCGGTCAATCTGCCTGAGGATGTTCTTGAAGATTACAGTGTAAATGTTGATCTTTTTCTTGGTCGCAAAGGCATAGAGAATATGAACTCTTTCCTTGAGGATAGTAGTCACATTGGTTGTGGGCAGCCAATTGCTACAGAAGACTCTAAACAATGCTCTATAAGACATCTTGTTTAAATTTGAGTTGAGCCTGTTTATCTCTTGTCAAACAGCCTCAGTATCACTAGTTAGAACCTTGGCCACTTCATCAAACTCAACTTCCTCCTCCAAGCTAGTCTCCTCAATATCACTATAGTGAGGGCAACTTAGATAATGGGCAATGTTTGCAGGTGAGAAATCTATTACATGCCCCCTCACATATACCTGGCCATAGGCTGTACCCTCAGAATTACCAAACTCTTCTATGAGATTTGCATAGAACTCCTTAACCAAGTTTTCGTTATATTATTCATTAAATAGGACCAACTCAATACAGCCCATACCCAGCAGCAACTCCATTACCTTATACTGTTCCCAACATTCTTGAGTGATCTTCTCAGCTAGAATTGGTTTGTCAATCAACTCCATCATCCTTAATTCAACAGTCCTAGAGTAAAAGTCCTTGTTAATAGCATTCTTTGCTTTGACGGGAGCAAAAAGAGGAGTGAAAGCTCGTGCCTTCTTTGCACTGACTTTTGAAGATGAGTTAAAGCTGCCTTTATCCTTTTTCTTCCCTGGCTTAGTCCAGTACCAAGGGTGGTTCCTACCACTTCCAAGTCAGACCCTGAGCTCCCCTTCCCTTTAGCATTGTGCTCCCCCTTAGAGACTTCCTTATCACCTTCATCTATACCTTCCATTGATTGATTTATGGAATTTCCAACAGTTAAGGGTGGGAGAACAACAATAGGCATCAACTCATCAATGTAATGGCGCACAGTGTGTGCATCAACTAGCAAATTTTTTCATTCCCCAAATTATCAACTGCAAGTAGAGATAGAGTATTATCAAAAAAATATCTAGGTACATGGGCATGAATCATCAGGCAAAAATCAGAAATAAATAGGATAGGTAGTAGCAATAGATTCAGCATAGACGAAATTTGTGTCCCAGTCAGTCTCAATCTACACATAGAAGGAACTTATATGGGGTTCCCAGATAATGCCCCAAGGTAAGAGAGTTTACTGGCCTAGTGCTTGGAGAATATCAAGGCATCCAGGGATTTTGTGAGAATATCAGCTAATTGTTTTTTAGTGTTCACATACTCCAATCTCACTTTCTGTTGCTCAACCAATTCACGAATAAAGTGGTGTCTTATGTCAATGTACTTGGTCTTGCTGTGTTGCACAAGATTTTTGGGGATATTGATGGTACTAGTGTTGTTACAATACATGATTAGTTCTTTCTTTATAATCCCATAGTCACTTAGCATCTGTTTCATCCAAAGGAGTTGTGTGCAACAACTGCCTGCAGTGATGTACTTAGCTTTTGCAATGGATAATGAGATACAGTTCTGCTTCTTGCTATACAAAGAGACCAGATTGTTTCCAACTTAAAAGCACACTCCGGATGTGCTCTTTCTATCATCAAAATTACTAGCCCAGTCAGCATCACTATAGCCAATGAGTAGTGGTACCTTTACTGTAGAATAATCCAAACTCAGCAGTGTTAAGTACATATCTTAAAATACGTTTCACTGCTTTCTTGTTTGACTCCTTAGAATATTCTTGATATCTCGCACACACTCCAAGGCTATACGATATGTCAGGTCTACTAGCTGTTAAGTAGTGCAAACCACCAATATATTTTGGTACTCATGCTGATCCACACTTATTCCATTCTCATCTTTGTTGATCTTTAATGTAGTACTCATAAGTGTTCTTACTGTCTTCCCATACTCTAAGCCAAACTTCTTCACTAAGTTTTATGCATATTTTACTTGAGAGATAAATATTCCTTCCTTTAATTTGTCTGACTTGCAAGCCAAGAAAACATGTTAGTTCACCCATTATACTCATCTCAAATTCAATTCTCATGGATGTGATGAACTCCTTTGTGAGCTTCTTTGATGTGGATCCAAACATTATGTCATTAACATAAATCTGTGCTATGAGCATGTGCTGCGTTTAACATATGATGAACGTGGTTTTGTCCTCACTCCCTCTAACGTATCCTTTGTTGAGTAAGTAGTTAGTGAGCATTTCATACCATGCTTTTGGAGCCTGCTTAATCCATAAAGAGCCTTTTTCAGCTTGTAGACATGATTTGGATACTTTGGATTCAAAAATCATTTTGCTTGTTCTACATATGCTTCTTCTTGTAATATCCCATTTAGAAATGCACTTTTAAAATCCATTTGTTGTAGTGTGAAGCTCTTGGCACATGCAATGGAGACCAATAGTCTTACAGACTTGAGACGTGTGACTAGGGTGAATGTCTCATCAAAGTCTAGTCCCTCTACTTGCATATATCCTTGTGCCACAAATCTTGTCTTCTTGTGTGTAATGTTGGCTTCCTCATCAGTTTTATTCTTGAATATTCACTTGGTACCAATCACATTCACACCTTCTGGTCTTGTGGCAAGTTCTCATACATCATTTCTCTCAAACTGTTGCAACTCTTCTTGCATTGCTTCAATCCAGTATTCATCAGTGAGAGCTTCTTTGACATTCATGGGTTCAAGTTTGGAAGTGTAGCATGCCATGCTAATCATTACTGCCATTTGATTGTAGTCTACACCTTTCTTATTTCTGGTTCTTAGCTCTTCTTTGATATCTCCAATGATAGCATCTGTAGGGTGATCCTTCAAAAGTCCTATGACTTTTCTTCTTGCTATCTCATTACCCTAAGTATGAGTTACACTCCCATCTACTGGTGTGTTAGAAAAGTCTTCAATACTGCTTTGATCTTTTTAGATCACTGTCACTTCAGGTGTGTTGTCTTCTTCATCAACAGCCTGATCATCAACACTTAGTTTTCTGGCGTCAATATCCTCTACAGTTATATTTACTGATTCCATGACTACCCCTGTGTGTCTGTTGAACACACGGTATGTGTGACTGTTTGTGGGATACTCAAGAAATATTCCCTCATCACTTCTAGCATCAAATTTTCCTAAATGTTCTCAATCATTTAAGAAAAACCTTAGAGGGAGGGTGAATAAGGTTTTTGGCTAATTAAAAACTTTTTGTACAATTATAAATAGAACCTCCGATTTTGTTTGAAGAAGAATTTAATAACTCTTTTTAATAAAATTCCTAGCCAAACAAAATCTCTTTTATCAACAAGAATTAAACAATAAGCATAAAGATAATATACAAACCACAAAAAAGAGACAAATGATTTATAGTGGTTCACTCTCTCAATAGAGCTACATCCACTACTTTGAGACTCAACTTAAGGATTTCACAAATTCAATAAACACAGCTTTAACAAGGAAACCAAATTGTGGATCACCCTTCAAGAGTTTTGCACATAAACCTCAAAGATCACAAAACAATACAAACTATCAAAGGATCACCCAAAAGGGTTTTCACAAAACCTTTGATCACCATATAAGATGAAAGAGTAGAGATGGAACAATATTATGAAAGAAGCTTGATAAGATAATATTTAGCTTTACCAATTTGCTTCTACAAGCTTCCTTTCCTCATTCTTTGAAAGATCAATAAATACAGCATCAAGGAGTCTTTTTCTTTTAGTTTTAGTAAGATAAAGAAGGATTAAAATGTGCTCTTTAATGTTCTAAAGATTTTCTTAAATGCTCTTCAACTACTTACTATTTATGGCTGATCTTAGCCCTTTTATATGTGAAGGTTAAAAAACTAGCTGTTACTATCAGCAGCAACGGTCATTTTTTACAGTAAAAATAGACACCGGATGACCGGTTTTCAAAATAGGACGTCCAATTTTGTTGATGAACAAAATCGGATGACCTTTCTTCAAATAGGAAGACCGATTTTTAAAGGCTTGAAAAAATCAGATAACTGTTTTTCAAGATAGGAAGACCGATTTTTGAAGTCTTGAAAAAATCGGACAACCTATTTTAAAAGCGGATGATCGATTTTCTTTGTGAAAACTGGAAATTCAAACGTCCAATTTTCTAAGAAGTAGAAAATCAGATGACCGGTTTTTTGACATAGAACAAAAAATTGGACAACCGATTTTCTTGTAAAACGTAGATTTTCCTTCACTTTGTAAAACATGTATTCTTGCTAAAACTTTAAATAAGTGTAATGCTTTTAAATCATCAAAGCTTTATCAAGAGCACTTTTTTCAAGGATAATTTTTCATAAATATTTCTTCTAAGGAGCTAACATAATTGGTCAAGAATAAAAAAAACAAGTTAGGGAGTTTTACATAAATACCTTATAAGCTACCCCTAACCATTCTTCTTTTCTTCAAGGTTTTTAACTTGATCACTTCATCTTCATAAAATCTTGTAGTTTTGAGTGATCTTTTGCTTCTTTGTAGACTACCCTTGAGACTCTTTTTATGCATCTTTTGTTCTTCTTCTAAAGCTATTTCTATTTATCACAAAGCACAAATTAATCATAATCAAAACATTACAAATATGCCTTTAGGGCTTACAATCTCTCCTTTTTTATTATGAAAAACAAAGATGTAAAATGATGATTATATAGAGCAAAAGAACATAGTTAACCCAAGAGAATGCTTCAAAAGATCACATTTAGAGCTAGGCATATATATATACATATATAAAGAATGAGATTGTTTGAAAGCAAGCCATTGTTTGAAAGTAGTTTAAGAACTTAAAGCTCCCACTCAAGGCATTTTGAAATGCAAGCCATTGTTTGAAAGTAGTTTAAGAACTTAAAGCTCCCACTCAAGGCATTCTTCACAACAAATATGGCACCAAAATATCATCGATAAAACTCAAGGCCTTATAAGCAATGAGGCATAATGCATAAAACTTTATACAACTTAAGGCATGTTGCCAACACAAAGTGTTCAAAACATCAAGGCAATAAAACTCAAGTTATCAAGACAATCTCAATAAAGCAGGTGCATCTCATATATATATATATATCCCTTTATAGCATCAACATAATGCCAACATAAAGCATCTCATATATAAGACAACATCAACATATCATAAAGCATTATCAACATATAAAGCATCATCAACATATCAACATATAAAGCATATCATAAAGCATCATCAACATAGCATCATCAACATAAGGCATCTTATATTTTCTCCCCCTTTTGTCATAACTCAAAAAGAATAAGGACTATAAGGGATCATTGAAAAAAGATCAAGGGAACTCTTATCAATAAGATCTCATCATTGAGTTCCAAACTAAGCAAAGAAGACAAAAAGTTTTAAAGAAAAAGACTTTATAAGCAATAGTTAATAAGTTCAAAAGTAGTCAATAACCAAAAAGAAACGAAAATTATGAAATTTAAGAACTTAAGTCATAAGAAATAAAAACATAAGCTAACTAGCTTGTAACTCCCTTTTTTTTTTTTTTTGTCTTTCTGCATCGCATCATTTGTCTTCTTCTCCGTCTTCTGCTTCCAATCTCATTACCCTTTCTTGAATGTCTGAGATCTTTCCATCTAATGCATCAAACGACTGTTCATGGAGGCTTGCAAAGAGGCTATCATATCCATAATTTGAGACATACTTCCAGATGATTGACCTTCTTCAGCTCGTTCTTGTCTCTTCTTTTGTCTCATTTCTCTCCTAAAAGTCTCTTCTTCCAGTTCTTCTTCACTTTTCTCTTCATCCATATTCATCGCTTCTTGCCCCTCATTTCCTTCATCATCTTCATCACTCTCATCATTATCATCTAGTCCTCTTCTTACCAACATACCTTCCTCATTTTTTGAAAAATCCATTCTTTTAAAGGTATGTTTGTTGTAGATTTTTCCAGCACCAATGTGATCAGCAAATCCAACCAAATTAAGTACAAAGCATCAGAAGATTCTAGTAAGAAAACAACCATATGGCAAGCATTTTGTAGAAGAAGTCTGAGTGGCTAGCATGTGTTCTATGGCCATATATCCAAAATTTATTCTTCTATACTCATGTAAGGCTAGCATGACAAAAGAGTGCATGTTTGTAATGGAAGACTTGCGAACAACATTAGGAATAATTATGTTTGAAATCATTTGGTGCAATAATCTTCCATATGCATCAAGCTTGTTAACATTCCTATCATCATCCCTCTTAAGAACTTCTCCTTTTATGAACAATTCTTCAAATCTTCTCCACTGTATAGGTTGGGATCAAAACACTTTTTGTTTTTGGTATAGAATCTTGTTCCATTTTTAGGTGTTCCTAAAATAGTATTTAGCATTCTATCATTAAAGGAAATATCTCTGCCACCAACCCAGAGGTCACCCATTGATAAGTTATATTCCATTGCTTTTGAACTCTACCCTCATGTAAACTTGCATAGAATTCATATATCATTTCAGGATAAAAGAGTTCATTTACTATAAGCAAGTGTCTCCAACTAATATCTTCAAAAAGATTAGGGATAATTTCCATACCTTTTATGCCAGACAAATTAACTCTGTGACCTGGAGCAATCTTTCTTCTATTTCTTGTTCATTCTTCAAAGTTAGCAGCTTCTTTGACAGAGATGAACCTTTTTGGTGTCCTAACTCCAACTGCCACTCTTTTCCCTTTTCCAGTCCTTGCACCTCTGCTACTTCCTCCTTCTTCAAATTTTTCTCCCTTCCAAGGCATTCTTCACTTTCACCATTATTGAAGTACTTGAGTGATGGGTTTTGATAGAGGATTTTGAGAGAGAGAGAGAGAGAGAGAGAGAGAGAGAGAGAAAAAATCGATCGGTGAGTATTTCGGAGGGAGAGATTCGGCGGTTGAGTAGATTCTCAGAGGGAGAGAGAGAAACGGAAGGTCGATAGCCACACCAAACCGGTTTATTTTGAGAAAAATGAGAGAAACAGACGTTTAGGTTTCTTTTAGAGAGAGAATTAGTCATTTTGTAGAGAGAGTAAGAACAAATTAGAGGGTTTTACCAATTTTCTGACGTAAAAGTATAGAACCCGTCAAAAAAATAAAAAATTGGATGATCGGTTTCTGAAAACGGTCGTTCGATTTTGCTTTGACAAAAGAAGTCGGACGTCCGAATTTTTTTGGAGGCGTTTGATTTAGTAGTCAGAAACTCTCAGCTTTTTTTGTGAAGAAAAATTCTTGAGACTCTTCAAGGAAAAACAGACGTCCAGTTTTTCCAATTCACGTCTGATTTTATAGTCCAAAAATTTCAGCCCAAAAAAAATGAAGAAAAAATCTGAAACTCAAAGCACACATTAGTCCTAGAATTCACCAATGCCAAGTAATTTCCTTAAATAACAGAAACAATCTTCATAAAGAGATTTTGTAAAAATGTCATCAATTTGATCTTCTGTGCAAATGTAGTCTAAAAATACTTCTTCTTTTGCAACATGATCTCTTATAAAATGATGTTTAATTTCAATATGTTTAGTTTATGAATGTTGCATAGGATTTACAAAAGGATTTATTGTACTTGTGTTATCACATAAAATAGGTATGTTTTTAAAATCAAAGCCAAAGTCAAGTAAAGTATGCTTCATCCAAAGAACCTAAGCTAGCAAAAACCAGCAGCTATATATTCTACTCGGCAGTTGATAAGGATACACATGATTGCTTCTTACTGTACTAAGACACTAAGAATCCCCCTAAGAATTGAAAATTTCCTCTAGTACTCTTTCTTTCTATCGTATATTCGGCATAATCCGCATCTGTGTAAGCGATAAGATCAAAACAAGATTATTTAGAGTACCATAATCAATAATCATAAGATCATATTAAATATCTCAAACTACGCTTAACAACTATTGAATGAGATTTCTTGGGGCAAGCTTGGAATTTAGTACATAAACAAACAACAAACGTAATATCTGACCTACTAGCAGTTAGAAAAAGCAAGCTTCCAATCACACCTCTATACTGTTTTTCATCTACCTTTTTCCCTTTTTCGTCCTTGTCAAGTTTCTAATCTGACCTACTAGGGGTTAGAAAAAGCAAGCTTCCAATCACAACTCTATACTGTTTTTCATCCACCTTTTTACCTTTTTCGTCCTTGTCAAGTTTCTAAGATGAGCTCATTGGAATTCCTATCCTTTTGCATTGCTCATCCCAAATCTTTTGAGAAGTTCGTTTGTGTACTTCTCTTGATTGATGAACATACCTTCTTTTGGTTTATTTTATTTGAAGACCAAGAAAATAGGTCAATTCTCCTATTATGCTCAGTTTAAACTCCTTTTGCATTAGCGAGGCAAATTCTTAACATAAACAAAACATTAGTAGCTCCAAAAATAATATCATCTACATAAATTTTGACAAGTAGAAGATCATTGTTACAAGAGGTCTTCGCAAAAAGGGTTGTGTCCACCACACCTCTTTAAAAATTGTTTGAAAGGAGAAAGGCACTCAATTTTTCATACCAAGCTCTTAGAGCTTGTTTTAAACCATAAACTGCTTTTTAAAGTTTATAAACATAGTTTGGAAATTTTTCATGTACAAAATCGGGAGGTTGTTCCGCATAAACTTCCTCCTCAATATCACCATTTAAAAAGGCACTTTTAACATCCATTTGGAAAAGCTTGAATCCTTTAAAATAAGCAAAAGATAAAAACATTCTTATGGATTCAAGTCTAGCAACCGGAGCAAAGGTTTCATCAAAATCTATGCCCTCTTCTTGATTAATTCCTTGGGCAATAAGTCTAGCTTTGCTTCTTATAATTTCTCCGGATTGATTTAGTTTATTTCTAAAAACCATTTTGTACCAATAGTGGGGTGATCACGAGGTCTTTGGACCAAAGTCCAGACTTTGTTTCTTTCAAATTGATAAAGTTCCTCTTGCATAGAAATAATCCAAAACTCATCACATAAGGCATCATCTATAAACTTAAGTTCAATTTGAGATAATAAAGCAAAGTTGTCAATAAAATACCTTCTTGTTCTTACCCCTTGTGATACATCACCAATGATTTCATCCTTGGAATGTCCCTTTGGATATATCAATTCTTGAGGAAGATTTTGAACTTCTTGATCAATTTCTTATTTTCTCAATCTCTTCTTCCTCCTTAGCATGTTCCTCCATAGTTTGAGTTTAAAATGTTTGGTTGCTCAAGGAATTATCTATGTCATCATCATCTTTCTTTTTAAAAATGTTAGATTCATCAAAATTCATATGAATTGACTCTTCAATACATAAAGTTCTTTTGTTGTAAATCCTATAAGCCTTTTTGTTTGAAAAGTAACCAAGAAAAATTCCCTCATCAGATTTTCTATCAAACTTCCCAAGATTGTCCTTGGTGTTTAAGATAAAGCATTTACATCCAAAAACTTTGAAATAGCCAATTGAGGGAGTTTTGTTAAAAATGAGTTCAAAAGGAGTTTTATTTTAAAAAATGACTCAGGAGAACACGATTCATTACGTAGCAAGCGGTGTTAACGACCTCGGCCCAAAAATATTTTAGTAGCGATTTTTCACAAAGCATTGATCTTGCCATTTCTTGTAAAGTGTTATTTTTCCTTTCCACAACACCATTTTGTTGTGGGGTTTTAGCGGCCGAAAAATTGTATGTTATACAAAAATCATCACATAGTTTTGTAAAGTCTTGGTTGTTAAATTCTCTCCCTTATCACTTCTCATAGAAATCAATTTACAATCAAGGGAGGTTTGAACTCTTTTAAAAAGTTTGACAAATTCTTGAAACGCCTCATCCTTTTGACTTTAGAAAAGTGTCCAAGTGAATCTTGAAAAATTATCCACTATAACAAAAGCATACCTCTTACCACCAAGACTAGTGGTCTTCATTGGTCTAAATAAATCCATGTGAATGATTTCTAAAGGTTTTCAAGTAGAAATCATCTTCTTTGGTTTAAATGAGGTCTTAACTTATTTTTCAAATTGGCAAGCATCACAAAGTTTAGTTTTCTCAAAGTGTAATTTTTGTAATCCTCTAACAAGCTCTTTTGAAGAAAGTTTAGTAAATCCATGCTAACATGGCCTAGCCTTATATGCCACAAAAATGCATCATTATCATGATTTAAGTTTTGAGAAATAAGATCTTCAAGATAGAAAACATAGACATTACCAACTCTTTTTGCAACAAAAATATTTTTGTTTTCGTGCTTATAGACAATAGTAGAAGAATCACTTTCAAAGACAACTTTGCAACCATTATCACATAATTGCCTAACACTAAGCAAATTGAACTTTAATCCATCAATTAAGAGAACTTCCATAATTAAAGAAGAAGAATCGTTACCAATGTTATCTATACCAATGATTTTTCCTTTCTTCTTATCTCCAAAGGTGACGAAGCCACTTTCGGTTTCCTTAAGCTCACTCATAAGCGACGCGTTGCCGGTCATGTGTCTTGAGCATCTACTATCCAAGCACCATTTAGTTGAGCTTGGTTTGTCTTCCTACAATAAAAGAACTAGAGATGACTTTTGGTACCCACATCCTTTTGGGTTCCATGAATGTTAGTTGCTTTTTATTTTACTTTCCAAATGGTTTTTATTCCCATTTCAATCTTTCTTTTTGTTAAACATTTTGTGGCCTTATGACCATTCTTTTCACAATATGTGCAACAAAGATGTGAAAAGAATGAAGAAGCTTTTACGAAACGTGTTTGGTTTGAAAAAGTATTGGAATGATTATATCCAATACTGTTTTTGTCAAACAATGATCTTTGAGAGCCAAGAAGTTTTTCAAAATTTTCTTTTTCTTTTGTAAATTTTTCAATACATATGGTGAAATCACTCTCCTTTTTCTTCAAATCATAGTAATCAACCATTCATTTCTCAAGAGAAAGAACATTTTCACAAAGATTTTTGTTAATAAGTTTTTGAAATTCCAAGTTTGAGAAGTCTTTTTCCTTTTTCAAAACTTCTAAAGATTCAAGAAGAGTTTTGTTTTCACAAACAAGTTTTGAATTTTCATTTAATAAATTATCAATATTATTTTTCAACTCCTTGTTTCCTTTAGAAATCTTTTTTAATACATCATACATTTCAATCATCATGGAATTTGGATCATCATTATCATCAACAAAATTAGGTAAGTTAGGTGGTGAAGACTCTACCTCACTTTCTAATGCCATGAAGCACATGTTGGCCTTTTCTTCTCCTTCACTCTCACTTGAATCTTGATCCCAAGCTCCTATTAGGCCTTTGCCTTTCTCCTTTTTCTTTATTGCCTCTAATGCTCCTTTTTCCTTTTCTATGGCTTTTGGGCAATTGGCTACAAGATGATCGGTGCTATTGTATTCAAAGCACCTAGCCTTGAAGAGTGAGGAACTTGTCCTCCTTTCTTGAATAGAGGTTTCTTACCTCTTTTTTTGAAGCCTTTCTTTTAGAACTTTTTGAATTTTCGAACCACCAAAGCCATATCCTCATCTTCATCATTTTCATCTTCATTGTTGGATATACTTTCTTGCTCTTCATCATTTACTTCGAGTACCACACATTTTCTTCCTTTGTCTTCTTCGTCCATTTCATTTAATCTCTTTATCTTCATCTTATAGGTCAGAAGGGATCCCATGAGCTCTTCAATGGGAAGAAGTCTTAAATTTTTGGATTCTTCTATGGCAAGAGTTTTTTGCTGCCATGCCTTTGAAGTGCATCTAGAACTTTTCTATTTACCACTCACCTTCGGTATTCTTTCCCATAAGCCTTTAGCCCTTTGTGATGCTGGTGAATATTGTGAACATGTCACTAATACTTTCTTTTTGCTTAATCATGAATAACTCATAGTCTCTCACCAACATGGCCAATTTTGATTCATTTACTTGATTTGTGCCTTCATGAGTGACTTCAAGAAATTTCCACATTTCATGGGACGAATCGCATCCACTCACTCTACTGTACTCATTAGCATCTAAGGCACAACTCAATATATTCATGGCTTGAAAATTTAGGGTCAACTTTCTCGAGTCAAATTCATCGAATTCTTCAACCTTCTTGACTCTTCCATCCTTTTGGGTAACAAAGGGTCATTTTTCTATAATACTCCAAAGGTCAAAGTGAATAGAGCAAATATAGATTTTAATCAATGACTTCCAAAATGTATAACAAGTGCCATAAAAAAAAAAGAAGGAGGTCTATTAGTAGAAGAGCATTCTACATAAGCTAAGTTTGAAATACTATCCATTTTATAAAAGATCTTTTGCTTCTTAGGGTGTTAAGCCTTTGAAAGAAGACCTGCTCTGATACCAATTGAAAAACCTTAGAGGAGGGGTGAATAAGGTTCTTGGATAATTAAAAAACTTTTTGTACAATTATAAATAGAACCTCTGATTTTGTTTGAAGAAGAATCTAATAACTCTTTAATAAAATTCCTAGTCAAACAAAATCTCTTTTATGAACAAGAATTAAACAATAAGCATAAAGATAATGTGCAAACTACAAAAAGAGACAAAGGAATTATAGCAGTTCACTCTCTCAATAGAGCTACATTCACTACCTTGAGACTCAACTCAAAGATTTCACAAATTCACTAAATACAAGTTTTTACAAGGAAACCACAATGAAGATCACCCTTCAAGGGTTTTGCACACAAACCTAAAAGATCACAAAACAATAGAAACTATCAAAGGATCACCCAAAAGGGGTTTTCACAAAACCTTTGATCACAATATAAGATGAAAGAGTAGAGATAGAACAATATTACCAAAGAAGCTTGATAAGATAAGATACAACTTTTGCAATTTGCTTGTACAAGCTTCCTTTCCTCCTTTGAAAGATATCAATAAATGCAGCTCCAAAGAGTTTTTATTTTAGGTTTAGTAAGATAAAGAAGGTTCAAAATGTGCTCTTTAATGCTCTAAAAGTTTTCTTAAATATTCTTCAACTATTTAATATTTATGGCTGATGAATAGCCTTTTTATATGTGAAGGTAAAAAACTAGCCATTACTGTCAGCAGTAACGATCATTTTTTATAGTAAAAGTAGAAACAGGACGACCAGTTTTCAAATTAGACGTCAAATTTTCTTGATGAACAAAAAATCGGATGACCTTTCTTCAAATAGGTAGATTGATTTTTAAAGGCTTGAAAAAATCTGATGACCGTTTTTCAAAATAGAAAGACAGATTTTTGAAGTCTTGAAAAAATCAGACAACCAATTTTAAAATCGGATGATCAACTTTCTTTGTGAAATCTGGAATTCAGACGTCCGATTTTCTAGGAAGTAGAAAATCGGATGATCGGTTTTTTGACATAGAACAAAAAATTAGACAATCGGTTTTCTTGTAAAGTGTAGATTGTCCTTCACTTTTTAAAACATGTATGTTTGATAAAACTTTAAATAAGTGTAATGCTTTTAAATCATCAAAACTTTATCAAGAGCACTTTTTTCAAGGATAATTTGTAATAAATATTTCTTCTAAGGAGCTAAAATAATTGATTAATAATCAAAGAAACAAGTTAGGGAGTTTTACATAAACACTGTATAAACTACCCCTAACCATTCTTCTTGTCTTTAAGGTTTTTAACTTGATCACTTCATCTTTATAAAATCTTATAGTCTTGAGTGATCTTTTACCTCTTTGTAGATCACCCTTAAGACTCCTTTTGTGCATTTTTTATTCTTCTTGTAAAGCTATTTCTAAGTATCATAAAGCACAAGTTAATCATGATCAAAACATTATAAATACGCCCTTAGGGCTTACAATTTAGGATGTACCATTTACTTCCAAACACATGCAGGTAACTTAGCTTAGGTTTTCTGCTCTTTCATATTTCATATATATTCTTGTTCACTAATGGCTTAAAAAACACTCTGTTGATGATATGAACTGCTGTGGTGGCTGCTTCTGCCTTCCAGCTGTGTGATAGTCCCTTGGAATTCAGCTTCACACGAATCATATCTTGATTGTCCTTTTCTTTTTCTCAACCACACCATTCTGTTGTGGTGTCTTCGGTTCTGAAAACTCGTGTCTCATGTCATGTGATTCACAGAACTCTGAAAACTGGTTGTTATCAAACTCCTTGCCATGACCACTTCTTAGCCTTTTCAGAGTTGTGTTCTTCTCTGTCTGAATGCTTAGACATATCTTTCTGAATACATGAAATGAATCTCCCTTATTTCTAAGAAAGTTTACCCATGTATATCTTGAGTAGTCATCAACACACACTAAGGCATACCTTTTTCTACCAGTACTTTCTACTTGTGTGGGTCCACACAGATCAATTTGTATTAGATCTAAGATATGTGTTGTGGTGATATATCCAACTTGAATGTGCTTTGCTCTAACTGGCTTACTGATTTGTCAATCTTCACATAGTAACTTACACTCCTTTTTAAATTGAGGAATTCCTCGGATTATTTGTTTACTTTCAAGTCTTTGTGAGTGCTTATAGTTCATATGCCCCAGTCGTTTATGCCATAGTTCTGCTTCTCCAATTCGTCCAGTCAAACAAATAGGTTCCTTCATAGCATTCATCTGGTAACAATTGTCAGCTTTTCTTAATCCTACGATGATGCACTTGTCATTGTTTGTCAGCACATAGCATTATCTCTTGTCAAAATATACTAAAAGATCATTATCATCATACAACTAACTTATACTTATCAGATTAGCTTTCATCCCTTCGATGTGAAGTACGGCAGATAATTTTTTCATTTCAGCAACATTCAGTGTGCCCATACCGACGACTCTGTTATTCACACCATCTCCAAATGTCACACTGCCTTTATGACACACTATATAATCTACAAGATACTCTTTGTTTCTAGTCATATGTCGTGAGCATCCACTGCCAAAATACCATACACCCCCAAAATTAATTGACAGAGATAGATGAGCTACATTGCATATCAGCTCTTCTTTTCTGATCCAAATCCAGTGCATCTTGGCTTCTCCTTTGGTCAAGGCATGTGTGTAACTTTCTCCCTTGCTTTAGATCTCCAATTCTCCTGTAGCATTGATGCCACACATGCCCGATCATTTTGCATAATCACACATAAGTGGAGGCCTTCTAGGTTTGTGTTTCTTGAACAAGTTTCTCTTCTCAGCTTGACTCAAGCTATCTATTACAAACACTCCTTCCAACCTTCCAAACGTAGCGTAACAGTTGTGACGTTGTGTGTCACGAGTACCTGTTGTGTGATTGGAATTTGTACTAGTGTAGCCAAGTCCTGATTTTATTCCAACCGGTCTTCCCACAGAGATTATTTCATCAAGTTTAGCCTTTCCAATATTTAATCTCGCTATTTTGCCTTCAGCCACGTTTACTCTCTCTATTGCATCGTTGACCTGAGCCAAGCTCATAATTTCGTTCTTCAAGAGCATTTTTTTTCCTGAATCTTTTTTAAGCTGTCATTTAGATTTTGATGTATCTCCACAAGTCCAACCCAGTTAGTGTAGAGAAGGTTGTATTTGTCTTGTAGTTCATCATATGAGACTTCTTCATCACTGTAGATGGAATCATTGTCACTGTAATTTTTGTGACCATTGTGCATAGATATATCTTCCAAGCCTATTATCACATTAAATTTTAGTGTCTTACAGTGTCTTCTTCTTCAGAATCACTTTTCTCATCATCATTACTAGGAGTAATATTCATAGATCTATTCTTTTTTAATATATTTGCACATTCTGTCTGGATGTGACTATACCCCTCACATTCTCTGTACTGTATACCTTTTCCTTTTTTACTAGTGTCAAACTGGTCAGGATTTTATAACTAAGTTTTAAACCCAATACTTGCAAGTACACAAGATCAATGTAATATGAAAGTATCAGGGTATCGAACCACAGAGAAAGACTTAATTACTTAAATTATTATCTACCTAAATTAATTTTATAAAAAGAATAATGAAATTATATTATCTAAAGATTATTCCTAAATTAAGTTTAACTAATAAATAAAATAACTAAATTAAAACTAACAAGAGATTAACCAAAGAAGATGATTTAGAACCTTGAATCCACTACTAACCTATATCACAATGATTTAATTTTATTTAAGGTTAAAAGATTAAACATTTATGTGGTTATCTAGGCTACAAGTTTCGATTCACTAAAGAAATATATTGTGTTGCAATGCATGACATAACTCATCTAACCATTAGCATGACTTATTCAATTTTATGACATAAATTATCTAAAATTAGCATAAACTATTCAATTCGAAAACCCACAATATACTTGCAAAAATTGCATATCTCTCATACTCAACACTACAAGAATCAAGTATGGATAAAAATATGAACTAATCCAAATAATTATTCTACACGAACAATCATAAAGAATTATTTGCATCAAACCAAGAACCTCCAAAGATATGTAATCACATAAATAATATAATAAATCTCCCAAAATAAATAAATCAAAGTCACATGACTAGGATTTCATCAAGATTTTAAAAATAAATTTAGTTCATTGTTAAAGGAAAAGAAGGAACCAATTTATTAGAGTAGATCATAATTTTGGTCAATTAAATTTGTTTCCTTTTTTTTCCTCCTGTTGCTGATTTATTTTTGCTACTCCTGTCTTTTGCTCCTGCTTCTGCTGCTGCGTCACTTCTCTGCTTCAGCTGATTTCTGCTTCTGCAGCTTAGTAGCTGCGCCTTCTGCTGCTTCTGTTCGTCCTGCTTCAGCCCTTTCAGGAATCTTCCGCTGCAGTGATTTTTCTGATGCTGCCGTTTTTTTTTCTTCCCTTGCAGCAGCTGCTTGCTTCAGATTTTTTTTCTGCTGCTCTCTCTTAACTCTCTGCTCGCAGCTCTCTCTGCTCTTTTCTTCTCCTCTTCACAGCTCTTCCCCCTTTCAGCTTGCGGCTGTTTCTGCTTTTCTTGTGCAGCTGCTTCTTTATTTTTCTTTCTGTTCAGCTGCTTCGGCTGTTTTCTGCAAGCTGCTTGCACAGCTCCTTCTCTCCAAGCAGCTCTCTCAGCTGCAACTCTTCTTTTAAAGCTGCTGCTTCTAAATTTCTTCCTTTCAGCAGCTTCTTCTTCTATTGCTGCGCTGGTTTCTGCTGCTTTGCTTTCTGCTGCTCTCGCACCCGTTGTGGTTCTCTCTTTCTCCTTTTATACTAGCGGCTCCCCTCTTTTCTTTGCAGCAACTCCTCTTCAAATTTCCTTTTTCTTGGCCGCCTTTCCTATTTCTTCATCAGCCGCCTCT
The DNA here is from genome assembly GCA_028651295.1 of Catharanthus roseus. Taxonomy (NCBI): domain Eukaryota; kingdom Viridiplantae; phylum Streptophyta; class Magnoliopsida; order Gentianales; family Apocynaceae; genus Catharanthus; species Catharanthus roseus. The sequence continues at coordinate 3,142,935 of JAPQWS010000153.1, read as the reverse complement.
TCTTTCCTTATTCTCTTTTTTTTTTCTTTTTGTTGCCGTGACTTCTTTCTTTCCTATTTTATGTTTGAAAACCCTTTTTCCAATTCTTATTCCAATAAATTTTGACATTCTAATCCAATGACCCCTAAAGTTATGGGTTACAAATAAAAGATAAATTATGGGGTGCAAATAAAAGATAAATTAAATGACTATAACAAATAAATACTATTCTAAGACTAATAATTAAAACTTAATGTGTTTATTTGTATAAAAAATGAACTCCATTACAAACTTCATTCTAATAGTGTTTTCTTAGACTTAAACTTATTAGGACCTTTCAGATCTCTATTATCAGTTCTGAGCCTCCCTTGGAATTTGGATGCTTTTCCATTTCTTCGAAGAAATTTTTTAAAGTCTCGAGTTAGCATCATAACCTCTTCTTCAGAATAAGTTGTGGCATTGGATGAGAGGTGTTCAGTTTTTAGTGCAATGCCTTTACCTTTTAATTCAACATCAAGATTCATCTCATATGTTCTCAAGGATCCTAAAAGATCATTAAAAAGGAAAGTTTTGTTACATGCTTTGTTTCTTCAATTCTACAACTTTAGGATGAAATTGTGCAGGTAAGGATCTTAGTGCATTTTGCACTAGTTTCTCCTCAGAGAATTCTTTTCCTAATTGATAAGCCTTATTTGCAATGTCTTTGAGTTTGTCACTAAATTCACCTACGGTTTCATACTCTTGCATCCTTAATTCTTCAACTGAGTAGTCAGCATCTGTAATTTGGAAATCCGCATAGCATTTGTACCTTCATGAATGGTTTCCAAAGTTTCCCAAGCCTTCTTTGTAGATGTGTAAGTTAAGATCAGCTTGAATTGTTCCTCATCCACACTGACAAAGATAGTATTTAATGCCTTAGCATTAGCCAAAGCAGATTTCCTCTCAACATCGATCCATTCAAGTCTGAGATTTACAACTATCTTAGTCAATTTAGGTTGTGTCATATTCCTCAGTCTTCGTAGGAGGTTTCCATTTGGTCTCAACAACATCCCGTACAGTTTCATCAAAGGACTGAATGAAAATCTGTGTTTTCATCTTCCAGTAGGCATAATTTGGGCCTTTGAGCAGAGGAGGTCTGGTAACAAATCCATCTTCCTTGGTTGTCATAATGACCCAAGTACCAACTTCCCACAATCTTCACATGCTAGTTGACTAGCACAAAAAGCGGTGCCAAAACTCTGATAACAGTTGCAAATTAGTACTTAGGCGATCGTGCAATGTGACTAATTTTGCTGTGTAAGGAGTAGTGTGACACAGAGTGTGAATAGCAATAAATAACACAAACACACAAGAGACAGTAGCTTGGTAACAATGTTCAGCTAAGCCTACATCTGCAGGGCCATGCCCTAAAAGCAATCCACTAAAACTGTCAACACAGTACAAAAAAACTCATAAATCTTTTACACATCTAGAGTTTTCCTAGTGGAATCAGTGCAAACTCTCTTTGCACACTACATAGTTGAATCCCTCCAACTCTTCAACACCCCCTTAGTGTGTGGCTGCATGGACTTGAACTCTCTTCAATCTTCAATATTGTTGAACCGCAGCACAACTGAAATCCCTTCAACTCTTCAAGGCTCCCCCTTGGAACAAGCTGTTAGACCTTGAATCCCTTCAAAATCTTCAACTCCGTTGCACAGCAACACAACTTCTATCCATAGAAGTAATCATATTTAATATAAGAACTCCATTGAATTATGAATGATGAACAACGAGCATCAATGGAAAATCACAGTGTTTGAAGTTTGTGACTACACAAACTCACTCACCATGAACCATCATCTTCTCTCTTATAGAATGTCTTTGAAGATTTGTAGAACAGTTGAACCTCAACTTTCCATATGTTGCCTTATTTATTGATGTTGAGATTCATAGGTTAGTCTTTATTTCCTAAAGCTTTCGAACCAATGATTTGGTTTCCAAATCGCACCACTCGTTTTGATTCCTTGCAAATCTTATTTTCCTTTAGGATTTTGACATTTCTTTATGTTTTCAACTTTCTTTAACTAGACTTCCATATCATTGCTCATAGTCCCAGATTTTTCGGGATTTATCAAGTTTTCTAAAACATTGCTAACACATGGTACCGCTGCAACACTGTAGTTTCTGTGCCGCCACATGATCAACCTATGTAACACACTCAAGGTGTGTGACAGGTTTCCACAGACCATAATACTCCAAAATTTTATTCATTCTTGATATACCCTCGGTAATTTGCCTTATTGCTTCCTTCAAAGGGGTATGATCCCATATTGCAGAAATCCATGGAATCCTCCCATTCAAATCGGGATAGTGCATCTACAATGAAATTCCCCATGGCATTCGGAATGAGTGGAGAAATTCTACACCTAATGTCCATTGGATGAAATGCCCCAAATGCTTTTTTAGTTGTTCATACAAAAGCTGAAATGGTTTCTACTATAGTGGGATTTTCATCATGCATGTTATACATTGTAAGTACACATAATTATAAAAATAGGTACACAGTTATAGAAATAGACACACCACTTATAGTCATTCATTTTGCATTTTTTATATTGTAATCACCCTTAATTATAAAATAGGCACCCATAATTATTAAAAAAAAAAGATACCACCGTAAAAAGTAACTCATCATGCATGTCGTACATTGTAAGCACACACAGTTATAAAAATAGGCACACAGTTGTTGAAATAGGCACACATAGTTATAAAAGTAAGCGCACCTACTTACAGTCACCGGTGTTGTATGTTTATATTGTAATCACCCTGATTATGAAAAATACGCATCTATGGTTGTAAAAATAGATATCCATAGTTATTAAAAAAAAAAGGCAACACTGCAAAAAGTAACTTATCATGCATGTTTTACATTACACATTTATAAAAATAGGCATACACAGGTATAAAAGTAGCCACACACACTTATAAAAGTAGGCACACCTACTTACAGTCACCTATTTTGCATGTTTTATATTATAATCACCCTTGGTTATGAAAAATAAGTACCCCTATTTATAAAAATTAGCATCCATAATTATATATAAAAAAAAAGGCACCACTACAAAAAGTAAACCATCATGCATGTTATACATTATAGGCAGCATAGTTATAAAAATAGACATACACACAGTTATAAAAGTAGAAACACCTACTTACAGTTATCCATTTTGCATGTTTTATATTATAATCATTATTGGTAATGAAAAATAGGCATCTATAGTTGTAAACATAGGCATCAATAGTTATAAAAAAAAGTCACCACTGCAAAAAGTAACACATAATACATGTTATACATTTTAGACACACACAGTTATAAAAAAAGGCACTTCAAGTTATAAAAATAGGCAAACCTACTTAAAGTCACTCATTTTTGCATGTTTTATATTATAATCACCCTTGGTTATGAAAAATAAGCTCCTCTAGTTATAAAAAATAGAGATCGATAGTTATTAAAAAAAAAGGCACCAATGTAAAAAGTTACGCATTTTGCATATTATACATTCTAGGCACACGCAGTTATAAAAAATAGGCACACAGAATTATAAAAATAGGCACTCCAAGTTATAACATTACTCAAAGTAATCACACCTACTTTTATAAGCTTAATATAGTAAGAGCTTTTGAAAAATGAAACCCTCCACAAGTGCCTAGATATGGATTTGCATGTTCCGTTGCTGATTTTTCCCTGGGTTTGTTAATTTTCATTTTGAACTGTTAGGTACTATATTTTTATTTATTATTTGACTTGAATGTGAATCTAATTCAAAATTTTACCATGAATGCATGTGCAAGCAAAGGAAATTTAAACTTGGGAAGCCAAAATTATGTGGGATAATTTTTATTACATGAATCTGAGGAAGAGTAGAAAATGGAGACTTAAGGTTTTGTTTATTAAACTTTACAGGATACTTCATGATTAAAGAGGGGTGGTTTCTTCTAATTGGATTCTTATTTATGCTCTTTGGCTAAATTCATGGGATTTATGAAGAATAGAGCTGAGGATGTCAAAAGAATATGATCATTGTCAAATATTTTCTTGCTGAAGTACCAAGCATCAGTGCCCAGTTGTTATTTTCTTAGGTTTATGTCTTTTTTTTCCGTTTTTCTTTTATTTGGGGGAAGGGGGGAAGCGGGGGTATTGCAGGTGGGGGATGTTGGGTGCTTGGTGAGGATTACAGGTGCGGGAAATCTTAAATTGGATCGTGGGAAAAGAAAATTTTTAAATTGAATCAATTCCTAATATTGATCAAAACGGCGTAGTTTCATTAATTAGGTATGTTTAGTTAAGTGTCCTCGAATACATATTATAATTTGCCTATGTTTGAATTCAAAATATCAAGAAAATAGGAAGTTTTAAAATATGATAATTCTAATCATTTGGGTAAAGAATAAACTTATGAAAATTGAATATATTTTTAAGATTTGTCTTTGAGTACAAATATATTTTTTAAGATTTAGAGATAAATAAGCATATTTTATCCTTCATTTTTTTCCTCTTCAAATTTTAAAATTATATACTTCCTTATATTCTGCCCATATTTCTATGTTAAAAACCCTCTCCTCACAATTCTTAGTTAGGATCAGAATCTAGAAGTCTTTCATGTTTTTTTTTTTTGCGGGTAAAATTAGTGGTGTTGCTTCCTTTTGATTTTTTATTTTTTTTTTGGGGTGCAGATGCAAATGCATATATTTTTTGGTGGCAAGTATTTTACACTTTTTATTCAGCCTAATCATGAAGGAATCCTTTTGTTGTGTATGTACTCTAATTATTTTATTTAGTTCATCTACTAATCGTACTATTTGTTTCTCTTTAACTGATCATTAAGAAGAATGGGACTCGGAGGTTTTTTTTTTTAATTTCTATTATATTTATGAAGTTTTCAGTCGGAAAACTTGCAGGAGTTTTCTATCTTGTTCATTACTTCCAAAATGATATTTGTACAAAAGCCTCAATTGCAAATCAAGAAAACAGACTATCTAAAATATCTCACAGTTACAATACCCTTATCAGGATCCTAACCACCTAACTGCCTAACACTCCCCTCAAGTTGGAGCATGCAGATTAAAGTGCCCAACTTGGCAAGTAATGTCCGAAGCTACGGAAGATTGAGTGCCTTTGTAAGAAGATCAGCGGGCTGAGAAGCACTAGGCATATACAACGGAGTAATCAAAGCTTCTTGGAAGGCATCTCGAATGAAATGACAGTCAATCTCAACGTGTTTAGTGCATTTGTGAAAAATAGGATTAGCAGCGATATAGATGGCGGCCTGACTGTCGTAATGAAGAGGAATAGGATCATTGACTAGAACATGGAAATCAGCAAGAAGCTGGAGGAGCCACTTCAATTCACAAAGGGTCATAGCCATTGACCGATACTCGGCTTCAGCAGATGACCGAGACACAGTGTGTTGCTTCTTAGTCTTCCAGGAAATCAGTGACGAGCCTAACGAGATGAAATAACCCGTGAGGGAACAGCGAGTGAGAGGGCAGCTTTCCCAATCTGAACCACAGCAAGCAGTCTAACGAAGGGGAGTACAAGACTGAAGCAGAATACCCTGACCCGGTGATCCTTTAAGGAAGCGAATGACAAGAAGGGCAGCATCCCAGTGCTCCTGGCCGAGTGACAGATAAATAAATATGCTTACCAATAAGACACCGATAGCGATCAGGCTGAAGAGGAAAATCACCGAAAGCCGTAGCCAAATGATGGTTTGGTTCGATGGGAGTAGAAGCAGGTTTGGCCCCGAGAAGACCCACTTCAGAAATAAGCTCCAAGGCATACTTGCATTGGCTGAGATAGAAACTTGCGGGGCTCTGAGCAACCTCAATACCCAAAAAATACTTTAAAGACCCCAAATCTTTCATGTGAAAACAAGAGCCCAAATAGGATTTGAAACGGGCGATGTAGGCTGAGTCATTTTCGGAAATCAATAAGTCATCAACATAAATTAAAATACAAAGAAATACAGTGCGCCGCGGAAATGTAAATAATGAGTAATTGATAGAGTCGATTTTTAGCACAAATAAACACCTTAAGTTTTAATTATTAGCTTGTGAAAATATTTTATTTATTTATTAGTCATAATTATTATATTTAATTTATTTTATTTATCTTTGTGCAGATTTCTAAAAAAAGAATGGAAAATAAAGATTCCATATTAAATTTGGTAAAGGGAAGCTGCAGTATTTTAATCCTTTAAGGATTAGGATTAGAACTTTAATAGAATCCTTTAAGGATTAGGATTTTAGTTGAATCCTTTTAGGTTTAGGATTTTTCTTCTCTTTTGTCGATATATAGAAGAGCCACACAAGAAGAGAAGGGGAGGAAAAAAAGAGAAGAGCTGCAGCGACTTTCAATTGGAAAAGAAGAAAGCCATGATCTACTCCAAGAAATTGGTTCCTTCTGCCCCTTTAGCCATGAACTAAATTTATTTTTAGAATATTCATGAAACCCTAGCCATGCGACTTTGGTTTATTTTATTTTTGGAGATTTATTATAATATTTATGTTATTGCATATTTTGGGATGTTTATTGGTTTGATTCAATTAATTCTTTGTGATTGTTCTTCTAGAATAATTGTTTGGGTTAATTGATATTTTTATCCGTGCTCGATTCTTATAGTCTTGAGTATGAGAGATATGTAATTTTTGCAAGTATATTGTGAGTTTTAGAATTGAATAGTTCATGCTAATTTTAGATGATTTATGTCATAGGAATGAATAAGTCATGCTAATGGTTAGATGGATTATGTCATGCATTTAAACACAACATATTTCTTTAGTGAATCAAAACTTGTAGCCTAGATCACCTCATAAAAGTTTAATCTTTTCTCCTAAATAAAATTAAATCATTGTTATATAGGTTAGTGGTGGATTCAAGGTTCTAAATCATCTTCTTTGGTTAATCTCCTATTAGTTTCAATTTATTTATTTTACTCATTAGTTTTATTTAATTTAGGAATAATAATAAAATCTCATTCTTATTTTTATAAAATTAATTTAGGAAGATAATAATTTAAGTAGTTAAGCCTTTCTCTGTGGTTCGATACCCTTATACTTCCGTATTACATTGATCTTGTGCACTTGCAAGTATTGGGTTTAAAACTTAGTTAGAAAATCCCGATCAAGTTTTTGGCGCCGTTGATCATAGGTTCTACTATTCAAATGTTACCATCTTTTTATGGGCTTGATTCTGAAAATCCTTATAAGTATATTGATGAGTTTTTAGAAATTTGCTCTACTTTTAAACTGCCTAATGTAAGTGATGATGCTATTAGATTAGGCATTTTTCCTTTTTCTTTGAAGGATAAGGATAAATATTGGTTGCACAGACGTGAGAGAATAGGTACTTGGGCTGAGATGTCTAGGGAATTTCTAAAAAAATATTTTCCTATGGGTAAACTTACAAGGTTAAGGAGAGAAATCACTACTTTTTCCCAACAAAACAATGAACAATTTCATGAGAGTTGGGAGAGATTTAAAGAACTTCTTCATAGTTGCCCTCACCATGAACTCCCTAAATGGCAGCAAATACAAAGCTTTTATTCAGGATTAGATGAGAGAAATCGCCAAATGGTTGATTCCTCTTGTGGTGGTACCTTTCTTCATAAAATTGCAGACGAGGCATGGGATTTATTTGAAAATTTGAGTGATAATTCACAACAACATGCTACCTCCTCACGAGTAGGTACATCTAGGCAAATAGGAAATAGAGGAATGTATGAAGTTACTCAAAATGTTGATCTTTCTTCGAAAGTTGATGCTTTATCTAAAAAATTTAATCAATTATTAGCTTTGAATACATTGCCTACTGATTCTCCTAATGTGCAAAGTGTTCGTGCAATTTGCTCTAGTCCTTCTCATGTTATCTATGACTGTCCTAGTGCTTCACTATTTCCAGAATTTGTGCAGGAACAAGTCAATGCAGCCCAAGGATTTCACAGACAGAATGACCCATATTCAAACACGTATAATCCAGGCTGGAGAAATCATCCTAATTTCTCCTGGAGGCAACAATGAGGGGAAGTTCAATTAGGCCAACAACAATATCAACAAAACAGACAATCTGGTATGACTACTCCCCCTGGTTTTCAATCTCAAAGGTATGTACCTCTTCATTCTCCTCAAAGTGGAAACTCTATTTTTGAAGAAAAAATATTATCTGCTTTGAAAGGTTTAAAATCTATGACACAAATTCTAGATTCACACACCCAATCTATTGCTAAGTTGGAAACTCAAATAGGGCAACTAGCTAATGCAATAAGTAGAAGAGATGAGGGTAAGCTTCCTAGTCATCCAATAGAGAATCTTAGAGCTAATTACCATGAGCAAGCTAAAGCTGTAATTACTATTAGAAATGGGAAGTTGGTAGATAATAAAGTAGGGGAACCTATTAAAGATAGTGAGTCAAATAATAATGAAACCAAAGGAATTTCTATGACTAAAATTGAAAGGAAGATAGAGAAGGAACTAGCTTCTTCCTCTAATTTTAAGACTCTAGAATCATCTCCTACGGCTTCATATAAACCAAAGGTTCCTTATCCAGAAGCTTTATTGCCACCCCCACATCTTAGAAAGGATAATAAAAGGGAAGATATTTTAGAAACTCTCAAACAAGTTAAAATTAATCATCCACTTTTAGAGGTTATTAAGCAAGTCCCATCCTATGCAAAATTTCTTAAAAACATGTGTAATTTTGAAAGAAAATCTAAAACCAGTGTTTCTAAGAAAATCCTCCTAACTGAACAGGTGAGCTCTGTTTTGCAATATAACACTCCACCTCAATATAAAGATCCTGGTGTCCCTACTATCTCATGTCTTATTGATAATCATAAAATAGATAGGGCACTCTTAGATTTAGGTTCTAGTGTTAATTTGATTCCATACTCTGTTTATGAAGAGTTAGGATTAGGAGAATTACAACCAGCTGATATGACCTTACAATTAGCTGATAGGTCTATCAAGGTACCTAGGGGAAGGATAGATAATGTTCTAGTTCAAATTGATAATGGTGTCTTCCATGTAGACTTTGTAGTCCTAGATATGGAACCTGGTAGATCTTCTCAAAATCATATCCCCATTATTCTAGGTCGTCCCTGATTGGCTACTGCTGACGCCACTATTAATTGTAGAACTGGGGTTATGGATGTCTCTGTAATGAATATGAGGGTTAGATTAAATATTTTTAAAACTTCTTCACAACCTTCTATAGAAGATAATTCTGATTGCTATTTGATAGATGTAAATGATGAATTAATTGAAGAAATTCTACCTTTAATGTGTTCAAAAGATTATACTTTTATTGAGAAAGAAAACCTTATCTGCACTGAAAATGTTAATTCTAATCTTGCCTGCATTGCTCCACCTGAAAACTCTTCTTTGATTGTGAATCATGAGCTTAATATAAGAGAAATAGATCCTAGCTGAATGTAAAAGAATTAGGGAGTCTGGCTGAAGACTTTAAAATTAGCGCTTTTGGGACGCAACCAAAATTTATTTTATTTATTTTAATTTTTATATTTTTATTTTATTTATTTTTATTTATTTATATTTTTTATTCCACTTGATTGGTAGAAAGGTATGAAATATTTGTTTTGTAGGGTAATAAAACAACTTATCATTACCATGGAGATTACAGAGATTGTTTACTGCTCTTGCAGACATGCATTAATATTCCTTTTTCTACCAGGTTGTATTGTTCTTTTCGTTGTCTCTTCTCTACTATTGGTACTCTTTTATCACATTGTGGACAATGTTGGGTCTAGGTATGGGGGAGAAGATGCTTTTATTCTAATATCTACTATTTTTTAGTATTTTCGTTTTTTTTTTCTCGTATTTCTTGTTCAATTATTTTTTTTTAATTTTATTTATTTTTCTACATTATTTAAAAAGAAATCAAAAATATGATTTCACTTAAATGATGATTCTTTTTTAGTTCCTTTAAAAATGTCTTGAATGAGTTGAGAAAAGTACTTATTTTCTTGTTTTTAAGTAGGGTGACAGACTTATGTTCTATATTTGTTATAACTTTTGCATGACTTACACTTGAGCACATGGGTTATTGTTAGTATTTACTAAATCCTTTACATTATTTTTGAGTTACATAAAGTTGATGAATCTCTTCCCTACATTCTAGAACTTACTTGAGTACCTCTTGAGGCGAAATAGAAAGGTTTTCTCGATTTGACTCAGAGATGATGGACATAGGCCTTCTTTGAATCGTTTGCGCCTTTCAAGCTTACCAAATTTCATAAAACCTTCGTACCCTTTTGAGCCTATATGTTATATCTTTCTTTAAACTACTTAAATACTAACCCTTAATGTTGTAGAGAGCTTAATGTAAACTTCTAACTTGTGCTTCAATGGTGGGTTATTGTTTTTTATGTTATGGAAAGAGAAGAAGTTATTTTGAAAAAAGGGAGAAGAAAAAAATATATATATAACTTGTGGTGTTGAAAAAAAAATGTATTGAGCTGAAAAAAAAAAGGAAAAAGACAAAGAAATAAAAGTCGATACATGATTGTTACAAGTCATAAGGTGCAAAGAAAAAAAATTCAAGAGGCCCGAATTTGTGAATGTAAGAAAAAGAATGGCCTTAAATGATAAAATTTAGAGCAAAAGAAGATGGTAGTTGGTGAATGTATTACTGGAGAAAAAAAAAGGAGCAAAAACAAAGTTAGAAAGTTTGTCGAAATTTTAAAGTATCCAGCTTCTTTGTAAGCTCTCTTTTCTTTGATTTTGAATTCCTTACCTTCGCTTGATATCCAATGCCCTAACCTTACATTACAAGCTTTAAAGTCCTACCTGATCTGAGTTGAGTTGAGAATCCTTGATTAGTGGAGAGAAGGTACGAAGAGTGAGCCTATGGAATGAACTCTTGCTGAGATTTGTTCTCTATATGTAATTTGAAATTTTTATTTAGTATTTATTTCATCCTCTCTGATGACCACGATCACACATTACACAAGTTTTACATTAGCTATGGGAGATAATTGAATATTTGTTTGTTTACTTAAGTTTAAAAATGAGAGGAAGAGTATTTGTCTTGATAAGTTTGAGATATTGATGGAGGATACTTAATTTAGGCTATTCTCTATCTTTTCTAAAGTTTGTTGTTTATTTTGACTTTGTGGGTACGTCGTTTACAAACCCTCACGAGACCATACTCGTCCACTACGGGTAATTTAGGGGTTTAAAGGGCTTGTTGCACATGCTAAGTGTAATCGTGAGTCCTACGAAAGTGGCTAGTTAGTTTTTCTTTTTATTCTTTATTTTTGCTTGAGGACTAGCAAAACTTAGGTGTGGGGGGATTGATAGAGTCGATTTTTAGCACAAATAAACACCTTAAGTTTTAATTATTAGCCTGTGAAAATATTTTATTTATTTATTATTCATAATTATTATATTTAATTTATTTTATTTATCTTTGTGCAGATTTCTAAAAAAAGAATGGAAAATAAAGATTCCATATTAAATTTGGTAAAGGGAAGCTGCAGTATTTTAATCCTTTAAGGATTAGGATTAGAACTTTAATAGAATCCTTTAAGGATTAGGATTTTAGTTGAATCCTTTTAGGTTTAGGATTTTTCTTCCTTTTTGTCTATATATAGAAGAGCCATACAAGAAGAGAAGGGGAGGAAAAAAAGAGAAGAGCTGCAGCGACTTTCAATTGGAGAAGAAGAAAGCCATGATCTACTCCAAGAAATTGGTTCCTTCTGCCCTTTTAGCCATGAACTAAATTTATTTTTAGAATATTCATGAAACCCTAGCCATGCGACTTTGGTTTATTTTATTTTTGGAGATTTATTATAATATTTATGTGATTGCATATTTTGGGATGTTTATTGGTTTGATTCAATTAATTCTTTGTGATTGTTCTTCTAGAATAATTATTTGGGTTAATTGATATTTTTATCCATGCTCGATTCTTGTAGTCTTGAGTGTGAGAGATATGTAATTTTTGCAAGTATATTGTGAGTTTTAGAATTGAATAGTTCATGCTAATTTTAGATGATTTATGTCATAGGAATGAAGAAGTTATGCTAATGGTTAGATGGATTATGTCATGCATTTAAACACAACATATTTCTTTAGTGAATCAAAGCTTGTAGCCTAGATCACCTCATAAAAGTTTAATCTTTTCTCCTAAATAAAATTAAATCATTGTTATATAGGTTAGTGGTGGATTCAAGGTTCTAAATCATCTTCTTTGGTTAATCTCCTATTAGTTTCAATTTATTTATTTTACTCATTAGTTTTATTTAATTTAGGAATAATAATAAAATCTCATTCTTATTTTTATAAAATTAATTTAGGAAGATAATAATTTAAGTAGTTAAGCCTTTCTCTGTGGTTCGATACTCTTATACTTCCGTATTACATTGATCTTGTGCACTTGCGAGTATTGGGTTTAAAAACTTAGTTAGAAAATCCCGATCAGTAATCCGCATAAGACTGGATAAACCCGCATTGACGCAAGGAGGCTGTTAGTTTTGAGAACCAATAGCAGGGTACCTGTCGGAGACCATAGAGAGACTTATTTAGGCGACATACCTTCCTTGGATCAGACATGTGAAAACTCGGAGGAATCTTCATACAGACTTCCTCAGTCAGATCGCCGTGTAAGAACGCTTTGTGAACATTCATCTGATGAACCTCCTACTTGCAAGCAGCGGCGACTGAAAGCAGTGTCCGAACTTTCACCATTTTAACCACAGGAGCAAAGGATTCTGTGTAATCCACATCCTCACGTTAAGTGTTTCCAAGGACCACCAAACGAGCTTTGTACCGTTTGAGTGTGCCATCGGATTAGTACTTTATTCGGTAGACCCATTTGTAGCCAAGAGCTCGTTTGTCGGAGGGTAGAGGGGTCAGAGTCCATGTGTTATTTTTCACAAGAGCATCGATTTCCTGTTGCATGGCAAGCCACCATTCGGGAAAATGGGCAGTGTCTGAATATCTTGTAGGTTCCGTGACAATATTAACAGTAGCTACAAAACGTCGATGTGAGGAAGAAAATTTATCATAAGAAATAACACGTACCTGGGAGAGCCAAAGGAGAGGGTGAAGAAGAAGAGAGAGATATACCAAGTGAAGTCCGAGTAGCATAACCCAAATAATCCTTGAATTTATCGGGAACCCGATGAGACCGTGTACTGCGGTGAGGAGCAACCGGAGTGGCAAGAGCAGCTGCCGCCGGTGCTGGAAGTGCACCAAGAAGCTGGCGGTCAGGCAGGGCTGGGCTGGATTAGGAGTTACTAGATTAAGAACTTGAGAAGAAATTTTGTGGGCTGGAGGCAGGAGCAAGGCTGGACTAGTGGCTTGAGGAGAGGTACTGTGGACTGGAGAAAAATAGGCTGGAAGGGAAAGGATGAGAGCCGGTTGGGAGGGAGGGCATTGGGCCGCAAGGTGTTGAATTTGGGCAGCAGGAAAAAGAGAGAAAGAAGGTTGGGCTAGAAGCGAGTGGGCCGCAGCTGCCAAATTTACAGAAGGGTGGGCCGCGGTTGGAGGATTTTCTGTAGAGTGGGCTACGGCCCAGCAGGCTGTGGGCCAGAAGGGTGAACTGGACTCCCTCTTGCTGAGTTGGGCTGCTGTGGCTGTTGGATTGGATTTGGGCTCCCCCTGAATGTAGATAATAACTGACCCATTTCTCCAAAATCACATTGCACTGGAACAGTTGTCAGAAGATTTTCCCGAGTCTCAGAAATAAACGGAAACGAATGTTCAACAAATACTGCATCTCGAGAGGTAACAAATTCATTTTGTCTGTAATTCAAAAAATTTGCATTCTTTCTTTCCAAAGGGATATCCCAAAAATACACATTTCCGACCCCGGGGTCTAAACTTATCTATAGGAAGACGATAATCATGCACGTGTGCCAAACAACCGAAACTTTTTATATGAGAATAAGGAGGGATTTTGTGAAATAAAAGTTCAAAAGGAGTCTTCCAATTTAGCACAGACAAAGGAGTTCGGTTTATTAAATATCCCGCAGTTAAAACACTCTTCACACAAAAATGAATGGGGGGATTAGCCTGAAACAATAAAGCCCCAGCCACATTTAATATATATCGATACTTACGCTCGACCCGACCATTTTGTTGTGGCGTGTGAACCATGAAAGTTTGATGTATCATACCATTTTCCATAAAATAAGAATGCATACAAGTAAAAATTCTGTACCATTTATCAGTCCAGACTATTTTCACTCGTTTGTGAAATTTAGTAGAAATCAGGGAGAAAAAATGTTTCATTTTCGTTGCTACCTCACGTTTTTCTTTAAGCAAAAATATCCAAACACTTCTAGAATAATCATCAACAATTGTCAAAATGTACCAACGAAGACGCAATCTTATAAGGGCCCCACAAGTCATAATGTACCAAATCAAACAGTGCATTAGCATTATTTAAGCTAACCGGAAAAGGATCACGGGTCTGCTTAGCTCGCAAACAAACAGAGCACTTGTTCAAAAAATCAGATTTAACAAAATGTCCTAAAAACCTCTTAAGGACATACTGAGATGAATGTCCCAATCTGTGATGCCATAATTTACCGATATCAAAATGATGAACTGTATGAGCGACACCCGAAATTACCAGAATGGGCCTGAAGTAGTATACCCCATCTCTCTCTTCACCCACTCCAATCGGCATCCTCGTGGTACGGTCCTGTAACATTAATACACCATTATTAATTATGATAACACATTTATTAGCTTTAGACAGTTGAGACAAAGAAAGCAGATTGCAATGAAGTTGGGGAATATGCAGAACATCATTAATCTTAAAGGTAGAGTCAAGGTACACTGTTCCTGTTTCCATTCCAGCAGTTTTAGACCCATTTGGTAATATGACAGTGTATAGGTGTGAAGAAAGAATGTGGAATAAATAAACTCTTCTGTCTGTCATATGGTGAGAACACCCACTGTCTAGAATCCATTTACCCTTTATCTTACCAGAGAGGGTGTCAACATCAAGGGAAGAAGATGTGGGGTTGTTGAGCAATTCCAGAAACTTGTCCCACTGTGCCGGAGATAGCCTGGAATGCCAACACTGCCTGCCGCTGCTGCTGCCGTGCCACCACACCGGGAAGACGCTTTAGCTGTCGGAAGTTTCTACACAGTACTGCTGCTTCTTGAGTCGTCGCCTGTGCCGCTGCGTCGAGGTCCTGCTCGTGCCGTTGCAGATGCGGCCGCTGCCCAGCACGGATTTCCGTCCGCTGCGCCATCGAGGTCCTACTAAGGGTCGGTTTCTGCAGCCTCAGCCGTCACAAGAAGCCCTGTCCAAGGAAGGCTCACCGGAGAAGACGAAGACGCCGTCGCGTGAGCCGCCCATTGAGGAGAAAACCACGGCCCCAAACGTCCTTCCAAAGATATTCATTAACGTAATCATCATTATCAGAATAGACGTATGAACCACTCTCTGTGTGTTCATATTGTATTTGTGGTAGAAAAAAATGTATAATTCTTTCTTGTTGTTTTTTTTTCCTCTGTGATTTTTTTTTTTTTGGAAAAATCCTAACCTAGCTCTGATACCATGAAGTTTTCAGTAGGAAAACTTGCTAGAATTTTCTGTCCTGTTTATTACTTCCAAAATGATATTTGTACAAAAGCCTCAATTATAAATCAGGAAAACAGACTACCTAAAATATCTCACAGTTACAACACCCTTATCGGGATCATAACCACCTAACTGCCTAACAATTTACGGTGTAAATTTGCTTATGCACAAGATTTTGAAAAAATGGAAAACCTTCATTCATGCTATGCGATCATGAGCAGGAGCAACATGAACTCGGTGCTCCCAATTACTGAATAGGTCGGCCGGAAAATCAACGCATGTGGCACCAATGTAATTCTTATTTTTATTCTTTCAAGTATCAAAAAAAAAAAGAGGGAAAGGGAAAATAAAATTCTTAAAAAATTAAAATTCATAAGTTATTTGGTAAGATAAGAAAAATAAAGGAAATAAAATTTCTGTTGTTTGGTTTGTAGATTTCAAGATGGAAATGGAAAGAGAAAAATTAATAAAAAGAAGGATAACATTACAAAATATATATACATATATTTAGGATTATTTATACTATAAAAAACACATTCTCTCCCGCAAGAGACCGTTTCCAGAGAACTAAGAGAGATTACGAAGCTTTGGTAGTGTTGGATGCTTTGGGAACTGGCGAAGGTCGAAAAGATTAAAAAAATCAGTCATTCACAACCACTGATGAAGGATTCCTCAACCCAACTGGTAAGATTTCCTTTTCCTCTTCCCGGCTCAGAATGTGGAACCGGTATCCGATAACAAAACATTATAAGTGTTTTATGATATTAATTTTATATTAAAAATTAATGTTAACAAATAGAAAGTGAGCGTGAGTTTTAGAGAGAGGAAGTGAGTGAGTTTTAGAGAGAGAAAATATCATGAATTTTAGATAGAGAAAGTGTCGTAAATTTTAGAGGGAGAAATAGTGGTGAATTTTAAAGAGAGAAATAGTCATGAATTTTAGAGAGGAAAAGTGTCGTATTTTAGAGAGAGAAAATAGGGTAAATCCTAAGAGAGAAAGTGAGCGTGAATTCTAGGGAGAAATTGAGTGAGTTTAAGAGAGAGAAGTATCACAAATTTAGAGAGAGGAAGTGATGTGAATCCTAGAGAGAAAGTGAGTGTGAGTTTTAGAGAGAGAAGTATCACAAATTTTAGAAAGAAGAAGTATCGTGAATTTTAGAGAGAGAAATAGTCGTGGATTCTAAAAAGAGAAAGTGTCGTAAATTTTAGAGAGAGAAATTATCGTAAATTTATGAATTCTAGAGAAAGAAATTGTCGTGAACTTTAAAGAGAGAAATTGTCGTAAATTCTAGAGAGAGAAAGTAAGTGTGAGTTCTTGAGAGATAAAATAAGTGTGAATTTTAAAGAAAGAAAATGAGCATAAATTTTAGAAAAAGAAACTGTGATAAGAAAATTGTTTCCTTTTCTACGCCAAAGTCTATGAACCAAACAGGCTATATGTATATCTTCACACATTTATGAAGGTTGTAATTTTATTTGATGGCTTTTAGGTTCGTTTGGCATTTTTTTTTTTTTTTAAATGGGATGGTCATTATATACAATCAATAATTTCAAAGTTATTAGGGAGGACAAAAGGATCTCCAGCACCCACTGCCTCATAAATGTATTTTCCAAGAAACTCAAACTTAGAACTAGGAGGTAAAGTTTCTCTTTGTTGGAGATTCTATTTTTTGTTATTAATACTTTTCGTCATTAATTCTTTCATTATTCTTAATTTTATTTTTTTTATTTATTAGTAGTAGTATAAAGCTTTTGCTTGCCAAAAGAATTCTATTTGTATTTGGTTTGATGAGTTCGTGGAGTACTTTAGTTTGATTCTCTTTTCTTTAAATTTATACCCATTTGATTGCCTCAATTTCGAGTGATAATCATCCTAATCTTTTTCATTCTTCTTTTTCACTCTACGATAGATCAATCACGTGCATATATATACTCATTCATATTAAATCCATTAAAGTATGTCAAAGAGGTAAATTACATTAAGTACCCTTATTCTTAGTGCACAAGAAGGGTTTTTTTTGCTATATTTAATCACTTTTTAAAAAACAGTCACTAAAATAGTTGATTTTTTTTTTTCATTTTAATATGACCACAATGCACATGGCGTGTGCATTATTGCCAATCTCTAATTAAATATTGTGATTATGCAAGATTAATGACATGACTGTGGACGTGATAGGCAAGTTGTGAGGTGAACAATAACGCATCCGTCATGTGCGTTATTACTAAAAATAACTCACACGGTACATGCATTATCAGTAAGAATAACACACACGACAAATGTGTTATTCTTACTAATAATGCACATGTTGTATGCGTTATTTATATTAGAAATGCTAAACTAACAAAACCCTTGCCCTCTTCTTCATTTTATTCTTCACACAAAATCTGCCGTTGCTTCCTACTTCTCCAACGCTACTTCTTCTTCTTGTTTTCATTATCTTATTCCCTTGCTCTTCTTCTTCATTCCTTCTCTTCTTCTTTTCCTATTCTCCTTCCTTCCTTCTCTTCTTCTCTTACATTTCTTCTCATCTTCTTCTTTTTTGTTGTGTTATTGTGCCGGGCTTGAAAGACTGTGGAGTATGAAGATTTGTGGGTTTTGAGGTGGCGAATGGTAGAGGAAGCTCCACCAAATAATAACATTTTATTTCAATTTATTACCACTTTTGGTAAATTTCTTATTGTTAATTGTTTTTAATCTTTTTTCACTATATGTTGATTTCTATTCTCTTTATGAAAATTGTTGTTTATTGTGATTTATGAGTATTTTTGATGAATTTTGTCTGGGTTATTTATCAATTTCTTGTAGTTTATTTTTCTAGTTGTGGGTGTTATGATTATTTTCACTACTTGTTATTAATAGATTTGTGCATATTTGGCCATTTAGTTAAACTAGTTGTATTTTTCTATTGGAAATGTGATTTGATGAAATGAGTTTTTGAAATAGGCTTTTAATAATTTTGCTCACAATTTTTCTATTAAGATGTTATGAGTTATATAATTTATTTTGTTTTTGTCATAAACTCTAATTGTTTATTTTTTGTGAACATTTATATTGTTCTATTAATTTTATATAAATGTATATTTCAAAAAAAAAAATTTGTTATTTCGATTTGTTTATTAGGAAAAAAAAAAAAAGAGAATATAGTCTTCTGTATAACCTTAAAACCTAATAACCTAAACCATAACCTTGAAATCCTAAACATAAAAACCCTAACCTTGAAACCCTAAACCCTATAACCCTAATATTGGAATCCTAAACCCGAAAATTCTAAAAACCTTAAACCATAAACCTTAAAAAGTGTGTAATACTACAGCTTAATCCTAAAACCTTAAGCCCTAATACTCTAAACCCTAGAATTTATGAACTGTATAATAATAGAAAAATGTTTTACTTTAAATTTTAAACTGGAAAAGATTTAAATTTAGAAAGTGTATAATACTATATCTAAAACCTTAAAGCCTCCTGATGTAATGTAGATGGAGGAAGTCCCAGCGCATGTACATTCGGGTCCCATAAACCCTTATGTATTGACGAGGCAGCATGAGCATAGGTCTAGGTTGATATGGAGTGGGGATCATGAGACACGTATTACTGATCTTCAATGTAGACGTTTCGATCGTAATCTGCTTAAGGCTTACTGTATGGCTTCCCGTAGATTGATTGACATTATTGATAGGACAGGGTTAGGGGGATTTTTTAGATGTGGTTAAATAAGCCTCGACCTCATACTTATTACTACTTTAGTTTAGCGATGGAGGCCTGAAACTCACACATTCCACATGACTTGCGGTGAACTGACAGTTACTTTACAAGATGTGTATGTCTTATAGGGTTTACAGATAGAGGTGTTGCCTGTTACAAGTCCTAGTTGGAGTGTACAAACAAACAATATTGGATTGATATGATTGAGAGACTAATTGGTATTCAATTGCCTCTTACTCATTTTGGATATAAGGTTAAGAAAGAATCCTTAGAGGCTTGGATCTTGAGAGAGTTCACCAGATCAGAGACTGATGATGACCTTATCATGCATACCCGGGGTTTTATTTTCTTACTTCTTGGAGTTCATATGCTCCTGATATGTCGAACAACTTGATTCACGTACGGTACATGAGTTTGTTAGAAGATTTTGATGCCATCCACACTTATAGCTAGGGGAGTTGTGTATTAGGGTTTTTGTTTAGGTGCTTATGCGGGGCAGCTTTAGGGGGTACACGACAAATAGGGGAGCCCTTGTGCTACTTCAAACTTGAGCTTTGTCTCATATTCCTATACTACGTCCTCAATTAGATAGGCATGTGGAACTAGACCCTTGTGATCCACTTGGTGCTATGTGGTACACATTATTTGATCTTAGCCAGCTTCCTACGTATGTTTTTCTTAGTTATAGAGATCTATCAAATTTCATGCCATCCGACCAGGTACGACTTTAAATTATATTTTTTTTACTTTTTTATTATCTTTTAACGTGATTAATATTTAAATATTTAAATTTGTTGCACAGTTTGTCTGGCTACCATATCCTAAGCATGGTCTGGTGCCATCTGACTTATGGTGGGCAGAGGTGCCGCTGATATGTTACGAGATAATGGAATATCACCACCAGGCCGCGTGATACAACAGTTTGGGCGTGATCAACCTATACCTGTTAATTGTGATACTCGTCTGGATCTACATCGATTATAGCTCAGAGGAAATGATCACACTTATTGGACGACGGAGCATGCTACTCATGTGGAGGTCTGGCATCAGTGAAGACAACACATTAAGGATGACCTTCTTTTACACATGGAGGATCTATCATCACCTCGAGATGATTACATTAGAAGGTATCTGGATATCACAGGAATCTACACCGACAATCTAGCATATCGTGATACTCAGACATATAGATACCAGCCAGTTAGATTGACAGACGGATGCGGTAATTAAATATTTATTTATCGTTTCATGTACTTTATTTCTTTATAATTCTTTTCTTATTATTTTTTCTAGACATCCATGCTAAAGGAGGTAGATGACATGACTACAAGGGTGTTGGAGGGACTATTATCATCTCTGACTCGGTATAATAGTGTCATGAGAAAAGTCCAGACAATCATCAGTTGGTGCATAGTTTCTATTGGTGGTACATTGGGTTGCACCCCATCTCCGCATGATATTCAACAAACATTTGCAGTATAGCCATCGTGTCGTCGTTCCAGGGAGCCTGTACCTGAGCGTAGTGCTCTTGGATTAAAGAGCGGCGCCTGTAGATTACCCGATTGCAGGGCCCGTAAAGGACGCGCTCCTACTCCTCCACAGCCGGGAGAACGGGGACGTGCAGATCCTAGACATGGAGGAGAGAGAAGGAGGATCAAGCAAATGGGGACGTGCAGATCCAAGCTCAGATGTTCCACCTAACCCATTCGACAGTCTAATGGAGATGCTCCGACATTTAGTTTGGGTTTGACACCAGTTGCTGTCACATCCGAGTGAAGCAGGCACATCATATGTCCCACCTAACCCATTTGGCAGCCCAGACACGTCATACGTTCAACCATCTCCAAGTGTAGGAGATACGTCATATGCACCTCCATATCCGAGTGTAGTAAAGTTATCATTTGATTCACCTCCACCTCCGGGTACAACAGGTTCATCTGTACCTCATATGTCTGTATCCCGTGCATCTTCTTCTGATTTAGATGAGCATGATAATGAGCTAGCGGATGACCCAGCATAAACAACTTAGCTTTAGACATCGTGTTGGCAAAAAGACTACTAGATTTACTTAATTTGATTGGCATTAGGGTTTAAGGTTTAGAATATTATTTATTATACTTTCTTATATTTTTTATATTATTTATTTAAATTATTTCTTTATATTATTTCCGACAACCCATGTGATGATTCCGGACGACTTTATTTGACAACTCGAAATAATTGACGGATTCGAATGAAACCGACAACCCCATGCGACGATTTGAATAACTCAAAATAATTGACAGATTTGAATGCAACTAACAACCCATGTGACAACTCGAAACTTTATATGCCTATATATATATATAATTGAAAATCACCCAATTTCTTATCATACAACAACTTTCACAACATTTTCTTCATATTCTATTTCCGAAACTTTTAAACCCTTTCATTCATACAGTACAAACAATGAACATGGACGCAACTCACCTTGTTAGAGGTTGTATTATTTTGAGATTCGAAGTATGCTAGAGATGCGTTTGGCCCTTATTTCACAGGAGCGGCCAAGAAAACATGTACTTTTACTCGAATGGTGACACATGATCAACTTGTTAGAAAAATTTTTAAGCATTGAGGAGTGGATTCGAATCAGTGGCATGTTCGAATGAAAATAGAGTACCTTCATTTTATGAAGAGTATCAAATGTTTAATTATACTTTGTACAACATGAACAATGATGATGATGGGAGGTGTTACCTTTGGAGTATTAGAACTAATATATCTAAGGAACGCATTTACGTTCTAGTTGTATTTGAAACCGATCCAGTCACAGATATTTCCAGATATTCAACACACTCATGTATCGATACAAGAGGATCAATCAAATTTTCATCAACATGTCACGACAATAACAGAGATGATTTCTGATGAACCATCAATGTTATACCCCAGACGTAGAGGAAGATGATGAGGACGATGACGACAAACACAAATTATGATGTATCAAGTGTATCTCGACGAAGACAATGATGGTAATGATGAGGAAGATGACATTAGCACTCCCCTAAACCCTTTATTTTCAACTGCAGTGAATCAACGGCAAAGTATTCAATGGTTTAGTAACGCTCCGTATGATTATACATCATCTAGAGCCTTTATAGATATAAGCTCGGGAGAGCTGATCTTATCAAATCAGGCACTATCAGATTGCTGGATTAGAACAATGCAATGACTGATCTTCGATTAGGAATGAGGTTCACTGACAAAATGCAAGCAATTAGTGTAGTTTGAAAGTGTTCTATTCGGATAGGATGAGAGTTTAAAGTTATTAAAAGTAAGAGCAATCAAAGGATTGCAAAATGTTATCATCACAGCGACTCTAATTTTTTTCTATAGTATATCCGAATAAAGAAGAAAGAAACCTATGGTCGTTGGGACATAACCAGATTCATCAAAGAACGAACATGCCTTGTTTAGGTTAGTCAAAATAAGCATCTAAATATAACTTCAAAGTTTATTTCAAAACTAATATCGCATCTTGTTGCCAACGATTCTGAGATCCCTATCTCAAACGTTATCCAAGAAGTCCAAGCATTACTCCAGAAGCGTTGTACGTACAATAGGGCATGGTACCCTCTCAAGTTTGTGGTAGAAAGGGTGTTCGGAAGTTGGGAGAAATTCTACCCAATTATCTCCAAGTAATGAAAGATTCTAACCCTGGAACTGTGTACCACGGTTGCATCGTAGAATGAGCATCCCCCGACTATATTTTTTCAAATTTCTTTCTTGATGTTTTGAGCCTTTTATAAATGGATTCAAAACTATCGATTTGTGGTTTTTGTAGATGGTACTCATCTTCGGGAACTATACAGTTCGTACTATTAATTGCAAGCACATGGGATGCGAATAACTATTTGTTTCCCCTAGCATTTGCAATTGTTGATAAAGAGTCGTCCGGAAGTTAGAATTGGTTCCTCAAACTTTTATGGGAAATCATTGTTAAGGATCGGCACGTTTATTTAATATCCGATCGCCATAAATGGATTTTTATCGGCTACGCAAAATCAAGCTTTGTGGTAACCTCTATTTGCGGTGCATAGGTTTTGTCTACACCACATTCGGGCAAATTTCACCAAGACCTTTAAGAATAGCAAATTAAAAAGTTTAATGTGCCAGGTCGGAACTGAAGCTAAGCAATGGAAATTTGAGTGTGTCATGAATGAAATTCAAAGTAGAAATATAGAAGCTTACATTTATTTAGCCAAGATACCCTTTCATGAATGAAATTCAAAGCAGAAATATAAACCCTAAACCCTTGAGAAGAGGACACTCCTGCATGATGGTGGGCACATGCATGAGTGATGATAACCAACATTTCCGAAGCAATTAACCGTGTCTTGAAAAAAGTTAGGGTTTACCTTTAAAAGTCCTAGTTGAATTAGTATTCAACAAACTTGTTAAGTACTTCAACTAGCACTATTAGCAGGCCCAAAATTGTGTGTATCCATTTCTAACAAAAGTCTTTGACAAGTTTGTTCAAATTGAATTGAAATCAAGAGATCACACAGTTACACCGTATAACCACGAGAAGGTATTTACATGATTAAATCTCTGATACGGCTTGATGGTAGCAGCAACAATATTTGCACTTTAAAAAGGAATGAAAAAATCGTGCACTTGAGGCGAATGGCAAAATTATAGATTGTCTTATTCTCATGCTCTTGCAGACTGTAAAGATAATAGTACAAGACATATATTCACGGGAAACTTGCAGACAAACATACCAATCCAATTTTTATCCGGTTGGGCATGAGGACTTTTGGAGAGATGTTCCTTGCAATTTAACATTCTATCCTCCAAATATGAACAATCAACGGGGTTGAAAACAAGATACAAGGTTTCAAGAGGAATAGATTATCGAAATCCGGATTCTCTCCCAAGATGTAGCAGATGCCGAATGTCCGGACATAATAGAAAAAATTGTAAAAACTCCAGTTCAAGCAATGTATAAGTTTCTTGTTTTTAAGTGTTGTAATTTTTATGGTTTCTATTAATGATATTTCTTCTTTGAATTTCTTTTAGGTACTTTTTTATAAATTCTCTTACTTAAGTCGATTATAAATTATTATAGTAAAATTTACAACAAGTAACGAAAATATAAAATACTTTAAATTACTTCTTCATACTTTTTTTATAAAAATATTCCTTCTTAAAATGATTATAATTATTATCATACAATATACATTAAATGACATAAATAAAAGAATACTATCTTTTTCAAAAAAAATAATTATTATAAGTTTTACAAAATATTATAAATTTTTTAAAAAAATTATAATTTTTTTTAAAAAAAATGATGTGACAGATAATGCATACAGTAGATGCCTTATGAAAGAAGATAACACACCTCTTGTGTACGTTATCCGCGACATCAGAGAATTAAATTTTGTTTAGTGATAACGCAACACACACAGTGTGCATTATGGCCACAATCAAATTAAAAAAAATAAATTTATAGCCTGCAGGGCTGTGCACTTTAGCTCATCACATCAAGGTAACAGGATTCGAAATTATGGCCCTCTGTACTCAAAATAGATGCGCTGACCAGACTGCGCTACACCTCGTCTCACCCCGCAGAGCATATAGATCTACCCGATCGATGAACACTCAAAGCGAACTCACCCATCCTTTTGGACACAGGGATGCGAGAACCAATCCGAGTAATCAACCACTTTTTTTTAGAAAATCTTCTTGACTTTTTTTTAAAAATTAGTCAAATATAAAATAAATAAATAAAAAAGAAAAACCCGATAGAGAATGTTACCAAGTGATGTCTAATAAAGAGATTGAATAAGTATTGTAGAATTTAAAAAAAAAAAAAAAAATTCTCAAAATAATTTTATACTTAGTCATGAAAGGAGTCCATGGGAATTTAAATCAGCCACCAAACAGAATAGTTATCTGTCTTCTACTTCGTATTTTCTTTTGAATTATTTCCGAACAAATCCAACATTCCTTTTGAATTTTATCGAATCTTCCATGTGTAACCCTTCACTATAATTATTTTATAAATTTTTAAATTTTTTTAAATTAGTTAGAAGTTCTAATTAGTCTTCTAAAAACAAAATTCTGAATGTTCTAGAAATTTAAAATTTTTTAATTACTTTAAAAATATGTGATTAGTTGAAAAGATTTAAAGTGTATTAAATTATTTAAATCAGATTAGAATCCGATCATGATGATTCAAACTCTTACCCATTTTTTGTTCCAAAAAAAAATAATAATAATAAATCTTACCATTGGAGAATTGAAATTGGCCCATTTCACTAAAAGTTAACCCATGGGTATTTTTCTCCTATTTTATTTAAAGGCTTTATTTTTCTTTTTCTTTTCCAAGGTGAAGAAATAGTTATTTAATATTTCCTATTTTAAATTTTCCAAAAAAGAAAAACATCCGCTATTTTGAAATTAGTTCAAAATATATAATGTAATATCTTCTTTTTAAATAGTTGTATTTATTATATTTATATTTTATTATTATTGTCATGCATGTTTGACTTGCATAAAATGTTTTTTACGTGTTTTAATAGACATTATTAGTTGTATAAAAAACTTTTGTTAAATTATTATTATATATTTATGAAAGTATTATCTATTTATGACATCATTACTATTCTTATTCGATTTGACAATTAATTCGATTAGTTGAACTGATAAATCAAAGAACAAATAGTTTGATCTATTCAATCTCCAGCCTGATCTCTTTAACATTACTTTTTATTCCATTAGGGTGCATTTGGATACGAAATTAAACTCAAAAGTTTTTTAAGTTTTACTTGTCTCTTACAAAATATTTACTTTCTACACATTACAAGAAAAAAAAAATCACTTTTTCTATTTAAAATGCATTCTAAATGCACGCCTTCTAACTGCTCCTTAAACCGCATTGATAAGTAGGAAAATCAGGGTGGAGCAAGACTTATATCTCTTATGGGGCTAAAATTTAAATTAAAAGTTGGTGCATTATTTCAATTTAAATTATTATTTTTATAATTAATAATTATTTTTTTCCTTTAAAAAAAATAACTTAATTTTTTATTTGGAGCCAAAATAGTAAAATGTACAAACTTACCTAAAATGAGCATAATTTTATACCATATTTAAAGTATAATTCTTTTTTTCTTTTTTTGGTAGGTAAGAGGGGAGGGGGTGTTGGGGAAATAGGATATTTTGGGAGAGAGGTGACGGGGGTGTGGGAAAAGAGAGATTTTATTTCTTGAGGGGAGGGGCCGATGCGTGGGAAGAGGGGTTTTTTTTTTCTGTAGGGTGGAAGGAGGAGGTGTGTGGGAAAAAGGGTTTTTATTTTTTATTTTTAGTGGTAAGGGTGGGGTGTAGGGGAAAAGAGGGATTTTTTTTTTTAGAAAGAGGGGAAGGAAGGGCAGTTCGTTAACAGAAACTTTCAATTTTGAGAATAAAAGAGAAGTATATAAAATTATATTGAGAAAAATTTTGTTGTAAATTGCATTGATAAGTAGGGAAGGGATGGAGCAGGTTTTTTTCTTTATTTAGTCCATTTTTAAAAAATGGGTACTAAATAGGCCCTTTTTTTTTTATTTAAAATCCTGAAGAGGCCATAACGCACAATTATTGTGCGTTATCAAATGTGATAACCGCACAATGGTTGTGCGTTATAGTTAATCACCGGCTTAATCTGCGTTAAATTGCATTTTTAACGACGTGGCGAAGAGGTGGTGAGGTTTGGTGCTGAGGTGGATGATAACGCACAATGGTTGTGTGTTATTTTGATGATAACGCACAATAATTGTGCATTATCGTGTCTATGTTGATTAAGAAGAAATAATTTTTGTAGGTATTTGGAAAACTTTAAACATGAATAACTCTGTAATCGGATGTCCGTTTCACGCGTATGACCACTCATTTTGATGGTTCTCATAAAGAGAAACGCAACGGCATCATCGAAAAAGTGATCCGAACGCGTTTCAGGGCAAAAAATTTGTTTTGTATAGTCGAAAACTTTGACGGGGCGTAACTTTGCGTTCGGACGTCCGATTGAGGCGATTCTTGTGAGGATTTTTGGTATTTTTTCGAGATGTACACGCCAAGTGGTTTGCACCAACCATTCCCACAAAAAACCTCCTATTTTCGTTTTAATTTACGTTTTTATAATTTTTTAATACTTTCTCTCTCGTTAACTAAAAAATTACGGCACCAATTTAAAAATTAAACAGAGGAGCAGTATTCTTTTTGCTCTAATTAAAAAATTTAAATATTGAAGTTGTTAAATATTGGAATACGTAAGGAAGTTATTATTAAATAAAACCCCATGCACTTCTTGAATAAGATTCAATGGTGGTCTATTGGTAACTCTTGTATGTTATTTCTCATAAGATGAAGGGTTCAAATTTTGTTATAAAACTTTTTTTAAAAAAATAAACAAATGAAAGGATGATGTGGTAGTTTTTTTAAAAAAATAAATTAAAGGATGATGTGGCAGATAACGCACTAGTTAATAAGTTTGTAGGGCCACTTTAGTAGTGTGTTAAAAAGAAAAAGTTTTTTTTTAAAAAAACGGATGGAGCAAGACTTATATCTCTTATAAAAATTAAAAAGTTGTTGCATCATTTCCATTTATTATTATTGTTATAATTAATAACTTAGTTTTTTATTATTTGGTGGTCAAAATAGTAAAGTGTACTAACTTACAATAAATGAGAATAATTTTATATCATATGCAAATCATAAAATTTATTTTGGGGAAGAGTTTTTGTTTTTATTTTTTTACTTTTTGAGGAGGGGGGAGGGGGGAGGGGCGAGGGAGGCGGGAGACGGATGTCGGGGAAAATAGGATTTTTTGGGAAAGAGGGGCACTTGGTGTGTGGGAAGAGGGGGAAGGGGAGAGGGTAGAAGTGTGCAGGAAAGAGGGTTTTTTTTTTTTTTTCTTATGGGATGGCACATGGGTGTAGGAGGAAAGAGGAATTTTTTTGTTGGAGAGAAAGAGATTTGATTAAGGGGAAGTTTCAATTTTGAGAGGGGAAAAGAAGTATTATGAATATTTATACGACGTTTTGTTTTAGTATTCAATTTTTTTCACTTTATTCTCATATTTTTTCACTTTATTCTCATATTTCTTTTTCATTTAATATTATTTTTTATTCTTATTTATATAACTTTATTTTTTTAATAAAATTATATAACTTTATTTGAACATTTTATACAGACAGTAGTTCGGATTTAGTAATAAAAACAACTCATACAAATTTTAATTCAAATCATATTTTAAAAATAAATAAAAAATAGAATATTACGTTAACATTTTTAATTAAATAATATTTTCATCTAAGAAAATATTATATATATACAATTTTTTCTTTTATAAAATTTTTATTTCCATACATATCACCAATTTTATATATATATATATATATATACATATATATATGTGCGTGCGCGCGCGGGTGATAGATCAAACCAAAGAGAAAGGAGAAATCTTGCCTCCGGCAGCCCTTGTCTTCACTAGTGTTAAAGACTGTTGAAATGAACCTAAAAATAAATTCATTTATATATATTACAAGGAAGAGACAAACAGATATGTAAAAGGAAGAGACAAGACCAGGTTTTAAGACAGATGAAGATAAATTACAAATACACATTATGATTGAATTCCAAAAACACTTCCTGCGGACAAAATAAAAGTAAACTTTGGTCCATACAATAATGTCAGTTATATTATATTACAAGGCAACGGGAATTGCCATTGTTTTACAGTTTCCATTGCTAACTATCCCTCTGATCCAGTTTCCATAAACACTACTGTTTCTGCAATATCAATACAGATAGTATATGCTAGTTGCAGCACTCGGAACTAATCTTCTCCGCTAACCAGAATATATATATATATATATATATTTTGAGGGAGTACATACACAGCATTTTCGACAAATTCAATTTGGAGTTACTCTAAGAGCTTGTTACAAGTACCGACTCCAATGGCAGCAGCCAGATGCCAACCAGCATGAAGGTAAGGGGTTTCCGGGAAGAGGTCATCAGCAATGAAAAGTGCACCACCTAAGAGTGACGACATCTTATGGACATTGTGGGCTATCCTCAGTTCTGGATCTTTCAGCGCTCTTTTTGCAAATGCAACCTGAATCGTGAATACAAAACGGTTTCTCTCAGTAAATAATAGATTAGTAAAGAACTCCCACTACAATGACTTTTGAAAGATTCCGTAGGTATTCTAGAAAGAAGGTTTTAGACTAGTGGGCCCGATAAACTTGTAATTTAAATAAAAGCATACTTAGGAACTCTTTTATGGAAGATAGCACCTAACAAACAACAAAAAATGTTCTGATGTAATTTATAGGTGGCCAGTTGCTGCAACATGAACACTTATATAATGCAAGGTTAGAATCTCAGTTTCGTAATCTCTGCAGTTAAAAAGTTTCAAAATAACAAACTTTAATAGTCAAAGTGTAGCTGAATTTTACCATGGAAATTTTCCCATTTGCGTATAGGGAAAATAAAATTTCAAAGTTCACCATGAAGTAAAGTAGTTGTCATAATAGCAAAAGAATGTTAGCATATATTAGATTTCTGAAGAAAATTGCACAAATAGACAAACTTGACAGTCTATCTTTCATTCACTTAATTCAAGCAATGAGGACAAACTGATAAGACAAAATTATGTTTAACATGGAGGTAGGAAAAAAAGGGGAAATAGACTGGTCATTGTTTGCAGAAAAAACCTCAAATGCAGATGTATTACCTCCATCATCCCCGTGTGAACAGCAGAAACCATCAGTGGCTGGATTGGCAAGAAAAAAGCAGAAGCTGCCATCAGAAACTTTGGATTCTCATCCCTAAGAGCCCTTGACAAGCACTGCAAATCAATTTAGCAATGAAACATCATTAGAAAGCATGAAAGTACATTATACCATCCAGATCTCTAGATTATCTGATATGAACGAATATTCAAGACAAGCAAGATAGTATTTTTTATTTAAAAAAAAAGTTTTTGGATTTCTGAAGGATGTCCACAAATGCTACCATATATTTCCAGTGAGGATAATGCTTTCTTCCATTGTTTTCTTTATACGGATAAAATGAAATACAGCAAGAAAAAAGGATGAGCCATGAAACAGTACATGAGAAATGACTATGACAAAAGATATGATTGAAAGACTGCATTTTGTTATCGCTGTCTTTACGTGAACACTGCCAGATAAATAAGGCATAAGAAGGCCATCTTCATTTGAATCCTTCAATGGGTAGACCCTCTAGGTCTACAGCGAAGCAGCTCCACTTAAATTCAGTCGGCGGTCATCCATATGACCATTATTAAGGGCTAGATTGTTCCCCAGCAGAAAACATAAAGGACTTAAAGAGCAAAGCTGTAAGTATAAAAGAATAACAAGGAGTCTCCCGAAACCTCTAATTAAGCTGACCATCTTATGGCAATAATATTGATCTATTACGCTTCCCAGATATCTCTCTCAGTTATCTATTTCCATTACGTATAAGTGGAAAACTAAAGGCTCTTACATATCAAGTCCCAAGCAGCATGTGTAATAGAAGCATTCGGTTTAATGAATAGCATGTTTCTGGCATCAGAAAATCCATCTATTCCGAGATAATTGAATGGCATATTAGCATATTAACCTACCACTGTTGTTGTTGCTATCATTGTGTAGTCAGCCCATCTTAGATACTTCCTCAGTTTCCCTCTGGAAGCATGATACAAACTAGAGGCAATCCCTACTCCTATCAATGAGTTGGCATAAAGCTTGCAGTTCAGGTTCTTCCTGCATCATCAAACAATATCGAAACAAGTATCAGGAGCTAATGGAATGATCAAAAAAGTGAGGAAAATATGAAATGGGAAAAATTTGCTATTTGTACCCATAAACTATTGTCACTTTTCGATCCATACCCATTAGTTTTTTTTTTCAAACTTTTATACCCATGAACTATTTACACCCTTGCTGGTATGACAATTATACTCAATGTGGTGGTTTCCCGGACATTTTAGTTTTGTGCCCTGCACGTGAGTCCTTTATTAAGGCATTTTGGCTATTAAAGTGGTGAATTGTTATAAAATGTTACAAAAGAAATAATAAAGAAGAGGAATTTTAAGTGAAGCCTATTGGAAGATGATGGAGATGTGTATTTGCTGAATGAGTCCTTTTAGCTTTAGTTGTGTAGCAATGGCTTAATAAGGGGCTCATGTGCAGAGCCATGCCTAAAATATGCTGAAAACCGCCGCGTTGAGTATAATTTTTCATACCGGCAAAATTGTGAATAGTTCATGGGTATAGAAGTTTGAAAAAAAAAAGTTTTTCGCTATAAATAGAAAAACAACAATAGTTTATGAGTATATATAGTGAATTTCTCGTATGAAATTACAGAAAACTTTAAATAGTCATAATGCAGCATTAAGGAAATGCCTACCTTGGGGCTTGGAGTCCAAGAGCAATAAATGGAAGTGAAGTAAGAATATTAGCTATGGTTTCTGCCACATTCCTATCACCTAACAGACAAAATTCAGAAGTTCAAAACTGAAAATGAAAACGTAAACATGCCACGAAAAAAAAGATTATCAACTCCGGAATAGACATGAAGTTCACCAGACAGTACCACTCACACAAGCATGGATGGGCCGAAGGCATGCAGGTCTTTGTTGCCACACTCTCCTGGTGAAATGATTATTATAATGAGATATTTAGTAAATATAATCATAACCAAGAATTGAATATCTGATCTGCATTACATATGTGTTAACTGTTGTTAAGAACATATAGAATACACCAGAAAACTTTTATACTCACTGCATTATTAGCCGCTGGCTTGTTTCAGCAGTTGGCCTCTCGCGAGTTGTTTGAGGTAATTCCCCATTTTTTATCTCTTCCAAAGTAAAAGGTGAATGAGGCACCAGATGTACTCCATGTATGCCCTCCAATGCTATACAAGGCTGTAGTGCACTTTGGGTATTCATATGCTTTGGGGGCAATCAGTCAATTAATAATTGACTGATCGCCAACGAATATAATTCGGACTCAGAGAACTTCAATGTGACCAATTGGTCTATCTCTGTAATAAATACAAGACCCTTTTATTCATTGTGTCAAAATACACAAGGGATATGGCCAATTACGGGCTATAAGGCAGAGAATCAACAAATAGAGGCGACAATGATACATACTATTGCATATAGTGATTAATTAAACAATGGCAAGTATGTTTCTTAGTGATATGCACACCTAATACAGCATAATCAAGTCACAATAAGAAGAAAACACTATAAGCATCTTGGTTTCATTTATGCGTGACCAGCTTTGAAGTTTTTCACTAGAATTATGGCCAAGAAAGCATCTTTAGTAATTTGCTCCTGTTAACAGCAAGTAGCTTTAACTAACTCTTACCAATCTTATAGGCCAGAAGTATTTAGTAAAATGTTCTCCAGAATTCAACATACTTTATCAGTCAGCATGACCTATTAGTTAACGAGTTTTTTCCAAGTATTATAGACTTCTCTTCATGATTAAACATGTTTTCAGCAGCATTCAAAGGCTTATGATTTCTTCAACAATTACAAAAGTAGTAGGAAAGACAATAATACACTAAACAAAATGCTAGGCTGCCAAAAATGAGTTCTGCATCGACCAATTTTCAAGAAAACTTGAAATTGCAAAATCTCCTGCATTGCTTTTAAAACTCTGAATCTTTGATCCACCGCTTAAAGGAAAATTTTCAAGCGAACCACTTTCATTTGCTCAAGTTTTAAGCCGAATTACAGCAATATACATCCCCAATTTCAGCATGCAACGAACTCCATTGCCCAATGAACCAAATAAAATTAACAGACAATGCACACCCTAAAAAATTCAATCAAAACGCGGGAAAATCCCTATGCTATTCTTAGGGCAAGGGGATTGAGTAGAAGACTACCAAATCAAACAATTACATCAATCAAGAAATCCAATCAAACAAACAAAAAAAATTGAAAACCATGTCGGAAATCTACTCGAATCAATCATAATATTCGAACAAGAGGATCTTCTAAAGAATTTCAAAGACAGAAATAAACCTGAGAAGAAAGAGAATATGGCAATGTTCCAGAGCTGTTCTGGGTTCTTACTGGTTATATATTTCCCTCTTTTCTTTTCTGAAGCTGCTTTTGGAGTTGCAAAAGAAATTGGAGAGAGATGAAGGGTATATAAGGTAAAAAGGATATGCGAATGAGATCAAGAATCTTCCTTAATCCTTACAAAATAACTTGTGCGCATATTCGGGGGAGTGTTTTTAGGCACAAATTTACGTTCTTAAATGAATCTTTGTAAAAGTCGTTGCCGTCGCCAGACCCGAGTCCGTCCTTCTCGGCCTATTTATTTATTTTTTTTATTTTTCAGTAAATTGCAAAAATAGTTTGCTCTTCCTAGTAATTCGGTTTAAGAAGAAATGGACTAATCATCAAAGGATCGAAATGTACAAAGCCCCCAACACATTAGCACAATACAGTAATACTAAGTTGACATATCATATAAATCGTTCATTAAGTGACTTAAACTCAAAACCTCTCACTTTAACCTCTACTACCTCTGCTATCCCATGTGTTTTGCTATCGTGGTCATTAACAAATATATCAAACCAACTAATCAACCAGCGCAAGCACTAATCCTGTCAGAGTAGCACCACTCAGAATTCTGTTTAACTATTTTACTTGTATCAAGTTAGTCCTTCTCCATTTTCAACATTCATAATCTCTCAACTACTTTTTTATAGCAACTTAGCCCTCCATTTTTAATATTTTATAGACTCCAGCTATGAAGTTTTTATTTTTCCGATCCCAACCACCACTCGCGTGGCAGAATACAAAAAAATTGAAGCATGTGCTTTATACGTATCCATATTTTAAAAAGATAAATACGTACAGGAATATGAGGGAGACACAAAGGAAAGAGTTTGTTATTCCTCCAATGTGTAATTTACGCTTCACTTGGATTGGTGTTTGTTTTTAGTTTTTTGTGTTTTCAATTTTGAGACTCACATTTTTGTTTATAAACAATTTATCTTTTATAAACTCTAAGAGAAAATGGGATAAATTTCAAAAACACCCCCATACTTTTAGTCAATTGTCAATTGAATACTAGAACATTTAATTTTGACAATCAAGTAGTAAATTAAGATTCTGCCAACAAAAATAACTGTTGACCTCTATTTTGGATACTTGATTGTCAAAATTAAAATTTTATTTTGTTGGCGGAACCCTAATTTATATACTTAATTGTCAAAATTAAAAATTTAGGTACTCAATTAAATGTGGACCAAAAGTACAAGGGTAGTTTTAGAATTAACCCCAAAAAAATGCACATAAAACTTAAAATAAACTCCTATCTGTTATGAAATAAATTAAATATCCGATGTCCATAAGTGATAATTGAATATCTCAAATAAAGATAAAGTCTATGTCTTGAAGAGATAGATATTTTGCAGAAATAGATATTTTGAAGATATAAATATCCTTAAGAGATTAATATTATAAATAGATAAATGATAGAATTTTAATCAAATCTTATATATGATTTAGATATGATAACATATATCTCCCTATTTGATCTCTATATTTTGTTTCTCCTAATACTATAAATAGGACCCTAGACCTTCAGTTGTAAACACACCTCAGAGAAAACAATTCTCTACTTTTCTCTTCTCTATTTATTCTTCTAGGTGTTCTATATATTTTCTTTCTACTTCTCTTGTCTCTTTGCCTACAATTTCAATATCTTCTCTTTATATCTTTTTTATATTTTCTCTATTATTTATTCCATTATGTCGATAATGCGCCCAACAAATTTAATAACACGTTTTCAGCAC
The DNA here is from genome assembly GCA_028651295.1 of Catharanthus roseus. Classification (NCBI taxonomy): domain Eukaryota; kingdom Viridiplantae; phylum Streptophyta; class Magnoliopsida; order Gentianales; family Apocynaceae; genus Catharanthus; species Catharanthus roseus. The sequence goes on along the minus strand of JAPQWS010000153.1, from coordinate 3,107,776 downwards.
GATATTCTACCATGAATTGTTATCTTCTCCAAAACAAATGAATTTTGTAGCAGTGCAATCGTGACCACGAAAGGCGCAAGGATAGTTCTTTTACTAATATCTTGATCATAAAACTTGAACTTTCGACTCATGATATTTTTAGAAAAAAAATCATACTTTATGTTGTAATTATTTATGCAAATCCATGTCGCATATAATAGGTTTGGAAGACACTATTAAATAAATATATTTGAATATAAGTATCTTAAAGACAATTAATAGAATTATATTATCAAAGCCACATGTATTAGAAAACTTTAGAGGGAATATATATACAACCACTAGAAGTTGGAAACACCAATTGTGATTGGTTGTACTTGTGGCTAAAATATTTATCAGAAGCATACTTCTATCACATATATTATTTCTCCTCAATTAAAATTTACGAAGAAAATATTATTATTGATGTAATGAAGAAAAATATTATACCATTATCATGTCTCAAATATACTCCTGTAGTAGCAATATTGAAAAAGATGGTTTAGAAGGCTTTATATAAATTAGTCTCATACTTTCTTGAGACTAAACGAGAATTAAGTAATTGATGAAATATTATTATATTGGCCAACCAATTTATTTTATATTATTATTCCATGAAGTGAATGTATTAAAATTATAATTTATTTATAAAATAGATTTGGTTGTGACTAAAACTATGATATAAACATTATTTATAGTTATCACAATGACTTAACAAAGTCTCAATGTATAGATTTTCATCTAAAGTGAAAATAGTGATAAAGGGAAAGATAATATATGTTTCAACACTTCATAAAATAATTACTGATGAGATTTATTTCGTACCTGAAGTACGCATTTGAATTATTGTTATTTAAACATCATTTATAAAGAAGAGATGAAAGTGTTGTTTACTTCCAAAAATTATGTTACTGATACTAGTGATGCTATTATAAATGATATCAAGATGGTACATGGAAATAATGCCAAATTATTAAAAAATATCCAGATGATTTTTTATTTCTTGACATCTTTTGTGGTCGTTAGATATTTTTAAAGTACCAAATTATTTCCTATGTAGTCCTTATATTTAAAGTTTGTTAGTAGTTTAAATTGAATAATGATTAGATGAAATAACTTATCAATCTTGGTGCATGGAACATGTTTGACCTAAATATTCAAATGTATAAATGGTAGTACAAAGTTTTAGAAGAACTGATTGTTTAAAACTCCAAAAGAGTTACCTAATTTAGAAGCTCCAAAAGAACTAGTGTATCTTTACACAAAAATATCAAATTTGTAATACATTCTTCTTGACAAAGTGTCGTAGAATATATCTAGTCTCGATAATATTTTTCATCATCTTTAGACCGTGAATGAGATATATGTGTTACTATTATTGTTCTATGAAAACAAATGTGTACTATAAATATATTACACCAAATAAATAAAAATTGAGATACAATTGTTTAATAGATTAGAAGTTTATTGAGTTAAACAATTTATTATTGGCATGACTGGTTTGACCATCCCGAATCATTAAACAAATAACATTTATGAATTCATATGGAACTAGAAGTTTCATAATTCGATGAATTCCATGTGCTACTTATTTTAAATGCAAATTATTTTATAAATATCACAAGTACTACTTTAGGGTTGAATACATTATTTTGGGAGGAATACAAAAAATTATTATTCGATGCATCAATGAGATAGTTGTATATATATTGTTGACTCTTAACCCGTAGTTTACGATATTTTAATAGTGAGCTTATACTTTAAATTCTTCTAAGGGTGAAATTTGTCAAAATTATACTAGTTGTGATTGATAATAATGTTGAACATCCTGCAGAATATGTTCATACACTAAATAGTCTTATAGACCACAAATGCATGAATTTGAGTTATTATAAACATAGTAGCACTCGCTTCTTATTTTTGCCAATAAATTATTATACGTACTTCTCTGTGTTATTGGTTTATGGTAAAAAACCAAGTATTGCCATCTAAGAATCAAATGTGCGCTATTCATTTTTTATTGCTCCACCAAAAAGTAGATGAGTTATGTATATTGGAGCAAAGAATATCAAAAGAGATATTCATAATTTATTGATTTTGAATATCCCAAAACTAAGAGGATAAAAAATGTAGTCAGATGAAAATACTAATTTCTTGTGTCTCATATTGATATTTATATGAGATCTGAACCAGAAGTTCAAAAAATATGGCCAGGCATATTTCTTGACCAACATTTGACCAATAATACTCCTAATATATTTGATATCCCTGGAGAACAATTTACTATAATCAATGTATTTTAGACACAACTGAAATGTAGTAAATAAGTTGATTCTATGAATATGATCTCCTCGCATATGAAAGGAAACAAATTTTGGATGGTCATTATAAAGTCGATGAAATAAAATTCAAGAAGAATTTTCCAAGCATGGCCAATGCATAATTTCTAGAAAAAATTTACATACCTGAAAATGGTGATATTATGAAATCTCATTATAATAGATCATGATATAGAACGAGTAGAATCCCGAAAGTACAAGAGTATTTATGCCCATAGTAGTATTGAATTAGAATAATTCAGAGTCCACAAACTAATAATAATAGAGTTTGCATAAGACATATAAAAGTTAGTCTAGACTATTAACAAGTACTCATGAAGTGTACATAATTCCTAGAAGGAATTACACATATGAAGTGTAACTCCAGAAGGATAGTTATGAATATTTATTTATGATATGCGAATTATGAAATAAGTATTGATTATGATTTTTCTAAAATTCTTCGTAAAAGATTGGCATTACTTACGATGAAATATTTATGGTGAAGAATATAAGTAGTTTTCATAATAGCGCCCAAGACAATTGATATATATATATATATATATATTTGTCTATGTTATCATCTAATAACATATTTATATAAAGTCCCTAATGGACTTAATATGTATAAGTAAATTATTCTAGAAGAATATAATGTTATTAAGTCTTGTTGAATCATCATTGAAAAGGATGATGAGAATATCGAGTATGGCAAGGAAACTCTTAATTATGGCTAAAATGCTATCTCCTCTGCCGAGCTAACTGCTCAAGAGGTCAATTAGTTGTCCCGGAGTGTAAAGAAATTCAAGCGGAAAAGTAATGGTGAACTCTCGTGGTCCCCTCTTTCACTTTCTTCATCGGTAGCACGGATTCAATTGGCCCAACTCCAATGCCTCTACTATCTAGGGATACTGCCTTGCTTTACACCAGCCAAGTCCTTCAAGGACACGGTTTCTACCGGCAAATTACTTCTCCCATCTATATTGGGGATGATAATATGGATGACTTTGACAAAGCAACTATTGCTGATTTAGTGGACAAGACCCCTGCCAAAGGACATTTGCCCAGCATGCCCACTACACTTGATGATTATTAATATTTATGGAGATCTTGGCAAAAAGCACTTATTATCAACATACTTGGAAGAAATATTTCCTGTAAACTGTTCGTTCAAAGGATCCATGACCTGTGGAAATTTGACTAGGAGTGTGAACTTATTGATTTGGAAGGTGGCTATTAGCTTGTGCGGGTCCGATCCCGAAAGGACTGTGATCGTATTCTTAATGGCGGCCCTTGGGTAGTGCTGGGTAATTACCTCAATGGTGACCCAACTTTCGTCCTGCACACGACAAAATCACATCCACTCTTGTTTGGGTGCTTTTTCTAGAAACTCCAATTGAGTTTTTTTTCAAGAAAATTTCTTATGCCAACTGGGAAACCTTGTAGAAAGAGTTGTCCGCATAGATCCGACAACTCTCTCCACTGCTCGGGGTAAGTTTGCACGAGTATGTGTGGAAGTTAATTTCCAAAAACGCCTAGTTCCCCTTACATTGTTATTGGTCATGTTCAGACAGTCTAACATGAGGGGCTTCATCTCTTCTACTTTTGATGTGGGAAATATGGGCATTAGGAATCAAGTTGTCCGAGCCTTGGGGAAGATGCAGAACCACCTACAAAGACATCAACGACATCTATTCAACTGCTTCGTTCACTCTTGGAGATGCTACAAGCTTGGAATCGGATAAGCAGTTCGGCTCATAGGTGCTTCCGAAGAAGACATTCCCCTAACAAGGCATGAAACCTCTAGTAGCACCAATGCCTGACCATCAAGTCCCGGCACCGGCCAACTCAGCGGTAGTGAAAGGGTTGAATAAGGTGGCAGATGGTACGCCAAAAAATAAGGGAAGAATTGATACCCATAACCCTAAGAATATACGGAATCTGGCACTGAAAAGGAAAATTCTCAAAATGGCCGCAATGCTAAAAAGTCGAGAAAATCAGACAAAGGAAGGAAACTGCCCAACATGGATCTCGATTTAATGTACTTGAGCAATTTTAGGATGGAATAGAGGAGGTGGTAGATATAGCGGTTATTAAGGAAAAAATGAAGACCATTCCAAATCCTTTTCAAATGGATTAAGTGGGTTTGACTCATGAGAAGGGTGAACCCATTGGGTCCAAAAAAAGCCTCAAGTTATCTACTAAACATGTGACCACTTCTTTGGCAAAGCCCAAACCACCTAAAAGAAATAATTGGACCTATAATTGCAAAGGCATCTAGGCTGGATCCAAAACAAGCCCAAGATGGGTTGACTACTAGTGGAACAAAAGGAAGGCATGGATAAGACCATGTGCGGGCCAGCCTATGCAGCTCCACCCACTCCTAAGCTCATGAATCCTCCTGGCGATGAGCAGCTAAAATCCAATAACATTCTCTGCAACATTAATGTTCAATTAGCACTGGATGTAACCCCTCCATCTGGTATTGCTATTTCTCCTAGGACTAGCGAACCTATGGAAGATGATAGCCATTTATCTTTCTAGTTTCCTCATGAATTGCATCTTTTGGAATTGCAGGGGTGCTGCATCTAAAGAATTTATCTCTTCTCTTGTTGATTTAATTCACTTGCATAAGCCTTTATTTATTAGTCTTCTGGAAAAAAAAACACACAGTTCGGCTGCTTCTAGACTTTTGCAGAAAACTCATCTTAACAAAATGGTGGCGTCTAAAGCTTGGGGTTTTTCGGGAGGAATCTGGTTGCTTTGGGATGACACATAAATTGACATTGAGGTTCTCAGTTTCCATGACCAAATCATTACTGTGGCAATTAAAGTAGGCACTACTATTAAATGGATTTGCTCGTTTGTTTATGCTTCGCCCCATCCGGAATACTATGAGTATTTTTGGGAGTACCTTGAAAATATTGGCGCATCTTTATTGGTAACTTCGATGATTATGGGCGATTGGAATTAGGTACTTTTCTCATTCGAGAAATTTGGGAGTAGGCTATAAACCGAAAGCTTGCTTCTAGATTCTAGCATGTGTTGGAGGTATGTAATTTTTTGGATTTGGGCTTCTCCAGCCCTAAGTTTTCTTGTTTAAACAATCATAGTAATGGTAGACTAATCATGGAAAGATGAGATTGCATTCTTTTTAATTCACAGTGGCTACAAATTTTTTCGAATTCACGGGTTCAATATCTAGCATGGGGTTTTAGTTATTATTGTCCGCTGCTTCTCTTCCTTACACCAAACCAAACTCGTAGCTCATCTCCTCCACCTTTTCGTATGCCTTCAGCTTGGATGGTAGATGAGGGTTTCCGTAATCTTATGGAAACCCACTGGCATGGCAACGAGGCTGACTTCCTTGTTTCATTACAGACCTTTGCGGTGGCAGCAATAGAGTGGAATAAGAAGACTTTTGGCAGTATTTTATGGAGAAAGAAGAAATACATGGTCCGATTGGTTGGTATACAAAAATCAGTTGAGAAAGGTCCATCAAATTTCTTGGCCAACTTGGAGGAGGAGCTTCTTATAGAATATGGAAATATTCTTAAGCAAGAGGAAATGTTTTTGTTTCAAAAATCTAAGGCAAAATGGTTATTGGAGGGTGAGAGGAATACACAAAGTTTCCATCTTTCTGTTGTGATTAAATAGAAGAAGAAATCGGTGTCTATGCTTAAGGATGCTTCGGGTAATTGGACTCAAGATGCAACTGCCCTCAAATCTATGATCTGAAATTATAACTTGCAATTATATTCCACTGAGCCGCATGAGTCTTGTGATATTGGTGTGTGGAAATTTCCTCCTTTATCTCAGTCAGATAAAAGCTGGGTTAATCAGGATGTATCTGAACAAGAGATTAAGGATGCAGTCCTCGAAATGGGTGCTCATAAAGTGCCTGGACCTGATGGCTTCCTCCCTCTTTTCTTCCAGAAATATTGGAATGTTTTTGTCCCCAGTTGTACTAAATTTAGTCTCCAAATTTTCAAAACAGGCTCCTTCTCTGCATTGCTAAATGCTACTTTAATCCCTCTTATTTCCAAAAAAAGACAAGCCAGAGATGGTTTCTCAGTTTTGAACTAATGCCCTTTGTAATGTTCTCATGAAGGTGGTGACAAAAATTATAGCTAACAGGTTGAAAGCGGTGATGAATAAGCTCACAGGTGATACCCGAAGTAGCTTTATTCTAGGTCGACAAGCAGCTGAGGATATTTTCTTGCATAGGAGGTTATACATTCTAAGAGGAAGAAGAAAGGAAAAAAGGGTTTCAAGGTTATTAAAGTTAATTTGGAAAAGGCCTATGACAGAATTGAGTGGAGTTTCTTGGAGAATGTCCTTCGATGTACTGGATTTAATGCTCATTTTGTGAGTATGATTATGCAGTGCACCTCTATGGCTTCTCTCTCTATTTTATAGAATGGTGAGAAACTAGACAACTTTAAACCTTCATGTGGCATTCGGCAAGGGAATCCCCTTTCACCCTACCTTTCTGTCTTGTGTATTGAGGTTCTTAGTCATCATATTAACTCTAGTATAGATTCTGGAAAATGGAAAGTTATTCGCCTATCCAAGCAAGGTCCGGTTCTTTCATACTTGTGTTTTGCAGATGATCTTCTTTTATTCGGAGCTGCTACGGTTACACAGGCATAAAAGTTATGAAGGATATTTTACAACTTTTTTGTGTACAATCTAGACAAAGGGTAAATATGGAGAAATCTCCAGTATTCTTTTCCTCAAATATTAACCCCTTGGATGGTTCTGAGCTTGCAGCTAAATTTGGAATTCCAGAAACCAACGATTTGGGAAGGTATTTGGGTATGCCTCTTTTGCACAGAAGGGTTGGTCACAATACTTATCATTTTCTTGTGGAAAAAGTTCGTAAGAAACTTTGTGCTTGGAAGGGACGTACTATGTCTATGGCTTCTCAGGCTTTGTTGATTCAAACCTCCTCCTTCACTGTAGCTAAGTATGCTATGCAAACAATTTTACTCCCGTTTCATACTTTAAAGTTACTTGAGAAAGCCAAAAAAGGGTTTCTTTGGGGTGACACGAACGATTGTACAAAAATCCATACCCTAGCTTGGAAGCATATATGTCAGCCTAAGGAAAATGGTGGATTGGGATTGAAAACTATGAAGAGTATGAACAAGATATCCTTACCTCCCTCGGCTTGGAGATTTCTTTCACAAAGAGATAGTCTTTGGGTAAGGTTTTTGCACTCAAAATATGGAGATATTAGGAATGCAGATTTTGGTAAATCCATCCAGACTATTTCTAATTCATGGCGCAGCCTTGTTGAAGGTTATAAATTCCTTAGGTGTGGTTTAGAATGGGAAGTTCGCAATGGCAAATTTGTAAGATTTTGATCAGATGATTGGTTAGGAGGATGGTGCTTGATAGATTTTCATGAAGGGGGTCTTTCTGCTGAAGCTTTGCAAACCACTGTGGCACAGCAGCTCCGGGATTATAATGGACTTTGGGATTCTTCCACTCTTCCTCCAGGCATCTTGGAGAAATTTAGTCTTGTGCATATTTCTAGTAGCCATCTTGATACGGATAACCCAAGGTGGAAGCTAATAGGTCAAGGGATTTTCTCATCAAATCAGCTCACCAAATTAGAGTTGCTACTGACCCTGTGAAAATCAAGCCGTGGGAAGCTGTTTGGAAATTTCAAAAGCCCTAACGCTCTGCATTATTTTTGTGGCAGCTTCGATGGTGGAGGTTGAAAACAAGACATACGCTAGCTTCTTGGGGATTAAGTTTACACCCTTACTGTGTATGTTGTCCTGGAATCTTGGAGTTAGATATCCATGCAATGCGAGATTGCGTTGTAGTAAAGATCATTTAGAACACATCTTGCCCCAAGACAAGCTTTGTGTTTTTATTTTTTTTTGGAGACAGATCTTGTTAGATGGATTGACTGGAACTTAGCTCATAGTTGGCATTCCAGTTTTTATAATATTAATTGGGCTACTCTTTTTCGTATTACTTGCTATTGGATTTGAAGATGGTGAAATAAAAGAGTGTTCTCTCCAAAAAAGGACCCTATTCCTAACTCTCTTAAGTTAGATTTTCTTAGAAAGTATGTGATAGATTTCAATTCTGCTAGAGTTAACTCTCTCATTTGTACATTTCTTTGCAATTCTTGATTTGAATGATAACAAAGATCTTCATTTACACAAAAATCGAGTATGTCTATATATAAGGAAATATTTAATCGTCTTGTTTAATTATACTTTCCATATATATATATATATGTACATATTATTTTGTTAGAAGATATTTTTATTGGGTAGTTTGTTGATTAACATTTTGATGAACTAGCATGCCCTACATTAGGAGAGAGAAATCTAATAATACAATAATGATACTCTATGAGAATATCATCTACCACAAGAATAAGTGAATTAGAGGTTTACCATTTATAAATAATTGCGAATCAAGTTTTTTATATACTTTTACCAAATTTATGAAGTTTCTAATATATAGTCTTATTTGAGTAGATGTCCTAAAAGGACAAACTATAACTAATAATTTTAAAATCATGCTTGAAGCGTGACCAAACATTTGATTCTAAAGATAGTGATCCTCTAAAGGAGGAGGCCTGAAGCGTGACCAAACATTTGATTCTAAAGATAGTGATCCTCTAAAGGAGGAGGATTACGTGAGCAAATATTATTCCAGAAGAATAAATAAAGACAAATATGATGATCAAGAGTTCTGAAATAAACATTTTGTCTTGATTCATAAATTGAATATTCTGAAATGTTTTACATGAACATGGCATATAATTACTATTTCAAGTTATTGAGTCATTAGATATTGATAAAGACCTTTTGTAAAAGTATATGGATTATTTACATGATTTACACAAATCACGTCATACATTAACATACACTATCATTGTGTATATAAACATATATTGTGTATATAAACATATATAGTCGCCATTTCTTTAACTTGTGTTGAAGAAAAAATTAATTTTTGATGGATGACTAAGATGTGGTGACCAAGATGAAAAACTTACTATATTTGAGATATTTATGTTCATCATTTGAGATGAATTCCAATTATATTGGTGAATGATTACATAAATTTTGAGGATATACTCAAGGAGATGTGATATGAATATTTGTTAATGATCTCCAAAAGAAATGTGATAAAGATGTGCGACAAATTCGATTATCCACCTAGACATTATCGATAATAACACTTTAGTTCATTTCTGAATACATCTATTTAAAGTCTTAAGTGATTATCTCCTCAAGGGAATAATGTTTTATATAGAGAATAGTGTCTATTTTTCGTTCACTAGAGTTTCTTTCCCACTGGGTTTTTATTTAGTAAGGTTTTAATGAAACATATTCTCTATGTAATGAATATCAAATGGGGAGTGTTATGAAATATATTAAATATTTAGATATTCATAAGTGATAACTGAATATCTCAAATAAAGATAAATTCTATCTCCTGAAGAGATAAATATTTTGCGGAGATAGATATTATGAAGATATAGAATTCTAAAGAGATTAAAATTAAGAATATATAAGCGATAAAGAAATCAATAAAGAGTTCTCTACTTTTCTCTTCTTTATCTCCTTTCTTCTCTATTTATTCTTCTAGTTATTTTATACATTTTTTTCTACTTCTCATGTCTCTCCGTCTACAATTTCTCTATCTTCTATTTATATCTTGTTTATATTTTCTCTATTGTTTACTGCATTGTATTGACCAGATGCACCAAGTTTACTCTTACATTTGCTCATTTTTTGTGTTTTGGAAGAAACAATTATTAATAATACATATTTATACTTTACAATATGGGAAATTGCGACGGAAAAAAACTTTTTATCCAGTCATAAATCTTGAATTCGAACTACATTCCCAATGTATAAAAGAAAAAAAAAAAAAGTTTACTAGCGGTATGCATAGAGTTCAATGGAACTATGTTTATGCTAATACTTAACGATTATAAACACTGAGCCTTAGCAAATTTATACAGTTTGATTGGCACAAGGGAAAGTAATGTGCGGGAATTTGAATCCTAGTAAAATGAATCTAGAGAATGTGGTTCTAAGCAAATTCCATTATTGTATTTAGATGGTGTAATGAATGTTTCAGGAATGTACATGTATTTTATTTTTCTTTAAAATGTGTAAAATAAATAAATAGTAATTAAAAGAAAATTTAAAATTTAAATATATTTTTTTGCTGGAAAATTAAATTTAAATATTTACCACTATCCTCGTTTCATAATATAAAGTTAAGTTGCCATATTTAGAATTTCATATTATAAGATGATTTCCTTTTATATAAACTTTTTTCTCAAGAATATCCCTATTAATTTAATGTATCATTATTTAGTAATTCTTAAAATTTACACCCATTCACATTTGATAAAACCTTCAAATATGGAGAGAGGAGATAGAAAATAAAGCTTTGAAATAAGAAGTTAACAAAATTAATAAAGGGGTATTATAGATATCTTGCTATAAAAAACACGTTGATTTCATGTTTTCTTAATTTGTGCAAAAAACAACTTCACCTTATATTATAAATGGATAAAGTAATATACTTATGGGACTATAAAACAAAAAATTTACTATTTTTTCAAAAAGTTATAACTAATAAAGTAATTAACAATTTCTTTCATATTTCACTTTTTAAAGATGTATTTGGTGTATTTTTCATATGTTTCTAGTGTGCCGCTTGTAATCAAAATTTTAAGAATACAAACATACTACATTTAATTTGATCTTTCTCATAAATGAATGTTATTAGAAAAATTAATCTTGAAATAATATTAAGATTCTATTATTGCTAAAGTAATATTTAAATTATTATAAATTAAAATTTTATTAACTAATAATTTAAATAATAATACTTGTGAGATGTATAATTTCGACACAACATTTAGCTTAAAAAGTTTTAATTAATTTAGTTAAATTCTCATATTGTATCATTTTATAAGAAAAATATAATAGAAATATGGAGATGTCAAATTCTAATTTGAATACTATTAGATTGGTACCAAGATTGGAAGAGGTGTATGATAACGAGAAGAAAAACAGAAGACATGAAAAGAAAGATTAAAAAACAAAGGAAGATGCATAATTATTTTTTCAATATTATTTTTTTAACTCTAAGATTCCTTGAGAAAAGAATTGCAATACTATCTGCTTAAAAAGATTCACTCTGGCATCATTTTTCATTTATTTTTCAACATAAGAGGAAGTAAATTCCTTTCTCATAAAATAAGTAATCTACCAAACATAATAATTTAAATTTTAAAAATGTGATTAGTTTCTCAAGTCACATACCTTGGGCAATCAAAAGGCCTAATTAGAGTTAATTATTATTATTATTATTATTATTATTATTATTATTATTATTATTTGCATGTTATTGGACAATGCCGATGGAAGTCCTGTTACATCCTTTAATGCGAGCTAATTAGTTTTGTGGTCTTTTTTCTCTAGATTTTATTTAATTTGTAGAAGAAACATCACATGGCTGTCCACTTTGGTTTATTACTCTTTAACTAATCGACATGAGGTCCAAAATCAAGTCTCAATTCTCAATAAACAGACAGACTGAACATTGAAGAAAAAGAAAGCAATCCAAAAATGTTGGGACCCCCTGTTGAGATACAGAGTCACATGCAATTAATTAGTTTTTTTAGAGAAAGGCAAAAAACAGCAGAAGAGGATTTGATTCATGATGGGTGGAGACGAGCATTGAGGAAGAAGAATTCACCGGATTTGAATCTAGCTCCACCTTCTTCGATCCTCTTCCTCATCGACAGGAATGTACCATGATGGCCTTCTTCTTTTTGAATTGCTCAACCTGTAGTTCAATAGTATCTCTTCATCACAGATTGCTCTAGTAGCCACAAGTATAAGACTCTTCAGGACAGGAATATCATAACTTCCTCCATTTCCTGATTTCCAAGATTTAAACCAAAAACTCCCTAACCTTTTCATATTCACCTCATCTCCATTCCCAAATGAAATATTCGGTATGTATGTTCTCATGCTCTTCTCAGTTAGCGGAAAATCATAGGGGCACACCATCACATTAGGTGTCATATTCTTACCAGGATGATTGGCAAAATGACCCAAGGCTAGAGGATTTCGCCTCTCTAACAAGTCACCTTTCATCCCCGAGGCACCACCGCCATCCAAAGGTTTGCTAAGTATCTTCCAAATTTTGTCTGAACCTTTTTCAGCAACTTCAAAATTGGGTTTGGATTCTGAAACACTATAACCTTTCCATATTTCACGAGATTCACCCCCAAAACCCCATGGCTGAGCATTAATCACAGTCCCGTCATACCTTGTGATGAGATAAGAATTTTGTGCATCAACTCTGGGGTATCCAGGAATATACTGGTAATATGCAGGTGAGTATATAACACCAGGATAGAATGCTATTACAGACCCAACGTCAGCTTCACCATTTAAGATTAAGCCTTGGCCAGCATCATTGTGTGGAACTTGAGATGGCTTGATATCAAGGGTGTATCCCTTGAGATCCTTCAATTTTCGTGATACTTCAGTCCGTGTTAACGGATTTGTCTCAGGGATATCTATGTCAAAAGAAATTAACCATAAGATTCCAGGATCATATATAGAATTTACTTTAGTTTAATAAAATATCTGTTTACTTTAAATGACCTGAAAATAAGGATCAACTTTGGATACGAACAAGAAAAACTTTTTCTCAAGTGTTGGTGCAGCTAGAAAAGACTTACGAATGGCTTCAGAAAATCTACTTTTATCCGGAATTAAATGTCCACTTTTCTACACAATAAATAGGAAAGTCGATAGACAAGAAGTGCATGGTCTATTGGCTTGACCCCTTCACTTAGAATCCTTCACATGATATGCCAAGTGAGAGGACCTGAACGGTTTAACAACTTATGCAAGCTTTGTGCCCTCCGATCTGTTCCGGAGTAGTCGATACTCTCGGATACTGGGTATCAAAAATAGGAAAGTCGATATTCAATGGCAAACGGAGGAAGTAACTTTTTGGTCACTGCTTCAGACATTCAGCGTTTGAAATATTAAAACAGCTTGTATAGGACTAATCAAACAAACAGTTAAATTCCAATGCCATATCCTTGATTAAAATGCCAAGAAATTATTTCAAATTTCAGAAGATATCACTGAGTATGCGTAGAGAAGGTCATTTTATATTTGTAATTTCAGAATTTGGATAGTCTTTCTTACCGACACACACCTACACATAACATTTTCCTTTGATTATGATTCAAACACCAATGTTGTTGCAGAGCATCTGTGAGGGCAGTTATTGAATAAATCCCGGAAAAATCTACCAATAAAGAAACCCGGAACACAACACCATGACCTTTCATATATATGGGCAGTCACCAGTCAACAAACCCATTCTTCCAGTTATCAAAGAATGATGAATATCAAATGGAAGTGAAACAGTTTTCTTTGCTTACCGGGATGATTATTCAATGAAGCAGTCCGACCAACAGCAAGACTGAGACCACTACGATGAGGAGTGTTTTTCTCGGGAGACGATTCGTTGGGCTCAACTGAGTTTTGCAATGTGCAAAGGAGAATATCGTCCATATTCTCACAGAAGGTTTTTATTTGAGAATGAATGTTTTCCTGCACCTGCTTTTGCTGATCAGCAAGGGATGCCTTAGTAGCCATGTCAATGATCTCATCTGCATCTGCTTCAGCAGCATCCTTTCCCAAACGATAGTAGCTGAAAATTGAAGAATTTCAGTAGGAGTTGGAAGGAAATGAATCATTCCACATACTGCACCTAATACGGCCCATACGAAGATTGTCACAATTGCATAATACTTTATTCTAAAATGGTAAGGCTTCTCACCTAGTGAAAAGAAAGAGGCGGTTTATGTCTGCTTCAAACTGAAGGCTTCTTGGATCTCTGGCAAATGTGGGACTCTTTGCAAGAACTTTCACAGCCTAAATGGCACAAACATTAGAACAAATAACCAAAGATGATATAAGTTATCCCAGAGCCAAAAATATGAAACCTGAAGAGATGAAAACCTTTTCAATTCAAGTACTTCTTTCTCTGTGGAATCCCAAAAATGGGCAATTGTAAACAATTATAATTTCAAGAACTAATATATTAAGCTCTTTAAACTCATAAAAGTGCAAGAAATTTTTTCTCCTGTAATAAAAGTGCAAGAATTTGGAATAATATAAACAAACAAAATCATTGAGAGACACCCCTTCAAAATAACACCACTTATAATCAAATAACATAAAGATTACAATTTTAAGGAATGCAACTTAAACCTCATTACTGTTCAATTTCGCATGGGCATAAACTCAAACAGGTAGTGCGCATGACTCATGAGTCTATATTTTTCACGCTCCAAACTCAATCACCGCGCTACGGAAATGGATAGAAGTAACCCTCATGAAGCTTCCAGTTGAAGGACTCTGAGTACAGATTCAGAAAATGAAATACCTCTTGAAATTTCTGAAAGAGAAAAGCCATGATCAAGGGCTTATGCTTTCACCGGTCACCACCCTCCGCTGCTTGTTAAGGCGTGTTTGATTTGCAGAATCAGCAGTGGGTCAAATGGAAAAGTTAGCACTCCGCTCACTACCTTCTTCTCCAATGACCAATTTCCCCAAAAACACGCACGCCTATGTTTTTGAAAAAAAAAAAATACATTAATAGAAAAGGAAATTAAGGGGATCAATAAAGTACGCTAAATATAAAATTTACGCGTAAAAAAATTTAAATATTTTTTCTCTCTAAATTCACTTTCTCTCTTCATACATGTTTTTTCAGATTTTTGACCATTTTAAGTGGGTTTTAGAAATTGATTATTAAAATACGCATGTTTTTTTTTTTTTTTTTATTGTTGATCTATGCATATCGCATATGACATATGCAAAATGTTCAGCAATATCGCATATTCTTAATTATTTCATTAATTTTCGTTTAACTTCTATGACAAGTTCGCATATGGTGAGTGAAATATACACAAGGATTTCGCATATATTGTATGCAATATTCATGGTATTTTGCATACAATGTATGTGATATTTCTATTTTTTTTAAAAAAATATTTTAAAATGAAGGAATGAATTATTATTATTTTTTTCTATTTTTTGAAGATAAACTATTTTTAGTTTATGTATTTCTTTTGGCATTTTTAGGTTAAAAATGACTTATAGTTTTTTTAATCTTTTGAAAAAGAAAGACAAAGTATTTTATATTTGTTTCACTTTATGTGTGGTTTTTTTCATTTGTTTGTCTTATTTGTTTGTGAAAAAGTATATATTTTTTGTTAAGTATTTTAATAACTATAAAAGAATGCAACTAAGAAATAAGTAGTAGCAATTCCAAAAGAAAAATATCATTAGTATAAGAAGACAAATATAACAATACTCCTAAAGAGAAAAGAAAATTCACACATTTCTCCTTGAGTTAGGGTTAAGAAAATTTTTTTTAACTATGCCATAGACTTTGGCATTTTCTACATTTTGGAGGAGAATCTAGGTTACGATTGTCTATCTCTCCACGATACCTTATGCCTTATTTTTGACCTCGTTAATCCTTCATGTTTGGAGGATACCATGTCAAGTTGAAAGGGCCGATTTCCAAAGATCCTCATGCACAACTGGATAAAAGTTAGATTTGTACGTGCTTAAGTAAGTTTCTCGCCAAAATATTCCTTGCACGAAACTATGGAGTGTTGTTCTGTTTTCTTTATAAACCGCAAAAGCATGTGAACATGACAATGTGTAGACCTGCCATTTCCCGCAAGTGTAGGAATTTGGTCTCATGCACAAAGTATAAGTGCGGTCACCTCAACCATCGCCCATTAGATCGGACTTCAGCTTGTAAATGCCCTTTTGTGCATTAAGCTGCAGAACTGTGTACTTTCTTGATTTGACTTCAATGTCCATAAACTTGTCAAATACTCTCTTAGGGAACGGATTGATATAGCTCCAGGCTTCCTCACGGTATTCATTGAAATATCTAATGAGTTTATTGAACACCACTTCAATTAGGACTTTAAATGGTAAAACTCTAACTTTCTAAAGGGCACTGTTTCGTGATTTCGAAATATTTGTAGTCATTATCCCATGTTTACATCCACCATCATAAACATCATAAAGGAGTGTCCACTTTCCAAAGGGAATCTCAGTTAAGTATTCCCATCCTTTTACATTTTTCATCTTAATTTCATTAAAAAAATTTTGAATTTCCATATCTTTGTTGTTGTGCCTGCCTCCTACAGTAAACTTTTCAATGCCGAGTCCTTAAATTGTTTGTTAAAATTTTGCTCGGATATGGTAAAGACAACATCTGTGATCATCAAGTGGAGGTTTCCTATATGTATGTCTGTCAATGGCATCCATAATTCTTGCATGACGTTCGGATATCAAACAAACTCTTTTATCCTTCACCACTTCTTGATGCAACAATGATAGGAACCAATTCCAACTTTCTTTTGACTCCTTATCCGCAATGGAAAATGCTAGGGAGAATACATGGTTGTTCGCATCCCACTTGCTAGCAATTAGGAGTGTGCCCTTATAGAATACCCTTAGATAAGTGCCGTCAATGGAAATGACCGGCCGACAGTATAAGAATCCGTCTATAGAAGGTTTGAAGGACAAAAAAAGAAAGTAGTAAACATTGTATATTAATGATGTGGTATGATGTAATCAGTGGATGATAGTTTTTGGATTAGAATCTAACATAGCTTGGAGATATTGGGTAGAATAGCAAAAGTGGATTTCCAATTCCTGAACACCTTTTCTATTGCTTTTGTCTGAGTGATGCCTTCTTCTATGTATGACCAGTTTAATATAAGAATTTCACTTTGTTCATTACGTTTGCTACAGGAATCTCAGGATCGAGGATATGACTTATTTTTCTCGAAATAAGTTTTGTCATCATATTTCGATGACGATTTCCTTGAACCAAATAAACACGTTTGCATAGCTTTGAAAATAATGATCTACCAGAGCGTGAATTGCTTTGTTCTTCATTCGGATATACCATTGGTAATCACTCTCATTTTTATGATAGCATTATGCTACCTACTAGTCACTCCTGCTTGTTACGCTGTACTCTTATCCCATCTGAATTGACCACTTTTTAATAGCATAAATCGCTTGATTTTTTTACTGGAACCCCATCCTCTTCGAATATCAACCATTACCTTATTCCAATCATCAAATTGGATAGTTCCTAATTCGAGAAGGTCGTCTATTGGCTCTCTCGAACCCATATCTTGAAAGGCTTCGGACAATGTTTAATCATATAGAGCATCCTATTCATTACTTTGCATTTGATTTGCTATTGAATTAGGGTTTATGGGGGTGTCATCATCGGTATCATGACCATCATGATCATCATTGTCGTATAAAGCATTTGAATAGTCATCACCACTTGTGGAATTCACATCATCTTCTTTTACGTCTCCGTGTAACGTTAATGGTAAATCATTCACATCCTTGTTACATAAGTGACGTGCTGTGGAACATTTGAGGTTTCTCGACACGCCAGGACATGAGTATAATCATCATTTGTGCTTATCTCTAGTGACTGCAGTGCTTCAAATTAAACCAAAACATCTATGCCGTTAATTGCTATTTTAGGGCTAAGTGTCCAAAGGTACCCCATTTGATCATTATCCACACTACGAAGAGTATAATGAAACGTTTTATACCTTTCATAATAAGTTGGCACCCCCATTGTCATGCAAATTTGCCATTCATGTTTCGTAAGGAAAAAATTGAATTGAAGAGTTCTCCATATCTCACCATCTGCCTAAATTTCCATGTTTTTTGTGCCGCTCCGGTGAAATAAGGACTAAATTGGTCTCTTTGAACTTCGGAATCCCTCGATAGTATCACTCTAACTGGTGAAGTTTTTGCCATGCTAACTATTCTTTTTAGGGTAAGAAGAAAGGTATTGAAAGAAAGTCCAAACATTTTAGTGTACTTAGAAATTCGATGAATTGCATTGATATATATATATATATATATAACGAGATTATTTCCCGCGTATTATGATTTGTCAATTTAATAATAAATGCATCACATGGCTATGTTGGGTAGGGTAGACAAAAATAATAATATTTTTGTATGTTTGAATTATTATGTCAATCGCTCTCCCATCACATGGCTATGCTTGGGTTGAGTGGACAAAAATAATAATATTCCGCGTGCCCGAATTGTCATGTCAATAGTATTCCTGTCACATGGCTATGTCGGGTATAATGGACAAAATTAATAATTTTCTGCGTGTTTGAATTATCATGTCAATTTTTGGGTTTTAAAATTAGGGTTTAGAATTAGGGTTAAAAGATAAAGATAACGCATAAAAGATAAGTCATGTCAATAACAATATGTACCATCATCACATAAGAGATAAAACATCACAATCATAGACAAAAATATAATATAAATCATAAATGTCTATGACTAGACATAATATGATGGAGCAAATCGATCAGGGGCATGAGAATCACGATCAAACCTTTGGACTGGAGGAAGTGGTGTGAAATAATGTGGGGGACTGGTCTGAGACGTGGAGGCATGTGACGAATCGGGCTGAGATGTGTATGCATGGACGAAACAGTCTGAGATGTGTAGGCATGGGACAAACCAGTTTGAGACGTGTTGGCATGTGATGGAACGGTCTGAAAAGCATATGGTGTCATGGTGAAAGAAAGTCAAAGTGAAAACATGCCGTGGTCGTCACCATCCTGACACTACAACTGTATCCCCGATCCCCTATATCTATGATGATCCAAGTCGTAGTTATTATCATCCCGACCCTCTTGTATATTTGTATCTCTCGATGCCCCTATATAAGGATCCAAGTCGTAGTCGTCATCAACCTGGTCCTCCTCTGCAGCTTCAGCAGCTCTCAGGCCAGCTCTAGGGGCTGGTACTTCACAACCACATCCTCCTTCCGCTGCATCTCTCAGATCAGCTTTGGGGGCTCATCTTACATGACCTTGTTGTCCTCTCTGTCTATTCTGCGTGCTCCCTGATCAGGTATAGGGTCTCGAGGTCAATGTCGTGCCGGCTTGATAGGAAATGTCTCATAGTCCTCTCGCTGAGATAGTATGCAACCCAATATACCACCTACAAATGCTAGGCATCGGCGGACTACTATCCTCACTCCATCTACGAAGGAATAACTCCAAGGAAATGATGATGGTACACTTAGTTGTGAATCTGCCATGTCGTCTATGTGGTGAAACATGGATCCTAAAAATAAATAACAATTAATTAGTTAGTGAAGAACATAAAATATAAATTGAATGATAAAATACTTTCTTGCCATCTTCAGTCGCTCGACACCGAATGGTTGGTATCCAGAGGACTGGAGATTACGAAGAGATGGATTACCAATATATAGTCTCGTGATCTCCCGATACCATATCATATAATTTTGCCGGCAATGTCGAAGCTACTGCACCAGAATCTGTGTCCCACGACAAATGTATTGTCTCCACTGGGCCCAGAAATTAATATATGGAATGTTTCTCGACTCCCAATTTGTATGTTCTTAACCCACCAAAGATATTTCATGTAGATTTCTTCGATTAACCAAAGCCTCCGGGATGGGCTGATCATAGCCGAACTCTCTCATAACCCTCCCGGGATAGTGAAACTCCACTATCTCGAAGCATATCAAGAGACCTCCATCCACCAAAGATTAGAATCCTCCGTGATATGTCCGTGATAAGGGAGCCCAGTCAAACTATAAAGGTGATTTTAAAAAATAAATATCAAATATATGTCAAATAAATATCAAAGATGAATAATAAACTTTACCTGATCGCTGGGAATGAATCCAACTGATCCCTATATGCTGCAGTACATGACTCGGAGTAGAAGTCATATCAAATGGTACAGTCCACCTAGCTCCGAAAGGAGCATGCTCGTCGTCTACCTCAGTGGCATGATCTAATCAAGGACGAACAATAGGAATATGCATCCATGCCCATATTTGAAAGAGAACAAGGGGTCCGCATATCTCCCGTGCAGTGCACAAACATGATCTACATAGGCATATATACAGGAAAGCAAGAACAACAGTACCCCAACTAAAAGACCCAACTGTATCAAAATCCTCTAATAACCTAAGATACCGAAGATGAATGACATTTCCCAATCCATCAGGAAACAACGATTCTCCAATAAGTAAGAAAATTATCGCACGAACTCGGCGAATATAATCCTCATCTTTAGTAGAATCAGACATATCCTCTGTAATCAAAGCTTCTATAAGTCTCTTCATCACCCTATGCCCAGATAATTCTCCCATTGGGAGGCGAAGTCTAAGTAGATGCTCAATCATATCTAGCTACTGCGCGTTGGATAAGGTCCAACAGTTGCAGTCATGGGTGTGCCATCTATTCGTAATCCCAATAACACCTCCACATCCTACAGTGTCATAGTGACCTCCCTGGAGGTTAAGTGGAAGGTCTGGGTCTCAGTCCTACAACGCTCGACCAAAGCAGTGATAAGATGATTGTTTAGCAATAAGTAACCGCACCTGAAGACTCTTCCGAAACCAGACCTATCAATGCAATCAACCACCCTAGTTGGAGCCACCTTATAACAATCAAACAAAATGTGAGCGAAGCGTCCACACGTAAGGATAATATTTTCATGCCCATCCCAGATGAGTGAAGACCGATGTTCGCCCTGCCTAGTCAATACACCAGCATCTAACGGTCCAGGATATATATCAGCAGTTATTGGTCGCAAGTCCTCCATCTACCTTTCATTGTTTTCGGTAATAATTATTCTTAACATAAGATGATGTTATCGTTTAGAATTATAAGAATTTTAGTGTCTTCTTGTTAAGTTTTTAGGTTCTAGTTTTATATTTTAGGGTTTAGCGTTTTTAGATTAAGTTTTTAGGGTTTAAGGTTAAGTTTTTAGGGTTAGGGTTTTGGGGATTATGGTTTTGGTGTTTAGGGTTTAAGTTTTGAAATTTAATGTCTAGGTTTTTATGATTTAGGGTTTAGGATTTAGGATTTTTTGCTTTTAAGCTTAGTGGTTTAGGGTTTAGGATTTTAGGATTTTGGTTTTAGGCTTTTATGGTTAGGTTTTTATAGTTTTAGGTTTAGGGTTTAGGTTTAGCATTTTTAGGGTTTGGGGTTTAGGGTTTTACGGTTTAGGATTTAGATTTTAGGCTTTTATGGTTTAGGTTTTATGATTTTAGGTTTAGGGTTTAGGTTTAGCGTTTTAGGGTTTAGGGCTTTAGGCTATTAATTTATAATATATGTTAAAATTTATAAAAGTATCTTTATATTATGAAATGTATAACGCGGTAAATGATCAATTCAAAAATAATCAAACCCTAAATCACTACACCAATTTCACAAAATTCATACTAATTCTAACAATTCCTCAAAACAATCAATTTTTTTCAAACTAAAACCAAATCTAAAACATTCCCAAGAACGAAAAGTTTTCAAACTCTAAATCACTACATGAATTTACACCAATTTCATACTAATTTTAACAATTTCTAAAAACAATCAAAATTTTGAAACTAAAATCAATTCTAACGAATTCACAAAAATAAGAAAATTGTTAAAACCCTAAATCACTGCACTAATTTCACCAATTTCATATTAATTCTAACAATTTCTAAAAGCAATCAAAATTTTCAAACTAAAATAAATTCTAACAAATTCTCAAGAACAAAAAATTTCAAACCCTAGATCACCATACCTATTTAGTATATGCAAACAATATATGCAATATTCCTAAGAGTATCGCATACAATGTATGCGATATTGCCACATCATGCCACGTCGGGCCTCATCATGTCAGATTACTAAACTATTATTAGTTCAGGATTAGGCATATCGCATATGGTATATGCGATATTGCTGAACATTTCGCATATGCCATATGCGATCAGTATAAGATGGTCTGTAAATGGGTTTATATATGCCCAACTAGGGGGCTATTATAGCGTTTAGGAGTTAGCGACATTTATTTTAAACGTCGCGTATGCCGATGCCTTAATAGTCCTTTGGCATTTATAAACACTTCAATAGATATGTCGGTATTAGTACGTATTAGGGCGTTTATTAATGCTTGCTAATAGTGTCTTTAACAATGTTTATTTCTGCCTCTATAAGTTTACTCGATTTTCATGAATATTAAATTATAATGACACATATAAATGCCCTTAAAAGCCTTTTTCAATTTTTTTCTTATTATATGCCCTTAAAAGTCTTTTTTAGTTTTGTTTTTGGGCTAGGGAAATGCCCTTAAAAGTCCACATCAAGTCATTTATTTTTATAAAAAAGACTATACAAAGGCATTTCTTCAACACATTAAAAACTCATGTTGATCTATATTTGTATATATAATTAAATTCCTGGCATTGAAGTATAAATACTAAAATATTTACTATTACGTAAATAATATTACGATAACAATACTTAATGTAACATCCCGACTAAGTACCTTAAAGTTAGTTTAGGTCGCAGTAAGTTCGAATAAAAATTTCGTGGTTAGTTTATAAAGAATAGTAAGTTTTGGGGTCATTTGGTAATTTTTAGAAAAATTAAGGGAAGAATTTTTCTGGGGAAAAACTTTCGAACATGTTTTAGAATTATTTGGGTTTAACGCTTTAAAGTAGAAATAGAAATTTAAGTTTAGGATGAATTTTTAGTCATTTTTTAGATTCGGGGCCAACGTTGAAGTTTTTGAAAGTTGAAGGACTATTTACTTGGAAAGGAGGTAATGGCATGCCTAGGTAGGACATGTGGAAGGGAATTGGGCAGCCACATGGAGGGGGGATGACAAGTGAGTTAGGAAGTGAGTGACACATGGATGGCCATTGCCATGTATCCTATTCATGCACACTAGAAGCCATGCAAGGATGGCTATGAATAGGTGTTGGCTGAAAAAATAAAAATAAAAAAAAATTTTGCAGCTTTTCTCCACTCTTTCTCTCTCCTGCGTCAACATCAACTTCTCTCTCTCCTCTCTTTCTCTGCCTCTCGGTCAAACACAATTTTTCTTTTCCCCTTTTCTTTTTTTCCTTTTCTTTTTTCCCCCATAATTTTGCTCTTCCTTTTGCTAGTCTCCAGGTGAGTTTTTTTCCCCTTTTTGTTTACTTATTATTATTATTATTATTATTATTATTATTATTATTGGTTGCTTTGTAACTTCTGTCTTTCTTTCTATATATTATTATTATCATTATTATTATTTTTATATAAGAAATAAATTCTTTCCAAATAATGAAAAAATGTAGGAATTATTATAAAATTATTTTGAAGATGGTTTTAGAATTTCTTTGGGTTTAAAATAATTGTAGGTACACCCTTGGGTCATCATGGATCATGGTTATTTTTTTTTTTTTATGGAGCTATTTGATTAAATTTGGAATAATACTTTTTGTAGGTTTAATTCGTATCTTGACTCCAGGTGAGTTCACCGATCCCTTTTCTGTTAAAGGAAATTTGAATATTGTTCTTATAAAACATAGTACTTTGTTATCAAATCTTGACAAAATGCGCAAAATAATTATCGGTGTTATACTACGGGTTATGCTAAAATGTGATAAGTAATTAACGTATTTATATTTTAAATATTTGTTTATGGCACTAAAAAAAAAAATATTCTTTTAAAGGTTAGTACCATATTCTTATTATTGCTTTTACTAGAAACATTTCTTTTAACAATCATTTTATTTTGAATTTTAAGTTTAAAATTATTTTGAAGAAAATATTTTTAAAATAAGTGTTATTTCTTTTTGGGAAATAATATATTTAAATATTTTAAATTCCTTTAAGGTTTTAAGTTTTAAAATAACTTGGGGAAATTATTTTCAAAATATTACTATTTTTTAAGAAATAATATTTTTAATTTTTTTAAAAGTTTTTGAGTTTCAAGATTATCTTGAGGAATTATTTTTAAAATATTTATTATTTCTTTTTAGAAAGAATATTTTTACATATTTTATATTTTCGAAAAAAAAAGTTTTGAGTTTTAAAATTATTTTGGGAGACTATTTTTTTAACATATTTATTATTTGTTCTTGGGAATAATGTTTTTTTTAATATATAATACTTTAAGTTTCCTTAAAAGGATTTTGAGATATATTATTTGAAAAAGTTATTCTTAAAATAGTTATTATTTATTACTTCCTTTGGAAATAATATTTTAAATATTTTAAATATTTTTAGAGGGTTTGAGATTTAAAATTATCTTTAACATATTTATTATTTCTTTTTGAAAATAATACTTTACATATTTTCTAGATATTCTTAAAATGCTTTTCTTGAGTTAAGAGAATATTTTCATAATACTTTTAATTTAAATATTTTTAAAGTATGATTTCAAAAAATGTTTACTAGTTATGTTTAAAGAACATTTCTCTACGGTTTTATTCTCACTTTAAATCTTGGAAGTATTAATAATTTCCTTCCGAGAAAAATTATATCATAATTTTTGACATGCATATTGGCATAACCTATTTTATACTCGGTAATGTGTTTCAAAACTTACATTCCTACGTCACATTTGCATGGCTATGAGTTTTGTCCAGCGGATAGGGATTTCTCAATATATGAAGAGTTTTATGTGGTCGATAGATAGCCTATAATTTTATAAAAGTGAATTAAAAACCCTAATCTGGCAAAAAGGGGCTTGATATACATTTTTTATCAACATGTCGAAAGGACTTGCACTGTGCGTGGCTAGTCCCCCGTACGAGGGCTTCTTCTGAACGACATGCTTGGTAGTGTTACTCTTGATATGGATCCAGTTGATAGAGGACATAGTATCGTTGGAGGGTTAGGCTCAAGGCGGTATTACCTTTGACTCCGTATCATGCTCTGCGGTAATAGCTAATTCCTGGAAGGTTGGGTCAGGAGGGGCCAACTGGCTAGGATAGCACAGGGCGGCCTGGTAAGTACGCCAGGGCTCGTTACCTGTTTATGTATATGTTGTGTGAGATTAAAAAATCGAACGTTCGTACAGTGTGTTTGGAGTTCAGGCTAGTATTGACTACGGGATGCCGGAATTTGTCCGAAGACCCCGTTTCAGGTTCCGGAGTCTGTCCGTTGAGCCTATCATGGTGCATGCATGTTTTTCTTAAAATTTCAGGTGTCGTGGCAACGCCGATGTGTCTTGATTCGCTCAGACTTCCCGATTACGGCCGAACCCTTCAGAAATTTTATATTTTGCATAAAAGTTTTGAAAGCACTTACTTTGCTGGGATGATAAACCGTTTTATAAATATGTATATATATACTTTTCTCGTATGGGAAGCTCACGAATAGCACACATGTACGTGAACTCACTGAGCGTCCATTGCTCATGTTTTCCAAATGTTTCTCCCATTTTCAGATGACTTGGTAACTAGCTCGGGTTAGAGGAGCCATGGTGAGCCATCGAACCCGGCATATTTGAAGTCTTCCATCTCTAGTCAAAAGATTTTGTTTATGTAGACTATGGCCTTCGCGGCCTTAAACCGATGTATAAGTTTGAGAAGCTTTTGTTATAAAGTTATATTCAAACCTTTCTTTCTTCTCACATTATTTAATATAGAAATACTCGTTACAGCTCTTTCCGGTTGTACCTTGGTCTTGTATATTTGTAAGTTCAGTGCCGAGAGGCATGCAGGTACCTTACTCCGTCGCAGTTGACCTAGCGGAGGGGTACGTGGTATCACAGGTGGTATCAGAGCTCTAGGTTCAACACTAGGTTCTCTAGATCCTAGATGAGTTTTAAAGAGATGACTACTTTGACTCTATATTTTGGATTTAGTAGTTTATTCGTCCTGTCTCGTTAGACAGTTAGAGACTGCAAGGTTGATAGCTAAGATAACATGGATGAGAGGAACCCTTGAGGCTTAACAGTAGGTTATGACTCGACGCTGTTAGGGTAAGATCGGTGAGCGGGTCGGCAAACGGGAGCCCGGCTGAGGCCGAGGCTCGCCAGAGAAACTTTTGTAGACGTTTTTTTTTTCCCGGCAGAGTTAGAATCTTGATAAGATATCCTACGATTTTGATATTTGAAGTAGTAGTATTAGTAAGTTTGATATTTTCATATATTTGGAGCAACTATTAACCCGATTGGTATTTAACTTTCTTTATCAGCCCGTGTCTTTTGAGTATGTAAGGCTTAATAAAGTATGATGTCTTTCCAGTTATTTTTGTGTTTTAAGTTTGATATTTCTTTTAAGTATGGGATGTTACGTGTAAGCTATAACTATAAGCTCAAGGATAGCATTCCTAAGTTTTCTTGGAATTCGAACTTATCTTTGGTTTAAGAAAATATCAGGACCACACTCTTTGGGTCACAAAACTGAAGCTATACTAGAAAGTTCATCGCACGGACAGACAAATGCTGCAAGTCATGAAATAATAGGAAATTTCATGACGAAGATGACGGAGCTGCTAGA
Source organism: Catharanthus roseus (assembly GCA_028651295.1). Taxonomy (NCBI): domain Eukaryota; kingdom Viridiplantae; phylum Streptophyta; class Magnoliopsida; order Gentianales; family Apocynaceae; genus Catharanthus; species Catharanthus roseus. The sequence continues at coordinate 3,080,993 of JAPQWS010000153.1, read as the reverse complement.
AGCTACATTAGCAAATCGAAGAGGAGAACGGGCACAGAATACTAGCAATGACAAGGCTTTGGAAAGATTCCTCCGATTTTGGCCCTCGGAGTTCCATGGAGAAGTAGAACAAGAAGCTAAGGCAGAGCTGTTTTTAGAACAGCTAAACGACATTGACGATACTCTACAATATGAAGGCTCTAGGAGAGTAATCTTCACCGCTTTTCGTTTGAGAGGAGCAGCGAAAGACTGGTGGTTAAGAATTTCCGAAGCTCAGGTATTAAGAAATCAGTTATGGACGTGGGAAGACTTCCAAGAGGAATTTAAACAATAATACATACCCCGCTGGCTAAGGGAACGTCGTGAGGATGAATTCCAGCAACTGAAGCAGGAAGGGATGACAGTAGCATAGTGTACTGCAAAGTTCAATCGTCTAGCCAAGTATTGTTTACGCCTTATAGACACGGAAGAGCACAAGACTCGCCAGTTTATAAAAGGGTTGAGAGTGGATCTTCAACGTGCCCTAGCCTCTTTACCACCAACAAGCTTCGCTGCTACAGTTGAAGCTACTGCCAGGACTGAAATAGTGGACCAAATGACAAAACAGAGAACGGTGGCACTGAATGCTTTATTCCATCCCCACAAACGATCAGGATAAGGACGCTAGAAACCCTAATATCCAAAGAAGCCAAGAAACAGTAACCAAACGAGAAATGGGAACCGTCAAAACCCTATGATAAGGAACCTTCGTCCGAGTTGTACTTACTGCGGATGTGAGGGACATACGGCAGAAACATGCTATAAAAAGACAGGAACGTGTTTTCTCTATGGAAAGACAGGACACTTTGTGAAACAGTGTACAACACAACCAACAACATCTGAAACATCCAGAGGAGTGGGATGGCCACCAAATATTATAGGGGCGTCAGTAGGTCGAAACAATAAGTCACAGGTCAAAGCCAAGGTCTACCCTAGATGGGCAACCCATGAACAGAGAAACCGAAGTAGTTGAAGGTACTATTCATGTCTTCTCTCACCCTGCTAAAGTATTAATTGATCCAAGAGCCACACATTCATTTGTGAGCATGCATTTCATAAAGCACATCCCTAAAACTTCCGTTAGTATGCCTTATCAATTGATTGTTTGCACACATATGGGAGTAAGTCGGGTCACAGAGGAGAAGTACCTCGATTGTGAGATTTATATAGGAAGCGAGGTACTATTTGGGGATCTGATTACCTTATCCTTTGAGGTTTACTATGTGATATTAGGAATGGATTGGTTGTCTAAGCATTATGCTCGGTAGATTGTCAGAAGAAAATGGTTAAGTTTACCCGGCTGGATATGCCTACCCTAGAATTTCAAGGAGATAAAACCAAGGGGAAAAATAATTTGATCTCCGATATTAAGGCAAGAAAATTGATCAAGAAGGGATGCCAAGGATATTTGGCATACTTGCTCAACAAAACAGAAGAAGAAGAACAAATGGAGACTATCTCGGTGGTGAAGGAAGTTTTGGATATTTTTCCTACCGAATTAACAAATTTACCGCCTGAATGAGAGGTAAACTTCAGCATAGAACTAGTACCTGGTGCTGCACCAATATCCTGAACGCCGTATCGAATGGCTCAGGAAGAGTTGAAGGAGCTAAAAGAACAACTACAAGAATTATTACGACAAGGCTATATTCGGCCGAGCACATCACCATAGGGTGCACCAGTATTATTTGTCAAAGAGAAAGATGGATCCCTTAGAATGTGCATTGACTACCGAGGGTTGAACAGTGTCACTGTAAAGAATAAATACCCTCTTCCTTTGATTGATGAATTGTTTGACCAACTTTTCGGAGCAGGTTGTCATTCAAAGTTAGATTTAAGACAAGGATATTACCAAGTGAGGATAAAAGAAAAAGACATCCAATAACCTCTTTTAACACTCGGTATGGACATTATGAGTTCGTGGTAATGCCTATTGGTTTAACCAATGCACCAACGACATTCATGGACTTAATGCAAAGAATTTCTGCGCATACTTGGACCAGTTTGTAGTCATTTTCATCGATGATATCCTGGTTTAATCACCGGATGCGGTGACACATGAGTAACATCTTCGAAGTTTGATGCAAACTCTACGAGAACACAAACTCTACGCCAAGTTCACTAAATGTGAGTTTTATGTGGCCGATAGATAGCCTATAATTTTATAAAAGTAAACTAAAAACCCTAATCTGGCAAAAAGAGGCTTGGTATTCATTTTTGATCAACATGTCGAAAGGACTTGCACTGTGCGTGGCTAGTCCCCTGTACGAGGGCTTCTTCCGAACGACATGCTCAGTAGTATTACTCTTAATCTGGATCCAGTTGATAGAGGACGTAGTATCTTTGGAGGGTTAGGCCCAAAGCGGTATTGCGTTTGACTCCGTATCATGCTCTGCGATAGTAGCTATTTCCTTGAAGGTTGGGTCAGGAGGGGCCCACCGGCTAGGATAGCACAGGGCGGCCTGGTAAGTACGACAGGGTTCGTTACTTGTTTATGTATATGTTGTGTGAGGTTGAAAAATCGAACGTTCGTACAGTGTGTTTAGAGTTCAAGCTGGTATTGACTATGGGATGCCGGAATTCGTTTGAAGACCTCGTTTCAGGTTCCGGAGTCTGTCCGTTGAGCCTATCATGGTGCATGCATGTTTTTCTTAAAATTTCAGGTGTCGTGGCAATGCCGATATGTCTTGATTCGTTCAAATTTCCCGGCTACGCTCGAACCCTTCCGAAAATTTATATTTTGCATAAAAGCTTTGAAAGCACTTACTTTGCTGGGATGATAAACCGTTTTATAAATATGTATGCATATATATGCTTTTCTCATACGAGAAGCTCACGAATAGCACATGTGCACGTGAACTCACTGAGCATCCATCGCTCATGTTTTCCAAATGTTTCTCCCCTTATTTTTAGATAACTTGGTAACTAGCTCGGGTTAGAGGAGCCATGGTGATCCATCGAAGCCGGCATATTTGAAGTCTTCCATCTTTAGTCAAAAGATTTTGTTTATGTAGACTATGGCCTTAGCGGCCTTAAACCGATGTATAAGTTTGAGAAGCTTTTGTTATAAAGTTATATTCAAACATTTGTTTCTTCTCACATTATTTAATATAGAAATACTCATTACATCTCCTACTGGTTGTACCTTGATCTTGTATATTTGTAAGTTCAGTGCCGAGAGGCACGCAGGTACCTTACTCCGCCGCAGTTAACATAGCGGAGGGGTACGGGGTATCATACTTAAAGTTTTACACAAAGATAATATACTTCATAATACTCGATTGAAAATTCAAAAGTATTATAACAAAAAGTAAAAATAGTTTAGCAAAATAAATCCACCAAATTCATTGTTTGATGCAAAAAATGCGTGGAATCCGCAGGTTTGTAACTCACGATGTAATGCACTGCATTCTTGAACTTCACATGAAGCCATATTACTATTTGGGTCAAACATCAACTGCCACCTAATCCAAGCACGAAACCAAAAACAATTTTAATACTAAGTAGATACAATATTTAGATTTATTTAAAAACGATCAAAAGAATATAAATACTAAGAAGTATACCAATGAGCGGGGCCAAGCAATAAGTGTTCCAATAGTATTGCCAATTGTTTCCATCGTTGAATATGGTTGCATCAACAGTTCATCCCATTCTAAAGCAGTTTGAACATGTATTTCATAACAATTCATTCCTAAATGATACTCACTGACTTCTTTAATTGGATGCATCGAAACAAGAATTCCTTTGGCAACAATAGTATTTTGATCAACGACTCTCTTGAGAACCACATGAGGCTTAACCTATGAACATATTTGAGAAACCTTAGAGGGGGGTTGAATAGAGTTTTTGACTAATTAAAAAAACTTTTGCACAACTAAAATATAGAGCCTCCGATTTTTTTTGAAAAAGAAGTTAATAACTCTTTTTAATAAAACCCTTAACAAAAGAAAATCTCTTTTATAAACAATGATCAAATAATGAACATAGAGATAACAAGCAAATCACAAAAAGAGAGACAAAGAATTTATGGTGGTTCACTCTCTCAATAGAGCTACATCCACTACCTTGAGATTTAACTCAAGGATTTCACAAACTTCACTAGTCACATGTCTTTACAAAACACCATAATGAGGATCACCCTTCAAGGGATTTGCACATAAACCTCAAAGTTCACAAAACAATACAAAATAATCAAAATATCAAAGGATCACCCAAAGGGTTTTCGCAAAACCTTTGATCATAATATAAGATGTGAGAGTAGAGTTGGAACAATATTACTGAAGAAGCTTGAGATAAATAGAATATAACTTTTTGAAGTGCTTCTACACGCTTCCCTTCTTCCTCTTTGAAAAATGATCAAATAATATAGCTCCAAGGAGTTTTTCTTTTGAATAATATAATGATGATTGAAAATTTTGTTCAATGCTCTTAAATGTATTCTTGAAACTCCTTCAACAACTCTTCATTTACGGTTGATTAGTAGGCCTTTTATATGTGAAGGTAAAAAACTAGTTGTTGCTGTCAGCAGCAATGGTCATTTTTTTACAGTAAAAACAGAAACTGGATGACCGGTTTTTAAAATAGGTCGTCCGGTGTTTTTGGGAACAAAAATAAGATGACCGATTTTTGTAAAGGACAAAAATAGGATGACTGATTTCTTTAAAAGGTTAAAGAAATTCGGACGTCTAGTTTTTAAAATAGCTAATCCGATTTTTTTTGGAAAAAAAAATAGGATGACCGATTTTTGTAACGGACAAAAATAGGATGATCGATTTCTATAAAAGGTTTAAGAATTCGGACATTCGGTTTTTCAAATCGGATGACCAATTTATGAGTCTTCAAAAACAATTTGGACGACCGTTTTTTAATATTAGATGACCTATTTTTCTGTTTTCCAAAATTTGTGAAATGTTTGTAAAACACAGAGTTTCTTTTACTTTCAAAACATGTATTCTTGATACAAAAGATTATAAAACATGTAACAACTTTAAATCCTCAAGGCTTTATCAAGAACACTTAGTTTCTTCAAGGATAATTTTCTCAAAAAAATGTTTCTTCTAAGGAGCTAACATAAATGATAAAAAATCAAAGAAAAAAGTTAGGGAGTTTACATAGATACCATATAAAGCTACCCCTAACCATTCTTCTACTCTTCAAGGTCTTTTTCTTTATCACTTATCTTCAATAAGTCTTTTAATCTTAAATGATTTTTTGCTTCTTTGTAAATCATCCTTGAGAATCCTTTTGTGCATCTTTTGTTCTTCTTACAAAACAACTTCTATTATCTCAAAGTACAAGTTAATCATAATCAAAACACTTTAAACAAATATGCCCTTAGGGCTTACAATCTTCCCCTTTTTTATTATGACAAACAAAGATGCAAGATGATAACTATATAGAACAAAATAACACAGTTAAGCCAAGAGAATGCTTTAAAAGATCAACATTAAGTTCAAAGCATATAAAAAACATGAGAGAGAGAAAGAACTCCCCCTGTTATTTTGAAAACATGCCGAGGTTTTGAAAAAATAGTTAGAAAACTGAGAGCTCCCCCTTAAGACATGATTTATATAACAAATATGGCACCAAAACATCATCAATAAAACTCAAAGCCATATAAAAAACAAGGTAAAGTATAAAGCTTTATATAACTCAAGGCATGTTGCCAACACAAAGTATCAAGGCACTCAAAACATCAAGGCAACATAAATCAAGGCATCAAGGCAATATCAACAAAAAATATGCACATCATCAACAATATACATATTATATTTCTCCCCCTTAATACATCACCTTATATTTCTCCCCCTTTAGTCATAAATAAAAAGCATAAGTTATTAAGGGATCATTGAAATAGAACAAGGGAACTCTCATCATTAAGATTTCATCATCAAGTTCCAAAAATAAGATAATAAGCAAAGATAAAACACGGCTTCATAGATAAAGCATAATCAATGAAACATAAGTTCTGAAAAATTCAATAACAAAAAAAAAACATAAGCTATGAAACTTAAGAACTTTAAAACATAAGGAATGAAACATAAGCTTAATAAACTTGAAAACTCCTCTTTCTTCACTTCTTTGAAGAGCCTCATTTGTCTTCTTTTCTTCCTCTTGCTTCTAACCTCATCACCCTTTCTTGAATATCCGATAATTTTCCATCTAGAGCATCAAACCGACTATTCATTGAGGCTTGCATAGAGGCCATCATCTACATAAGTTGTGACATACCCTCGGATGATTGTCCTTCTTCAACTCTTTCTTGTCTCTTTTTCTGTCTCATCTCTCTTCTAAAGGTTTCCTCTTTAGGTTCTTCTTCACTAACCTCTTTATCAATATTCATAGCATCTTGCCTCTCATCTTCTTCCTTATCATCATCTTCTTGTCCTCCTCTCACCAACATACCTTTCTCATTCCTTGAAAATCCAATTCTTTTGATGATGTGTTTGTTATAGAGTTTTCCAATACAAATATGATCACTAATTCCAACTAAATTTAGCACAAAGTATTGGAAAACCTTAGGGAGAAAACAACCATATGGCAAACATTTTATAGAGGAGGTTTAAGTAGCTAGCATATGTTCAATGGCCTAGATCCAAAATTCATACTTCTATGCATATGTAAAGCTAGCATAACAAAAGAGTGCATGTTTGTGATAGAAGATTTGTGACCCACATAGGAATAATTATGTTAGAAATCATGTGCTGCAATAATCTTCCATAAGCATCAAGTTTATTAACATTTCTGTCATCATGCCTCTCTAGAACTTCTCCTTTTGTAAATAATTCCTCAAATCTTTTCTCACTATAAAGGTTGGGATTAAAGTACTGCTTGTTTTTAGTATAAAATCTGATACAATTTTCAGGTGTTCCAAGGATGGTGTTTAATATTCCATCATCAAAAGAGATATCTCTACCACCTACTCTAGAAGTAACCCATTTATAAGTAATATTTCCTTGCTTTTGAACTCTTTCTTCATGTAAATTAGCATAAAATTCATACATCGTCTCAGTATAGTAGAGTTCATTAACTGTAAGTAAAGGTCCCCAACCTATATTCTCAAAAATATTAGAAATAATCTCCATACTTTCTATATTAGATAAATCCACTCTATGCCATGGAGCAATCTTTCTCCTTTTTCTTGTCTATTCTTCAAAATTTGCAGCTTCTTTGACCGAATGAACCATTCTGGTAGCCTCACTTCACTTGCCACTTTCTTCCCTTTCCCTTTCCACTTCTTCCACCTTTGCTACTTCCTCCTTCTTCGTAATTTTCTTCCCTTCTAACATTTACATTTTTTACTTTCACCATTTTAGAGAAATTGAAGTAAGAGAGTGATTAATCTTTGAGAGAGAGAACAATTTAAGCTTCAGTTTTGAGAGGAGAGGATTGAATCAATGGAGAGGATTTTAGAGAGAGAGAGAGAGAGAGAGAGAGAGAGAGAGAGAGAGAGAGAGAGAGAAAGAAACGACTGTGAGGGTTTGAGAAAGAGAGAGAGAGAGAGAGAGAGTGTGTCGACGATAGAGACCAAATCAGAGAGAGAGAGAGAGAGAGAGAGAGAGAGAGAGAGAGAGAGAGAGAGAGAGAGAGAGAGAAACCAAACAGATGATTGAGGGTTTTTAAAGAGAGAAAGAGCGGATGGTAAGGTTCTTTAGAGAGAGAGAGTATGGAGAAAGAATAATGAGAACTTCTCCCCCTTTTGTTTTTTAAAATACCAGTTATCGTCGAAATAAAAAAAAAAAACAGTCGACCGATTTTCTAAAAGAGTCATCTAATTTTTTCTGATGCATCCATTTTTGTAGTTCGAAACTCTCATTTTTTTTGTGAAGAAAAAAAAAAAGAACTTGAAACTTTCAAAGAAAAACGGATGTCCAATTTTTCCCAAGACTCTTCCGATTTTATAGTACGAAACTCTCGGCTTAAAAAATGAAGGAAAAATTTGAAACTTAAAACACACATTAGTCATGGAATTTACTAATGCCAAGTAATTTCCTTAAATAACAAAATCGATCTTCAAAAAGAGGTTTTGTAAAAATATCAGTAATTTGATCATTTGTGCAAATATATTCTAAAAATATATCTTCTTTTGCACCATGAACTCTTTAAAATGATGTTTGATTTCAATATGTTTTATTTTTTTAATATTGCACAAGTTTTACAGAAAGATTTATTGCACTTGTGTTATCACATAAAATAGGAATGTTTTTGGAGTTCCTATTTCTTTTGCATCATTCATCCCAAACCCTTTGAGGAGTTCCGTTGTGTACTTCTCTTGGTTGATGAAGATACCTTCTTTGGTTTGTTTAATTTGAAGTCCAAGAAAGTAAGTTAACTCTCCCATCATGCTCATCTCAAACTCCTTTTGTATTAATGAGGCAAACTCTTCACACAAACAAACATTAGTAGCTCCAAAAATAATATCATCCACATAAATTTAGACAAGTAGAAGATCATTGTTACAAAAGGTTTTTGTAAAAAGGATTGTATCCACTACACCTCTTAAAAATTGTTTGAAAGGAGAAAACACTTGGTTTTTCATACCAAGCACTTGGAACTTGTTTTAAACCATATAATGCTTTTGAAAGTTTATAAACATAGTTTAGAAATTTTTCATGTACAAAACCGAAAGGTTGTTTAACATAAGCTTTCTCCTCAATATCACCACTTATAAAAGCACTTTTAACATATATTTGAAAAAGCTTGAATCTCTTAAAACAAACAAAAGCTAAAAGCATTTGTATAGATTCAAGTCTAGCAACCGGAGAAAAGGTTTCATAAAAATTTATGCCCTCTTCTTGATTGAATCCTTGGGCAACAAGTCTAGCATTATTTCTTATAACTTTTCCGGATTTATTTAGTTTGTTTCTAAAAACTCATTTTGTACCAATAGTGGGTTGATCACGATGTCTTGGGACTAAAGTCCAAACTTTATTTCTTTCAAATTGATTAAGTTCCTCTTACATTGCAATAATCTAAAACTCATCACGTAAAGCATCATCTATAAACTTAAGTTCAATTTGAGAAAATAATGCAAACTTATCAATGAAATACCTCCTTGTTCTTACCCCTTGTGATATATCACCAATGATTTCATCCTTGAAGTGTCCCTTTGGATATATCACATCTTGAGGAAGATTTTGAATTTCTTTATCATTCTCTTGTTTCTCCTCAATCTCGTCTTCCTCCTTTGCATGTTCCTCTATAGCTTGAGTCTGCAATGGTTAGTTGCTCAAAGAATTATCTATATCATCATTTTTCTTTTAAAAATGTTAGATTCATCAAAGTTCACATGAACCTACTCTTGAACACATAAGGTTCTTTTGTTGTAAATCCTATAGGCTTTCTTGTTTGAAGAGCAACTAAGAAAAATTCCTTCATTGGATTTTCTATCAAACTTTCCAAGGTTGTCTTTGGTGTTTAAAATAAAACATTTATATCCAAAAACTTCGAAATAGCCAATTGAGGGAGTTTTCTTAAACTAAGTTTAAAAGGAGTTTTCTTCATAAATGGTCTCAAGAGAACACGATTCATTATGTAGCAAACGGTGTTAGGGGGCTCAGCCCACAAATATTTTGGTAGGGAGTTTTCACAAAGCATTGATCTCGCCATTTCTTGTACAGTGCGGTTTTTCCTCTCCACAACATCATTTTGTTTTGGGGTTTCAACGGCCGAAAAATTGTGTGTAATACCAAAATCATCACATAGTTTTGTAAAATCTTGATTGTTAAATTCTCTCCCGTTATCACTTCTCGTAGAGATCAATTTACAGTCAAGGGAGGTTTGAACTCTTTTGAAAAGTTTGACAAACTCTTGAAATGCCTCATCCTTTTGGCTTAAAAACAATGTCCAAGTAAATCTTGAAAAATCATCCACTATAACAAAAGCATACCTCTTACCACCAAAACTAGTGGTCCTCATTAGTCCAAATAAATCCATTTGAATGAGTTCTAATGGTTTGAAGTAGAAATCATCTTCTTTGCTTTAAAAGAGGTTTTAACTTGTTTTCCAAATTGGCAAGCATCACAAAGTTTAGTTTTCTCAAAATGTAGTTTTGGTAAACCTCTAACAAGCTCTTTTGAAGAAAGATGGTTTAATAAATCTATGTTAACATAGACAAGCCTTGTATGCCACAAAAATGCATCATTATCATGTATCGAGACACACTTTAACTTTTGAGAAATAAGATCTTCAAGATGAAAAACATAGACATTTCCAACTCTTTTTGCAACAAAAATTATTTTGTTTTCAAGCTTATCAATGATAGAAGAAGAATCACTTTCAAAGACAACTTTGTAACCATTATCACATAATTGACTAAGACTAAGCAAATTGAACTTTAAACCATCAATTAAGAGAACTTTCTTAATTAAAGAAGAAGAGCTATTGTCGATGTTACCTATACCGATGATTTTTCCTTTCTTCTTATCTCCAAAAGTGACAAAGCCATTTTCGGTCTCCTTAAACTCACTCATAAGAGATGCATTTCCGGTCATGTGTCTTGAGCATCCACTATCTAAGAACTATTTAGTTGAGCTTAGTTTGTGCTCCTACGATAAAAGAAATAGATATGACTTTTGGTAACCATATTCTTTGGGTCCATGAATGTTAGTAGCCTTTTCTTTTACTTTTCAAATAGTTTTTACTCCCATTTCAATCTTTCCTTTTATAAAACATTTTGTGGCCTTATGACCATTCTTTTCACAATATGTGCAACAAAGATGTGAGAAAGGTGAAGAAGCTTTTATAAAGTGTGTTTAGTTTGAAAAAGTATTTCAATGATTATATCCAATACCGTTTTTCTTAAACGGTGATCTTTGAGAACCAATAAGCTTTTCAAAGTTTTTTTTTCCTTTTGTAAATTTTTCAATACATATGGTAAGATCATTCACCTTTTTCTTCAAGTCATTGTAATCAACCATGCATTTCTCAAGGGAAATAACTTTTTCACAAATGATTGCTGTTCTCTAAAACAAGTTTTTTGAAATTCTTTGTTTGAGAAGTCCTTTTCATTTTTCAAAACTTCTAAAGATTCAAGAAGAGTTTTGATTTCACAAACAAGTTTTGAATTTTCATTTAATAAATTATCAATCTTATTTTTTAACTCCTTGTTTCTTTTGGAAATCTTTTTGAGTTCATCATACATTTCAATAAGCATAGAATTAGGATCATCATCATCATAATCAATAAGACTAGAAAAGTTAGAAGTTGAAGATTGTACCTCACTTTCTAATGCCATGAAGCACAAGTTGGCTTTTTCTCCTCCTTCACTCTTACTTGAGTCTTGATCCTAAGCTCCTCTCAGGCCTTTACCTTTCTTCTATTTCTTTATTGCTTCAAGCTTTGCTTCTAATGCTCCTTTTTCCTTTTTTATGGATTTTGGGCAATCGGCTACAAGATGATCGGTGCTAGTGCATTCAAAACACCTAGTCTTGAAGTGTGAGGAACTTTGTCCTCCTTTCTTGAATGGATATTTCTTCCCTCTTTTGTTGAAACCTTTCTTGTAGAAGTTTTTCAACTTTCGTACCACTAAAGCCATATCTTCATCTTCATCATTTTTCATCCTCATTGTTGGATGAACTTACTTGCTCTTTTTCATTTACTTTGAGTACCACACCTTTTCTTCCTTTGTCTTCTTCTTCCATTTCATTTAATATTTTTATCTTCATCTCATAGATAAGAAGGGATCCTATGAGCTCTTCAATGGGAATAAGTCTCAAATCTTTGGATTCTTCTATGACAAGAGTTTTTGGTTGCCATGTCTTTGGAAATGCAATTAGAACTTTTCCCCTTGTGTATTATTTCCCATATGTCTTTAGCCCATTTGTGATGTTGGTGAATCTTGTGAACATGTCACTAATGCTTTCATTTTGTTTCATTATGAATAATTCATAGTCTCTCACCATCCTGGCCAATTCTGATTCTTTTACTTGATTTGTGCCTTCATGAGTGTTTTCTAGCAATTTCCACATTTAATAAGTGGAATCGCATCTGCTCACTCCATTGTACTCATTTACATCCAAAGTACAACTTAATATGTTCATGGCGTGAAAATTGAGGGTCATCTTTCTTGAGTCAAATTCATCGAATTCTTCAACCTTCTTGACTCTTCCATCCTTTTGGGGAACAAAAGGTTCTTTTTCTACAATACTCCAAAGATCAAAGTTAATAGAGCATATATATATTTTAATCCTTGACTTCCAAAAAGTATAATTAGTGCCATTAAAAAGAGGAGGTCTATTTATAGAGGAGCCTTCTACATAAGGTAAGTTAGCAATACTAGCCATTTTATAAAAGATATTTTGCTTCTTAGGATGTTAAGCCTTTTGAAAGAAGACCTACTCTGACACCAATTGAAAAACTTTAGGGGGAAGGGGGTTGAATAAGGTTTTTAGTTAATTAAAAAAATGTTTGCACAATTAAAATATAGAGCCTCTGATTTTGTTTTAAAGAAGAATTTAATAACTCTTTTTAATAAAATTCCTAACAAAAAAAATCTCTTTTATAAAGAATGATTAAACAATAAACATAGAGATAACAAGCAAATCACAAAAATAGGGATAAAAAATTTATACTGGTTCAGTCTCTCAATAGAGCTACATCCATTACCTTGAGGTTTAACTCAAGGATTTCACAAACTCTACTAGTCAAAATTCTTTACAAAACGCCATAATGAGGATCACCCATCAAGGGATTTGCACATAAACCTCAAAGTTCACAAAACAATACAAGATAATCAAAATATCAAAGGATAACCCAAAGGATTTTCACAAAACCTTTGATCACAATACAAGACGTGAGAGGTAGAGTTGGAACAATATTACCAAAGAAGCTTGAGATAAATAGAATACAACTTTTTGAAGTGCTTCTACAAGATTCCCTTCTTCTTCTTTGAAAAATCATCAAACAATATAGCGCCAAGGAGTTTTTCTTGTGAACAATATAATGTTGATTGAAAATGTCTTTGAATGTTCTTAAATGTTTTCTTGAAATTCCGTCAACAACTCTTCATTTATGGCTGATCAATAGCCCTTTTATATGTGAAGGTAAAAAACTAGCCGTTACTATCAGCAGCAACGGCCATTTTTTTACCGTAAAAACAGAAACTGGATGACTGGCTTTTAAAATAGGCCGTCCTATTTTTTTGGGAACAAAAAATAGGATGACCGATGTCTTCCAAAGGTGAGGGCTCATATGATTTCCTCAAAAAGAAAAGAAAGAAGCATAAAAATTAACAATCATTTTAAACTTTCTTGCCAAGTTAACTAATTGCCAAGTTAGATAACATGAAAGAAAGCAATCATTCTTGCCAATTTCAAAGATGAAATTAAAGTTGAAAGCTTGCCAAGTTCACAGTCAAAATGCATTGAACTTTAATAAACTTCAAAAAGAAGAAACTAAAGTATGCCGATGCATAACTTATTCACAAGCTGATTCAGAAACTAAAGTAATATTACCGTCAAATTCAGAGGAGAACGTGGTTGTGGCACTTGACTAGAAGAAGAAGATAGCATTTCTGTGTTCATTGGTGTGTCATTTTGATTGCGGTTTTGCATCATAGAAAGCATATTCTCCATTCTCTCCTCTTGATTTTGAAATCGTTCTTCTTGCTCTGGTATCTTTCAACCAATTTTTCTAACATGGTTTGTTGCTCTTGAAATACTCGATAAAGAATCTTTTTAGATGGGACATTTTCCCATAAGTCATTAGGGGTAACACCTAGTCCCATCATCTTCACTCTATCATTTCTTTCATCACCCATTACTTGAGCAAAAGAATCATTTGGAGCCACAGGATATTGTGAATTACAAAGAAGTTGGCTGGCACATTCATCCATGGCAGTCTATCACAAATTCAAAATTTAAATGAACACATTGAATTTAAAAATTCTAAGGTTATTAGTTGTGATTTCATAATTCAGCAAAAAAAAAAAAAAAATGTAATTTGAGAATTCTTACAATTGCACTTGTTACTTTTGAGCTAGAAGGAGTACCATCTTATGTGTGTAGCACTTCTTAAACTTTTTTGCTGGAGAGGGTGGGTTATTGAGTTCTCTTTCATAAAAGAAGCATTTTACAAAAAGGTACAAATAATGAATACTCAAGTATAGGAAAGATCAAGGAAAATTCAAAAAAGCTTATAGATGGGTACTACCATCTCTACACCAACTCGTTCAAATGACCATTTGCCAGTTGTATGATTCATAGTCTTCTGGGCCCTCACATCCTTATTTTTCTTTCTTTTTCCTTGTACAAATTACATATGAAGAAAAGAATGAAATCATTAAGTCAAATTTCCCAAAGTATAAGAAAACTTTGTTGTATATTAATCGCTTAGTACAAAATAGTAGTACAGTTTCTTACATTACCTTTCCCTTATCTATCGTCCAAAACTCCAAGAGAAATTTTCATTGGTCTTCCAAGACTCGTGCTTTGCTATTAGCTAGTTGAATATAGAGGGGTTCTGCTGGTATATGATACTTGGCCTTGAGATTAGCTTTGAAGCCTCTCTATTTTTTCCCAATGGACATCAATATCCATTCTTCAACAGCTTTTGGGACAATGAAAAGTGTCTACCATTTAATTCAAGTTAGTCACTAACCAATCAAAAAGAGATCTCAATTACTATATATTACTTTCACAACAAAACTATATGTTACCTTCACAGCTTCTAGCATATGAATCAGGCAATCTTCCAGCATCAATCGCTAGTATGTAATATCAGTAGGGGCATACTTCCCATTTCTTGCTATTATGCCCAAGAACTCAACAAAATTAGTTTTCTTGTCTCCTATAGGAAGAACATTTTCAAAAAAATTTATTCTTGGATGCGGTTTGCTATCAGGTCTGCCCCATATTTTTGTCATGAATGTGCCACCTCTTACATTCCTTGGTTGAATATCATTAGGGTCTCCAGCTTCCACATTACCTTCCCCATTAGTATTTTCACTTTGTACATCCTCTATCTCATTCTCTGGAGTTTCATACAAAGAATAATAATAAATGAGTTTTCCTATCAAGACCTTGAATTAAACAGAGAAAGGGAGTGGAGGGGCAGCAAAGAACTTCTTCAAACAGCCAGCAGAAGCAAGGGTTTTTTTGACAAGTTTAAGGTTGATTCGGGCAGAAAATTATGTGCAAAATGAAGGGAAGAATGGCCAAAATTCTGAGCAGTTTCTTGGGGAAAAATGTATTTAAGAAGGAGGAGGAGCATTCTTGGGCTGGCGCCCCTATGCCCACCAACACATTGTTGATGCTTGAGGTCAAGATGAAGATGAAGAGGGGGTAAGCCTATGGGTTCGGGGCCGTAGAGTCAAGCCATATGAGGGCTGAGGCCCGAGGTGCAGTTGGAGCCCGCCCTCTCATTCCGAACGATATCAATTAACAAATTGCGAAGGCTAATGGCTGCATCATTTCTAAATAGATGCAAGAAGCAAGTGGAGAGTGGGATCGGAAGAATCTACATGGAGTGCATGTTCTGAGTGAGTGGGCCACCCAAAACTTGGCCAATTTGGGCTATCGGCATAAGGACATACCACCTATCGATTTTCAGCCGCCTCTAGAATGGCGGATGCCCAGTGAGCCGACTGCACATCACGACGAGGAGGATGTAGAGGAGGAGATTGATCAGCTTCCCTTTCCTACTTACATAGCTTTATGTCACATTCGATTATTGTAATACTCGTATTTATGTTTGTGCTCTTTTTTAAGACTATATATGTATATATTACATTTTGCTTGTGTGAATGTAGTGGATTTTTGCCGTTGTATATTACTGTTTGTTTGAGATTTTTTATTTTCAGTGGTTTATTGTATTTTCAAAAGAATAGTTTTCGACAATTTAAAAAAAATGATTTGCGACCGCCTATCAGTCGTAAAATTTAGAGGTAATCCTATTTGGCGACAAAGTTTACAACCGAAACGTGTCAGTCATCTACCGATCACAAAGATCATTGACTCAAAAGTTAGTGACTGGCAGTCACAAAGACGATCGCAAAGTTTTCTTTGCGACCGCGCTTGATCGTAAACTTTTGATTTGCAACCACTTATATCAGTTGCAAATCGGTCTCAAAAAATCTGTTTGCAACCGAATTTGACAGTCGCTATTTAACTATGTTTTGTAGTATCGTTTTCTTGCTATTTTAAAATGTACCATCATTCACGTCACACACATATTTTCTCTTCCGAATAGAGCGGCCAACGTAGCAGCAAGAGGAGGAAAAATTGCAAAGAAAAGATTGTGGATTTTCAAGGGTTTTGGATCAACTCTTCTGTAGACTTGTTCCTTTATCCTTCTATTATTTTTTTTCCTCTGTAATTTACCCATGATTCCATGATATTTATGGCTATGATTTGCTCTATGGAAGGCTAACTTTTTAGTTGATTAGGATATGTAAATACTTGATTTGAATAATGGTTTAATTTATTATTTCCCTTATTTTATTGTGCTTAATATTCCCTTATCCTTAAATTATTATTAATTATTGTTATGTGATTCTTAATACTTATGTAGAATTGGCCACTCTATGCATGTTCAAATAATTAATTGCGAAGGAATGGGAGGTGAAGTTAATTAATTAGGAGCTAAGTAACAATAACTTGTAGTAAAATTGGCTAAGGATAGAATTAGTTTCTATTGAACGGTTTATGAAAGTAAACTGTTGCGATGGTTGAAATTAGGAAATTTCACAAATCAGTAATACAATTTTAATTAATATAGTTCACATAGGAATATGATTTCATTAATTAAGATTAGGAGGTTTACACCAAGGGATAAGGTAAAACTTAAATAAGAGGATTCTAGCGTTACTGAATTTAGGTCTAATTTAAGGGAATATGTTATATTAAAAGGGAGAATTTAAATTAATCATTGGGATAACAAGTTGGATCAGATTCCTAATCAACGCTTCTCTCATATTTTCTACACCCACATTTTTATTAGTTTTTTTTACTTTCCTTGATAATAAATTATTTGTGTAAATTAGGATAACTAATAATTTTATACTTAATTTTAATCTCTATGGAAATGACACTTGACTTACCTAACTACTCAACTGGACAATTCACTTTCTAGGATCTTGTGCATCAAGTTTTTGGTGTCGTAGCCAGAGATTATTAATTAATATCATATAATTGTTAAAAATCTTGAGCTTAGCTACCATTTATTTTTATTTATTTGTATTTTCTTATTTTTTATTTTTATTATTTCTTTTGTATTTTTTTCCTTATGAAAAATTCTTGGGTACTTATTGGTTGTGATTTTATTAGTTCTTTTATTTAATTCCCTTCCGTGTTTCGTTTTTTATTAATACTAGGAGATCAGGCCAACCTTTGTTGTTTGATCCTAATCTTGAAGCTATCATTAGAGCAAATAGGAGAAAAGTTAGGGAAGATAAACATAAGGAATTAATTGCAGAGCAATATGTAAGCGACCAAGAAGAAAAACTATTAAGATGGGATATAATAATAATAATAATAATAATAATAATAATAATAATAATAATAATAATAATATCATTGATGAATTACTTAAAACTTTAAGAGATTATGTGATTCCTAATTAGGCAAAAGGGACTTATCCTGCTATTGTGCGACCAACTATTCAAGCTAATAACTTTGAAAATAAACCTCTCATAATGTAAATGATCCAACATATGTTCAATTTTATGGATTATTGAATGAAGATTATAATGTCCATCTTTCAAATTTTAGCATAATGGGGTAATTGATATGCAATAAGACTATGGCTTTTCCCCTTTATCCTAAATTATAAGGCTAAATCTTGGTTAAATTATCTTTCCTCTGGTTCAATAACAACTTGGGAACAATTAGCATCAAGCTTTTTAAGTAAATACTTCCCACCATCTAAAACAAGAAATTAAGGAATAATATAATAACAATGAAATTTGAGAAAACAATGAAATTTGCTAAAGATGTTGGGGAAACTTTATATGATGCATGGGAAAGATTTAAAGATTAGCTTAGAGGGTGTCCACATCGTGAATAATAATGTGGATGCAAGTTCAAATTTTCTACATGGGACTAGGTCTATGATAGACGCTGCTAGTGGTGGAAGCATTATGCCTAAACCGCCTGGGGAGGCTTAGGAATAATTTGAGGAAATGACATCAATTGGATATCAATGGCATAATGAGTCTAATGCAATAGAAGTGGATATTACTCAGGATACTCTAGCTCGAATAAAAAACTTAATCTAAAATCTTTCAGGGATGGGTAGTCAAGTTAACTATGGAACTTGTGGTGATAATCATTTTAATATTAATTGCCCACAAAATAATTTTTTTAACCTTAAGGTAGAAGATTTTCCTGAAGGGTAAATTATGCAGGTTCTAATCCTAGTGTCAATAATCCTTATTCAAATATCTAAAATCCTGGTAAGAAATCATCCTAACTTTTTATGACGTCAGAATCAAAATTCTAATATGAATCAAAATACCAACCTTCCCCTACCACTGATTTTCTCCCACATTTGTCAACTATGGAGGATATGCTCATAAAGTGTATGGCTAATAATGAAAAGTTTATGGTTGAAACTAAAAAATATTAACTAATACTGAAACAAGATTACAAAACATGATACTTCTATAAAAAATTTAGAGACACAGATAGGCAAATTGCTAATTTCTTAAGTACTAGGGTTCAAGAATATTGCCTAGTAATACAGAAGTTAGCCTTAAAGAGTGTAAAGCTATAAATATAATAAGTGGGAAGGAAATAAAAGTTATGCATCATGAGACTGTAATGGAAGAGAAAGAGTCTAAATAGTATAAAAAAATTTCTACAGAGTTGAACGATAATGATACATCAAAATGTAATCCTTCAAGATAAGTATAGAAAGAAGAAATAAAGAAAATAAGTTTAATGAAGAAGTTGATTATAAAACTTTACTTTTCCCATAAATTGTTGAACCCCTGAAAGATAATCCCCAATTTAATAAAATCTTGGAGATATTTAAGAAATTGGAGATTAGTCTTCCCTTTGTAGAGGCAATAACTCATATGCCTACATGTGCTAAATTTTTTAAAGACATTTTGTTAAGAGAAAAGAGGTTACAAGAATGTGAAAAATTTTTTGTTTGAATGAAGAATGCTCTGTTGTGCTCCAAAAATAAATTCCCACAGAAACTTAAAGGCCGTGGGAGTTTTGAGATTCCTTGTTATGTTGGTGGTTTATTTTTTAACACTATTTTTTATGACTAAGGAACTAGCATTAACTTGATGCCTTATTCTGTGTTTAAGCAATTGGGAATAGGAGAAATAAAACCTATCATGATTACCCTTCAATTAGCTGATAGGTCGGTAAAATATTCTAGAGGGGTACTTGAGGATGTCTTAGTCAAAGTTGACAAGTTTAATTTCCCTGTTGATTTTGTTGTATTGGATATGAAAGAGGATACCAATACGCCCTTAATGTTAAGAAGACCTTTATTGAACACAAGACGAACTTAAATCGATGTACATAAAGGTAAACTAATATTTAGAGTAGGGGATGAATGCGTAAAGTTTAATATCAATAAAGCAAAAAAAAGTCCCCAAGAGATAAAATCTTGTTTTCTGTGAATACCTTAGAAGTAGTTGATGGTTATGGGAAGAATACAAGTGATGGATATTCAATTGAAAGTTGCATGCATAACTCCAATAAAATGAACAAGGAAAAACATGATTTACTCAATCATGAGCTGACTAAAAAGAAATTTGAGTATATAATTTCCTTTGATGACCTTCCTTTGAACATAAGTGATTTGCCATCTAATTTTAAAAATATGTTTCTAGGAATCAATGAAATATTACCTCAGATAGTACCTTACTTATTGGACGAATTAGAAAAGGATAAATTAGAAAGGATACTTAGAAAATATAAAGAGCGGAATAAGCTATTGCATGATGAACAAAAGGCTCATCGAGAATTTGTCATTGGACAAAAGGTTTGGTTATATAATACTCGTTTGAGATTCTTTTCAGGAAAAATAACTTCAAAGTGGTCAGGCCCTTAAAAAGTTACACAAGTTTCTCCATCTGGTGCGATTGAGATTCAAGATCACAATAAAAAGAGATTTATGGTGAATGGGCAACTCCTTAAGCATTACTTGGAGGGCACTACAACAAGTAGGTTTGAGAAAGAGGAGTGGAAGCTCCTTGACTTTGGCCCAGCAAACTGACATAACAAGAAAAACAAGCTGAGACTTTAAACGAAACTAGGTCTTCTACCATTCTTTGAGTCTTTCATTGTCGAAATCAAGTTTTTTTTAGCAGTCTAGTTTTATCCTAAAATTCTTAGCTTTTTCTTGAGTTTTCTTGTTCCCCAAAAAATTAAAAAAAAAAATGAAAATCCAAAAAAATATTTTATTTTATTTTTTTTATGCCAAAAGAATGAAAATATCAAAAGAATTGATTTCTAGTTATTTATTTTTTCTAAAGTAAATTTCAACCTTGTTGTTATTCCTCTATACATGTGAGCTCTCTCATTATGGATTCCTTAGCTCTTGATTGTACGAAAAACTCCAGCTAAGTATCTTTACTTCCTTTACTCCTACTGACATATTTAAACATTGAGAGAATATTTGTTCTTAAGTGGGGAATAGGATGTGCTTAGTATTGCTTTATATCAAACTTGACTTAAGAGCAATTTTTTCAAAAACTTTCAAACAATTTTTTGTGCTTAAACAGCTATCTTGCATAAATTTTGAGATTTTCTAATGTTTTTGAAACAAGGATTCTTACTTTTGATACTACTAATAATGTTATATAAGTTTATTAGAGATAGTAGTTCATTTATATAGAATGAAAATTGATTGATGGATACGGCACACAGTGATTCCATTGTTAATGTTTTCTTAGTTGTGAAGCTTGAGATTACTTTTATCCATCTTATTCTTGATCCTGTGAATTGATTGAGTGTTAATGTTGAATTTTGTTATTAATGACATATCTTGATTACATTCTATTTACACTAGAACTTTTTGTGTACATACTTGAGGCGAAATAATGAGTTAAATTAGTTTACTTGTGAATGACATAAGGCCTTCTTTGTACCATTTGAGCCTTTCAAGCTTATTCTATTATATATTGTATCTCTAGTTCCCCTTTTAAGCTTTATTGACAAGAATAGTTGAAACCACCATTCACTATATTTCTTTATTTTAACTGTATTTACCTACCCTTTTATCTATAAAATTTTCATTATCTTTACCATTACAAGAGAGTGGACTGCACAAATTTCTTATATATACTTCTTGTATATGGATGTATGGTTGTTCTTCATTGTGGTGAAGCTAAAAGTAAAGTATGAGGTTAATTAAGGAGAGTTAGGATTGAATATTTCTTAGGGGCGCTTGAAAAAAAAAATGAAGAAAAAAGAGAAAAATGGAGATAAAAGACAAAATCAAGAAAAAAGAGATAAGAGAAATCAATACAGGAGAATTGTGGAGTATCATTGAGAATTTGTGAAATTGTTGTATTTTGATATTTGACCCCAAGAGTTATATAGAAAAACAATAAATTGGGGAGTTATAGATAGTGATATGGTTGAAAAGGATGGAGAAGTGCTTCTATTATGGTAAAGAGTTGTGAACTAAAGTGCAAAATTATTATATCACTCTCTTGTATTCTTGTTGAATTATTATTCTTCCATTTGATAGCCATGTCTTTGAGCCTAATGTTATGTACTTTAAAGTTCTATTGGACCCAAGTCGATTAACTCTTTTTCACTAGTGGAGAGTGTGTATGCTTACAAACCTATGGATGTGTTATTTTTCTTTCTCATAAAATCAAGATTGTGTTTATTACTTTCATAATTTTTCTTAAATACTTGGTTGAGACCCTTGGTTTTGATTCATCCAACTTTCCCACCTCAAGTTTTATCACTAGATTTTTATTAACTTTGGAATTATAAGTTATTATATTTTGATTAAGCTTTCTATCTATATGTGTGTATAATTGTTGATACTTGTTTATAGGATTTCATAAGTGGTTGAGAGAGTAAAAGTTTCTTTGTTTGTTCTTATCAAATTAGCTCCAATTGTGTTGACAAGCCACAAAGGTATGCTTATATATATATATATATATATATACACACATATATACTCAATTTTGTCTTCATGTTAGATTAATTCATATTTGTCTATGCATGCCTGGTGCATGTGAGTTGACTTTGAGGGACTTTTTTATTCTGACACGTGCTTAAGACATGTATAGACATGCTTGATTCCGTCGTGAGATATAGTGACAGAATATTTAACTTTAGAAGCCTAAAAAATTATTCATGTATGTAATTAGAGAAAAACAAGCTTATTATGCATAATAGATTTCTCTTACTTTTTAAAATATTGGTAAGGACCAAAATCCCCTAGTGTCAATGTGTGTAAACCCGACCCTACCTACAAAATTCTTATGTAATTTTATTTTATTTTATTTTTTAAATGGCTCCATCCAAAATCCATGGATGTCAATCCATGACAATATAGTATACTTGTTAGTGTGCTGGACTTGTGGTATTATCCTTTTTCCATTTTTTTTTTCTTTCGATTACAACTATTTCCCACATCATAACATGTCTTCCTTTCTTTTGGCATGTTTCTCTTAAAATTTTCACTTCTTCTTGTCTAAAAATCTCTCATTTTTTCACCATGCTATATTTTCCACATCATAACTTCTCTTCCTTTCTTTTGGCATGTTTCTCTTAAAATTTTCACTTCTTGTTGTCTAAAAATCTCTCATTTTTCACCATGCTATATTTTCTACATATAATTTTTTGACACAAAGTACACTATGAAGATCAAATTCCTAGAAAATTCTATCCTTCAAATCAATTATTATCTACCATAAGATGGATTCCTTATGGTCCACTCAATCAAAGACAATATATAAAACTATTACTATAATCCAGAAAATTGGGATCAGAATTTTTTCAAGACCTCACACGGTCGATGCATGCCTTTTTAAAAATTCATGTTAATTATCATAGGTATTTAATTATTTTTATCTTTTTATTAAATGTATTACTTTAATATGTATTTTGATTTATTTATCAAATATTGACTCCCAATACATAGCACGATTGTTTTGCTTGTGTATGTGTATGTATGTATATGTGTGCATACATATATATATATAATTAGCAGATTGTTATAAAATACTACTAACATATAAATACTAGTGTAGATGAAATATAGAAGCGCTAATAAAAAAAGACTAAAATATGTAATATTTTTGCACATCACTTTTTCCTTTCATCTTTTATCTTTAAGCTTAGTCTCTAGGCTAAATGACCCTTACTCCATATTATAAATTACATGACCAATAAGTGTTATCTATTACAACATTTGGTAAAATTTTGGACACAACATACAAAGGATCATTTGCAATAGAATCAATCGCTTGACAAATTTTTATAATGAACAAAAATTGTTTAGCCTGAATGATTTAATACCTTTATCCAACATACAAGATATATGAGAAAAAAGTAATTTAAAACGGATAAAGTAGATGACATTGTGCATAGAATGATAAAGTAGTATCACCCCGGCCTGTATAAGATGTTGAAATAATTAATTCCAATCACCATTTTCTAGATTATAGTATAGTTTTTTTTTTTTTTTGGTCTTTCATTGTGTAGACAATAAAGAATCCATGTGATGTTAGACAAAAGATTGTTTTGGAAAGATGGATTTTCTGGAAATTTGATGTTCATATATATATATATATATATATATATTTGCGTCAAAAAATATAGGTGAAGAATATGGCATGGTGAAAATTTAGAGATATTTATGACAAGAGTAACAAAATGGTTGAGAGTTGTGAGAAGTTCATTTCCAATCTAATTGGATTTGGAATATCTTTACTGTGAGTCAAAATTCTGTTTCCTTGAGGCATCTATTACACCAATCCGGCAACCAAACAAGCCTATTTACTATTACAAACCTTTTCTACCTTACTATTACATATTCAAAATAAGCAAAAGAAGAGACAGAAATCTTAACAGATCTAATCCATTACAATCGGTCTCCTTCCTTGCTTTCTTCCCGCGTCAGAGTCGGGTACAACAGATAAGATAGATATGTTAGTAATACAGAATTGAACGAAAGTTGTAACCTTACCTCGAGACCCTTCAGGTCTCGGTCAGAGCAGCAGAGGGAAGCCGAACGAGCTCTGCGAGTTCGGTTTCTGTGTGCGCGACGATGAACAGCCACAGAATGTTCTTCCAGTGAGGAACAATGAAGAATCCCTCAGATAGTCAAGTAGCCTCAAGAAAAACAGCTCTCTATCTCTCTCTCAGCAAAGCCCTTTCCTCTCTCAACCAAGCCACACGCACGATACCGAGAAGGTCAACCGGCATAGGCTATCGGAGAAAGAGTCCCGAAGGGTCGAGAAGAAAACGAACAGACAGATCGGTTCGAAAGAAGAAAGAGAGAGAGAGAAGACAAAGGGTCAGAGAGAGTGTGGAGGTAGCGGCGGCTCAACAGAAGAAATGAGGGATTAGGGCAGGCTGGAGAAAGAAAAGAACAATATATAGCCGAGTCACCTGGGTTGGGTCGGGTTGAACCCGGCCCGCCCGGCATCAAGGCCAGCTGGCCCACTCCACTCTAATGAGGCCCACAAGGTTGTTCATCATTGGGATTAAAAGGGGCTGAAGAGGAAAAATGAAAAATGTGAAAATGGCCCAATAGGCCAACAAACTCCACCTTGAACATATTTTCATTTAATTTTGAGCCAGCAATGACTCAAAGAGTCAACCTTCATCTGCATGAAGGAGGTCCCTGCACAAAGAGAACTTATCAGTTGTCACAATTTTAGTACCAAAGTCTGCAGGATTATCTTTAGTGCTAATTTTCTCAATATTGACTATGCCACTTGAAACCTTTTCCCTTATGAAATGATACTTAAGATCTATATGTTTAGTCCTCTCATGATAAACAGGATTTTTACACAAGTGGAGACAACTTTGACTATCAGTATAAATAACAACTTTAGAATTTAAAACATGCAATTCAGATAGAAGGCCTTGAAGCCAAATGGCTTCCTTAATTGCCTCGGTGGCAGCAATGTATTCAGCCTCCGTAGTCGATAAAGCGACTACAGGCTGCAATTGTGACTTCCAAGATATGCAATTGCCTGCTAAGGTAAAGGAATAAGAAGTGGTAGATTTCCTACCATCTTTATCACCTGCAAAGTCAGAATCTACATATCCAACTGGTTCAAAATTATTAGACAAATTATGATAAAGAAGACCACTATCAATAGTACCATTAATATATCGTAACAACCACTTGAGAGCTGCCCAATGATCCCTACCCGGGTTAGACATGAATCGGCTAAGAAGGCTTATGGAATAAGCAATATCAAGTCGGGTGGATATCATAGAATACATGACGGATCCTATAGCCATTCTATAAGGTATGTTTGCCATGTCATTCTTTTCTCTATCAGTTTTGGGGCAAGATTTTTCGGAAAGCTGAAAATGGCTCGCAAGTGTTGTACAAACTGGTTTGCATAAATGCATCGAATATTTGAAAACAATTTTCTGTAAAAAGGATTTCTGGGATATGAATAAGGATCGGTCAGCTCTATCCCTAATAATGTTCATCCCAAGGATTCTATACGCAGAACCTAAATCCTTCATTTCAAATTCAGACTTTAGCAAGGATTTCAAACGAGTAATCTTATCTCTATGCCTACAAGCAATTTACATATCATCCACATAGAGCAAAAGATAAACAGCAGTTTCAACATTATCACCACAGAAATATAAACAGCTATCATAATTGCTTTTAATAAAACCAGCTTTAAGCATGAAAGAGTCAAACCGTTTATACCATTTCCTTGGTGATTGTTTAAGTCCATACAAGGACTTTTTCAAGAGACATGCCATGTTTTCCTTACCCTTTTCTTCAAAACCTGGTGGTTGACGCATATGGATAGTCTCTTCAAGTTCCCCATGCAGTTTTTACATCAAGTTGTTCAAGATCAAGATCATAAAAGGCAACAATTGCAAGCATTATCCTAATTGTTTTATATTTAACAATGGGAGAAAATATTTCATTGAAATCGATGCCCTCAACTTGAGAAAAACCTTTTGCAACCAGCCTAGCCTTGAACCTTGGTGGTTTATTGGCAGATTCAGGCTCTTTGATTTTAAAAATCCATTTGCAATCAATTAATTTTTGCTTTGAGGGTTTTTGAACAAGAATCCAGGTTTTGTTTTTATGAAGTGAGGACATTTCCTCTTCCATAGCATGCAACCACAAAGAGCGATTAGGGCTCTTTAACACATCAAAAAAACACAGAGGCTCTTTTTCGTCCATATAGGATGCAGCAGCAAAAGCATATGAGACGATGTAGGAATAACCATACCTAGCCAGTTTTCTCGACTCTCTCCTAACCCTATCTCTAGACAGCTGGTAGTCTCTTAGAGCTTGGGCTTGTACCTCGGGATGATCCTCATCATCATCATATGAATTTTCAGATTCAGGCGTGTTGGTTTCAGGTTGTTGACTGGTCGGTATATCCGACTCTTCACTGGTTTCGGGTTGATCGTGGGGTTCTGTAGGTTCGGAGGTGTCCTCTACCTCCACAGGAATATTCCCATCTATGGGAATGTCAATAGGGCTATCAGGATTGGTTTTAGCCTTTAGGCAAGGCATATCAAGTTCATTGAAGACCACATCCCTACTCACAATAACCCTCACCCCCGGCTCTCCTTTGAGCCAAACTTTGTATCCCTTCACCCCACTAGGGTAGCCTAAAAATACTCCCTTTCTTGACCTTGGGTCTAACTTACCCTCCTTTTGATGTGCAAAAGCAGCACAACCAAACACTCTAAGGTTTGACAGGTTTGGTGGTTCTCCAAACCACAACTCTAAGGGGGTTTTGAAATTTATGGCAGTTGAGGGTGATCTATTAATGAGGTAGACAGTTGTACTTACAGCTTCTCCCCAAAAAGGTTTTGGGATTCCTGAGGACACCATAAGACACCTAACCTTATCCATAATGGTACGGTTCATCCTTTCAGCAACACCATTTTACTGAGGATTGTGCCGAACAGTCCTATGGTGCAGAATACCATGCAATGCACATAAATCAGCAAACTTTTTGTTACAAAACTCAAGGCCATCATCTGTCCTAATTGTCTTTAGTTTATTTCCGGTTTGATTTTCGGCAAGGCGTTTCCATTCAGAAAACTTTTCAAAAGTTTGATCTTTTGATTTCAAAAGAAATACCCATACATGCCTAAAAAAATCATCAACAACAGATAAGAAATAAACATTCCCACCATAAGTTGGAACCTTTTCAGGTCCCCACAAATCACAGTACACATAATCAAGGACAAAAGTGGACTTGTGTGTGCCAACTGAAAAACTAATTTTATGCTGTTTTCCAAGAACACAATGGTCATAAAAATCTAAAGATTCGATTCTGTCACCACCCAAAAGATTTTTCTTTTGAAGGCAATGTAGTCCTTTTTCACTGATGTGGCCAATTCGACGGTGCCACAACAAAGTCTTTTCAGAAACAGTTTTGGAAACCAATGCAGATGCTTCACAAACAGTTTTTCCAATTAAATGGTATAGACCATCCTTTTTAAAACCTTTGAGCATGACCAGTGCTCCTTTGCAAACTTTCATAATACCATTTTAAGATTTGTAAGAAAAACCATTTGTGTCAAAAACACCAAGGGAGATTAGATTCCGACGGAGGTCGGGCACATATCTCACCTCAGTCAATTTTCTGGTCACACCATCATGCATTTTAATAAAAACATTTTCAATGCCTTTAATTTCACAAACATGATTATTACCCATAAAAACTTTTCCATACTCAAGGGGTTTAAAATCTGAAAACCAATGCTTGTTTGGTGTCATATGAAAAGTGCATCCAGAATCAAGAATCCAGTGTTCAGAAACAGGAGAAAGGGAAGGGGATACACACAAAACTTCATAATACATTGAATTACCATCTTATTCAAAATCGTGAGTTTTGTCATTTTTATCGCTCCCCTTACCTTGTTTACGTTGTTTTTCTTCTTTGATCCTTTTAAAACACTTATTTTTCATATGACCTTCCTTGCTGTAGTAAAAACACTTCACTTTCTTATCTCGTGATTTCGACCTCCCTTTACTTTTAGAACGGTGACTAAAAGATTCTCTCCGGCAACCCTCCCTCTCACGTGAAGGTTCTCTCCGTTAGTTTTGTTTTCTTTTCTCAAATCAAGGTTTTCTGATTTTAAAGCGTTTTTCACATCAGCAAGAGTCAAGTCATCTCTACCATACTTGATAGCAGACTTAACGTCATTAAAAGATTCAGGCAAGGAATTCAATAAAATCACAGCAACGTTTTCATCAGAAATCTTTTCACCAATGTTTTGTAATTCCAAAACTATTTTGTTTAAATCATCAATGTTCTCTGAAAGAGATTTCGAACCGCGCATTTTAAAGCCAAAAAGCTGTTCTTTTAAATAAATCTTATTAGATAAAGATTTTTCCAAATACAGTTTTTCAAGTTTTGTCCAAATCTCAAAAGCGTTATCTTTTTCGTCTATTTCTCGTGAAACATTATCGGTTAAGTGCAAGGTAAGGCAACTGTGTGCATCACCAAGTTTTTCAGAAAGCACTCCACCCTTCCAAGATTCCGGATACTTTTTAGGGGTACAAATTGCGGGTGCGATTTTATTTCTGACTAAAATTGCTTTCATTTTTCTACGCCACATTACGAAATCAGATTTGCCATCAAATTTGTCAGTTTCAATCTTTTGAACAGACATGATTAGAATGGCAAATAAGAGTAATCGATGGCTAGAAAAATAAAAGATTTGAAAAAGGAAGTTTGTCACACAAATAAAATACCCGGATTTTAGCTTTTAAAGAGAAACGGCACAGTAAAGTACGTGAAACGCGGTAGTGTTTTACAACCAGAACAGTGCAGAAGTACACAAGATTAACCGAGACAGAAAAGGCGAAAAATGCTAAAACAACCACACAGCACACAATCAATCACGAATATTGCAGTGTTTGTAACCAGGTAATGAAAATCTCCAAGGAAGAAATACTTGGAGTCTCTTGGACTCAAGCCAGGCTTGGGTTTTAGATTTTAAGAAAATTACCAGAATAATAGAACACGTTCGAAACTGAAGCAATGGGGTAATTCGGATAAACAGGACAATAAACCAGAAATTAACAAAACAGATAATCAGAAACAGCAAGTACAACGAAATAGAGCAGATCTACGAAATTGTCAAGAGAACAGAAACAGATGCAAACCCAAGAGCAGTTTTAACAGAAAAGCAGAAAAGACAATAGCAGTAATATAGATCTAACAGGTATAATCACGGCAGGTCGAATAATAACCAGAACAAAAACAAACAAAGAAAGGAAGAAGAATAAGAGACTTCCCTGAGTCAGATCCCTCATGGATCTGAAAACTGAGTGGTAGCCGGACGGTTGTTGCAGATAATCGTGGCTCTGATACCATTGTTACGCCAATCCGGCAACCAAACAAGCCTATTTACTATTACAAACCTTTTCTACCTTACTATTATAGATTCAAAATAAGCAAAAGAAGAGACAGAAATCTTAACAGATCTAATCTATTACAATCGGTCTCCTTCCTTGCTTTCTTCCCGCGTCAGAGTCAGGTACAACAGATAAGATAGATATGTTAGTAATACAGAATTGAACGAAAGCTGTAACCTTACCTCGAGACCCTTCAGGTCTCGGTCAGAGCAGCAGAGGGAAGCTGAACGAGCTCTCCGCTGTGTGCACGACGATGAACAGCCACAGAATGTTCTTCCAGTGAGGAACAATAGAGAATCCCTCAGATAGCCAAGTAGCCTCAAGAAAAACAGCTCTCTATCTCTCTCTCAGCAAAGCCCTTTCCTCTCTCAACCAAGCCACACCCACGGTAACGAGAAGGTCAACCGGCACAGACTATCGGAGAAAGAGTCCCGAAGGGTCGAGAAGAAAACGAACAGACAGATCGGTTCGAAGAGAGAGAGAGAGAGAGAGAGAGAGAGAGAGAGAGAGAGAGAGAGAGAGAGAGAGAGAGAGAGAGAGAGAGAGAGAAGACAAATGGTCAGAGAGAGTGTAGAGGCAGCGGCGGCTCAACTGAAGAAATGAGGGATTAGGGCAGGCTGGAGAAAGAAAAGAACAATATATAGCCGAGTCACCTGGGTCGGGTCGGGTTGAACCCGGCCCGTCCGGCATCAAGGCCAGCCAGCCCACTCCACTCTAATGAGGCCCACAAGATTGTTCATGATTGGGATTAAAAGGGGCTGAAGAGGAAAAATGAAAAATGTGAAAATGGCCCAATAGGCCAACAGCATCCAACAATTGCAGAGGGCCATTATCTTGATCACAAAGAGGCTTCCCAAACCAAAAATTTCCAATGAGGAAAGGGCCAAATATTGAATAGAATATTACTTCACTTTGCTGATAATAAATCGAATATAAATAACCAAGAACTCCATCTTGATATTCAAAGTGAGAGATCCTTCTCTTCCAACAACAATTAAAGAAGCTGATGAATTAAGTTCACTAATAATTCAAGATGAAAATTATTATAACTTTGAAATAAGTGCAAATAACTTCACAAAGCTAAGATATAAGAGATAAATTATCAAAGAAATCTTTAACCCACTTGTCTGTGAGTTTTTGTTCATCAGAAGCATGATGATCTGTTCTCATCTCCCAGCTTGGGAAGACAAAAACTAAAACAGAAGCTAAACACAAAAGAAATTAGCAAAGAAATGTTGCAAAGTAATTACCCAAACATAGAAGAGAAATTAGAATAATCTCATCTGATCACTTAAAAAATTTCTCCCTCTCAGGCATTTTTTTTTTTGAGTTGGGGAACGCCAAATGTACCATGATCATGAAACCAAATATGGAGAAGAAGGCATCAGGATTCCGAATTCATGATATCGTTTTTCTAATCAGCAAAAATATTGTTTAAGCCCAAAAAATCAGGATTTCAAATTGCCGACATGTATTTTCCTGATAAAAAGATCTTTACTCCTCCGTGCTCTTTTTAGAGAAGAAATAGTAGATAAAGCTGTGCAAATATTGTACTTTTTAAATGGAACTCCAACTCTCCAAATTTGATCACTTATTACAATATTGCAATTCACAGTCTGGCAAAGAAAAGTTTTATGGAAAAGTTTTATTACAATATTGTATAGTCACATGGTGCATCAGGGTATCCTATATATTGATCTGAAATATTTCTAAATACTTTTATTTGCTATGAAGGGCTTTACTTATTATATTACATTATGTTCACATTATATTTGTGCTTAAATCTAAATGTGTCTCATAATATGAGTCCACTTAATATATTCACCTATTCTTGTATAGGGTATTCATAATCCCATAACTATTCAATTCTTCGGAATCCGAGACCCCAAGCTTGCAAATATTTATCAAAGGTCAATCCTATCTTGAAAAGTTCCTACTATCACCAAAGGAATTTACCGAATGCCTTTTGAAAATATTTTATTGATTATTACATGGATTTCTTCATTTATAAATATGCTTATTTATCCTCAATGAAATGTCATTTTAAATATATAATGGGAATACATATATCCTATTATGGAACTTTTTCTATCGTTTTGATAGGTTCAGTCCTGTCAAAAACTCTAATTGATCCAGGATGTTTAAATTCCTAAATATAAATTATCGACATCACGAATAGTTAACATCTTTCTTTTTGTTTAAAAATGAGTAAGAGGTGATAATTATTACAAAACACAAATATTAGAAGATTGTTGATGGTACCAAAAATGGGAAAATCCTATTTATAATGCGGACAACATTCCAAGCCAATCTACTTCAAAAACAAGAAGCGCGTGGCTTCAAGGTGGAATCATCAACACTTTGGCAAATACATTGCCTTCGAATATTGGATCAGATCTGCGAGGGTTAACTTCAAAAGCCATTATCAAGGAAAGTATCACAGTTGTAAAGCTTGTATGATCAGAAAACACTTCAAAAATGGATAGAGTATAACTCCTAATTAATATAAACTTCAACTAATGCAACCTTTGAGTCTACAAAATCTCATCAATTTAGTGAATTTCATTTTACAAGAGGCGTGCAAGATGAAGTCTCGACTTGTAATTAGCAAACAGAAATTCAAATGCCCAGACTCCTTTTTCATTCTAGTTAAAGAAGAGGCTATAAGGGGATGACGAGTTATGATATGGGAGGCCGGCATCATGGAGACTATTGATGCACAAACAGGATCTGTCAATCCTATTAAGCTTGACTTAAGCTTTCAAATATTTTTTATTATTTGTTTATCAAGATCGCATGGTAGCCTCAATAAAGCTTTCTCAAGTTAGTCGCTTGATCGAGCATCAAGAAGCAGACAATAACATCAATGAATTTTCTTCACTCTCAAATTACAATCGGGAAACTTAAGCTCGACTAAAGCAATCTCTATTAAACGTATCCAGCTTCTTTTGCTACTTGGGAGAGTTAAGAATCCCAAATACTGATAACATGTTGAATCAATGTGATCTATCGTCTTTATCCTTCAATCTCGTTTGAAGAGAAAAGGAAGAAAGTTTCACCAAAAGTTTGGGGAACATTTTGCATTAGGTAACTTGGGTCAAGAACATGGAGCCATTAGCACTACTGGCAAAAACACTATCCATGTCTCATCCTTTGATATTATAATGTATGTTAAAACTTTCTT
Source organism: Catharanthus roseus (assembly GCA_028651295.1). Taxonomy (NCBI): domain Eukaryota; kingdom Viridiplantae; phylum Streptophyta; class Magnoliopsida; order Gentianales; family Apocynaceae; genus Catharanthus; species Catharanthus roseus. The sequence continues at coordinate 3,048,265 of JAPQWS010000153.1, read as the reverse complement.
TCTCTTCAGTCTCCACATAAAAATATATACATTCCTTGGAAGCTAAATATTACGAGAAATATTTATGGTCTGAATAAATAAATGTCCAGCATAAAAATGAGCGACGGTTTCCTCTTGATATCTAGCTCATCCGAATTCAATTCTTTGTGGGGATGCCCAATCTATCTTCATTCTAGAAGCTTGGAGATACTTCTCATATCCTGAAAATAAATGTGCCGACAATCTAGATAATACTCTAGAAGAGTACTATATTTATGAATAAATACATGGAAGAACACCACGCCAGGAAGGTGAAAGAAGGTCAAAATTGTGAACAATGCTTCTGCAATCTAAAGCATCTTTGAAACTGAAAGGGAAGTAAATCATCTCATTCTGTCGGTTTTGTCATTTAAATAATTATAAGTTAAAGCTTATATATCACTTTATAAAAGTGTTTTTTTGCATAAGCTATTAAAAAAAGGAGTGGTAACTTCAAATATTTATAAAGACATTCAATAAATTGGTTTTGAAGATTTATATCCATATATCAATTTACTAAATCCTTGGAATATAGATTTCAGAAAGCGGAAATCACTATCCTTTTAATTGTTTAAAATTGTCCCGAAATACCTGCTTGGACTAATTTTTCTTCACAGAATAGGTTAGAAGGGCCTACTCCGATTTCTTATTCTACATTGAACAAGCTCTATAAGCTAATCTTGGCGTCTGGCTAGCTGAAGGATATTTGGACTTTTTGAGTCTCAACATACTACATCCTTGGGGATTCTTTTAATCACATAAAATCAGCTTGATTATCTCACCTAGTTATGGCAGTATGATTTCTCTACCCTATCTTCTTGTTTAATGTACTATTATGCTAAAAATGCATACACATATATGTTGGTTTTGGAAGGGAAAAACCATATTGATGATGAAATCAAATAATTATGCAGCATATATTTGGTCTAATATTTTCATGATTTTATATCCATTGTCAAATTCACACTTGGATTTCAAGTCCTTTGATTTTATCACTAGTTGAGAGAACAACTCTCGTGAGTATTATTCCATATACTTGGTATTTATGCTTGAATATTATTCACATACTTAAAATTACTTGAAATAGAGTTCAATTTTATAAAGATTGCAAGTTTCCATCTTACAAGAGCTCATGGTGCTCATATCGGATTTCTTTTATAATTGAGAAGAACAACAACCTACTCATCAGATATCCTCATTTGTGCTATCAAGATTTATTCACAACAGCTCAATTAAATATATCAGGGAACTCTGATCAAGGAACATCTTGATCCGATTGTATCGGACCGATGCCCTCAAACCCGTTTTGTCATGATGGGTCCAACAGGCAACATGCTTAAAATGTGCACAACCTGAACATGGTGTTCGCGACACAACTAAGGCCTTTAGGTTCACAAAACCTTAGGAAGTTGGAAAAAACCCATACTTCAAAACTAAACCTCCAAGGTAATTAAAGGACGGAATCTTTTCCCGTATCATCACTTTTCTCCTTCCCGTTAGGAGACGCCACTTTCTCTTGGGCCGATCCTGGTTGCATTATGAAGAAATTGGAGTACCAGAATTTCTTCAAAAAATGTCAACATGACAATACCAAAATTAAAAAATGAGATTATGACAATATTTCACAATTTTGAGTACAATGCTAACATAAGCAAACACGTTGCTAAATATCTTCTCATACAATCCAACATCGCGATTGTCAAATTTCTTAGTCAGACTTATGGTTTCACAGATCTCCTTTTCTACTAGGAAAAAGAAGATGAAAAAAGAAGATGAAGATTGTTATTAAAGTTCTTTTACAAAGGAAAATGAGCCCGTAGTAGATGACATATGATCTGCATATGTCAATTTTTCGAAGGGCAAATGATATATATGAGTTTGATATGAGTTTGATCTGTTGATATATTTATATTTGTCAGAAAATCTCTTTTCTATCAAGCGATCAGGAAAACAAGCTTGATAAATTGAAGGAAAACATCTTACATATTCTTTCTCCATATAAAGAGAAAGATATTTTGGAATTCTATTCATTTGACAAAGTCAATGTATTTTTATAATCTTTCTATTGGAATTCCTTGAAGTGGAACAATTCTTTAAAATCAGACAACTATATATATTGGAGGATTTCATGTCATCTTTAATCACTTCTTATTTAGTTTCGCATACTATTTCAAAAAAATTACTTTTTCTCCGATGGATTTTATATGACAAAGCTTATGTTTACATCAAAGTATTTAGTATTACAAGCCATCTTAAGATCGAGAAACATGCCTGATCAAAGTCAACAATGACTTTTTAAACACTGGCAATTTCATGGTACCTTCTAAGATCACATCACAAGGAAAGTGTACTATCCTAATATTTTCTATTTCGTTTCTTATTTGCCTTAAGAAATTGATATCACAGTTTGAAGGTGACATCTTCCCAAGAACAACTAATCGAATCATCAAAAGATTATGTTTCGGGCAAAGAAAAGTTAAACAAGAAGATAGGAATTGAGGAAAGGAAGCGAGAGGATACCTCAAGAAGTTGATTTAGGGTTTCGAAAGACCCCTAATTGAAAAATAAAAGTATCATAAAACAATCATGAAACTTTCAAGAGGACTTATGATGGGACCAACTCATCCATGCTTTGGTTTTGAGCTAGAATAAAAAAGGTTCGAAGTCTTAACCTAAATATTCCTGGCCTCATATCATTTAGTTAAGTCCAACTAGCCAAGGAAGATCAGGAAAAGGTCCAAATTAAGGGTTTAAAGGATTTAATTACAAGAATCCTACATCGATTATCTTACCAAATATCAAAATATTATACTCTATAAATGGTACTTTCACATTTACTTTAGGGAACGAGTTACTTTTATTTATTGTTATTCTGTCGAATTTACACCTCTTGCTGACTTTAGCATCGGAGATAAAATGGAATTCAATCCGCCTTCGTGTGCATTACTTATTTTGCACTATTGAGCCCTCAGTTGAGTTAACAAGGCAAGCAATCGAGTTTCATCAAACACAAAAAACTAAAGAAGGAAACCTAAATTTTTGTCCCCCCTTCAATTTTTTGGGTAATTAAACCATTAAGGTAAAACCAAGAACCACGAATTTATCCAGTATCGAAATTATATCTTCTTCATGGCCCCCAAATACCGGTTTCCAAATGAAGAAAAAAAAAGCTGAAAACCTTACTATCGAGAGGAGTCCTCCGAGCAGCGCGCTAGCGCTAGATAGCTGCGTGAGATCCGTGGAGGGGAGAGGGACCGAGGAGTGATGTAATATCCAAAAAATTAAAGAAAAGAAAATAAATTAAAAAGGGGGTTGAAGCAATATTACGTCTTTTGGGTCTTATTGGAGATGAGTAGTGATGATTTAATCACCCAACATGAATGGCTGGGATTATACTTGAAGACATATATATCTCATTCTCTAATATTGGAAAGGGGTCATTGAACATATTACAGTGTGTGGCAGTGGAGTTGCGGTTCTCATCTTCTTCCCCATTCCTCTGTAATTTCCTTCCTCTCTTTCAACCTCTCCCATTAATTGTATAAATCCTCTTATTCTCTGTTGTTTTCTTCCTTTATTTACTTCAATCTATATCACTTCCTTTCCCTATTTCCACCATAATCTCTATTTCTATTTATTATTTGATTTAGTTGGTTTATTTACTGAATTTAATCGGTAATTGGAGTCAAGACATGAAAAATGGTATCAAAGTGGTAGGAACCTGGAGAGAAAGAGGAAACTCAGAGATTGGAAACAAATTTGTGTGAGTTGAAGAATTCGTAACAAAGCAGAGGAAGTAATTCAGTTCGTTGGAGTTTTCTGTTAAAGAGCAAGGACATCGAATCAGAACTTCGGGCAGATCCATTGATACTCTGTGCAAACAAATTGGAGGTAATAATGAGCAGCTTACTTTTGTTAATGTGAATTTGGCATTCCTTGCAGCAAACTTAAGTTCCCTTGTTGATTCTATGAATGAGCTGAATGTGAAATTAGATATTAGAGATGAGAAATTGATGGAAGATAGAGAGAATAGGAATGGAGAAAATCTCTATAGTCGAACTCCATTTATGCTTAATTCCTGTGGTTTAAGAAGAGAAAATTGTACATTAGAAGATTCTTGGTGTAATTATATTGATAGTTTAAAGATTGGAAAAAAATGATGTTGAGTGTTGATAAAAATTTGGAACATGAGAGATTTATTAAGAAGTTCATTGGTGGATTAAATCGTACAATGGAGAGTAAAGCCTATATTTGGTTTGCTTGTTTTCAAAAAAAGAACAAGAAGGTCACCTGGAATGAGTTTATTGTTGCTTTTTGCGAGACGTGTTGTTATGAAATAAGAAAGGCAAAAGAAGATGAGTAAATAATTGCTACATTGGAGGAAATATCTGAAGGTCCAGTGTCTCTTGAATTGCCAATTGAAATGGAAGTTCAGAGCGTGAAAGAAATGGTTAAGAAGGAACAAATTATGGTCAAAGGAAATGAAAAATTCAAAAAACAGTGTTGAATATGGAAAACATATTTCTGGTAAGTTTTGCACAGCAGGAATTCTGTCATCTATGAAACTAAATCACTGTTCTCATTTAGAGAAAAGTAAGGATGTTACAAGTGAAATCTTTTTAGAAGAAATTCATGATCTATTTGAGAAAACAATAGTTGTAAATTTTTGTGGTGCAAATGATTAATGGTATAAATTAGCATGGATTTTGGATAGATGTTCCTACGGTTCAAAGCGTTTCAAAACAAACTGAAACAAACTCATTCAAGCCCCGACTCATCGCAAGATTCATCTACGGATCCATTTGGTGGGCCCTGTGCTCAGGACCCCTTTGATTTGTAAAAAAAAAAAAAAAAAAATCGTGTTAATTTGCATCTCTGAATGTTGGTAAGATGCTTGGTCAGCTGGTAAGTCCGTTGGTAAGCCTGATAGAGTTGGTGTTCCTGGCGTAGTGGTCCCATCGTTCCCATTCGGATATGACTTTTGACACGATATGAAGTTTTCTGTAAACTCATCCTACTATTAATATGACATTACTAGAATAATCCTATTATAATATTTTCCTCTGCAATAATGATGATTGTAATTATTCAACATATCATTATGGAGAAACACTACTTTCAAAAGCAGCATTATTGCAAGCATAGTGGAGGGACCCACACTCCACTACTTTCAAAAGCAGCATTATTGCCAGCATAGTGGAGGGACCCACACTCCAATTTCCAAAAGCCAGTGACACTTGTAAAATTCAAATGAAATGCAGTTAGAATGCAAATGTAAATTCCATTCCTGACTCTATAAATAGACTAGTTCAAAAGAAGCAAAAGAAGCCAATTTACAGAGAATTGTCTTAAGCCTAAACCTCCTTTGTAAATCTCTCAAAATTTTGAATACAATATCCTCAATTCATTTTCAAGTTTTATCTCCGATTTTCAAGTAAGCTTTACTTTGTTTATTTAATTATCTTTTCAATTTTATCTTCTTTTCAATTTTATACAATTATATATCATGGGTTGATATATCCTGGGTTGATTATATATATCCTGGGTTGATTATGGTATCAGAGCCATTTGAAGCATTACATCTCACCATTATTTGCATATTCTATTTGCATATTTATCATAATCGTGTGTTCATTTGCATTTCCGAGTGTTGGTAAGGTGTTGGTCAGCTAGTAAGACCGTTGGTAAGCCTGTTAGAGTTGGTGTTCCCGGCGTAGTGGTCCCATCGTTCCCATTAGGACTTGCACTTAGATACACAACATGATCTCTATGCATTAGTCATGGCAAATTTGATAAGAAAAATGTTTTCTTCTAGCTCTAGCCTAGAATCCAAGAAAATTATTCACAGTAAAGAAGAACATATTCAATGTAATTTCAATGATTGGACTATTCCTGAAAAACAAATAGAAACCATATATAAGATAGGAACATTTGATTTCAAAACTGCTCTATCTGTAAAAACTCATGAAGAGACAATGAACATTCAAGAAAAATTTCAAACAACTCCTTTATTATCAAAAACATCATTAAGTAAATATTTAGAAAAATGATTTAGATATATTCATTACGGTTTAATTCAAGTAGCTGTCAAACCTTTAGTTCATATTGGAGTAGATGCTCCCATTTATTTAGCTTTAAGAGACAAACGATTAAAAAGATATAAACCTTCATTATTAGCTATGATTCAAACTAATATTTGTAATGGACCAATTTATTTCAATTGTGCCCCTAATTATTATGTTTCTTTAACAGATCCATTAATTATGAATTCATTAGTATTAGATATTCATTTACAAGGTGATGAATTTGAAAAACTCACTGAACAATTTGTTGTCATGTATAGGGTTTATTATAGATTATTAAGTTCTCAATTAAATCCAAGATTTAAAATGATCCCAACATCTAGAGACGAGACAGTTCTTCTTCATATAGAGGCAGAACAGTATACAACTTTTACTCCCAAACGATTAAAATGGCATGAGATCACTATTCCAGACGAATTCCAAATTGAAAATGCTCAAACTCCTCATAATCTCGAAAGAAATGAAATTTCTCAAATCATTGAAGAACCTAATGGTAATATTCTAATACTATTCAATTCGATGAGAGAACACAGATCTTGTTCAAACTTTTCCATACCATTAGAACCAAGTAGGTATTCCTTTGTAGAGCCTAGTAGAAGTTCTACAGATAAACTATTCAATATGCCCAATCCTATTCATGTGCATCATAAGGCTCCTATTCCAGAGGTATCTATTTCTCCTCTGTTATCTCCCACTATTTCTCAAATGAAGGGTGAAATCAATGTTATTAATAGAAAAATAAAAATAGATTTAGATTCCTTGGAAAATGATATTCTTGATCCCGAAAATACAGACAAATTAAAGTGGTACCTTCAATTAGATCCTATTTATCGCGATAGGATTAGACAAGAATGGATTAATGATATTCATAGGTTAAATACTCCTTTTGATTTTTTCTGTTTGTTAGAGTACTTTACTACAAAATTAGGATTTACAAGAGAACCCTTCAAACTTTCTTATATTAATGTTCAAACAAGTTTAGCCCGAAAATGGAAACTCAATGATGGTAGCCAAATTACTCAAGTACATCCTCCACTTCAAACCATTCGTCTTGATACTCCTGATGGAGAAATTCTTGCTTCACCTTTTAAAAAGGGTAAAGATGGTGATGATTCCGTCAAAATCGATGATATAAAGAAAATTTATCATCAAAATAATTATTCAAATCAAATTTTACATACAATTGCTAAACAAGTAGATTCATTATCTTCTGATCTCAAGTCCATTCCTCGACCTAACATTTCACGATTTCCAGATAGTTATTCCTCTCCTCATTTCCAACCAAGTACTCTTTCTAAAGACCAAGAAGCAAAACTTAAACTATCTTCCGCCTCTTCATCTATTCCATCGTCTTCATCTCCTTTATTAAATAAGATTTCTCAAACTTTCGACAGAATTAATTCAAATCTCCCAAGTACGTCCAAAATTAATACTATAGCTCACGAAGATGAACCTGATTCTAATACCAGTCTGAGTACTGATAATGAAAGTTTGTCCTCAGCAAATACAGTTATTCAACAAATACATCAAGTAGAAGATTCATTTCTTGAACCTCATGAACAAAATGAACAGACTAATATTAATAAAATTCATAGAAATAACTTTCGATCATCTAGACAAAAATGGAAATCAGCAGAAACTAGGAATTACTATCCTAGGCCAACCCCTCCAGATATTCAATACGAAGAACGCGCAAAATTTCATACCACCAATTATGATGGAAATTCAATAACTAATTGGAATATTGATGGCAAAAGTGAATATGAAATTTTAAACACATTACAAGAAATGGGTATGGAAAAAATCGCTTACAAAGTAAAAAATATAACTGAACAAAATGACGCAATGTTTCTAATTGCTGGCTTTACTGGCCAATTAAAATACTGGTGGGATAATTCATTAACACTTGAAGAAAAAATGTCAATCATAGAACATACAATAGAAACCGAAGATGACCAAGGTAATATATCATTACAATATGATTCATGTGATTTCTTACTTGTTACTATTGCAATGCATTTTGTCGGTAATCCAAAAGAAGAATTATCGTCTTCAAAAGTATTTTTAACAAATTTAAGATGTCCAACTTTAACAGATTTCAGATGGTACAAAGATATGTTTTTAACTTATGTACTCAAACGACCAGATTGTAATGCTCCTTTTTGGAAGGAAAAATTTATTACCGGTTTACCAAATTTATTTTCCCAAAGAATTATTACTAATCTCAAAAAAGAAATGGGTTTAGAACAAATTGATTTCAATTTAATGACCTATGGTCAATTATTTGCATTTATAAAACAGGAAGCTTTAGCTGCCTGCCAAGAATTAAAATTTCAAGCAAAATATGGAAGTAAACGAACAGAATTAGGGTCATTTTGTGAAGCCTTTGGTATCACAGGTATTAAGGCTCCTTCTGCCCAACATAAAAAGAAAAAATTCATACCCTACAACAAATATAGAACCCGAAAACCTAGATACTCGAAAGAAGCGTATTACAAAAAATCAAAGAAATCAAAGAGAAATATTTTCCCCAATATTATTTGTTACAAATGTGGTCACAAAGGTCATAAAGCAAATGTATGCAAAAATAATAAAAGGATTAATGAAATTTTAGACAAATTTCCAGAGTTAGATAAGGACTTAAAAGAAAAATTAAGTATTTCATTAGTTCAAGGCAATTCATCAGAGGATAATTATGATTTTCCACCTACGGACAGTACAGATGACGGTAATTTCTCTTCTCCCTGTACTTGTAAAGTAATTAATATGATTAAATATTCCAATAATACGGTCAAAGATCAAAAAGAATTAATTTTTGATATCATTCAAGAACTTCCTCCTGAAGCTCAAAAGAAACAATTAGAAAAATTAAAAGATTTAATTCTCAAGGAAGAATCTAGTTCTGCCAGACTTGTTGAACCCTTTAGTATTTCAAAAATGTTCGAAAGATACCCCCATATGAATCCTCAGATCAAACAAACCAATACAAAAGAATTACAAACAGAAATACATTTATTAAAATCCCAAATTAAAGAATTAAAGGAACGAGTTTTCAGTGTAGAAACCAAAAATCTAGAATTAGATACTCAAATTACGATATTGCAATCAAAAATTCATAAGGGTAAAGAAGTAATTGATTCACCACCAATCCATTCACCAGAATTCACATTAGCTGAAATTCCAATCCCAAAAGAACAACCTTCTGATACAAAATTCATATATGTTATTGAAAAAATTACTTTTCAAAAATGGAATATCTATGTGACTATTTCAATAGGAACCTTCAAAGCTATTTTCAATGCTATGCTTGATAGTGGAGCAGACCAAAGTTGTATCCGTGACGGTCTGATCCCGACCAAATACTATGTCCCGACAAATGAATCCCTAGTTACTGCAAATGGTATGCCTTTAAAGGTTAAAGGTAAGCTGCTCAAAACTGCTATTTGTAATGACAATTATTGTTTCAAACATCAATTCATTGTAGTCGAAGACTTAAGTACTGATATTATATTAGGCACTCCTTTCCTTACTCAAATTTATCCCTTTTGGGTAAATCAACATGGCGTAGGAACAAAAATTATGGGTAATACTGTAATCTTCAAATTTCTATCTCCTGTCAAACAAAAAGAATTACTTATGTTACAACAAAATTCAATATATCAGCAAATAAATACTATTCAGAGAATGGAAGACAAAATTAAATTTTTAAAAGATGATCTCTACAACAAAAAATTTCTTTTAAGAATTGATTGCAAATCTGCCAAAGAAGTTTTACAAAAAGATGTTCAAAATCTTGTTTCTAAACAAATTTTTGCCAGATGGCAAGCTATTTTATCTGTTTTTGATTTTGAAATACAATATATCAAAGGCACCGACAATTCATTACCCGATTTTCTCACTCGTGAATTTCTTACAGCATCTTCAAAATGAGCAAAAAGAATGATAAAGAGAAGATTCCCAGATTACAAATTCAAACTGCAAAAGATTATGCAATGACTCCTCAACCTCAACCTTCTACCTCAAATATTCAAACTCCCAACAGATTTCAAGCCTTAAAGGATTTTCCTCCTTTAACCTATTCCATGGCTGCAGAAACACCGTCATTCAAACTACAACCAACAACTCCCATTCCAGTTACTCAAAATGTTTCATCCTCCTCCACTCAATATTTTACCAAACCTATAATTACAAACATAACACTCACTTCCTTTACTGTCATGCCTGAATTCAAAACACTTCAAAACTTCCTTCACATAATGTTTCCTCAGGGATGCCAATGGCTACCTGATGATCCTACAAAAACTCAAACCTATTATGAACTTAATTTAGTCGATTCCAATTCAGTAGAAATTACTCATACCCCTGATAAGAATAATCCACAAAAAATTGCATATTCCAAATGTACTATAAAAAAGGTAATTAAATCGACTGAATGGGCATCCATTTGGTCAACAAAATGTTTTTCAGTTCCATTCAAACCTCAGGGCTATACATACCAAGACTATCGCATGGCTTGGTATCGAACATTTTTCAAACGACCTTTCGATCATTCGTGGTTTTTCATATTCCATCAAAACTGTTCAAAGGATTTTCCTATATGGTTTTATGAATGGTGGCTTTATTTCGGAAGTCTACCTGACATTCTACCCCCTATTCCAACTCTTGGTTATAACACCAGGATGAAAAAAATGACTGGACCAAAATATGTCATTCCGGTATATTTTTATGCCGAATTACGAGTTCCATGGATCTTTTGTTGGAGCTATAAACTTGACCGCATTCATTCCCCAAATTTAGAGTTCCCTTTTTCCCTTATTCGTGAATTCAAAATAAAATGGTGGACCGGATATTCTGTTGAGTTTTGCTCTCAAGAGACTGTCTTCAACTTCCTTCAGACAGGACAAAAAATTCAAAAAAGTATTCATCACATACCAAAACCAGCCTATGTCAATTTTTCGAAGGGCAAATGATATATATGAGTTTGATATGAGTTTGATCTGTTGATATATTTATATTTGTCAGAAAATCTCTTTTCTATCAAGCGATCAGGAAAACAAGCTTGATAAATTGAAGGAAAACATCTTACATATTCTTTCTCCATATAAAGAGAAAGATATTTTGGAATTCTATTCATTTGACAAAGTCAATGTATTTTTATAATCTTTCTATTGGAATTCCTTGAAGTGGAACAATTCTTTAAAATCAGACAACTATATATATTGGAGGATTTCATGTCATCTTTAATCACTTCTTATTTAGTTTCGCATACTATTTCAAAAAAATTACTTTTTCTCCGATGGATTTTATATGACAAAGCTTATGTTTACATCAAAGTATTTAGTATTACAAGCCATCTTAAGATCGAGAAACATGCCTGATCAAAGTCAACAATGACTTTTTAAACACTGGCAATTTCATGGTACCTTCTAAGATCACATCACAAGGAAAGTGTACTATCCTAATATTTTCTATTTCGTTTCTTATTTGCCTTAAGAAATTGATATCACAGTTTGAAGGTGACATCTTCCCAAGAACAACTAATCGAATCTGTCAAAAGATTATGTTTCGGGCAAAGAAAAGTTAAACAAGAAGATAGGAATTGAGGAAAGGAAGCAGAGGATACCTCAAGAAGTTGATTTAGGGTTTCGAAAGACCCCAATTGAAAAATAAAAGTATCATAAAACAATCATGAAACTTTCAAGAGGACTTATGATGGGACCAACTCATCCATGCTTTGGTTTTGAGCTAGAATAAAAAAGGTTCGAAGTCTTAACCTAAATATTCCTGGCCTCATATCATTTAGTTAAGTCCAACTAGCCAAGGAAGATCAGGAAAAGGTCCAAATTAAGGGTTTAAAGGATTTAATTACAAGAATCCTACATCGATTATCTTACCAAATATCAAAATATTATACTCTATAAATGGTACTTTCACATTTACTTTAGGGAACGAGTTACTTTTATTTATTGTTATTCTGTCGAATTTACACCTCTTGCTGACTTTAGCATCGGAGATAAAATGGAATTCAATCCGCCTTCGTGTGCATTACTTATTTTGCACTATTGAGCCCTCAGTTGAGTTAACAAGGCAAGCAATCAGGTTTCATCAAACACAAAAACTAAAGAAGGAAACCTAAATTTTTGTCCCCCTTCAATTTTTTGGGTAATTAAACCATTAAGGTAAAACCAAGAACCACGAATTTATCCGTATCAGAAATTATATCTTCTTCATGGCCCCAAATACCAGTTTCCAAATGAAGAAAAAAAAAAAAGCTGAAAACCTTACTACTGAGAGGAGTCCTCCGAGCAGCGCGCTAGCGCTAGATAGCTGCGGAGATCCGTGGAGGGGAGAGGACTGAGGAGTGATGTAATATCCAAAAATTAAAGAAAAGAAAATAAATTAAAAAGGGGTTGAAGCAATATTACGTCTTTTGGGTCTTATTGGAGATGAGTAGTGATGATTTAATCACCCAACATGAATGGCTGGGATTATACTTGAAGACATATATATCTCATTCTCTAATATTGGAAAGGGGTCATTGAACATATTACAGTGTGTGGCAGTGGAGTTGCGGTTCTCATCTTCTTCCCCATTCCTCTGTAATTTCCTTCCTCTCTTTCAACCTCTCCCATTAATTGTATAAATCCTCTTATTCTCTGTTGTTTTCTTCCTTTATTTACTTCAATCTATATCACTTCCTTTCCCTATTTCCACCATAATCTCTATTTCTATTTATTATTTGATTTAGTTGGTTTATTTACTGAATTTAATCGGTAATTGGAGTCAAGACATGAAAAATGGTATCAAAGTGGTAGGAACCTGGAGAGAAAGAGGAAACTCAGAGATTGGAAACAAATTTGTGTGAGTTGAAGAATTCGTAACAAAGCAGAGGAAGTAATTCAGTTCGTTGGAGTTTTCTGTTAAAGAGCAAGGACATCGAATCAGAACTTCGGGCAGATCCATTGATACTCTGTGCAAACAAATTGGAGGTAATAATGAGCAGCTTACTTTTGTTAATGTGAATTTGGCATTCCTTGCAGCAAACTTAAGTTCCCTTGTTGATTCTATGAATGAGCTGAATGTGAAATTAGATATTAGAGATGAGAAATTGATGGAAGATAGAGAGAATAGGAATGGAGAAAATCTCTATAGTCGGACTCCATTTATGCTTAATTCCTGTGGTTTAAGAAGAGAAAATTGTACATTAGAAGATTCTTGGTGTAATTATATTGATAGTTTAAAGATTGGAAAAAAATGATGTTGAGTGTTGATAAAAATTTGGAACATGAGAGATTTATTAAGAAGTTCATTGGTGGATTAAATCGTACAATGGAGAGTAAAGCCTATATTTGGTTTGCTTGTTTTCAAAAAAAGAACAAGAAGGTCACCTGGAATGAGTTTATTGTTGCTTTTTGGGAGACGTGTTGTTATGAAATAAGAAAGGCAAAAGAAGATGAGTAAATAATTGCTACATTGGAGGAAATATCTGAAGGTCCAGTGTCTCTTGAATTGCCAATTGAAATGGAAGTTCAGAGCGTGAAAGAAATGGTTAAGAAGGAACAAATTATGGTCAAAGGAAATGAAAAATTCAAAAAATAGTGTTGAATATGGAAAACATATTTATGGTAAGTTTTGCACAACAGGAATTCTGTCATCTATGAAACTAAATCACTGTTCTCATTTAGAGAAAAGTAAGGATGTTACAAGTGAAATCTTTTTAGAAGAAATTCATGATCTATTTGAGAAAACAATAGTTGTAAATTTTTGTGGTGCAAATGATTAATGGTATAAATTAGCATGGATTTTGGATAGATGTTCTGAGTATGGTGGAAGTGAGTTGGTAGTCCTTGTATCATTGGATTTCAATGATTTTCCCTCTGCATTTTCCGTAATTGTTTATGGGGAGAAGATTATATATATTGGATCGGGAGAAAATGGCTAAGTAAATTTCAAGGTTTATTTTCAACCCATGAAAGGTATCTTATGAAAACGATTGAAACTGCAACGATTACTTTTAGATTTATCAACCTTGAGGATAAGACTAGTCTGAAAGGGAGGGCAATATGATATCCGGCAAATTAAAGAAAAGAAAATAAACTTAAAAAAAGAGGCGTTAAAGCTTTACTATTGGAGATGAGTGAGATTTAATCACCCAACATGAATGGTTGGGATTATACTTTGAAGACATACATATCTTATTCTTTAATATTGAAGAGGGATTGAACAGATTATAGTGTAACAGTAAAGCTGTTGTTCTCTATTGTTTTTTTCTCCCTTGATAATTTCCTTCAATATATGTCACTTCCTTGCCCTATTTTCCACCCTAATCTCCATTTCTATGTTCTATTTGATTTAGTTAGTTTATTTACTGAATTTAATCGGTTTAATCAAAGTTGGGACATGACAAGTGAGAGGCTTCGATGGTCTGAGTCGTCTGAGAAAGGAGGAGGAGTGAGGAGAGGAGAGAGCCAAAATGTCTATTTTTATTATGCCTTTTGGACCTATTTTTTTAATCCCAAAGCAAAACATTTGTGTTTTTTAAAAAACAAAAATTGCAGAAGAACAATGTAGTTTTGCGCCAGCACCTAACCCCTACTGTAGGTCCGTTTGTGGCCATTTTCTCTTGCCACTGATCGACATCTCCCCTAGTTTGCTACCCTCTTTGCCCTTTGGGCACAACATGTCTCATACAAGTTTGTGTCTAGTTTGCTTAGTTTATTGTTAGTGTTTTGTTTGTTTAGGTACTGATTTAGACTGTATTTTTATTTTTAGGGTGTTTTTAGTATTTTTACATTATTTTTAATTAGATCAATCAAAAATTTTTGTTTTATTTTGGCTACTATTATTGATATGTTTGGCAAAAAATATGTATTATTAGTGTTCTTTCACTTGTACCTTATCAGCTGTATATATCAATTAATGGTGAAATGAAATTTCAACCATATATAAGTTTTTTAAAAATAATGACATATACTGAAAGTTTCTAGTGGGGAAAACAATCCAATGTTTTTTGTTTTATTATATCAAAATAATTACATTATATACTTGTTTACAATTCCCTAGTCAAGCTATTAATTATGGAAATAAATCACAACTAGAAAAGTAGACAAATCTTAGGATTTATAGTATATGCAAATGTCTAAATGTCTATTATAGAAACGTCTAAGTATGGAAATAGGGAAACGTCCAATATGGAAACATCCATATTCCATAATACTCCCCCTTAAGTTGGAACATGAAGGACGGTAATGCCAACTTACAAGCTAAATGATGAAATTGAGTAGGATGAAGGGCCTTAGTGAGAATATCAGCAAGCTGGGACCCACTTCGAATGTAAGAGGGAGAAATAAAACCAGTCTGAAATGCATCCCAGACAAAAAAGGCAATCAATCTCTCTGTGCTTAATTCTTTCATGAAAGATTGGATTAGCTGCAATGTGAAGGGCAGCTTGATTATCACAATGTAGTGGAATGGGACGTGTGAAAGAAACATGAAGGTCTCGAAGTAAGCCCGATAACCACTTTAACTCACACAGAGTCATGGTCATAGAGCGATATTCAGCCTCAACAGAAGAACAAGAGATAGTATGTTATTTCTTTGTCTTCCAGGAAATAGGGGAACCGCCTAGGAAAATACTATGATAGAACGTCGAGTAACTGGATAGGTAGTTCAATCGGAGTCACAATATGCGGTAAGTAAAAGAGAAGAACTAGATTGAAGAAGAATGTCACGACCAGGACTGCTCTTGAAATATCGAACTACTTCGATAGCAGCTTCCCAATGAGCACAGCGAGGGGCATGCATAAACTGAGCGTGCATATTAACAGCGTAGGCAAGCTTAGGTCGAGTAAGAGTAAGATAGATTAACTTACCAATGAGTCTGCGATAGTGATCTGGTTTATCAAAATAAGGGCTAGAAGCTTTGGCCTACTGATGATTTTGTTCAATAGGAGTAGAGGCCGGTTTGGCCCCTAACAAACCATTCTCAGAGAGAATTTCCAAAGTGTACTTTCGTTGGCACAAAAATAAACCCGAAGGATTTCTTAAAATTTCAATATCCAAAAAATATTTGAGAAGACCTAAGTCCTTCATGCGGAGCAAGCACTCAAGGAGGTTTTGAACTTAGTGATAGATGTTAGAGAATTCCCAATAACTAATAAATCATCCACATATATGAGAACACATAAAAAAAACATTATTTTGGGAATAAGTGAAAAGAGAATAATCGGCATAGGACTGAGAAAATCCACACTTACAGAGAGCGGTAGAGAGCTTGGAAAACCAACACCGAAGGGCTTGAAGAAGGTCGTACAAAGACTTCTTGACTTTTCATACCTAGCCTTGGAGAGAAGGACAAAATCCAGGTAGGAGGCGCATATAGACCTCTTCCTTTAAGTCTCCATAGAGAAAGGTATTATGGACATCCATCTAATGTATAGGTCAATTCTGAGCGGCGACAACGGAAGTAGGGTACGAACAGTGATCATTTAGCCACAAAGGCAAAAGTATTTGTAAAATCAATGCCTTCTTTTTGAGTGTTGCCCAAAATCACCAAGCGGGCTTTATAACGTTCGATTGTGTCATCTGCTTTATGTTTGATTCTGAAGACCCATTTAAAGCCAAAAGCGCGTTTCTCAGGGGGCAAAAATGTGAAAGTCCACGTGCCATTCTTCTCCATGGCAGCAATTTTTTGTTGGATTGCAGTGTGCCATTTGGGATTAGAAACGGCATCGGATTAGTTGCTAGATTCAGATTCTATGGCAACAGATACTAGAAAATGTCGGTGTGAAGAGAAAAATTTGTCATAATCCAAAAAATGTGTAATAGGATAAAGGGACGTACTTGAGAAGTCTGAAAAGAGAGACTGAGCAGAAGAGGAATGGGATATAAAAGACTTCCATATGGCATTACAGTCAAAATCTTGGAGTCGTGCAAGAATGGTTTTAATACGAGTACTTTTTCTTGTGACAATGTTATCAATAGGTTGGACCTCCATAAAAAAAGAGCGTTGAGGAACTGGCGGGTCTACATCCAGCTAGGCAGAAGAAAGAGGCCACGCTGGGCCAAAAGGAGGGCTTGCAGCCATGTTGGAGTTAACGGGACTAACGCCACTGGGCCGTGTGATTGGGCTTGATGCCGCTGGGCCAGGGGAAGGGCCAGGTGACTCAGCTGGATCTTGCGTGGCGAGAAGCACTGGGTCGACTTCAACTGGGCCGCGAGAAACGGAGTAAAGGAACCCAGGCGGAATGGGAGTTTTTGAGCTGGAGCAAGGGGAGTTGATGGTGGGCAGCAGAGAGGTAGGCCGCATGAAGGAGCATCAGGTTCATGAAGCCTAGAGATTTGAGGGTTGTTCAGGCGGGTGGCTTGTTGAAGAAATTCACTCCCCCTGTCTGGATGGCCCAAAAGTTGTGCACCAAAATTATAAGATTGTGCAAAGTCTAGAATATCTGGTGGAATGTCCAAATGTTCTTTATATGGAAACTTTGTCTCATTAAAAATCACATCTCGGGACAAAATAAATTTATTTTGTCAGTCATAAAAACGCCAACCTTTCTTATTAAAAGGATATCCAAGAAAAATACAAATCCGAGTACGAGTACGGAATTTGTCTTTGGGTAAATCATGATCATGAACATAAGCTAAACACCTAAAGCTTTTAATGTGAGAATATGATGGCTTCGTTCCATGTAGCATCTCATAAGGCGTTCTTCCTTGTAATAATGAAGAGGGCGTGCGATTGATAAGATACCTAGCCGTTAAAATACATTCCCCCTAAAACTTCTTAGGCAAGTTAGCTTGAAAACGTAAAGCACGAGCGACGTTCAGGATATGGCGATGCTTGTATTCAACTCGACCATTTTATTGAGGGGTGCCAGCAATAGTGGTTTGATGGATCTTTCCATGTGTGGAAAAATATGATTTTATACAAACAAATTCTATTCTGTTGTCTCTCCAAACCACTTTAACGGTTTTATGAAATTAGGTTTTGATCATGGCAAAGTAATCTTTCAAAACTGAGGCGACTTTGCTTTTCTCAAAAAGTAAATATATCGAAACTGTTCTAGAATAATCGTCTAATATAGTAAGAAAATATGAAACACCGGTAGTGGATACAGTTTTGTAGGGGTCCCATAAATCACAATAAATTAAATAAAAAACTCAGATGTTTTATTATTACTTAAAGGAAAACAGTCACGTGTCTGCTTGGCATACAAACAAATATTGCAAAGAGCAGTGCAAGTTTTAGAATTCTTAGAAAGTCCCAAAATATTGTTCACCACAAAATCCGAAGGATGGCCTAACTGGACATGCCATAATGTACTTGAACCAAAATTGACACTAGAAAAAGCATGCAAGGATGATAATTATAAAGGTTTGTAGAAGAAAATCACATTCCTCTATTCACCTACTCCAATCGGCCTCATCGAGGTACGGTCCTGTATAACACAAAGATCAGCAGAGAAAGTGATAAAACACTTAGAGTCTTGTGCCAATTGCAACAAAGAAATTAAATTGGACTTAAGCTCAAGAATAAAAAACACACTAAAAAGTTTGAGTCGAGAATTTAAAGAGACTATTCCTTCTTACAGAGCAATTGCATTAGCATCATTAGGTAGGCCAATAGTATATAAATAAATATGATTTAAATTTTTCAAAAAAATCTTTTCTACCAGTCATATGATGAGAACAGCCGAAGTCTAAACTACACCAATTTTTTATACCAAATAATTTATCGGTTTGACTAGAATTTGAGTTATTCAAGATGGTCAACCGGTTTGACCATTGTGTTTGACTCAAGTTTTGAAAAGCTATTTTTGTTTTGGGTTTCGTGTTGCCAGTCCATTGTTTTCTATCGGAACCGCACATCCTCCCTGATCGAAGCGGCATGAGCCCAACCATCTTAATATGTTCCCCCCGGCAACGGCGACAGTCCCTGTTGCAGCTGATTTCCGGCAATCATTCGACCAGGAGAAGGACGTCCTCTGTTTCTGCCGCAACCCCCTATTCCTCCAACAAACGAGCTCCATGGCCGCTGCTGCTTGCTCCTGTGCGACTGCCGTGCTGGGTTCCGCAGCTGCCGGTGTTGTGCCATTCTTGGGCCACAAATTTGGGTAGCCCATGAGATGAAACTAGGAACTCACCTCATGCCTGCTACGTGGACAATGGGAACAAAACAATTGGGATTTTGCAAAAGATGCCGGCGGCGGCGTGACAGCGGTGAAGGCAATGCCGTCACTGTCGTGTTCCTCCATTCAAGTCAAGTTTCAATGTTGCTCTTCTTTGCAGATTTTGCCAAGAACTGTTCTTACTTTTGGCATTGGTTCTTGTTGAATTAAATGGGAGTGAACAGTACCATAAATTGTATTGTTTAATTCCATTAAAAATTGAAAAACTTTTTCTTCCTCTCTTTTGTTTGTAATAGCTACTAAAAGTTCTGTATCAGTAGTAGACGGAAGTTGAGTATAGTTTTCCAACTCGTCCCACATTTTCTTCAAACGTGGATAATACACATTTATTGAATCTCCTCCTTGCTTACAATTTGCTAATGGCGCTTTCAACTCGTATTATCTTGGTCCATTTCCGACCAAGAATCTTTCATTTAAATCTGACCATAACTCATCAGCTCTTTCAGAATAATTTACAGAGGATCGAAGAGAGGGTTCAATAGTATTGAGAATCCATGAGTTCACCAGAGTATTAATTTCTCACTATTCTTCTTCTTTGTTTGGACCGTTTTTTGGAATGGGAACTGTTCCATTGGCAAATCCCAATTTTTTCTTCGAATGCAAGGTCAATCGCATGACTTTTGCCTATTCTGCATAGTTGTTGTCTTTATCATTTTCTTTTAATTGGAGTATCGTTATGATCAGCTCTGTACCATCAAAAGACGCCACATGGTAGGCATCTTTCTTTATTTACGAACATAGCTTTCTTCTACTCTGTCATTGTCAATGTTGCCAGTATCTTCCTTGTCGTAACTCATTATGAGAATTTAGACAAGGTTGGCTCTAATACCATGAAAGTTTCCAATAAGGAAAACAATCCAATGTTTTCTATTTTATTATATCAAAATAATTACATTATATACTTGTTTACAAATCCCTAGTCAAGCTATTAATTATGAAAATAAATCACAACTAAAAAAGTAACAAATCTTAGGATTTATAGTATACGAAAATGTCTATTATAGAAACGTCTAAGTATGGAAATAGGAAACGTCCAATATGTAAACATCCATATTCCGCAATATATACCTTGATATTTGGCATGGTAAGTTATAAAATACTATCCATAAAATAATAATGTTATAAGAACTACTACTAAAAGCTTTTTTTTTTTTTTTGTGGAAACAAGTCAACAATGCTACTAAAAATTGAGAAAAAACCCAATTTAATTTCTTGTCCAATTTTCTTACAGTGAAATAAAATGCAGGGAAATTAATACATATACTTCTCCCTTATATATAATATCATTGTTTGGAAAAATGACCATTTTGCACCTGATGAAAAGATGCTTATTGAAATTAAGATTGGAAATATATAGAAATGTTAGACAAAAGATGCCAATTTAGGCTTGGGTGGATTTACCAGGCAGAGGTTAAGCAGATCATCAACAGAAGTATACTTGTGTTCTGGATATAGTTTGGAGGCTTCCAAATCATTTTCTGTGAGTTCAAAGTTGGTTTGATCACCTTTGATAAACACATTGTGAAGAATGGACACTCCTATGTTATCTGGCACAGGCAATGCTGCAAAAGAAAAGAAAAATCCCACCACTATTGGTAGTAGATAATTGAAAGTAACAAAAGATTTTTTAATAAAGGCCATTTGCAATGGTTGATCATGTCGTTATTGGGCAAAGAATTATTAATTCAATTCCAAAAATAGATTGTATAACCAAAATGTCAAGAGTGGATCTCCAACGATAAAGACGATTCTGAATCAGGTACCGATTACATATAATTCCTTTTACCTAATGCGAACATAATTATGCTTCTGTCTGCCATGAAAAGAATATATCATATATGTATAAAACATCGCTTTAATTCTAATAAATTTTATAAGATTTAAAAATTTAACATAAATTATTTAATTATAAAAAAATTTATATTTTAAATTAAAAAATTAATCTAAATTAACATGTGTACCTAAGATACACGTTAAATAAACTCATACATTATATAATTAGTATCGAGTCTTTTGATTTCAATAGAACCCTCTTATGACCAATGTTGATTAATTAATGTCATAAATTACTAAAACCTTTACAAATTCATGATAAACTACATAATTAGTCATATAATTGAGTCAGTGATCAACTATGCCATTGCCAACCCTAAACAATAAACCCTTCTTAATTATTAGGTTGGTTTGTTGAAAGTATAAAAGATAAAAGTTTACTTACTCTGAGAGAGCTTAATGAGTTCTTCCTCAAGAATATAAGTCCTTTTGAAGGTGCGTCCAGTTTTTTTCTCCCATGAAGAAACCAATTCTAACTGTGTCACAATATTCTTAGGAGGTCTACAGATAATAACACGATTGGCAACCCTTCGATCTGTTGCTGCTTTGATTGTGTATATTGCTACATCCTCCTCGTAGTTTAGCACCACTGCACACATTAATTTGAAAAATAAAAATCAGAGAGTAGCACTTAGATTTCATTTCAATCCAAAAAAAAAAGTTTCGGCACTGATCGTACCTATTTTCTCATCAATCATTTAATTTTTTTAAACTCAAAAAAAAAAAATTAAAGTTCACTTTTTCAAAAACAAAATCCATTCTAAGTAAAAAGCCTCTAAGTAAAAGGTTTTGAATCCTTACCTATATAATCCTAAGGGATCTAACAAAGTTTGGAAGTGTAAAAGAAATTAGATATAAATATTTATAAATTATTTAACTTATCTTATATTTGTATACAAATTTTTATTTTATCTTTTTAAAATCGTAAACTATTTTTAGTTTATGAGTCAGCATAAATATCAATTCTCAATCACTCATATTAGAATTTCCATAAGTTAAGCAAATTATTACGTACATAACATAAGAAAATTTAAAATAATTTATATCAATATTTATCGTTAATATCTCACCTTACAATTATATTACATGTTTTATAGTTGTCAATGTTCTATACTTGTCATGTATGTTAAAATGTTAAAATTATTAAAATAAATAACATTTTTACCTTATTTTAACATGAAAAATCCTTATAAACATTTTAATTGAGTAATAAAAGTCATGCATGAAATTGAAAAAAAAAATTGAGGGATTACTTTTTATTTCAATCTATATCGCCTTATCGTCATTCTTTTTAATGGAGAGAAATTTAAGAGTGAGTATATAATATGGCATCTGTAATTATATATCAATAAATCATAATACCTTTTTCGTTCAATATTATATGTCATTTTACGCATTAGGTTTTCTTTTTTTTTTTTTTAAGTTAGTGCATTAGGATTTTTCTATGAAAGGATCAATAGAATAAATTGATGTTTGTTAAATATAGAGATTTCATGTGGATTATATTTATAAATTGAAGCACTGATTGGATTATTAATTGTGCCAGTCCAATAATGGAAAATATGACCAATAAAAAAAAAAAAAAAAGTTCATTACTAAGTAATGTACTTTAATTTTCTAAGATGAAAAATAATTAGGACTAAAAAAGTAGTTTCTGATAAATGGGATATTTGTATTAGTTAGTGCATACCCTTGGTTTGGCCATCGCCATAAATAGTAAGTTGATGATCATTGTTTTCATGTGGGTGAATCAAGAGATCGACGAAGTAGACAGCAAATGTATTTGCAGCCACATAGGTAAATGGTATCCCAGCTGCTTCAGTTGCCCTTCTGATCTTCTTCTTGTTCTCAAGTAATCTCTGGAAAGGGGGCAGCCCTTTTGCCCTATCAACTTCATTTCCAAACTCTGACGGAACAAACCTCTGTATATATATTTCCCAAAACAATTATAATTAATAATCTCAACTATCCCAAAATCAATTACATATAATTTCGATAAAACAATATGTCATTTTAGACTGACATATACGAGAATTAAAGGCTTTGAAAACATGGTAGTTTCTTTCAATAATGAAAATAATTTAATATTTAATTTTTTTTTATTATACCTTTCTATCAAAAAAACAAATCCCAATCACTTTTCATTAATTCTTCTAACATGAAAACTTATAAAAATATAAAAAATGAGTAGAGAGATCCATTTGAAGTGGATTCTTGTGTATATAAGAAAAATATTTAAAATTTAGTATTTTTTTTAAAAAATGTAATATCTATAATGTCCATGATGTGATTAGTAAAAATAGAAAACACCTTTCTTTTATTTCCTTAATACATGAATAAAGAATGAGAGAATTAATAATGAAATGAAGGGGTGGAGGTAGAGTTGAAAATTTGATAATAAATATTTCTTACTTAAAAGGTGTAAAAGAACATCCTTACAACTCTTTGATAATACTTATATTTATGATAAGAGATCAAGGTGTTAATATTATCTCACATAACAAATTGAAGTCTTTTTATATTTATACATCAGAGTTAACGGTTTTAAAAATAAGATAAATTTTAAGTAAAATACACACATTTATGCTCTTAAATAACTTAATCACTTATTATATAACTTATATTTTAAATTTATATTTAAGTAATTTCTTTGATACAAATATCAAGTGAAAAAATATGCATGATAAATGAATTTATATATACCTTGATATTTCCTGCCTCTTTCATGGCATGGATTAATTTGAGTTGGTCAAGATGCTGAGGAACAGCTAGAGTTGATATTACCACATCTACCTGTTGGAGTACCCAAACAAGTTTCTCATGCTCATCTAGTTCTCCCTATTTCACAGCAATAGTTGAGAACATAATTTATTAGTATATGATTTAAAGCTAACCAATTAATATTACTGTTTTATAACATATATATAAAATATAATAATAATACTTTGTGTGTTTAAAAATACATAGTAATATTTTTAAAAATAAGAAAACTATAAAAACAATAACTATGTTTCACTCTTAATTAATATAAGGAGAAAGATTGATAAAAAGATTGCAAAACAAAAAAAAAATAGAAATAAAATGTACATGTACCGAAATCCACTACTTTTTTATTCCTAGAAACCAAATTCTACCACCACTTATATGGGTACTAAAATTGAAATTGAGATTTGAGTTGGAGTCTAATCTCACCCTAAATCTCCCCTTAAAAATAAATAAATAAATACTCAATTTTATTTTCGTAGAGAAAATACCCCATGTGAATTTGATGAAGTGGCCATGGTTATTTCTTTTATTGAAAACAAGATTCATCATTCTCTTTTTGGGAAACATCATTCTCATTTTAATTTATTCATTATGCATATGAGTTACCCATGCAAAATTTCCCTTTTTTTTTCTAAGTAAAAGAAAATTATATATATTTGGGTGAAGCCAAACCTGAATGTTGGAGGGTCAAAATTTAGGTAAAAAATTTGTATGCCATTAAATTTTACAAAATAATATTGAGTTATTATTTTTTATTCGTAACTTAAATTTAATTAAGGAATTAAAAAATTAAAATATTTTTAACATAAATATATATGTATTATATAAAATACATAAAATATTTTTTAAAAATAAAAATAATATTTTTAATCTCAAAGCAAAATAAACATAATTATATGTTCATATAAAGTATTAACGCAATTGGCGGGCCATGCCCTGCATACTCCAAAAGAAAAATAAAGAATATATAGTCTTGCAATAGAGATAATTGACCAAACATAAAAGGTCAATTGAATCATTAATAAAAACTTTGACTTTGGTGAGTTATTTGTTGACGGCGGGGTAAATTTCCATTTTTTTAAAATTTTATTTCTTTTATGATTTTCTTTTTTCTGAATAAATTTTTCCTTTTATAATTTTACATTTTATCAATTGAGTCAAAAGAATATATATCGCTGGTATCAATTAATCTATTATTTTAAGATAACATATCTTTCTTAAAAATAATAATATTATCTTAATTAATTGATCAATTGTTTTTACTAAAGAATATAAGTTTATTTTAATTATGTTTTAATATTTATTAAATTATATTATATTAATAAAAATAAATAGAAATATATATGTGTGGATTTTTATTTTAACAGTATTTTAATTTATTAAAATGATAAAACATTTTAAAATAAAAAACATATTTAAAAAATAGATAAATTGAAGCATAAAAAGTTATAAAATATCCTAACCCTATTTACATTCTACTTAAAATGTCTTTAAAATTTTTTTTTTACTACTTTTTTCGACATAATTATTTTTCGAACTGCTACAACATTGGTCAGAAGTATAGTTTTAACAGCTCAAAAATAGTTTGTGGGTAAAATTTAAGAATATTTTAAGTAACCAATAAATAATGTGAGAAAATTTATAGCCTTTTTATCTTAAATTGAGACCTGTAAAATATTGAATAGTTATAGTGGGACCAACATTGAGTTAATTTAATTAGTTTAGTAAGGGCAAAACGGGAAAGATAAAGGACAAGTAGTACAAGTATTTATCGCGTAAAATGACCATTTCGTTCTTATTGAGCCAATTAAATAGGCTCTATATTAATCTGTTTATTATCACTCTAAAACACTACTGTTTTCGTTTAATATTACAAGGTTATTTATTATTTTCAAAGATTAAAAGAAAATTAAAATTAATATATTTTTTAGAGTAAAATACTTCTAACGTTCTTATATTAATTTAATAAATTTTATCTTTTAAAAATTTTTCTTCTCTCTTAGCTGCTCTCCTTACATTTCAAGTTTTTATTGCGATGCGAATGAGTTTAAGTCTTAAAAATTATTAAGTAATTTAGTAAGAGTATTTTGGAAAAAAATATTTATAAAATAAAACTATTTTAGCAATTTACGAAGAAGAAGTGATGAGGAAAGATTATGAAAGTAACGGAGGTAGTATCATCTTGGTTGAAGTAATGACGTTTAAGATCTGACTTTGACACATCGGCAAGGTTGGTGCCAAGTCATTATCTCCAACAAAACTTACGTGCTAGTATAGTAAACAGTCTTTCCTCCTTGCCTTAGCACCTCATGAAGCCAAAATATCATCTCTCAAATGAAAACCCATTTCCACAAAATAATGCATCAAAGTCCTATAACACCCCCAAACCCATATTAGATATATACTTCTCGAAAGAATCACATCTATTTTGGGAACGTAAATTTATATAATTTTTTTTTCAAAAAAAATATATATATATTAAGAACCAACTTAAATACAAAATATCTATAACTCTTAAAAAATAAATATATAAATAATGTTTATAAATATTAAAGATATCCCCGATTCTGTCATTTTAGCTATCTTGCACTTTTTATTTTTTTCTGGATAAATTCAAAAGTTCCTCTGTACTCATAATTAAGTGTTAATTGAGTATTTAAACTTTTAAAATTAACAATGAGATACTTATTTTAAATTACTGTTAAAAAAAACCTTAACCAAAATGGAAAGAAATATCAATTATCTAAATTTCCTTCAAATACATTATGCTTCCATAATTATCTTGTAAATGGAAGGAAGCTTACCAATGGTCAATTTCTAAGAAAGTCAAAAATAATTAACGGTAAGTTATTAAGAGGGGTATTAGAGATATAGGTTCATAAATGGTAAAGAAACGCGAACGATTGATTTTTTTCGACCTATCTATTATAACTTTAATGAAAAGTTAAAATAAGTATCTAATTATCAATTTTAAAAATTCAGATACCTAATTGATATTTGATTATATGTACCGAGTTTTTTTTTTTTTTAAACTAACCCTTTTTTTCTTAATTAATTATTCTTAGTGCACTTTTAATAATATACGTACTTGCTGCTCGTATTTGAAGTAGATTTTATTTTGAAAACTCAAATACGGTAAAAGAAAAAAATAGTTGAATTATAAAAAAGAAGTACGAGAGCCCAATCGCAATATATAAAAAGTAAGGGGAAAAAAATGTCCTCGTTAAGAAGATTAGAATCCGCTTATTCTCTCCAAAGGCCAAAAGATTCGAAAGAGGAAATAACAAGTACCTGGAAAATGGTAACTCCCATGGATCCGAATTCCTCGAGAAGTTGAATCTTAGCAGTGTTATGGACTGAAACTGAATTAGGGTTGATCGGACGGACATAAACAAAGGTTGGATATCCCAAGGCTATACTTGCTCTTACCATATAATTTCCAAGATAACCAGTAGCTGCCATTATCAATATCTTGCTCTTCTTCTCATCATAATTATCACTTCCCATCTTTTTTCTCTTTTTTCCCCTCTTTTTGAAATTTTTTTTTTGTATTATTAATTACGTTGGATGATGCTAGCTTCTTTTGGTTGGTGAAGTTATGCAGAAGCTATCTGTTTTTTTATATGCATGAATGAAGAATAATATTTTACCCTAGCTTTTCTCCTAGGTACTCTCTCTCTCTCTCTCTCTCTCTCTCTCTCTCTCTCTCTCTCTCTCTCTCTCTCCCTGCATCATCTTAGAATACTTGTCGGTAAACTTTTCCATTTTATATATATTGGTTTTAAAATGTAGTGGTGGTCAATATATATTATATATTTATTACTTTAGCATATATAAGAAAGAGTGAAAATTTAAATTTAATGGTGGAATAAGTATGATTATTTTAAGTAGAGACGTTCTGAATTAATTACTTTGGATTAGTTTTCATATTCAAAATTTATTATGTTTTTATTGAATTTTGCATTTTTTCCACTAAATTCATTTTTAGTGAAAATCGAAAAAAAAATATAATTTTTTATTTCATTTTAATTCAAACTACCATAAAATACTATACTATTTATTTATTTAATAATATAAGACATTATTCTTTGTTTTAGCATTTCATAATATATAATAAGACAAGAAAATTGTACATATAATGGACATGAACTATTTACTAATTTTTTATTATATAAATAATTAATCTCTTTATTTTATTCTATTTAAATATTTGTTCTTGAGTTTTTATTATATCATGTTATTATTACCTGCGATAAAATTATAAACAAAGTTAATCATACTTAATGCAACATTATGTTTCAAAATTACTATTAAAATTATATATGTGTGTTAGGCATAATTTATCTTGATTCGTTCTATTTGAAACAGTACTGTGGTAAATTTATGTAATTTTTTTCTAAAAAAGTATATATTATAATAATAATAAATTAGTTAATAGTTTATATCCACGAACTTATAGTCAATTTCCCTATAGGCACTTCCCTTTTTGTAAAGTATTTTTTCTTTTGTGAAAATATCCTAATTATTTGCTTAAATTCTTCCCCACTTTGTAGTTCCTGATCACTTCACCTAAGACCTTTCAAATGTAATCTACTACAACAATTCAAACTAGCTACTTCATTCAACGAATAATTTAAGGTTAATTACAATTTCTTCTTTGAAGTTTGTTCAATTTACAATTTTATGTTTTTATTTTGTATAAATTATAAATACATACTCATCGTTTATATTTTTATAACATATTAGTCCCTACTATTAATTTCAATGAAAAAATTAATCAGAAAATAATGATTATGTGGTAAAAAGTTTAAAATCTCCTTAAGATATCATTTTGCAAGTTTATTTCTTATTTATTATCATATATTAAGACAATAATATTATTTATTACAAAAATTAGATTAATTAAAAAATTTTAGTAAGAGTATTATTGTATTTATATATGATCATAATCAAAAAGTAAAATTGAAAAATGATATTGTAGGAAGATTTTAAATTTTTTATCAAATAATTATTATTTTCTGATAAGATTTATTAATTTAAATTAGTAGTATGGATTAATAATTTATAAAAATATAAACAATAAAAATGCATTTGTAATTTATACAAAATAAAAAGATAAAATTGTATTTGAACAAACCTTATGGGGAAAATGTAAGTAACCCATAATTTAAATACCCTACCACTCTTTTCCAATATAAAGACATTTGAGGTATATTTTAACTTAAAAAATACATAAATTTCAAAGTTCGTAATCTATTAAGAAGTCGTAAGTATATCTTGTATTATTATAAAATTAAGGAATTATTGAGTCATTTTACACTTTTCAATTATAAGTATTTATTAAGATTATGTCTTTAATTCATTTATTTGACTTTCATTCTCTATCTTTATTTTTATCTATTAAAAGTATAAAAGATAATTTATTTCAAAAGTTACTTGTTTTTTAAAAAGCTATAATTTTACGCACAATATATATACAATGGAAGTAATACCTTTCTAGTTCCTTATTAAATAAGGGAGCATAAATAAATAAAATAAAAGAATATATAAAGTTACACTCGAACTTAAAATGTGTTAAATGAACTATTCCAATAACTTTTTATTTTAAAATAACTTCTGCTTCTGACCAAATGTATACAGTACCTATTATATATCCTTAATAAATCCTTTTAAAACAAATCTTAATAAAAAGCTAGAGGATGTGAGAAAATAAATGAAATAAAAAGATGAGTAAAAGACTAGATAATCATTAATAAATATTTATTAAGATGTATAAAATGTTTTACATATATTCTTTTTAAATAAAATTTATATTTTGATCAAATTTTTTTATACACTGAAAAATAAATAGTGTAAATAGAACTCATGACCTGTACATTGTAAAAAGTATTTCTAATCAATTGAACTATCACTTCATCACTTATATTAATTTTTATCAAAAGTACTAGAAATGTTTATTTCCTTATGTATTTTTCTTTCGAGATATATATATATATATATATATAGATTACCAAGACTAG
Organism: Catharanthus roseus; assembly: GCA_028651295.1. NCBI lineage: Eukaryota > Viridiplantae > Streptophyta > Magnoliopsida > Gentianales > Apocynaceae > Catharanthus > Catharanthus roseus. The sequence goes on along the minus strand of JAPQWS010000153.1, from coordinate 3,018,358 downwards.
ATATTCAGAGTTAAATTCATTGAATCAAAATCGATTAGAAATGGAAAACGACCTTGGACCAATCCATTTCTTTGATTATATTGGCCTTGTGGAAGTAAACACTAACAAATCGAGAAGCTTAAAGAAATAAGCCATGGCATTTAGCTGGGAAAACAATTTTAAATACACTTTCTATGCAAGATATCAAATGCTTGACTTATTTAAGCGTCCAATTTTGACAATTTCAAAAATGATAAATTTTTTTTTCTTTTTTTGAGAAAAATGGGGGGAAAAATTGTATTTACGGAGGTCGACTTTCATAGTCAAAGTTACAGTACTCCATTCAAAAAAAAAAAAAAAGCTAAATCAATGAAAAAAAAAGAGGTGTGAGGGTTGCCATTAAGTAGAATGTGATAAGAAACTGAAGTTAACCAATGCAAAATCAGGTCAATATCCACCCCAGGCATCCCACTTATTACTATCATATGATTTCGTTTTATGAAATTTGACATCCGTATAGTATTCTTTCATTTTGATCTGCCTACATAACATAGAATGAAAAGCCTCTATCGCCAAAACAGCATTATCACTGATCGATCATCTTTGACAAAAACACTTTTGAGCAGGGTCAATAAGTACAGGAAGAACATGCCAAATTCTATTGTTCAAGCTTTGGAAGATTAACTTACAACTCATATTACACAAACTAATTGGATTGAATTCAATTCAGTAAGGGGCTGTTTGGTTCGAAGATTTTGATGTGGAAAAGAAAATACTTTTATTTAGAAAATTGTTTTTTTCTCTTTAGTAATGAGAGAAACAGTGAGAAAATTTAAATGAGGAAAATGGTAATGAAAAGTTACTTATTAAATGTGGAAAATCTTTTTCCTTACAAAAGTGCAAACAAAAATGTAAATCTTATTTTGATATTTCTTACATTCACACTCTCTAAAATTCATGTTCACTATCTCTATAAAATTCACGTTCACTTTCTCTTTCTAAAATTTCACGACACTTTCTCTCTCTAAAATTCACGATAATTTATCTCTCTAAAACTCACATTCACTCTCTCTCTCTAAAATTCGCACTCACTTTCCCTCTCAGAATTCACAACTCTTTCTCCTCTATAGTTCACACTCACTTTCTCCCTCTAGAATTCACAAAAATTTCTCTCTCTAAAATTAATATCGTAAAGCGCTAATAATATTTTGTTAAGATTAGAAATAATTCTAAATTATATATCTTTTGTAGTGTTATCTTTCTTTTTAATTTTTCTTTTTCCATTTCCATCTTGAAATCTACAAACCAAACAAGAGAAATTATATTTCCTTAGTATTTTCCTTATCCAATCAAACAACACTATAAATTTTAGTTTTCTAAGAATTTTCTTTTCTTTTTCTCTCTTTTCATTTTCCACACTAAAATCCTTGAACCAAACAAGCCTAAGTTTTTAGAAAGTCCTTAATTTTCAATATCCACACCAAAAAGTTTCATTCCATAAGTTTTTTTTGCTATATTTGGCCAATTTTTTAAAAAGATCCACTAAAGTGGCCACAATTTTTTTTTAACCTTATTTTGGTCATAACGCACACAATATGTGCGTTATCATTAAAGATAACGCATATAGTGTGTGCGATATCACTTAATCAGAAACCTCCATCATAATTATCTGATGTAGCAGATAATGCACATCTTCTGTGTGTTATTCTAGTTGATAACGCATCTACTATATGCGTTATCTGCCACATCATTTTTCTTTAATTTTTTTTGTTGCAAAACTTATATTTTTTTTTTTGAAAAACTTATAATTATTATGTTTTACGTAGAAGACAGTATTCTTTTATTTATGTTATTTGATGTATACTTTATGATAATAATTTTAACAATTTTAAAAGGAAATTTTATTAAAAAAAAGTACGAAAAGAAGTAATTTAAAATATTCTATATTTTTGTTACTTTTTGTACATTTTACTATAATAATTTATAATCGATTTAAGTAAAAGATTTATAAAAAAGGTACTTAAAAGAAATTCAAAAAAGAAATATTATTAATAGAAACCTTAAAATACTACAACACTTTAAAAAAAAAAGAAATTGAAAAACCTTAGAGGGGGAGAGGGAAGAATAAGGTTTTTGGCTAATTTTCAAAAATTTTTTTGTGTAATTAAAAGATAAACCTCAAATTTTGTTTAAGAGGGAATGCTAAAACTCTTTTTAATAAAAAAGAAAAAAACCAAAACATACAAAATCTTACATTTATGACAATCAAGTAAAAAACATAGAATGAAGATACACAATAATTTATAATGATTCACTCTTCCATAGAACTATATCCACTACCTTGAGTTAACATCCAAGGATTTCCCAAATCTACTATAATCCAAGTCTACAACAATCACAAGTTTGAGGATCACCCACCAAGGGTTTTGCAAGCAACCTCAATCTACAACATAAGTTTGAGAATCACCCAACAAGAGTTTTGCACACAACCTCAATTCTCAACACAATATAAATAAAAGGATGACCCAAGGGGTTTTTCAATACGAACCTTTGATATCAAAAGAACAAGAGATAAGTAGGGAACAATGTTATCAAGTGAGCTTGAGATAAATGATACAACTTAATGAAATACTTCTACAGGCTCCTCTTTACTTCTTTGATGGATGATCACAAATGAAGCTCCAAGAAGATTCTTCTATTTGTTTTTATGAGATGAAGATATTTGAAAGAATGTACTTTTAAAACTCTTTAAATGTTCTAAAATGATCTCCATAAATTTTCAACCCATCTTCTTGCCTTTACTGCAAATGAAAAACTCAATTTATAGAAGAAGGAGCAAGTGACCGTTACTGTTCTGTAATGGTAATATTTCAACGGTAAAAACTGAAAACCGAACGACCGATTTCAGAAATCGGACATCCAATTTCCCTGTAAAACAGAAATTGGATGAGCCGTTTTTTAAAATAGGAAGACCAGTTTTGAAACAGAAAGATTCGGATGATCCCCTTAAAAATCGGATGATCCTTCTGAAAAATCGGACGACCGATTTTTCTATTTAGAGAAAAATCGGACGACCGATTTTATAATAGGACATCCGATTCAGTTTTGAAAATTGGATGACCCTTTTTTTAGAAGGATTTAAAAGCCAGTTTTCCTTAAACAAAAAAAACTTTCCTTCACATTTCAAAACATATATTCTTGATACTCTTTTAGAGATAAGAAACTTTCGAAGGCATCAAAACCTCTATCAAGAATACTTGGATTTTTCAAGAATAGTTTATAAAAATAAATTCATCCAAGGAGCTTCACATTTAATCAACAATAAAAAATGAGAGTTAGGGAGTTTCACAAAATACCTTCATAAATTTCTAACTAAGAATCAAGTCTTCAAGGTCTTCAATGGCTTGATCTTTTCTCCTTCATTTTGCCTTGATCACCAAGATCTTTTACTTCTAAGAGTGTAGCCTTGAAACTTCAAATATTCTTCTTTTGTTCTTTAGAGACTAAGCTTATAATCATCATGCAAACATATATTAATCATAATCAAAATCATATGCAATAATGCCCTTAGGGCTAACAATCTCCCCCTTTTTTATTATTACAAATACATATGCAAGAAGAACAAAAGAGAAAGTATTAAAGTTTGGTGATGCTTAAAAAAACATCAATAAGAGTAAAGCATACCAAAACACCATATAAGAGAGAGAGAGAGAGAGAGAGAGAGAGAGATAACTCCCCCTATGAATTTGAAAACATGCCAAGGGTTTGAAAGATCGTTTAGAAAAATGAGCTCCCTTTGGAAGCATGCTTCACAACAAGAATGGCATCAAACAATCATCAAGGTAACTCCAAGCCATATTACCCGTAAGATATGTAGCCAACCAAAAGAAAGCATGAAACTTAAAAGCAACAATAAGCATCTTGCAACACATAGCAAGATCTCCCCTTTTTGACAAGTTAGCAAAAGCATAGCATAATCTAAGTGCATTAGGCACATATGTTTGCAACTATTTCTCCCCCTTAGTTCTTGCACATATTTCTCCCCCTTTTGTCATAAATAAAAAACATACTTAGGAGAGTTTTAAGGAATCATAGAAATGAAGCTACAATTCGACGTTCAACATTAAGGTAACATCATGAAGACCCAAAAAAATATAGCATCAAGATAGCACAATACCAATATTGTTAGAAATGAGTGAAAAAATTAGAAAGATTTGTTTTTAAAATAGCAGAGCCCGATAGAAAATCAGGTTTTTGTAAAAGGAAGAAATCGGACGTTCGTTTTTTATCGAGGTTTTCTGATTTAGTCGTCCGAATATCTTGGTAATTTTGTGAAGAAAAAAAAAACTTGAGTCTTTTTTTTTTTTTTTTTTTTTGAAGAGGCGTCCGATTTTTTTTCTTTAAATTTTCTACAAGGATAAAGAATAAGAGGAATTCTGAAAGACTCAAACAACACACATTAGACAATAAATCTACCATACCAAGTAATTTTTTTGAATAACAAAAACGTGCTTCAGAGAGGGGTTTCGTAAAAATATCAGCAATAATCCAAAACTCATCAAGCAATACATCATCAATAAACTTAGGCTCAATGTGAGATAATAGGGCTAAATTATCAATAAAGTACCTTCTTGTTCTTACCCCTTGTGATACATCGCCAATGATTTCATCCTTGGTGTGTCCCTTTGGATATATCACAACTTGAGGAGGACTTTGAGCTTCTTGATCGTTTTCTTATTTTTCTTCAATCTCTTCTTCCTCCCTAGCATGTTCTTCCATTGCTTGAGTATACAACGGTTGGTAGCTTAAAGAGTTATCTATGTCATAATCATTTCTCTTTTAAAAAATGTTAGTTTCATCAAAGTTTACATGAATGGACTCTTCAACACATAAAGTTCTTTTGTTGAAAATTCTATAAGCTTTCTTGTTTGAAGAGTAACCAAGAAAAATTCCCTCGATGGATTTTCTATCAAACTTCCCAAAGTTATCCTTGGTGTTTAAAATAGAACATTTGCATCTAAAACTTTGAAGTAGCAAATTGAGGGGGTTTGTTGAAAATGAGTTCAAAAAAGAGTTTTCTTTTTTTCTTTTTTTTTTTGTTTAAAAAAATGGTCTCAAGAGAACACGATTTATAATGTAGCATGCAGTGTTAACGGCCTCGGTCCAAAATATTTTGGAAGAGATTTTTCACAAAGCATTGATCTTGCCATTTCTTGTAATATCCGGTTTTCCTTTCCACAACATCATTTTGTTGTAGGGTTTTAGTGGCAAAAAAAAAAAAAAAACTGTGTCATGCCAAAGACATCACAAAGTTTTGTAAACTCTTGGTTGTTAAATTCTCTCCCATTATCACTTCTCATTGAGATTAATTTGCAATCAAGGGAGTTTTGAGCCTTTTTGAAAAGTTTGACAAATTCTTGAAAAGCCTCATCTTTTTGGCTCAGAAACAAAGTCCAAGTAAATGTTGAGGAGTCATCCACTATGACAAAAGCATACCTCTTACCACCGAGACTAGTGGTCCTCATTGGTCCAAATAAATCCATGTGAATGAGTTCCAAAGGTTTTGAAGTAGAAATCATTTTCTTTAGTTTAAAAGAGGTCTTAATTTGTTTTCCAAATTGGCAAGCATCACAAAGTCTAGTTTTCTCAAAATGAAGTTTTGGCAAGCCCCTAACAAGTTCTTTTTTAAGAGAGTTGGTTCAATAAATACATACTAACATGGCCAAACCTTCTATGCCACAAAAGTGCATCATCATCATGAATAGAGAGACACTTTAAGTTAATAAGATCTTCAAGATGAAAGACATAGACATTTCCAACTCTTTTAGTAACAAAAATACTTTTGTTCTCATGCTTATCGATGATAGAAGAAGAATCACTTTCAAAAAAAACCTTTTTTCCACTATCACATAATTGACCAATACTAAGCAAATTGAATTTTAAACCATTAATTAAAAGAACATCCTTAATAAAAGAGGAAGAATTGTTAGCAATGTTACCTATACCAATGATTCTTCCCTTGTTCTTATCTCCAAAGGTGACGAATCCACTTTCGGTTTCTTTAAGTTCACTAATAAGAGATGCGCTCCCGGTCATATGCCTTGAGCAACATCTATCCAAATACCACTTAGATGACCTTGATTTGTGTTCCTACAAAAGATGTAGAAAAGACTTTTAGTACCCATATCTTTTTGGGTCCATGAATGTTAGTTGGATTTTCTTTTATTTTCCAAATGTTTTTTACTCCCCTTTCAATCTTTCTTTTTATAAAACATTTTGTGGCTTTATGACCACTCTTTTCATAATAGGTGCAACGAAGATGTGAGAAGGGTGAAGAAGTTTTTACAAAACATGTTTGTTTAGAAGAGGTATAGGTATGATTATATCCAATTCTACTTTTGTCTAAAGGTGATCTTTGATAACAAAGGAGCTTTTCCAAATTTTCTTTTCCGTTTGTAAACTTTTTAATACATAAGGTGAGATCACTCACCTTTTTCTTCAAATCATCATAATCTACAATGTATTTTTCAAAAGAGAAAAATTTTTCACCAAGATTTTTGTTTTCTAAAATGAGTTTTTGAAATTCTAGTTTTGAGGAGTCACTTTCCTTTTTCAAAACTTCAAGAGATTCAAGGAGAGTTTTGTTTTCACAAACAAGTTTTTAGTTTTCGTTTGATAGGTTGTCAATCCTGTTCTTTAACTCCTTGTTCTTTTTCGTAATCTTTTCCAATTCATGATACATTTCAATAAGTAGAGAATTAAGATCATCATCCTTATCATCAACATGATTAGATAGATTTGGGGGTGAAGATTGTACCTCATTTTCTATTGCTATGAAGCATAGGTTGGCTTTTTTTTTCTCCTTTGTCTTCATCTTCCATTTCGTTTAACCTTTTTATTTTCATTTCATAAATAAGGAGTGATCCTATGAGTTCTTTAATAGGAAGCAGTCTCAAATCTTTTGATTCCTCAATAGCAAGAGTTTTTTGTTGCCATGCTTTTGGGAGTGCATCAAGAATCTTTCTATTTACTTCTCCCCTTGTGTACTCTTTCTCATATGCCTTTAGGCCATTTGTGATGTTCGTGAACCTTGTCACTAATGCTTTCATATTGTTTCATAATCTCTCACCAATATAGCAAACTTTGACTCCTTCACTTGATTGGTACCTTCGTGAGTTACTTCAAGTAACTTCCATATTTCATGAGCCGAATCGCATCCGTGCACTCTATTGTATTCATTAGCATCCCAAGGCACAACTTAATATGTTCATAGTTTGAAAGTTTAGAGTCATCTTCCTTGAGTCAAGCTCATCAAATTCTTCAACCTTCTTGACTTTTCCATCCTTTTTGGAAACATAAGGTCCTTTCTCTACAATGCTCCAAAGATCAAAGTTAATAGAGCAAATATAAATTCTAATTCTTAACTTCCAAAAAGTGTAGTTAGTTCCATTAAAAAGAGGAGGCCTAGTTGTAAAAGAGCCTTCTACATAGGGTAAGTTTGAAATACTAGCCATTTGAAAAAGGATCTTTTACTTCTTAGGATGTTAAGCCTTAACAAAAGAAGACCTACTCTGATACTAATTGAAAAACCTTAGAGGGGGTGAATAAGGTTTTTGGCTAATTTTCAAAAATTCTTTTATGTAATTAAAAGATAAACCTCCAATTTTGTTTGAGAAGGATTACTAAAACTTTTTTTAATAAAAAAACCAAAACAAACAAAATCTTACGGTTATGACAATCAAGTAAAAGTATAGAATAAAGTTGCACAACAATTTATAGTGGTTCACTCTCCCAAAGAGCTACATCCACTACCTTGAGTCAACACCCAAGGATTTTCCAAATCCACTATAATCCAAGTCTACAACAATCACAAGTTTGAGGATCACCCACCAAGGGTTTTGCAAACAACCTCAATCCACAACACAAGTTTGAGGATCACCCAACAAGGATTTTGCGCACAACCTCAATTTTCAGCACAATATAAATCAAAGGATGACCCAAGGGGTTTTCAACACGAACCTTTGATATCAAAAGAACAAGAGATAAGTAGGGAACAATGTTACCAACTGAACTTGAGATAATGATACAACTCAATGAAATACTTCTACAGACTCCTCTTTTACTTCTTCTTTGATGGATGATCACAAATAAAGCTCCAAGAAGATTCTTCTATTTGTTTTTATGATATGAAGATATTTAAAATAATGTACTTTTAAAGCTCTTTAAATGTTCTAAAATGATCTTAATAAATTTTCAACCCAACTTCTTGCCTTTACTGCAGATGAAAAACTCAATTTATAGAAGAGGGAGTAAGTGATTGTTATTGTTTTGTAACGATAATATTTCAACGGTAAAAACTGAAAATTGGACACCCGGTTTCAGAAATCGGACGTCCAATTTCCTTGTAAAACGGAAATCGGATGAGCCGTTTTCAAAATTGGAAGACCGGTTTTGAAACAGAAAAATTCGGATGATCCCTTTAAAAATCGGATGATCCCTCTTAAAAATCGAACAACCAACATCGGATGTCCGGTTTTGAAAATCGGATGACCTTTTTTTTAGAAGGATTTAAAAGCCAATTTTTCTTAAACAAAAAGAACTTTCCTTCACATTTCAAAACATGTATTCTTGATACTCTTTTAGAGATAAGAAAACTTTCGAAGGCATAAAAAACTCTATCAGAATACTTGGATTTTTCAAGAATAGTTTGTAAAAAGAAATTCATCCAAGGAGCTTCACATTTGATCAACAATAAAAAATGAGGGTTAGGGAGTTTTGCAAAATACCTTAATAAATCCCTAACTAAGACACAAGTCTTCAAGGTCTTTAATGGCTTGATCTTTTCTCTTTCATTTTGCCTTGATCACCAAGATCTTTTGCTTCTAAGACTGTAGCATTGAGACTTCAAATATGCTTCTTTTGTTCTATAGAGACTAAGATTATAATCATCACACAAACATATGTTAATCATAATCAAAATCCTATGCAATAATGCCCTTAGGCTAACAGAAACTTATACATTGCTTGAACTGGGGTTATTAAAAAATTTTTCTGTTATATCTGTGCATTTGATATCTGCTAAATTTGGGGAGAATTTGGATTCGATAATCAATTTCTCCCCAAAACCTTGTACCCTATTTTCTAACCCATTGATTGTTCATATTTGGAGCGTAGAATGTTAAATTGTAAGAAGCATCTCTCTAAAAGTCCTTGTGCCCATTCCTAATTGAAGATCAGTCGTTGTATCGTTCAAATCCAACAATCTAATAGTCCCTGATTCGATGAGGTCTTCTATCTGCTCTCCCGAGCCCATATCTAGAAATGCTCCAGATGATGTATATATGGATTGTTACTGGACTGTTTACTACTCTGCCATTGATTCAATGTAGTTGAAGATAGAGGGTTTTCGGGAGTGCCTTTATCATCTTCCTCATCATTAGGGTTATCATTGTCGTCAAATGTGCTTAATACGTCATAATCTTCATCAGCATCGTCGTCATCCTCATCATCTTCCTCTACGTCTAGGTACAACAGTGATAGTTTATCGGAAAATATTTGTGTTATTGCCGTGAAATGTCGACGAATGTTTGAATGATCCTTATCAGTTGATATATGAGTGTGTTGGACATCCGAAAATGTCTGCGATTTGATCGATTCAAATTCAACTAGTACGTGAATCCCTTCCTTTGATATACCAGGTCTAATATTCCAAAGGTAATGCATCTCCTCATCGTTGTTCACGTTATACAAGGTAAAATTAAATATTTGATACTCTTCATAGAATGAAGGCACCCTCATTGTCATTCGAATATGCCAAAAATTTGGATCCATTCCTCGATGCTTCAATATTTTTCTAACAAGTTGATCATGTGTCACCATTCGGGTAAAAGTCCATGTTTTCTTTGCCTCTCTGGTGAAATAAAGATCATACGTATAACTGGCATACTCCGAATCCCAAAATAATACAACTTTAATAGCGTGAGTGGTATCCATTTTCTTTGTTTGTAATGAATGAAAGTATTAAAAGTTTCGGAAATAGAATAGAAGAAAAATGCTTCAATTTTGTTGTGGGATGAGAAATTTGGTGGAGGGGTTTAGCAAATACATAGTGAAAAACCTTAGAGGGGGTGGATAAGGTTTTTGGCTAATTAAAAACTTTTGCACAATTTAAAATATAGAGCATCCGATTTTGTTTGAAGAAGAATTTAATAACCTTTTAATAAAATTCCTAACCAAACAAAATCTCTTTTATAAAGAATGATCAACAAATAATCATAGAGATAATAAGTAAAACACAAAAGAAAGAGACAAAGAATTTATAGTGGTTAAGTCTATCAATAGAGCTATATCCACTAACTTGAGACATAACTCAAGGATTTCACACAAATTCACTAGTCACATGTTTTTAAAAAATACCATAATGAGGATCACTCTTCAAAGGTTTTGCACACAAACCTCAAAGTTTACAAAACAATACAAGATAATCGAAATATCAAAGGATCACCCAAGGGTTTTAACAAAACTTTTGATAAAAAATTAGATGTGAGAGAAGAGTTGGAACAATATTACCAAAAGAGCTTGAGAAAAAATAGAATACAACTCTAAAGTGCTTCTTCAAGCTTCCCTTCTTCCTCTTTGAGAGATGATCAAACAATATAGCTCCAAGAAGTTTTTCTTTTGAATAATTTAATGATGATTGAAAATGTCTTTTATTGCTCTTAAATGTATTCTAAAAGCTCCTTGAACTACTGCAAATTTATGGCTGATCAATAGCCTTTTTATATGCGAAGGTAAAAAACTAGCAGTTACTATTAGCAGTAACGGTCATTTTTTAACAGTAAAAACAAAAACCGGGCGACCAGTTTTAAAAGTGGACGTCCGATTTTCTTGAAGAATAGAAAATTAGATGACCGATTTTCTTAAAGAGTAAAAATAGGAAGAACGATTTTTTACATGGAAATTTTCGGACGTTCGATTTAAAAATTGGATGACCGATTTTTATGTGAATCTATAAAATTCGGACGTCCGATTTTCTAAGGAGTAGAAAATAGATGACCGATATTCTTGAACAAAGATCGGATGACCAGTTTCTAAACTTAAAAAATTTCGAACAACCGGTTTTTCTGTGAAATACAAATTTTCCTTCACTTTCAAAATATGTATTTTTTAAGTAACAACTTTAAAATATGTAACACTTTTAAATCATCAAAGCTTTATCAAGAGCACTTAGTTTTTCAAGGATAATTCCTCAAAATGTTTCTAATAAGGAGCTAACATAATTGATCAAAAATCAAAGAAACAAGTTAGGAAGTCTTACATAAATACCTTGTAAAGCTATCCTAACCATTCTTCTTGTCTTCAAGGTCTTTAACTTGATCGCTTCTTCTACATAACATATTGTAGTCTTGATTGATCTTTTGCTTCTTTGTAGATTACCCTTAACACTCCTTTTGTGCATCTTTTGTGCTTCTTATAAAACTATTTATATTATCACAAAGCACAAGTTAATCATAATCAAAACATTTCAAATATGTCCTTAGGGCTTACATATAGGCATATAAAGTAACACCATCCATCAATTATTGAGAGTTGGAGGTGGCATATGATTAAAAGCGCCACATGGGATTGTCAGAAAAGCATTTACATCCGTCCATTATTGAGAATTGTCATTTCATGTGATTAAAGGTGTCACATGGTTTTATTGGAAAAGCATTCATATCCGTCAATTATTGATTTGATGGTAAATAATATAAAAGAAATAATTTAAAGAAATAATATACAAAATGTAAACCCTAATAATATTAAAGGAATAATTTAAAGAAATAATATACAAAATGTAATAAAGTATCATAAATAGTAATCTAAACCCAAAACCCTAACAATAATCAAATTGGGTAAATCTAGTAGTCTTACTCCTAACACGATATCCAAAGCCAAGTTGTTGTGCTGGTGTAACGTCATCTGATGGATCATCGCCATGCTCATCTAAGTTAGAAGAAGATGTAAGAGATATAGACATATGAGGTACAGATGTACTTGTTGTACCCGGAGGTGAAGGTGCATCAAATGACAACCCTACTGCACTCGGAGGTGGAGGTACATATGATGTACCTCTTATATTCGGAGGTGGCTAAACGTAATCTGCGTCTAGGCTGTCGAATGGTCAGCTGGGACATATGATGTGCCTGCTCCACTCGGATGTGACGGAGCAAATGGCGTCAAATCCAAACTAAATGTCAGAGCATCTATGTTTGGGCTGTCGAATGGGTCAGGCAGAACATATGAGCCTAGATCTCCACGTCTCTGTTGGCCAGATCCTCCTTCTCTCTCTCCTCCACGTTAGGGGCTTGCCTGTCCTCGTCTGCCCAGATGTGGAGGGGCAGAGCGCATCCTCGATCAACCCCGCCACTAAGCAATCTACGGGCGCCCCTCTTCACTCCACGAGCACCACACTAAGGTATACGCTCCCGGGGACGACGACGCGATGGATGTACTACAAATGTCTGCTGAATATCATGCTTAGAGGGGGTGCAACCCAACGTACCACTAATAGGAACCATGCACCTATGAATGATAGTTTGGATTTTCCTCATAACACTAGCATATTGAGTCGCGGATGATGGTGGTCCCTCCAATACTCCTATAGTTATGTCATCTACCTCCTACAACATGGATGTCCAAAACAAAGTAATTAGAAAAGAATTATAAAGAAATAACACACATAAAAAGATAAATACATATTTTATTACCATCATCCATCTATCGACCCTAGCTGGCTGGTCTCCAAATGTCCGAGTATCACGACGTGTTGGATTGCCGATATAGACTCGCGTGATATCCCGATACCATCTAATGTAATCATCTCGTGGTGATGATAGATCCTCAACTGGTAAAAGAAGGTCATCCCTAATATGCTATCTCCACTGATACCATACCTCCACATGAGTAGCATGCTCCGTCGCCCGATAAGTGTGATCATTTCCTCTAAGTGATCGATGTAGATCCAGACGAGTATCACAGGCAGTAGGTATAAGCTGATCATGTCCAAACTGTCGCATCACGCGGCCTGGATGGTGATACTCCCCTATCTCGTAACATATTAGTGGCATCTCTGCCCGTTACAAGTCGAATGGCACCACGGCACGCTCAAGATACCGTAGCCATACAAACTGTGAGCAGATTAAAATATTTAAATAATAATCACATTGAAAAATAATAAGAAAGTAAAACAAATTAATTTAAAGTCGCACATGGTTGGATAGCATGAAATCTTAACTGATCTCTATAAGTAAGCATGACATGCATAGGAAGCAGTCTGAGATCAAATGATGTGCACCACATAGCATCAAGTGGAGCACGAGGGTCTAGTTCCACATGTTGATATAACTGAGGAAGCAATACAGGAATATGCGACCAAGCCTAAGTCTGAAATAGCACAAGGGCTCCCCCAATCTGTTGTGCACCCCCTAAAACTGCCCCGCATAAGCACTTATACAAAAACCCTAATACACAACTCCCCCAGCTGTAAGTGTCGATGGCATCAAAATCCTCCAACAAACTGATGTGCCGTACGTGAATCAAGTTGCCCGATATATCAAGAAGCGTATGACCTCCAAGAAGTAAGAAAATAAATCCCTGGAGACACATGATAAGGTCATCATCAGTCTCTTATCTTGTAAACTCTCTCAAGATCCAAGCCTCTAAAGGTTCCTTCTTAACCTTATATCAAGAAAAATGAGTAAGAGACAACCGAATAACAATAAGAGTCTCAATCATATCAATCCAATATTGCTTATGGTGTACACTCCAACTAGGACCTATAACAGGCAACCCCTCTATCCTTAAACTCCATCAGACATGCATATCTTGTAAAGTCACTGTCACATCACCATGAGTCATGTGGAATGTGTGGGTCTCAGGCCTCCATCGCTCAACTAAAGCAAAGTGTGTGGCCGAGACCTATGTAACCACATCTAAAAACTCCCCCTAACCCTTTCCTATCAATAATATCAATCCATCTACGGGGAGCCATACTGTAAGTCTAAAACAGATTACAACCGAAACGTCTATACTGAAGATTAATAATACATGTCTCATGATCCCCACTCCATATCAAACCAGACCTATGCTCATACTGCCTCGTCAATATATCAGGGACTAGGGACCCAAATGCACATGTGCTGGGGCTTCCTCCATCTACATTACATCACAAGGTTTAGGGTTTTAGGTATAGTATTATACACTTTCTAAATTTAAATAGTTACAGGTTTAGAATTTAAAGTAAAATATTTTCTATCATGACACAGTTCATAAATTTTAGGATTTAGGGTGTTAAGGTTTAAGGTTTTAGGACTAAAATGTAGTATTACACATTTTCTAAGGTTTATGGTTTATGGTTTTAGGGTTTCAATGTTAGGGTTTTAGGATTTCAAGGTTAGGATTTATGGTTTTAGAATTTATGGTTTAGGGGATCAATTTAGGGTTTCAGAGTTTATGGTTTCAAGGTTAGGTTAGGTTATTAGGGTTTAGGGTTTTAGGGGAAGATTATATTCTCTTTTATTTCTAACAAAAAAAAAATCAAAACAAAACAGTTTTCTTGAGATATACGTTTATATAAAATTAATAGAACATTATAAATGCTCAGGTTTAGGTTATTAGGATTTAGGGTTTTAGAAAAGATTTTATTCTCTTTTTTTTCTAACAAAAATATCAGAACAAAAAAGTTTTCTTAGATATACATTTATATAAAATTGTTTATTAGGGTTTATGACAAAAACAAAATAATTTAATTAAATAACATCATCTTAATAGCAAAATTATGAGCAAAATTATTAAAACTCATTTCATCAAATCACATTTCCAATAGAAAAATAAAACTAGTTTTAATAAAATGGTCGAATATGCACAAATCTATCAATATAAACAAGTAGTGAAAATTAATAACCCTAAACCCACATCTAGAAAAATAAACTACAAGAAATTGAGAAATAACCCAAATAAAATTCATCAAAAATATTCACAAACCACAATAAACAACAATTTCATATACACAATAGAAATCAACGCAAAGTGCAAAAATATTAAAAACAATTAAATAATATAAAAAAATTTACCGAATGTCAGAATAAATTGAAATCAAACTTTATTATTCGTGTAGCTTCCTCTATCATTCTTCGTACTCTACAGTGCACCTTCGTACTCCACGGTTCATTTTGAACACGGCAGGAGCAGCGGAAATACAAGGCAGCGGCGGAAGGAAGAAGAGGAAGGAAGGAGAAGAGGAAGAGAAGAAGAGAAGGAAGGAAGAGTTGCGGCAGAAAGGAGCAAAGAAGTGGCAAAAAGAGGGAGGTGCGGCGGAAATTTGCAGAAAACGATTGAAGAAGACGACGATCAGGTTTTTTTTTTAAGTCACTGGAGCTTAATAACGCACATAGTGTATGCGTTATCTGTAAAAATAATGATACAGCGTGTGCATTGTTCTTACTAACAACGCATACAATGAATGCGTTATTAGCCAGCTCACCCACCGACCTGCCACGTCAACAGAATCTCGCATAATCACGAAATTAAATTGGTGATTATAAATCATGCACAAGATATGTCCGTTATCTTTTTGCGTAGCGCACACAGTGTGTGCATTAGGACCAAACTCAGGTTAAAAAAAATAGTTGCAGCTTCTTTAGTGGCTATTTTTAACAAGTGGCCAAATATAGCAAAAAAACCCATTCCATATACCAATATTGCCATTTAGGAAACCCAATTATATACAAAAATAAGGCACAAAACCCATCTAGCTAGCCCCATGACATTAGTAGGAAGTGTATACCTTTGGGACCGATAAGGTGCCCGTAGATATCTAGAAGATATGGG
The DNA here is from genome assembly GCA_028651295.1 of Catharanthus roseus. Lineage (NCBI taxonomy): Eukaryota > Viridiplantae > Streptophyta > Magnoliopsida > Gentianales > Apocynaceae > Catharanthus > Catharanthus roseus. Next base: position 3,002,509 of record JAPQWS010000153.1, on the reverse strand, counting down.
CAAAAAATTCCCCAAAGAAAATCATTTCTTTCTACTTTTTCTCTCTTTAAAACTATTTTTTCTCACCTCTCTCTAAAAATCATTTTAACGTTTTTCAAGTCCTTGAAGAAACATGGATGTTTTCTAAGAAAACATCGATTTTGAGGTAAAAATCGATCAAATTGTTGGAAAATTTGAAAATTCATGTTTTCGACCCAGCCAGCCGAAAATTATTGGATAATTTCTGCTTGGTTGTAGAAACTAAGAATTTAAAAAAAAAAAAAAATTGTAAATTTTTTTGTTAGTTTTATTTTAAATTAAGCTTCAATTATTAAATTAAATTATTATTTAAGAATTAGTTATTAGTTAATTTTTTAATTATTCCAAACTAATCCAAACACAAAATGATGTAATAAACTCATAAAACACTAATAACAATCATCAGCGTAAGTAAATTAATGCATAATTATGAACTCATTAACAGGTAATATTATTATAATATCAAACCAAACATAATATGAATTACATTATTAAATTTAAACAATTATTTATCAACTAAATAAACTAAACGTTAAATAAATACATGTATTAATATAAATAACTGACATTATGATATGAAATGAACTAAATTACTAACATAATTGTATAAAATATATTAAAAACAATTAATATAATGACATAAATAACCTTATTAATTATTTTTAAAAAAATAGGATAGTTGGACTTGTGGGGTGGAGCCGTAACTTGAGGAGAGTTTAGAAATTAATTATATTTGAAATTTTCTCAAGTATTTGTAAATTTATTGTTAGACATGGTTAGAAATTAATTATATTTGAATTTTTTCACACGTATATTTTATGGTTTAGGGTTAGGGGTAGGGTTTAGAGTTCATTAACTTTTAACTATCTAACAGTATCGAATTTCTTTGAGAAATTAAAATTTACTTTTAAACGAGGATATCTTAAAAGATTAAGGTTTAAGAAATCCTTTAGGGTTAGGGTTTATAGTTCATTAATTTCTAAATATACGATTTATTAATAATACCTAATTCCTTAAACAAATAATTCATTATCAATTTTGGGTTAGGGTTTAAGTTTAGATATTACTGTTGTAGTACTAAACCCTTTAAGTTTAGATGTTAGTGTTTTAGTAGTAAATCCTAACCCTAAACCTAAATCCTAACCCTAACCGTAAATACTTTATGAAATCCTTTAGGGTTAGGGTTCAAAGTTCATTAATTTCTAACAAAATCTAATAAAATCAGATTTCTTTAAAAAATCAAATTTTCCCTTCTATTTTTTACACGATTCTTTAATAATATCTAATTTCTTTAACAAACAATTCATCATCAATTTTTTAAATCCTTTAAGAAATCTTCGTTTAAAAAAATAAATAAAGTAAATTTTTATTTCTTAAAGAAATTTGATACTACTTATATATTGTTAGAAATTAATGAATTCTAAACTTAACGCTAAAACCTAAATAATAAATTTTAAAATCTAAACCCTAAAATATATGCATGAAAAATTCAAATGTAATTAATTTCTAACAATATTTAACATTAAATTTACGAATACGTGCGAAAAATTCAAATATAATTAATTTCTAAACTCTCCCCAAGTTACGACTCCTCCATCCCACATGTCCAATTATCTTTTTTTTTAAAAGTAAGTATTAAGGTTATTTATGTCATTATATTTATTATTTTTAATATATTTTATACAACTATGTTAGTATTTTAGTTCATTTCATATCATAATGTGAGTTGTTATATTAATACATGTGTTTATTTTAATGTTTAATTTATTTAGTTAATAATTAATTGTTTAAATTTAATAATGTAATTCATATTATGTTTAGTTTGATATTATAATAATGTTATTTGTTAATGAATTTAATAATTATGAATGATTTATGTTAAAACGTCGATAATTATTATTAGTGTTATATGTGTTAGTTATATCACTTTATACTTGAATTAGTTTGGAATAATTAAAAAATTAAATAATAATTAATTTTTAAATAACTGAAGTTTAATTGACAATAAAACCAACAAAAAAATTTACAGAAAACGTCAAAAATTATTGAAAATATGTATTTTCAATTTTTTCCAACAATTTTGATCGATTTCTATCTTAAAATTAATGTTTTTTTAAAAAAAATATTTTATAACCATCCATGTTTTTTCAAAAACTTGAAGACCATTTAAAGAATTTTAGTGAGAGGTGAAAGAAAATAATTTTAGAGAAAAAAAGAATTTGAAGGAAACTATTTTTTTTAATTTTTCATAGGTATCTTTTAAATCTCCACGCACTTACTTTATGGTCCCTATAATAGAGTAAAATCGACCTCCTCAGCAATAAAAGGTTTCTTCAAATCCCGTGTCGCTTCATATAGGAGTGACAGAATATCAGCATCACCGAATTAATATAGAAAACAAAAAAGATTAGTATAAAACCCAGTGATATGATCCTCCAATCCCTCTTCAGGCTGTAACGTCACCCCATTCTCACAAATGAGAGAGTAAATAAAATTCTTTGATTTCTTCTACCTCGCATAGTGCTGAAAAAAAATTTGCATTCCGATCCCCCTTCAGCTTCCATCTACCACAAGTGCATTCTTGTCAATCAATATGTTTCGTTATCAAGCTAATAACTCATGAACCACCAACTACTGTTATCTGTAGCAATAATCCAAACACGAGACAGAATACAAAATGTAGCAAAAGAATCCCTACTATAAACAAAGAGAACCCCTGGCAGCCAGAAACCAACATTTCTTTGTTTGAGATGCAGTGACTTATCACTTGATGACCCATCATCTGCATCAGTTCTCATAGGGGCTGCTCAAGAAATCTTGAAAGTTTGTAACTGAAATAAACATAACCATAAACATAATAGAGCTAAAGGGTGTGTTGGATCTATAACATTTAGAGAGTTCAAAGTAGAAATCAACAAGAGGTACAATACAGCACTAATGTGGATAGTATATATTAGGGAAATTCCTCTTATTGATGGCAAGACTGATGGTTATGGAGATTTGAGATCAAAACTAGCACCAATGACAAGGCACATTCCAAAATACTTGAAAAGAATTTGCTTGCCTCTTCAGCTTTGACTCCTCTGGCATACGATGAGCAAGCCTGTGAAAGAAGAATCACAGTAAAAGAATCATGTGCAAGGCCCAAAGAATGTGCGAGAACACGGTAATCTGAATTCGCTGCCTGTCTGTCATTGTCTGAGTTCAGGATACTCCGCATTTTACCATTAGAATAGGTGCTGCTATCTGCAGTGACTTGATTGTAACTTCCACTCGTCAAGAAGCCTGCTCAAAGACTGGTTTAAAACCATTACTTGAGGACCTGGCTTTAAAACATTAACGTCACCCCACTGGGAGCAAGGATCCATCAACCAGCTCTTACGCGCAGAGCACCATGCCCCAGGTGTAGCTCGGTTACGGCCACGTTTAAGTATATTCTTATCGACCATGTCCAGCACTGGGTCATCCTTTTGAAACTGCCTGGCAAAAGCAGCACCACTCCCAACCATCTCCTCGTAATCTGATAAGGTAAGGAAGTGCGGTTCCATTTTTGGTGGGTTATCCCACACCATATATCTCAAATCCCCATTAACTGTAGTGTTCTTGAACTCAGGGGCATTGCAAACTACTGAATGGAAATAAACTTCTTGAGACAGCATTGCATTAGTAACATACATTAAAAGGGTTCGAGGGAGATTATCCCAACCAAAAACACAGTACTCAAGGAAAGATCTGCTCAGAATGACCCATGGGGAACCTGTAAAAACAATAAAAGATCACCATTGTTCAGTAGAGATTTTTTAAGAGGGCAGATGCTAGTTTTAGGTTTCAAATAAAATAGTTAAGTAGAGGAAATATGTGCCTGTAAAAACTTTGAAAGCCTCTGGTAGTGGTCGCTTTTCTGTTGCATGGAAGATCTGTGTCCTCCTTGCCAAATATAGCCCTGGATCAACAACAACAGGCTGGATTCTTTGACCCCTGTGACAACATTACAGAAAATCGATAGGTTAGGTTTGGTTGCAAGCAACAATACCCAAGTCTAAACTAGCGAACAAGGATTTGCATACTCTTTCCACCCGAGGTCACCGGTATGATCAATGAAATTCAGGTCTCTCCTAACAGATGAGAATACATGGGATAAGTCTGAAAGCAGATTGCAAAAGAATGTGATAATCAGAAAAAGTTAACTTGAAAACAATCCAGTATAGAGAATAAAAAAAGTAAGGCACTAAAGAAGTTCTTAAGCATGTAAAGAGTCAGTCTAATGGAGAACAATAGAGGATAGAATCCATGAGAAGAAGCAGACCTATGCAACAAGAACATCAGAAGAAACTGAATTCATGTGTGGGTTTCTAGAAACAACCAGACAACAGCAAAAATTTTACCAAATAAAGCAATCTGTACCCAAGATTTGATGCTACTTTGAAGTGCCTACTCCAGTAAGGATTGCGCGAATAAATGCCTAATTGCTCGGACGATATTCTGCGTACATAGACTTGCTATGTCAAAGTAAACATATACAGACTGTTAAACATGTTAGCAGGTAAGGATCTCGAAGCCGAGGATCCCCAAGACCCTACTTAGAAAAGAAACCTTGAACACTAACACTCCCAATGACGCCTGCAAGTTTTTAATAAAATAAACAAGTGACAAGTGAAACATTCAATTCTTTTTGTAATGTTGACTTTAGTAGGGAACAAAGTCCATCAATATCACCAAATTCAGGAAATACCTTGTAGTGAGACAGACAAAATATAAAACCAGACATGAAACTAGTTTGAACGGCCCTTAACATGTCTTAGTTTACTAATGTCGTGTTTCTTTAAGGGTAATGTAACAGCAATAGACCTACTTTTATACTGTTGCTAAACAGGTCCTGCCATCCATCATCATTCAGTGAATCATGTAGGTATAAAAACTGTTAGCTAAATCCTGACTTTCCAGTTCTTTTCAGGATTGGATATCTACACCACGATCTTTTATGTTGGCCAACCTCTTCCTGTCATTTGAGAAGGTAATAACTATTGGCCCAATTCTGCAGCTAACATGCTTTAAAAAATAAAGAGGTTAAATGTACATCCCCAACTCTCATAAACAAAGGAGAGCCATCTAATATCCATAACCCCCTTCCTTATACAAGAAGAGGGAGAGGGAAGAAGAAATGAATTATATTCGGTAGCTAAAATGATGCGAAAAGTTGTTACAGCAGCCCCATCTGCCCAAAGCAAAGAAAACCATCCCGATCTCCTGCTACCTCGACGACTGGAAAGGACAATACCTCTGATTGGAAAATTTATGAGCATTTTATATGTAAGACGAGACCTTGTGAGATTTCTAAGCTCCAATCGAAGTACAGAATCATAATAGAAATGCCTAGCGAAACATGATAGTCAGCCGCAAGTTCAAAATTTAAGGACCATGACGGAAGTTATAGAAAATAGTGGTCATACTGTAACACCGCATCCACGCCCCAAAAATATTATGAATAATACTATTATTAGTATGAGCGAATATTTAATATTAAAATTAATAATATATATGCATACGCGAGTGCACGTGTGTATTCCTTCCTTGAGAAAAATTCTATAACATGTTCGTCAACATAAAAAATTAAACTTTTTCCTTTTGTATACATGCAACTGAATGCAACTCAAGTTAGCAAATGGGAACAAAGTGTCTGTGGAAGTATATCTTTGCCTGAAATTTCATCATTTAGCTGGCAAATAGGAACAGAGTGGTGGGAAACATAGTTGTAAGATGTTCAATAATCATTCCTCAAATTGCTCTAAGAAGTTAGCAATAATGATCTAAATGCTACTGAACATACAAATTTTTATTTAATTATTTTTCTCACTAAGTTAAGAAAGTAATGAAGTCAGATAAAAATGAAAGGACTCAGTAAAAAAAACATTGTAAGAGGGGAATTCTGTTTAAAGAAGAATAATGTTCAAAGCCTGATCTTGTTCATTCAACACAGGTTTGGCCTGGGAATGCTGATCCTTCATTGTCGCCCACTTAGAACCAAATGTCATTTTCAATAATCTAGCTCTAGTAAAAGTTTGTACATAACTAACTAAACACAAAATAACACCAATCTCTGAATCCCAAAGAACAAGCCATCAAAATAACAATTGCAATTGAAATAACAAAAACAGTTCCAAACTTTAACCATACCATCTTGAGTCATCAATGGATAATCCATGGCGCTAAGAGTAATAAACCAATCCCAACCATTATCCATCTTCAAGAGAATTGAAGCCGCCCTCAAAGCAGCAGCTATATGTGTGGACCCCATATAAGATAAACGATCAGGTTTTCCAACCACATCTACATTCCCAAAAGCCCGGATGGCAGGAATCGAATTCACGGTTGCAGCCAAGTTTCTCCTCTCAATATCCGTTCCCTCTGCCCCGATTTGTAATAAATACCTATTTCTGGGGTGATATACAGCTAACAAAAGCCTAAAAATCCTGTCTCCATCGCCACGGCCGCCTGAAATATAATATGCAAAAGACGGTGGATGGCCAGGGCCGTGGTCTACAGATGTGGTTAAAGGGTTATTCGAGCTAAATGCATAGTATGACGAGCTAAACCCACAAATTGTAGATATAAATATGAGGAATGATACAAAGGCCGCAGAGAAGAGTGCGAAAAGCCATTTCTTCTCAGCTCCCATTGCAGACAGCGATCCTGAAACAGTCTCTGTAGCATGGAATGAAATCAAACAAGCTCAAATGATCAAGATGAGCTCCAACACGAAGAAAAATTCCGTCGAGAATTCTCGAGTACAAGAATCAATTTCGAGAATAATTGTTCAATCCCTCAGGATCTAATCTAAGATTCCTGTTGAAAGAACGGTGAGATAATGGGGAAAAAAATTCAAAACTTTGAGTATATCTATCTGATAGGGGAATTTCCGGGAATTACTGAGCGAATTGATAGGTTTTTGGAGAAGAAATTGGTTTTAGGGTTTCGAGGGGAAGAATTTCTAGTTGGTGGTTACAGAGAAGTGAAGAAATGTGAACTCAAACTCAAAAGGGTAATGAATCTTGAAATTCAATTCTATAATTTTTTATTTTTTTATTATAGGAAATAAGTAGCAATGATAAGGATGCAATTTCACGAGTGTGGACGAAAGAGGTTGAAAATCACGCGAGAAGATTAAAGATCTGTTGGGTTAGTGGGGAAAAAGTGTACGTTTAGGATTGAAGTCGTGAGTTTCCCGTAATGCAAAAGAGCATGAGATTTACAATGCAGGAAATTTAAGGGCAGGAGTCCTTTACATTAATTAAGCGTCATTAATCGTTGAAAATTCTAGTAATTTATTATACTACTCCATCCGGTCCGGTCCCTGCAAGAGGGAGTGCTACTAGTTACTTAGTACACCTCGTCTCTCCCTCAAATTAGACCGGCCCATCCATTTTTAAAATAAACTCTTTTTACTTTATTCTATTCGATGTAAAAAAATGAAAGCCTACTTAGATTTATACATAAAAATTAAGAATATTAAAAATAAAATAAATTTTTAAACAAAATGTTCTTCATATCGCATTTGGATTGGATGACTTTGACAATTGGTGCTGTAGCAGCTAAAGGGAGATTTTTGCTTATGGATTGTTGCGAATTGGCATTGTGGGCCTATATTATTTAGTTACAATTTTCAATTGCTATTGCTCGTTCTTAGACGGATGGATAAACTGACGATATGAGATTTATTGCTATATTGTGCTATTGGTGTAGTTACTCTACTTGTGGATATGTTTTTACCGTTGCTATTATGTTGGCTGTTAGTACTCTTGGATATACTGGTTAATACCTCTCGTTTCAATTGCAATTGCACCATCTTTTGTTTTCTTTGTCATATGTATTGTCCCAAGGATAGATACTTATTTTTGTATATATATCATCACAACGTTCTTCTTATTCTTCAGGTTGGTTTTGATATATTAGTCTTTTGAGTGTCTTAAATTGCTTTAAATTAGTCAAATATGTAATTATAACTTGACGTATATAGCCTATGATATTTTGTCCAATAATCTTAAATACTTCAGATTATTCGAGTTCATGGAATAGATCTAGTGGCTTTCAACTTGAACCCTACATTTATATTTTATACTGAAATAAAATAGAACGTGGAACTTAAAAAGAATAAGATGATAGATGTGTGCCTAATGAACATAATATAATTTTATTTTTCCTTTTTTATAACACTAAAAAAGATTCTACCTACCTTCCAAAAAAAAGAAAAAGATACTCCGACTACCTACTAGTTATGGTAAAAAAAATTGTACTAACTACACCACTAATTTGATTTAGAGATTATTGACAGAATATTTACATATCTTTGGTTCCGTATATTTTTATATTTTTCTGATTGTTGTAATCTTGGATATTGTATAATTCAATAATTGTTCACCTTTAATGTATCCCCTAATATGTAGCTAGATTAGGGTTGTTGTGTACCAGTATATATTGTACTTTTCTCACAAATCAATACAGAAAACATTGATTGTTTCCCGACGGGAAACTTTCATGTTATCAAAACCTCTGTCTAATCTCTCACAAATGAGTAAAGACAAGCAAGATACTCATAACGTTGTCGAAGATGAAACACACGTCGACAAAACCTATATGAAACGAATAGAGAAGGATGCATAGTATGTAGCACCTTCTGATGGTTCCGGACTGATCATCACTACAGTCCAATTAAAGGAAAACAACAAAGATAATAAATATGATGAATGGGCCAAAGCTATGCGTTTACCTTTGCACTTAAAGAAGAAGCTGGGATTATCGACAGATTAATCCCGATATCAGAAAATGATCCAGAGAAGGAAGAGGAATAGTGGGGGATAAATACTCTCGCTAATTCCTAGATTCTGAAAACCATCGAACCTTCTCTACTATCTTTGTGAATTATTCAGACAAAGTCGATGAACTATGGGCAGATTTAAGGGAACATTTATTGGTTGGAAACAGACCAAAAAAATACGAATTAAGAGCTCTCTTGGCAAGTTGCAAGCAAGGGGGAGATTCTATAAAAGCGTACTATTCGCATTTGAAGAAAATATGGGATGAAATAGATAATCATACTCAATTACCTCCCACCATTGATGCTGAAGTTTTGTCAATCATTACAAAAGAAAGGGATGGAGAGAAGGTTTTTCAATCCCTAATAAGATCGAATGGTAAAATTTATGGCACCATAAGATCGAGTATCATTCGGTAAGAACCTGTTCCAAAAGTTAAGACTATTCTTGCCAGAATTTATAAGGAAGGACAACATAAAATTATTGCTCGATCAGAACGCAACAGTTTTGGTGTCGCCTTTACTGCCGGAAAAGCTCTGCAACAAAAGCAATATCCATCCTCACAATTGACATGCTCTCACTGTCTCAAAGCTAGCAATGAGATTGGAAATTGTTACCAACTTGTGGGATTTCCAGAATAGTAGCTGAAACAAGGAACTTCCTGTGAAAATTATTTCCCAGCTACATCCCACGGTGGAGCTTGTAGTGCTGGTCGCAGAAGTGCATAAAACTCTAGCAGACATGGCAAGGGTCGAGGGCGGCTTCAACCTGGTCGCTCAGGACCTACGCAGCAACAAGCCGGCAGAGGTTGGGCACACACACTAATAGGATCAATAGTGGAACTTCTTTCAACAATGGCAGCGGCAATGGGTCATTCCAAAATAGCAGCAATGGTGAAAATTCTAGAATTCCTCCAAATTTTCCAGGACTTTCAAAAGCAATGGACGACGTTAATGCAATTGCTCGATAATCTAAATTTTGTCCATTTTGATAAATTATCTGGTATGAGAGATTTGTGGATTTTAGACTCGAGTTGCTTAAATCATATGATTGATAGGAAAGATTTTCTACGCAATTTACGTTCTATTTCTCCGTCCACTATTGGCCTTCCCAACGGGGCCGAGATAGTTGCTTTACATGAAGGGCTACGCATTTGAGTCCAAAACTTACCATTCATAATGTGCTATTTATACTAGAACTTAAGTGCAATTTAATTTCTTTGGCTCAATTGACTCGAGAAAATTATTGTTTTATCACTTTATCTAATGAATTGTGTTATACAGGACCATACCTTGATGAGGCCGATTTGAGTAGGTGGGCAGCGGAATGGGTTATTTTTCTACAAGCCTCTGCAGTTATCCTGCCTTTACGCACTTTCTATTTCTAGTCCTATTTCTAATTCGAATAAGTTGTGGCATATCCGTTTGGGGACACCCCTCAGATTTAGTGGTAAATAAGTTCTTGGCTCAAAATTCGATGACTGTGTCTAAGGACTTTAATGATATACCGTGCAACATTTGTTTACAGGCAAAAAAAAACACGTGATCCTTTTCCTCTAAGAAAAAGTAATGCATGTGGAAATTTTTGAATTGGTTCATCTTGATCTATAGGGTCCGTATAAAACTGTGTAATCCATTGGTGCATGTTATTTCCTCACTATACTTGCTGATTACTCTAGAGCTACATAGATGTACTTAATTTTTGAAAAAAGCGAAGTTTTCTCCGTGTTTAGAGAAATTTTCCCATGGTTAGGACAAATTTAATAAACAAGTTAAAAGAATATGCGATAATGGGACTGAATTCGCCTGCTTAAAATCACATTTTTTGGAAAATGGGATTATTCACCAAATGACTATTGTTGGAACCCCCCAAGAAAATGGACACCGCCACATCCTCAAGGCAGCAAGGGCATTACGTTTCCAGGGAAACTTGCCTAAAAAGTTTTGGGGGAATGTATCTTAATGGCAATTATCTTATCAATCGTACCCCTCTTCCTTGTTGAAAGGTAGAACATCCTATGAATTATTACATGGTAAATTGCCATCTTACTCTCACATTCGAAGTTTTGGGTGTCTTATCTATGTTCATGATCATGACTTGCCTAAGGATAAGCTTCGAGCTCGGAGTCGTGCTTGCGTTTTTCTTAGATATCCTTTTAACAAGAAAGGATGGCGGTTCTATGACATAGAAAATAATAAGTTTCTCTTCTCAAGGGATGTAGTGTTTGATGAATCATAGTTTCCATATGTTTCCACGAGACATGAAGCTCTAGATCACTCCTTTGATTTTTCTAAATTGTATAACTTTGGTGAAAATTACTTCATGTCTCACGATCCACCAACGATTGGGCCAAGTGCCTCGTCAAGCTCTTCTTTGGACAGCCCAACTGATGATTCCCAAATAGCACCAGTAAATCAGTAGCTGGGCCCATCCTCACATGCAGGGACGGACCTACGCCCAGGCTAGGGTGGGCTGGAACCACCCGGGATTTTTTTTTTTTAAAAAATTTTATATTTTTTGCATTTAAGCCCCCTCAAAATTTTTTTTTTCAGTTTAGCCACCTCAATTTTTTTTTTCATTTTATAGACGAAATTCTGGCAAAATTTTTTTTCCTCCAGCCCCCCCAATCATATTGTTCTGGTTCCGTTCCTGCTCACATGGCCCAGCCACTCCCATGCCCTCCAAACCACCAATCTCGCACCAGGCCCAAACAGAAGACCATGCCACAACCTAGCAACAGAGCCCACTTTCCTCCGTTTTAGATGTCAATGTCGATTCTGCCTAGGGACTGTTCAGCCCGAAACAAGGAAAAGCACTAGAATAAAAAGTGTTCCAGCTAAGTTAAGGGATTATGATTGTAATACTGCATGGGCTCCTAAAATAACCCATTGTTCCATTGCTCCCTTTGCTTCTTCGGATTTCTCATTTACGTCCCTCTATCCAATAATACACCTTTGTTCATTACAACAAATTTTCTCCTTTACATCGATATTTTCTAGCATTTGTAGCTATAGAAATTGAGCCTACTCGATACTCTGAAGCTGTCACTAATCCTAACTAGAGAGATACTATGAGACAAGAAATTGTCGCTTTGAAGAATAATAAGATGTGGACTCTTACCTCTTTCCCTCCTTGGAAACAGGCTCGCGACTGTAAATAGGTTTATCAGATCAAACATAAAGCAGATGGATCTAGCAAATGTTACAAAGCTCGTTTGCTGATTCTCGGCAATACCCAGACTGCGGCCTTTTATAGAAAACTTTGCTCATGTTGCAAAAATGGCCACTGTTCGCACCTTGCTCTCTGTTGCTTCCGCGCGAAAATAACCCGTTTATCAAATGGATGTGCATAATGCTTCCCCTATGGTGACTTGATGGAGGAAGTATATATGAGACCTTTCCCTAGATTTCACACTTCACTTCCTGGCCAAGTTTGTCGCCTCAAAAAATCCATGTATGGTGTTCGCTAGGAGCTTCGATATTACTTCTTCAAACAGTCTACCGCCCTGCGTAAGTATGGTTTCACTCAATCTTATGCTAACTATTCATTATTTATCTATTTTCAGCATAATGTCTTTCTGTGCGTACTTGTTTATGTGGATGGTTTGCTAGTCACTGGAAATTCCTTGGATTCCATTACCAAGTTTAATGAATATCTTAGCTCCTGCTTCCATATGAAAGATTTAGGCCCGCTCAAGTATTTCTTAGGCATTAAAGTAGCCCTCAATCCCTCCGGCCTATATTTCTAGAAATGAAAATACACATTGGAGATCATTTATGAGACCGAATTAATGGGAGCTAAACCAGCATCTACTTCTTTGGAACCAAATTATCAGTTCGCCAAAGCTTCTAGCCCTTTCTTTGTCGTGCCAGTTTGCTATCGCCAGTTAATTAGAAAGTTGATTTATCTCACTCTCACTTGTCTTGAGCTCGCATATGTGGTCTATATTATTGTCCAATTTATGCAGAAGCCACGAACGACACATTGGGACGATGTACTCGTGTTGTACGATATCTTAAGAGTTGTCCTGGTTGAGGTATTTTACTTTGTTCCGGTTCTCCTCTCTTGTTGACCGCGTATTGTGACTCAGATTGGACATCCTGTCCAATTACTCGGTGTTCTATTACCGGGTACTTTGTTTCTTTGGGAGGCTCTCTGATATCTTGGAAAACAAAGAAGCAGCATACGGTCTCTTGTTCTTCTGCTGAAGTTGAGTATCGTTCTATGGCTATGACTTTGTGAGAATTAAATGTCTAACTTGCTTACTCCATGACCTTTATATTAAAGTCACTAGCCTGATCCGCTTACATTGTGATAATCAAGTTTCACTACACATTGCCGCCAATCCTATTTTCCACAAATGCACCAAACACATTGAGATTGATTGCCATTTCGTTAGGGATGCTTTTCAGAATGGTTTTCTCTCTCCGAGTTATCTCTGAAGCCTGCCGATCTTCTCACTAAGGGCTTCATCCCACTCAGTTTTACTCTTTAGCTCGCAAGTTGGGCATTTGAGATCTCCATGCTCCAACTTGAGGAGGAGTATTGACAAAAAATTGGATATTTCCATATCTTTGGTTTCATATATTTCCATATCTTCTTGATTGTTTTAATCTCGGATATTGTATAATTTGATAATTATACAACTTTAATACATTTCCTAATATATAGCTAGATTAATGACTCGATTAGGACTATTGTGTATCAATTTATATTATTTTCTCATAAATTAATACAGAAAACATTGATTGTTTTCTCTATTAAACACTTTATGAAATCAAAGGATTTAGTCCATACACTACTTAAAAGATAATCTAATTTAAAATCAATAAAGTGAACATATTCATTTTCTTTCAACTTTAGTTCACGTGTATGTCTTATGGGAATATTCTTAGTTCTTAAGATTGTTTATAAAACTGAATTAATATTATACTTAGACATTTGTAAATTAATATTTTGATGGAGATGGCGTGTAACTCGAGATTCATATTCTATACATAATGACGGACAAACACACAAATTAATAATAAATACTTTAGAATTATATGTCACAATTTTCTTTGGGAATAAAGTCACAGGTTCCTTCAAAGGGAAAAAAAGGGTCACAGGTTCATTTAGACAAATAGAGTACCTATTTACTTTTATTAGAGGAAGTATATTTATTTACTTTAAAATTGTTTGGTAGGTGAAACAATCTACCCAGTAAACACTTTGCACGACTCTAAAATTGTGGGCGTTATGAAAGTAGAGTTTAGGATATGATATAATGAAGTATAGTGTTTCAACACTTAGTGGTATTTTGAAGATACTTAAGGAATAAGAGTAAAATTTTATTATATTGAGTTTTTATTAGTGGAGTGTATAAGTGTCTTTAAGTGGGAATTTTTTTTTTTAGAATATCTAGTGTGTATATTTTAGAAATTTAAGTACTAGACATTCCCATATAAGGTTTAAAAAAATAAAAAACTTAGTCATTAAGAAAATTTGTCCCACCTCTTGTATCCACCCGTCACCACCTGGTTTCTTTTCATTTCCTTCTTTTGAGCACAACCGCCATTCCTTCCATCTATATATTATATATATATGCCATGCAATATATATAATCTAACAAACCATCCAAATCTACAAACCATGCAAATCTTTTTTTCTTTGACTTTGTTTCGTAGCCAAATTGAGGTTAGTTTTCTTTTTCATGTTTTTTTCTTTTCTTTCTTTTCTTTAGTTAGTTAAGTTATATATATACTTTAAGTTTGTGATTTTTTCTTTAGGATTTAAATATTTTAAATGGATTTTAGTATATAGTTAATTGTGATTTCTTAAAAGAGTATATTTATAAGAGTATAGGATTTTCAATCTCTTAAAGAACTACTATATATACATATATATATCCATCCTAGATTCACTTTGTAGGATCTCTATATTATTTAGGGAATAAGATTATATGTCAAGGGCTAAATGAAATATTAAGTATTTTTATTACTATATTTGTACGATCATAGCGCCAGATCTGCATCCAAGTGAGTCCATAAATCCCGTTCTATTATGTTGTTTCAAATCTTACGGTCTATATAAATATGTTTTTGAAACTTATCTTAAAATACTTACTGTTTTTAGAACGGTATAGTTTGATACGTTTTTCTTAATTGGAGATGTTCTCCACAGTATGTTACATGTGCATTAGAAATGCATAGGGACAGTGCTCCACATAGGTGTTTTCTTTTTAGAACGGATTATTTTTGTGGTGAAAAAGAATTAGTCTGTACACGATTTTCTGAAAATGTCTATGAGTTGGAAAAATGCTTTATGATTTGGAATGCATGAATGTAAACCTGGCATATTTGTAAATCTGCATAAGCATATGTTGACCGGTAGATTCTTGGAAAGTTACATGATTTGGCATACATGAATATAGACCTGGCGTATTTGTAAATCTGCACAAGCATGTGTTGACTGGCAGATAGGGTTTTTGCTATTAACTTAAATCTGTTTTGACGGCCGAGCAAGTGGCCTTTCGGTTTATAAATACATATGAAAACCCCATTCCGACCAGGGCTAAAGTTTTGGTTATGATCATGTGTTCGGAAGCATCAAAGGATTGCATTATACGTGGCTAGTCCCCCGCACTAGGGCATTTTTCGATAACGTGGACAGTTTTGTTGACTTTGAGGGTAGATCCACTTGAAGAGGGGCGCAGTACCTAGAGGGTTTGGCCCAATTGGTATTTAAGTGGACATCGCATCATGCACTATGGTGGGTCGGCCGCCTTGTGAAGAGCCAGGAGGGTCTTGAAACTAAGGTTGGTCTCAGGGCAGACCTGGTAGGTGCCTCAGGAATCTGTAACCTGGTTTGGCCAGTGATATAGAGAGTGTGGATGTTATGGAAATCGAGCGCTCGTATGGTGTTTGGCTAGTATTGACTACGGGATGCCGAAAATTAGTTCCGATGACCTCGGTATGTTATGGGATCCGCACTTTGTCCGTGGAGCCCGACTACTGCATTACATGTTCTGTTGAATTCGGGTATAGAAGTTGTGCTGATATGTCTTGATTCGCTCAAACTTCCCAGCTGCGCTCGAACCCCTCATGTAAGTTCATGCATCAGTGTTGTTAAAGCAACAAATGTTTTCTTATAACATTGCATGAACTGTTTGTGAAACTGCATCATCATTGTTTTAAAGAAATCACTAAAGCGCACACATACGTGGACTCACTGAGCATTTCCGTGCTCACGTTTTTCTATATCATGTTTTTCCCAGATTGACTCGGATAAACAAAGACGCAGTAAGCCGCTGAAGTAGTATGCTTGGAGTTGTGAGATTGGGTCGTTCCCGGAAAGGACATGGGATTATGTTTTTTTTATGCTCAAGCCGTTTGTAAATTATTTCTATCTTTGTATTAGAATGATCACAAGATAAGAAGTTTTCTTGAACCCTATATTTTGAGCGTTCTATTAGTATTCAGTTTACTTAGTTTTAGTGTGTATATACTTCTAAGTGTTGCCCCGGGGGTTGTGCTCTTTTTTTAAGACTTATAGTTTAGTACTGAGAGGTACGCAAATACCCTACTCAGTCGTAGTTGACATAGTGGTAGGGTTGGGGGTAGCTCAGTTAGTATCAGAGCTCTAGGTTCAATTTGTGGCTAGAATTTGTAGATCCTAGACGAGTACTAGAAGCTAGGAGCATAGTTTTATTTTACTCGAAGACTTCTAAGTTCTCTTTTCTCCTTCGTTTTGCTCATCGTGTTATTAGTTTTGTGCTCCCTTGTATACGATATCATATCTTTTGCCATAACAACAATGAGAGGACATATAGATACATTAAGCTTTGAATTGACAATGGTTCAGGTGAGAGAATACCGGGATTATTTTAGTCATCAACAGATATTATTTTTTAGACTTGTAGTTCGATCAAGGGATGTGATGCCCCCAACCCTGCCACTAGGTCAACTGCGGCTGAGTAGGGCATCTGCGTGCCTCTCGGCACTACATTATACGTTCCACACTAAAACAAAACCCTAGAATAATACTGACAGGTATACACAAAGTACGCAGAATACTTAAGTAAATTAAATACTACCGGTGTGCTCAAACACAGGATAAAAGAAAACTTCTCATTTCCGTTTCATAATAAACACAAAAGTAATCTTACATCAACCACTTACATAAACATAAGAACAAACTCTACAGACGATTCGAGTCTAAAAAGATAAAACATAAATCTATGCCCTTCCGGGGAGATTTCATCCAAAAACTCCTGGCCTAAAACTTCAGTGGCTCGCGGAACCCCTGACCGTTCCAAGCTAATCTGAGAAGAAAAATGATATGGAAAAACGCGCGAACGCTCAGTGAGTCCACGTGTGTGTGCGGTAGTGTTTTCTTTAAAACCATGATGATGCCGTTTTACAAAACAATTCATGCAATGTTATAAGAAAAATATTTCTTTTACTATTTTAACAAAACTGATGCTTGAACCTACATGAGAGTTTCGAGCGCAGCTGGGAAGTCTGAGCGAATCAAGACACATCAGCGCAGCTTCTATGCCCCAATTTTTAAAAGAACATGTAATGCAACAGTGGGGCTCCACAGACAAAGTTCGGATCCCCGAAACGAGGCCGTCGGAACTAAGTTCCGGCATCTCGTAGTCAAATACGAACCAAACAACATACGAGCGCTCGATTACAAACAACCGCACTCCCATAACACTGGTCAAAACAGGCTACAGACTCCTGGGGCACCTACCAGGTTTGCCCTGGAACCAACCTCGGTGTCGAGCCCCTCCTGACTCTCCACTAGGCGGTCGAACCCCACCGTACAGCATGATACGGTGTCCACGTAGATCGATTGGGCCACACCCTCCACGGTCTATGCCCCTCTTAAAGTGGATCCACCCTCAGAGTCAAAAACCCGTCCACGTCATCGGAAGAGGCCCTAGTACAGGGGACTAGCCACGTACAGTGCAATCCACTAACGCGTCCGTTCACTTGATCAACAATAAACTTTAATCTTTGTCGGAATGAGGTTTTCGTATGTATTTACAAATCAAAGGGGTCATTTGCCCGGCCATAATAACAAATTCAAGTCATAAACATTTCAGAACACAAAAGAAAATCCTCATCCGCCAGTCATCACATGCTTATGCCATTTCAAAATTATGCCAATGCCAGATCTTCATTCATGCATATCAAAATACGTAACTTTTCAAGCTAGAACAATTTTTAATATATAAATATTTCCGAAAAAAAAACCTGCGTATAACCAACTTCTTATGCACCACCATAATAATCTGCTTTAAAAGAAACACCTATTTGGAGCACCGCTCCTATGCATTTTTCTACGAAACACGTAACACATTAGGGAGAACATCTCCAAAAACACGCTGAGAAATATCGTTCCAAAAATAGCAAAATTTTGTAAATGTCAAAAAAAACATATTTATATGTCTTGTATTATTTGAAATAAAATGGAGTTGGTGGACTCACCTAGATGTAGATCTGGTGCTAAGATCCTACAAAATAATAATGCGAAAATACTTAATACCTGGGTATCGATTAAATAATCCTATTCCCTAAATAATATCGAAATCTTATAAAATGGACTTTGGGATGTATATAAATATACCTATATAATAATACGTATACTTATATAATTCTTTAAAAAGATCGAAAAAAAATCCTATACTCTAAAAAAATATACTCTCCCAAGAAACCATAATTAACTATATACTAAAAATCCGTTTAAAATATTGAAATCTTAAAATAAATAACTAGCTTCAAAATATATAATCTAACTAGAAATAGATCTCACTATATATTAAAGAAAACAAATAAACATATACTATATATATACATATATATATAACCTAACTAACTAAAACAAAAGAAAATAAAACATGCAACTTACTTGAGAAACATGCAAACATGCAAATAAAAGCTCACTTGAGAAACATGCAAACATGCAACCATGCAAATAAAAACTTACTTGAGGCTAGAACTTGGCTGCCTTTTTTTTTTTATTCAAGGAAGGAAATAATAGGTTTATATATATATATGCTCAAGATTGAGGAAATTGCTTAAAGAAAGAAAATGGCTTGAAATGGCTTGCATGCCTATACATATATAGAGAAGGAAATGATGGCTCATGGCTGAAAATAATTTGGATGATGGCAGGTGGAAGGCTAGGTGGCGGCCTTCTTTAATTGTGAAATTTTGTTTTGTTTTGTTTTGTTTTTTTTTTTTTAATTCCTCTATGAAAATGCCAAGTATTTTAAATTTCTAAAATAAATATACTAGGTATTAAAACTAAAAATCCACTTAAAGGCATTTATAAACCTTAATAATAAAACCTCAATAAGATAAAAAATTTTTATTACTATTCCTAAATATCCCCAAAATACTACTAAGTGCCAAAAACACTATATCCCACCATATATATCAAAACTCTATTTTCATCACGTTCTTATTTTTAAGGTCATGCTAGGTGCTTACGGGGTAGGGCGTTACATTCTACCTTCCTTAAAAAAAAATTTCGTCCTCGAAATTGAGTAGTTACGTACCTATAAGCTCTGGATACTTTTTCTTCAAGTACTCCTCAGTTTCCCAGGCTGCCTCTTCGCTCCCATGATGTTTCCATATCACTTTACACATTTGAATCTGTCTCCTGCGTAACTCTTTTACGCTTCGTTCTATAATCTCAGTTGGTTTTTCTTCATATGACAGATCAGCTTGTAATTCCAATTGGTTATCTTTGAGAACATGATCAGGTGCAGGGTGATACTTCTTTAATTGTGATACATGGAACACGTCATGTATACCTATCAGTTCATTTGGTAAGGCGAGTCGGTATGCTACTTTACCAATCCTGTCAATAATTTCAAATGGTCCGATATGTCGGGGGCTTAACTTTCCTCTCCTCGGATATCGCAGCTTCCCGCGATGTGATGTAAGTTTTAAGAAAACTCGATCTCCTACATTAAACTCCAGATCCCTTCTTCGATTGTCGGCATAGCTCTTCTGTCTACTTTAGCTGTTTGAAGCCGGTCTTGAATTATCTTAACTTGTTTTTGCATCTCTTCCAATTCTGGCATCAAGTTTCTTTGTCTCCAATGGGATCGAACTCCGACTTTATCCCAGTACAAAGGTGTTCTGCATCTCCTACCATATAATGCTTCAAATGGTGCCATTCCTATCGAAGAGTGGTAGCTATTATTATAAGCAAACTCAGCACAAGCAAGATTGTCAACCCACTTATTTCCAAAGTCTAAGGCGCAAGCCCTTAACATGTCCTCTAGAGTTTGAATTGTTCTTTCAGACTGTCCATCGGTTTGGGGATGTGTTGTGGTGCTATAACTTAGATTGGTTTCCATAGCTGCCTGGAACTTAGGCCAAAACCTTGAGGTAAACCTTGGGTCTCTATCGGATACAATATCAACGGGTACTCCATGAAGTCGAAAAATCTCATCTGCATAAATCTGTGCCAATTTGTCCAAAGGGTATGACATATTAATGGCAATAAAATGAGCCACTTTTGTTAAACGATCAACGATTACTCAGATAGCATCCTTATAACCCTTGGTCCGGGGCAATCCTGTGACAAAGTCCATTGTCACATGATCCTATTTCCATTCGGGAACAGGTAACGGTTGTAGTAATCCCGCTGACTTTTGATGTTCCGCCTTAACCCTTTGACATGTAAGACAGGCCGCTACATACTCCGCAATTTCTCTCTTCATTCCGTTCCACCAAAACTTTTGCCTTAAGTCTTTATACATCTTATTCTTTCCAGGATGCATCGAATACTTACTTCTGTGGGCTTCCTCTAGAATCTTGCGCTTAAGTTCAGTATCATTGGGTACACATAACCGATTCCGAAAGTACAGGCTCCCATCAGCTTCTAATGTTCGAAAATCTTCCAATCCCTTAGCTTCCACACGGTTCTTGAACTCTTGGAACTCCTTATTACTCTTTTGGGCACTTCTAATATCCTCTTGTAGGGTGGATGTTAAGCTAAGACTTGATATCTTTGCTTTTCTACTCAATGCATCCGCCACCACATTCGCCTTTCCTGGATGATCGTTAATCGGATATCGATATTCTTTCAGCAGTTCCATCCATCGACGTTGTCTCATGTTCAAGTCTTTTTGAGAAAACAAATACTTTAAACTCTTATGATCAGTAAATATCTCATACTTAGCCCTATACAAGTAGTGTCGCCACTTCTTAAGTGCAAACACGATGGCTGCTAATTCCAAATCGTGTGTCAGGTAATTCCGTTCATGATCCTTCAACTTTCTTGAAATATATGCTACAACTTTCCTGTCTTGCATCAACACAGCTCCTAGTCCTTCTCCTGAAGCATCTGTGTATAATGAAAACTCCTTGTTCGGATCGGGTAATGTTAACACTGGTGCCGACGTTAATCGGTTCTTCAATTCTTGAAAACTCCTCTCACACTTTTCCGTCCACTCAAACTTGGTTGCTTTTCTGGTTAATTGGGTTAGAGGTCCAGCAATCCTTGAAAAGTCTTTTATAAATCTCCAATAGTATCCCGCCATACCCAAGAAACTACATACTTCAGTTGGTGTTTTGGGTTGTGTCCAATAAGTCACTGCTTCTACTTTCGCTGGATCTACCGAGATTCCTTCCTGGGTGATAACGTGTCCTAGGAAAGTAACTTGACTCATCCAGAACTCACATTTGCTAAACTTAGCATATAACTTATGCTCCCGTAGGGTTTGCAACACTTTTCGAAGATGTTGTTCATGAACTTCAGGGTTGGGTGAATAAATAAGAATATCATCAATAAAAATCACTACAAACTTATCCAAGTAAGGATTAAAGACTTTGTGCATCATGTCCATAAATGTTGCAGGTGCATTAGTTAATCCAAACGGCATAACCACAAACTCGTAATGTCCATATCGTATGTTGAATGCCGTCATTGGAATATTCTTTTCTCTTATCCTGACTTGATAATACCCCTGTCTCAAGTCCAATTTGGAAAAACATCCCGCTCCTCGGAGTTGGTCAAATAACTCATCAATGAGGGGTAGTGGGTATTTGTTCTTAACTGTCACATTATTCAATCCTCTATAATCTATACACATCCTCAGGGTTCCATCCTTTTTCTTCACAAACAAAACTGGCGCACCCCAAGGAGATGTACTTGGACGAATATATCCTTGCTGCAACAGTTCTTGTAGTTGCCTTTTCAACTCTTTTAGTTCCTCCTGTGCCATTCGGTATGGAGTTCGAGATATTGGTTTAGCATCAGGTACCAATTCTATGCCAAACTCTACTTCTCGATCTGGGGGTAGGGTCGTCAACTCCTCAGGAAAGACATCCACAAACTCCCTCACTACAGGTACTGTGTCTAATTTTACCTCCTCTTTAGGTTTGTTAAGTAAATATGCTAAGTACCCTTGACATCCTTTCCATAGCAACTTCCTGGCTTTCATGCCAGACAAAAAGGGATTCTCCCGTTTTGTTCGCTTCCCTAGGAACACCAAGATTGGCATACTTGGTTGGCTAAACTTAACCAACTTCTGTCGACAATCTATTGGGCATAATGTATAGACAACCAGTCTATCCCAAGTATCACGTCATATCCCTCCAATGGTAAGGCAATTAAATCTCCGGATAAAACCACATTCTCGACACATATGTCACAATCAGGGTACTTTACCTCAGTTATCTCATTTACGCCCATAGGAGTGCTAACTATCAACTGATAATGCATGTTAACAGGAGGTATAGGAATATGTTTTATGAAATGAAAACTCACAAAAGAATGCGTAGCTCCAGGGTCAATGAGTACTCTTGCTAGTTGAGAAAAGATTTTTATCATACCTTCAACGACTTCTGCTTCAGTATCTACAGGTAATCCATCCAGCGCATAAACTTTAGCTTTTATTTGTGGCTTATTATTCCTTCCTTCTGTTGTTCCTCTCATGACCGGGGGTCGGCCTGCTTTTCTGGACATCTCCGGGGTTACTTGTTGCATCTCAGGGCATTGGTCCTTGGTATGTCCTGGTTTTCCACACTTGAAACATAATCTTAACTTCCGATAACATATTTCAGCCACATGCCCACTTCGTCCACAGTATGTACATATTCTGTGGGATACTCCAGGGGTTAGGATTGGTCGGCCTTCATTTCCCATCCTTTGTTCACCACGGGATCTCTTGAAATCTCTAGGTTTCCATGGTCCTTGTCCAGGACGTTTAAATGGAGCCGTCGCTAAACCAATGACTGTTTTTCTTTGTATAACCACTTGATCAGCCATCTCTATTTGCGTGGCGGCTTCAACTGCGGCTGTGAATCCCATCGGTGGCAAGGGAGCTAATGCTCGTTACAATTCAACCCTTAATCCTTTCACAAATTGTCGCGTCTTATTTTCATCAGTGTCTATCAACCTTAAGCAATACTTAGCCAACCTATTAAACTTTGCCGTATATTGGGCAACTGTTAGGTTACCCTGTCTCAATTGCTGAAACTCATCCTCACGTTGCTCACGAACCCATCGAGGTATATACTCCTTTTTGAATTCTTCTTGAAAATCGTTCCAGGTCCATAATTGGTTCTTAAGTGTCCGTGCTTCGGAAGCTCTAAGCCACCAATCCTTTGCCATTCCTCGAAGTCTAAAAGCTGCAAACGTTACCCTCAGGGCGTCCTCATACTTAAGGGTATCATAGATATCATTCAACTGCTCAAGGAACAGTTCAACTTTAATTTCTTGCTCAACATCTCCATAGAACTCCGGGGGTCGAAACTTAAGAAATCGTTCTAGTGCTTCATCTGCTCCTGTAACTGGTACTCATTCCTTTCTTCTTGTGGCCATTGAAGTTTCTAATAATTCTGTCATCTTGATCATAAAATTCTCGATTACTTTGTGTGTAGCTTGTTCTGAAAGAGGGGTGGCCTCTCTCGTAAGTTCAGACTGTCTATTTTGAAAATTTTCTGACATAACCTCGTCCGCATGGTTGGGAGATTGTGAACCTGAAATGTTTCTAAAAACCAAAAAGTTCCAATACTAATAAACATCTACGATTATAGATACTTTACGACAGGTAAACATAAATTCATCTCAGGCACAAACATCAAATGCATACATACAAACATATATATATAACTCAAAATAAGGATTTTTGGTGCAAGTAGTGTCAAGATACAATCAGATCATCCTAGTCCTACCTCCCAAAAATATATATGGTCGGGTAGCTATACATATCCAAAACCCGAGGACCTCATACCTATGATCCTAAGCCTACTGCATCAAGTACCATAAAAAATACTACTTGTACCTATCCAAGTAACCAAATATGCACACCTACCTGTACTCTATCCAAACCTACTCCGCCTAAAGACACTGGCTACTAGAACCTCCTGGACGAGACTCCAGATCATCACGTGCTCTATCCACTGAGTCTCTCGTAGTTCCAAGGAACTGGGCGATAAACTGCCTAAGCCAGTCCCGCTCGTTAATCAGCTCCAAAATCTCTCTCTCTCGAGTTGCATGAGCCTCCCGCATCTGGGCTAGCTCCTCCTCTAACATGGCAGCCCTCGCCGTCTCCTGTCGCCGTGCCTGGCGTGCCGCATAGAATAAGGCGTCCATTCGGGAGATCTCCTCTCTCAACGCTATCACCTGCTGGCTAGCGGCTTCAGCCCTTTGCTCACGCCACAGGCAGTAACCACAAATGTCATACTCCCTGACCCCACCCCGAAGTAGTGATGCTGGAAAAGAAGATACAGACCCCACAAGTGGAATAGGGGTAGGGGATGCTGCTGCTGGCATAGTATTTGCTACAGAGGTACCCATACTCCCAGTGACTGCTGGTGCCCCTTGCTCTGGTTCAGGTGTCATTGTTGAGTCCGACGTGGGCTCGCTAGGGTCTTCTTCTATTGATGTTCCAGGTCCTATTCCCGGTGCCACTACTGGTGCCATCTCTGGTCCTTCTACTGACTCATCATCGGAAAGGTCAATCACTGGAATTGGTTCCCTTTCTGGGATGATCTCCTTAAGGGAATATAAGGATGATGATGATGATGTAGTCCTGCTAGGCTCATCTACGAGGGTGCCCTTCCTGTAAGTCCATCTATGAGAAGGATATGCCATCTAGTACCTACAAAACAAAATCTTAGGGTCAGTACTAACCAATAAATCATATGGTTAACTTTAAAGTTTAAACAGTTAACTCTTATAGCTTATCTAAAATCCAACGTTTCAAACCTAGTATCAAACCTAGAGGCTCTGATACCACCTGTGATGCCCCCAACCCTGCCATTAGGTCAACTGCGGCTGAGTAGGGCATCTGCGTGCCTCTCGGCACTAAATTATACGTTCCACACTAAAACAAAACCCTAGAATAATACTGACAGGTATACAAAAAGTACGCAGAATACTTAAGTAAATTAAATACTACCGGTGTGCTCAAACACAGGATAAAAGAAAACTTCTCATTTCCGTTTCACAATAAACACAAAAGTAATCTTACATCAACCACTTACATAAACATAAAAAGAAACTCTACAGACGATTCGAGTCTAAAAAAATAAAACATAAATCTATGCCCTTCCGGGGAGATTTGATCCAAAAACTCCTGGCCTAAAACTTCAGTGGCTCGCGAAATCCCTGACCGTTCCAAGCTAATCTGAGAAGAAAACATGATATGGAAAAACATGAGCGCGAACGCTCAGTGAGTCCACGTGTGTGAGTGCGATAGTGTTTTCTTTAAAACCATGATGATGCCGTTTTACAAAACAATTCATGCAATGTTATAAGAAAAATATTTCTTTTACTATTTTAACAAAACTGATGCTTGAACCTACATGAGAGTTTCGAGCGCAGCTGGGAAGTCTGAGCGAATCAAGACACATCAGCGCAGCTTCTATGCCCCAATTTTTAAAAGAACATGTAATGCAACAGTGGGGCTCCACAGACAAAGTCCGGATCCCCGAAACGAGGCCGTCGGAACTAAGTTCCGGCATCTCGTAGTCAAATACGAACCAAACAACATACGAGCGCTCGATTACAAACAACCGCACTCCCATAACACTGGTCAAAACAGGCTACAGACTCCTGGGGCACCTACCAGGTTTGCCCTGGAACCAACCTCGGTGTCGAGCCCCTGCTGACTCTCTACTAGGCGGTCGAACCCCACCGTACAGCATGATACGGTGTCCACGTAGACTGATTGGGTCACACCCTCTGCGGTCTATGCCCCTCTTAAATTGGATCCACCCTCAGAGTCAAAAACCCTGTCCACGTCATCAGAAGAGGCCCTAGTACGGGGGACTAGCCACGTACAGTGCAATCCGCTAACGCGTCCGTTCACTTGATCAACAATACACTTTAATCTTTGTCGGAATGAGGTTTTCGTATGTATTTACAAATCAAAGGGGTCATTTGCCCGGCCATAATAACAAATTCAAGTCATAAACATTTCAGAACACAAAAGAAAATCCTCATTCGCCAGTCATCACATGCTTATGCAATTTCAAAATTATGCCAATGCCAGATCTTCATTCATGCATATCAAAATACGTAACTTTTCAAGCTAGAACAATTTTCAATATATAAATATTTCCGAAAAAAGAACCTGCGTATAACCAACTTCTTATGCACCACCATAATAATCTGTTTTAAAAGAAACACCTATTTGGAGCACCGCTCCTATGCATTTTTCCACGAAATACGTAACACATTAGGGAGAACATCTCCAAAAACACGCTGAGAAATATCGTTCCAAAAATAGCAAAATTTTGTAAATGTTAAAAAAAACATATTTATATGTCTTGTATTATTTGAAATAAAATGGAGTTGGTGGACTCACCTGGATGTAGATCTGGTGCTAAGATCCTACAAAATAATAATGCGAAAATACTTAATACCTGGGTATCGATTAAATAATCCTATTCCCTAAATAATATCGAAATCTTATAAAATGGACTTTGGGATGTATATAAATATACCTATATAATAATACGTATACTTATATAATTCTTTAAAAAGATCGAAAAAAAATCCTATACTCTAAAAAAATATACTCTCCCAAGAAACCATAATTAACTATATACTAAAAATCCGTTTAAAATATTGAAATCTTAAAATAAATAACTAACTTCAAAATATATAATCTAACTAGAAATAGATCTCACTATATATTAAAGAAAACAAATAAACATATACTATATATATACATATATATATAACCTAACTAACTAAAACAAAAGAAAATAAAACATGCAACTTACTTGAGAAACATGCAAACATGCAAATAAAAGCTCACTTGAGAAACATGCAAACATGCAACCATGCAAATAAAAACTTACTTGAGGCTAGAACTTGGCTGCCTTTTTTTTTTATTCAAGGAAGGAAATGATAGGTTTATATATATATGCTCAAGATTGAGGAAATTGCTTAAAGAAAGAAAATGGCTTGAAATGGCTTGCATGCCTCTATATATATAGAGAAGGAAATGGCGGCTCATGGCTGAAAATAATTTGGATGATGGCAGGTGGAAGGCTGGGTGGCGGCCTTCCTTAATTGTGAAGTTTTGTTTTTTTTTTTTTTTAATTCCTATATGAAAATGCCAAGTATTTTAAATTTCTAAAATAAATATACTAGGTATTAAAACTAAAAATCCACTTAAAGGAATTTATAAACCTTAATAATAAAACCTCAATAAGATAAAAATTTTTTATTACTATTCCTAAATATCCCCAAAATACTACTAAGTGCCAAAAACACTATATCCCACCATATATATCAAAACTCTATTTTTATCACGTTCTTATTTTTAAGGTCATGCTAGGTGCTTATGGGGTAGGGCGTTACAAGGGATCTCATGGGACATAAAGTATTAGGGGAAAACTCTAATGACTTGCAGTGTATTAACTGCACAAAGAGTGAGTGTGAAATTCTAAATAGATATAAGATTTAATTGATATCGATTTCTGTCATACCTACTTTAGTGACACCAAAGAACTTCATGCACCTTGTAAAGTCAATATTTCCATTGCTATTGTCACAATAGAAGGAGCTTTCTGGTCATTAGTTCTGTATTCGATATATATTGTGTAGGTATCACTCCACACTGCCGATCGGTGAATGTAAAGATGGAGGTGAGCCTATTAGGATGAAGTTAATGATGAGTTTAGCTTGATATGAAAAATAATAAGTGATGACGAGAGTGGGTAGACCAGAAGCTAAGTTTCTTAGGATTTGAAATATTAGTATATCTTGTGAATGAGAGATCGACAATCTAATATAAGAGCGGGGAACGATTGACATAGTTGTTGAGATCTTTCCGTGTTCTCGCTATGAATTTCATCTAGAGTACTTTATTGATGAACTTGGAGTGCGTTATTTTTGTTTGTAAAGAAGAAATATGGGTCCTTAGGATGTGTGTAGACTACAGATGACTAAATAGTGTGATAATTAAAAACAAGTACCCACTCTCATTTATTGATGAACTTTTTGATCAACTTCGAGGAGCAAGATGCTATTCTAAATTAGATTTAAGACAAGAGTACTATTAGGTACGACTAAAAGAAAGAGATATTCCAATGATATTTTTCAACACATGATATAGGCACTGTGAGTCTGTCTTTATGTCATTTGGATCGAGAAATGCACCCACAACATTCACGGAATTGATGCATAGGAATTTCTATCCTTACTTGGATAAGTTTGTGGTGATTTCTATTGATGATGTTCTTGTGTATTAATCTAACCTCAAAGTACATGAACAATATCTTTGAAGAGTGTTGTAAACCCTACAAGAGCATAAGTTGCACATCAAGATTAGTGAATGTAAGTTTTGGATGGCGACAAGTGATTTTCTTAGGGCATGTGATTACTAAGGAAGGAGTATCAATAGACCCAGTAATGGTGGAGCAGTGACCGATTAGACGCAACCCAAAATACTAATAGAGGTACATATCTTCTTAGGTATGAAAGGGTATTATCGGAGATTCATAACACACTTTTTTTAGAATCGTTAGACCTTTAGCACAACTTACAAGGAAAGACATCGAGTTTAAGTGGGTGGAGAAGTGTGAGAGAAATTTCTCAGAAGTAAGGCATCGACTAATTTCAGCACGAATTCCGCACCCAATTCAAGTGAAGAGTTTTCCCTATAAAGGGAAGGCCTAGAGGTAGTTTTGATGCAAGATAGATAGGTTGTTGCTTATATTTCAATTAAATTGAAGGATTATGCATGGAATTATCTGACACATGATTTGAAGCTAGTAACTATAGAGCGACTAGGGAGTGGTGACTTCACTTATATGGGGAAAATGTGAGATCTTTATTGATCATCAAAGTTTATAGTACTCGTTTTCCTGGAAGATTTAAATATATGGCAATGTCGATGGATAGGGCTGCGGAAGAATACCGATACCAAATTAACTACCATATAGGAAAAGTTAATGTGATGGTAGATTTAAGTAGAAAGGAGGCAAAGATATCAAGTTTCACTTTAATATCTACCTTGCAACAAGATATTACAAGCACCCAAAGGAATGGCGTGAGATTCCAAGAGTTTAAGAACTGAGTGGAAGCTAAAAAGTAGAAAGATTTTCAGACATTAGAAACTGATAGGAGCTTATACTTTCATAATCGGTAGTACATTCTTGATGAAATCGAGCTTAAGTGTAAAATACTAAAAGAAGCACACAGAAGTAAGTATTCAATGCACCCTTGAGAGAATAAAATGTATAAAGATTTAAATCAAACTTTTGGTGGAATGGAATGAAGAGAGAGATTACGAAGTATGTGGCATCTTGTCTTATATGTGAAAGGGATAAAGCTGAGCATCAAAAGTCAGCAGGACTACTACAACTACTACCTGTTCCTGAATGAAAATGGGATAATGTAATAGTGGACTTTGTTACGAGTTACCCAGCACCAAGGGGTATAAGGATGCTATCTGGGTGATCGTTGACTGATTAATGATAGTGGCGCATTTTATTACCATTAATATGACATACCCTTTAGACAAGTTAGTGCAAATCTATGTAGAAGAGATTGTACAACTTCATGGGATGCCTGTTGATATTGTATCGGACCGAGATCCAAGGTTTACTTCAAGATTTTGGCCTAAGTTCCAGTCAACTGTGGGGATCAATCTAAGTTATAGTACTACACACATCCCTAGACTGATAGACAGATCAGTTCGAGAGAACAATTCAAACCCTACAGGATATGCTGAGAGCTTGTACCTTAGATTTTGAGAACAAGTGGATTGAAAATCTTGCTTGTGCTGAGTTTGTTTGTAATAATAGCTACACTCTTCAATAGGAATGGCACTATTTGAAGCATTATATGATAGGAAATGTAGAACACTCCTACACTGGGATGAGGTTAGATTTCGATCCTATTAGAGACAAAGAAACTTGATGCTAGAGTTAGAGGAGATGCAGAAACAAGTTAAGATAATTAAGATCGGCTTCGGACAACTAAAAAAATAGACAGAAGAGCTATACCAATAATCGAAGAGGGATCTGGAGTTTAGTGTGGGAGATCAAGTTTTCTTAAAACTTACGCCTCATTGCGAAAAGTTTAGATATTTGAAGGGAGGAAAGTTAAGCCCCCGATATATCGGACCGTTTGAGATTATTGATAGGGTAGGTAAAGTAGCATATCAACTAGTCTTGCCGAGTGAGCTAATAGGTATACATATATGTTTCATGTATCACAATTGAAAAAGTCCCATCCTGCACCTGATCATGTTCTCAACGATGACCAATTGGAGTTACGAGCAGATCTATCATACGAAAAAAAAAAAACCAAATGAGAATATGGAGCGAAGCATAAAAGAGTTACGCGGAAGACAGATTCCAATGTGTAAAGTTGTATGAAAGCAACCTGGGAGACTGAGGAATACCTGAAGAAGAAGTATCTATAATCTATAGGTATATGACTATTAAATTTCGATGAGGAAATTTCTTTTAAGGAGGGTAGAATATAACCGCCTACCCAGTAAACACCTCGCACGACTCTAAAATTGTGGGCGTTATGAAAGTAGAGTTTGGGATGTGATGTAGTGAAGTATAGTGTTTTGATACTTAGTGATATTTTTGAGATACTTAAGGAATAAGAGTAAAATTTTATTATTTTGAGTTTTTTTTATTAGTGGGGCTTCTAAGTGCCTTTAAGTGGGAATTTTTTTTAGAATACCCAGTATGTGTATTTTAGAAATTTAAGTTATTGACATTCCCATATAAGGTTTTAAAGTATAAAATAAAATTAAAAAAAACACTTAGTCATGAAGAAAATTTGTGCCTCCTCTTGTATCCACCTGTCACCACCTGGTTCTTTTCTTTTTCTTCTTTTGGGCATAACCGCCATTTTTCCATCTCTATATGTATATATATATATATGGCATGCAATCTACATATCTATAATCTAACAAACCAGCAAATCTTTTTTTTCTCTGACTTTGTTTAGGCAGTCAAATTGAGGTTAGTTTTCTTTTTCATGTTTTTTTTTCTTTTCTTTAGTTAGTTAAGTTATATATATAGTTTAAGTTTGTGACTTTTTCTTTAGGATTTAAATATTTTAAATGGGTTTCAGTATATAATTAATTGTGGTTTCTTAAGAGAGTATATTTTTTAGGGTATAGGATTTTCGATCTCTTAAGGAACTACTATATGTGTATAAATATATATATATATATATATCCATCCTAGGTTCACTTTGTAGGATTTCTATATTATTTAGGTAATAAGATTATCTGTCTAGGGCTTAATGGAATATTAAGTATTTCTATTACTATATTTGTAGGATCATAGCACCAGATCTGTATCCAAGTGAGTCCACAAACCCCGTTCTATTATGTTATTTCAAATGTTACGGTCTATATAAATATGTTTTTGAAACTTATCAAAAAAATATTACTATTTTCTGAACGGTATAACTTGACATGTTTTTCTTAATTGGAGATGTTCTCCACAATGTGTTACATGTTTATTAGAAATGCATAGGAGCGGCACTCCACATAGGTGTTTTCTTTTTAGAACGGATTATTTTTGTGGTGAAAAAGAATTAGTCTATACATGGGTTTTCTGGAAATATCTATGAGTTGGAAAAATGCTTAATGATTTGGCATGCATGAATGTAGACCTGGCATATTTGTAAATCTTCATAAGCATATGTTGATTGGCGGATTCTTGGAAAGTTACATGATTTGGCATGCATGAATATAGACTTGGAAAATTTGTAAATCTACACAAGCATATGTTGACTGGTGGATAGGAATTTTTGCTATTGACTTGAATCTGTTTCGATGGCCGAGCAAGTGGCCTTTCAGTTTGTAAATACATATAAAAACCCGATTCGACCAAGGTTAAAGTTCTGGTTATGATCATGTATTTGGAAGCGTCAAAGGATTGCACTGTACGTGGCTACCCCCATACTAGGGCCTCTTCCGATGATGTGAACGGTTTTGTTGACTCTGAGGGTGGATCCACTTGAAGAGAGGCATAGTACCTGGAGGGTTTGGCTCAATCGGTATTCACGTAGACATCGCATCATGCTCTACGGTGGGTTGGCTGCCTTGTGGAGAGCCAGGAGGGGCTTGAAACTAGTTGGTCTCAGGGCAGACCTGGTAGGTGCTCCAAGAATCTGTAGTCTGGTTTGGCCAGTGATATGGAGAGTGTGGTTGTTATGGAAATCGAGCACTCGTATAGTGCTGGGCTGGTATTGACTACGAGATGCCAGAACTTATTTCCGATGACCTTGTTATCTTATGGGATTCAGACTTTGTCCGTGGAGTCCGACTGTTACATTACATGTTCTATTGAATTCGGGTGTAGAAGCTGCGTTGATGTGTCATGATTTGCTCAGACTTCCCAGCTGCGCTCGAACCCCTCATGTAGGTTCAAGCATCAGTATTGTTAAAGCAGCAAATATTTTCTTATAACATTGCATTAACTATTTGTGAAACTGCATCATCATTGTTTTAAAGAAATCACTAAAGCATACACATACGTGGACTCACTTAGCATTCGCGCTCACGTTTTTCTATATCATGTTTTTCCCAGATTGACTCAGGACAAACAAAGGCGCAGTAAACCGCTGAAGTAGTATGCCTAGAATTGTGAGATTGGGTCATTCTCGGAAAGGACATATGATTGTGTTTTTTTTTTTTTTATGTTCAAACCGTTTGTAATGTATTTTTATCTTTATATTAGAATGATCAAGATAAGTTTTCTTGAATCCTATATTTTGAGCGTTCTTTTAGTATTCATTTTACTTAGTTTTTCAATGTGCATTGTGTATATATATACTTCTAAGTTTTGCCCCGAGGGTTGTACTCTTGTTTTGGGACTTATAATTTAGTATCGAGAGGCACGCAGATACCCAACTCAGCCGCAGTTGACCTACTGGCAGGCTTGGGGTATCTCAGTAGGGATGAGAGGGAGTAAATCACATTTACTCCCCTCCATTTGATTAGGTGAAAAGTGGAAAGTAAATAGTTTTATTATATGATTTACTATTATATTTATCGTTAAAGTTTGAAATATTATGTATACGAGTAAGAGTTTGAAATATTATGTACGAGTAGGAGTTTGGTTTGATAAATTTGTAATAAACTAATTGTAAGAGGATAAAAATTGACTTTGTAGCATCTTTTACGTCCCAATCCATCCATTTTGGGAAAAGCTAATTTGCTGACGTGGAGGGAAAAAACTTCCCTCCTCATTTATATCCCCTCCATTTTTACGTTGCAATCAAAGAGACATAAATAGACATTTACGTCCTGATTTACATTCCCTCCTACTCCCCTCTCTAATTTCATCCCAACTAAACTAAGACTAAAAGAGGACCTGAAACTAATTTCTCGAAGCTTTAAAATGCGGTGAAGCCACCATGCCCTTTTTTTCTTTCCAGGGCTTTTACCTTTTTGTCCCTGTTTTTCCATAAAGCTCCAAAATGAACCAATAGTTTTGGGAGGCATTTAGGAACTTCATGATGTGCTCTAAGTTAGAACATAACATACCAGAATTAGAGGTGGCAAATGGGCAAATTAGGCAAGTTTTTGGAGAGTATTAAATGGACACATAGTTAATGGGTAAAATTGTTCGCAAGTCTCAAAGTCTAATGGACTAAAATGGTTGGATTTAAATGGGCAATGAATTTAAATGGGTCACCCTTGGGCACCCTAATATTAATTTTATAGGGTGCCCATTGGACATTTAAGATGGGCACCTAATGAACATTAACAAATGAATTTGTGAAAACCTGTCAACCATTTTGTTGATTTTTGTGCGTTTTTCTTTAATTATTATTTTATTTTAACTTTTTAATACTTTTTAAATATGATTTTTATCCTCTTAATATATTTAAAATTTTTAGAAATAACTTTTTATCTGCATATTTCTTTATAAAAATACAAATTAATTTTTTCCTAAATTCACATAATCAGATAAACATTAAAAAATATATATTAAAATACACAAAAGCTCGACACTTTTTCTCTCTTTAAAGTTCACGATAGTTTCTCTCTAAAATCATGCTCGCTTTCTCTCTCTAGAATTCACGACACTATCTCTCTTTAAAATTCACAATCACTTGTTGAGATGACTTTGAAATTGTTTTGGTCTACATCATCATCATCATCATAATCATCATCATCATTATTATTTAATTTATTAACCAGACTTGATGAAAAGAATTTCAAATAAACATCCTCTTCTCTGAAATTTCAATATAACAGTGCCTTGGACAAAAAAGTTTTGACTATAAAAAAAGACAGATTCTTCTTCTGAATGAAGATGGTTTCTTCTTCCAGTTACTGTCAACGAAACTCATGGAGGCATTGTTCTATTGGTTTTTTGAAGCCAAACATAATCCTGCACAGAAGCCTCTTATCCTATCTCGTGGCTTTGAAATTTTCCAGTGGCAGGGGAGGTCATCGGAGATGGTTTCAAAATGGAAACTGATGGGGATGACTTTACATATCTTTATAAGTAGATCAAATGATGCAATATGAAATCCCACATGATACAACTTTTTTGGGACTTGTTCTCCTATAAATTAGTATCATACTAGGCTGGTGGTTATACCAGATTTCGTGTCTGATCGAACTTCAAACTAAAGACGAACCAAGGCCCTATCAACAGTAGAGCACTCAAAGGGCTAGTTTTCGTTCTCTCACCAATTCTATTTATATTAAGAAATCATAAGCTCTTAGGAGCTAGATAGGATGCTTGCTCAAAGAGACAATAAGATAACTCTCAACAATAATAAATAAGGTGCTAAGGCAATCCCCTTATTAGATTAGGTCTGTCCCCTTGTCCTGTAATCCATTAGTCTATTGGTCTCTTCTCAGTAGTCAGTTTGTGCTTTCAAATTTAGCTCCTAGCTTGAAGCTACTTTCTTACTGGATCCACATGTGAACTTGAAGGGTTAGGAAACTCCTTTAGCTCCAGAATGATTTAGAATGAGAGTTAGGGTCGATCGGGGGAGCTTTACCTCTAGATGACCCAAGCAAGGCGACAAATGATAAAACCTATCTACAAGACAACTTTCGGGGTGAAAGTAAGACCTTTCTATTTCATATTGAGTCCTTAGAGGTGCGGCCCACTTGGTGTCGCACTTATAACAGATTTTTTTCCTCCACTTTAGTTCCTACTTGATGTATCACACACTTATATCTCTGATATCATCACTATTATTATAAATATTCTTTAAAATCTCCGACAGTAAGAACTTATCAAATGATGCCCACCGCATCGTCTTTAATCATTCATGACCATCCCGATTTTCCGATAAATATCTACTAATATACCCATTCATTTTTTTCCTTTTTAGCCCTGGTAATTCCATTAACGGGAATCCTCATCGGGAAAATGCAAAATGTATTTCTAATCTTCTACTAGGCTTTTAAATTAGAATTCAGCAAACCATTTACTATGTTTCATTTGGATTTATCACAACTTCTTTTTTTTAAAAAAAAAAATTCTTCCATCATCTTCCTTTTTGCATAGCTTCCCCACTACTATCATTATGGGGAAACGTGCTTTACTCTTAAGTGATTAGATTCTTGATTGAAGCTCTCAAAATTGGAGAACCATTTGCTTCTATTCATCCTTTTTACCTTATTTACGATCAAGTGGCAACCGAATTTTCGCCCTCATTCTAATTTTTTGCTCTGCCACTAATCGCGCTGCCCACTATTCTTGCAAACAAAAACCAATTTATTACATTATTTCAGATGCAAATTTTTATTTTAATTTCACTTCTGATTGCAGATAAATTACTTTGCACTTGGCTAACTTCTTTTTATTTAGCTTCTATTTTGATTTGTCTTTTCAAGTGTGAAGAAGAGAATATACAAGTTATTTAGGTTTTGATGGCAAAAACTTACCAACCAGTGGCTATTTCACTTCCAACATCAGAAGCTTCAGAATCCTGAACATACTCCTTTCGGGATTAACCAATAAAAAATATATTAAAGATATTCAGCTTCAGTCATTTCTAGCCTCATCATCTCTTCAATTTCGATCAAAGAAGTGGGAAGAGAGGGATTCACGGTTTTCGGAAGAAAAACAACAAATAGAAGACGAGAGCTTCAACAATTAAATTGGAGGTTGAACACTTTTCCAATGTAGTTAAGCTTGATACAAGCTTCCAAATGAGAAAGCTACTGATTTCTCTAAACTCCCAGTCATTCTTTTATTTTTCTGGCTTACGGGTTCATGCTTCATTTTCTTACAAATGATCACTTAAACTTCTACTTCAAGGTTGGGATGTTAAGCCTGCTTCACCTCATCGGGATTTCTAAGTTTTCGATACGAATTTGTGTGATCAAAGAAAATATTGTTTAGTAAGGATTTTTAATTCCTGATTTGAAATTTTATGAGAGGGAGGAAATTCACTTAAGTTTCACTTGTCAGGAAGTAACTTCCCGTTTTGCATTCTAATTTTGCGTCAGGTATGAATCATTATCTCTCTCATTATATATTTTCAAGATATTGCTCAGAATTTTCAACTGGGATCATTCTCAAATCAAATCAGGATTTTCTTCTCTACTCTTTCTAACAGGGGACTTCTTCAAGATATCTTCACAATCGATATTTTCTTATCAAGACTCCTATGCAACCGGGGTACTCTTCCAAGATTCCAAGCAATCGGGAGTGGTTACCTTGCAAGAATTGTAATATCATAAGAATATGATGAGGAACCAATAGTGTTACCCGATCAAATACAATGTGGGATCAAGATTTGCAAATCTTTAAACATTTGCTTTCAAGAGGGAGTACGAGTATATTACTATGAGATTAAGCATTAATATTCCATCTCTCTTAAGCGGCTAAAAGCAAGGGAAGTAAATCTAACTCTCCCAATTACTTTATACTTTCATATTTTGCAATTCATTTGCAACTTCTAAAAGTTATATTACTTTTATACTCAAAGTTTTTTAAGCACATCCGAACCTTTATGGGAACAACCGTACCTTTTGGGAACCACCTGTATCTTTACGGGAACCACCCACATCACTAATTGAGCATCAAGCTCGGACCACCACTTGTGCTTCATTACTCTTGAGCCTCACACTTAATAAAACCTATAATTTGTGTTGAAATTTAATATTTTGACCCTGAAATTACACTCTGATACGTAATTGTTTTTAGAAGGAACTTGTAGAAATTTGACATAAACCTTATTCAATCCCCCCTTTGCAGAAATTACACTCTGATTTTTCCAGGAACTTGCAGTTTTGAAAGTGGCCGTCCGATTTTCTTAAAGAACAAAAAATCGGATGATCGATTTTCTTAGAGTAAAAAATTTGATGACCAGTTTTCCTGTTTTCCAGAACTTGTGAAATATTGTAAAGCACAAATTTTCCTTCACTTTTAAAACATGTAATCTTGTTGCAAAAGCTTATAAAATATAATAACTTTAAATCCTCAGACTTTATCAGTAAGATGCTAACATAAATGATCAAGTCTTTAAAGCTATCCCTAACCATTCTTCTTGTCTTCAAGGCCTTTTACTTGATCACTTCATCTTCATAAAGTCTTGTAATCTTGAATGGTCTTTTGCTTCTTTGTATATCATCTTGAGACTCCTTTTGTGCATCTTTTGTTCTTCTTACAAAACTATTTCCATTATCACAAAGCACAAATTAATCATAATCAAAATACTTAAATGAATATGCCTTAGGGCTTACATAACTGATATCCCTCCTTACTCATAACCCATCCTCTTTCCTTATACTCCCTCCTCACTCCCAATCCTCCCATCCCTAACCCTCCCCCCCTTGCCCGAAAAAAAAAAAGGGCCATTTTCCCCTACCTTCTTCCAAAAAATAAACCCTTTTTTTCCCAAAAAGAAATAATAAAGGAGCAACTAAAAGAGCGTAAGCTACATATATTTATATATTTTAAAAAACGAAGTAATGGAATACAAAAGTTATATAATTATACTTTGATTAATACTTAAAATATCACTAAAGAGAAAAAAAAAAAAAAAGAACATATGTGAAAGTAAACTTTTCCCTCTTTCATGACTATGTTTCATTTTTTTCTCCTGTTCTTGAGAGTATTTGCTAATTGGCTGACCAATTATTAACTTCAAAAATTTTAATATTTATTCTATAAAAATAATTATGAACAACTATCATGCTAAAGGCATGTAAGCCATTGTCTAAGTGGCACAAATTGAGGCTCCCAACTGGAAGGTTGGGGGTTCCACTCCGGCTAGATATAGGAATTATCCTCCTGTTTAATATGATTGTCGATGTAATTTTTACCAATTGTGACATCTCTTATATTAAAAAAAAGCTATCGTGCTAAAAATTTAATTAAGTAAATATTAAAAAGTCAAATTCACATAGATTCTTTATTTCTACAATCATACAATGGCGGAGCCAGAGGAAGTTGGGGAGGGCCATCCCTCCCCTCAAAATTTTTTTTTGTCTTATATATGGTATAAAGTTATACTCATTAATTACATATAAAAAAATAGTATAATATACAACTTTGGCTCCACTCAAAAATTAATTATAACTAAATTATTAAGTACAAAAAATAATGACTCAATGTTATTTTGTAAAATTAATTATTTTAGTTTTTGACATTTGAATTTTTGCACGCTAAGGGGAGGTTTGGCTTGGCCTCTGCACAATTACTATCAACCACTTCACACGATACAACTCTCAATGAGTGCAATAGAAGATTAGCATTATATAGATCCATCTTTTATTCATATAAAAATTAGATAGATCTTACAAAAAAAATAAATAAATCAATAGTTGAATGATAAATCAATCGCATTAATATTTTTGAAAATTTTTAAACACTACTTGCCTAACACCATGGGAATGTACCAATGAGTAGAGATCATACACTTTTACAATGGATAGTATACATGGAACATGTGTAGTAGTATGAGATTATGGAGATAAATAGACTATTATCTTAAAATTTTAAAATTTGAAATTCACTATTATCTCAATTGAAAATAAAAGTAATAACAAATTACAACAAATCAAATTTCTAAATTTTTTTACTTATTAAAAAATAAAAAATCTTTAAAAATAAAAAGTCTATCAACTAAGGTTTACCCTAGCCTTATAATATCTTATGTTGGCAAGTGTTCTTTTTTAATATTTTGTTGGCAATGTTGCATCATATTTAAGTTCCTACAGAACAGAAAAAAAAAAAAAAAAAAGAAAAAATAATATTCTTATGTTGTGTATCATACCACTGTACAGATCAAACTTTAATATCATTTATCAATTTTATATTACATAATAAAAGAAACAAAAAATTATATTATTTGTGAATATAATAAGAATTAGACACAAAATATTATATTAGAACACTGATGGAGTAGAGAAGTTAAAAAAAACTTCCTCCTTCCTCACACCCAAAAGATATTAGGTAGAAAAAAAGAAAAAAAACAAGTTAAAACTTGATGTAGATAAAGATGATCATTGATTTAGCTTATCAGGTTCTTTTACTCATTAAAAGAACTACCAAAATACAAAAATTAAAATTCGAAGTAATGTATATTAATACCTATATCATCACCGGGTTGTTTAGCAGAGAGATTTGAGATGAGTTGGGAAACTTATAACGAAATCTAACTTTCTAAAGTCAAATTTTAAAAGAAGAGATTTTTTAATAACTAATGCACTCTTTTGTAGCCTCCATCACTACATCTATCATAAATTGCTTATATGTTTTCTCTTTCAGATAATCTCCGAGGATGGAAAGATTTTAATTTTTTAATCTTAATTAAGCGTGGCGTTCAATCTGTAACTGAAAAAAAATTTTAAAAATGAATGAATAGATTAATCCATCATCAATAATAGAGATGGAGACTTCAATAACAAATAATTGGAATAAAATAAAACATATATATTACATGAAAATTCATAATTAAAACTTGGAAAAAAAGACAAATTTTAGTAAAAAACACAAAAAGGATGAATGAATAGATTAAATTAACCACAACAAATAATCATCATGGAGAATTAAATAACAAATAATTGAACTAGGGAAATATATATATACTGTTAAGAAATTTAGGGGCAGAGAAGAATAATATTGAATGCTTCAATTGATTGTCTTGATAATCAATATAGGATTCTAACCAACCACTAATAAGGAATACTGCTATAATAATAGCATAATACAAAGTATCCTAGTTATAATCAATATAGGATTCTAACCAAATAATCTCTTATAGAATCCAAGATAATCTAGGAGAATCACATACTGATGTGATATCTCCAACATATACACATATATATTACCTGAGAAACATATTTCATAATATACTGAAAAAAGGGAGGGGAAATAATAGAAAAGTCTTACCTTTTTATACTATTTCAGACCGGTCAAGTGTTGAATACTCTTTCTCCTCTTGCAAATCAGAAGTACATGAATTTCATTAAAAGAAATTAAATAATAAAGATGTAAAACCTTAGGGGGTGAATAAGGTTTTTGGCTAATTTTTATAAGGTCTTTTGTGTGATTAAAAGATAAACCTCCAATTTTGTTTAAGAAAAAATTCTAAAACTCTTTTTAATAAAATTCCAAACTAAACAAAATTTTATAGCTTTGGTAATCAAGCTAAAAATCATAAAATAAAGATACACACTTATAGTAGTTCACTCTCTCAAAGAGCTACATTCACTACCTCAAGTCAACACCCAAGGATTTTCCAAATCCACTATAGTCACAGTCTACAACAATTATAACTTTGAGGATCACCCACCAAGGGTTTTGCAAACAACCTCAATCCACAACACAATTACAATTAAAGGATAACCGAAAGGGGTTTTTCAACACAAACCTTTGATATCAACAAAACACAATTACAATCAAAGGATAACCCAAGGGTTTTTCAACACAAACCTTTGATATCAATAGGAAAAGAGATGAGTAAAAAATAATATTACCAAGTGAGCTTGAGAAGGAAAGATACAACTCAATTTAATACTTCTATAAGCTCCTCTTTACTTCTTTTTTGATGAAGATCAATAATGAAGCTCAAGGAGATGTTTTTGTGAAATAAAAAAGTTCGTAGGAATGTACTTTAAAGCTCTTTAAAAGTTCTTAAATGATCTCAATAAATATTTCACCAAACTTCTTCCTTTACAGCTGATCAAAAATTCAATATATAGGAAAGAAAAAAGTAACTGTTACTGTCTATATAACGGTAATATTTTTTACGGTAAAAAGGAAAATCGGACGTCCGATTTCGTTATACAAGAAAATCGGATGAGTCCTTTACTAAAATAGAAAGACCGGTTTTAAAACAGAAATAATCAGACGCATCCGAAAAAAATGGGACGACTGATTTTTCTAAATCTAGAAAAAGCAGACGACCGATTTTAAAATAGGACGTTCGATTTTTCTTTTCCTTTAGAAAAATCAAATGACCGATTTTAAAATTGGATGACCAAATTTTGAAAAAGATTTTACAACCAGTATTATACAAGAAAAGAGCTTTCCTTCTTATTTCAAAAATATGTATTCTTGATACTCTTTTAGAGATAAGAAAACTTTTCAAAGGCATAAAAAACTCTACCAAGAATACTTGGATTTCAAGAAAAGTTCATAAAAATAAATTCATCTAAGGAGCTTCACACATGATCAACAAGCAAAGATGAGAATTAGGGAGTTTTACAAAAAATACTTTAGCACATCCCTAACAAAGACACAAGTCTTCAAGGTCTTCAATGGCTTGATCTTTTCTCCTTTATTTTGCCTTGATCACCAAGATCTTTTGCTTCTAAGAGTGTAGCCTTGAGACTTCAAATATGTTTCTTTTGTTCTATAGAAACTAAGCTTAATACTCTCATAAACATATGTTAATCATAATCAAAATCATATGTAATAATGCCCTTAGGACTAACAATCTCCCCCTTTTTTATTATGACAAATACATATGCAAGAAGAACAAAAGAGCAAGTATAAAAATATGGTGATGCTTCAAGAAAATCATCCATAAGAGCAAAGTATATCAAACACCATAAGAAAGAGATAACTCCCCC
Organism: Catharanthus roseus; assembly: GCA_028651295.1. Taxonomy (NCBI): domain Eukaryota; kingdom Viridiplantae; phylum Streptophyta; class Magnoliopsida; order Gentianales; family Apocynaceae; genus Catharanthus; species Catharanthus roseus. The sequence goes on along the minus strand of JAPQWS010000153.1, from coordinate 2,960,170 downwards.
TATGAATTTGAAAATATGCCAAGGGTTTGAAAGATAATTTAGAAAAATGAGCTCCCCTTAAAAGCATGCTTCACAATAAGAATAGCATTAAACAATCATCAAGGTAACTCCAAGCCATATTACCCATAAGATATGTAGCCAACCAAAAGAAAGCATGAAACTTAAAAAGCAACAATAAGCATCTTGTAATTAGGGCTGTAAACGGGTACAGACCCTCAGGGTACCCCCAGACCCAGACTCGTACCCTTATAGTTAAACTTGGACCCAGACCTGGACCCATATCCTCCAGGATATAAAATTTTGGACCCAGACCCGACCCTCCAGGGTCCAGGGTAGGGTATGGGTATACCCGTACCCGTATGATATTTTTCTATTTTTTTCCCTGTTAACAAAAATATATAAAACAATGTATAATCCTAAAATAAAAATTTTAACATGATTAACATAATCTCCTCAACATTTCTTTCAACAAATACAATCATTTAACATATACATAATGAATAGGGATATAGACCCCTTTAACTATATTAATTTCAGTATGTAATCTAAATTCCTGGACAACCTCTGAGCAAAGAGTATATGTAATAATACGGTGTCGCCTAATAGATAAGTCAAATAGCAGCATATAAGATAGAGAACGACAAAGAAAAAAAAAATGTCCTTTTTGTCATGATCCATATTTTCAGCAGTTCTATGAAATAAAAAATAAGGCAAAAATATTACTATCATAAATTGCTTTTACACGGGATGAAAGAATATATTTTTATACTTAGTAAAAATAAATTATTTGTGAAATGGCATTTGAAATAAAGTTGAAAATAAATAAATGAATAATTTGAAACAGGTTAGTTAGGCCAAATCCATCAAATAAAGAGACTCTATTTAGGACTGAAAAGGAAAAAAAAAAGAGAAAATGACTTAAAAGGAGGAAAAAAAAAGAGAAAATGACTGAAAAGAAAAAAGAAGAGAAAATGACTGAAAAGAAAAAAGAAGAGAAAAGGATTGAAAAGAAAAAAAAGAGAAAAGGACTGGAAAGGAGAAAAAAAGAAAAGGACTGAAAAGGAAAAATGACTGAAAAGAAAAAGAAGAGAAAAGGAGAAAAAAAGAAAAGGTTGGTAGCAACAGGATTCAAACTTGTGCTGCCAAGCCAAACAAGTATTTAAGTTTACCTCCTTAACCACTCAGCCCAACCTCCCTATACATATTTAATACCATCCATCTAATATAATATATATAATATATATTATTATTTTATTAATACGGGTCTATGGGTATACGGATCTGAGCATCACCATACCCTGTCCAGACCCGTATAGCCGTATAAATACGGGCACGGGTACGGGTACGGGTCTGGGTCCGCAGGTATAAAATTTAAACCTTACCCGCTAAAAACGGGTACAGACCCGCGCGGGTACGGGTAAGACATGCCCCGTTTATAGCCCTACTTGCAATACATAGCAATATCTTTCCTTTTTGATAAGTAAATAAAAGCATACCATAATCTAAGCACATTAGGCACATTTTCTTGCAACTGTTTCTCCCCCTTAGTGCTTGCACATATTTCTCCCCCTTTTATAATAAATCAAAAAGATACTTAGGAGAGTTTTTTAAGGGATCATAGAAAAGGAAACTACAATTGGACTTTCAACATTAAGGTATCATCATGAAGTCCATAAAAATATAGCATCAAGATATCACAATACCAATATGAAGAACAAAGCATTGCATATATCAAGTCATAAGAAGAATTTTATCAAAACATAGCATCAAAAAGTCACAAGAGCACCATAATTAAGTTTGATAAAGAACCAAAGAAAACAACGGAATGGGAAGTAGTTTTTAAAAAGGAAGGGGAAGGAGTTTTTTTTTAAAAAAAAAAAATCCTCAATCGTCTTCATCTTCATCGCTATCTTTTCCACCTCGTTCCAATCTCATACCCGGTTTTGAATGTCTACAATCTTATCGTCGAGGTCATCAAGTCGATTTTGGATCTTTCCATCAATATCATCAAGTCGGCTATTAAATTGAGATTGTATTGCAATAATCCTTGCCATGAGTTGACCCATATCCACCAAAAATGAACCTTTTTCTATCTTTTCTTGTCTCCTCTTTCGCCTTGTTTCCCTTATAAATCTTTCTTCTTCAGTCTCTGATTCACTCTCTTCTTCACCAACATTCATTTCCTCTCGTTCTTTATCATCATCATCATCATCCTCTTCATCACTTTCTTCTTGACCAACTCTTACTAATTGTCCTTCATTATTTTTCTCAAAACCCATTCCTGTGAAGATATGTTGGTTATATATCTTTCCGGGTCCAATGTGGTCACCGGCTCCAACCAAGTTGATCACAAAATATTGAAATATCTTTTTTAGAAAGCAACCATACGGCAAGCACTTGGTGGATGAGGATTTTGTAGCTAGCATGTGTTCTATGGCCATAAATTTGAAGTTCATTCTTCTATGTTCATGAAGTGCTAGCATGACAAAAGAGTGCATATTGGTGATTGAAGATTTGTGTCCAACATTAGGAATGATGATGTTAGATATCATGTGGTGAAGCAATCTCCGAGAGGCATCAAGTTTGTTTACGTTCCTATCATCATGTCTTTTCAGAACTTCTCCTCTAGAGAAAGTTTCCTCAAAATGTCCTTCACTATATAAGTCAGGATCAAAGCACTTTTTGTTCTTAGTATAAAACCTAATGCCATCTTGAGGAGTATCTAGAATGGTATTCAACAACCTATCATCAAACGCAATATCTCTTCCTCCAATCCTAGACACCACCCATTGGTGAGTTACGTTGTCTACTCTTTCAATTCTACCCTTATGCAGATTGGCTAAAATTCATAAATCATTTCAGGGTAGTATAATTCATTCACAATAATCAAAAGTAGCCGACCTATCAAATCGAAGAAAGTGGGTATAACTTCCATACCTTGCATATTATCCAAGTCCACTTTGTGTCCAGAAGCAATTTTTCTTCTATTTCTTATCCATTCTTTAAAGTTTACAACCTCCTTTACAGAGATTAACTATCTGAAGCCCTAACTCCAGATGGTACCCTTTTTACCCTTCCTCTTCCTCTACGGCTGCCTCCTTCTTCAAAATTTTGACCTTTACCAATGTTTGCGTTTTTGGTTTTCACAATTTTGGAGGATTTTCGATATAGGGTTTGAGATAGAGATTGGGGGTTTCAAAATAGAGAAGATTTGAGAAGAAAAACAGAGAAATGAGCGATGTCCTCACTTGTTGATGAGAGAAATTTGAAAAGATTGAGACAAGGAGTGAGAATCGGATGTTGAAATCGGTCGGGCTTCGTGAGGGAGAGGGGTTTCGGATGAGAGAGTGAGAGAGAGTTGTGAGAAATGAGTGAAAAAATTAGAAAGATTTGTTTTTAAAATAGCAGAGCCAGACGGTTTTTAGAAAATCGGTCGACCGAATACTAAAATCGGTCGTCCGGTTTTTATGAAAGGAAGAAATCGGATGTCTGATTTTTTATTGAGCTCGTCCAAATATCTCGGTAATTTTTGTGAAGAAAAGAACTTTGAGTCCAATTTTGGAACCGGACGTTCGGTTTTTTGAAGAGGTGTCCGATTTTAAAAAAATTTCCTGTTTCCTGTAAGGATAAAGAATAAGAGGAATTCTGAAAGACTCAAACAACACATATTGGTCAATAAATCTACTAATACCAAGCAATTTTCACAAATAAAAAAAAAGTTCTTCACAGAGGGTTTTTGTAAAAAAAATCAACAATAATCCAAAACTCATCACACAAGACATCATCAAAGAACTTAGGCACAATGTGAGATAATAGGGAAAAGTTATCAATAAAGTATATTCTTGTTCTTACCCCTTGTGATATATTGCCAATGATTTCAGCATTGGTGTGTCCCTTTGGATATATCACATATTGAGGAGGACTTTGAGCTTCTTGATCATTTTCTTGTTTTTCTTTAATCTCTTTTTCCTCCCTAGCATGTTCTTTCATTGCTTGAGTGTACAATGGTTGGTAGCTTAAAGAGTTATCTATGTCATCATCATTTTTTTTTTTGGGTAAAAAATGTTAGTTTCATCAAAATTTACATGAATAGACTCTTCAACACACAAGGTTCTTTTGTTATAAATTCTATAAGCCTTTTTGTTTGAAGAGTAACCAAGAAAAATTTCCTCGACGGATTTTCTATCAAACTTCCCAAGGTTGTCCTTGGTGTTTAAAATAAAGCATTTGTATCTAAAAACTTTGAAGTAGCCAATTGAGGGGGTTTTGTTGAAAAGAGTTCAAAATGAGTTTTCTTTTTAAAAAAAATGGTCTCAAGAGAACACGATTCATAATGTAGCATGCGGTGTTAACGGCCTCGGCCTAAAATATTTAGGAAGGAAATTTTCACAAAGCATTGATCTTGCCATTTCTTGTAATATATGGTTTTTCCTTTCCATGACACAATTTTGTTATGGGGTTTTAGTGGGCAAAAAAATTGTGTTATGCCAAAGACATCACAAAGTTTTGTAAACTCTTGGTTGTTAAATTCTCTCCCATTATCACTTCTCATTGAGATTAATTTGCAATCAATGGAGGTTTGAACCCTTTTGAAAAGTTTGACAAAGTCTTGAAATGACTCATTCTTTTGGCTCAAAAACAAAGTGCAAGTAAATTTTGAGAAGTCATCTACTATGACAAAAGCATACCTCTTACCACAAAGACTAGTGGTCCTCATTGGTCCAAATAAATCCATGTGAATAAATTCTAAGGGTTTTGAAGTTGAAATCATTTTCGTTGGTTTGAAAGAGGTTTTAATTTGTTTTCCGAGTTGGCAAGCATCACAAAGTTTAGTTTTCTCAAAGTGAAGTTTTGGTAGGCCTCTAACAAGTTCTTTTGAGGAAAGTTGGTTCAATAAATCCATACTAACATGACCAAGTCTTCTATGCCACAAAAATGCATCATTATCATGAATCGAGAGACACTTTAAGTTTTGAGAAATGAGAACTTCAAGATAAAAGACATAGACATATACCAACTCTTTTTGCAACAAAAATAGTTTGTTCACAAGCTTGTTTATGATAGAAGAAGATTCACTTTCAAAAGCAATTTTGTACTCATAATCACACAATTGACTAATACTAGATAAATTAAACTTCAAATCATCAATTAAAAGCACTTCCTTAGTTAAAGAAGACGAACCATTTCCAATATTACCTATACCGATGATCTTTCCAAAAGTAACCAAGCCACCTTCGGTTTCTCTTAGCTCATTCATGAGGGATACATTTCCGGTCATGTATCTTAAGTATCCACTATCTAATACCACTTGGAGCTTGAATTATGTTCCTACAATAGGAGAAGAGATGACTTTTGATACCCATATTCTTTTGGGTCCATAAATGTTAGTAGTTTTTATTTTCCAAATAGTTTTAACTCCCATTTCAACTTTTCTTTTTACAAAACACCTAGTGGCCTTATGACCACTCTTACCACAATAAGTACAACAAAAATAGGAGAAGGATGAAGAAGCTTTAACAAAATATGTTTGCTTTGAAGAAGCATTAGAGTGGTTGTATTCAATTCCATTTTTATTATAAGGAGATCTTTGTGAACCAAGAATTTTTTCAAAATTTTCTTTTCCTTGAGTAAATCTTTCAATGCACAAAGTGAGATTATTCACCTTTTTCTTTAGAAATTCATAATCAATCAAACATTTTTCAAGAGAGGAAACCTTTTCACAAAGGTTCTTATTTTCTAAAACAAGTGTTTTAAAATCATTATTTGAACACTCTTTTTCTTTCTTCAAGACTTCCAAAGATTCAAGAATATATTTATTTTTACAAATAAGTTTTGAATTCTAATCTAACAAAAATTGAGTCTTGTTTTTCAAATCTTTGTTCCTTTTAGAAATTTTTTTTTTCACTTATCATACATTTCAATAAGCATAGAACTAGGATCAACATCATAATTATCATCAATGAGACTAAAAGAGTTAGAGGGTGAAGATTGTACCTCATTCTCCATTGCCATGAAGCATATGTTTTCCTTTTCATCACCTTCACTTTCACTTGTATCTTGATCCCATGCACCAATTAGGCCCTTGCATTTCTTCTTTCTTTAATGCCTCAAGCTTTTCTTCCAAAGCTCCTTTTTCTTTTTCGATGGCTTTGGAACAATCGGCTACAAGATGGTCAGTATATTACATTCGACGCACCTAGCCTGGAAGAGTGATGAATTTTATCCTCCGTTCTTGAATGGAGGATTCTTTTCTCTTTTGTTGAAGTCTTTCTTGTAGAATCTTTTAAATTTTCTCATTACTAAGCTATATCCTCAATCTCATATTCATTGTTTGATGAGCAAGTTTGATCATCCTCATTCACTTTGAGTACTATACTTTTTCTTCCTTGTCTTCATCTTCTATTTCATCTAATCTTTTTATTTTCATCTCATAGGTAAGGAGAGATCCTATGAGTTCTTCAATAGGAAATTGTCTTAAATCTTTTGATTCCTCAATGGCAAGATTTTTTTGTTGCCATGCCTTTGGGAATGCATCAAGAATCTTTCTATTTACTTCTCCCTTTGAGTACTCTTTTTCATAAGCCTTGAGTCAATTTGTGATGTTTGTAAATCTAGTGAACATTTCACTAATACTTTCATGTTGCTTCATCACAAAGAGTTCATAATCCCTTACTAACAAAGACAACTTTGATTCTTTGACTTGGTTGGTTCCTTCATGAGTGATTTCCAATAGTTTCCACATGTCATGGGTCGAGTCACATCTACTTACTCGATTGTATTCATTTACATCCAATGCACAACTTAGGATGTTCATGGCTCGATAGTTTAAAGTCATCCTTCTTGAATCATACTCATCAAACTCTTCTACTTTCTTGATTCTTCCATCCTTTCGAGGGACAAAACTTCCTTTCTTTACAATACTCCAAAGGTCAAAGTTAATATATTTTGATTCTAGATTTTCAAAAAGTATAATTTGTACCATTGAAAAGAGGTCTATTTCTAGAAGAGCCTGAAGCCCTGCTCTGATACCAATTGAAAAACCTTAGAGGGAGGGCAGGGATGAATAAGTTTTTTGGCTAATTTTTATAAAACCTTTTGTGTGATTAAAAGATAAACTTCCAATTTTGTTTGAGAAAGAATTCTAAAACTCTTTTTAATAAAATTCCAAAACAAACAAAATTTTATAGTTTTTGTAATCAAGCTAAAAAAGCATAGAATAAAAATACACAGCAATTTATAGCGGTTCACTCTCTCAACGAGCTACATCCACTACCTCGAGTCAACACCCAAGGATTTTCCAAATCCACTATGGTCAAAGTCTATAACAATCACAACTTTGAGGATCACCCACCAAGGGTTTTGCAAACAACCTCAATCTACAACACAATTACAATCAAAGGATAACCCAACGGGTTTTTCAACACAAACCTTTGATATCAACAAAACACAATTACAATCAAAGGATAACCCAAGGGGTTTTTCAACACAAACATTTGATATCCATAAAAAAAGAGATAAGTAAAGAACAATGTTACCAAGTAAGCTTGAGCAGGAAAGATACAACTCAATAGAATACTTTTACAAGCTCCTCTTTACTTCTTCTTTGATGAAGATCAAAAATGAAGCTCAAAAAGATGTTTTTGTGAGATAAAAGTGTTTGAAGGAATGTACTTTAAAGCTCTTTAAAAGTTCTTAATGATTTTAATAAATATTTCACCAAACTTCTTCCTTTACAGCTGATCAAAAATTCAATATATATAGGAAAAAAAAGTAATTGTTACTGTCTGTATAACGGTAATATTTTTCACAGTAAAAAGGAAAATCGGACGACCAGTTTCTAAAAACGGATGTCCGATTTCCTTATACAAGAAAATCAGATGAGTAATTTTCTGAAATAGGAAGACCGGTTTTAAAACAGAAAGAATCGGACGCATCCTACAAAAATCGGACGATCGATTTTTCTAAAACTAGAAAAATCGGACGACCGGTTTTAAAACAGGACGTCCGATTTTTCTTTTCCTTTAGAAAAATCGGATGACTGGTGTTTGAAAAAGATTTTAGAGCCAGTATTTTACAAGAAAAGAGCTTTCCTTCCTATTTCAAAAACATGTATTCTTGATACCCTTTTAGAGATAAGAAAAATTTTCAAAGGCATCAAAACTCTATCAAGAATACTTGGATTTCAATAAAAGTTTATAAAAAGAAATTTATCTAAGGAGTTTCACACATGATCAACGATCAAAGATAAGAATTAGGGAGTTTTACAAAAAATACCTTAGCACATCCCTAACTAAGACACAAGTTTTCAAGGTCTTCAATGGCTTGATCTTTTCTCCTTCATTTTGCCTTGATCACCAAGATCTTTTGCTTCGAAGAGTGTAGCCTTGAGACTTAAATATGCTTCTTTTGTTCTATAGAAACTAAGCTTAATACTCACACAAAAATATGTTAATCATAATCAAAATCATATGTAATAATACTCTTAGGGCTAACAAAAGAAAACATGCATGACTAATACAACCCTTGACTCTCCATTCCTTTATGCATTCGTAATGCTTGAACAATCTAAAAGTCTAATATCAAACATTAACAACTCCCTTCAAAATTCTTTTTTTTTTTTTTTAAATATGGGGTCTTCAAAATAATTTTCGATGAGAGTTCTGAAAAAAATAAAAAGAAAAAGAAAATGAGAAGCATTAATACTCGCATGTGCAATTGGTAATTGGAACTTTTGAGTATGAAGATTGCGTATGATTAGTTTCAAGCCTATGTGAGAAAATGATCCAGAATGAATAGAAAAAAGCTGGGGCTTGAGAGGTAGATAAAAATGAAAAGAGAGATTAGGGAAGATAGAATAATCTTAAAGAAGTTGAGCTTAAAAAATTATCTGTAACTAGTGGTAGAATTAGTGTGTGATTGAGAAGTTATTGAGATAATGGGAGAGTTTGAATAGTTTTAAAAGAGAGAAAATATAAAAGAAAATTTTAGAAAATTAGAAATAATGAAAGGAAGCGGTAGAAGAGAGGAGAATTTTTCTCCATCCTTCCACAATATTATATATAATTAGTATGGTTCACATAACCGATTGCCAATGATCCGTCTGCTGCCTTTCTGCGGGCTTTGCCAAAAAATTCAAAAATAAAAATATTTTTTAAGTTTAGTCCCCTAATCATTATATATTTATATTGCACACCTAAATAAAAAAAATTAAGTTCAATACTCAAAACTCAAGGAAAAATTCAGTTTAGTACCAATACTCTTCTGCAAATACATAATGAGATGATGAAGATTATTTCTGGCTTATTTCTGCAGTAAAATTTTTAAAAAAATCCAAAAGAGCCAAAAGATGATGAAGATTAACAAAAATTAGAGAACTAAATTAAAAAAATCCAATTTCCATTCCATAAGAAAAATCCAATTCAATACCAATGCTGTTCTGCAAATACAGAATGAGATGATGAAGATTATTTCTGGCTTATTTCTGCAGTAAACATTTTTTTAAAAACACCAAAAGAGACAAAAGATGATGAAGATTAACAAAAATTAGAGAACCAAATTAAAAAAAAAAATCAATTTTCAATTTCCATTCCATCTCTAATAAAAAAAAAAAAGGACAAACACAAACCAACTCAGAGAACCAAATTAAAAAAAAAAATTCCACCTCTACTCTCTAACTTTTACGGTACCATATCGGAGTATGCCTTGTTGTAGGCTACCAGTGTTGTTGTTAGAGTGTGCCTGTTACCGGTGGGTAGAGGACTGGATGAGTGGTGGGTGGGTGGGTGGTGGGGGTAGCGGTTGTGACTTGTGAGTGATGATGTGTTAGTATATGCCCTAAGACCAATTGACTCACATTTATGATTTATGAAGCATGTATTTTTTAATTGTATTTTATGCTCTTGGTCATCAAGTATGTGACTTGATAGTAAAACCCTTATAGCTAATAAAATACTATTCTTATTTGTCCCTAGTTTATTACATCTTGTAAACTAGTGTGAAGTTGATTGATGGTCAAGTTTTACTGATCATGAATATGAGATATAAAATCAATTCATAAATACATACTGAGAATATTGTATTGGACATGACCCAAAGTGAAGAAGAAATATTGCATGGGTTTAAGTTATAAGTTTTTCTTCTCAGTTTTATATTTGGTGTCCTTCGACCTAATGTTCCTAATGTTTCTTGCATGGGGAGAAAAATATGTTTTGACATAGTCAAACATCACTTTTAATTAGGTGATCATTATGATTATTGGTTGGCTTATTTTCTCGTCATAGCTTAAATATTGGAGATAGTGAAAGGGATTTGTCCCTTTCTTTTTAGAGAGAGATATCCATGGACCCCTTGATAAGGAAGACTGGAAAATATGCATGGTCATGCTCAAATAAGTATTAATAAGGTGTTATTAATATTATTTGTTGGAACAGTCTACCTGGTGATCAAGTAAATGGTTAATTAAGTTATATAAGGATGACTTGATCCATGTCTTATACTTAATTAGGATATCGTGTGACAAAAGGACTAAATATTAAATCTGATGCTAGGTTATTATTACATTTACTTAACTTTGGTAAGCATAATGTGTTACTAGAGGCCGCTTATGTTTTGTGAATAAATGTCTAGGACACTTTTTCATTCGCTGCCAACGTTAAGTGAACCTACAGGGTCACACGCATAGACGATCTTGTGAGCATAATGTCCACGTTCAATGAATCTAGATTGTGTCCAGATTCGTTGAACGTATACAAAAAGGGAATCAGATTCCATATTGTATTTTCTGGTAGGTTAATAAGTAATTAATTTTATTTAATCGAATAAATGAAATTAATTACTTAATATTACTCATCCAACCGTTGGATGATTATGGGAATATACGAACGAGATTAAACGGTCATTAGATTACAGTTAGGGTTTTGATATTGACAGCTATAAAAAGTTATGTTAACCTTTTCTTGGTAGACGTCCTTGATCTGACTAAAGAAAAAAAACCCTAAACCCTAGAACGGCGATATAGTATCTAGCCTCCTCTCTCCGAAATACGGTCGATTACCAGATAGTCAGGATCAGTTCTAAACAGTTTTTAGAACACAGAAGGGGCTAGCATCCCGATCGCTTGCAGAGGAGTTCGTCGCGTGGATACCAGTAGAGGGCGAAGCGTACAAAGCAGCGCCTCCACAACCAACAATCAAAACATTGAGGTAATTTCTATCCAATCGGTTTTTCTAATATGTGCAGATCCTGTTGGTGGATTTCCGTAGTTTTATTTTACTTTGTTTTTGCCTACGGATTCCAACAGTGATATCAGAGTCTCGTACATACTAGTTTTACTGATTTTATTTGTTACCGCTTTGATTACATATGTTGTTTTCAATCGGCCTTATAGTAAGGTTTCTGATTAGTGTAATAATCAGATTAAATTGAATTATAGGATTCGCGTATATCATATTCTGTTTTACTTATTAATGCGATTAATTAAACAGAATGTTGTTACTGCCAAATTGTTTGGCGTACAGTCTGTAATCTGTACAATTTAATTGTTAAACTAATATGCAGAATCACATGATTTAATGTTTAGCTGTTAAACAAAAAAAAATCTGGCGGCATGATTTTAGGGTTTATGACGGCAATAACTCATTCAATGAGTTAGAAAGAAAAATCGTTTTTCTTTCCGGGAGCGATGCCCTCTAAGACCCCCGCAAGGGCGCTGCCCCTTGACCCTGCCCGCTGACCGGTCAGCGGGACCGTCGTTTTCTTCCGGGAGCTTCGCCCCCGGAACCCTCTTGTTGTTTCTTTGCATGTTTCTTCCTATCTTTAGATGCATGGTGCATAGCATGGCCCTTTACCTCTTGTGATTAATTGGCTTATTTTGTTAATGGGTTGTATGTTTTTAAATATGGCCTGTGTGTCGTTGTTTTCATTGATGTAATATTATCAAGCTTTACTAGAATAGGTTAATTATATTTCCTATTCCTATGTATGTTTTTTGTCCTATGTAACAAGATTAGAAGGCCAAGACATTGGAGGCAAGCTCATGGAGATGAAGACTTACCTAGATTGACCTTTGACTTCTATGAGGCTCGTGGAAGTCAATATAGGATTGGGACATGCTATGACACATTTTATTTGATGTATATAAATTATGCATGTGATGTTTAGTTTATTTCCTTTTATTTTTTATATATGTTTTGTGAAATAATATACGAATAAAAAGGAAGAAGGTTTTTTGAAACCATGTAAAAAAAAAAAAAAATTAAGTCGTAAAATGCCTTCCGTGATCATAAGCACTTCTCCATGCTTGGATCATCATTTTGTCTCATTGCCAAAGCAAGAGATAAATGGTTACCTAAGTAGGGGAAGATGGAAAATGGTGATTTCTATATGCTTTAAATGGTTTGGCTTAACTAGGCTATCAAAACGGTTTTGAGCCTAGGACATCATATGGGATTTTGCCGGTACATGTAGATGTAAATCCCATTAATACATTTTTCTCTAATTATGGGTGTTAAGCCAAAGCTTACTTATGATTAGAATAAAATGAATTTTTATACCCATGATTTATATCAAGTGTTGAATATTTCAGGAAAAATTTAATGCTTCATTTATTTAATTTTACTTTGCAAATTCTATGTAGATAATGGCCTCAAACAATTCAAACACATCGTTGCGATCCGTGCTTGAAAAGAATAAGCTTAGTGGGACTAACTTTCTTGATTGGGCACGAAATTTAAGGATTGTCCTTAAACAAGAAAAAAAAGCTATATGTACTTGAGAATCCTATCCCTAATCAACCAGACTAACAATGCCCCCTAGAGTCGAAAAAGGATGCTTATAGTAAGCACAAGGATGATTCTAACGATATGACATGTCTCATGTTGGCTACGATGGAATCCGAGTCGCAAAAGCAATTCGAGGAAGTTGAGGCTTATGAGATGATAAAACAGCTCAAGGAAATGTTCCAAGAGCAGGCACGTCAAGAGAGATATCTTACCACTAAGGCATTGAATAGCTGCAAAATGACCCCTGGCACTTCAGTTAGTGCTCATATCCTTAAGATGAAAGGGTATTTTGATCAGCTTGAAAAACTTGGAGCACTTGTAAGTCATGACTTAGCTATCGATATGATCTTGGCCTCTTTGACCTCTGACTATGATCAGTTTGTCATGAACTTCAATATGCATAATATGGAAAAGTCCATAAATGAATTGCACGGGATGCTCAAGCAGGCTGAACAAAACATTAGGAAGTCTACTCCTAATGTTCTGATGGTTCAGAAGGGGCAGTTCAAGAAGAACAAGGGAAAGGGAAAGGATATGGCCAAAAAGGGTAAAGGCAAGCAGAAGCCCAAGCCCAAGGTTAAACCACCAAAGGAAGGGACTTGCTTCCACTGCAATGAACCTGGTCATTGGAAGAGGAATTGTAAGCTCTAAGAAAAGAAGAAGCAAAAGGCCAGTGAGACTGCCGCTTCAGGTATTTTCGTTATAGAAATTAATATGTCTACTCCTACTTCATGGGTATTAGATACCGGATGTGGAGCTCACATTTGTGTAAATGTGCAGGGACTCAAAAGGAGTAGATCTTTGGCAAAGGGAGAGGTGGAACTACGAGTTGCAAATGGAGCAAAAGTTGCTGCTGTAGTTGTAGGGACATTTGATTTACTTTTGCCTACTAGGCTTATAATTGAACTTAAAGATTGTTATTATGTTCCTGCTATGAGTGGGAACATCATTTCAGTTTCTTATTTGGATATTGATGGTTTTGAGTTTAATACAAAGAATGGTAAAAGTTCTATTTATAAAAATGGTATTTTCTATGGGGATGCCTCTTTATGTAATGGACTTTACATTCTTAACCTACATGATTCCATTAGTAAGCCCATCTTATAACATAAATACAAAGAAATTTAAATCTAATTATTTAAATCAAACTTACTTCTGGCATTGTCGTTTGGGCCATATAAATGAGAAACGCATATCAAAACTCCATCAAGATGGACTTTTATCTTCATTCGACCTTGAGTCTTATGAAAAAGGTGATTCTTGTTTATTGGGAAAAATGATTAAAAGTCCATTTACAGGGCAAAGTGAAAGGGCTACCGATTTATTAGAACTTATACATACTGATGTATGTGGGCCAATGAACACACAAGCCAGAGGAGGTTTTCAGTATTTCATTACATTCACAGATGATTTCAGTAGATATGGTTCTGTCTATCTAATGAAACATAAATCTGATTCATTTCAAAAGTTTAAGGAATTTCAAAATGAAGTACAGAATCAACTGGGAAGGGTATCAAATTACTTCGATCAGATCGAGGTGGTGAATACTTAGGCCAAGAGTTTGACGAACATCTAAAAAATTATGGGATATTATCACAATTAACTCCACCAGGAACACCACAATGGAATGGTGTGTCTGAACGCAGAAATCGAACTCTATTGGATATGGTTCGATCTATGATGAGTCAAACAGATCTTCCAATTTCTTTTTGGGGTTATGCTCTAGAAACTCGCTGCATTCATATTAAATAGAGTTCCATCTAAAGTCAGTTCGTAAGACAACATATGAGATATGGACCGGGAAACAACCTAGTTTAGCATTTCTCAAAATTTGGGGGATGTGATGCTTATGTGAAGCGATCATTATCCGAAAAACTAGCACCCAAATCGATAAGTGTCCTGTTTGTAGGGATATCCTAAGGAAACTAAAGGATACTACTTTTATCTTCCATCCGAAAACAAAGTGTTTGTTGCTCTGAACGGAATTTTCCTTGAAAGGGAATTCGTTTCCAAAAAGAGTTAGTGGGAATAGAATCCATCTTGAAGAAGCTCAAGGACAAAGCAGACCATTTTCGAACCGAGTATGGATACTCAGCTGGACTCACGTATTCATATTGAGCCCGAACCTTTGACACAAGGGCCAAGAAGGTCCGGTAGGATTTCTCGGATACCACGGAGATATGGATTTCTTGTGACCGAGGATCATAATATTGATCTTATTGATCAAGGTGAACCTAATTCCTACCAAGATGCTATTCATAGTCCCCGAATCTAGCAAATGGCTAGAGGCTATGAAATCGTAAATGCAATCCATACATGATAATCAAGTTTGGACTTTGATTGATCCACCCGAAGGTTGCAAGACCATAGGGTGTAAATGGGTTTTCAAAAAGAAAACTCGACATGGATGGCAATGTGCACACTTACAAAGCACGATTGGTAGCAAAAAGGGTATAGACAAACTCATGGTATAGACTATGATGAAACCTTTTCTCCAGTTGTAATGCTTAAGTCAATTAGAATTCTACTTGCCATTGCAGCATATTATGATTATGAAATATGGCAAATGGATGTTAAAACTGCTTTTCTTAATGGAAATCTACTGGAGGATGTGTATATGACACAACCTGAAGGTTTTATTCATCCTTCGAATTCTAGTAAAGTGTGTAAACTTCAAAGATCCATTTATGGCTTGAAGCAAGCATCTCGAAGTTGGAAATCTTCGTTTTGATGAAGCAATTAAAGAATTCAATTTCATCAAGAATGATGATGAACCTTGTGTCTACAAAAGGGTTACAGAAAATGCAGTAGTCTTCTTAGTACTCTATGTCGATGACATCTTGTTAATTGGGAATGATATCCCCACTTTGCAAAGGGTAAAAACTTGGTTGGGGAAGTGTTTTTCAATGAAAGATTTAGGCGAAGCAACCTA
This sequence comes from Catharanthus roseus, assembly GCA_028651295.1. Taxonomy (NCBI): domain Eukaryota; kingdom Viridiplantae; phylum Streptophyta; class Magnoliopsida; order Gentianales; family Apocynaceae; genus Catharanthus; species Catharanthus roseus. Next base: position 2,944,459 of record JAPQWS010000153.1, on the reverse strand, counting down.
TATTCTAGGCATTAGGATCTATCGAGATAGATCTAAAAAGCTTATTGGCCTAAGTCAGAGTGGATATATTGACAAGGTACTGAAAAGGTTCAGTATGCAAGATTCTTAGAGAGGATTCTTGCCAATGTCACATGGCGTTAAACTCAGTAAGTCTCAAAGTCCTAACACAAGGGAGGATACAGAACGCATGAGTAAGATTCCTTACGCTTCCGCAATTGGATCTATCATGTACGCCAAATGTCTCGTATGCATTAAGCATGACTAGCAGATTCCAGTCAAATCCTGGTGAACCGCATTGGACTGCAATAAAAAACATTCTCAAGTACTTAAGAAGGACTAAAGAGATGTTTTTGATCTATGGAGGTCAGGAAGGAGAGCTTGTTGTAAATGGTTACATGGATGCTAGCTTTCAGACTGATGTAGATGATTTTAGATCGCAATCTGGATTTGTATTTTGTTTGAATGGAGATGCTGTGAGCTGGAAGAGTTCAAAGCAAGATACTGTGGCCGATTCTACTACAGAGGCTGAGTATGTGGCTGCTTCTGATGCAGCCAAGGAGGCAGTTTGGATCAGAAAGTTCATCAAAGAACTAGGTGTAATTCCTAGCATTGTGAACCCAGTGGACCTATATTGTGATAATACATGAGCCATTGCACAAGCTAAGGAACCTAGATCTCATCAACGATCAAAACATATTCTCAGGCGTTTCCATCTTATTCGAGAAATTATTGAGCGTGGAGATGTTAAAATTTGCAAAGTAGACACCAATGACAATATCGCATATCCATTGACAAAGCCACTCCCACAACTTAAGCATGAGAGTCATACTAGGTCAATGGGTTTGAGAGTCATGTCAAATTGGTGGTAGGGCAAGTGGGAGATTGTTAGTATATGTCCTAAGACCAATTGACTCACATTTATGATTTATGAAGCATGTATTTTTGAATTGTATTTTATGCTCTTGGTCATCAAGTATGTGACTTGATAGTAAAACCCTTATAGCTAATAAAATACTATTCTTATTTGTCCCTAGTTTATTACATCTTGTAAACTAGTGTGAAGTTGATTGATGGTCAAGTTTTACTGATCATGAATATGAGATATAAAATCAGTTCATAAATACATATTGAGAATATTGTATTGGACATGAAATATTGCATGGGTTTAAGTTATAAGTATTTCTTCTCAGTTTTATATTTGGTGTCCTTCGACCTAATGTTCCTAATGTTTCTTGCATGGGGAGAAAAATATGTTTTGACATAGTCAAACATCACTTTTAATTAGATGATCATTATGATTATTGGTTGGCTTATTTTCTCGTCATGGCTTGAATATTGGAGATAGTGAAAGGGATTTGTCCCTCTCTTTTTAGAGAGAGATATCCATGGGCCCCTTGATAAGGAAGACTGGAAAATATGCATGGTCATGCTCAAATAAGTATTAATAAGGTGTTATTAATATTATTTGTTGGAACAGTCTACCTGGTGATCAAGTAAATGGTTAATTAAGTTTTATAAAGATGACTTGATCCATGCCTTATACTTAATTAGGATATCGTGTGACAAAATGACTAAATATTAAATCTAATGCTAGGTTATTATTACATTTACTTAACTTGGATAAGCATAATGTCTTGCTAGAGGCCGCTTATGTTTTGTGAATAAATGTCTAGGACACTTTTTCATTCACTGCCAACGTTAAGGGAACCTACAGGGTCACACGCATAGACGATCTTGTGAGCATAATGTCCACGTTCAATGAATCTAGATTGTGTCCAGATTCGTTGAACGTATACAAAAAGGAAATCAGATTCCATATTGTATTTTTTGGTAGGTTAATAAGTAATTAATTTTATTTAATCGAATAAATGAAATTAATTACTTAATATTACTCATCCAACCGTTGGATGATTATGGGAATAGACGGACGAGATTAAACTGTCATTAGATGACAGTTAGGGTTTTGATATTGACAGCTATAAAAGTTTATGTTAACCTTTTCTTGGTAGCTGTCCTTGATCTGACTAAAGAAAAAAACCCTAAACCCTAGAACGGCGATATAGTATCTAGCCTCCTCTCTCCGAAATATGACCGATTACCAGATAGTCAGGATCAGTTCTAAACAGTTTTCAGAACACAGAAGGGGCTAGCATCCCGATCGCTTGCAGAGGAGTTCGTCGCGTGGATACTTGTAGAGGGCGAAGCGTACAAAGTAGCGCCTCCACAACCAACAATCAAAACATTGAGGTAATTTCTATCCAATCGGTTTTTCTAATATGTGCAGATCCTGTTGGTGGATTTCCGTTGTTTTATTTTACTTTGTTTTTGCCTACGGATTCCAACATGATGGCTGTCAGTCTATCACTGCTGAGTGGCATGCCGCGTGTGTGCTGCAGAGGTAGAGCGCAGTGGTGCCGAGGTTCGTGGAGAGTGGCAGCCGGTGGGTAGGTGCGGCAGCATGAGGTGAGGTAGTAGCTGCTGCTATCCTTGTCTGTCTGAGAAAGAGAGAAATGTGATGCTAATTGAAGAAAGGAGAAGAAGAAGTGAAGATTGAAGAGCCGAAGAACGGAAGAAGAAATTAGAGAATGAAGAAGAGAGTTGTATTGAAGCGTAGGGTTAAGAAAAAAATTATTTTCATTCAGGTTCTTAAGAAAATAAATATTTTAAATTAAGTCCTAAAATAATTAATATAAATATGTTGTTACGAACAGGCCATCCTGCAAATCAGACCGAACTGGTCCGTAAAATCTCACGTTAAAACGGTCCGATCTAATCCAAATTCATTTTTTATAGGTCAAAATTTAAAAATTCATATCCTTCTGTTGTACGGATGGCTCGAGCCAACCCACAGGTCAACACCCATTTTGCCAGTGCTATCTAAATCTACCACTTCCTTCCCTACCAACTAGGGCTGTAAACGGGTCCAGACCCTCAGGGTACCCCCAGACCCGGACCCGTACCCTTATAGTGAAACTTGGACCCAGACCCGGACCCATACCCATACCCTCCAGGGTATAAAATTCTGGACCCAGACCCGACCCTCCAGGGTCCAGGGTAGGGTACGGGTATACCCGTACCCGTATGACATTTTTTTATTTTATTTCCCCGTTAAACAAAAATATGTAAAACAACGTATAATTCAAAAAATAAAAATTTTAACATGATTAACATAATCTCCTTAACATTTCTTTCAACAAATAAAATCATTTAACATCTCTAATTCACATAATTATAAGTTCAAATATACACAAAATCGTCATAGTGTGAGTGTGATGTGATGTAAGTGTAGTTGGTTGGTAGGTAGGTAGAGTAGAGGTAGTAGGTTAGGGTTAAAGATAATAGTAAAATAATATGTTAAAAAAATTATAAATTATATATTAATATAATATAATATATAAAATATATAATTATTTTATTAATACGGGTATACGGGTCTGGGTATCACCATACCTTACCCGGACCCATATAGCAGTATAAATACGGGTAAGGGTACGAGTCCGGGTCCGCGGGTATAAAATTTAAACCTTACCCGCTAAAAACGGATACAGACCCGTGCGGGTATGGGTGAGACCCGCCTCGTTTACAGCCCTATTACCAACATATGCGTTATGCCTTAGTAAGTAGGAATTAAAAAAAAAAAACTCACACACACACATACACCTTTTAGTGCAAAAAAAAAAAAGACAGCGCAAACACCCCTCGGCGGCCGCTGCTACCATCATCGCTGCTCACCTTCCCCCATCACTTTTCTTCCTCTTCCTCTCCTCTCTCGCGCTCAAAGCCGTCACTCTAGTCACGGGCTAAGAGATTCCCAAAATAATTTTTGATTTTCTTTTGCTGGTTTGTTTGCAATTTATAATTGACCTCACTCATTGCCTCTCGTTCTCCGTGGTGCAACATCAGCTGCGCCCTTTTCATTTTTTGCTTCTTCCTCTGAAAGTTTTTTGCTTCTCCTTCGCAAGCAAGGTAAACGATTTAAGATTCTTTTAATTGGCTTTTCAAGATTTTGCTGAAATATTCTTACTTTGGATTTGTTTGTTGAGTTAGAGTGATTATGAATTCAAGAATTGGTAGATATTAGGATTACATTTCGAATATACTTGATCATTGTCTAAATTTGTGAAGGCTTGGAGCCCTTTAATGTCATGGTTAAAGATTATGCATCACCTAGGATATATTAAGGCTGGAAATGTGATTCAAATATAATGGTAATAGTTTATTAAGATAGAACTTTGATCATTCTTAGCGTGGAATATGATATAATGGTTTAAATTTTACATGTGATTGGAAACTTATGTTGCCCAAAGTTTCCACATTGTGCTTGCAGTGTTCAGTATTTAATTGTTCGTTCTAAAAGGGGTCATGCTGGTCGAGTGATTTCTGTTTTCGGGTTATGCAAGCGTAGTTTCTGGTGTGTAATGTAATGCATAAATTGTCAAATGTGAAGCTAAATAAACTGATTTTTAAGGAGCTAACAAGAATTGGTTAGTTGTTCTCTTGAATATGCCTGTGATTTTGCATTTTGCCAGATCATATTTCCAGCTTCTATTACATGGGTACTCTTTCTATGTGAAAGATGTTCCAATTCTAATATGTAATGGACGCAATGCTTAGATATTGAGAGGTAACGATTTAGCACCAGTGGTTGACTTCTTAAGGTAATTTGAAGCTACGCGAACTAAGTTTATTGATTCAAGTTGCTTTCCGGAAATTAGGAATTTATACTGCAGATTTGGTTATATATGTAACTTCCATGTTTGGTTTACTTGGACTCAATTTGTCCCTCCTCTTACGGCTTCTTTGGTAAAGCTTATCTGTGTTTCTGCTAGAAGTACAATTGAATAGTTGCAGTTTTGTTTACTTTACTCTAAACTTCTAACCTGAATTTCCTGGGAATTTTACTCTGTTTCATTGTCTTTTTAATTTTTGGTGTATTTATTTGTATTCTCTTTATTTGGCAGGAGACGGGAGAATGAAAGTAAAAATCTTACGTATCCTTTGCCACTGATTATATGTTGTATAATATCTCTTTGATATGACACACAAACATATTTTGCTTGTGATTGTCCTATATTTGCTTTTCTAACCGGGCTAAATGGATCAATTTCTAGTTATACATATGGTGTTGGGTTCATAATAGTATGTCTTTGGGTTTGTAAAGTTCATAACTATTTGTGACTCAGATGTATAAAACATACAATTGTTGCAAAACATTTGGTTGATCTGATCATTTTCAGCTGTTGTTGTTTTTCTTGATTTAACAAATGAAAAAGTTTATTTGAAGGTTACTATTGCCGTGCACCAGTTCCAGTGATTTGTTGTTGAATGTATAAGCATTCTCTCTATTCTTTCTTCTTTTGTTTTGGTTCTTCCTGTTTCCACATCTATTCCAGTATCAGTTTTTACTTAACATTTTCTTTTGGGAAATGCTTTGGAAAAAATGGATAGAGTAAGTTCTCTTCTTCTTATATTTCAGTAGCTATTTGGCCACTTTGTGCAGGAGTTGATCTCTTGTTTTTTATGTTCACGACAGATGGCATGCTGTTTCATCATGGACATGGGATGCCCAGGATGAAACCTGTGGGATCTGTAGGATGGCCTTTGACGGTTGTTGTCCTGATTGTAAACTCCCTGGAGATGATTGCCCTCTAAGTGAGTAACATATAATGTCCCTACTATAAATTTTCAATACAATTCACGTGTTCTTAGCTTTCAGTTTATTTTGTGATTCTTTTGAGATTGCATCTCTCCTGGCATCCGGCATTTTTATTTCTATTAGGCACTTGGAAAAAAAAAAGATATAAAGATGTTTTTTACGTCATTTCTTCCTCTGTCTGCACAAGCCTTCTTTTGATCCCTTTGTCTAGCAATTTTCCTTGAATAACATGCCTCTAGAGAAGATATCAGTGTCATACACCGACCGTCTGTAGCAAGAATTTTCTCAGGCTTGAAGGAAAGTTACTTGCTTCTGAGGTTCATATTTTGAACATCAATTTTTTCCTCAGCTCCAAGGGTATAGTTGTTTGGTGATACATGAACTTCCCTGCAGTTCTATCCCTAGTATTGTCAGGAAAGAAGAATGATGAATTCTTGTTGCACTGAAATGTACTAGAACCGAAACGATTCTAAGGAGATGTTTTCCTCTGTTCATCACCCCTGCCCCCTTTTACTGGATAACCGCGATCATTTATCATTGCTTGTTTTGCTATATACACCTGTGCTTGTTTGCATAAAGATTTGTTTGTTTTAAACTGGGATGCAGAATCTAATCATGCATATTCGTTATTTTGCAGTATGGGGAGCTTGCAACCATGCATTTCATCTTCACTGTATCTTAAAATGGGTAAACTCTCAGACTCCACAAGCACATTGTCCAATGTGTAGAAGGGAATGGCAGTTCAAGGGATGAAAATAGTATTTCCATATGGATCTTCTTTCTCCTCCCTGCATTCATCCTCCTCCTTTCTCCAGTAAAAAAAAGACATTAAGCTAAAGGAAGAGAGCACTTGTAATTTTTACCAAATTATGTTTGCAACTGTTTGAAAATTTTTTTTGGGGCTGATTTGCAATTATTTGAAATTTTAAAACAATGATTTGCTTCTTACTACTATATAAGATATCATTATAATTGATGTATCTGTCTTTTCCTTTTTTCTCTTTCTGGAAATGGATGCATCCATCACTAGACAGTTTGGACATATTTTTTCATTTTAAAATATTTGTCTATTTAGCGAACCGAAGAAGTACTTTTTCATATATGTATATATATATATTTAAAATTAAATAACTATCTAAAAATTTTCATTAGAATAGTTAAAGAGTAATTTAATTCATTTCTTTTTGCATCAGGATAACTCAACAATTTCTTTATCTAAAAAATTTTCATTAGAACATTTAAGAATAATTTAGTTCATTTTCTTTTCATCAGGATAACTCAATCATTTATCATGAATCCAATTAGGATTAACATTCTGAGAGTTTAATTTCCTTTAATTTCATAACACTCTTCATTGCATGTTCATAACATAAAGAATATGCCTCGTTATCTAGGGAAGGAAAAAGAGTACATCATTATGCATTGATAGATTAAATCAATACATTGATAGATTATGCATCATCATTCGATCGAAGTTATTGCACACTTCTTCACATTACTTATAAAGAAATAATGGTGAAATTTATTATTCATATTTCTCTATACATGCCCTCAAATTTCACAATCAAATATGATTGAAATTCTATTCTTAAATGATACCATAAATATCTCGAAATTAATTATCAATAATGATCACACACATCTTCAATATTTTATATAACAATTTAGAACTTCAACTTAATTAAAGGTACGATTGCTTGATAATATCATATCACATATGAATAACATGTTTGTTTGAGAATGTATCTTTTGTGGAGCATATAAGCAAGCAACTTACTGCTTATATATCTTTACAGGTATTAGATTTCTCCATAATCCGAGATTAATTATCCTTGGAAAATAGGACTAATAATATTATTCCAAATGTCATATAGAGAATAGTTAGAGCACTAATTGTGCAAAGTTGTGTTACTTCAAGACCAATAAATATTCATTACCTATATATATAGAGAGAGAGAGAGATAGACATGTGGTATTTACCAACATCTTATAATAATATGACTATTGGATATAATGTACGATAATATATCCATGTAAAACCTTTTATAAATTGATAAACAAATTCATCTTCAAGATGTTCAATTGTAAAAAAAAAAAAACTTGAAATACTTGATTTCAATACTTCTTGTATTTACTTGCTATTATAAACTCTTCAGAAAGAATACTTCAAAGTTTAATTATTTTTCTCAATAACATTTATGAATAAAAGATCGATTATGCTACTTATGTCCTACGGGACGTTTATAGAAGTCTTTACAAATCCAATTTTGTTACTCTTCTAGAATTAACAAAGATATTAAGTAAATTTGTAAATCTTTGCAAATAAATAATACGTAAAACTTTTAGTTCACAAATACTTGCATATGGATCAATATGCTTCAATGACATATGGTTCTAATTTTCTCCCTTTAATCTGGAGAACATTAAAAGGATGAAGAATCATAACTGGCAATCATAACAAATTTAAGAAAAGTTTCATGGATATATTTAATCGTTATATCTTTCTTTAAAGAAATCACTAAGACAATAATGATAATATGTTTTCATGAACAATTTACTTACGCTCTTCACGCATGCTTATCGAGTCCTTCAATGATTTTATATAAATTTTTAGAGTTTATTCGCTAATACCTAAACTAAATCCACTACTATAAATATTATTTCTTCATAACTACTATTCTTAGGACTTTACGAAGAATCTTATATTATAACTTATACAAGTTCGCACTTTATTTTTTAATTCTTATGGGATTACGCTCCAGGTATATAATTTTTTCAGAAAATACATATACACTTCAAGAGTACTTAATAATTATTCGGACTTTACATATTTTATCATGCGAATTTTATACTCTATTTTGGCCAAATATCTATTAGAATCTCGAGTCTGCAGATTCTAATCATAATATGCACAGAATTATTGTTGATGTTTTGTGCTATTATATTATTCAATCTATTTTATATCATGACATGATACAATAAGATCTCATAATTATTATGATTTCAAATATCTATTTTTTTTTGGAAATAATAATAAAGTTATATCATGGAAAATTCTGCTAGAATTATTGCTCATTTATATATGCGAGGATTTTGTTGAAAAGTAATTATTCTACCACATTTTGCATGTGTCTCAAAATCATAAGTAGCAGTACGAATTTTCTTTTGCCAGTAACTATGCCTAGCTATTAATCTTTTGAACTTCTGGTTCAAATTATCTTCATATGAGAAACAAAATGAGACACATATTTTTGTCTTTGTATAATTAGTTCTTCTAAATCTTTCTATTAACTATTATTATGAGTCTTTAGTAAATAGATTATTCTAAAGCTTTAATTAAATATCTTCTAGATATTATAGATATTTTCTTAATTAAATATTTTCCAGATATTTAGGTATTCTGGAGATTGTAAAATATAAACTCTTCTGAACTTTTTTATTGATTAACTCTTGTGAAACTTTAATTTCAATCTATTAGCTCTTCTAGAGCTCTACTCTTTTTGAGTTTTAATTTATACTACAATTCATTCTCCCAATATACTACTTTTTTTCATTATTATTATTCAGTCTCAGAAGGTAATACCTTGATATATATATATATATTTAATATTATTACTATAGGAGCATATTGAAGATATGAGAAATGGAAAACTTTTCTACAAAGATATAGATATGATATAATCAACTTCTGGGTGGTTTTGCTTTTTAAATTTAGTCAAAATCTTTCTTAATAAATTATTGAGCCTTCGGTCTCATAAATTAAATGAGGAAATTAATTTTTATAATCGTGATTTCTCTTTTAATTGCGTCTTTAGGAATTAAATAGATTTATAAACGAATTTATGATAAAAGATTTCATCTTTCCATGATATCAAGTCATACATTAAAAATAAAATATAAAACAAAGAAAAGATTTGTTTTTTTTACTTAAAAAAACTTCAAAATTTTTTTACCTTTAGCTAAGCTTCGCTTCCCTCCCTTATTAAGTGGAAAATAATAGTCGGCGTTCTATAAGCGACTTGCAGAGTCTACGAAGCTTTGCTTCTTGTAGTCGGCCCGTAATGCCCCCTTCATTTGCTTGCCTCCTTCCAGCTTAGAATATCTAATTCCTATTATATATAGTGCTAGAAGCTAATCGCCAGAAGCTCACCCTTGGGGTGTCACTTCTAGCGCAAGAGGCCAAGCATTCTACCAGACTTCCCGTCCTGGGAGCCCCGTTCGCCTTTGGTACTTCAGTAGTACGACAAGTTGTTTTACTATTAAAATTTTTTTTAAGATTTCAAATATAGCGAATTTTAGAAAATCACCTCTAAAGTTTCGTTCTTCAAACAATCGTGTTGTCTATATAATCAATGCTTATAACGAGTTATAAAATTACAAGAGAGAGAAATAGAACTCTATAATCAAGTATGAAAATTTTTATATATTTTCACGATTTATTTATACACTCAAGATATAAGAAATAGTATAATCTTAAAATATCTAAATTAAATTAATAAAATATGATGAATTCAATTAGAATTAATATGCTAAAAGTTTAATTTTTATTGAGAGAACGTGTTTGAACATGCAACATGTATTCATTAACAAAATTTATTTGCAGTTTTGCACTTAACATTTTATCTTGAAAAAATCCTCATTATCTTATCCTCTATGCAATCGAGGACACGTGTCCACTAGACAAGCCAAAACAAAAAGAAAAATCTCACCGGTCACTTGTCCACCGTTGTTTCTCCAACCGCAATTTTCCCGGGCATTGATCAAATACGACACCATATCATGTACTTTCCTCAACAACGACGCCGTATCATCTCAAACACACCAATTGTGTTTCATCAACCTCATCATCAGCATCATGTCCTTCCTAAGATTCCATCACAAATATACAGTCTCCTCTGCTACTGTATATGTACTAACTGAGAACTCAAATTGAATTAATAAAAAAAAAATGCTTAGAATTGGCGGGAAAGGTGGTGGTTTGGGCCAGTTGTTGGTGGCGGTAGGGGCGGCGTTATTGCTTCGTGTATTTTCCGCCCCTGGACCGGCGGCTCTCTTGCTGGATAATGAGGAAGATGATGAAGACGAGATGAATGGCGATGCCGGAGAGGATGCTACAGTTACCGGAAAAGTTTTGCCGGTCACTATTAAGTGGACGAACATTACTTGTTCTCTATCTGACAAATCATCTCAATCAGTAAGTACACTGCTTCTCTCTCTTTTTGTTGCTTAGTTCCAATTCTCGGTACACCGAAAATTTCTTCTTTTGGGATAAAGGATTTACAAAGGGCATAAATTATTATTAACATGAAAATATGTTGCATGAATGGAATTCTCCGAGTTGGTGGAGATTATAAGCTTTCTCAGATTGTTGTAGAACATAAGCTTGTTCTTCCAATTGCACAAGTACCAGTTGATGGTGTTGGTGAGCTGGAAACGAAAAACATGAAACATCTTTAACTCTCTTTCTGTATCAACCAAGAGGGGAATTTTGTTTCTGATGTCTATGATTGATCTTTATTTGGAGTTTGCCAGGGATATATGTTCTCTAATCATTTTAACTTAAGAAAACCATTGGTGTTTTCATATTATTGGTTGATAGTTCCAACAAAATACAGTAATCAGTACAAGCAAAAAAAATTTTAAACATCTTAAAGATCATGGAGGCACCTCCTTTAATAGATGCAGACAAGTTCAGTGAAACAACACCCTAAAAATTTACTAATCATTGTGGCGTTTTTTATTTGTTGGAGTCAATTAAAAACAAAGGAAAGACATTGTTTCCTCTTTCACTTTCTGTCCATTATGTGGAATTTGTTCCTTCTTTATAGGTTGTTCTTGTGGATCTCCTCTTTTCTTGATAGCTAAATGGAAATTTCTTAAGCATTATAGTTTGAGATAATTAGTGTTTAAGGGCAATCGAGTGCACAAGTCTCCACTATTATTTGGTCTTCCCTGTCCTAGAGTGTAGGGTATATTTTTATTCGTAAAATCTGTGACCTCAAAGTCATATAGGGATGTCAATGGAACATTTGAATCCACCCTGAAGTTTGTAAACTTGCAGTACTATTCCAGAAAAAAATAAATTTGCAGTACTCAGCTAGGAGTAATATTCATGTGTTTGATATCTACTTTAGAGTTTTACAACTCGACTATTGACTTTTATTGAATTTATATTTAGAAATAAGAAAATAGCACCATTAAACATATTCCTGTTTCTTTCCCCCCCAAAAAGGAAAAGGAAAACGTATCCCTGTTTGTTCATACAAATAGGCATTGTAGTTCAATATCGAAAATTTTATGAGAAACTTGCATTATAGAATTTTTGAAATGATTTACCTATGGAGTTAACAGCTGCTTTTTATTTATCATATTTAATTTATATTTTTTCCCTTCTATCAACACCAGGTAAGATTTTTGCTAAACAATGTGCGTGGAGAGGCACAACCTGGCAGATTACTTGCAATCATGGGTCCTTCTGGATCAGGGAAGACAACCCTACTCAATGTTCTAGCTGGTCAGTTAATGGCCTCTCCTCGATTGCACTTGTCTGGGCTTTTGGAAGTCAACGGGCAGAAAATATCAAAGAAGGCTTATAAGTGAGTTTTCTTGGAATTTGTAAAATTAGTCGCTTGACTTCTAACATTATTCTGATGTGAAAGTTTTACTTGCTCATTCAGGTTTGCTTATATCAGACAAGAGGATCTCTTCTTCTCACAGTTAACAGTGCGAGAAACAATCTCTCTTGCAGCTGAAATGCAGCTACAACATTTGTCCTCTGTGGAAGAAAGAGATGAATATGTGGATAATCTCTTGTTTAAACTAGGCTTGGTGAGGCAACCAAGAATTTTACACTTTTATCTCAATACTGCATCATTTGAATTTAGAATCTCTCTAATGGCATGACTGGATTACATGTAATTCTATTTCATACAACAACATATATGTTTCCAATGCTTCCTTTGAATCCAAAAATGATACTTGCATAGGTATATATTCATGTGCATGTGATATGCTTATCTTCAATCTTTTGAAGCACTTAACATAAGCTGTATTTCCTTAACTCTATAAGCCTCTGATTTTTTAAAATTATCCAAAATGATTCATATGCATTAAATAGAGTATCTAGTAATTCTCCTAATGGTTGTGTGTTCTTCTGTCAAAAGGTCAGTTGTGCTGATTCCTGTGTGGGAGATGCTAAGGTCCGTGGAATTAGTGGCGGCGAAAAGAAACGATTGTCGCTTGCTTGTGAACTTATTGCTAGTCCATCCGTCATTTTTGCTGATGAACCTACAACTGGTACTTGTTTTTCATTTATGCAGTTGTTGTTGAACAATTCTTTAGTTATGGTATCATTTAGGGTTACGATTAAACATGCAGTGGTTGGTGTGGGTTTTAAACACATGATGCTGCAGACTAGCAATATGAATTACATTCTTAGTGACATTTGTGTCAACAGATATTCCTTAATGCTTAATTTGAACAACTCCAGAATATGAATTGTCTAAAATTAAAATACAACCTATATAATTGACTTGTTGAAGGCATATGCCATACAAGATGTATTTCTACAGTGTATCATCATTTTTTATGTGGATTTTAGAATGGGAACATAGTAACTAAGGAGCAATGCCACTGCTCTGTGGTGTCAGCTCCATAGTTACAAATACGTAAGATATTGTGCTTTGACTTCTACTTATCTTAGGATATAACCTCTGGTATTAGGATAATGTGAAACTATTAGGGCCGAACTTGATAACATTTATACGAGGAAACTTACGTTCTGAAGTTGAGAATAATGAAGCTCTTGAAACTGGAAATCAGTGAATGCAGCTAATGAAGTTTTTTAGAAGATATGGTTGCTCATCAGAAAAATCATCCTTTCTGTGAAGATGCCTATCTTGCCTGTGTCTGATCCTGAAAATAGTGATCTAATGAATTGGAATATCATGATATGTTTCTTCTCAGGAGATGAGGGATGAAGTGTATTCTTAAGTACACATATAAATGCTAAATTATAATAGCAGAAAATATTCTTGAGGTAAAAATGCTATACTATTTACGCCATTTTGCCTTGAAGTAAAAATAAGCAACATTACAAGTACGATTTACGTCACACTGTAATGTAATGCCTTTGTTGATTTTTTTCGTTGCACATGAGAACTTGACAAGAGGAATATATTTTATTCTTGTGAAGGTCTTAATGTTCACTTATAAAACTAGAAAGACCATTTAACTTGAGATTTGAAAGCCTCATTTTCAGCACTGATTGATGCATTACAACCTCTAAATTGAGTACTTCTATACAAAATAGTATCTTTTCTTTCTTCGTGCACCTTTCCTCGAGTTAGGTATTGCTCAAGGATATGAAAGTAGTTAATGGTTTTGTTACAAAATGAATATTGCTTTCAGGACTTGATGCTTTTCAAGCAGAAAGAGTGATGGAAACTCTGCGACAACTTGCACAGGATGGACATACTGTTATTTGCTCCATACACCAGCCTAGAGGCTCTGTCTATGGAAAATTTGACGACATTGTTCTATTAACAGAAGGAACACTCGTTTATGCTGGGCCGGCCAAAGAAAAACCATTGGAGTACTTCTCAAAATTCGGGTCTGTTTCTAATTCACGTATATCCAAACTTGTAGAGTAAAATAAAAACAATGAGTTATTTGCTTATCTCATATTTTTCATGCCTGTTCTTCTTGGAGTACTTCTCAAAATTCGGGTCTATTTCTAAGATTGTTCTCATTTCACCCAGTAATTGTTTTTCCTCTCCGGAATTCTTTGTCTCTTGTTTCACAACACATATAATCCAGTCAGTTAACAGTTCTTATATGAAGATTCTTCGTCTTTTACATAGATGATTGATTGTTCTGCTCCAAGTTGGGCATAGCTGGAGCTGTCTATATACATCAACTGTTGATTGAGTCAGGATTCGTTGCAGGTATCTTTGCCCAGATCATGTAAATCCTGCTGAATTTTTGGCTGATCTAATATCAGTAGATTATAGTTCCTCTGAGAGTGTATATTCATCCAAAAAAAGGATAGATGGTCTAGTTGAATCATTCTCTCAACAAGTATCTCCAACACTGTTTGCAACTTCTCTTACTGGGGATGGCCATTACAGTAGTGGCATGAAGATCAGGAGCAAACCTGCTGTCAAAAGGAAAATTGGTTGGTGGAGGCAGTTTTGCTTGCTTCTCAAACGGGCTTGGATGCAGGCAAATATTTACATGAACTTCATTGACAATATAAACTTTACTCTTTGCTGTAGGACCTTTCATTACTTATCTATTTCTTTGATTTAGTAAACCCTGATCTCCAAAAACTTTTATCTACATGCTTATTCCATACTACTTTGCTGTTCTTGAGCTTGGATTAGTGTCTCAGTTTATGGTTTTTGGTCGATCAATGTTTCAACTATTGAACATAGCCACTTAATGTTTTTTTGCTGTACATCTTGCTCTAAATGAAACAGTATTTTGTAAGGAAAGGTATCTCTTGGTTTTAATTTTCTTGAACTTTATAAATGACTATATTACCCCTTGATCGTCTTTTGTTATTAAGATTCTCTTGGGATTTACTAATCACAATATATGTACTACTGTATTAGTACTTCATTTGATCTGTTGGAATTTATATATCTTCCCTAATTGGAAACCTTAAGATGCCTCTAAGGCTCCTCATTTTTGGATCAGTTGTCTGCTTGCTCTTTTCATAATGTCTTCTTTCTATGTGCCATAAACAAGCAGATAATATTTGGATGTGGCTTGAAGGGTTTAATGTCAACTCCGAACTCTTTTTCACTTGTTCTTTAGCTTAGAGTTCATTAAACTATTTCAGCATGATCTGGGATATTATATTAGACAAAGTTACATTTGCATCAATTTGTAACATTTAAATGTTGGAAATCATTGGACACAGAAGAAAATGGTGCTAGATGTTGAGGAGCATTTTATCTTGTGAAACGCATAGGAAAAACCCAACGACCTTTCTTGTCTATCTATTTGATGATTTTTTTTCATACAAATAGGCTTCTCGTGATGGCCCAACAAATAAAGTTCGAACAAGGATGTCTATTGCATCAGCAATAATATTTGGTTCTGTTTTTTGGAGGATGGGAAGGTCACAGACATCAATCCAAGATAGAATGGGACTTCTTCAGGTACAAAAACTTGTTTGATTTGGCTAGATATTTATCTTCAGTTAACGAGGATATATTTCTGATGGTTGTAATAAACTGTTTAACCCATGGTATGACCAGGTTCATCAATTTCTGGTTTCTGACCAGTGTGCATGAGCAATAGAATATCCCCTCCCACTTTATCCTCCAGTTTCCTCAGGGGCAACATTTCTGAATCCCCCTAGATAGATCCTCTTGTAGCAAATTAGACCACAAACATCAAACTAGGTTCATTGCCTGGCATTGAATTTGTGTCAGTCAGGGATCCATGATTTAGAAATTGTTGCAGGAGGTAGATTATACTCATACTACTGTAGCATTATATATAAGGAGATGGCATCACAAATTGAATAAATACATTAAACATAGCTGGAGCAAAACTTTTTGTTTTATTGGTTAATTGTTTCCTTTTCTATCTTGTCTGTTGATAGTGTCTCCGGCATAATATAAATAGTTGAAGCTTAAATAACCCTGTTTCAGTCTGGATATCTTCTCTTGGTCATTGAGATTTATAGAACTAATGAAAGGCGTTTGAAGATAAATTTCCTTGCTTTCTCATCCTTTTTCTATTTTTTATCGCCACATTTTGGATGTATACAACGAAGCTGTAGACTTCCACTTCTTTTTGAGTTTGAGTATGTGATTCTGTTCATTGTCTATTCATGTTTTAGTCGATAACTGGTCTATCTGGAAATTGAAGTTCCTTCTGGCTAGATTCTTTTATCCCATTTCTACCTCAACGATGCAGTCATTCTTTCTCCTGAATTGACTGATAAATTGGCTCCTTTCATGTTGTCTTTTAAATGAATTTCTGAACTATCCACCTCTTGCTCTTTGAAAGTTCGTACTGTCTTTCCTGTTTGCTGCTACCTACTGGGGTAAACTTCAGTAATAACTATTTTCCCTGATTAAAGTGAAGTGTTCAAATGAACTGATATTACAATCTCTAACTTTCTGATAAGTAAAAATAGAGATGATAAGTATAACTTTTTGTGCAAATATTGAATGATTAGATATTATCATCCCATTGATTTTCCTTTCTTTTCTGTTGCTCAGGTTGCTGCTATAAATACTGCTATGGCTGCACTTACAAAGACTGTTGGTGTATTTCCCAAGGAACGTGCAATTGTTGATAGAGAGTGTGCCAAGGGATCTTATGCTCTAGGGCCATATTTGCTTTCAAAATTGTTAGCTGAAATTCCTATCGGAGCATCATTCCCATTGCTATTTGGTACCATTTTGTACCCCATGGCTCGTCTTCATCCTACTATATCCAGGTGATAATTCTGTTTTAGCAATGCAAAAGTACAATATATTTTTCATGCAAAAGGTTTCAAATTTCAGAACGGGTATTCCCAAATGTAATAAGTTGAAGATACTGGATATTCCAAAATGTGAGAAATTGGAAAGCATATTAACACGTTTTTGGGAGAATTTGGCAAATAAACTTTAGTCGTTTCTCATTATAATAGATAATTCCGTGTGTCAAATGCAGCAGGCAGTTCATTGGTTTCTTTCAAGAATTATGCAAAGAAAATGACGTTTGATGATGTTCTCATCCCTCTTGAAAACTCCTTGAGTGATATCTACTGAACAAAAAAAAGTGTAGAAAACAAAGTTGCTTTTGATAAGTGGTAACCTTAACATATTCACCATTGTAATCAGTACCTGAAATCAACAAGGAAAGTGAGGTCTCCATGCAAAATTGGAAAATATTTTCTAATTTGTATAAATATAATTAGCATGAAATTTATTAATTAAAAAGAGGTTCTCCTTTGGGTATTTTCATAGAGTAACTGCTCCAAACCAAAGGAGTAAGTGCTACTGAGGGTTTCTGGTTTCTGCTCTCACAATAAGTTTTCCCGTAAGTATTAGGCTTCACCCATGAAATGGAGCAGGAAGGGTTGTGAAATTGCATGGTATTCTCTATATTATAGAACAGTTAGCATTTGGGTTGGCATACTGTGTTAGTATTAGTTACAGAATAGGTGAAGGATAAGAGACCTTCATATTCTGCAACCTTAGCAAATGATACATGACACCTTTATCAGAAGGAACTAGGAATGGAAAACGAGTGAGTCATTCCTTTAAGACTTCAAATATTGTTTTCCAGTTTGTTTTGCAGGCACTAACTAAGGGTCTTTGTAGATTTGGTAAGTTCTGTGGAATTATAACCATGGAGTCCTTTGCTGCATCTGCTATGGGTTTGACAGTGGGGGCCATGGTTCCAACAACTGAAGCTGCGATGGCCCTGGGACCATCACTGATGACAGTCTTTATTGTATTTGGAGGCTACTATGTCAATGCTGAGAACACACCGGTGGTGTTTCGTTGGATTCCTCAGGTTTCCCTCATACGCTGGTAATATATACTCCTAGAGCCCAAAACTACTCCTTATCTGCAGAGGTTAAGCCTAAAGACAGATACACACCGATAATACTAATAATTCTTGGTTTTTTTAGGGCATTTCAAGGTTTATGCATCAATGAATTTCGTAGCCTTAAATTCGATCATCAGCAACCTTTTGATGTACAATCTGGAGAACAAGTGAGTGGAACCATCTTTTACTTTTCACTGTGGTACTTTTTAAGGGAAAATATTTTCCTGAGAATCATGAGAAATCAATTGGAAACAAATCATTAGATCTCAAAGAATGGTTTTCTGGTTTTTATAGTTTATGGTGGGTAATTGTGATGTTCTCTTTTGATGTCCTGAGCTACCTTCACTTCTGAGTTGTATGTCATGGGAGGAGAAATTGTATGTGATCCAAAAGAAGAGAAAGCACTATGTTTAATTAGAAAGTGAAATATCTTTGCCTAGTCATCCTTGCTTCTTATTCGAACTTGAATATGTATATGAAGAAATGAAGGAACAGTGATAGTAATGGAACAGTATATTATCAGAAGGAAGAAGATGGGACTCTGTTCCTTCCATTCTCCTGCATTTTCTAGTACCAATTCTAAACTCACTGCATCTGACTAACATTCTGGTCAAGTTTACTGTGGCATCATTGTTCCTCATTCATCTCTTGAAAAGTTCATCGTAAGAGAGGGCTACAAGTGTAGATCCTGAGCACATTGCAGGAGTTATCTCTTCATAAGATGAAGCATTTGTTGGACAAAAAATATGGTTATGCATTTGTAAACTGAATTCTTTGACCTTTATACAGCAGCTTAGGGAGATAGTAAAAGGAATTGGGTAGACAAAAAATATCTCATACTTTTTCCCTGGTAGTGTTTTCTACAGTTCTCAAGCTTATGAAGATGTTTAACGAAGTTGTTTCATTAGGATATCTATTTTTCTTTCTTTTTTAAACTTAAGTTTGTTTTACCATTTTACTTTGCAGGCACTGGAGCGCCTGTCGTTTGGTAGCAGTGGCATTAGAGAAACAGTAATAGCTCAAAGTAGAATAACTTTATTTTGGTATTACACAACTTACCTTCTCCTGGAGAAAAACAAGCCCAAATACCAAACTCTTGAGCATCCATTGCCACCTCCAAATCAAATTCAGAAAAATTTAGAGCTAGTAGAGCCACTCGAGAGTGATCCCGTAGAACCATCCCAGGAAGAACCTGAATCTTCTCCCCCTGCTGACCAAGGTAAACTTAAGCAAGTTGAATCATCTCCTGCTGACCCTCTTAATCTGTTTACCCTAGACGGTTTGTGATTACTTGGACATTCAGATATTCTTTGATGTGAGATGTGGCACTTTTTATTGCTTTATCCTATACAGGTAGCTAAATCTAAAGGAGAAGACTATGCAGTAGAGGGGAGGTCTCGTGCCTTGGAGCCAATGTGAAAAAGCCAGTTGATTTTATGGCTGTTCTAGCTTTACTTGTAATATACATGACTTAACATGTTGTGACGTTTAGCATCTGCAAATAATAGCAAAAATTTTTGGATATCGTATTGGCGCCTCAAGTTTCCAGCTCTCCATTACACTTCTCATTAGTTTCTTACATTTGCATTGAAAATCTTGCTGAAAAAGCTATAGTGCATTTGGATTTCACTTCCACCATATTATCTTGCTTTGTATCCCATATCATTTTTTACAAACAATTATCAAAAGAAAAAAAATTTGTAGTATGCCGAAAGTATCTTATCTCACAGAGAACTTAAGATAGATAGTCTAAATTGGGAATATATTTTTTTTTCTAATCTTGGCCTTGCTTTTTTATAAAAGTACTAAAATGGTCTTGTTTTTGTTTTTAATTCATCGGTGCAATACGTGATATCATTGAGCTAGACAAAAAGAAAAAGAAAAGAAAAAAAAAAGCTGGGCAGTCCTATCTTTCCCATTTCCATTTTCTGCAAAAAGGTAAACAAAGGACCTAGCTCTGCCGTGCCAGTGAAAAAGAATGGAATATGAGTCCCTCCATTTTTAAGATATTTTGATTTTTTTCCTACATGTTAAGAAGTCTAAAATTAAGGAGTGAAAGAGTGTATAAACAGAAAATATTGAGCTACCTCTCAAAGATGTTTTCAGAAGCAGAACATTAGATCGTGGCCGTAAAAAAGATCAAATGGATTAAAGTAGAGTTTGTTAGAATGTATGAATAAGAATCCAAATGCAATGTTCATAATCTTTAAGCACCTATATATATATATATATATGTTTGAAAATGGATTATCAGGAAAATGATAACCGAGCTCAAATTACCTCCCAAATAAGTCAATAGCCAATGTATTCCTCAAACTAGCCACATAAATGCTTATTCTTGAATCAGCGGCTTTAACTACTACTCTGTTTTCAAATCAAAGGCAAGGATAGTTCCATACTTATCTAGTAATCAATGAAGTCTTTCATGACCAAAAATTGAGTTAGGTTTCATGTATTTTCAAGGGAATTTATCAATTATGACTCTCCAGGAAGAAGAATCTAAATGGCTTCTTGGCCATATTTCAGGTTCCAAGATGAAACTCAAGATTTAACAGTGTGCATCATGCTCTGAATTGCTAATCATTTTCAAAACCTGTTGAGAATGAAAGATGATGATGAGAAAGGAAGTTATGATTTGAGGAATAAGTCTGGGAAAACAAGAAGAAGGAAAATGAGCTGGGTTTGATGGGCTTCAGTTGAAGGAATGATAGGAGAAGGAAAGCATAGAAACAGGGAATTGATGACTAGTTCAAGAATTAAAAGGTGATGACATGGCGCGTATCCCATATGGTGTACAGATGGAAGGCTGGGATTGTGTTTTCATTTAACCAGTCAGCGCAACACAATATGATAATACATTTTAAATTTAATTACTTTCAATTTGAGGTTTGTTAGTTAGGCAAGAGTTTTCCTCTTTCTTCCAGATTGTATGTGTATATATACATATATATACATATATACATACATGCATACATATATATATATATGTATATATGCTTCTGTGTTTGAAAAGTCAATTGAGTTTTAGGGTTTTGAGTTCTTTTTCATCTAGTTCTCAAATATCAGTTTATTGCTTCTGTATTTGAAAATTCAGTTGAGTTTCAGATTCTCGAAGATTGTGATTGAATTGTTGAATTGAAGAATTCTATTTCCAGTATTTGAGGTTGTTTTCAGTTGCATTGAAGAATGACAAATTTGGAATGGAATGCTCGCCATCCTTTTTACATTTATCCAAGTGTGAAAACCAATCAACTGTTGATTGATACTTTGCTGGAAGGTGGAAACTACCATACTTGGAGTAGAGAGGTAAGGAGATCATTAGGCTCCAAGAACAAGCTGTATTTTGTACATGATAATACAAGAATTGAGAAACCTAAAAATGGTGATAAATTTTATGAGTCAATGAATCAGACCATTAGGCAGAGGGCGTGTTGTGGATGGACTAAGCTAAGGAGATATGGCTAGATTTACAACAGAGATATGATAGAGGAGATGCTTATCGACTGTTTATTTTACTTGAAGCATTTCACTCGCAAAAACAGGGCAGGTTGACCATTGATGAGTACTACACTAGGCTTAAAATCTTGTGGGATGAAATCATCATGTTAAGGCTTATTCCAGTTGTAATTGTGATCCTGAACCACCAGTACATGTGAAGTCCTTAAGAAAGTGAGAGATAATGTCAATGTTGAGCAAGTTTTAAGGTTTTTGAACGGAGTAAATGATGGTTTTGAGTATGTTCAGTCCAAAGTGTTACTGACAGTGCCTTTGCCATATATAAAGACTATATTTAATTTGGCTATTAACTATGAAAGACAAAAGACTTGCAATAATCCAATTATGTCTCAAGTCATCCTTGCACATGGTGTTGGTAGTCAAGCAGTTTTACCTGCTTATGTACATCAGCAGCCAAGTCAAGGAGCTGTATCTTCTTATGTGAATCAGAAACAACAAAATCAGGCAGTTATACCTACTTATATGAATCAAAATCAAGGACAAGTTGTACAGATTAATGCATTGAACTTTTCAGGTCGGATGCAAGGTGGGAAGAAGTTTGCTAATATTAGAGGAGAATGTATCACTGTACTTTTTGCAACAATAATGTCCATACTATGGAAAGATGCTATAAGAAGCATGGTTATCCACCACACTCCAAATTTAAAGGAAACTTAGAGCTGGTTGTGGAATTTCTAGAGGGAATAGTGCATCAAACAACAGTAATACCAAATTTGCAAGGAATGTAATTTACCAATGTTACTTGTAGAATATCGTCACACAGGTGTGTGGCCACACGGTTATGTTGTGTAAATTGGATGAGTGTGAACTAAGGTCAACATGACAACACATGTGGGTCCACTTGAAGATCATATTGGCATTCTTTTTTTTAGAAGTCTTGAAGATCCACTGCATATCAAGAAAGGTCACAAGACTCGAACTTTCTTATGTGTCGCATGTTTAATTAGGACACAAATCCTAGTGTGTCGTATTGTATGAGGAAGTTCAAGTAAGTTAGGAATCTAAGTCTTTGGGGAATCAAAGAAGATATCTTAAATTGATCAAATCTTGAAGATCACGAAAATCTAAGTTTGTTGGAAATCATGACACTAGCGTGTAGTGTGGACTAGATTATGCGAGCTGAAGTTGATACACCTTCATGCATATGGGGTCCATCTGAAGATTGCTCATTTGTATTGATATTATTTTATAAGTCTTGAAGATCATTAAGATTCGCTGCATATAAAAAAAGATCACAAGATCTAAACTTCCTTATGTATGCATGTTTAATTAGGACCCAAACATAGTGCATCTTATTGTGAAGGAAGCTTAGTTGTGTTAGGAAACTATATCCTTGAAGAATCAAAGGAGAATTTGAAGATACAAAAGGATTAGGATTTCTACAAGAATTTAACCGTAAATATTTAAGAGACAAACGAGTAAATAATTTGGGTTGGCTGAATTATTCATTCTGCTAAGGCATTCTATTAATTAAGTTCATCTATTATTCTCAGCTTCATGTTATGCATCAATATATCACATAATTCATAGAGTTCATCTTTATTTCATAAATGGCGATTCTTCCAGTGTTGGGTTGCTTTATGACCAGTTTCTTGTTCGAGCCACTTGTTTCTTAGGAAAGAAGCCCTGCTGCAGTTTCAACGGTGTTGAAGGATTGAAAAGAGTTCAAGCCAAAGTAGCCACTTACCAAAGGGGAGCCTTAAAGAGTTGAAGGGATTTCACAGTGCTGCGATTCAATGGTATTGAAGGGTTAAAGGGAGTTCAAGCCCAAACAGTCATATTCCAAGAGGGAGTCTTCAAGAGTTAAAGGGATTTAAACTATATAGTGTGCAAACGGAGTTTGCATTAGATCCACTAGGGAAATACTAGATGTGTTATTAGGTGTTTTTTGTACTGTGTTATCAGTTTATAGTAGATTTCTTTTCCAGGGTGTGGCCTCGCAGACATAGGCTTAGGCCGAACTGCGTTGCCAATTTGTTGTATTATGTATCTTGTGTTTTATTACTGTTGCCACACTAACTACTTCACATAATACTCACACTGAAGTTTACTCACACTGCATGATAAGATCTAAGTACGACTTTTTAGTACTTTACTAGTTTTGTCAAGAACTTAATCTTCTCCATTTTGCTGAATTAGGAAGTCAAAACATTACTCACTTCATGAATCAAAACCTTGCTGCTAATCTCACTAATGATCAATTGAGAAATTATTATTTTTGTTAAACAATACACAGATTCAACGCAATATGAATGTAGGAGGTTCAGTTGTGTCAAATCCATTAATGAATTAAACATTGGTTTATTAGCCTGCTGCAAATGATTTGACACGCAAATCAGGTCATCATCTCTTAAAACCTTGGATTTTGGATTTAGGGGCCACTGATCATATTGCATGTTCTACTTCTTATTTTTCTTCCTATTTTCCTATTGTTAACTGTTTTGTTCAACTTCCAAACCAGCAATCTGTACCAGATACTCATAAAGGAACCATTTATTTGAATTCTTCACTAGTTCTAAAAGATGTTTTGTATGTTCCTGGTTTTACATTCAATCTTGTTTCCTTAGGCAAGTTGACTTTACAAAATTCTTATATAGTGGTCAGCAATTATTTAGCTTGTGTTATTTAGGATCTTGCAACAAAGAAGAATATTGGATATGCCAATTAGCACAAGGGTTTATTTGTTCTAGATTGTGTTTCTTCAACTGTTAATTCTGTTGTTGCTTCTGTTGTTCCTAATTCTTCCGCTTCTATTGTTGCTGAAAAACATTAGAGGGGGGTGAATAAGGTTTTCGACTAATTTTAAAAAATATTTTGTGTGATTAGAAAGATAAA
Source organism: Catharanthus roseus (assembly GCA_028651295.1). Taxonomy (NCBI): domain Eukaryota; kingdom Viridiplantae; phylum Streptophyta; class Magnoliopsida; order Gentianales; family Apocynaceae; genus Catharanthus; species Catharanthus roseus. The sequence goes on along the minus strand of JAPQWS010000153.1, from coordinate 2,919,888 downwards.
CCACCAATTTGTTTGTGAAAGAATTCTAAAACTCTTTTTGATAAAAATCCACACCACACAAAATCTTATAGTTTTGGCAATCAAGCAATGAGCATAAAATTAAACCTTAAAGAACATGCACAACAATTTATAGTGGTTCACTCTCTCAAAGAGTTACATCCACTACCTTGAGACTAAACCCAAGGATTTCACAAATCCACTATCTTCAAAGTTGGTTACACAACAACACAATGAGGATCACCCTTCAAGGGATTTACACAAAAACCTCAAAGTTTACACAACACAACAATACAACAAAGTTATCAAAAGGATCATCCAAAGGGTTTTCCACAAACCTTTGATCACAATAAAAGAAAAAGAAGAGTAAGGAACAATGTTACCAAATGAGCTTGAGAAGAGGAAGATACAACTTAATTGAATGCTTCTACAAGCTCCTCTTTACTTCTTCTTTGATGGATGATCACAAATGAAGTTCTAAGAAGAATTTTTCTATTTGTTTTTATGAGATGAAGATATTTGAAAGAATATACTTTTAAAGCTCTTTAAATGTTCTAAAATGAATTTTTCAACCAACCAGTCTTTTCAGCTGATCAAAAATCAATATATATAGCGAAGAAAAAACGTAGCTGTTACTCTGTGTAACAAAAATATTTTTCAAAGTAAAAAGGAAAATCGGATGATCGGTTTCTAAAAACGGACGTCCGATTTCCTCATACAAGAAAACCGTATGAGCCCTTTTCTAAAATAGGACGACCGATATTGAAACAGAAAGATTCGGACGCATCCTACAAAAATCGGATGATCCCTCTTAAAAATTGGACGACTGATTTTTCTAAAGCTAGAAAAATCGGATGACCTATTTTAAAATAGGACATCTGATTTTTCTCCCTTGGAAAAAATCGGATGACCAGTTTTAAAATCAGATGACCAGTTTTGAAAATCGGATGACCAGTTTTGAAGATTGGATGACTCTTTTTTGAGAAGGATTTAAAAGCCAGTTTTCCTTAAACAAAAAGAAATTTCCTTCACATTTCAAAAACAGTTCAAAACATGTATTCTTGATACTCTTTTAGAGATAAAGAAAATTTTCGAAGGCATCAAAAACTCTGTCAAGAATACTTGGTTTTTTTAAGAATAGTTTATAGAAAGAAATTCATCCAAGGAGCTTCATACATGATCAACAATCAAAGATGAGAGTTAGGGAGTTTTACAAAGAAATATTTTAGCACATCCCTAACTAAGACATAAGTCTTCAAGGTCTTCAATGCCTTGATATTTTCTCCTTCATTTTGCCTTGCTCACCAAGATCAAGAGTGTAGTCTTGTGACTTTAAATATTCTTCTTTTGTTCTATTGAAACTAAGCTTAATATTTCATCACACAAACATGTGTAAATCATAATCAAAATCATATGCAATAATGCCCTTAGGGCTAACAATCTCCCCCTTTTTGATTATGACAAATACATATGCAAGAAGAACAAAAGAGCAAGTATAAGAACATTGTGATGCTTCAAAAAGATCATTAATAATAGTAAAGCATACCAAAACACCATAAGGGAGATAACTCCCCCTATGAATTTGAAAACATGCCAAGGTTTTAGAAAAAAAAAAAATAAGCTCATCTTAAAAGCATGTTTCACACCAAGAATGGCATCAAACAAGTATCAAGGTAACTCCATAAGATATGTAGCCAACCAAAAGAAAGCATGAAACTTAAAAGCAACACAATAAGCATCTTGCAACTATTTCTCCCCCTTAGTTCTTGCACATATTTCTCCCCCTTTTGTCATAAATCAAAAAGATATTTGGGAAAGACTTCAAGGGATCATAGAAGGGTAGCTACAATTGGACTTTCAACATTAAAGCTCATCATGAAGTCTATAAAAAAAGAACATGGCATCAAGATAACATAATACCAATTAGAAAATCGCTTAATTTCTCATACCAAGCTCTTGGAGCTTGTTTTAAACCATAGAGTGCTTTTGAAAGTTCGTAAACATAATTTGGAGATTTTTTATGCACAAAACCGGGAGGTTGTTCAACATAAACTTCCTCATCAATATCACCATTTAGAAAAGCACTCTTAACATCTATTTGAAAAATCTTGAATCCTTTTAAAATAAGTAAAAGCTAAAGGCATCCTAATGGTTTCAAGTCTAGCAACCGGAGCAAATGTTTCATCAAAATCTATGCCCTCTTCTTGATTGAATCCTTGGGCAACAAGTCTAGCTTTGTTTCTAATAACTTCTCCGGAATCATTTAGTTTATTTCGAAAAACTCATTTTGTGCCAATGATGGGGTGATCACGTGGTCTAGGGACTAAAGTCCAAACTTTGTTTCTTTCAATTTGATTTAATTCTTCTTGCATAGCAATAATTCAAAACTCATCGCACAAAGCATCATCAATAAACTTAGGCTCGATTTGAGATAATAGGGCAAAGTTGTAAATAAAGTACCTTCTTATTCTTACCCCTTGTGATACATCACCAATGATATCATCCTTGGAGTGTCCTTTTGGATATATCACAACTTGAGGAGTACTTTGAGCTTCTTGATCATTTTCTTGTTTTACTTCAATCTCTTCTTCCTCCATAAGCATGTTCTTCCATTGCTTGAGTGTACAAAGGTTGGTAGCTTAGAGTGTTATCTATGTTATCATCATCTTTCTTGTCAAAAATGTTAGTTTCATCAAAATATACATGAATGGACTCTTCAACATGTAACATTCTTTTGTTATAAACTCTATAGGCCTTTTTGTTTAAAGAATAACCAAGAAAAATTCTCTCATCGGAATTTTTTTTTTTAATCAAAGTTTCCAAGATTATCTTTGGTGTTTAAAATAGAGCATTTGCATCCAAAAACTTTGAACTAGCCAATTGAGGGGGTTTTGTTGAAAATAAGTCAAAAAGAGTTTTTCCTTTTTTAAAAAAATGGTCACAAGAAAACACGATTCATAATGTAGCATGGGGTGTTAATGGCCTCGGCCCAAAATATTTAGGAAGGGAATTTTCACAAAGCATTGACCTTGCCATTTCTTGTAAAGTTCTATTTTTTCTTTCCACAAATCCATTTTGTTGAGGAGTTTTGGCTACCGAAAAGTTATGTAAAATACCAAAATCATCACAAAATTTTGTAAAATCTTGGTTGTTGAATTTTCTCCCATTATCACTTCTTATAGAAATTAATTTGCAATCAAGGGAGGTTTGGACTCTTTTGAATAATTTAACAAATTCATGAAATGATTCATCCTTTTGGCTTAAAAACAAAGTCCAAGTAAATCTTAGAAAAAATCATCCATAATAACAAAGGCATACCTCTTACCACCAAGACTAGTGGTCCTCATTGGTCCAAATAAATCCATGTGAATTAGTTCTAAAGGTTTTGAAGTTGAAAGAGTTTTCTTTGGTTTAATAGAAGATTTTATTTATTTTCCAAATCGGCAAGCATCACAAAGTTTGGTTATCTCAAAAGTAAGTTTTGGCAATCCTCTAACAAGTTCTTTAGAAGAAAGTTGGTTTAGCAAATCCATACTAACATGGCCAAGCCTTCTATGCCACAAAAATGCATCATCACCATGAACCAAGAGACACTATAAGTTTTGAGAGATGAGAGCTTCAAGATAAAAGACATAGACATATACCAACTCTTCTTGCAACAAAAACAGTTTTGTTCACAAGCTTGTTTATGATAGAAGAAGATTCACTTTCAAAAACAACTTTGTATCCATAATCACACAATTGACTAATACTAGATGAAATAAACTTCAAACTATCAATTAAAAGAACTTCCTTAATTTAAGAAGATGAACTATATCCAATGTTACCTATACCGATGATCCTTCCAAAAGTAACAAAGCCACCTTCGGTTTCTCCTAGCTCATTTATGAGGGATGCATATCCGGTCATGTGTCTTAAGCATTTGCTATCCAAGTACCACTTAGATGACCTTGACTTGTGTTCCTACAAAAGAAGAAGTAGAAAAGACTTTTAGTACCCATATCTTTTTGGGTCCATGAATGTTAGTTGAGTTTTCTTTTATTTTCCAAATGGTTTTTACTCCCCTTTCAATCTTTCTTTTTATAAAACATTTTGTGGCTTTATGACCACTCTTTCACAATAGGTGCAACAAAAATGGGAGAAGGATGAAGAAGCTTTAACAAAATATGTTTGCTTTGAAGAAGCATTGTAGTGGTTGTACCCAATGCCATATTTATTATAAGGAGATCTTTGTGAACCAAGAAGTTTTTCAAAATTTTCTTTTCCTTGAGTAAATCTTTCAATGCACAAAGTGAGATTATTAACCTTTTTCTTTAAAGATTCATAATCAATCAAACATTTTCAAGAGAGGAAACTTTCTCACAAAGGTTCTTGTTTTCTAAAGCAAGTTTTTGAAAATTTTTGTTTGAACACTCTTTTTCATTTTTCAAGATTTCTAAAGACTCAAGGAGAGATTTATTTTCACAAATAAGTTTTGAGTTTTCATTAAGCAAAACTTGAGTTCTGTTTTTCAAGTCTTTGTTTCTTTTTGAAACCTTTTTTCATTTACCATACATTTCAATAAGTAAAGAATTAAGACCATCATCATTATCATCAACATGATTAGATAGATTTGGGGGTGTTGGTTGGACCTTATTTTCTATTGCCATGAAGCATAGGTTGGCTTTTTCTTCTCCTTCACTTTCGATTGAATCTAGATCCCAAGCACCTATTAGTCCCTTGACTTTCTTATTTTTCTTTAATGCCTCAAGTTTTGCTTCCAATGCTCCTTTCTTTTTTTCAATAGCTTTCGAACAATTAGCTACAAGATGGTCGGTGTTATTGCATTCAAAGCACCTAGCCTTAAAGAGTGATGAACTTTGTCCTCCTTTCTTGAATGGAGGATTCTTTCCTCTTGTGTTGAAGTCTTGTAAAATCTTTTAAATTTCCTCATTACTAAGGCCATATCCTCAATCTCATCTTCATTGTTTGACGAGCATATATGATCATCCTCATTCACTTTGAGTACTATGCTTTTTCTTCCTTTGTCTTCATCTTCTATTTCATCTAATCTTTTTATTTTCATCTCATAGGTGAGGAGAGATCCTATGAGTTCTTCAATAGGAAGTTGTCTTAAATCTTTTGATTTCTCAATGGTAAGAGTTTTTGGTTGCCATGCCTTTGGGAATGCATCAAGAATCTTTCATTTTACTTCTCCCCTTGTGTACTCTTTCCCATACGCCTTTAGACCATTTGTGATGTTGGTGAACCTTGTGAACATGTCACAAATGCTTTCATATTGTTTCATCATGAATAGCTCATAATCTCTCACCAACATAGCCAACTTAGACTCCTTCGCTTGATTGGTGCCTTCGTGAGTTACTTCAAATAACTTCCATATTTCATGAGCCGAGTCACATCCGCTCACTCTATTGTATTCATTAGCATCCAAGGCACAGCTCAATATGTTCATAGCTTGAAAGTTTAGAGTCATCTTCCTTGAGTCAAGCTCATCATATTCTTTAACCTTCTTGACTATTCCATCCTTTTTAGGAACATAAGGTCCTTTCTCTACAATGCTCCAAAGATTAAAGTTAATAGAGCAAATATATATTTTGATTCTAGATTTCCAAAAAGTATAATTTGTACTATAAAAAAGAGGAGGTCTATTTGTAGAAGAGCCTTCTACATATGGTAAACTAGAAACATTAGCCATAGTAAAAGAAAGATCTTTTGCTTTAAGGATGTTAGTCATTTTTTAGAGAAGCCCTGCTCTGATACCAATTGAAAAACCTTAGGGGGGGGGGGGGATGAATAAAGTTTTTGGCTAATTTTAAAAAATCTTTTGTATGATTAGAAAGATAAACCTCCAATTTATTTGTGAAAGAATTCTAAAACTCTTTTTGATAAAAATCCACACCAAACAAAATCTTATAGTTTGGGCAATTAAGCAATGAGCATAGAATTAAACTTTAAAGAACATGCACAACAATTTATAGTGGTTCACTCTCTCAAAGAGTTACATCCACTACCTTGAGACTCAATCCAAGGATTTCACAAATCCACTATCTTCAAAGTTGGTTACAAAACAACACAATGAGGATCACCCTTCAAGGGATTTACACGAAAACCTCAAAGTTTACACAACACAACAATACAATAAAGTTATCAAAGGATCACCCAAAGGGGTTTCCACAAACCTTTGATCACAATAAAAGAATAAGAAGAGTAAGGAACAATGTTACCAAATAGGTTTGAGAAGAGGAAGATACAACTCAATTGAATACTTCTACAAGCTCCTCTTTACTTCTTCTTTGATGGATGATCACAAATGAAGTTCCAAGAAGAATTTTTCTATTTGTTTTTATGAGATGAAGATATTTTAAAGAATGTACTTTTAAAGCCCTTTAAATGTTCTAAAATGATCTCAATAAAATTTTCAACCAACCTGTCTTTTTAGCTGATCAAAAATCAATATATATAGGGAAGAAAAAACGTAGCTGTTACTCTGTGTAACGGAAATATTTTTCACAGTAAAAAGGAAAACTGGACGACCGGTTTCTAAAAATGGACGTTCGATTTCCTTATACAAGCAGATGAGCCATTTTCTAAAATAGGACGACCGATATTGAAACAGAAAGATTCGGACGCATCCTACAAAAATCGGATGATCCCTCTTAAAAATTGGACAACTGATTTTTCTAAAGCTAGAAAAATCGGACGACTGATTTTAAAATAGGACGTCCGATTTTTCTCCCTTGGAAAAAATCAGATGACCAGTTATGAAAATCGATGACCCTTTTTTGCGAAGGATTCAAAAGCTAGTTTTCCTTAAACAAAAGAACTTTCCTTCACATTTCAAAAACACTTCAAAACTTGTATTTTTGATACTCTTTTAGAGATTAAGAAAACTTTCGAAGGCATCAAAAACTCTGTCAAGAATACTTGGATTTTTAAGAATAGTTTATAGAAAGAAATTCATCCAAGGAGCTTCATACATGATCAACAATCAAAGATGAGAGTTAGGGAGTTTTACAAAGAAGTACCTTAGCACATCTCTAACTAAGACGTAAGCCTTCAAGGTCTTCAATGCCTTGATCTTTTCTCCTTCATTTTGCCTTGATCACTAAGATCTTTTGCTTCGAAAAGTGTAGCCTTGAGACTTCAAATATACTTCTTTTGTGCTATTGAAACTAAGCTTAATATTTTCATCACACAAACATGTGTAAATCATAATTAAAATCATGTGCAATAATGCCCTTAGGGCTGACAGTTGGTAATTCTTCTGATTCTGTCAATCATATACAATTTGATTCTCAAGAAGTGCCAAAATTGATATGGCATTATAGACTAGTACATATATCTGTACCTAGATTGTAACAGTTGAATTATGTTCATTCTCATATTACTGTTAATAAAGACTCCCATTGTTCTATCTGTCCTTGGCTAAGCAACAGAAACTTCCTGTTCCCACTCATGAATCTTCTACTCAGCAATGTTTTGAACTTGTGTATGTTGACATATGGGGACCTAGTAAATTCCAACCATTGATGATGAAATATATTTTCTCACCATAGTAGATGACTTTAGTAATTACACATGACTTTTTTTACTCCAAGATAAGAGTTCTGCTAGAATGCACCTTCAACATTTTTGTGCCTCTACAGAAACACAATTTGGAAAAACCATAAGAACTGACAATGGTCTTGAATTTTATATGCCAATTTATTTTGCATCAAAAGGCATCATTCACCAAAAGACCTGTGTCTATACTCCTCAACAATGGGGTAGTTGAAAGAAAACACCAGCATATTCTCAATATTTGAAGAACTTTGAAATACAGTCTAACCTTCCTCTTGCTTACTAGGGTCACTATGTGAAACATGCTACATTGCTAATCAATGTTACTCCTACTCTACATTTGTAAAACAAAATTCCTTTTGAGCTTCTATTTTGTAAACAATCTTCTTATAAATCTCTAAGGGGTTTTAGATGACCCTAGAGGTAGACAATGTGTTTACCTGGGAAATTCAGATGTTACTAAAGGTTACATACTTCAAGATCTTTTCTCAAGAGATGTTCTTTTCATAGAATATATGATTTCTTATAAAAGTTCATCTCTTCTTCCTCAATCTCCAATTTCTTCTTCTCTTAATTCACCTTATTCTCTTACCTCTGATACAATTCATGATCCACTAACACAGATTGCTGATTCCAATACTGTACATGTGCCTAATGACTCTACTTTTTCTACTTCTCTTCCTCCTATTTCTGATTTTAGGAGATCTACTAGAATTAAGCACATGCCTTCTTATCTTATAGGACTATGATTCTGACTTATATTCTTGTTCTATTTCTTCTCCTTATTTACTTGCATCTGTCATTTCCTATGATCATTTGTCCTTGCACACAAGTCCTTTGTTTGTAGTGTAGGACTAGCTAATGAACCACAGTCTTATCATGAGGTAGTAAAGTGTGAAAAGTGGAGAAATTCTATGAAATTGGAATCGGATGCTTTGGAAACTAATGACACCTAGACTATGATCCCTTTACCTCAAGCTAAGCATGTCATATGCTGCAAATGGCTGTACAAGGTGAAATATAGATTAGATGGATCTATAGAAAGACACAAGAATAGGATTGTAGCTAAGAGATATACTCAACATATGGGGATTGATTATGTAGAAACTTTCAATCTAGTAGCTAAGATGTCTACCATTAGACTTATTCTAGCTGTTGCTGTTGCTAAGGGATGATTGGTACATCAGCTTGACATTAATAATGCCCTTTTCTATCTAGACTTGTTTGAAGAAGTTTATATGTCGCCTCCACTTGGTTACACAGTTCCACATGGTTCTGTTTGTAAGCTTAATAGATTCTTGTATGGTCTTAAGCAAACTTTTAGGCAATGAAATGCCAAGCTTACACAGATTTTGTTGAGTATGGATTCAAACAAAGTTGGCATGATTATAGTTTGTTTGCTCAAAGAACATAGGATGCAATGGCTTTTTTTTTTTTTGGTGTATGCTGATGGCATTTTAGTGGTCAGTGATAAGGAGGAGGTTATTTAGCATGTCAAAACTACTTTTCATGATTTGTTCAAAATCAAAGATCTTGGAGAAGCAAGATACTTTCTTGGGATGGAAATTACTAGAGATTCTCAAGGCATACAGTTGACTCAAAGAAAGTATACACTTGATCTTTTGAAAGAAACAGGTTTTCTCATTAGCAAAGTAGCTAAAACTTCTATGGAAACTACTCTCAAGCTCAACAATTCTGTTAACAGGAGTGTTGTTGGTAAACTATTATACTTGACGATCATAAAACAGTCTGAATTTCTTGACAGACCGACAGTTTTTTATGGGAGGGAAATGCATAGGGTTTTGAGATATCTAAAGGCATCGCCAGGTCAAGGATTGTTTTTTGTAGCCAACAATGTGCCTCACCTGGCAGCTTATTATGACAGTGATTGGGTATGATGTTCTGAAACTATGAAATCAGTTACTGTTTCTGCATCTTTCTTGGTGCTCCTCTGGTGTCTAGGAGATCAAAGAATCAATCTACAATGTCCAAAAGTTCTATTGAAGATGAGTATAGAACCATGGCTATGACTACTTATGAGATTCAATAGATGTTGTACTTATTTGGTGATTTACAAATTCCTTAGCTCCAAGCTGCCCCCTCTTTTGTGATAGCAAGAGTACTTTATACATTGATGAAAATCCTGTCTTTCATGACAGTACAAAGTATATAGAGTTAGATTGTCATATTGTTAGGGATAGATATTTGGCAAGTGTTGTGAAACCTTTGGCATTTCTTCTATTTAATAGCTAGTTGATGTATTTACAAAGCCTCTTGGAGTTGCTAGGTTTAGATCCTTGATAGAGAAGCTTAGGGTTTTCAATCTGTATAGGGTGCCAGCTTGTGGGGTGTTGAGAATGAAAGATGATAATGACAAAGGGAGTTATGATTTGAGGAATGAAGTCTGAGAAAACAAGAAGAAGGAAAATGAGCTGGGTTTGATGGGCTTCAATTGAAGGAATGATAGGAGAAGGAAAGCATAGAAAGAGAGAATTGATGACTAATTCAAGAATTAAGAGGTGATGAGATGGTGCGATCTTACATGGTGTACAGATGGAAGACTGGGGTTTTGTTTTTCATTTAACCGGTCAGCACAACACATTATGATTATGCATTGTAATTTAATTACTTCCAGTTAGATGTTCTGTTAGTTAGGCTAGAGTTTTCCTCTTTCTTCTAGATTATATATATGTATAACTTTTGTATAGATTATAGAATAAAATGAATAGAATGAAAATTCCCTCCAGGCTTCTCCTTTCTTAATTAGCTTTCTTCGCACTCTTCTTATTTGTAGGCCAACTTGGGCTTGTGTTCACACATTTTTCCTCTTTTTCTTTCTAGCCCATTTTTTCTTTTTCCCTGTGATGAATTGGACTAAGCCTCACAAGCCAATAGGATGAGTTTATTTGTTGGTCCAAGATATCGGGCGGGCCGGGCTGGTAAACAATCCAATCTTTCTCCTGAGCCTTCCCAGGTGACTTACCTGTTGCTCTTCTTTCTGTTTGAAAGAGTCTTCCAGGTATATGGCTTTTCTGTTGTTGAACATTCCTTCTAGATGACCGTTCTACTGTTGAATAAGTCTGCCTTTAAACTTTATAAATATTCTCATCCTTCTTCATTTCCTTGGATAATGAGAACATGATTGACTAACAGATGAGGTGATTGATTGCCTGTTTGTAGCCTTCTTTTTTTCTCTCTTTTGTTTCTTCTCTGCAGTTTTTTTTTTACCTCTGTAACTGCTATTCTCTGTGAATTCCTCTATTACTGCCGCCGTTAGTCGTTGGTTATAATTGACTGCGTGCTTGGGTAGTAATTGAAGGAGAGAACTGAGAGTAAGAGATTAGACTGTTGTGTGTGAAGCTCATCCTTAATCTGAGGGTTTTATCGATATTCTGAAAATACAGCAAAACCGGTCGTCTAGTTTTGCTCTTCCTCATCCGGTTTCGTCATCCTAATATCTCTGTTCTCCTTTTCTACACAGAAACCAGCTATCCATTTTTCTGTGTTGGCATCCGATTTATAGAGTCGGACATCCGGTTTTATATTCGGTCGTCCAGTTTTGTCTTGTGGCGAAAATCAGATGTCCGATTTTTGCCAGTCTCATCTTGTTTTGTTTATCTGTTTTGCAGGTATTTCCAGAAGTATAGGTTGTCTATTTCTTGGATACCTTATTCATTTTGAAGGGCTTTTCTTTAAAGAGTTGTTACCTAGTTCCATCATCCGCTTTTGTAATAGATTAGTTAGATATATATTTTATTCTTCCGCTGCTTGTCATAGTTCTTCTGTAGAGGTGTGATTTATGTACAAAGCTTAGTCTCTTCCCAACAAGTGGTATCAGAGCATAGAAGGAAAGCTGTGACTAGTGTCTCTTACATTCCTGCTGCGACACAGACGACATCCGAACCTCCAGGTTGCTTTCCAGACTCACGGGAACTGTTAAGTTCCGTGAATCTGACACAGGTCACTATTACTGCTTTTACTTTCCTTTTTATTTAAAGTTTATTGTCTGGTATATGCATAGTCTGCTGATTGTATCTCTGACTACGGACCAAAATTTTCTATGATTTCTGTTTTTCTCTAAAAAACCAAAACCCAAGCCTGGTTTAAGTCCTTCTGAGACTTCAAGTATCTGTTTCTTGGTGTTTTTCTTGTTCGATTGCGGAAAAGTTTCTTTTTATTGTCCGTAATTAGTTAGATTATTTTTTTATTATATGTTTGGGGGCTGTTACTTAGCCTGTGTTCATTTGTACTCTTTCTCTGTGGATCACCTATTTTGCAGCTGTTGCTCAGCTGTCTGCTATTTGATTGATCTATTGTGCGTTCATTATCTGTTTGCCTGTTTTTCTAGCTATATTGTTTTCCGGGCTGTTTTTGTGACAAAACTTTTTCTTAAAATCTTTCATTTTTCACAAATTACTCTTATTTGCCACTATTTAACATGTCTATTCCAAAACTTGAAACAGATAAGTTTGATGGCAAATCAGACTTTGTAATATGGCTACGAAAAATGAAAATTGTTTTAGTCCAAAACAAGATTGCACCCGCTATTTGTACTCCTGACAAATATCCGAAATCTTGGACAGGAGAAATACTAGCTGAAAAACTTGATGATGCACATAGTTGCCTCACTTTGCATTTGAAAAATAATGTTTTACGAGAAATAAGTGAAATAGACAATGCTTTTGAAATCTGTACAAAACTTGAAAAACTTTATTTGGGAAAGTCTTTATCCAACAAAATCTATTTGAAAGAACAACTCTTTGGCTTCAAAATGTGTGGATCGAAATCCCTTTATGAAAACATGGATGATTTAAACAAAATTGTTTTAAAGCTCCAAAATGTTGGAGAAAACATTTCTGATTAAAACATTGCTGTTATTTTGTTGAATGCTTTGCCTGAATCATTTAATGATGTGAAATCTACTATTAAGTATGGTAGAGATAACTTAACTCTTTCTGATGTAAAAAACGATTTGATATCAAAGGATTTAGATTTGCGAAAAGAAAATAAAACAAACAGAGAGAATCTTTTTGTGCAAGTTAGGGTTGACCGAGAAAAAACCTTCTAGTCACCGCTCTAAAAGTAAAGCGAGGTCTAAATCTCGAGATAAGAATAGAGTGAAGTGTTTTTATTGTGGCAAAGATGGTCATGTGAAAAAAAAATGTTTTAAACGAACCAAAAATGAAAAATTACGTAAACAAGGTAGTTGATAGAGTTGATTTTTGGTATAAATAAACACCTTAAGTTTGAATTGTTAGCTTTTAAAAGTATTTTATTTATTTATTAAACATAATTATTATATTTAATTTATTTTATTTTGGTAATAAAGAAGAAGAAGCCCAAAAGAAATAGAAACAGACAAGCCCATAGTTAAAGGAGCAGCCCAGCACAAGAAGCACAAGAAAGGCGGACCAACAAGGAGAAGAATTAGGAAAGAAAAAGGAAACCCCATAGAAAAAGGATAAGGAGTTACAATTACAATTGGAAAAGGGAAGCTGCTTGCACATCAACTTTAAAAGGGGAGCTACTGGGGGCCAAAAAAAGGGGAAGAAGGCCGCAGCAGCAGCTGAAGGCGCAAGAAATAGAAAAAAAAAAAGAAGAAGAGAGATAGAGAAAGGGCTGCACAATAGCAGTAGCTGAAGCATAATCCAAAGCAGCAGAAGCAACACACAAGGCAGCAGACAACAGCAATTGAATCAGCAACTGAAGTTGAGGAAGTAGCTTCAGGTGCAGCAGAAATTCTAGCGGCAGTAGAAATTCTAGCAATCTGAAGCAGCAGAAAAATCTGCAACATCAATTTTCAGAAATTTTCTGTTGGAAAAAAAGCCATGATTTTCCCAAATAAACTGGTTCCTTTTTTCCATTTAGCCATGAACTAAATTTATTTTTAGAATCTTGATGAAACCCTAGCCATGTGACTTTTATTTATTTTATTTTGGGAGATTCATTATATTATTTATGTGATTGCATATCTTTAGAAATTTCTTGGTGTAATGCAATTAATTGTTTATGATTGTTCTTGTAGAATAATTATGTGGGTTAATTAATATTTTTATCCATGCTTGATTCTTGTAGTTTTGGGTATGAGAGATATGTAATTTTTGCAAGTATATTGTGGGTTTTAGAATTGAATAGTTCATGCTAATTTTAGATGATTTATGTCATAGAATTGAATAGGTCATGCTAATGGTTAGATGAGTTATGTCATGCATTTAAGTACAATATATTTTTTTAGTGAATCGAAGCTTGTAGCCTAAATCACAACATAAAGGTCTAATCTTTTCTCCTAAATAAAATTAAATCATTGTTATATAGGTTATGGGTGGATTCGAGGTTCTAAATCATCTTCTTTAGCTAGTCTCCTATTATCTTTTAATTTAGTTATTTTATTTATTAGTTTTAATTAATTTAGGAATAATTTTTTAGATAATAAAATTTCAATCTTCTCTTTATAAAACTAATTTAAGAAGATAATAATTTCAGTAGTTAAGCCTTTCTCTGTGGTTCGATACCCTGATACTTCTGTATTACATTGATCTTGTGCACTTGTAAGTATTGGGTTTAAAACTTAGTTAGAAAAATCCCGATCAAGTTTTTGACGCCGTTGCCGGGGAAAGGTTAAATTAATCTCTTTTGTTATTGTCTCCTAAATTTGTTTATTTTATTTTACTTTTATTATTATTCTTGAAAAAAAGAAAAAAAAAATTAGTTGTCTTCAACGTTTTTTTTATTATTTTTATTCTTCATTATTATTTGTAGTAATTTTTTTCTCTTTCTTGAATTTGTTTATTAATGCATGGTCGTCGCTCACTCTTTATTGATTTAAAAGAATTTGATCCTGAGATAGAGCGTACACTTGAGGCACTTAGAGCACAAAGAGAAATCACTAACACTTGTGACATTAATATGACTGAAAATCCATGAGCATTAAGGGAGTATTTTACTCCTAACACTTATAACTCACTAATAGGTAATCACTTTGAAATCAAAGCTTCTACTATTCAAATGCTACTATCTTTTTATGGCCTTGATTATGAAAATCCTTATAATCATATTGATGAGTTTTTAGAAATTTGCTCAACTTTTAAACTGCTTAATGTTAGTGATGATGGTGTTAGATTACGCCTTTTTCCTTTTTCTTTGAAGGATAAAGCTAAACATTGGTTGCCTATAAGTGAAAGAATAGGTACTTGGGCTGAGATGTCTAGGGAATTTCTAAAAAAATATTTTCCTCTGGAGAGAGATTACTACTTTTTCCCTACAAAATATGAACAATTTCATGAGAGTTGGGAGAGATTTAAAGAATTTCTTCGTAGTTGCCCTCATCATGAATTCCCTAAATAGCAGCAAATCCAAAGTTTTTATTCACGACTAGATGAGAGAAATCACCAAATGGTTGATTCCTCTTGTGGTGGTACCTTTTTTCATAAAATTGCAGATGAGGCGTGAGATTTATTTGAAAATTTGAGTGATAATTCACAACAACATGCCATATCCTCACGTGTAGGCACAGTTAGACAAATAGAAAATAAAGTAGGAATGTATGAAGTTTCTCAAAATGTTGATCTTTCTTTGAAAGTTGATGCTTTATCTAAAAAGTTTGCTCAATTATTAGCTTTGAATACATTACCTACTAATTCTCCTAATTTGCAAAATGTTTGTGCAATTTGCTCTAGTCCTTCTCATGTTATTTATGACTGTTCTAGTCCTTCACTATTTTCCAGAATTTGTGCAGGAACAAGTCAATACAACCCAAGGATTTCACAGACAGAACGTTCCATATTCAAACACCTACAATCCATGCTGGAGAAATCATCCTAATTTCTCCTGGAGGCAACAAGGAGGGGAAAGTTAATTAGGCCAGTAAAAATACAGCAAAACAAACAACCTGGTATGAATGCTCCTCCTGGTTTTCCATCGCAAAAGTATGTACCTCCTCACCCCTCTCAAAATGGAAACTCTAGTTTTGAAGAAGAAGTCTTGTCTGCTTTGAAAGGTTTAGAAACTATGACACAAATTCTAGACTCACACACTTAATCTATTGCCAAGTTAGAAACTCAAATAGGGCAACTAGCTAATGCAATAAGTAGAAGAGATGGGGCAAGCTTCCTAGTCATCCAATAGAGAACCCTAGAGCTAATTATCATGAGCAAGCTAAAGATGTAATTACTCTTAGAAATGGGAAGTTGGTAGAAAATAAAGTAGGGGAACCTTTGATAGAGTTGATTTTTTTGTATAAATAAACACCTTAAGTTTGAATTTTAGCTTCTAAAAGTATTTTGTTAAACATAATTATTATATTTATTTTATTTTATTTTGGTGATAAAAAAGAAGAAGCCCACAAGAAATAGAAACGGACAAGCCCATAGTTAAGAGAGCAGCCCAGCACAAGAAGCCCAAGAAAGGCTGACCAAGAAGGAGAAGAATTAGGAAAGAAAAAGGAAATCCAATAGAAAAAGGATAAGGAGTTACAATTACAATTGGAAAAGGGAAGTTGATTGCACAGCAACTTTAAAAGGGGAGTTGATGAGGGCCGAAAGGAGGTGAAGAAGGCCGCAACAGCAGCTGAAGGCCCAAGAAACAAAAGAGAGAGAGAGAGAGAGAGAGAGAGAGAGAGAGAGAGAGAGAGAGAGAGAGAGAGAGAGAGAGAGCTGCTAGGGGCTAGGAGAAAAATAGAGAAAGGGCTGCACAACAGTAGCAGTTGAAGCAAAATCCAAAGCAGCAGAAGCAACACACAAGGCAGCAGACAACAGCAGCTGAATCAGCAACTGAAGTTGAGGAAATAACTTTAGGTGCAGCAGAAATTCTAGCGGCAGTAGAAATTCCAGCAATCTGAAGCAGCAGAAAAATCTGCAACATCAATTTTCAGCAATTTTCTGTTGGAAAAAAAAGCCATGATTTTCCCAAATAAACTGGTTCCTTCTTTCCATTTAGCCATGAACTAAATTTATTTTTAGAATCTTGATGAAACCCAAGCCATGTGACTTTTATTTATTTTATTTTGAGAGATTCATTATATTATTTATGTGATTGCATATCTTTAGAAATTTCTTGGTGTAATGCAATTAATTGTTTTTTATTGTTCTTGTAGAATAATTATGTGGGTTAATTGATATTTTTATCCATGCTTGATTCTTGTAGTTTTGAGTATGAGAGATATGTAATTTTTGCAAGTATATTGTGGGTTTTAGAATTGAATAGTTCATGCTAATTTTAGATGATTTATGTCATAGAATTGAATAGGTCATGCTAATGGTTAGATGAGTTATGTCATGCATTTAAGTACAATATATTTTTTTAGTGAATCGAAGCTTGTAGCCTAAATCACAACATAAAGGTCTAATCTTTTCTCCTAAATAAAATTAAATCATTGTTATATAGGTTAGGGGTGGATTCGAGGTTCTAAATCATCTTCTTTAGCTAGTCTCCTGTTATCTTTTAATTTAGTTATTTTATTTATTAGTTTTAATTAATTTAGGAATAATTTTTTAGATAATAAAATTTCAATCTTCTCTTTATAAAACTAATTTAAGAAGATAATAATTTCAGTAGTTAAGCCTTTTTCTATGGTTCGATACCCTGATATTTCCGTATTACATTGATCTTGTGCACTTGCAAGTATTGGGTTTAAAACTTAGTTAGAAAAATCCCGATCAGTAATGGGAAGGATAAAATCGACAGAACACACGTTTTTGAACAAGATGGTAATTCCATGATTTCTGAAGTGTTATGTGTTTCCCCTTCCCCTTCTACCTTTGATAAGTGGTTTCTTGATTCTGGTTGAACGTTTCGTATGACACCCAATAAGCATTGGTTTTCTGATTTTAAACCCCTTGATTATGGAAAAGTTTTTTATGGGAAACAATCAGGTTTGTGATGTTAAGGGAATCAGAAATGTTTTTATAAAAATGCATGATGGTATGACTAGAAAACTGACCGAGGTGAGATATGTGCCTGATCTTAGGCGGAATTTGATCTCACTTGGTGTTTTTAACTCAAATGGTCTTTCGTATAAATCTAAAAACGAGATTTTTCGTGTTTGTAAAGGATCTCTAGTCATGTGTGAAGGTTTTAAGAGAGATGGTTTAGACATCTTACTTGGAAAAACTGTTTGTGAATCATCTGCATTATTTTCTAAAACTGTTTATGATAAAACCATGATGTGGCATCGTCGGATTGGCCACATTAGTGAAAAAGGTTTGCATTATTTATGCAAACAAAATCTTTTAAACGGTGATGAAATCACTTCGTTAGATTTTTGTGATCATTGTGATCTTGGAAAACAACATAAACTCATCTTTTCTATGGGTACACACAAATCCACTGCCATTCTTGATTATGTGCACTGTGATCTTAGGGGTCCTGAAAAGGTACCCACTTTCGGTGGCAATGTTTATTTCCTTTCTGTTGTTGATGATTTTTTCGGCATGTTTGGGTGTTTCTTTTGAAACTAAAGATCAAACTTTTCAAAAGTTTATTGAATGGAAACGTTTTGCCAAAAATCAAACGGGAAATAAACTTAAAGTCTTAAGAACAGATAACAGTTTGGAATTTTGTAACAAAAAATTTCATAATTTGTGTGCTTTGCATGATATTGTTCATCATAGAACTGTTAGACACAACCCACAACAAAACGGGGTAGCTGAGAGGATGAATCGAACCATTATGGATAAGGTTAGGTGTCTTTTAGTACCATCGGGGGTCCTAAACCTTTTTGGGGAGAGGCTATTAGTATAGCAGTTTATCTTATAAACAAGTCTCCTTCCACAACCATAAACTTTAAGACTCCTTTAGAGTTGTGGTCAGGCCAACCACCAAACATTTTCAACCTTAGAGTGTTTGGGTGTGTTGCTTTTACACATCAAAGGGAAGGGAAGTTAGACCCTAGGTCCAAGAAGGGAGTGTTTATAAGCTATCGTAGTAGGATGAAGGGTTATAAAGTGTGGCTTAGAGGTGAACTGGGTATAAGGATAGCCGTTTGTCGAGATGTAGTCTTTAACGAACTAGAGATGCCCTGGCTTAGAACTGAAAAATCAAACCCGAGAGTTCTTCCTGTACACCTGTAGTTGAGAGTATTCCTGTTGAGGTGGAGGATACCTCCGAACCTTTTCATGAGCACACACTAGAACCCGAACTAGAACCAGAAACCAATGAAGAGTCTGGTAACCTAACTAGAGTCTCTGAACCCGATGAGCATGATTTAGGTAATTCTGATGATAATGAGGATCATCCAGAAGCACAAGCACGAGCCCTTAGAGATTACCAACTATCGAGAGATAGGGTTAGAAGGGAATCTGGGAAACCTTCTAGGTATGGTTTTTTATACATTGTTTATTATGCTTTTGTTGCTGCATCTTTTGTTGAAGAAAAAGAACCTGTTTATTTTTCTGATGTTTTAAAGAGTCCTAATCGCTCTTTCTGAATGCATGCTATGGATGAAGACATGTTTTCTTTGTATAAGAACAAAACGTGGGTGCTTATGCCTAAACTACCTAAACAAAATGGATTGACTATAAATGGATTTTCAAAGTTAAAGAACCTGAATCTATTAATAAACCTCCAAGGTTCAAGGCTAGATTGGTTGCAAAAGGTCTTTCTCAAGTTGAAGGTATTGATTTTAATGAGATCTTTTCTCATGTTGTTAAGTATAAAACTATTAGAATTATGCTTGCTATTGTTACCTTATTTGATCTTGAGCTTGAACAGTTGGATGTTAAAAATACATTTTTGCATGGTGAACTTGATGAAACCATTTACATGCGCCAACTACCTGGTTTTGAGGTTAAAGGTAAGGAGCATATGGCTTATCTGTTGAAGAAGTCCTTGTATGGGCTTAAACAATTACCTAGACAGTGGTATAAAAGGTTTGACTCTTTTATGCTTAAAACTGGTTTTGTTAAAAGTAATTGTGATAGTTGCTTATATTTTTCTGGTGATACTGTTGATAATGTCAATTATTTTCTTCTTTATGTTGATGATATGCTTATTGCCTACAAGCCTATAGATAAGATTTGCACTTGAAATCGTTGTTAAAGTCAGAGTTTGAGATGAAGGATCTAGGATCTGTCTCTAGAATTTTAGGTATAAACATTGTCACGGCTAGAGCTGACCGTTCTTTGTTTATATCCCAGAAGTCCTTCTTGCAGAAAATTGTTTCAAAATTTTCTATGCATTTATGTAAGCCTGTTTGCACCCCTCTTGCAAGCCATTTTTAGCTTTCTTCTAAAACCTGTCCCGAAACTGAAAATGAGAAGAAAGATATGGCCAACATCCCTTATAAAATGGCTATAGGATCTGTCATGTATTTCATGATTTCCACTCGTCCTGATATTGCTTATTCCATAAGCCTTTTAAGCCGTTTTATGTCTAACCTAGGCAGGGATATTGGACAGCTCTTAAGTGGCTATTGAAGTACACTAATGGGATGATTGATAGAGGCTTGAATTATCATAGCTTGTCTGAACATTTTGAGTTGATTGGTTATGTTGACTCTGATTTTGCAGGTGGTAGAGAAGGTAGAAAATCTATACTTATTTCTTTACTCTAGCAGGTAACTGTGTTTCTTGTAAATCACAGCTGCAGCCTGTAGTTGCTCTTTCAACTACGGAGGCTAAATATATTGCCGCCACAAGGCAATTAAAGAAGCCATCTAGCTTCAGGGGCTTTTATCTTAACTGCATCTTTTACATTCTAAGACTGTCATATTTACTGATAGTCAGAGTTGTCGTCATTTGTGTAAAAATCCTATTTATCACGAAAGGACTATCATATAGATGTTAAGCATCATTTCATTCGTGAAAAGGTTTCAAATGGTATTGTCAATATAGACAAGATTAGTACTAAAGATAATCCTACTAATTTTGGTACTAAAGTGGTGACAACTGACAAGTTTGTTTTGTGTAGAGGTCTTCTACATGTTGATGCAGGTTGATTGAAGTTGCTAGAATGTTGAAAAAAATGTGTTCAAGGTAGAGCTTGAAGGCCAACTTGGGCCTATGTCATACATTTTTCCTCTTTTTCTTTCCAACCCATTTTTTCTTTTTCCCTGTGATGAATTGGACTGAGCCTCACAACCCAATAGGATGAGTTTATTTGTTGGTCCAAGATGTCGGGCGGGCCGGGCTGGTAAACAGTCCAATCTTTCCCCTGAGCCTTCCCAGGTGACTTGCCTGTTGCTCTTCTTTCTGTTTGAAAGAGTATTCCAGGTATATGGCTTTTCTGTTGTTGAACGTTCCTTCCAGATAACCATTCTGTTATTGAATAAGTCTGCCTTTAAACTCTATAAATACTCTCATCCTTCTTCATTTCCTTGGATAATGAGAACATGATTGACTGATAGATGAGGTGATCGATTGTTTGTTTGTAGCCTTCCTCTTTTCTCTCTATTGTTTCTTCTCTGCAGTTTCTTTTATACCTCTGTAACTGCTGTTCTTTGTGAATTCCTCTGTTACTGCCGCCGCTAGTCGTTGGTTTTAATTGACTACGTGCTTGGGTAGTTATTGAAGGAAAGAACCGAGAGTGATAGATTAGACTGTTGTGTGAGGCTCATCCTTAATCTGAGGGTTTTATTGATATTCTGAAAATACATTCCTCATCTGGGTTTATCGTCCGAATATCTCTCTTCTCCTTTCCTACATAAAAACCGGTCGTCTATTTTTCTATTTTGGCGTCCAATTTATGGAATCGGAAGTCCGGTTTTATATTTGGTCGTCTGGTTTTGTCTTGTGGCAAAAATCGAACGTACGATTTTTGCTAGTCTCATCCTGTTTTGTTTATCTGTTTTGTAGGTATTTGAAGAAGTATAGGTAGTCCATTTCTTGGATACCTTATTCGTTTTGAAGGGCCTTTCTTTAAAGAGTTGTTATCCGGTTCCATCATCCGGTTTTGTAATAGATTAGTTAGATATATATTTTTTATTCTTCTACTGCATGTAATAGTTCTTCTGTAGAGGTGTGATTTATGTAACAGAAAATTTTCCTCCAAAACCTTGAAGCATCAACAGTAATACAAAATAAATTTGTTTATATTCAAGTTCCCACTTGTACAATAATATGTGGTTCTCTCCAATTTCAAATGCTTTCTAATCTTCTTTGTAGAAGTAATACACATTCCTTAACTTTTTTTTCTTTATCGTCCCTCCTCAAATCATCATAAAGAAGAAAAAAATTATAGAAACTTGTGTGTGTTCCGAATATGAAGAGACCTGATACAAAATTGAGCTTTTGTTATATAATTTAAAAGGGTAATTCATCGAGAATTAGGCCACCATAAGCTAATGTTACTACTACCTCAACGAGAGAATAGACCCATTCTTATTTGTATAAATCTTAATTATATCTTTAACAATCAAATAAAACAATACCTTTCTTATTTTTAATCAAACAAAATAAGAGAATAGGCTTTCAGAGTGCCTTTTGGAAACTTCAAAAAATTCAATTTTGATTTGAGAAAGTGAAGCCTATGGTACTATCTAGAACTTTTTCAAAATGTCAATTAAAAACTCATTTGAATTGCAATTCAAATTGTTTTAAAAATTTTGTCAATAGCCCATTTCTGTATCAAAATATATTTCACACAAAATAAGAAGACAATTTAGAATATAAGCACAATATGGTTCTATCTAACATCAAATGCTTTCTAATCTTCTTTGTAAAAGTAATACACGTTCCTCAAATTTTCTCTCTATCTTCCCTCAATTCATTATACAGAATAAAAAATTATATAAATCTGTATGTGTTTCAAATATGAAGAGACTTGATACAAAATTGAGCTTTTGTTATATCATAAAAAGGATAATTCACCGAGATTTAGGATACCATAAGCTAACTTCTTTTTTTTTCTTTTGGTAGAAATGGGGAATTTTTTGGTCATAAAAGGTAGATATTTTAATAGATTAATCAAAAGTATTACAAATCACCCGAATAAAAGTTGCCCCATGGGCATCATCAGCCAATACTTGGCTTACAAAAATGAGGGATTAGGGTACAAGACAAGAGTTGATGAGAGATCGATCTTCCTTGTTTGACAAGCAAATTCGCAGTAGTGTTTGCTTCCCGGTACACATGGTAGAGTTGGCTATCCCTGAATGTGCTCTGTAGCATCCTGTAATCAGAAATAATAGTAGCAAAGGGATGAGAAACAATATCCTGGCTATTAATAAGGTCAACAACTATCTAAGAGTCTATCTCCACTTCTAGGAATTGTATGTTCAAAAGTTGAGTTTGGTGGAGTCCATCGCAGGTCCCCACAGCTCAATAGCTGTGTTAGGAGAGTGGCCAAGGTTTCTAGAATAGCCTGTGATCCACTCTCTACCTTGGAACCTGCGGTACCAGGATTTCCTTTAGATGAGCCATTAGAATTGAGTTTGTACAACACATGAGGGGTGGTACCTAACCAATAGCTACTAGAATTTTTTGTCTCGTTTTACCAGCCCGAGATCCATGCAGATAGAACTCCACTACTCTACTGGTGCAGAGTCGCAATAGATTCAATTTATGTTTATCGAGGGGAAAAATGGCTTGATTTCGTAGGTTCTAGAGTACCCAACATGCATAAGCAAGGATGGTACCAAAAAGTATGTCTCACCTAGAGTCCATAGTGGTGGTTTAACATCCTAATATTAACCAATCTTTCAAACTAGAGATTGTCGAGGTTAGAATGCAAATAAGCTAACTGTAAGGCATCCTAGAGAGTTATAGCCTCTGGGTAGAATCGAAGAATATGTTCTATGGTTTCTTCCACTTGCGCACACTTATGACAGAAGAGTTGACTTGTGATATATCTAGCTACGAAGAAGCTCCTGGTGGGTAATTGGTGATGTTAACTAAGGCATAGAAAAAGTTTAACCAGTGGCTATAATCAAGCTTCTAAATCCATCTTCATTTATTTGTGTATTATTAGTTAGAAGAAGAGGAGATGAGGTTGATGTATGTAACTTTGCTATTAAATTCCCTATTGGATGAACCCTTCCACGCGCGAGAATTAGATGTAGGGGAGAAGTCATATCTTGGGATTGCTTTGATGGTTTGCTAGACCGAGAATGCGAGTAGGATGGAGAGCCTGTCCAACAACCATGTGCCATTTGGCCCAAAAATTGTATTTAGCAAGGTAGTATCTTTACCATTTTGAAATGGGTTTTGGGCTATAACTCATAGTGGTCCCAAGCTTGTCTAGTCATTGGCCAAAATCTTTATTGTCAACCTATCTCTATGAATTCATCTAGTGGATTTATTTGCCAATTGGGCTCTCGCTTTGAGGGCCTTTAAATATGTGGATACTTGCTTTTTTTTTATGTCAATACTTCTTTGAGCTATTAATTGAGATTCTTCTAAATATTTCTTTTGGAGAGTAATTCCCACTTTTCTTTTTTGTCTCTCATGATGCGCCAATGTAGGTTCCCCAGGCCTACTTTGTTAATGTGGACTGCTTTCCTCAAGCCCATGCCTCCCATCTCTTTTGGCTTGGTTACTTGATCCCAGTGCACAAGGCTCATTTCTTTTTCTCTTGATTTCCTCTCCACAAAAAGCATCTATGCACTTGGTTGATAGCTTCACAGATGGGGTTTGGAACTGCTGTACATTGGCTATAGTAAGAAGGAATTGGTTCGAGTGAGGATTTCGCAAGAGATAAGAGATTTTCTCGCCAGCCTCCTAACTCTTTTGGACTTTTTCAGAAGACAGAGATAATCATCACGCTTTACTCGGTTGTGGGTAATGAGGAATCCTAGGTACCGTCCTAGATTATTTGTCAAAGGAATATGAAGGCAATTCTAGATTTCGTGGGCTCGGTCTTGAGATATATTTGTCAAAGGTATACTTGGAGAACTTTATATATACAACCAAGATTTACAAAGTCATCGTAAAGAGAGGACAAAAAGTGCTTGAGCAGTAATTGCCTCATGAATAAATTTTCTAATGAACTCAAACTTTGCACTAATAAGCATAGCTTCCCCATTTCTGAAGGCAAAAAAACCTATCATTTTTCCATCCCCAAATCTAATAGCAGGTAACTCTAAATACAATAGGCCAAGTAACACCCACAATAGTAGAGTCATAACTTTGGGACAAATTCCAATCTAACCAAGTAGAGGTATTACCAAATGTAAAAAATTGTCTCCAATGTTGGAACGGTACAAGTAACTTCCAAACAGCCATTGTCACACTACAATCGCGCAAAGCATGGATATCTGATTCGAAAAAACAAGCAGAATCCAAACAACACAGATCAATAGACATACCTCTCGAAGCCAAGAACACTTTTGTTTTAAGTCTGCCCCATTAGACTTGCCAAAGAAAAAAAATCGAAGTGGCCCTTTGAATTGTCATAATTTTTTTCCAAGCTGCTCGGATAGATGAGGATCATGAATGGGTTTATAAACTTTTCCATATGATTTGTCCATCCCTGAACTATCCAAAAGAAGACTGATGTTCTGCAAACTCTCAATCGTAGGTGCCGGAAATAGGGTAGCAATCTGTCTCAATCCTCTGAATAAGACCCCAGACATTGTCTCCCGCAGCTCCTCCATTTCCGTTTGCAAATTGCATTGGTCAACAACCTCCCTTATGCCTAACGTCCGCAAGTAACTTTATAAACTCAGCATCTCCAACTTCCCAAGCCAAGCCATTTTTTGAAATTTGTAGCCCTCCACAAGACTTCTCTAAGAATAAGAAGCCGATCTAAGCAAATTTCCCAAGCCAGCTTCCCATATGTTTCCATATTTTGCCTCCAAAACTTGCAACCACAAGCAGTCTCTTTGGGAAAGAAATAACCAAGGCGATCGAGCCAAGACAATATCCATCATGGACTTTAGTCCCAATCCTCTTCTATCATTAGGTTGGCAAATATGTTTTCAGGCTGTGGAAGCTTCGCGTGACTCTCGCTATCCCCCCAAAAGAAGCTCCAGATAAGTTTCTCGACTATCTTCAAAGTGTGCAAGGGAAGTAACGATGTTTGCATGGAATAGTTTGCAATCATGGATGAGGGTGTTTGAACTAGTAGAGTTTGAGTAGCCATGGACATAGTTTGACCTTTCCATCCACTTAACTTTCACCTTACTTTCTCCACAAGGAAATGATAAGTACCTTGGCTTACCCTTTTATGTAAAGGGGCATGCCCAAATATATACCTAATCCCAGTGTTCGTGGTATACCAAACCTAGAGGATAGGTGGTACTCGCGTCTATACCAGCATTGGAAAATATAGTTGAGATTTGGACATATTCACCATTTGTACTAATCGTTGGCAAAAAGCTTAGAGAATCTCCTTTATGACTTGAGCTTGAGAAACATTAGCAACCCTAAATAATAGAAGGTCATCATCAAAATATAAGTGAGATAAAATGGGACCTATTCTAGATAAACGGATACCTTACCATGACCCTGCAGCCACCGGGTAATTAAGTTGTTGGCTCAACACCTCCATGCAGAGCACAAAAAGTAAAGGGAGAGAGGATCACCTTGGTGAATCCCCTGTGAAGGTTAGAAACTGTCCAATTTTTTACCATTCCATAAATAGACAAGGAGGCCAATGATTTACATCTCATAATTAGTCTCACAAAATGATCAACAAAACCAATATGTCGCAGAACATTCTCCAAAAGGTCCCATTCAATTCGGTCCTATTTAATTCTATCATAAGCATTCTCAAGATCAATTTTCACAGGCATATACCCTTGTCACCCTTTCTTCTTCTTCATGGAATAAACAATTTCCTGAGCGACAAAAATATAATTTGCAACCTACCGTCTAGGAATAAAGCTACTTTGTGTGCTGCCAATGAGCTTTCCCAAAATAGGTTTCAGTCGATTTGCAATCACTTTAGTTACAACCTTCATCAGAATATTACATAAGGCAATGGGTCAAAATTGTGACACAAGCTCCGGAGAGTCAACGAAATTAATGAAATTAAAGAGGCATTGGGATCTGGAGAGTCCTCTTTCAAAAAATGACTGTCTCTAAAAATTTGTTGTATAAAGAAAGTGCAAGAAGGTCCCCAGGATATTCCTTGAAAAAAAGAGAGGAAGAGAACCATCTGATCCCGATGCCTTATGGGCTCTTATTTGAAAAACTACCTCCTTGATTTCCAAATCCAAGACTACATGGTTCAGCCTGCACCTGTTTGAATGATTAAGAATCGAAAAACTCTAACTGCTGGTATCATGTGGCTCATGAGTTTCAGAGGAGTATAATTGAACAAAGAAATTTCTAACCATCCCCTCGATCTCTATATGATGAACCCACTTACTTGCAACATCCTTAAGCATTGTGACTGTTCGCTTTTTTGCTTGATGATTGCTGAAGTGTGAAAAAAGTGAGTGTTCCTCTTACCGTCAACCAACCACTTCGATTTAGAATTCTAAAACCAAAATAGCTTCTCTTGTTTCATAATATGACCATATTCAAATGTCAATTCTTTTTTCCAAATTTTCCAAGAAACTTGAGGGGCCATATTCATATGCCCCTTGGATCCCAACAAGCCCAGAGAGATCTTTTTTTTTCCTTCAAAAAATGTTTCAAAAATTTTGATTTGTTCCATTCTTGCACCACTGTGGAAAACTATTTAAGCTTAAACAAGAAATCTCCATCACTAATGTTCCATTGATCACAAACAAACTCACCATAATCTGCATGCTCAAACTATGCACACATCAAATAGGAGGGATGAGGGCCTAATGGTGATGATTGTTGCAGCTGTAGTGAGAGTAGCAAAGGACAGTGGTCACTGCTAGCCCGAGGAAGATGCTGAAAATGAGCCTTCAGGAACAAGTGAAGCCATTGAGTATTGCAAAGGGTCCGATCTAGCCGTCCCATAATCAAATGTCCCCGCTTCTTTTATTGATCTAAGTAAATTTAACTTCTGAGAAACTCATATCAAGAAGATTAGAACTCTCCAGGACATTCCCTAAGGCAGTTGTTTAGGCTCTTTTAATCTGCCTCCCTCCAACATTCTCTGATAATAAAAGGACTTGATTCTAGTCTCCCATAAGCAACCACAAAATAGTATTTTCAACACCCAAGTGAGATAAATAGGACCAAAGGATATTACGAAACTAAAAATGTGGAGAAGCATATATTGCCGAAAAGACCCATTTCACCAAATCTCCATTTTTTACAGCAATAGTAATAACTTGCTCATAAATACTAAGAACTTCAATGTCAATTTTACTGTCGTCCCAAAGCACCCAAATACAACTAGAAAATCCCACAACCTCAGATGCTATAATTTTATTTAGGTTTGATTATTGCAAGATATTTTGAGCTACGGAACTATAGACTTTGGTTTTCAATCAACACAAGTAAAGCAAGTTTATGTTCATGAAAAAAAATAATTCATTAATAAAATCAGAAGAGGTCGCACCTACAATTCCAGAAAAGACACTTTATATGGAAACACTATGTAAGACGATGGCTATCATGCTCCATTGGGTCGCCACTCCCAGGAGCTGAAATCATACCAGGTTTAGAGAGAGGAACACCCTCCAAATGAATCTCCACATCAAAAAGTGCATCAATAGAATTTGAGCAATGATCACTATCTATTGGAGTCATTGGATCAATTGAAGCTACGGCTTGGGCAAAAGATATTTGCTTGGGCCTGGTCAAGATCCTTCTTGTACTAGCCCTTATTACAAGAGATGGACCATCCACATTAGCCTACTTCGCTGGTCCACTATCTTTGCCTTTCTTTATATGGGTCACTTTTTAGACTGCATTTTCACCTCTCTAGCGCCCACTTGATTCCCCCTGGTCATGGGTTGAGCTTGGGGAGAAGTCAACACTACCTGCAATTTCATTTTGAAAGTTTGGATTTCCATAATCTCCTAAACAAAATCTTCCTCAAATTGATTAAGGATATCAAATTGAGAACTATTGGAGGTGGTTTCCTTGTGGACGTCCTGATTTTCCAGCACAGAAGCCTTGTTCGTCAGGTGCCACTTTTGTAGTGACTGTTCCTTAATTGTAGATTTTTTCTGCGCCGCTAGCGATATCTGCTATATTGGAGTTTGCTGCTAGATGCTAGAGGTTTATTTTGTTTCCTTACAGCCTTCCCCATCTATGTAGAAGCTGATGCTGCCGCCATGTGAGGCTTATTCGGCTCCTATCTCCTCATTGGTCTCTTGGGCATCATCCATACTACAAAAACATTATCTAGTGTAGCATCTGTAGCCATCTCCGATATGAACTTTGAGGTCGGCATCGATGCCAGATGTGGCTTTACCTAACAGGGTGGTGCTTCAGACTTTCTCACAACTCTCGGACAACCATACTATCGATGACCATATTCGCCACATCCAAAGCAAATTTAATAGAGTCCTTCGTACTCTACTGCTTGGGGGTGCCCCATGACGGAGATAAGAGGGACCAATGGCTACTTGAAATCAGCTTTCACATAGACCCTCGCAAATTTTCCTCTACCAGTAGACAGAATGATCGAATCAACCTTCACTGCTTGGCCTACTAAATTTTCCATACACGACAAGAATGTATCCTGAAAGAATTCGATTGGAATTTTTGAGTATCTCACCCAAACTAGAGTATTGGTAATTTTATCTTGTGATGGGCGAATGTTTGGCGCTATTTTACTACTGTCAAATAATTGCCAAGCACCACCCGTAGCCCATCATTAAGGACAAGGTCATAGCCTTTCTTCGAGAGGAATCGAAAAAGGTAGTAACCGCCTCCAAGATCTATGATTTCACATTTCTAATCAAGTTTCCACATGTCCTTGAGTCTTTGAATGAGCAATTTGTATGATATATTACGTCTCAGAATTTTCATTATCAAGGCCTCCGCCAAGAATGCACAACATTTTGTAGTATGCATATGTTATTTCCATGCAAGGCAAGGAGCTCTTAGGATTTTCTCCAGAAGTCGCCATGACCGGAGATTCAAAGCTGTAAAAAAGATCGTCTATGTCATCTCTAGTATAGATAAGGGGTAATAGCTTACCCTAGACCACTGTTTCTTTGAAAGATTGCAGCATCGCAGGGGCCCCAGCATTTCCCACAAGTAACATGGGTGGCAATCCCATGGCGTTAGAACTCCCCACGGTGAAGGTAAGAGAGGAGACCTGGAGGAAATCCCTATTGCTTCGACGTTACATCTTTTAGTACTCCGGACAAAAGATCGGTTTTTTTAACAGAATTCGCCCCCTTCGGAGAGAGCGTTTCATACTCCATCGTGAGGGTATAGTCTGTCCTACCATAAGCTAATATTACTACTACCTCAAAGAGAGATGATCCATTCTTATTTATATAAATCTTAATTATATTGTTAACAATAAAATAAAAAACAGTACCTTTCTTATTTTTAATCAAATGAAAAGAGAATAGGCTTCCAAAATACCGTTTTGAGACTTAAAAAAATTCAATTTTGATTCAAGAAAGTAAAGCTTATGGTACTCTTTATCTAGAACCTTTTCAAAAGGTAAATTAGAAACTCATTTGAACTGCAATTCAAATTGTATTCAAAATTTTGTCAATAGCCCATTTATGTATTCAAAATATAGTTTATACAAAATAAGAAAGACAATTCAGAATATAAGTACAAAAGATTTCCATATAAAGCCCATTTGGATATTTATTATTTCAATTAAACTATAGAAAATTCTTTTTATTTTGGGTGGAACAGAAATTCTTTATTATCAACATTTGACGCGTTTTTCTGTACTTTTGTTCATGTTGAGTTCACAATTTATAATGTTCAGAGTAAGAAATTAATGAAAATTTTATGGGGGAAAAGTTGTGAGCCAAAGTTTTGTGGGAGTCCCACATCTTGAAGTTATTATTGTGGTTTCCTTGTTGAGTTATTTAATTATCTTAAACTGGTGCCCAAATGGAAATCATGTTTTGCTGTTCTGGATTCCTGAGATTTTGTGAAGTAATATGATGTTCCAATATCTTTTTCATAAAAATGTTGGTTTCATACTTCAATATCTCCAATATGAATCTAGTATCTCATGCACCTAAATGAGAATCACAACACTCAGTTGAGCAATATTGATGACAAAGAACAGTATTTCTCTTTTTCGATAAGTTAAAGGGACTCAATGAAGACGCATATGTCGATTAACAATAGTAAGAAAAATCTTACTTTCAGAGATTAAAAATAGTGAAACAACATACTGTCAGGAGCTAGATATCACTAAATTCAGGCTAAATGTCATATTAAAATGCAACATAAGAGCACAAAATCCCGAGAAACAACCCTTAGCAACAAAATAAAAAACCCTTACCATTTTAACTTAATCATACCCGTTAGTTTTCATCCGTCAGTAGGTGTCTTCATCTCCGGCAACATGGTTGTTATACGACACCACCGTCCTTCTCCGTCGATATTCCAGCTATAAAAACCTCCCTTCCCAAAATGAAACTAAAGGTTTAAATCTATAACCTAATATTTGCAATCAATTGATGCGGGATATACCAAAAATTTATAATATAAGAAATTAAAAAGAAAAGAAACCAGGAATCAGAGAAGAGTTCGACAGAAAAGATAACTAAGAAAATCCCTTCCCAAAATGAAACTAAAGATTTAAATCCCTAATTTAATACATGCGATCGATCGATGCTGATATCAAAAATTTATAACAGAAGAAATAAAAAAAGAAAAGAAAACATAAAAAAAGAAATCGAGAAGGAGAGAAGAGCTTGATGGAGAAGATGAGAAATGTTCAGGTGACGAGTAGCTTTTGAGGATATGTAGTGGCTATTCTTACAAGAAAAGCCACGTGTGTGATGTGAATATAATTTTTTGTTTATTTAATTGAATCCCTAGATTTTGTTTTAATATAAGTCCTAAAATGAATTTTCTATATATTAATGTCTTTTGTTATTGGATTTTAGAGTACAAACAATTTGGATTTGGATTGCTTATTTACTCACACTTTACTTTCTTTGTTTTTTTTTTTTTACTAAGTTCTATATTTTCTCACATACATATTTTAATTTTTACGAATTCCACAAATAAAAATAGTTACCTTCTCTAAACAAAAAACTAATCCAAATACACTTTATTACTAATATGAAGTCACCTCCTTTCTCGCAATTAAATTACATTTTAAAAAGAGTAAAAAATTTTTATTTCTTTTACACTTAACACCAATCCAAATACACTTTAACATTATTAAACTTTTTTTCAAGAACATAAATAACGTTTTATGGAAATAAAAGAAAGATATTAGACAGTTTCCAAAACAAAATTGGGCACTAGAATAATTATAATTTATTCATAATTATAATTTGTAATGAATTATAATATCATGATAATGAATAATTATAGTTTTTACATAAGTATGATCATAATTAATAAAATAAACGAAAAATGCTAGATTGTCTCAAAATAAAGTTTGATATTAAAATTATTATAATTTCATTTATAACTATAAATAAGTATAATATTATAACATGAATAATAGGAGCGTTTAAATAATTATAATTGTAATTAAAGTAATAAATAAAAAAGTAAATAATTTTCCAAAAAATTATTTTTTTTATTTCCAGTGCCTTAACACATGATAAATATTTATAAAATTATCAAAATTATGTTAAAATAAAAGTTATAACTATTTATGTAACAAATTTTATTATAAAAACAAATATTTTATATACCTCTTTTAAGGCAATATCTTATGCAAAATTTTGTAAAAATTTAATAACTATAAAAATGTTTAGGCTATATTATAATTATAATTAATGTAATAAATGAAAAATATTATATTGTTTTCAAAATAAAGTTTGATTTTAAAATTACTATAATAAGAGCTTTTAAATAACTTCTATTATAATATAATATTCATATTTAATAAATACTTATAATGTGCTTAAGCACGGTGAATATGTAAAGTTTTATTTTTAAAACTATCTATTTTCTTCATTTTTTACTTTAATTATAATTATTTAAAATCTCTTATTATACCCCTTTTTAAGGGAATATTGTACGCGTGAACAATGTAATGCTTTATCTTCACATTCTGTTAAAAATTCTCCTTCTTAATTTTTTTTATTCATTATGGTTTTATTTACTCAACTGTAGAGATTAGTTTAAGATTTTGGCTACGACTTAGATACAGAAGACCGTTGCTTCCTGACATACCATTCATTTGCAACTTTATTAAGGTAATTCTCACCATCCTTGCTACATATATTTTATTATTTATCAATTTGTTGGCATCAATTATGAAGCATTCACCTTCTTTAATGTTTGGTTTTATTTTTTTTAAATGTTTATTTGAATGTTTGTTTCAATTAGCTGTTAGAATATATGTTATTAAAAAATATTGTATATATTTATAGATGGATCATGTAGAGCGTGCTACATGTGCTAGGTATGCTAGACAATTGAGAAAGTCTATTATCAAATAAAGAATGAATAAAAAGAGATTAAGGACAACTCAAGTTAATTCTTCAATCAATGAAACATATGGTGCATCATACCATGTCGATGATGTTTCACATTATCATGATTTTAGACCATTATTAGTCAATCAACCTCCAAGTTTTATATATCCATGCCCCATTCCGTATTCTTTCCTACTAGATAAATATTTTTTATAACTAGTCACAAGACACCAAATTATCAAAGTCAAAACTTTGCAAGCCAATCTTGAACTTAATAAAGTAACATCTTGGGACATAATTAACACAAAAGGATGTTATAGTTCAAGATATCATGAATATAGATCTATTCAGCACCTCATAGTAAAACGAGTAAACTTCTATAGCATAAAAAAAAAAAAAAAACAAAACTATTACTTTAAATTTTGTTTAAAACTTAAATTATATAAAAAAATTTATTTCCTCTATAAATGGTCCCAGTAGAGGAAATCTGAACAGTGAGCCTATGGAAAATACTCATGCACATACGTAATATTTTAATTAAAATTTTAAATCACCATAAGCATTTATCCGTAAATTTGTTAAGACATTAGATTTGTCTTTAATTATTAAGTAAATTTATGGAACCTTAGTGAAAAACCTTAGAGGGGGTGAATAAGGTTTTTGGCTAATTTTCGAAAATTCTTTGTTAATTAAAAGATAAACCTCCAATTTTGTTTGATAGAGAATTCTAAAACTCTTTTAATAAAATTCCAAACCAAACAAAATTTTGTGGTTGAGACAAGTAAGAAACTTAAAGAAAAACACAAGGAGTTATAGTGGTTCACTCTCTCAAAGAGTTACATCCACTACCTTGAGTCAACACCCAAGGATTTTTCAAATCCACTAAAACACAAAGATATACCAACTACAAATATGAGGATCACCCTACAAGGGTTTTGCACACAACCTCAAATCACAACACAATGTAAATCAAAGGATTACCCAAAGGGTTTTTCAACACAAACCTTTGATATCAATAAAAGAAAAGGATAGGTTTAAGAACAATATTACCACTTTTGAGCTTGAGAAATAATAAGTACAACTCAATGAAATTGTTCTACAAGCTCCTTCTTTCTTCTTCTTTGATGATTGATCAATAATGAAGCTCAAGAAGATTTTGTTTTTGGAATGAAAAGTGTTTGCAATAAATGTGCTTTTGAAGCTCTTAAAAGTTTTAAATGTTCACAATGAATATTCCACCAAACTTGTCAACTTTATGGCTGATCATAAAGTCTATATATAGAGTCTTAAAAAAAGTAACCGTTGCTTTCAGTGCAACGGTAATATTTTATACAGTAAAAGTGAAAATCGGACGACCGGTTCCTGAAATCGGACGACCGGTTCTTTAAAACAGAAAGATTCAGACTTGTCCAACTAGAAAACGGACTGCCGAATTTTTGATTTAGAACAAAATCGGACGACTGGTTCTAAAAACTGGATGACCGAATTTTTGGACAGAAAGATTCGGACTTGATCCTCTGAAAAACGGACTGCCAAGTTTTTGATTTTGGAAAAACCGGACGACCGGTTCTAAAACCGGATGACCGAATTTTTTTTCCTCAGCCAAGTTTCTTTTTAAGACAAAAACTTTCTTCCTTTTCAAAAACATGTATTCTTGACAATCATTTTAAAGAGAAGAAAAACTTTTCCAAAAACACCACAACTTAAGTCAAGAATACTTAGATTTTAACAAAAGTTTATATCTGAGAAAATCGTTAAAGGAGCTTCATATATGATCAATAATCAAATAGTAAGACTAGGGAGTTTTACAAGGTAGTACCTAATTCACTCTACCAAAGACAATGCCTTCAACGTCTTCAATGTCTCCAATGTCTCCAATGATTTGATCTTGGAATGGCTTGGTCTCTTCTTCTCCAGTTTGCCCTCATCAACAAGATCTTTTGCTTGTAGACTTTGAGACTTCACAGGTACTTCTTTTGTTCTATGAAGGGTTAGCTAAAATACTCACACAAGCATATGTTAATCATAATCAAAACATAAGTATTAATGCCCTTAGGGCTAACAATCTCCCCCTTTTTGATTTTGACAAACACATATGCAAGAAGAACAAAAGAGCAGGAGTAAAGTATGGTAATGCTTCAAAAAATCAATAGTAAGAGCAAAGCACAACAATCACGAAAAAAGAGATTACTCTCCCTAAACACATGCTGTTATGTCAAATATGGCTAAAGAATATTACAAGATCAATCAAAACCAAAAAGCCCTTAGTATCATAACATCACAAGGCATAAGCTGCAAAATAATCAATATAAACACCATAAGCTGCAAAAACACCGTCAATAATCACTATAAACACCATATTACCAAGATTTCTCCCCCTTACATCTTGCACTATTTTCTCCCTCTTTTGTCATAAATCAAAAAGTTTTGGGAGAGAAGTTCCAAGGGATCATAGAAGAGGTAGCAGTAGGACTTTCAACATTAAAGTATCATCATGAAGTCCATAACAAGAAAGGCCAATCAACAAAGAAAAAGAGCAACAAACAGATCACTTAGCATAACAAAAGCAAATTAAGATTAGAAATAAGCAAGTTAACAACCATATCATTAAGAGAATGAAAACGGGAGTTTGAAAAGAGTGACGGACAAAACAAGAAAGAGAAAGAAAAGGTTTTATAAGATAAATCTCAATCATCTCTATCTTCTCCTCCTTGCTCGAGTCTCTTAACCGTTCTTGTGTATCGGTCATTTTTTGGTCCAAAGTATCAAGCCTTTATTGAATGTTGGAGACTTTCCCATCCAAAGCCTCAAAGTGACCGTCGAATGCATCAAATCGGGTGTTCATTGATGTTTGGAGAGAGGCTATCATATCCATCAGATGACTCATGCTCCCCGAAGATGAGCCTTCCTCTGTTCTTTCTTGTCGTTTCTTTTGTCTTGTTTCTCTTCTTTGTATTTCAGCCTCTGTTTCTTCATCACTGTCCTCTTCTTCGATATCCATGTCCTGTTGATCGTCATCATCATCTTCCTCATCACTGTCATGAGCATCTTGTCCACCTCGGATGAATGCCCCATCTTCATCTTTCTCAAACCCTATTCTTTTGAAGGTTTGCTGAGTATATATCTTGCCAGGTCCAATGTGATTACCCATCCCAACCAAATTGATCACAAAGTGTTGGAGGATTTTTGTGATAAAGCAACCATACGGCAAGCATTTCATTTGGGAAGATTGTGCAGCTAGCATATGTTCTATAGCCATGAATCCAAAATTCATTCTCCTATGCTCATGCAAGGCTAGCATCACAAATGCGTGCATGTTGGTGATAGATGATTTATGCCCAACATTTGGAATGATGATGTTAGATATCATGTGATGGAGCACTCTCCCATAAGCATCCAGTTTGTTAACATTTCTATCATCATGTCTTCTTAATACCTCTCCCTTAGTGAAAATTTCTGCAAATCGTTTTTCACTGTATAAATATGGATCATAGCATTTTTTGTTCTTGGTGTAAAATCTTATACCATCTTGAGGGGTATCCAAAATTTCATTCAACCTTCCCCCAATTCTAATCACAATCCATTGATGTGAGACATTATCCACTTTTTCAATTCTTCATTTGTGGAGATTAGCATAAAATTCATATATCATATCCACATAATAAAGTTCATTTACAATCAACAGAGGTATCTAACCGATCATTTCAAAGAGATGAGGAATAGCCTCCATACCTTGCATATCATGTAAGTCCACCCTATGACCCGGAGCAATTTTTCGTCGATTTCTAGTCCATTCTTCAAACCTGGCAGCTTCCTTTACTGAAATAAACCTTTCTGAAACTCTAGAAACCCTAGCAGCAGAAGCCCCAGTTCCAGAGGGTACTCTTTTTCCCTTTCCTTTCCCTCTACTGGTGCCTCCTTCTTCAGGATTTTGCCCTTGACCAACTTGAGCATTCTTTGTTTTAACCATTTTGAAGAATTTCTTGGGTAGGGTTTTGAGAGGAGATGAAGAGTTTTGAGATTGGTAGATAGTAATCAGAGAGAAAAATAGCTTCTTTGCTGTGATAAGAGATGAATTTGAAGAAAAAGAAGAAGAAAATTGAAAATCGGAACAAGAAATCGGATGGGTCTTGTGAAGAGGGGGTTTTCGGTCGAGAGAGTGAGAGAGAGTTGAGAGAAAAAAAGTGAGGAGTTTTGAGAAAAAGTCTTATTTTAAACCGCAGACCCGACCCTAATTTATGAATTCGGTCGACCGTTTGTTAAAATCGGTCTTTCGGTTTTTGGATTTTTGAAGAATTCGAACGTCCGAGTTTTTCTGTAGGCGTCCGGTTTGTAAGTCCGAATATCTCTGGAATTTTTTGAAAGGTAAAGTATGAGTCCGGTTTTAAAACCGGACGTCCTAATTTTAAAAAAGGTGTCCAAATTTTTGAAAAATATCATCAAGGTAGAAATAAGGAAAAAAACAAATAATACAAGCAACACACATTACTCATTTAATTTCCCAATATCAAGTAATTTTCTTAAATAGCAAAAGCGATCTTCAGAAAGGGGTTTTGTAAAAATATCGGCAATTTGATCTTCTGTGCAAATATATTCTAAAGATACATCACCTTTAGCAACATGATCTCTAATAAAGTGATGTTTGATTTCAATATGTTTTGTTTTTTAATGTTGCACAGGATTTATGGAAATATTTATGACACTAGTGTTATCACACATGATAGGTATGCACTTAAAGGAAGCACCAAAATCAATTAATGTATGTTTCATCTAAAGTACCTGAGCACCGCAATAACCGGCTGCGATGTATTCCGCTTCGGCGGTTGATAGGGACACGCACGATTGTTTCTTGCTGTACCAAGATACTAAGCATCCTCCCAAGAATTGGCAATTTCCACTTGTACTCTTCCTTTCTACTTTACATCCGGCGTAGTCCGCATCAGTGTAGGCAATAAGATCAAAACAAGATTGTTTAG
The DNA here is from genome assembly GCA_028651295.1 of Catharanthus roseus. Classification (NCBI taxonomy): domain Eukaryota; kingdom Viridiplantae; phylum Streptophyta; class Magnoliopsida; order Gentianales; family Apocynaceae; genus Catharanthus; species Catharanthus roseus. The sequence continues at coordinate 2,882,019 of JAPQWS010000153.1, read as the reverse complement.
AGTACCACAAGCCATAATCATATGATGAAATTAAGTATCTCAAAATACGTTTTACAGCTATTAAATGAGATTCCTTGGGGCAAGCTTGGAATCTAGCACACAGACATACGGCAAACATGATATCCAGCCGACTAGCCGTTAAATAAAGTAAACTACCGATCATACCTCTATATGTCTTTTCATCAACAGTTTTACCTTTTTCATCTTTGTCAAGCTTCAATGACGAGCTCATAGGAGTACCGATACCTTTTTGCATTGCTCATCCCAAATCTTTTGAGAAGTTCTTTGGTGTACTTCTCTTGATTGATGAAGATTCCTTCTTTTGTTTGCTTGATTTGGAGGCCGAGAAAGTACGTCAATTCTCCCATCATGCTCATTTCAAATTCTTTTTGCATGAGTGAGGCAAATTCTTCACATAAAGAGACATTAGTAGCACCAAAAATGATGTCATCAACATATATTTGGACAAGAAGAAGATCATTGTTACAAGAGGTTTTTGTAAAAAGAGTAGTGTCCACTACACCCCTTGAAAAGTTATTTGAAAGAAGAAAACCACTTAACTTTTCATACCAAGCCCTTGGAGCTTGTTTTAAACCATAGAGTGCTTTTGAGAGTTTGTAAACATAATTTGGAAAATTTTCATGTACAAAACCGGGAGGTTGTTCAACATAAACTTCCTCCTCAATATCACCATTTAGAAAAGCACTTTTAACATCCATTTGAAAAAGTTTGAATCCTTTAAAACAAGCAAAAGCTAAAAGCATCCTAATAGATTCAAGTCTAGCAACCGGAGCAAAGGTTTGATCAAAATCTATGCCCTCTTCTTGATTGAATCCTTGGGCAACAAGTCTAGCTTTGTTTCTAATGACTTCTCCGGATTCATTTAGTTTATTTCGAAAAACTTGTGCCAATTGTGGGGTGATTATGTGGTCTAGGGACTAAAGTCCAAACCTTGTTTCTTTTAGTAACCTTTTTGCACTCATCATATATTTCAATAAGCATTATGCTAGGATCAACATCGCAATCATCATCAAGGATACTAGAAGAGTTAGGAAGTGAAGATTGTACCTCATTTTCTAGTGTCATGAAGCATATGTTGGCCTTTTCTTCTTCTTCATTTTCACTTGAGTCTTGATCCCAAGTTCCAATTAGGCCTTTGCCTTTCTTCTTCTTCTTCAATGCCTCAAGCTTGGCTTCTAAAGCTCCCTATTCCTTTTCAAAGGCCTTGGGACAATCGGCTACAAGATGATCGGTGCTATTGCATTCAAAACACCTAGCTTTGAAGAGTGATAAGCTTTGTCCTCCTTTCTTGAGTGGAGGTTTCTTCCCTCTATTGTTGAAACCTTTCTTGTAGAATCTTTTAAACTTTCTCATTATCAATGCCATTTCCTCATCATCATCAACCTCATCTTCATTGTTTGATGAGTATGTTTGATCATCTTCATTTGCCTTGAGTGCAATGCCTTTTCTTCCTTTTTCTTCATCTTCCATTTCATTCAATCTTTTTATTTTCATTTCATAGGTGAGTAGTGATCCTATGAGTTCTTCAATAGTAAGTAGTCTCAAATCCTTTGATTCCTCAATAGCTAGTGTTTTTGGCTGCCAAGATTTTGGAAGTGCATCAAGAATTTTTCTATTTGCTTCCCCTCTTGAGTACTCTTTCCCATATGCCTTTAGGCCGTTTGTGATGTTGGTGAACCTTATGAACATGTCACTAATGCTCTCATTTCGTTTCATCATGAATAGCTCATAGTCTCTCACCAACATAGCCAACTTTGACTCATTTACTTGATTTGTTCCTTCGTTAGTAACTTCAAGTAACTTCCACATTTAATGAGCCGAATCACATCCGCTCACTCTATTATATTCGCTTGCATCCAAGGCACAACTAAGAATATTCATAGCTTGAAAGTTTAGAGTCATCTTCCTTGAGTCGAACTCATCAAATTCTTCAACCTTCTTGGCTACTCCATTTATTTTGGGGATGTAAGGACTTTCTCTACAATGCTCCACAAGTCAAAGTTAATAGAACAAATATATATTTTAATTCCAGACTTCCAAAAAGTATAGTTTGTTCCATTAAAAAGAGGAGGTCTATTTATAGAAGAGCCTTCTACATATGGTAAACTAGAATTATTAGCCATAGTAAAGTAAAGATCTTTTGCTTCAAGGGTGTTAGTCCTTTTTTAAGAAGCCCTGCTCTGATACCAATTGAAAAACCTTAGAGGGGGGGTGAATAAGGTTTTTGGATAATTTTCGAAAATTCTTTGTTAATTAAAAGATAAACCTCCAATTTTGTTTGATAGAGAATTCTAAAACTCTTTTAATAAAATTCCAAACCAAACAAAATTTTGTGGTTGAGACAAGTAAGAAACTTAAAGAAGAACACAAGGAGTTATAGTGGTTCACTCTCTCAAAGAGTTACATCCACTACCTTGAGTCAACACCCAAGGATTTTTCAAATCCACTAAAACACAAAGATATACCAACTACAAATATGAGGATCACCCTACAAGGGTTTTGCATACAACCTCAAATCACAACACAATGTAAATCAAAGGATTACTCAAAGGGTTTTTCAACACAAACCTTTGATATCAATAAAAGAAAAGGATAGGTTTAAGAACAATATTACCACTTTTGAGCTTGAGAAATAATAAGTACAACTCAATGAAATTGTTCTACAAGCTCCTTCTTTCTTCTTCTTTGATGATTGATCAATAATGAAGCTCAAGAAGATTTTGTTTTTGGAATGAAAAGTGTTTGCAATAAATGTGCTTTTGAAGCTCTTAAAAGTTGTAAATGTTCACAATGAATATTCCACCAAACTTGTCTACTTTATGGCTGATCATAAAGTCTATATATAGAGTCTTAAAAAAAGTAACCGTTGCTTTCAGTGCAACGGTAATATTTTATACAGTAAAAGTGAAAATCGTACGACCGGTTCCTGAAATCAGACGACCGGTTCTTTAAAAACAGAAAGATTCGGACTTGTCCAACTAGAAAACGGACTGCCGAATTTTTGATTTAGAACAAAATCGGACGACCGGTTCTAAAAACTGGATGACCGAATTTTTGGACAGAAAGATTCGGACTTGATCCTCTGAAAAACGGACTGCCGAGTTTCTGATTTTGGAAAAACCGGACGACCGGTTCTAAAACCGGATGACCGAATTTTTGTTTCCTCAGCCAAGTTTCTTTTTAAGACAAAAACTTTCTTCCTTTTCAAAAACATGTATTCCTGACAATCATTTTAAAGAGAAGAAAAATTTTTCCAAAAACACCACAACTTAAGTCAAGAATACTTAGATTTTAACAAAAGTTTATATCTGAGAAAATCATTAAAGGAGCTTCATATATGATCAATAATCAAAGAGTAAGATTAGGGAGTTTTACAAGGTAGTACCTAACTCACTCTACCAAAGACAATGCCTTCAACGTCTTCAATGTCTCCAATGATTTGATCTTGGAATGGCTTGGTCTCTTCTTCTCCATTTTGCCCTCATCAACAATATCTTTTGCTTGTAGACTTTGAGACTTCACAGGTACTTCTTTTGTTCTATGAAGGGTTAGCTAAAATACTCACACAAGCATATGTTAATCATAATCAAAACATAAGTATTAATGCCCTTAGGGCTAACACTTAGGATTTCAATTATCCTAATGAAATTTGTTGCAAGAGTGGAGCGATTTTGTGATACAAAAAAGGAATAATAAACAACACGGCCTATGTTTCTAAAATTTACCATATGTTGTTATGACGGTCAAGTTAAACTCCGAGCATTAAAAGATTCTCTTGAGTGTTTGAACAAGATATTGGATTATGAAGGTGATAGAAGGTCAAAGAAATTCACAGATAATATCAGTGCTTCTATAATTCAATGTTTTCCTTCATCTGTGGGAGACTTAATTGATAAAAATATTAATAGAAGTGGTGGACCGTATGTTTTTCGATTGAATGGACAAAATCATCACGAAATTGGTTCTCTACTATCTCTTAGTGGATGACAATCGCAATTTATGCAATTATATATCTAATACTTCTAAAAAGGTTAGCAATAGAATGAATGCTTTAGGTGGAGAGAATGGAGAAATGTACATTGGATGCATAAATAGTTCAATAATCGAAAGACTTGCTCGATGAGTATAATTTTCTTGCAAATGTATTGAGAATGGCAAGGGATAATATTGGAGCTTCTGAGTATGTTCCTGTGCCTTTAAGATTAATTGGAAATAGGCAAAAAGATGGAAGACGTAATCTACCAACAACATCAGAAATTACTGGCCTTATAGTTGGGGAGGGAGAAAATGCTTGTAGAAATCAAGATATAATAATTGAAGAGAAAGGAGGTGGTTTGCAAAGAATCACAAAACTACATCCGAGCTTTATGGACATGCAGTATCCCATTTTATTTTCTTAGAGGAAGATGGATTTCATGTTGATATTCCCAAAAATATTGGAAATAGTAATACAAGCACAAGCAAACGGAAATCCATAAGTATAAGGCAATATTATGCATATAGGATTCAGTATAGACAAAATGAGGGTACAACTCTACTTCATAGTGGTAGAACTGCTCTTAAAAAATAGGGTGACAATTAATAATAAGTGAGTTGTACCCCATAGTGATAGTTGTTAAATACTAAGCTCATACCAATATTGAATGGTGTAATCAAAGGAAGGGCAAAATATATTTGTTCAAGTACATGAACAAGGGTCAGATAGAGAAGTTTTTATTATTGAGGAAAATGCTCCACGTAATCTTGTTGATGGGTCTCAAAGTATCAGATACGTGAATGACATTAAAAGGTTCTTAGATTGTTGTTACATATTTGCTTCTGAAACATAATGTTGGAGATTATTAGAATTTGAGATCAAATATAGGCATCGTTCTATTGAGAGATTGAATTTTTACCCACCCAATGAACAAATAGTAGTTTCCGATGATGATGACCATATAGAAACGTGCTGAATAGGGATAATATTCATTATACAATGTTTACTCACTAATGCATACTTATAGGAATAATCCATATGCCAAAATGCTTACCTATGTGGATTTCTCTACGGGATTTTTTTGGCATCGAAAGGAAAAGATTTGGTCTCGGGAAAAATCTTAAAATCTATCGGCAAGATTTACTATGTACATCAATCTACAAAGGAAAATTTTTATTTACGGATGTTGTCAAACATAGTAAAAGGAACTAAAAGCTTGAAGATAATAGAACTATTAATAATGTTGTTTATGTAACATTTAAGTAAGTATGTCATGCTCTAGGTTTGTTAGGTGACAATAAAAAGTAGTATTTAGCATTGAGAGAAGTTTTGAAATGGCAAACTTGAGACCAATTGCAAGAGTTGTTTGTCACAATTTTACTATTTTGTGAAGTAGAGAATCCATTAGGATTATGAGAAGGGAATTGGGAAATATCTTAAAATAATATTCAATATCGACAAAGAAGAATATTATGTTCTGAACATCTATCTTTAACACCAGTTCAATTCAAAAACTATATTCTATTCGAGTTAGAGAAGATATTGAATGGTAACAACAAATCTTCGAAAGAATTTCCGATGCTTCCTTTTCGTCAAGTTGAGCTGAATAATAGCTTCACAAATAGGTTGATTTTATGAGAGCTAAATTATGACAAACCATTTCTTGCTCAAGAGTATTATGTATATAAAGAGGATTAAATAGTAATTGTCTATGCATGATACTATTCTAAATGATGTGGATAGAGGTTTAGGTGGTGTTTATTTTGTCTTCGGCAGTGGTGGAACTTGAAAGACATATTTGTGGAGGATATTAATGGCTTCACCTCGTTCTCAAGGTAAGATTGTACTAGCTATTGTTTCTTTTGGAATTGCTTCACTTTTATTGCCTGGTAGAAGTACTGCGCATTTAAGATTTAAAATTCCTATTAATATTGATGATTATTCAAGTTGTTCTATATTACTCAGGGATCTCATTTCGATGAACTAATTTATAATGCTTCTTTAGTTATTTGGGATGAGGCACCAATGTTGCATAAGAATACTTTTGAAATTGTTCATTAATGAATATAATGCCATTTGTGAATCCACAATATGAGAATAAGATATTTGGAGTAAAGACTATTGTGCTCGGGGGTGATTTTAGACCGGTCTTGCAAGTCATACCTAAAGGAAATAAAGATGATATTGTTCGTGCTTCTGTAAGCAATTTCAAGAATATATAGACTGAGTTTAAGGTCTTCATTCCTACAATTAATATGCGATTATGGAGTGTATCCTTAACCTCAAATGAAGGAATTAAAGCGTGTAACTAATGGATCTTAGATTTAGGCAAAGGGAAGTTGCCCACAATTACATTATAATTTGAAGAAGAACCTACTTTGATCAGTGTTCTAAATGATCTTCTAAGTGAGAAAATGTCAAATGCAGCTGAGCAAATTGTGAATATAATTAATCTATCTTGATTTGCCAAATAGGTTAGTGATATGCAATATATATATATATATATATACAAAAGAGTAATCCTTGCACTAACAAATGACATTGTGGATAATGTTAACTCCGACATTCTTTCATTGCTTTCTGGTGATATAAAGACTTACTTAAGTGCTGATAGAATTTGTCCAAGTACTACTTCATTTGATGAACAAGCGGCTTTATATCCTCCTGAATTTATTAACATGTTAAAATTTTCAGGAATTATTAATCATGCATTAGACCTAAAAGTTGGTGTCCCAATAATTCTCTTATGCAATATAAACCAGAGTAAATGTTTGTGTAATGGGATAAGGTTATTCATCAAAAGGTTAGGAGAAAATGTGATAGAAGTAGAGGCAATCACAAGAACTAGTACAAGACTTAGACATTATATCAATAGAATTGATATGTCTCCATTAGATTCAGAGTGGCCATTTTCAATTGTAAGGAGGCAATTTCCAATAAAATTTCTCTTCCCAATGACAATTAATAGAAGTCAAGAGTAAACATTCGAAAATATTGTTGTATACTTGCCAAGAGCTGTATTTTGTCATTATCAATTGATGTTGCTATCTCTAGAGTTACTTCCCATGACGGATCGAAGTTTTACATCGACAATAATGAAAAGTGTGAAAATAATATTGTTAAAAATGTTGTGTATAGTGAAATATTTAGCAACATACATATAGGTAAAAATTAGTCGCAAATACTTTGAAATATATATTCATATTGCGTATGTTACCTTGTTTTTATTGACATCATCTGTCTTACTTTGTTTTTAGTTTACATATTGTTTCCTACTATGCATTTTAATGTGTTTTATTGTTACTATGGGTGTAATAGGAATAGAATGACTACCAATTATTAGTTTCTCGAACGGTTACAATCAACTGCCACAAGAAAGAAAATTAATGATTAGAGTGATTAGAATGTGAGATTCTATAAACATTGTGATAAGAAAATTAATTTCCCTCGAAATGGCTCTTTTGAATGAACATGTAAGTGCTACGATATTTTGAAGCAATTTAATATTACTCAAATTAAAATTGATCTGTATGAAAGTGAAATGATACACAATCAAAGAGATACCGAGCCAATTGAAAAACTTGTTTCCAAAAACAAGAAAACAATATCTGAGATTTTTCAAATTGTTTATGATACTAATCCCAAGGTAATCATACATCATTTCTATATTATACATTTTTTAAAATTATTTTTGTATATCTTTTATAATGTAATATTTATTGTTTATCATTTTGGAGGGGGAGAAACATTCTACTTGTAAGGTTATGGTGTTAACTAGTAATATGAACCACCAGTTCTATTACAAGTTGTATATGGTATGGTAAAAAAAAATTGGAGGGGACTGGATCAAAATTCTACTATGCTAATTGCTTCAAAGATGTTGATTATCCAAAATGAAAGTATTTCAATATTATATTATCACGTGAATAATAGTCGACATATTAACATATATAAATATGTAGTTTATAAATAATTAAATATACTGATTATGTTTATATTTTTATTTGAATGAATTGATATATGTATAATGCTATTGATAAATATGTTCTGAGGTACATGCTGAAAGTTTTAGCAAGTGGAGAAATTGGAATCGCTTGATTCGTGCTTTTCAATAAAAATGTTAACAAACTTATTAGACATGATATCGAGATGGTGGTTCGATTATATCTAAAAGTATGAGTTATTTATTATGTAGAAATATTTTAATTATTTATGAATCTACTATTATTGTTTTGATGTCGTTTAACAGATGTGCTATATATTTCTTCTTTTTATAGGATGGATAGACAAGAATTACTCCAAAATCATTAATGAATGAACTCATAGCTACTCCATTTTTTTTTAAAGTCAAACTCAATGAGTATAATATTTAAAAGAGGTACTCGAAGATTTACTGTTTCACATTACTACAGTATACTTTTTCGTTGGAGTCTCTCTACAAAAAAACTAGGCATTTATCGATGGAAAACGCTGTTGGAAACCCATTGGTATTAAGTTCTTACTGATGGCACACCGACGATTGAATCACCATCGAACAGTTCTCGTGAGTAACCAAAATTATTGAGGGCAAGTCATCAGTAATTCATTTTCCCCATGGAAGGTTTTTGTTCCGTGGGATTTCACTAGACGATGCAAGCCTTCTGTTGATATTAAATGCCGACACATGTACCAACGGAGGAGAAAGCCATCGGTAAGTATTACCGATAACATGTTCCAACGGGGTCTTTCATCGGTAACTGATTTTTTTAAAAAATTAGCCACGAGCGGCCCATCGTTATTCCACCTGTAATTTATATTTTTATATAATTTAAATAAAACATACCCAAAATGCTCTAAAATGAAAAAAAGAATACCTAACAACAGCAATATATATTTATATGCTCATGTTCATACATAAAACATCTATAAACTAAAATTCATACATAAAAAATCAAAGAAACATAAAATGTACAAGTATCAAACATACTCGGGACTCCTAACATTACTAGAGGTAGGGAGAGGGGGAGGGGGATCAACAATACTGTTGTCTAGGGCATCAATAGAGGGGGAAGAGTAGAGGAAGATACCCTCACGTCTAAGGTCCCCACAGCTGCTGCTGTCGATGAAGATGTCGTTGATGGAACGGCAGCCATAGCAACTCTGATGATATCCATCATTGATGGCATATATGGTGTACGGTAAGTGGCTCTACTCAGCAAACCGACTCATCTGCTCGTAGAAGGGAGCACAAGCACTAGAAACAGCAGCCTCAACCCTCCTCATTATCCCCTGCTCGGCATACAAATAGCAAAGTGGCAATCCAGCTGTAGCTCGACTGCTTTGGACTTTGAGATGGGCTGCCTTCGAACCAGCACCATATAACAGGCCTCAGCTCAAGCCACCAGCTATAATGGCCATCACTTGGAGCTCATCAAGTATAGTAGTGCCATTGGCTACAAGTTCCTCTTGGCCTTCTGTTGTAGCTCGTGAAATTTCAACTACAATATGAAATGTTAGTTTGATAATAAGTTATGAAATATTATATAAAATTTAAAGTTATAAGTTATAAAATATTATAGAAACTTAAGTTATAAATTTTACTAAACTTATCGAGAACTCTTCTGACTGAAAATCCATATACTGCCCCTTCTTATCCCCTTTTTGATGCTTGTGGAGCTCCTCCAAATGCTTTCTCTTGAAGAACCTCTCTGATATATCAGTTTGCTGCAAAACAACAATACAATTATTAATTACATTATAATGAAGTAATAACATGAAGTAATGATATCAAAGAGTTCTTACCTTCTTAAACATCTGCTCTGTGAAGGAGATAGAACCACATGTGTGCTTCACGGCTCTCCGCCCATCCCTCATTTCTATTCCTTTTATTCCATTCGCAAAAAGCTTTGTACATAGGACTCTCCCAACACTTCATCATCTGTTCCCAGAACATCTCCGGAATCTAAGTGGGCCTCTTCCTCCCAGCCTAGGCATCGCAAAGCAAACCTCTCATCTGGTTGCCGACCTTGACCTCCCATGCATACCTCATCTTGGTGATGGGTAATGTCGGCTCCCATACACATCTTTATGAAAATTCAATAAAAGTTCAAAAGATTAGAAAATAATATGACAATGCAAGTATAAATAATAGAATATAACAAGTATAAGTATAAAGTATATTTGTATAAATATAAGTATAACAAGTATAAGATTCAAAATATTATAAGTATAAAGGCTTGTAAAAAAAATGTAAGACAAAGTAAAACAACTACAATATTGGATTCATTTACCTAAAACTCTCCCCACCACATATCTTGAACATCTGGTGGGAACTCACACCAACAATGGTAAGGCTCGGTTAAACTGCTCCTGCATGATAGCTAAGATATGGGTTGCGACTCTCGAAGAAGGATGTAGTCTGTACATATTAATGTTTGTATATATTATATTTAATTATAGTTTATTTATGACAAGTATATGTTTTTAGGTGTATTAAACTTACCGATCTATATTCAGCGTTAATAACTGCCAAGTATCAACAAGAGGTGGCTTCCAAGCCCTGGGATCCATCTCGGGAGCTATAAAGGATGACAGTTGTGTGGTAGGTGCGAAAGATGAAGCGGGAAGGTCAAAACGCGCCTCCTGCTATGTTTGTGTCAATGGATCCTGATGTGTACATGTCTGTGGATCCTACTGTATCAGAGTCAATGGGTCCTATTATCTCAGTGGTGGTGTATCCTGCTGTGTTCGAGGCAGTAGCTCCTGTTGTGTTGGGGGCGGTGGATCCTTTCTTTTATGTCATCGGGCCATCGAACCTATGATATAAGTAACATCATAGAATTAGTTATATATAATAAACATAAATATAATTATAACATAAATATAATAACATAAGTAATCATGACATAAATATAATAAACTTAACTATAATAATAACATAACTACGATAACATAAGTACATGAAAGTTATCATACAATATTTTAGTATTGAAATCCTCATCATAATCATTATCGAATTCATCGTTGGGATCTTCATCAGCATTTTCATCGGACTCTTCATTATAATCCCATTCTCTTTCAGTTTCATCATTTTGTACTTTCTTGAAATATGTTTTGACGGTGATATCTAATTCTTCTGATGAACGAGACTCGTGGACGAGAGGTCCTACATCTTAAATCGTCACATCCATTGTCAAACCCTCGAGAACGTCTACATTCTCTTGGAATACATCATCTTGGACTGGAACATCAATTAGCCGAGGTTGAGGTTTTATAATACTAACCTAATCGGTCATCGGTGTTTTAGAGCCAGGATATTGGAGGAATGATTAGGAGAAAGAATTGTTTGTTTCATAGTTTTAAGTTACGATTATAAGTTTAAACTTTACACGTACTTAAAAGTTTTTTAATCTTCAGTAACAAGATGATATAACTTCTAATCCTTTATAATCTTTATAAACAAGATTCCTTTCTTTGAAAGCATAGTAATGTTTTCCTTAAAAGATTAAAAAAGTATCCAACTTCTCCTTTTATTTTAAGTTTTACATTAAGCCATTACTAAAAATTTCAAGTTTTTTATAAGATTGAAAATTTTTGTCACAATTTTCTCTATATCATGGATATTTTCCAGGCACACACACCACTCAAACAAGCAACAAACACATACCAAATAAAACATTAAGAGTCAGGGCTCCTCCCTAAAGCTTTAAAGAGTCAGAGTTCCCCCCGTAAACTTTAAAGAGTCAGGGCTCCCCCATAAAACTTATTAATTTTCTTGTAGATGGATTCCATTAATAAGTTTCAGCATTAATCCAAATAAAAAATAAGCCATTACATGAAGCTAAAATAAAGATACGACTAGTTTTTTTATCTAATGGATATAATTTTTCGGATTTTTCGATGATGGAAAAATTATTTTTGGAAAATAAAGAGGAAATATTGTAAGAAATGAGGGTATATGAGGAAGAAGGGAAAAGAAGAACACTTTTAATAATGGATTGAGAGAGAGGTTTTCTATCAAATTTGGATTATTAATAAGGGTAATTATGAAAGAGTGGTATGATTTAGAAACTGGCCTTAAAAGAATGAGTATCTTAATAGGAGGTCTAGAGAGGGTTTCTATGATGATTTATTGTGGAAGGTTGTTTATTTTTGTTGTTGCCATGTCAAGACTTATAAAAATAAGGGTACGTAAGAGTGTGACACTTTGATAAAAAAAAAATTTAAAAATGCTTAATTAATAGTTATTGCAATAAGTATGGCTATATCAAACTAAATACAATCAATCTATTGAAAATATTTTTAAAAAATCGAGTGTCATTATATATTAATTCTAAAATTGATATTTGAAAAGTTTAACAAAATAATCATTTGATTTTTCGAGTGAAAAGGTATAATATCAAATGTTTAGCTTATAATTCAGTAACAATAATCTCACACATTAATTAATTCAATTTTTAGATATAGACTTTTCAGATTAGCATTTAAAATCTATATATTTTAAACTTCAATATTCGTATTTCAATTTTACTAATGTATTCATATTTATAATTTGTATATAAGGACACTCATGGAATGAATGTATTTTTTTATGAATGTGGTGCTCCAAGGATGTGGTCAAAGAAGAGATCAAAGAAGAATTGTCGATAACGAAAATTATGAACTCCTTGAAGGATACCTAGTCTTTCAACAATTGTGAATTTCTCTAGGAACTCTATCAAAGAAGATTAAAACAAAGATGGAATAAGATTCTCACTTTCTATACTACTCTAATCACAATCAATGTTACTATAAATCAAATTCCTCAAAGATTTCACAACATTTAAGACTTTATAAAGAACACAATAATATCCAATTTAGCACCTCCAGATATCAAATGAGTCTCAAGAGAAGCATGAAATAGAAAGTACTTATGGATGCAAGCAAAAAGAACGATAGATAGCCAAAAAGAAAATTCACAAATAAATCTTCAAGTGCAATCTTGTGCAATTCTATTCTAGCTAACATATTGTTGATACCTTATTAATCCACAATCTTAAAGCAATGAACTAAATTTTTGGCCAATTTTTTAACCAATAGTCTAAAACTGATTTCTAAAATTGGCATCACTTTCCGACTTTGTTTTTATGACATATATGATAGTACTCACATAGACAATAGTATATTCTCAATAAATAAATGACTAGAAATAGGAATATCTTTCCCCCAAAAAAAAAAAAAGAAGAAGAAAACAGTCAAAAAAAGAAATAAAACAGTACAACTATAAACTAAAATGTTCAAAAGATTAACTACATTCCATCTCATTAGCAACCTTAAATTTTACATGCTTTGCTTATTGAAATTTGCTTTACTTCCCTTCCTTTTTTATTTTTCCTTCAGTTTATTTTTTGTTTCCTTTTTTATAATAATAATCTAAGAAGTAGACATTTAAGTAGAAAATACCCTAACATGATTTTATTTCACCAATTTTAACCCCAAAAAATAGGCCAAAATACTGTCACAAAATATCCAAATAAACTAAGTAGAAAAAATCAAAAATGAAAAAAAGTTCATGGCCTAACCTGCAATTCTGGCAGCGGTAGGGATGCAAAATAGGAGCTCCAAAGCTTCCCTAACTGCAGAAGAATGAGAGGAAATAGAAGAAGATGATTAGAAGTTCAGGAGGAGAAGGGAAGAAAAATAAAAAGAAAAGGAGAAGAGAAAGAGAGAGACGCGCCTGCTTGAAGAAGAGGATGCTGGTGTCGATGGGACAATGGGAGAGCGATGGTGTCATCGTCGGCATCGGCGTCAGCATCGGTGGGGCATTGATGAGTGGTGGGGTTGGGGAGGTAAAATTAGGGGAGGGTTTTTTGTGGAATTCGATTTTGGGGGAGGAGTGACTGAAATCTAATTTTTAGGTAAAATGCTTTTGTTACCGACGGATGCGTCATCGGTGTTTTTAATACAAAAAATTACCGACGTTCTTGCGTCACTACTGTCGTCAGTAACAAGAAACAAGTACAGACGGAAAAAATCCCCTCTCTAAAGTCGTCGGTAAAATGCTCCACCGACAGTTTATTATATCTGTACCAAGCCGTCAGTTTTTGGCGCGTAGTTTCCCTCCATTTTTTACTAGAATTATTAAATTCCTACGATGTAGATTAACATCGTCCGTATTTACTGACGGTTATGAATTTCATCAGTAATCTCCATCAGTAAATGGTCTTTTTTTTGTAGTGTCTAACTATATGTTCAAGGAGATATGATCTAATTATATTCATATATTTTTTGTTATATATTATGTCCTATAAAATAATAATATTATATGTTATATATGCTTTGCAGATTGATGCATGGAGTAAAAAAGCGAATCTAAGATATGAGTATGTCTCTGGCATTATAGATGTTGATGAAGAAACATCATTAAATCATAAAATCGATGAAACTATCAAGCTACCTTATAAGAAAATATGTATCATGAGGTATAAATTTTAGGGTTAATGACAAAAAGGTACCCTTATGTTTGCCCACTTTGTCAATTGAGTACCTAATATTTGCCAATTGTCAATTAAGGGATAAATTTACTTTTTCGGCAAAATTTTTGGCTGAAAAACAAGATACCCTACTTCTTTTTTTGACTGATTTAATTAATTTGGACATGAGAAATTTTTAGTTCCCATTATGTGCTTTCCTATTTTTTTCTTTTTTTTTTTTTTTTTTTTATGGGAAGCCTTTGGAGCTATACATAAATTCAAGAATCAATAATAGACTCTCCCATATTTTCCTTGGCCTTCATACCACCCCCACCATCGTTTTATAAGGGCATAAGAGATATTATGCATTTTGATCAAATGATTTCACTGGAGTAACAAATTTGTCTTTTAATTGACAATTGCTAAACATTTGATACTAAATTGACAATTAGTCAAATACAAGGGTATTATTTTGTCATTAATTCTAAATTTTAAAATTGAAATATTATTTATAAATATCTCATCATATACAAAAATATATTTATTCTTATATATTTTTCTTTAACAAGGAGGATCATAATTTGTTATGAAACAAACAAATATTGATATAATGGAGAATCATCAGATGAATAGTTTTTTATATATTTATGCATGTTGATATGATATTTATTAAACGTTTCTCATATTTAAATCACAAATGCTATAACAGTTTTTATTTTTTTTAATAAGTTAGTAACATGTAGTATATGTATTTTCTTAACATTCAACCGTACTTTTTAAGCACAGAGTCATAGCCAGTTTAAAAAGAAAAAATTAAAAAAATTCTAGAGTGCGAGTATTTTCAAAAGTACCTATTCATTTTGTTTGAATGAAAATTTATGATGTTATTGGTTTTTCAAGAAGTTCCATATTCATTTTATTCTTAGCTTGACATATATATTTGGGGTACAGAGGGAACTTAAACATTTTGAAAGATTTTGCCAAAATAGATAAACTATTTATTGGGCTAATAAAATAAAGATCATTATAGTTAAAATATATATTACAAAGTTACTATTTTTTAAATATTGCCAAATGTTAAAACAAACAAAATAAAACTCATGTGTCCTTAAAACACACAAACACATACACTAAACACAATAATGAAACGGTGGCCTTATGAGACATGAGATGGGTTTAGGCCACAAGTACATATCACCACTATTCATACCGACAGCGTTCAAGTCCAACACCCATCACAGAAGGCAACGAACCTCCACTTCCCAGTAGCCAATCAACGAGACCTGCAGTTCGATGACCTCAAGCAGCAAATCCTACTCTCGGTCATTGCGGGCCAACCATTTTCACCCACCAACTGAGGCTGCTTAGATGGTCGCTATACCACCATTGCACCAACCCGTTCACAACAACTAGAGCCACTGAACCCCACTGTTGATGCAGTCTTCGCAACCTATTATTGTTGCAAGCTTTTCTATAGCTCAAAAGCACCAATCTTGTCCGATGCATGCATGCTTAATGAAATGCCTCGCCCAACTGAAGAAATCATAGACCATGGCCAGTCAAATAGCACCAAAGAAAGCAATAATGGGAGAAAAACGAAGACCACCCACAAACCCAAATCTCTAGTCGAACTTAGCTCCTACTTTAAAGCTGAGAGGATTTTTGGAACCAGAGATTGGAGGGAAAAAAAGAGCAAAACCATACGAGCAAGAACAAAACACACCACAACTATAACTGCCTAAAAAAATATTAAAACGGCAACAATTTCACTTGCATCACCCGTTTATATAAAATAAAAAACCTCTTGTACTGCTCTCCTCTCAGCCACCAGCAAGAACAAATGCCTTACCAGAGAACTTGCTTGTATCAGTTTAAGGGTTCAACTATTTCTAATTTTGAGGGTTTACAAAAATTAATGAATTACTAATGTGTCTACTTAATGTGCAACACAAGTATTGAAAAAGTAGACTTTTGTCAAGCTAATAGTGATCGTTGTGTTTTAAAGCTCACATTATCCTGCAAAGCTAACTTACAGTCGTGAAGCTAACCTTACATCCCAAAGACGGGAAATTAGTTTTTATCCTATCCGGTCTGCAATGTCTTAGAATGAGCGCAGACACAAACTGCGAAAACAGCTAACACTTAATGAAGTCTCTCTCCCATGCTTCATTAAATGATATACCAAAAAGGGAAGATGTATTCTTATTTAAATGAAGTACCCAAGTTGACTATGATTTATTTCTTCATTTGTTTTTCAAATGGGGTAAAGAGTTTTCACTTTATCTCTTTCTCTGTAGGAATTAATTGTCTTTGGTCACATCTCAATGACAAAAACAAAGATAGAGAAAGAAGTTGAAGTTAAGAGTCTAGTTGAGGAGGATATATAAATAGCAAGACACCAACAACATTTATTCCTTAACAAGAGAGAAGGCGAAGCAAAGAAGGCCTTCTCAGTTATTTTGAGGTCTTTAAAAAAATATGTTTAATGTTCAACTTACTATGAAGTCTTAAAGTTCTTATTAAAGATCCTTGTAATAGAATAGTGAGTGTCAAAACTTTATCTTTCTCTTATTAGTGTTAACAAAGTAATTAAAGAAAAATTGTGAGGAACTTATTCATAGGAAGTTGAAGTTCATAGTTTGCTATGTTTATAGAAAATCTAGTAGAGAAAGTATCTTTGAAAAATCAGCCTTGTAATAAAATAGTTGATAGTCTACAAAGAAAACTAGTGTGTAAGTATTTACTTATACCTATCAAAGAGGATCCTTTAGTAGATATCTTAGAGGATGATTCTTTAGGAAAAATGGATGTAGATAAGTTGTCAAACCAATATAAATTCTTTGTGTGCTTTTCTTTTTGCTTATCTTTATTATTATGTCTTAACTGTTTTAAAAAATGACTAAGTTAACCGTAGATGATCTTCTAAATCTCATAAATTAGTTTCATATTATTTTTCAAATTATAACTTTCTTCCAAAACTAACCAGTATTTAAACTACAGCAAAAAAAAAAATTATAACTTATTTATTTAAGTATTCTGTATTCATCCCCTCTTACAATCCCTTTGAAATTAACATTACCGGTAAGAGAAGGGGACGAGTCGACTATAGACCGTCCGAGATATTATTTTGTTTATGCCTTATGGATATATTTCGCAATAAATCATTGCATTACATGCTATCTTCGACTTTTTTTATAAAAAAAAATTCAAGTTTGACTTTAATTTTCGTTAAAAAAAATTGAGTTGACTTCATTATATTTAGTTGCCATGATTATTAATGCCTATTCTGTATTTGGAATATAAATATTTCGATAAATATCAATCGTTGATTTCCACGTCATTCTCGCATAAGCAGAAAATTTTTTTTTTTTGGTCCATGTTGAAATGCATCCACAATTTTTCATTCTACGTTTCATTCTTTCGAATAAAAAAATACTTTAATACAATTTTTAATATATTATTTTATAAATTAATTAAAAATGTTAACAAATAAAACAAAATCATTGAACCAAAAAGAAATAATAGGTTTCAACTAATCAAATAGTTCCACATATCATAATTCAAATAAGGTATCAAATAGTGGATGATAAGATGCGAAGTTCGAACCAAAAATAATACTTTCCCGGTTACAAATAAGTATTATTGTAAATGAAAATACTTGTTTCATAATGTCATTTTACACCCCTTTTAACTAGTATTTATTTATATTTTTTCAATTATATAGTTATAATCTATTTATTTATTTCCCTCATATTTTTCTTTAGGAAAATGAGCTTTATCCAAATTATAATTTATCCTTTTATTTTGTATAAATTATAAATATATCCTCATCATTTATATACTCATAACTAATTAATTGTTACAACTAATTTTAATTAAAAATGTATTAGAAAACAATGATTTTGTAACAAAAAGTTTAAAATGTTCTTAAAATATTATTTAATTTGCTGGTGAAATTCTTATTTAATATTATATATTAAGATAATACTATCATTCCTTACGAAAATTTGACCTTAAAAAAATTAGAAATGGTATTATGGTCTTAATATATAGTAGTATTAAGAAATAGACTCACAAAATGATATTTTGTGAAGGCTTTAAACGTTTTGCTACAAAATCATTATTTTCTTATAATTTTTTCGTATTGAAATTAATAATAGGGTTTAATTAGTTATGAACACATAACGATAAAGATGTATTCTTAACTTATACAAACTAGAGGGATGAAATTATAATTTGGATAAATTTTAAGGGTTTTTATAATATTTTTCGCGCTATATTTAGAGAATGATATAAATGAATATATATTGTAGAGAAATTAGTTATTTATAACAATAAACTATTTGAACACTTCTTTTATATTTACAAATTTTTATTTGTATTTTTTAGTCATGAACTATTTTAACTTTTCTCTTTGTGGCCACAAATTTTGATTTTGTCTCTTTCTAGACATAGAGTATTTTTTTCCTTGAAAATAGCCATGAACTATTTTTTATCTCTAAAATATTGAAATTCATTTTAAAAAGTTAATGGCTATTTGAAAGGTAAATAATAGTTCATGACTTGAAAAAGATAAAATCAAAATTTTATGACTATTAACGAGAAAAACAAAAATAGTTCATGATTAAAAAAAGATAAATCAAAACTTTTAACTATAAAAAGAAGTAAAAATAATTTATGTCTATAAATAGTTAATTTCTCTATATTGTATAAACTTTATTTTATTGATCTCATAATCCTTAATTTTGTATAACCAAGTAAAATGACACTTATTTTATATTGGAGGGCGGTAGAATTAGAGAGGGAGATAAGAAACCCATAAAAAGGATGGGATGAGAATGAGTAAGTACTCATTGAAGATGTTTCTTTGGATGATTATTACAGTATAATTGGAATTGGTCACTTTCAGATTAGTTCATCAATTGTATTTTTCCATATAAAATACATATTGACAAAAACACACGCCAAAATTGGGTTTCCTCTCCTTTACAGATTACGCGTTACAGATTACGCGGTACTTTACATCTTCAACCTCTCTCTCTCTCTCTCTCTCTCTCTCTCTCTCTCTCTCTCTCTCTCTCTCTCTCTCTCTCTCTCTCTCTCTCTCTCTCTCTCTCTCTATATATATATATATATATATATCCGAATAATTTCATGTCCTCAACCTAATTTGCCTAATTTCCTTTCATTGGTAATGTTGAAATATTACGTTATTGTTATTATGTATCTTAACATATCTCTCTTTTAAAAAGTGAGATTAGATATTGTTTTAAATATTAAATTTTAGTTCTAAGATTTACATCAATATTTATATTTTATGAAATATAGTATAAAATTTTTTTTAAAAAAATCAAAATTTATTCAAGTATAGGTTAAGAAAAACAAGCAGAGAAATTATGCGAGCAAATATTGTTCAATCCTTAGCGCTTCCTCTATCGCCTTCCTCAATATTGTGTTCCTCCAAATATAAAAAGAGGCCTTCAAGCCCTGTTTTTGCATCGAAAATGGATCATAACCCGCATGGGAAGGACAGAAAAGGAAAGATTGTGGATGATAACATGATTGCTCTTCGAATGAGAATTCAAGAGATGAAAATGTTGGAGAAAAAGGATATTGGTTTTGAACCTCCTTTGAAGAATTGGTTGGAGTGGGAGAAGAAGTATTATCAATCCAGCTATGATTATGACATAGTTAGAGGCATTGGTATTTTACAAATGTTGTTGATGGAAACTAGGCCAAGCATTCTGTTAGGAGGAACTTTTCTTTTTGTATTAAGTTCTTTTACTTGCTTGATTCTTGTTTTGTATCATTTGATGCCTTGTTAGATATTTGGATTTAATTCATGTGCACACGTATTTATATAGCATTTGGACATGTAGATGTACATGTATTACTTAATTTAATTATGTGTTTGTTATTATATATATATATTTTTTGAGACCCAATTAAGGTAATTATATTTATATAGGTGGATCTATCATCTTAATAAAAGTGTGGGGTCTCTTATAAATGTGTAGAAACATAGGGATTGTATTGCAAAACTATGATGGTTGTTTGTCAAATACATCTATATATTAAGGTTATTGTCTCTGATTGCACGTATGCTTAGATCATTAGTCACCCATAAAAGTCCCCATCTCTTTGAGGAAATCAGGCTGCGTACGTAACAATCAGAAGATTCAAACCCAATCTTCAAATCAATTAATTGCCATGGATCAAGGTACACGTTTCGATTCTTTATTCTAAATAATCTATTGAGTAAGGTTAATTCTCGGGTTTTATTTATTTAGTTCCATCAATGGTATCAGAGCCTCCTGACATCAAAGATTGTTTAGATTCTTGACTTTTAGTTGATTTTCAGAAATCGATTTTAAGTAGGAAAAAATATATATATATCATCTATCTTGATTTGGCTTCACAATATTAATTGGATCAAGATCGGTTTACGCTGCGATTTCAATTTTTAAGGAAGATTGGTTCGCTGTCGCTTTGTTTATGTTCTTCGTTTGTTTTTTTTTAAAAAAAAATAATAATAATTACAGCATATGTGTATTTGGTCCCTAGTTTTTTGTACTTGCTTCTCGTCCTTATGTGCAAGCATGAATATTCGGTGATGTTCTTTGGATTTAAAAAAAAAAAAAAGGGAAAGCTTTTGTTTTTCTTGCGGCTTTGTTTCGTTCTTTGGATTTAAAAAAAAAAGGGAAAGCTTTTGTTTTTCCTGTGGCTGTGGTTGTGGCTGTGGTTACTTGGATCTCCACAAGCTTGCCTGTTTCTATTCTTCAATTAAAAATAAAAAAAAAAAAAAAAAGGCGCAGCTTGGCTGATAACCACATGCATGGCAATTTGGATTACAATTATGCATGTATATATTTTTAGTTTTGGTTTTTTATGCTTTTTTTTTTTAATTTTATCATTGATTATATTGATGTTACTATGAATTATGGATCAAGCTATTTACATATTATATGTGTTTTTGTATGTATCATAGTTTATTTGTTAATCTTGAATTCTAATACATACATAATGTGAAAAGTATGTAAATTAAAGTTTTAATATTCAAAACAATTTAAGTTGCTTTAACGAGAATGTCTAGTAGCTTTATATTGATTGGTGGAAGTGGCATCCTACCAAAGTAGGCTCTCCCATGAAAATCTTTCGATAATAAACTAGTTAGATTTCGTGTTTTGTATTTCTTATGCGGGTAGCAATCGGCCCAAAGGAAGATTTTTATTGTCAGGCTGAGAATTACAAACACATGTGGTGATAAACATGTAATAGTTATTAAGTGTCCATAGTAAGTGTTAAGTCGTCCCAAAGGAATGCTTGATACTTGATTGGATTTTACTACTAATGCTCGATTACTACAT
Organism: Catharanthus roseus; assembly: GCA_028651295.1. Classification (NCBI taxonomy): domain Eukaryota; kingdom Viridiplantae; phylum Streptophyta; class Magnoliopsida; order Gentianales; family Apocynaceae; genus Catharanthus; species Catharanthus roseus. Next base: position 2,860,225 of record JAPQWS010000153.1, on the reverse strand, counting down.
CAAAAAAATCACTTGCAAGCTAACTCTTTGTCCAAAGACTAGACTTGGTGTTGCACCGATATTCTTGTGATTGGATTTGTTATGAATATAGCCCATGAATTGTTAAAGTTTTATACATATGAGTGAGTTTTATTTATTTTTGTTATATTATGTTTTCTGTTATAGTTACTAGTATCTTTGTTGCTCAATTATCCGCTAATTTGAGTAATATTCCGCCATTAAATGGTACCAACTTTAAAGCTTGGAAAGATAAGGTTGCAATTCATCTGGGTTGTCTAGATCTGGACTTGGCCATTAGGGAGTCACGACCAGCTGAGCTGATGGATACTAGTACCTCCGAACAACGGAGGGAAATGGCTCAGTGGGAACGGTCAAATAGGTTAAGTCTAATGATCATGAAGAGTACAATTCCAGAGACTTTTCTTGCTAACGTGACAGATGAGAATAATGCAGTTAAGTTTCTCGAACAGTTGGAACAACGCTTTATAAAAAGCAAAAATGTAGAGATTATTATGCAATTGCATAAACTCACTGCCATGAGGTATAATGGTTCGGGAAACATTAGGGAATACATTCTCGAGATGTCTCATATTATATAAAAACTTAAGACACTGAAGTTGGATCTTCCTGATGATCTACTGGTGTACCTCGTTTTGATGTCTCTTCCTCCTCAATTTAGTTAGTTTGAGGTGAGTTACAACTGTCAAAAGGACAAATGGACAGTCAATGAACTCATCTCACATTTAGTGCAAGAGGAAGAGAGAATGAGACAATATAAGGTCGAGAGTGTTATTTCTCAAAAGGTAACAAGAAAAGAAAGGGCAAAATGACTGCGGATACATCGGCGAAGAAAAAACAGAAGGAACAGTCGAAAGACATAAAGTGTTTTTTCTGCAAAGATCCCTCTCATGTTAAGAAGGAATGCCCCAAGTATCACGCATGGCGCGTGAAGAAAGGTATGCCTCTAACTTTTGTCTGTTCAGAGGTTAATTTAGTTTCGGTGCCAAGATATACTTGGTGGTTAGATTCGGATGCCACTACTCACATAAGTATATCTATACAGGGTTGCCAGAGTTACCGCCAACCAAGGGATGATGAAAGATTCATCTATAAGGGAAATGGCAGTACAGCAGAAGTTCAAGCTATAGGCACTTTTAAATTATCATTAAAGACTCGTTTATATTTAGAATTAAAAGAGACATTCGTTGTACCGTCATTTAGACGGAATTTAGTTTCTATTCCTGTTTTGGACAAAGAAGGTTTTTTCTATTCATTTGGTAATAGACAGTGTCATCTCTATTTTGATTCTAAATTGTTGGGAACTGGTTTTTTATATCCTTATGATAATTTATATGAGTTTGAGACTACTTCTAATAACTCCTTGCATGTAAGTACACGTGGCACCAAACGAAAATTAACTAACGAGAACTCCTATTCATTATGGCACAAAAGATTAGGTCATATCTCCAAAAGGAGAATTGACAGACTTGTGTCTGAACTCTTGAAACACTTGACACTTCGGATAATAAATATGTGTCAAGTGTATTAAAGGTAAATTAACAGACAAGAAAATAGTAGGTGCCGAGAGAGCTAAAGATGTTTTAGAACTAGTACATACAGATATATGCGGACCATTCTCTGTGGCTTCTTGGAATGGTCAACAGTACTTTATAACGTTCATCGACGATTACTCTCGTTATGGTTACCTATATTTGATACATGAGAAATCAGAGGCCTTGGATAAGTTCAAAGCATTTAAAGCTGAAGTTGAAAATCTAGGCAAAAGGATTAAATGCATCAGATCTGACCGTGGAGATGAATATTACGGCAGAAATGATGGTTCAGATGAACAACGTACAGGGCCATTCGCCAAAATCTTAGAAGAGTGTGGGATCGTCCCTCAATATACTATGCCGAGATCACCTAGCTTGAATGGAGTTGTTGAGAGACGAAATAGAACCCTTAAGGACATGGTAAAAAGTATGATTTGTCATACTAATTTACCAGAATCACTTTGGGGGGATGCACTTAAGACTGCAGTCTATATACTCAATAGAGTTCCAACTAAAGCAACAACAAAAACCCAATATGAGTTGTGGACAAGTAAGAAACCTGTCTTAAGACATTTAAGAGTATGGGGATATCCAGCTGAGGCAAGGCCTTATAGGCCTAATGAGAAGAAATTGGATGAAAGAACAGTTAGTTGTTATTTTGTTGGATACTCTGAACAGTCACGAGGTTACAAGTTTTATAATTCCCAAAACAGAACATTTTTTGAGACAGGAAATGCCCGGTTCTTTGAGGATATTGAGGTTGGAAGGGAAGATAAGGCAAGAAACTTTGTCTTTGATGAGAACTCAGTTCTCGTTCCTAGTGTTGTTCTTGAACATGTGCAGGTTCTCGTACATGATCTTGTTCAAGAACAAAATTCAGTACAAGACAATGTTGTGCTTCCTCATAATATAAATCAACAGGCTTTGCCTGAAATTGATCATCCGATCACTTCTCAACCTGTTGTTCCTATGGAGCAACCTCAAAAACCTCAAGAACCCGTGCCCTTAAGAAGATCCATTCGAGAAAGAAGAAGCGCAATTTCAGATGATTATATTGTGTATCTTAATGAGCATATGGAAAACATTGGCTCGGCAGAAGATGATCCAATCACCTTTTGTCAAGCCATTGAAAGCTCAAATGCTCGTAAATGGATAGATGCCATGGGTGAAGAAATTCAATCCATGAAAGATAATGACGTTTGGGATCTTGTTCCTTTGCCAGAAGGTGTGAAATCAATTGGTTGTAAATGGGTTTTTAAAACCAAAAGGGATTCACAAGGCAATGTGGAGAGATATAAAGCGCGTCCAGTCGCTATGGGATTCACTCAAAAGGAATGCATTGACTACAAAGAGACTTTCTCTCCTGTTTCCTCGAAAGACTCTTTTAGAATAATTATGGTACTAGTGGCACATTTTGATCTTGAGTTACATCAGATGGATGTCAAAATAGCTTTTCTCAATGGGAACATTGATGAGACAATTTATATGGTACAACCTGAAGGTTTAGAATCCAAAAATTCTGAACAATTGGTTTGTAAACTTAAGAAATCCATCTATGGGCTCAAACAGGCCTCTCGTCAGTGGTACTATAAATTTCACAATGTGATATTATCTTTTGGTTTTCATGTAAATGTTGTGGATGATTGTGTGTATCACAAGTTCTGTAAAAATAAGTACATTTTTCTAGTACTTTATGTGGATGACATCTTGCTTGCTAGTAACGATGTAGGCTTAATGCATAAAACTAAAAAATTTCTCTCGAAGCAATTTGAGATTAAAGATCTTGGTGAAACATCTTTTGTATTAGGAATCCAAATTCATCGAGATCGTTCTCGAGGAATTCTTGGATTATCACAAAAGGGATACATCGAAAAGGTATTATAGCTATTTGGAATGCAAGATTGTAAACCACTTGATACTCTGGTGGCCAAAGGAGATAATTTTAATCTCAAACAGTGTCCTAATAATGACTTTGAATCCAAGCAAATGGAAGGCATTCCTTATGCTTCAGTATTTGGAAGCCTTATGTATGCACAAGTCTGCACTTGTCCAGACCTTGCATTTATAGTTAGTATTCTGGGCAGATATTTGAGTAATCCGGGTCCTGCACATTGGGTAGCAGCCAAGCAGGTCATGAGGTATTTGCAGAAAACAAAACATTATATGCTCACTTATAGAAAGTCGGATAAACTTAAGATCGTTGGGTATTCAGAATCTGACTTAGGTGGATGTCAAGATAGCATGAGATCTACATCAGGATACATTTTCTGCTATATGAAGGGGTGGTATCATGAAAAAGTGTCAAACAAACACTCATTGCCTCTTCAACTATGGAGGTAGAATTTGTAGCATGTTTTGAGGCATCAAATCAAGCTATTTGGCTGCGTAATTTCATTATAGGACTGCGTGTGGTTGACAATATTGAGAGACCACTTAAATTATTTTGTGACAACAATGCTGCAGTCTACTTTTCAAACAATAATAAGAGCTCAACAAAATCTAAGTATATAGACCTCAAGATTTTAGTTGTAGAAGAGTGAGTTCAAAATGGTATAATCAATATTGAGCTTATTGGGTCAGGCTCCATGCTTGTGGATCCGTTAACTAAAGCATTGACACCGAAGGTGTTTATAGAACATACTACCCATATGGGTGTTGTATCTTTAAATGGTGTCTAAATTCAGTGGGAGTCTGTAGATATATTTATGCTCATACTTTATTTGTTTATTATTGTTAATGTGACAATAATTTTCTACCATTCGCTCATTAAGACTATATTGTTGAGTTGTTCATTTTCTATTTATATGTTAAAGTGATCTCAATTATGTTGGACCAGTTGGATATTGACATGCATAGATTACATTCACATGTAATTTCCATGCTACACATCCACACTCGACTCAGATCATTTAGTTGAATTAATGCATGTGATCAATGATGGGTTTAATTGTTCTTTTAATGCAGTGAAAGTCCCTTTGATCCGTGTATTAATGAAATTAATGGACAGAGTTGGTTTAAGATGACAAATTAAAGTGTGCTAGCTACTACAGTGACAATCACATAATTGTTTGTTCAAGTATATACATGAATATTAGTCCAAGTGGGAGATTGTTAGATCTTTAGACTTAATTCATGTGCACACGTATTTATATAGCATTTGGACATGTAGACGTACATGTATTGCTTAATTTAATTATGTGTTTGTTATTATATATATATTTTTTGAGACCCAATTAAGGTAATCTATATTTATATAGGTGGGTCTGTCATCTTAATAAAAGTGTGGAGTCCCTTTATAAATATATAGAAACCTAGGGATTGTATTGCAAAACTATGATGGGTTGTTTGGCAAATACATCTATATATTAGGGTTATGGTCCCTGATTGCACGTATGCTTAGATCATTAGCCACCTTTAAAAGTCTCCATCTCTTTGAGGAAATCAGGCTGCGTACATAACAATCACAAGATTCAAACACAATCTTCAAATCAATCAATTACCATGGATCAAGGTACACGTTTCGATTCTTTATTCTAAATAATCTATTGAGTAAGGTTAATTCTTGGGTTTTATTTATTTAGTTCCCTCATTGATGCCTTGAGAGTATCAATATTTAGCATTCATCTATATTACTCTTAACCTTTTTTTTAAACCTGCCACATTTCACATATCATATTACTCTTTAAGAAAATACAAACTTTTAAATATTTTTTAAATGAATTAAAATATCTTTCAAATAAATCTCCCTCTTTATTGTTGCTTTAACAAGTTTCTATATTAGAAGAATTAAAAACGTTTAAACGTTATTTTAAAAAATGGAAGAAGTATGTTTTACTAAGACAAAAATAACAAAAAAAAAAAAAAGAGTAATGTAATTTAATGCATATTACATAATTTATGAATAAAAATATGAAGTAAATATATAATAAAAATTTTCAATAGTTCAGCATAACTAGCATTAGTACGAGTCAATAATAGGAACTATCCTAGAAGCAGAAACTATGACAAAGAATATGCCCAATGGCAGTAGTTGCTACTTGCTTCCTTTCAAGCACTATCATTAAGCTTTTGTAGCTGTCTCAAAGATTTTGATAAAATTTTGAAGCAATAAAAGGAGTGTAGTACCATTTTCTAGCTTTCTGTCATCTAGGAATGTTGGTTTTTTATATAATTAGCGTTTTTTATAAAAAGGCCACTAAAGTGGTCATAAAAAAATTTTTATTTGTAATCTGGCCATAACGCATAATGTGTGGATAACGTACAACAGCTGTGTGTTATCACTTAATTACAATTTTATTGTTTAATACGTCGATGTGGCAGATAACGTACAAAAGACATACGTTATAAACTAACAATAACGCATAACTTTTGTGTTATCAGCTACATCAGTTTTTTTTTCAAAACTCAAAATTTCTTTGTTTTATTTTTCAAAACTTATAGTTATATAATTTTTTGAAAAAGACTTTATTATTTTATTTAACCTATTTTGATTTATTTTTCATGATAATAGATATAACCATTTTAAAAGAAAATATGTTTAACTTATAACCATTTTATTAAAAAAAATATGAAGAAGTAATTTCAAGTATTGTAAATTTTACTAACAAAATTTAGAGTAATGAAGAAGTAGTTAGAAGAAATTCAAAGAAAAATTTCATTAATAGAAACCCTAAAAAATATTTTCAAGAAAACAAACTTATATACTGCTTGAACGGGGTTATTACAATTTTGTTCTATTATGTCTCGGCATGCGACATCTGCCACATTTTGGGGGAGAATCTGGATTTCGATAATCCATTTCCCCCCGAAACCTTGTGCTCTATTTCTTATCCCGTTCATTGTTCATGCTTGGAGGATAAAATGTTAAATTATAAGGAGCATCCCTCCAAAAGTTCTCATGCCCGACTGGATGAAAATTCGATTGGTATGTTCTTCTATACGTTTCTCGTGAATAGTATTTGCTCTCGTACAATTTTCTCTACAAACTGCAAGATCATGAGAACAAAGCAATGTATATGCTTGTCATTTATCGCAACTGTATGATTTATTACTCATTCTTAATGTATAGACGTTATTGCCAGTACCATCAACGCGGATTGGAGATCTAACCATGTATATTCCTTCTCACGGATTGTAAGTTGTAACTTTGTGGTCTCTTGATTTTAATTCAATCCGCTGGAACTTGTCAAAAACTCTGGTAAAAAATAGATGCACACACTTTTGGGCCTCTTCACGGTGCTGGTTGAAGTATGATAGAGTTGAGTTTTGGTACAAATAAATACTTTAAGTTTAGTTATTAGCCCTTAAAAATATTTTATTTATTTACTAAACATAATTATTATATTTAATTTATTTTATTTTTGTGATAAAGGAAAAGAAACCCATAAGAAATAAAAGGGCAACTCATAGGAAGAAAAGAGGGCAGCGCACAAGTAAGCCCATATTAAAAGAGTGGACTGCTATTAAGAATAGGGAAAAAAGGAAAGAAAATGTGAAATTGGAAAGCAAGGGGAAGGCAGCCCAAGAAATTGAAGAAGGACCAGCCGCAAAATAAAAGGAGGGCAGCTGCAAAAAGAGAAAAAAGAGGGAAAGAAGACCGCAGCAGCAGCTGAAGGCGCAAGAAAAAGGAAAAAAAAAAGAAGAAGAATAGAGAGTGAGCTGCTAGGGGCCGGGAGAAAAACAGAGAAAGGGCTGCACAACAGCCGCAGCTGAAGCAGAATCCAAAGCAGCAGAAGCAACACGCAAGGCAGCAGACAACAGCAGCTGAAGTTGAGGAAGCAGCCGCAGGTGCAAAAAAAGCAACAGTAGAAATTCTCAAGCAGCAGAAATTCCAGCATGCAACAGAAAATTCCAGCAATCTGAAGCCGCAGAAAAATCTGCAGCATCGATTTTCAGGGATTTTCTGTTGGAAAAAAAAAGTCATGATTTTCTCAAATAAATTGGTTCCTTATTTCCCTTTAGCCATGAACTAAATTTATTTTTAGAATCTTGATGAAACTCTAGCCATGTGACTTTGGTTTATTTTATTTCGGGAGATTCATTATATTATTTATGTGATTGCATATCTTTAGAAGTTTCTTGGTGAGATGCAATTAATTCTTTGTGATTGTTCTTGTAGAATAATTATATGGGTTAATTGATATTTTATCCATGCTTGATTCTTGTAGTCATGAGTATGAGAGATATGTAATTTTTGCAAGTATATTGTGGGTTTTAGAATTGAATAGTTCATGCTAATTTTAGATGATTTATTTCATATAATTGAATAGATCATTCTAATAGTTAGATGAGTTATGTCATGCGTTTAAGTACAATATATTTCTTTAGTGAATCAAAGCTTGTAGCCTAGATCATCACATAAAGTCTAATCTTTACTCCTAAATAAAATTAAATCATTGTTATATAGGCTAGTGGTGGATTCAAGGTTTTAAATTATCTCTTTGGTTAAACCCTTGTTACTTTTAGTTTATTTATTTTATTTATTTATTTTACTTAATTTAGGAATAATAAAATTTCATTCTTCTCTTTATAAAACTAATTTAGGAAGATAATAATTTCAGTAGTTAAACCTTTCTTTGTGGTTCGATACCCTGATACTTCCGTAATACATTGATCTTGTGCACTTGCAAGTATTGGGTTTAAAACTTTATTATAAAAATCCCGATCAAGTTTTTTGCGCCGTTGCCGGGGAGAGGTTGAATTAATTGCTTGTGTTATTGTCTCCTAAATTTGTTAATATTTTTATTTTATTTTGATTATTTTTATTCTTAAAAAAGAAAGGAAAACTTTTTTTGATTGTTTTCTTAGTTGTCTTTTTTTATTTATTATTATTTTCTTTTTTTCTTCCATTTAGTAATTTATTCTTCATTATTATTTCTAGTAATTTTTTTCTTTAATTTATTAATGAATGGTCGTCGTTCGCTCTCTATTGATTTAAAAGAATTTGACCCTAAAATAGAGCGTACGCTTAAGGCACTTAGAGCACAAGGAATAATCACTAGCACTTGTGAGGTTAAAATTGCTGAAAATCCATGAGCATTAAGGGAGTATTTTACTCTCAATACTTATAATTCACCAATAGGTAGTAGATTACCTGAAATTGAGACTAATCACTTTGAAATCAAAGCTTCTACGATTCAAATATTACCATCTTTTATGGCCTTGATTCTGAAAATCCTTACAAGCATATTGATGAGTATTTAGAAATTTGCTCTACCTTTAAACTGTGTAATGTAAGTGATAATGCTATTAGATTGCACCTTTTTCATTTTCTTTGAACGATAAGGCTAAACATTGATTACATACACGTGAGAGAATAGGTACTTGGGCTGAGATGTCTAGGGAATTTCTAAAAAAATACTTTCCTACGGGTAAAATTACAATATTAAGAAGAGAGATCACTACTTTTTCCCGACAAAATAGTGAACAATTTCATAAGAGTTGGGAGAGATTTAAAGAATTTCTTCGTAGTTGCCCTCACCTTGAAGTCCCTAAATGGCAGCAAATCCAAAATTTTTATTCAAGACTAGATGAGAGAAAACGCCAAATGGTTGATTCCTCTTGTGGTGGTACCTTTCTTCATAAAACTGCAGATGAGGCGTGTGATTTATTTGAAAATTTGAGTGATAATTCACAACAACACGCCACATCCTCACGTGTAGGCACATCTAGGCAAATAGGAAATAGAGGAGGAATGTATGAAGTTACTCAAAATGTTGATCTTTCTTCGAAAGTTGATGCTTTATCTAAAAAAATTGATCAATTATTAGCTTTGAATACATTGCCTACTAATTTTCCTAATGTGCAAAGTATTTGTGCAATTTGCTCTAGTCCTTCTCATATTATCTATGACTATCCTAGTGCTTCACTATTTCCAGAATTTGTGCAGGAACAAGTCAATTCAGTCTAAGGATTTCATAGACAGAACGACCCATATTCAAATACATACAATCCAGGTTGGAGAAATCATCCTAATTTCTCCTAGAGGCAACAAGGAGGGGAAGGTCAATTAGGGCAACAATAATATCAACAGAACAAACAATTTGGTATGACTTCTCCTCCCCCCCCACCCCCCCCTCCCCCCTCTCCCCCCACCACCCCCCCGTTTTCAATCTCAAAGGTATGTACCCCCCTCACCCTTCTCAAAGTGGAAACTCTATGTTTGAAGAAAAAGTCTTATCTTCTTTGAAAGGTTTAGAAACTATGACACAAATTCTAGACTCACACACTCAATCTATTGCTAAGTTAGAAACTCAAATAGGGAAACTAGCTAATACAATAAGTAGAAGAGATGAGGGTAAACTTCCTAGTCATCTAATAGAGAATCCTAGAACTAATTATCATGAGCAAGTTAAAGCTCTAATTACTCTTAGAAATGGGAAGTTGGTAGATAATAAAGTAGGAGAACCTATTAAAAATAGTGAGTTAAACGATAATGAAATTGAGGGAATTGATAATGGGGCTAAAATTGAAAGGAAGATAGAGAAGGAACTAATTTCTTCCTCTAATTCTAAGACTCTAGAATCATCTCCTACGGCTTCATATAAGCCAAAGGTTCCTTATCCACAAGCTTTATTGCCACCCCCACATCTTAGAAAGGATAATAAAAAGGAAGACATTTTAGAAACTCTCAAACAAGTATAAATTAATCTTCCGCTTTAGAGGTTATTAAGCAAGTCCTATCTTATGCAAAATTTCTTAAAGACGTGTATTTTTAAAAGAAAATCTAAAAGTAATATTTCTAAGAAAATCTTCCTAACTGAACAAGTGAGCTCCATTTTATAATATAACACTCCACCTAAATATAAAGATCCTGGTTTCCCTACGATTTCTTGTCTTATTGGTGATCATAAAATAGATAGGGCGCTCTTAGATTTAGGTTCTAGTGTTAACTTGCTTCCATACTCTGTTTATGAAGAGTTAGGATTGGGGAAATTGCAACAGCTGATATGACCTTACAGTTAGCTGATAGATCGATCAAGGTACCTAGAGGAAGGATAGATGATATTCTAGTTCAAATTGATAAAAGTGTATTCCCTATAGACTTTGTAGTACTAGATATGGAACTGGTAGATCTTCTCAGAATCATATCCCCATTATTCTAGGTCGTCCTTTCTTGTATACTGCTGATACCACTATTAATTGTACAACTGGGGTTATGGATGTCTCTGTGATGAATATGAGGGTTAGATTAAATATCCTTAAAGCTTCTTCACAATCTTCTATAGAAGATAATTTTGATTGCTATTTGGTATATGTAAATGATGAATTAATTGAATAAACTCTACCTTTAATGTGTTCAAAAGATTATACTTCTATTGAGAAAGAAAACCTTATCTGCACTGAAAATGTTAATTCTAATCTTGCCTCCATCGCTCCCCTGAAAACTCTTCTTGGATTGTGAATCATGAGCTTAATATGAGAGAAATAAATTCTGGCTGAATGCAAAAGAATTAGGGAGTCTGGCTGAAGACTTTAAAATTAGCGCTTTTGGGAGGCAACTCAAATTTTATTTTATTTATTTATTTTATTTTTATATTTATATTTTATTTTTTTTTTTATTCCACTTGATTGGTAGAAAGATATGAAATGTTTGTTTTTTAGGGTAATAAAACAACTATTATTATCATGGAGATTACAGAGATTGTTTACCACTTTTGCAGACATGCATTAATATTGTCTTTTCTACCAGGTTGTATTGTTCTTTTCTTTGTCTCTTCTCTACTCTTGGTACTGTTTTATCGCATTGTGGACAATGTAGGGTCTAGGTGTGGGGGAGAAGATCCTTTTATTCTGATGTCAATTATTATTATTATTATTATTCTTTTTCTCGTCTTTCTTGTTCAATTTTTTCTATTTATTTATTTTTTTACATTATTTTGAAAAAACCAAAAAAATATGATTTCACATAAAGAATAATTCTTTTTGAGTTCCTTTAAAAATATCTTGAATGAGTTGAGAAAAGTACTTGTTTTCTTGTTTTTAATTAGGGTGACGGAATTACGTTCTATATCTGTTATAACTCTTGAATGACTTATACTTGAGCACATGGGTTATTGTTAGTGTTTAATAAATCCTTTACATTATTTTTTAGTTTCATAAAGTTGATGAATCTCTTCCGTACATTTTAGAACTTACTTGAGTACCTCTTGAGGCGAAATAGAAAGGTTTTCCTTATTTGCCTCAGAGACGATTGTCATAGACCTTCTTTGAATCGTTTGTGCATTTCAAGCTTACCAAATTTTATAATTTTTCCCTTAGTACCCTTGTGAGCTTAAACGTTATTTCTTTCTTTAAATCACTTAAATATTAATCCTTAATCTTGTAGAGAGCTTAATGCAAACTTCTAACTTGTGCTTCAATGATGGATTATTGTTTGGGTGTTATGTAAAGAGAATAAGTTATTTTGACAAAAGGGAGAAGAAAAAGAAAAAAAATATGACTTGTTATGCTGAAAAAAAAAAAACAAATGTGTTTAGCTGAAAAAAAAAAAAAGAAAGAAAGAAAGAAAAGTTAGATACATGATTGTTACAAGCCATAAGGTGCAAAGAAAAAAATTCAAGAGGCCCGAATTTGTGAATGTAAGAAAAAGGAATGGCCTTAATGATGAAATTTTGAGAAAAGAAGATGGTAGTTGGTGAATGTATTAATTGAAAGAAGCAAAAACCAAGTTAGAAAGTTTTTCGAAATTTTAAAGTATCCATATTTTTTGCAAGCTCTCTTTTCTTTGATTTTAAATTCCTTACCTTCGTTTGATAACCAATGCCCTATCCTTACATTACAAGCTTTAAAGTCCTACATGATCTGATTTAGCTTGAGAATCCTTGATTAGTAGAGAGAAGGTACAAAGAGTGAGCTTATGGAATGAACTCTTGTTGAGATTTTTCTTCTATGTGTAATTTGGAAATCTTGTTTAGCATTTATTTTTATACTCTCTGATGACCACGATCACACCTTACACAAGTCTTGCGTTAGTTATGGGAGATAATTGAATGTTTATTTATTAACTTGAGTTTAAAAATAAGAGGAAGAGTACTTGTCTTGATAAGTTTGAGATCTTGATGAAGGGTACTTAATTTAGATTGTTCTATATCGTTTCTAAAGTTTGTTATTATTTGACTTTGTGGGTACGTCGTCTGCAAACCCTCACGAGACCATACTCATCCACCAGCAACTTAGGAGTTTAAAGGGCTTGTTGCATATGTTAAGTGCAATCGTGAGTCCTACGAAAGTGACTAGTTAGTTTTTCTTTTTGTTCTTTTATATTTGGTGGAGGACTAACAAAACTTAGGTGTGGGAGAGTTGATAGAGTTGATTTTTAGTACAAATAAACACCTTAAGTTTTAATTATTAGCCCTTAAAAATGTTTTATTTATTTACTAAACATAATTATTATATTTAATTTATTTTTATTTTGGTGATAAAAGAAAAGAAGCCCAAAAGAAATAAAAGGGCAGCTCATGGGAAGAAAATAGGGCAGCCCACAAGTAAGCCCATGATTAAAAGAGTGGGCTACTATTAAGAATAGGGAAAAAAGGAAAGAAAAGGAGAAATTGGAAAGCAAGGGGAAGGCGGCCCAAGAAATTGAAAAAGGACCAGACGCAAAATAAAAAGAGGGCAGCTGCAAACAGAGAGAAAAAAGAGGAGAAGAAGGCCACAGCAGCAGCTGAAGGCACAAGAAAAAAAAAAAAAAGAGAGAGCTGCTGAGGGCTGGGAGAAAAACAAAGGAAGCGCTGCACAACAACAACAACTGAAGCGGAATACAAAGCAGCAGAAGCAACACACAAGGCAGTAGACAATAGCAGCTGAATCAGCAGCTGAAGTTAAGGAAGCAACCGCAGGTGCAGAAAAAGCAGCAGTAAAAATTCCCGCACGCAGAAAAAATTCCAGCAATTTGAAGCAGCAAAAAAATCTGCAGATCAATTTTCATGAATTTTCTGTTAGAAAAAAAAAAGCCATGATTTTCTCAAGTAAATTGGTTCTTTCTTTCCCTTTAGCTATGAACTAAATTTATTTTTATAATCTTGATGAAAATCTAGCCATATGACTTTGGTTTATTTTATTTTGGGAGATTCATTATATTATTTATGTGATTGCATATCTTTAGAAATTTCTTGGTGTTGTGCAATTAATTCTTTTTTATTGTTTTTGTAGAATAATTATGTGGGTTAATTGATATTTTTATCCATGCTTGATTCATGTAGTCTTGAGTATGAGAGTTATGTAATTTTTGTAAGTATATTGTGGGTTTTAAAATTGAATAGTTCATGGTAATTTTAAATGATTTATATTATAGAATTGAATAAGTCATGCTAATGGTTAGATGAGCTATGTCATGCATTTAAGTACAATATATTTTTTTAGTGAATCAAAGCTTGTAGCCTAGATCACCACATAAAGTCTAATCTTTTCTCCTAAATAAAATTAAATCATTATTATATATGTTAGTAGATTCAAGGTTCTAAATTATCTCTTTGGTTAAAACCCTTGTTACTTTTAGTTTATTTATTTTACTTAATTTAGGAATAATAAACTTTCATTCTTCTCTTTATAAAAGTAATTTTAGGAAGATAATCATTTCAATAGTTAAGCCTTTCTCTGTGGTTCGATACCCTGATACTTCCGTAGTACATTGATCTTGTGCACTTGCAAGTAGTTTAAAACTTTATTATAAAAATCCCGATCAAAGTACCTAACAAGTTTGTTAAAAATTCATTCAACTACGGCTTTTAAAGGTAAGACCCTAGCTTTTTTCAATACACTATTAAGTGCTTCATAAATATTAGTTGTCATCATTCCGTGTCTGTGCCCGCCATCATGCAATAGTGTCCATTTGTCCAGGTCTATCTTTACCAAATAAATATAAGCATCAATATTTCTTTTTTGGATCTCATGCATAACACGGTCAAATTTCCATTGCTTAGATTCCATTCCGCCTTGCCATATTAAGCTTTTTAATTCGGTGTTCTTGATGGTCTTGTTGAAATTTGCTCGAATGTGTCGTAAAAAAAACCTGTAAACTGCGAATAGAGGTTGCTACAAAGCTTGATTTTGAATAGAAGATAAAATCCCTTTGTGGCAATCTGAAATAGGACATATCTGCCGATCTTTGACAACATGTTCCCGTAGATATTTGAGGAACCAATTCCAACTTTCGGACGACTCCTTATCAACAGTTCCAAATGCAAGTGAGAACAAATGATTATTGGCATCTCATGTACTTGCAATTAACAGTATGCCCTTATATAGTCCTCTTAAGTGAGTGCCATCCACAGAAATCACCGACCGACAGTATTGAAAACCGTCTATACAAGTCGAGAAACACCAAAAAGGAAATTTGAAAACATAGTTTGGGGGACTGCTCGTATTGTGATGCAAGAACTCGTAGACAGTCCCTGAGTTTGAATCTTGCATTGCCTGTAGATATTTTGGTAGAATGTTAAAAGTTGACTCCCAGCTGCCGAAAACCCTATCTATCGCAAATTTCCGAACATACCATGCCCTCTTTTACGTACAACCCATTTGAAATAATACTGGCACTTCTTGGATGACGTTTGACACAGGTATCTCTGGATCGTTGGCAACAAGGTGCAATATTGATCTTGAAATAAATTTTGAAGACATATTTTGGTGTTTGTTTTGTTGAACATTTACAAGGCATGTGTGTTCCTTGACGAAACTGGTTATTTCCCAACTACCATGAGTTGCTTTCTTTTTAATGCAGATGTACTATGAATAGTAATTAGAGTTAAAGTAATGGTAACATTTTGCCATCCATTCATCACTTTTACTTTTCACAACTCTATATTCTCGGCCCATCCGAATCGACCACTTCTAAATCGCACTTATTACTTGGACTTTATGAACGAATCGCATGCCGAGTTGAATATCAGTCATCGAATCGTTCCAATCGAGCAATCTTAGGGTTCCAGATTCGATAAGGTCATCAATTTGCTCACTCGAGCCCATATCTAAAAATGCTCCATACTGTATATAATCATACCTTTCACTGCTAAACCATCATCCGTCTGTCGATCCCAACAGGCTGGTATCCAATGGTCCAAGTATCACGATTTGCTAGATTATCTACGTAGATTCACATGATATCTCGATAACATCTAATGTAATCGTCTCTAGGTGATGATAAATCCTCAACTAGCAACACAGGGCCATCTCTAATATGTTGTCTCCACTGATGCCAGACCTTCACATCGCTAGCATGCTGTGTCGCCCAATATGTGTGATCATTTTCTTTCAATTACATTCGATGAAGATCAAGCCGAGTATCACATGGAGACGGTATAGGTTAATCACGTGCAAACTGTCGCATCACACGCCCGGAATGGTGATACTCTACTATCTCGTAACATATAAGTAGTACTTTTGCCCGCCACAGGTCGGATGAAACTAGTCCACAGTCATGATAGGACAGCCACACAAATTGTTCAGCAAATTAAAATATTTAAATAACAATCATTTAAAAAATTAAATAAAAAACTAAACCAAAATATTTTAAAGCCAGACCTGATCGGATGGCATAAAATCCAATTGATCTCTATACGTAAGCAGCACTTGAGTCAACAGCTAGCTGCAGTCAAACGATGTGCACCACATAGCACCAAGTGGAGCAAGAGTATCTTGCTGAACATGCCGGAGTAGCTGAGGCCGCAATACAAGAATACGCGACCAAACCCAAATCTGAAGTAGGACTAGGGCTCCTCTTATCTGACGTGCACCCTCTAAAGCTGCCGTACACAGATACCTATATAAATACCCCAATACATAATTACCCCAACTGTAAGTGCCGATGGCTTCAAAATCCTCCAACAAACTAAGGCAGCGGACGTGAACCAAGTTGCATGAGAAATCAGGGAGCATATGACCTCCAAGAAGTAAGAAAATAAATCCACGGGCATGCAAGATTAGGTCATCATCGCTCTCTGATCCGGTAAACTCTCTCAAGATTCAGGCCTCTAGAGGTTCCTTCTTAACCTTGTATCTGGAAAAGTAAGGGACAACCGCACACCAATTAATCTCTCGATCACCTTAATCCAATACTGCTTCGGGTATATACTCCAACTAGGACCTGTAAAAGGCAATCCCTCTATTCGTAAACCCCATAAGACGTGTACATCCTGTAGAGTTACAGTCACCTCACCACAAGTCTAGTGGAATGTGTTGGTCTCACGCCTCCAACGCTCAACTAAAGCAGTAATAAGAGCGTGGTCGAGACCTATGTAACCACATCTAAAAACTCCCCCTAACCCCGTCTTATCAATAATATCAATCAACCTACGAGGAGCTCCACTGTATGCCTAAAATAAATTTCTGCCAAAACGTCTACACTGAAGATCAGTAATAGAAGTCTCACAATCCCCATTCTATATCAACCCAGACATATGTTCATGCTGTCTCGTCAATACATCAGGGACTTTGGGACCTGGATGCACGTGTGCTGGGACTTCTTCCATCTACATTATTTACAGTAAATTTAGAATATTTGCAGTTTAGGGTTTATACACTTTCTAAATTTATCAATAAGGGTTTAGAATTAAAAGTAAAATATTTACAGTAAAGTATTGTTGCACACCCTGTTCGTGTAAGGTTTAGAGTTTTTAGGGTTTCAATGTTACGGTATGAGAGTTTTAGGGTTTTCAGCGATAGTACATATCTAAATTTAAATGTTTACGGGTTTACAATTTAAAGTAAAAATTTTTTAATAAAGTATAATTCCAAACTGTATAAGGTTTATTGTTTATGGTTCAATTAGTTTAAAGTTTACGGTTTCATAGTTTAGGGTTTTTAGAATTCCAATGTTATAGTGAAGTATTATTATACACTTTCTAAGATTTATAATTTAGGATTTCAATGTTACGGTTTTAGATTTTCAATGTTACGATTTTACGATTCAGGTTTATACACTTTCAAAGTTTATATCTTCACGGGTTTAGAACTTCAAGTACAATATTTAAAGGAAATTATTATTACACAATTTCTAATGTTCATGATTTGGGGTTTTAAGATTTAGTCTAAAAAAGTTTAGAGTTTTATGGTTTAGTGTTTAATATATAAAGTTTATGGTTTTTAGGGTTTTTATGATTTACAGTTTAGGATTTTCATATTAGGATTTTTGGGTTTTAATCATATAAATGCTATATTTTATAGTTTAGGGTTTTACTATTTAGGAATTCAATATTAGGGTTTTAGGGTTTAGTCTATATTTTTCTCTTTTTTTAAATAAAAGTCTTCATAAACTTAAATGATAATAACATAAAATTATATAAATGCCAACAATACAAGATTATATGAAATTAATAGAACAATCTAAACATGCTAACAATATTTTACAAAAAATAAACAATCACGATTTATGACAAAAATAAAAATAAATTACATAACCTATATCAAATCTCCCATTTCAACACATTTACAATAGAAGCAACTAGATTAATAGTATAATCAAATATGCACAAATTTACCAATAGCAACTCTAACATAATCATAAAAGCCCTAACTAGAGAAATAAACTACAAAAAATTGATCAATTATCCAAATAAATTCATAAAAATAATTCATCCATTTCATCAAATCACATTTGCAATAGGAAACACAATTAGATTAATAAAATGATCAAACATACACAAATTTATCAATAACAACAAGTTTAAACATAAGCGAGAAACTCACATTTACAAAAATAAATTACTAAAAATTGAAAAATAATCAAAATAAAATTCATAAAAATAATTTACAAACCGCAATAAACAACAATTTTTAATATAAACAATAATAAAAATTAACTCATAGTACACAAAAATTTTAAAACAATTATAGACATAAGAATTTACCAAAAATTTGAAATTAACGAACAACCGTTGAGCTTTCTCTATCGTTCTCCACTCTAAAACTTTGAAAACCTTCGTACTCCAAGGGAGGTATCGCGGACCTAAACTTGAATTTCAGAAATAGAACCAAATTGTGAGAAATTTTGACTGTAAATTTTGAAATACAAGGAAAGAGAAGAAGAGGAAGAGAACAAAAAAAGGAGGGAAGGAGGAGGAGCTTCTCCAAACGAGCAACAACAGAAAAGGTTGTCGGAGGTTCTGCAAGTGCCGAGCAGCGGCGGAAATTGTGTAGAGCAGTGGCGGAAATTGAACGAAGGAAGAAAGACATAAATGGAGGCTGCGGCTAGAGTGTGGAACTTTTCTTAACATGATATCGCACAGCCATTGTGCATTTTAATTCAAAGTAATGCATTACGATTGTGCGTTATTTCTGACGATAACGCGCAATCGTTGTGCGTTACTGCCCACCTCAACACCAAACCGCCACACCCTCGCTACATTCTCGCCGCGTCAGTAAACAAGATTATTATGCAGATTAAACCACTCATTAGCTATAACGCACAACCGTTGTACGTTATCATTATTATTAACGCACAATCATTGTGTTATGGCCCGTTTAGAGATTAAAAAAAATATATTAGCCACTTTAGTGGCTATTTTCAAAAAAATGGCTAATTCTATATAAAAAACAATGAATGTTTAGTTTTTGTCATTACCTCTCATTTAAAAAAAAAAAAAAAAAGAAGAGATTTACTAAAATATCTTATGTTTCCAATCATATTCCATCACATACCATTATGTATGGATGGATTTACACTGGCAACGGGGCACGTGCACTCACTTACCCCATTGAAATTTTTTATACTATCTTAAAGAAATATAAATAGTTATTTTATTATCTAAAGTAAGTCAATTTTATTATTTAATCTTAAAATTTATTTAACATTTATTATAGTTCTTAAAAATGCAAATATAATTGAAATATTTTCTTTTTAAGAGCTAATATATGAAACTAGCTTAGTCGCATATATATCCTTTAGGAATTATAATTGATGACTATGAACAAGTACTTATATGGAATCAAGTGATGAAATTGGTCTATTTATGGACCAAAAATATAATTTTCTGAACAAAAAGTATCTTCATGAGGAGCTCGGATCTTCTAACACCACTTTGTGTACCGTTCTCTGTACCACTCTCTAAATTGGTATATTTTATTAACAAAACCTAATAAATAAAAGATAAACCCTAAAGGAAAGTATATTATAAAAAGAATGTGGTATATAGAATGGTATACAAAGTGGTACAGAGAATTATGTGTCCTTCATGAGTATAGAATTTTGTATGTAATTTTCTCACATATTCAACTATTTTAAATTATTACTTAGCCCTAAAAATATATTGAATTTATCACTTTGTGTAATCGCATGAAGACTCTATGAATATTTGTCTAGTCGTAAATGTCGAAAAAAATAATACATTATAAATTTAACAAATATAAGGTTATCAAATGCACAAAACAATTATAAAAGATTGATCATACTTTATTTTCACTTCATGGAATTTGAGTCTAAGTTTATATATATGTACGTACATACGTATATATGTACATACGTGTGTGTATATATATGTGTGATTTAGTTATAATTATTTAAAAATTAAAATGGCAATGTGCCCGAGTTACTTTTCATTCTAAATCCATATCTCACACTCAACTAGAGAGGAACTCATCAAAAGGAGAATGGTTCTTCACCCCCAAACTCCAAGTAAATGAACTTATATTAATAAAATAAGGTAACTTGTCGAAATTTAAAAATTATTCCATTATATTAATTTAATCTCAAAATTATATTTATAATTTTAACCCTAAAGTTATTTTTTTAATAAAATATTAGTTCTAATTATTCTTTTTAGAATGAAACTTGATAAATTCCTCTATTAACATGGCCCTTTGTGACAAGCTTTGGTTTAATCTTTTCCAAAGGACAC
Organism: Catharanthus roseus; assembly: GCA_028651295.1. NCBI lineage: Eukaryota > Viridiplantae > Streptophyta > Magnoliopsida > Gentianales > Apocynaceae > Catharanthus > Catharanthus roseus. Next base: position 2,839,839 of record JAPQWS010000153.1, on the reverse strand, counting down.
ATGTTCAACATCTACAGAGGACTTTAAGTGATCATCACCCTCTTTTACTCTTCTTCTCTCTTTAATAGATGGGATTCCGGAGTCATCTTGGAACGTCTTGATAGGGTCCTTTGTAACATAGCTTGGCTTAATCTTTTCCAAAAGACATATGTTGAACATCTACCGAGGACTTTAAGTGATAATCACCATCTTCAGCTCTCTTTTTTTGCCCTTTCAATTCAGGTACGTATGCCATGGATGTCAATCTAATCACATGCTTGCTGCTTGGTTCCTTCATCATGATTTTGAAAATTTGGTGAAGGATCACTAGTCTGTTCCCTATATTAGCTTCTGTTCGGCTCTGACTTCTTTTAATTTCGTTGCAAGTGATTGGAATCGGAGGGTATTTGGGAATTTTTTTGGCGAAAAAAGAGAACACTAGCATGCCTTGGAGGAATTCAGAAATCTTTGTGCCAGTGGTCTTCACAGTTCCTAGCTTCGTTGAAGAGAGAATTAATTCACGAATATAATGATATATTAGAACAGGAGGAATCCTTCTGGGCTCAGAATGCTCAGGCGAGTGGCTAGTAGAAAGGGAGGGAATACACACTTTTTTTCCATGCTTCAGTGAAGGTTAACCAACGGAAAAGGAGGATTTGTATGCTAAAAAATATAGCTGGGCAGTGGGTGCATGATCTTGAACTGTTGATGCAACAAGTTCGAGATTTTTATGTCAATTTATATACGACTGAGATGTGTTTATCTTCTGATATTGCTGCATGGCACTTTCCGCGACTTACACATTGCGTTGGCTTAATCACTTTGTTTCGGTGGAGGAGGTTGAGGTTGTTGTGTTTCATATGAGCATTTATAAGATGACTAGTATGGACGGGGTTCTAGCTTAGTTCTATCAGAAATATTAGTACGTGATTGGTGAGTCTTGTGTGCAATTTATTCAAGAGGCCTTTCGGTTAGGTGAGTTTTTGGTAAGTGTAAATGAGACGTTAATTTCTCGTATTCCTGAGGTCTCGAATATGGAGTTTGTATCACAATTTCGGCCGACAGCATTATGTAATATTCTAGTCAAAATTATTACTAAGGTAATCGCTAATCGATTAAAGCCGATTATATCTAAATTAACTTCGTCAACTCAGAATAGTTTTGTATCGGGCCGTCAAGTAGCGAACAATATATGATTGCATAGGAGGTAGTACACTATTTAAAGATGAAGAAAGGGATAAGCGGTACTATGATTACAAAGATTGATTTGGAAAAAGCATATGATCATATTAATTGGGATTTTTTGCAACATGTCCTGAAGGATGTAGGTTTTGGACATGAGATGATTCATTTTGTGATGCATTGTACATCAGATGTGTCTTTATCGATTTATGGAACAGAGAGATTTTGGAGGGGTTTCATCCTACAAGAGGCATCTGTTAAGGAGACTCGTTGTCCCCGTATTTATTTGTTTTATGCATGGATGTATTTAGCCAATACATTTCCATCTCAGTGGAGCAAGGAGATTGGAGAAGTATTAGAGTTTCTTGGCAGGCCCCAATTCTGACTAATTTATGCTTTGTTGATGATTTATTGTTATTTTGGGAGGCTACTATTCATGAATCATAAGTCATGGAAGGAGTGCTACATCGTTTTTGTGGGGAATCTGGACAGAAGATGAATATGGGGTAGTCCAAGTTACTTTTCTCTAATAATGTTTCCTCGAATGTGGCATCTCATCTTTCACAAGCTGTTGGTATACCAGTAGCGGATAACTTGGGAGTTTATTTGGGTATTCCTTTGCTTTATAAACCAGTTTCCAAATGGACTTTTGTTTTTTTGGTGGATAAAGTTAAGAAAAAGTTCTTGGAAGGGTAGATTACATTCTATGGCTCCAAGGTCCATTTTGAACCAAGCTTCTACATCTACTATAGCTAGCTACGCTATGCAAACAAAGAAGAATTCTGTCTCAATAAGATGGATGTAAGGTGAGAAGGATGGGCAACACAAGTTGCATTCAGTGGCTTGGGAGCATATCTATTTGCCAAAAAATTTGGGTGGCTTAGGGTTGAAGGATTTGCGAGAGGTGAATAAGGTGGCATTGGCTCGGTTGGCTATAGAGGTATTTAAGTGGCCCAGACAAGTTATGGGTAAAGTTACTCATGGCTAAATATGGTGATATAAGGGATTTTGAAATTGGAAAGAGTATGGTGGGAGTTTCTTTTAAATGGTGTAGTCTGGTGAAGGGCTTTTGGTTGCTTTTTCAAGGGCTGAATTAGGAGGTGGGTGATGGACGGACAATGAGATTCTAGTTGGATAGGTGGTTAGTCTCTTATTGGTTGGTGGATATGGTTGTTCTACTGGTGCTGATGAAGAGTTTGCAGCTGTAGGCGAGATGCTATTTGACCTCTGGGGGCCTGGATGTGGCTGCGTTGCAGCAGTTGTAGCCGACAGCAATATGTGATTAGCTGCAGTTGGTGGTCCTCTCAGCTAGCTCGGATGTGGTAAGATGGTGTTTGGCAGCATTTGACAAATTTTCTTCCTCTTCCTCCTATGCTTTTTTCGACTTAAAGTTGTTGGAAATTCTGCTTGGCGAAGAGTAAGGAAAAGAAAGGGTTCACTATGATTTTCTTTGTTGTTATAGACTTATTTTCAATCCTGATGAGGAGCGTCTCTTCTTAGGGATGCAGATTAGACATATTCTTAATTAGACACGTGATTTTGTAATAGCACAGGTGCCTGGGGGCTCCCCATGTAATCTTAGTCTATGAGTTATAATTAATATACAAATCCTTTTCAGACCCAAAAAAAAAAAAAAAAGCCAAGCCAATACAAACTAACATGCCTTTTCAGAAACTTCATTAAGCGTCTCCACGTGGCCATTATCTCCTGCTTCGCCTTTAAATATTTCCACCTATTTTCCCTTCAAAAAATAATTGTTCGCGCCTATGATAAGTAACAAGATTAAGCACTAAAAGTTTTCAGTGGGAAAACTTTATGTTCTGTCGTGTTTTATTAATCACAAAAAGTAGGAATATATTCAAGTGTAATCCTACCTGAGCTAGGTAATTACAAATAGTAAGGAAACCTACAGTCAATTGCCTAATACAATTAATACAAGCATATCCAAGATTTGTTAATATTGCAAAGCATCTGGCTAATACTCCCCCTCAAGTTAAAGCATGTAGATCACAAATACCTAACTTGCAAGCTAGGAAATGAAACTGTGTGGGTTGAAGAGCTTTGGTGAGAATATCTACATTTTGCAACTTACTGCAAAGATGATGTAGAGAAGAAACCCAGTTTGAATGACATCACGAACAAAGTGGTAATCAATCTCAATGTGCTTTGTTTTTTCGTGGAAGACAGGATTCACGACGATGTGGTAATCGGCCGAGTACATGGCAGCCGAAGATCACGAAGCAACTAACGGAGCTATTTTAGTTCACATGAACCCATAGCCATGGAACGGTACTCAGCTTCAGCAGAAGATTGAGAAATCGTATATTATTTTTTATTTTCAAGAGACAAGAAACCTCCTAAAGAAACAAAGTATCCGGTGACAACCTTAGGTGAAGGGCTAACTATCCCAATCCGAGTCATAGTATGCAGTCAAAAATAGAAGAGAGGCGAAACCAAGTAAAATATCTTGACAGGAACGGCCCTTAAAATATTGGACAACACGAAGGGCAGTCTCCTATTGGTCCTTTTGAGGAGAATGCATAAATTGAGCCAAAATGTGTACCACATAAGAGAGTTCCGGTAAAGTAAGAGTCAAATAAATTAATTTCCCAATCGAACGATGATACCAAACCAGTCGATCAAAGAGAGGGGCAGTAGACTTTGCCAACTGTTGTTTTGGCTCAAACGGTGTAGGTGCCGGTTTGGCATATTTCTTTTGACACAAATAGAGGCCCGAAGGATTCCAAGAAAATTTCAATGCCTAAGAAATATTTAAGCGGCCATAGATCTTCCATATGAAAACAAGAACCTAAATAACTCTTGAAAGTAATGACAAAAGATAAAACATTGCCAGTAATTAAAAAGTTGTCGACATAAATAAGAACACATAGGAAAACAACATCTTCTGAGAGGTGAAAAGTGAGTACTTAGCAAAAAATTGAGTGAATTCGCACTTCCGAGATGCCTCAGTAAGTTTGGAAAACCAGCAACGGGGGGCTTGTCGGAGTCCATATAGTGATTTTTTCAATCGGCACACTTGACAGGAGGCACAGTGTAAAATCCGGGAGGCGGACACATATAGACTTCTTCCAGTAGGTCGCCATAGAAGAAGGAATTGTGTATGTCCATTTGATAAATAGGCAAGTTTCATGCAGAAGCAACAGACAATAAAGTGTGCGGTAACCATTTTGGCAACCGGTACGAAAGTATCGATAAAATCCACTCCTTCTATTTAGGTATTATTAAGAATCACCAACTGGGTTTTGAACCTTTCAATTGAACCGTCCACCTTGTACTTGATGCGGTAGACCCACTTACTGCCAAGAGCCTGTTTTCTAGGAGGTAACGATGTTAACGTCTATTTACCATTATGTTCCGAAGCATCTACTTCTTTCTTTATAGCAATACGCCATTTAGGTTTAGAAATAGCATCAGAGTATTTAGTGGGCTCAAGTTCTGCAGGTATGAAAGCTAAAAAATGCCGATGTGACGAGAAAAATTTATTGTAATCCACAAAATGTGACAAAGGATACAGGGACTTACTTGAGAGATCCGAGGGAGTAGGTTGAGCTGAAGAAGAAATAGGATATTTTTTAGGTGGTGCAAATAGTGTGGCAATCGTAGTCACAAAGCTTTACCAGGCCCCATTTATTTCTGATACTTTTCCGAGGAACAAATCTATAGGGGGACCAGATTGTAAATTAGAATAAGTTTTGTCCTTATTGGAAATTTAGACTGGAGCAACCAAAGTCACGTCTTGTGCTAGAAATTTTGCACAAGGAGTAGAAGACCTGTCAAGGCCTCGCACATGTGGGCTGGTCTTTGAGCTTCGGATGGCAGGAGGTGACCCGTGCGTCACATTGGCCCCCTGGATTCAATTAAGAAGCAGTAGATGGGCCATCAAGATGTGGGCTGATAGACTTGTTCTCTGGCATGGGTTGATGGACTTTTTCTTTGGAGGACTCTCTCCCTCTTGTTGATTAGCCCAAATTTAAGAAAATTCCTTGAGAGCCGCATAATTTTTACCAAATACAAAGTAACAAAATCAACATAATCATCTGAAGGATTATGCAAACCAGAAGCATAAGGAAACTTGGTTTAGTAAAAAAACACATTTTCGTGAGAGTATGAATTTCTTATTCTCCAAATCATAAATTCTCCAACCCTTCTTTCCAAATGGGTAACCAAGAAAAAAAAAGGGACAATTTCGGGCATGAAATTTGGCTTTAGGTAAGTCATGGTCATGAACAAAATCTAAACAACCAAAATTTCTCAAGTCGGAATTAGAAGGTGTTTTTCCGTGAAGAAGTTCAAATGGGGTTTTGTTGTGTAATATTGAAGGAGTTCTGTTTATGGGATATTCGGTTGTTAAGACACACATACCTTAAATTTTTTTAGGCAAATTAGCTTGGAGACGCAAAGCACGTGCTACATTAAGTATATGGCGATGTTTGCATTCCCCTCTCCCATTTTGTTGTGGGGTTACTGCAATAGAAGTTTGATGAAGCACAATATGTTCCAAAAAATATGATTTTAAACATGTGAATTCTATCACATTATCACTCCGAACCATTTTTATATTTTTATGAAATTGGGTCCGAACTTTAGCCAAAATTTCTTTCATAACAGATTCACCTCACTTTTCTCAATAATTAAACATATCCAAACGGCTCTAGAAAAGTCATCTAAAATTGTAAAAATAAAGGAAGCACCATAACTAGACGTGGCTTTGTAAGATACCCAAAAATCACAGTTAATCAATTCAAAAATCTCAATTGCATTATTCGAACTTAAAGGAAAGCTATTGCGTGTATGTATAGCACGGACATAAATATTGCAAGGTCTATCACCAAAATTCTTAGAAACATTTAAAGAAGATTGTTCTAAAAACTTATTCACCATAATATCCGATAGGTGACCCAAATGGATATGCTATAATTCTCGCGAACCAGAAGCAACACTACCAAAAGCATAACAAGATGACAATTCCACTGGCATGTAGAAGAATATCTCATTTCTCTACTCACCCACTTCAATTGGCCTTATTGAGGTACTGTCCTATAAAGGGCACATATCATCAGACAAAGTGACAAAGTATTTAGCATCTCGACATAATAGGGCCAATTAAATCAAATTAAATTTAAGCTCTAGAATAAACAATACAATAAGAACTTTGAACTCGGGTGGTAAAGTAACACTGCCCTCTTGGATAGCCACTACCTCGGCACCGTTAGGAAGACCAATTGTACAAGGATAAATAGAATGTAAATTTCGTAAAATCCTTCCTACCAGTCAAGGTATTCTACTTAGTTCTGCCTCTCTTCTATCTTTTACTACACACTGTAACTCAAATTGACCAGTTGTCCCTTCACCTGGTTGTCTGTCACCAGATAATTTGTTTCTTTAAGAGGTTCTCATGTCTCTTGGAAAATGAAAAAACAACATACGATTTCTCGATCTTCTGCTAAAGCTTAGTACCATTCCATGGGTATGACTTTATATGAACTAAAATGGCTCTGACAGTTGCTTCATGATCTTCGGGTTCTACTTACTAGGTCGATTCCCTTACATTGTGTTAGTCAGGCGGCTCTCTACATTGCTGCCAACCCCATCTTCCATGAAAGAACAAACTGCATTGAGATTTATTGCCACTCTGTTCGTAATGTCATTCAAGCTCTTTTTCTATCTCCACATCTTCTTCGCAATGAGTCGCAACCACAGATATTCTCACCAAAGCTCTTCAACACACGCAATTTCATTTCCTAGCTTGCAAGTTGGGCATTTATGATCTATATACTCCAACATTAGGGGGAGTATTAGCCGAATACTTTGGGATATTACCAAATCTTAGATATCCTTGTATTGATTGTATTAGGTAATTGATTGTAGGTTTCCTTATTGTTTGTTACCTAACTAGGGTAAGATTATACTTGTATATATCGCTTCAGGGATTCCAACAAGTCTTTTAAGTTGAAATCTTCTAGATAGATCTCCAAGTCTTCAAAGATTATCTTGGAGAAATATAGAGATAAAGATAAAGAGATAAAACTCCTAATTCAAATAAACATTTTCTAAGATAAAAACAAACAATGGAAACATATATCTCAACATAACTCTAGGAAACTGAATTTCATAACAATCTCCCCCTTTGCTATTGTTTGGTTCAAAACCAAGTCCTTTACAATATAACAACACCAACAAAGTTATTTGAATTAATCCTAAGTCTGACAATATCAAAGTACCATTCAGACAACATATAGTCTTCAACAAATTAACATAATAAATACCAACCCATAATATAAGACTATGTCAAAATATTATGATAATACAGAATAAAAGTCAACATAACAAAATCTTAAATAAGCAACTAAAGTATGTCAAACATTCTGATAACACAAAATGAAAAACCAACTAACAAAAGAACCAAGAAAACCAAAGAAATCCAACAACCAAATATCCAGAAACTAAAGATATATCTAGTTGCAAAAGCATAAAGGAATAAACAAAATATACAGAAGAAACATCCATCATAAAAAGCATAGTGAAGCTCCCCCTAAATTTTTATCTATGTAAAAACATTCTGATAACATAAAATAAAAACTAACATAACAAAATTCTGAATTAATAACTAAAGCATGTCAAACATTCTGATAACACAGAATGAAAAACCTACAAACATAAGAATTAAGAAAAACAAAGAAATCCAACCACCAAATATCCAAAAACAAGAGATAATATCCAGCAACAAAAGCATAAACAAATAAACAAAATATTCAAAAGAAATATTCAACAAAAAAAGCATAGTGAAACTCCCCGTAAATGGTTAGGAAATTCAGTTTCCTAGAGTTATATTGAGATATATATTGGCATGGTTTGTTTTTATCTTAGCAAAGGTTTATTTGAATTAAGAGTTTTATCTCATTATCTTTATCCCATATTTCTCCAAGATAATCTTTGAAGACTTGGAGATTTATCTAGATAATTTCAACTTAAAAGACTTGTTAGATTCCCTGGAGATTAGTTACTACGGTTATTGATGAAGAGTTAGAGGTTGAGTGGAAGTCTTTCGCTTAACATAGAGTTTCTTTGCAGCTGTTTATATGGAGGTTTTTGGACTTCTTTTCTCAAGCAATTTGGAGTACATATACATATGAGAGTATAAGAAAGTATGGAAATTTTTAGAAGACTTGTTGAAAATTAACTTGTTACTGTCTTATGTTATGTTGATGTAGTTCACCTAATAAAAAAAGGACATAGAGTTTTTAAAGTAGTTCGATCAATATCGCCTATCTATACATGACCATAGTCACTGACCCGATCTATTATATACAAAAATACCACGAAACATGCTAGTACAATCCTATCCAATAAGCAATATGACCACACAGCAATCGACACAAAATTGCTAGAACAAATATACTACGTATTAAACTAAACACACTCGATCTAATAAACCCGACAGCTATGTAAAAGTGTATAAAAATGAAATAAACCCAAACTCCTTACAAGGATATAGAAATAAAGCCATGTTTGGTAAGAGTGGTGTTGTCTAATAAGCACTATATGACAAAAAACAATAGATGAAATCTGATGGGATTGTGTTTACCATCTCTATAAGAAGACTAAATGGTTCAATATGAAATCTCACATAAAAAGTCTACAAGTCTCTAAGTACTCACTCTTCTATGAATAGGTATCATCACTCACTTATTAGAGGACACTTAGAGTATCACTTATAATATTTAACCTTGCTTCATTTCTTTTCCCATTTATTATTATTTAGTTTTGATACTGACTTAAGCATCAGAGTAGGAAAGGGGTTTATCTCCCCACCTCTCCTAACTGCTTATGTTTCTATGTCATGTTCAAGACGCTGATTGCAAGGTCTCATCAAAATCTTAAATAATTTCTTATTTTTTGTTTTTTTAAAAATCCTATACAATTTATTTCCTAAAAAAATAATATAATTTATTATTATTAGATGTTTACATCACATATTATGAAATTTGCAAATTAGAAAAAATAAAATTATATCCCAAAACGAAGTAAATTAAAATAGTTGTATGTAATTAAGTTTCTTATTTGAGCTTTGTTGTAAGTATTCTTTTCAAAGAAATTTTGACTACATGAAGCTATCAGTATCATACTCCATTTTCCTTACCCAAAACAAAAAATCACACTATATTTTACAAATGCTCTATCCTTTAGAGGAAAAAAAAAAAAAGGAAAAAAAGTACTCTCTACCAAATGTTATTACCAATTTTATTAAACTAATTTTATAAATTATTGTTGTAATTATGCGTACAACAAGTATTATTTTAAAAATTCAATATTTTTCAAGAAAAAAGTAATATAAAAACTCCTAACCTTTTCGTAAACCTCATCAAATAAATATAATTAGGTGGATCAAGAACAAATTTTGACTAAAAAAAAACAAATTTTTATAATTTGTAAATGACACATTTTTTTAAAAAGGACGCACCTCTTTGTAATACTGTTACATTTAAATTCTAGATCATATAAGAGGGAAAATCTTGTAGCCGCCTTTCCCTTTCCCAGGCACAGGTCTTGGCGACCGGGAAGCGGCCAACTCATCGTTGCTCCGGCGCAAGACTAGTTTGCCGGAAAACGCAGGATGGGGTGATTGCGAGTTGCTGCTTCAGGTACCCTCTTTCAGATTTTAGGATTCTAAAGAAATTTTGGTTTTTTGAATGTAAATTTGGAAATGTTTGTTGCTTGGTGTTTTTTGTTTTCTGTTGAAGCTGTAAATCTTATTTGTTTTTGTTTTTTTGCATGTAAATTCTCTTGAACTTCTGTAAAAGTACCTCGAGGTAGCCAATTGTTGCAGAAGCTGCGCTCTGTTTCTCAGCTTCATTTCGATCTTCTCGGGAGGCGGCGACGGCGGATTTAAGAGCTGTCTAGATTGGTTGACCGGAGATTTCTTTTATGCCGGAAGGAGCCTCTGTGCTCATATAGTTTATTGGTGGAGAAAATTTGGTGCCACCAACTATGTGGCCGCTATGACAGTGTTCGGTGGTCGTTTATGCATACTCAAAAAGCAGGTCCGTGTGGTGGCTTTGGTTTAGGTGATTTTTGAAATTTTCCAATTAGTTCCGGCTTTGGTGGTTTGCCTGGGGTGGCGGCGATGGTGACTTGCTGTTGATGAAGCCCTAGGTTGGATGATGGGGATGATATGTGCATCCTGGACTGTGGATATACTTTGATTTGGTTTCTTGTTCAAGCTTTTTGGGTTGTTGCTTGGGTTGGGTAGGCCTATATGGTTTGTTTTAGGCTAATTTCATAGTTTATACCTTGACAACTATGGATTCTATTTAGTTGCACAATTATGGCCTCAGAATACATTACTACTTTACGTTTTAAGAGTTCCTTGAAGTTTACAGCTACCCAAATGCTCGCGCTATCATATTTTAAATAGAATTGCTCAAATTGATTTTTTTTTTTAAAAATCTAGGCGATATAAAATAAAGGAAAAATGTCTAATTTAATTTCTAAAGTTTAGATCTTGATATAAGGTGAGTTTAAAAATTTATTTATTTTTTACTGTTATAATCTCTTTTCAATTTACACTAATTCAATAAATTTCTTTTGTCATCAAAGATTTAAATTTCATTAAAAAAATCAAATAAAACGCTCACGACGATAATCTGAAATATTAAACCGCCATTAAGGCATCTCCATATAGAGCACCAAATCATCGAATATGATGACACTTGAGCTCCAATGCATCACTAAATTCATCACTAAATTTGGTGATTGCTATTGTACATCACCAAATTTGATGATCTGCTATAACAGTCACTAAATTTAGTAATAAGGAGTTTATAAATTCTTATATTTATTAATTCTTTTATTTATAAATTAGATGTTATAATTTATGTATTTTACTTTAGTCTATTTTGCAGAATTTAAAATTTATCGTGTATAACAATGTGTTCAAGGACGTAATTAAAATTAGAAGGATGGGAGGCAAAATTATACTATAATTTTCGCCAGAATTTCGTCTATATAGTAGACACTTTCCAAATATAAAAACTGTTCAAACAATTTCAAATTTAACAAAAAAATAATAAATATCAACCATTTTTCACAACTTCTAACTAATCTAAGCATTTGCAAACAAAATTCGCCAATTTTCTCCCTCCTCCTTTCAAAAGCCTGCCTTTACTATAGTAACCCTATTGCAATTTATAGTGAAACGAGGCGGTTGCTCCCCCCTCCCTCCCCTCTCAATGAATTTTCGTGGCTAAATGTGTTAATAGTACATTTATGGGAAAAATACACTAATTTTAAAAACTGACAGGTTATATAATTCGTTATTTTAATGATTTTAAGTGTTTTTTCTTATGTTATAATGTAGTATTTTTTATTTATTTTATGTTATTCTATTTTTTATGGAAATTTTATGTTATTTCTCAATCAATTAATGTAGAGCAATAAATCGTTAAAGTATAAATTCTTCAATTTTTGCTCAATTAATTATTCAAAGCAAAATTTTGTTATTACTTTATTAATTTAAATTAGAGTATGATATAAAATAGTATTTTAAACAAATGTGTAATAAATAAATAATATAAGGTTGTCTTTGTAAATTAGTATATTATTAAAATATAATAGATAAAAAGAAATTTAAAGAGAACATTATTTTTTTAAAAAGGTGTTATGAGTTACAGATAATTTTATCATAGCAACACAAAAAATACCAAAATTAATTATGGGAGTTTGGAGGTGGCCTTACCATCATTCCTTAGGAAAAAAATAAACTTGAAGCTTTAATTCGGGATGAAATAAAAGCTGTTCCTCTTTTCAAAATTGCATTTTAGGTGTGTTATTTTTAACAAAATTATTTTTATTACTTATTTTATACTATAAGATTATCATAAGTGAATAATTTATATAATTTTGTTTCACAGATGGAAGACAAAAAATTTTATTAAATTATTAAAAATTATTTAGAGATAATAATAAAAAAATTAAACTTCAAAATTATATTATTTAAATTTAAACTTTAGGAGTAAATTGGTCATTTTCCTTAAAATAAACCATAGAATATAAACCATAAACTTTTAATTAAAGCCAGAAGGATTTTATAAAAGGAAATGAAAGAAAAAACTTGCGGAAAGATGTTACTTTCTTTTTTGTTCTTGCCAAATGGCAAACAAGTGATCCAACAAAATAAGATCCGACGGCCAATATTGCCGGATTACATATCCCCCGGTGTCCTTCACCACAGTTGCTCATTCATTTCCTCGTGACAAGGACACGTGTCGCTTTCAGGACATAAAAACTGGCAGTTTCCCTGCATTAAAAAATAAAAAAATATTTGTTGGAAAACTCGAAGCAGCAGCAGGGTCGGCTGAAGTCAGTTAAAATACGCGCTTTTGCCGCATCTTACTAAATAAGCATTTAAGATATTTCCACCGTCACATGCTGCTGCCCACCACCACCACCCCATCCCCCTGCTGCCCCTTATTCTTCTCCTTGCTATAAATACCCACAATCACCACCATTACCAATAATTTCAGATCAAAAGAAACAAAAAAATCAATCTAGCAATTGAAAACATGTCATCTCTAATCTCTTCACCAATTCTTCCATTGAGAAATCAATTTCCCGGTGCGGGAAAAGATCAGAAAACTAGGGCTTCGGGAGCGATATGTGCGATGAGGAGATCGGAAGCTGATTACGGCAGCGGAAGACTTGTGGATGAGAATTTAATTGTCCTTAGGATGAGAATCCATGAAATGAAGATGATTGAGAGGAATTACGAGCCACCGACGGAATGGATGGATTGGGAGAAAAGTTTCTATACGAGTTATGATTCGATGATCTGTGAAGCCATGGGGGTTTTGCAATCTCAACTGATGAATACTAGGCCTAGTTTGGCTCTTGGAATGATCGCTTTGGTTACTCTGAGTGTTCCGATTTCAACTGGTTTGGGAATGTTTCATTTGTTGGAATTAACCAGAGGAGTTCTTGCTGGGATTCATATGCTTGGCTGAAGATCTAGATGTCTTCTAGCTGGTCGTCTTGTTATTGGGGATTTATCCTGCCTTTGCCTTAGTTAATTATCAGTTTGTAGGGATTGATTCATTCTTTCTATGTAAATAGACGTATCCAAAACGTAATATTTGATTCGTTTTTGGAGTGTCAAATACTATTTGATTTTATTCTTTCCTGTTTTCCGTCGTGTAATGAAATACTACCTCCGTTCCATAATGAAATACTTTTTCTACCTTTCGTTGAATAGAGAAAGAGATGTGGTGGCGTCAAATAAATTAATAAAAAAATAAATAATGATAAAAAAATTTAATAAATATTTATTAAAAATGAAAAACTCTTTAATAAAGTTAAAATTTTTATATTTTTGATATGGGGTAGTTTAAGTTTAAGTTAATTTTTACACAATTAAGAAAATATAAAGTTAATGTATTTGATTCAAGAAATTTTATCTTCTTTTCCTTTCCCATCTTTTTTTTTTTTTTTTTAACTTTATTAAATGTGAGTGGGATTTATATTTTAAAAATTACTAAGTTATCATATAATAAATGAATAAAGATAAGTTTATAAATAAAAATCACTTATTATATTTTAAGTCAGAAATATAAAGGGTTTTAACCCTATTAAAATGTTTAAAATTTAAAAAAAATTTGCAACTTTAAATAAGTATTTATTTAACTTTTTATACTTTTACCTAGTTTGTATTGTTATTTCACTCCTACTATCTATCGCTTTCTTTTTTTCATTTATGAATGGTAGAATAGATATTGTAATTCAAAGTTGTGTTGTTTTCAAAATTCTTAATCATTATATTCAAGATTAAAACCCTTTATATTTTCTATTGAAGGTAGTATAACATAAAATTTTAAATATTGCAACTTAAATTTATATTATGAAATAGAGGTAGTATGAAGTATTTGGTATATAGTTGCACCAATTATCTGTAATTAATTGTGTAAAATCCTATAAAAGAAGGTTACTATGAGATCGTTAGTGTGATTGTTGATATTTTTCTCGTTTTAAGTTGTAGCAGTAGTTTAATCTTTAATCTCTAAACATTTCGTCAAGTGTAAAACCTACGCTTTTACACAATTTTTGTATGAGCGCCAAATTATTTGTCCAGCAAGTAGTCCCTTCGTTTTTTCTTTTTCTTATTGACGTATTGTGATAATTTTTATATTTCTTTTATTTGTTAAATTGTAGTTTCAATATAATATTTAACAAACTTTTTTTATTATACTTTTCTATTAATAGATATATTCCTACCTCTTTTTATTCTTCTAAATGAATACTAGTATAAATAATAGTAAGGAGAAAATTTTTTTGAACAACATTCTAATTTACACAATAAAAATAAATATCTAAAATTTCATATTTTTTTAACCGGGTCTGATGTCTAAAACGCGATAAGTAAAAAAAAATAAAGTAATATAATTTAATAGAAAAGTTATTTGCCTCGACATTGACATTGAGACAATTAATTATATCAATTGAGGGCATAATTAAAAAGGCAAAAAAAAAAACCAAAATACATTTCATCTCATTGTTGGTAAAACCTCCCATCAAACATATTCTTTTTAGACTTTTCGACACAGCTTAATATTTTTGAAATCGAAATATTTTTTAATATCAAAAACCTAATTTACCCGTTTATCTTTTTTCTTAACCCTTCACTCTCACTCCTACTTCAAGAATCTAATATTCAAGAGATTTCAAGATATTAGCTAATTCCAACCCTCTAATTAAAATAATTAAATTGGGATATATTTAAAAAAATCATTAAATTATTATAGAAAAACATAAAAGGATTTATATTTTTTATGATGTTTAAAAGTCCTAAAAAAATTTATATTTTTTCTATCGGAGATAATACAAATATTTGGCCCACAGAAAAGATCATTTTGTCGTCAATTGAGCCCAATTAATTGGATTCAATGTACCTCAATTATAATTTAACTTGATTTTCAGTTGTACTTTATTGTTCTTTTAAACGAGTTGATATAATATTTTGTATTGTTGAAAAGAAAAAGAAAAGAGTGAAGTTAAGAGTAGTTAAAGAAGAATTTTGACCCTTTCCAATGGACAATATATGTAGGAGGACCTGGACTTTTCACTTGTGTATTTACTATTTAGTTAGATAAAGTTTGATTTTTTATAGTTTTTTTTATGCGAATTAAAGTGAACATTTGTATAAAACTAGTGAAAATTTTGCACGGTCTGTTTGTTACACTAAAGAAGTTCAAGCAGAGTTGTAAAAATGAAGAAATTATATGTTTTTTTTTATTTTAAATCAACCTCTTTATTTATATGTGATTTATTTTCTGTTACCATAATTAATATATTCTTACATTATTATCTTTATGTGTAAGTATCTTTCCCTACTATTAATGAAGTTCATTCACTCTGAAAAAAAAAAAACTGAAAATCTTGCTCAAATTCACTGTTGCTCAAATCTGTTGTCGGAATTCAGGCCGGTAAGGTTGATTTTTTAAGTGTTGTAGGTTTATTTATTGAGTAGCCTCTAGACTTTAAAGTTGAACTGTAATTAAAAAAAGAAAAATTGGTTAAAAATTTTTTTGAATTATTTTAACTTTTTATTTATAATCATAAATTTTTATTTTATTTTTTTTAAATCATGAGCTATTTTATATTTTTCATTTATAACTATGACTTTTATTTATCTTTTTCTAAAAATAAATTATTTTTGTTTGAAAATAGACATGAACTATTTTTGACCTCTCAAATATAATTATATTTGAGAGGTCAAAAATAGTTCATGTCTATTTTTAAAATAATAAAAATAATTCATAATTAGAAAAAGATAAAATAAAAATACGTACTTTAAATAGAAAAATTAAAATAGTTCACGATTATTTTTAATTAATTTCTCCAAAAAAAAATGATGATATGTTGGTTGCTAAAAGTAAAAAAATAAACATAAAGTGACTCCTTGGCCGATATATATGGCCCATCCTGGCCCTGCCCGATCTAGTAGTAAGATACATTTGAAGCTCAATAAGGTTCAATCTGACTCTTTCTTATTCCAAAGTTTAAGCATGTGCAAGTGCAAGTGCAAGTTGTGTATATTATTATAACTTTTAAGTTTTAAAAGAATTATTTCCAGGGAAAAAAGTTTTAAAAGAATTATTTGTTCAATTTGAAAAGTTATATTGAGCTAATCGACTATTGAAAAATTAAATAAATATATACTCCCCCCAATTTAAAATTTAATATTCAATTTTTATATAAAAGAAATAAAAAGGGATTTTCGGACCAAAAAATAACTATGTTCTTCCTTAACCCAAAATGGTAGCGGATAATGTCCATGTTGCTCCCTCTCTCAGACTTGTTTTATTACTCTAACTCCGATTAATGAAAATGTTTTTTTTTCTGCTTTTCCTTGCCATTCGTGAGTCTTGATTACGCTTGATTGATCTAAGGATTTCTTTTACTGTTTGGGGCGATGTTGATGCGGCAAGTGCTAGCATATGGTGGCGGTTGTTTCGGTAGGTTATTGGTCTGGTCGAGACTGCTTAGGCATTCTTGTCTACCACTGGCTGTCTGGAAAAGGTTTTGACCGAAAGTGGTGTTTCTTTTCTAAATTGATTTCTACGACTACACAATTAGGGTGCCGATTCAAACGGTCTACAAGCATTAGGACAGTGGTTGTTGTCGAATTCTCACAACCGCTTCTTCTATTTTAGCTGGTTGCCTTGACAGGGTAGCTTTGCGACCACCTGATGATTACCCTAACTCTTTGGGCTTGTTCCTTTTGGTTTGGGCTGGTTAGTCTGCTAGGCTTGAGAATTTTGTTGGTTTGGCTTGGGTTTCTTTGCGGGTTAATTATGTGCACATTTTTTTTTTTTTTTGAGTAATGAGGCTCTCCATCGATATAAAATAGACTAAGGCTACTACAATAAAGATTTTCTTTAATCTTTCTTCATACATACCGAAAGAGAAAAGTTAAGAATTTGAAACAACCATATAACACAAGTTACATGAAGTAACAGAAAACAAACCACACACTAAATAATAGATAAATATATATATATATATATATTAAGATCAGTAAATTAGACAGAAACATATCAAAATTTTATTGTAAAATCTTCCTTATGCTCAAACCATATCGGCGAGAGAAAAACAGGGATCATCATCTTCCTTAATAATCAGTCTCAGAGAAATATAAAAACCTAAGAAAGGACGAAACTGAATCCAGATTGAAAAATAGTTCTAAAGAGCCGAACATATACCAAATTTGAAAATATTGAAATTAAAATTTACCTTTGTATCTTGAATCTTAAAAAAAAATCTTTTACAAGAAGTTTACTATAATCTGCAGAAAAAAAAAAAAAAAACTAAAGAAAATAAAGTATAATAAAGAAGACAAAGAAAATTCCAGCCAAGATATGACCTCTGGCCGAAGCCGTCGACTTTATTTTTGGAATTGGATTAGTAGTTTTTTTCTAAATTATCAAAATGTAAGATATAACTCTGATATCTATAATTCACTTGTGTCTAACCGGTTTGTAATTGTAATAGTTGTAATAGAGGGTCCATTATTCAATTATATCCCAATGTTGTATTTGTTGAATTATTAAATAAAACCTCTAAATTTGGTAAAAGAGAAAAAAAGAACTGAATTAAGGTGCCATGTTATGTTATGATAAAACTATAATTCTTATTAAAAATAAAAAATAAAATTCTGTTGGGAACTATATTTAGATAGTTTCCATAATATTTCTATAACTTATAAATCATAAGTTTTATGTAGTTTCTTAATAGTGATAGTTTCCTATAAATTGGAGGTTTAGTTTCTAACCATTATAGAATGTAATCATTTTTGTCATAATACACAGGAAACTCAGATTGATTTCTCTATTGGAAACTTGCATGGTATCAGAGCCAGCCTTGTCTAAGTTCTCAAAATGAGTTACGACAGGGAAGATGCTGGCAATGTTGAAAACGATATGGTAGAAGAAAATCATGTTCATAGAATAAAAAAAGATGCCTACTTTGTGGCGTTCTCTGATGGCCCCGGGCTGATCATAATGATAGTCCAATTAAAGAAAAACGACAAAGACAACAACTATACCGAATGGGCAAAAGCCATACAGTTGGCTTTACGATCAAAGAAAAAATTGGGATTTATAGATGGAATAATTCCTATACCAAAAGATGACTCGGACAGAGAGGAAGAATGGTGGGAAATAAACACGTTAGTGGATTCATGGATTTTAAACACTATCGAGCCTTCTCTCCGTTCTTCTATAAATAACTCTGAACGAGCTGATGAATTGTGGACAGATTTGAAGGAAAGATTTTTAGTAGGGAACGAGCCCCGAAAATATGAGTTGAGAACTGCATTAGCAAATTGTAAACAAGGAGGAGACTCTGTACAAGCGTATTATTCACGTTTGAAAAAATTATGGGATGAGTTAGACAACTATACTCAACTCTCATCTTCTACAGACATAAATTTATTAACAGTTGTTATAAATGAAAGAGAGGAAGAAAGAATTTTTCAATTTTTAATGGGATTAAATGGTGCAATTTATGGAACTGTTCGTTTTTATCTGATTCAATAGGAACCAATGCAAAAAATGAAAACAATTCTTGCCCAAATTTGCAAAGAAGAGAAACACAAAAACATGGCTCGAATGGAAGACAGTGGCAGTGACGGAGCAGCCTTCACCGTCGCCAAAGCAGGCGACATGGCGGCACCGCCAAGACCACCGCCATCTTCTTCTTCTTCTTCTTCCTCTTTTTGCAGCCACTGTCACTGGGAAGGACATGATGTTTCTGGTTGTTTCCTTCTCATAAGATTTCCTGAATGGTGGCTCGGATCTGGAGCAGGACGAGCTGGCAGCTTCCATGGCAGCTCTGTTACTTCCTGCGGGGGCGGACGGAGAGGCGACGCTGCGGCAGGAGTTCACACGGCAGGGGGAGCGCGGGTCGTAGACGGCATATCTCTGTCGAACCGACTGGCGCTGGACACAAACTGTCAGCAGGAGGCGACGACCGAGGATGGGCATACGCAATGAATGGCAAAGCTTCTTCCTCTTCCAAAAATGACAGCAACCGAATTGGGTCTCCTACTACAAATGGCAGCCACTGTTTTGGAAGCTTTCCAATTTTGGATTCCAACCAATGGTTAAAATTGTTGACCTTGCTTAATAATCCCACTCCCACACAAACTGATACACTTTCTGGTATGAAAAATTTATGGATTTTAGATTCGGGCTGTTCTCATCACATGACTGGTAGGAAAGATTTTTTTAAAAATTTAAATACCATATATCTATATACAGTTAGCCTGCCGAATAGTGCTAAAGCACTTGCTCTACAAGGAAGAAAGATTTCTTTAAACCCGAAACTAACATGATAGAGTGTATTTTTAATTCCTGAGCTCAAGTGTAATTTAATTTCTTTAGCACAGCTAACATGAGATTCAAAGTGTTTTATTACCATCTCTGATGAATTTTGTGTGATACAGGACTGTATCTTGATAAGGCCGATTGGAGTGGGTGAGTAGATGAATGAGATATACTTCTACAGACCCTTGTCATTGCCAGATTTGTTCGCTTTCTCTAGTATTGCTTTTGATTGAAGTACTTTATGACATATTCGACTAGGACATCCTTCGGATTTTGTTGTGGAAAATTTTTTAGGTCTTTATAAGAAAACTACAACTCCTACTACTCCTTGCAATATTTGTTTATGTACCAAGCAAACACGTGCTTATTTTCCTTTAAGTCTTAATAAAACATCTGCCATTTTTTATTTGATTCACTGTGTGATCTGTGGGGGCCTTACAAAACCACATCCACTGTTGGTACTTCCTATTTCCTTACTATCCTCGATGATTATTCCAGAGCAATGTGGATTTATTTAATTGCCAAGAAAAGTCATGTAGCAAATGTTTTAAAAGACTACTTTGCTATGGTCAAAACACAGTTTCACAAAATTGCCAAAATAGTTCGCAGTAATAATGTCACGGAATTTCTTTGCTTAAAATCATATTTTTCCACACATGGAATGATACACCAAACCACTATTGCTAGCACGCCTCAACAAAATGGTCAAGTAGAGTGCAAGCATCGTCATATTCTTAATGTTGCTTAGGCTTTGCGGTTCCAAGCTCATTTACCCATAAAGTTTTGGGGGGAGTGCGTCTTAACGACAGGATATTTTAGTAATCGCACCCCCTCCTCTTTGTTACAAGGGAAGACGCTTTATGAAATGTTATATAATGAGAAGCCATCTTATTCTCACACTAAAAGTTTCGGGTGTCTTGCTTACGTCCATGATCATGATCTACTCAAAGATAAATTCTGTGCTAGTAGTCGCATTTGTGTTTTTCTTGGCTATCCTTACAACAAGAAAGGTTGGCGATTTTATGATTTACAAAGCAAGAAATTTATTCTGTCCAAAGATGTGGCTTTTGATGAAACCAAGTTCCCTTACAAAGAATATTTGCATACTGCTACAACCCACCCGAATTTTCTCCTTCTTACAACTTTGGGGCACAACTTTTGAGTTATTTGTACCACACCCCACCTACACGAAACACCACCCCAAACTGCTCCCACTATAGGCCCACCCCCAGCCGAAGCAACCCATTCACACGTCTAAACCCACAGCCCAGAAAAAGCCCTAGCCACGGGCCCCTCTTCAGCCGCACCTTGCAGCCCAGCGAAAGGCCCAGATGCTGGCCCAACCTCCACAGAAAATCCTGCCGCGGTCCAGCCCACTGGCCCATCCTCCTCAGACGACCTAGCTCCGCGCGAGCTTCCTTCCGCTGGCCTAGCTCTTCCCTCTCTGCCTGGTCTAGTTTTCTTTTCGCGACCTAGCCCAACGCCCCAACCTGATCCAGACCATCCTCCTCTATACGACCCCGCCTCAGCTTCTGACCTAAACAGCACTCTCCTTTCCCCAACCAGCCCACCAGCTTTTGCTCCCCTTGGCACTAGAAAAGTACACGTCTTAAGACGATTCCATCACGGCTTCAAGACTTCGACTGTAATGCAGCTTGGAAGTCTACTATATCTCTTCCTCCTACTCCATCTTCCTCCACGGCTTTCTTAGGTAAGTCCTGTTATCCTTTTACAAATTTCATGAATCATGACAAATTCTCTGCTCCTCATCGGCAATTTCTAGCATCTGTTACAATGGAAATGGAACCCACCAAATATTCTGAAGCTGTGTCTAATCCTAAATGGCGCGCCACCATGCAAGAAGAAATTAATGCCTTGGTGCAAAATGGCACACGGTCTTTGACAACTTTGCTTCCAGGTAAAGTGCACTAGTCAGTAAATGGGTTTTTCGCATCAAATATAAAGCAGATGGTACAATTGAGTGGTATAAAGCCTAATTGGTTATTTTGGGAAACACACTGGCAGAAGGCATTGACTTTACGGAAACCTTTGCTCCCGTTGCTAAGATGGTTACTGTTCGTACTCTCCTATCCGTGGCCGCCTCTCGAAATTGACCGATACATTAGATGGACGTCCATAATGCCTTCCTCCACGGTGATTTGCAAGAGGAAGTATATATACGACCCCCACTGGATTTCGTCCTCCTCACACCGATCGGGTTTGCAAACTCCAGAAATCTTTGTATGGTCTCCGTTAGGCACCTCAGTGTTTGTTTTTGAAGCTCACCACCGCTCTCCATAAGTGTGGTTTTTCTCAATCCTATGCCGATTATTCTCTTTTTACTTACTCTCGGAATGACATTTTTTTTATGCGTCCTCATCTACGTGGACGATTTATTAATTACTGGGAATTCTCTTACCTCCATCACTAAGTTCAAAGCCTCCTTGAGTGCTTCCTTCCATATGAAGGACTTAGGTCCCCTTAAATATTTCTTGGGTATCGAAATTGCAAGAAATCCTTCGGGTTTATTTTTGTGCCAATGCAAGTACACCTTAGAAATTCTCTCAGAAACCGGTTTATTGGGAACCAAATCGGCCTCCACTCCTATTGAATCAAATCATCAATTGGCCAAAGCGACTGGTCCTTCCTTCGATCAGCCAGAACACTATCTCTGTCTTATCGGCAAGTTGATCTACCTCACTCTTACTCGTCCTGAGCTCGCATACGCTATTCGCACACTTGCTCAGTTCATGCACGGTCCATGTTGTGCTCATTGGGATGCTGTTGTTCGTGTTGTTTGATATCTCAAAGGCAGTCCGTGTCGTGGCATACTTCTTCAGTCTAAGTCTCCTTTATTCTTAACTGCGTATTGTGATTCAAATTGGGCTACGTGTCCTACTACTCGCCATTCTGTTATGGGATATTTTATCTTTCTCGGTGGATCACCCATTTCTTGGAAAACGAAGAAACAACACACGGTGTCACGTTCTTCTGCTGAGGCTGAATACCGCTCTATGGCAATGACTTTGTGTACGTTAAAATGGTTATCTCGTCTTCTTTAGGATCTTCATGTTCCTCTCACTCGGCCTATTCCGCTCTATTGCAATAATCAAGCCGCCCTTCACATTGCGGCCAATACTGTCTTCCACGAACGGACCAAGCATATTGAAATGGATTGTCACTTTGTCCGAGGTGCACTTCAAGCTGGGTTTATTTCTTCCTCTTACATTCGAAGCGCGGTCCAACCGGCTGATATGCTTATTAAAGCTCTTCATTCTGCTTCTTTCCATTCACTGGCTTGCAAGTTGGCATTGTCGACCTCCATGCTCCAACTTGAGGGGGAGTATTGGGAGCTATATTTAGATAGTTTCCATAATATTTCTATAACTTATAAATCCTAAGTTTTATGCAATTTCCTAATAGTGATAAGTTTCTATAGATTAGAGGTTTAATTTGTAATCATTATATAATGTATTCATTTTTATCATAATACACAGAAAACTCTGATAATTTTCCCATTGGAAACTTTCAAATTCGACTTGGTTTCTTATGGCCGTGATCGGTTACGAATCTTCTTCTTGAATCAATTAAAAAACCTTAAACAAATTAAAAATTAATAGAGTTGTGAGGTGAACAAATACTACCTTCATCTATTATTAAGTCTACAACTTCCATTTGACATATAAAAAGGTTAGGAATGTAGATGAGTTTTTAGGAAATGAATGTAGACAAAACAATCATTTGTGTGATGTATCTTCTTCTAATATTATACTACCTTTTTCATCAATAATTTTATTTTATACTACTAAGTTATTCTTTGAAATGATTCAGAAAAAAAAAAAAAAAGTTATTCTTTGAAATGTAAGGATCAGTTTGTTTAATAATAAAAGTCGACTACTTAACTATAGTGCTAAATTATTCTTATAAACGAAAAGTTCAAATCAATATTTCCAAATAATTTGTTCATAATGATGAACCATAATTGGGAAAATGTTAGAAGATGATGATTTGACTACCCTTTAAAGAAAAGAAACAAAACCCTTCACGTTAAGAATCATACTGGCTAATTAAAAAATTAATTAACATTCGACTAATTAGAAAATTAATTAACTTTTAATAAATTTGGACAAATTTTTTTTCTTGAGGTACCTTTTGACCTAAGCTCAAATTTTAACACTTACAAAAACAAAAAAAAAAAAGAAAAGAAAAGAAAAGAAACAAGAGTTCATTGTAAAATAAACCATCCAGAAATTAGGGGTAGGAACAAGTTAGATATAAATTTTAGAAAAGATGTACTTTACTTCAATTATTCATCAACGATCAATTAAAGTAATTAAATAACCAAAATATTCTTTATTCTTCATTTGAATTATGATTTATTTCAAAATAATCTTCAAAATTTGATATAAAATCAATTTAGTTCATACCTAATTGATAATTGTGTTTTATTGTGAAATATTTTTAAAATTTTGGAGTAACTCTTTTTAGTTCATACTCTTAAAAATACATTAAGTATCTTTAAAAAAAAAAAAAAAAATTAAGTAAAAAATAAAAAGTTGGCACAA
Source organism: Catharanthus roseus (assembly GCA_028651295.1). NCBI lineage: Eukaryota > Viridiplantae > Streptophyta > Magnoliopsida > Gentianales > Apocynaceae > Catharanthus > Catharanthus roseus. The sequence continues at coordinate 2,815,718 of JAPQWS010000153.1, read as the reverse complement.
ATTAATCCAATTAAATATGTAATTCTAAATTTAATTAAAGTAAAAAAGCTAAAGGGGTATGAATTTCCTGCAGAAACTTCAACCTGTGCAAGAAGGAAAATGGGCGAAGCAACAAATGGGCAGTAATATTTAGCTGATGGGAGCTCTCTAAAAAAAACGAACAAACAAACTTCTTTAGAAGCCACACACAAAATATGGGAAGAAAAGAGAAAAATAATAACACCGAGACTTTAACATAGTACAGTCTCACAGAAAAGTTAGGGCTGAACAATATTATAAATTTTGTTAAAAAAATAGATACATTTCAAGTACAAAAACATTCAAATAATTTCAAATTTACAAATAAAATAGCAAAAAAATAGATAATAGTTAATTACCAATGAAGAGTGATCACCCATCACTCACGGGATAAGTATTACAATTCTAAATTTACAAATAAAATAGCAAAAAATAGGTAATCGTCCATTACCAATGAGGAGTGATCATCCATTACTCACGAGAAATGATTACCCATCACTTACGAATTTTTTTTTTTTTTAAATCAGCAGCGCAACCAAAGTTCTGGGACTCTATTAAAAAAACAAAATTGGAAGAGCTTAAATATAAAAATTAAAAAATTGTAAAGTTTCTGAACTTGTCCGAAGGCTTTAGCCTACCCGAGCCCCCACCTGGTTCCGCCACTATCTCTCAACACCTATCAGCATACTTCAAAAGTTAAAACTGGCACTATATAATTTTTGTATAGAAAAAAAATAAAAAATCTTCTTAAGATATAACTCAACATCTAATTATAGGAGAATTTTATTTATATGTATCTCATCGCTCACTTATATTCTTCCGATGTAAAATTGAGAACTTATATTCTTCCGATGTAAAATTGAGAAATCTTAATTATATTATAGGGCATTGAGAAAATATATTCTTAACAAAACTTAGCCTCAAGTTCAATCATCATTTTAGTATGCAAGAAACGCAAGCCTCTCTCAATGTATACCTCAAACAAGAATTAGGGTTAATTCTATATTAGTACCCTTTAGTTTGGTCATTTGTCAATTTAGTATCATCTTACTTTATTGGCAATCAAATGACCGATTAATTTTGAATTCCTATTTGATCTTTGATACTCTCTTTTTAATTTTATTTTAGGTTTTTTTTGGGCCAGGCCCATTTTAAAAAAGTCCAGACTGAAGTGGGCTGCTTATTTTTTTTTCGATTCAGGCCATAACGACAACCATTGTGCGTTATCAGTTAATTAAGCTAATCAGCCAACGTGGCTGATAACACACAATCAGTGTGCGTTATGATTCTGCGTAACGCATACTTGTTGTGCGTTATCAGCCACATAATTATTTTTTATTTTTTTAAAATTTTTTTAAATATTTTTTTTGTTTACAATTGTGTAATATAATTTATTTTATTTTTTTGAATGAACATTTTTTTTTTGTTTTTAATAAAAAATTTCTTTTGGGAAAACTTATAATTGTATAAGTTTTTTTTTAGTAATTTGTTTAATGAATTATTTTTTTAATGAAAATTTATTTTGGAAAAACTTATAATTGTATAATTTTTTAAAAAATACTGTATTCATTATATTTAACTTATTTTGTGCTATTTATATCATTTGCTTGGAAAATATATTTACATTTTGACCATTTCATTGCAAGTTATTTGAAGAAGTAATACTAAAGAAACCGTAAAAATTTAGAGCAATGATGTAGTAATTAAAAGAAATTGAAAGAAAATTTTCATTATTATAAACATGTTTTATTACAACTATTTCAAAAAAATGTCAAACTTATACATTGCTCGGTCCAGGGTTATTATAATTTTTTCTATTATGTCCCGGCATGCGAAATCTACCATATCTTGGGGGAGAATCCGGATTTCTAAAATCCATTTCCCCTTGAAATCGCTTGCCTTGTTTCCTACCCCGTTCCTTTTTCATGTTTGGAGGATAGAATGTCAAATTAAAAGGGACATCCCTCCAAAAGTTCTCACTCAAGGCCGGATGAAAATTCGCTTGGTAAGTTTTTATGTACGTTTGTCGTGAATATATCTCCGGTACATAAGCATCTGTTCTTGACCCATTTTCTCTACACACTGCAAGAACATGAGAATAAGGCAATGTATATGTTTGCTATTTTCCGCGACTACAAAATTTATTATTTAGCCGCAATGTATAGACGTTGTTGCCCGTACCAGAAACTCGGATTGGAGATTCGACCATGTATATTCCCTCTCACGGATTGTAAGTTGTAACTTTGTGTTCTCTTGATTTCAGTTCAATCCGCAAGAACTTGTCAAAAATTCAAGTTGGAAATGGATGCACACAATTTTCTGCCTCTTCACGGTATTGGTGAAAGTACTTAACTAGTTTGTTGAATATTAGTTCAACCAGGGCTTTTAAAGGTAGAACCCTAGCTTTCTTCAACACATTGTTAAGTGCCTCGGAAATGTTGGTTGTCATGATACCGTGTCTGTGACCGCCATCATGCAACAATATCCATTTCTCTGCGTCCAACTTTATCAAGTAAATGTATGCATCCACATTTCTTTCTTGAATCTCTTTCATTACACGGTCAAATTTTCATTGTTTCGTTTCTGTTCCGGCCTGCCACATCAAGCTTTTTAGGGTTGTATTTTTAAAGGTCTTGTTGAAATTTGCTCGAATGTGGCGTAAGCAAAACCGGTGAACTACAAATAGTGGTTGCCACAAAGGTGGACTTTGAATAGCTGAGAAAATACCTTTGTGGCGATCAGAAATGAGGCATACGTGGCGATCTTTGACTACGTATTCTCGCAAGTTTTTAAGGAACCAATTCCAACTCTCGGAAGATTCCTTATCAATAATTGCAAAAGCAAGTGGGAACAAGTGATTATTTGCATCCCACGTAGTTGCAATTAACAGCACGCCCTTGTATGGTCCTTTTAAGTGTGTTCCATCCACAGAAATCACTGGCCGACAATATGGAAATCTGTCTATACACGGTGAGAAACACCAGAAAACAAATTGGAAAGCATAATTAGGGGGACTGCTTGTTCTGTGATGCAAAAATTCTTAGACAGTCCCCGGGTTTATATCTTGTACAGCTTGTAAGTATTAGGGTAGAATATTGAAGGTTGTATCTCAGCTACCAAAAACCCTCTCGATGGCAAATTTTTGAGCATACCATGCCCGCTTGTAAGTACAGCCAGTTTGATACAATACCTGCACCTCTTGAATGATGTTCGAAACAGGTATCTCAGGATCGTTGGCACCTAGGTGTGATATTGACATTGATATAAATTTTGAAGACAAGTTTCTATGTTTGTTTTGTTCTATCTGTACAAGTCACGTGTGTTCTTTAACAAATCTGGTTATTTCCCACTGATTGTGCGTGGCTTTCTTTTTTATACGGATGTACCATGCATAGTAATTATCGTCATTGTGATGGTAACATCTTGCAGTCCATGTATCTATCTTACTTTTCATAACCCGGTACTCACGCCCCACACTGACAGAGTACTTACGAACCGCACTTACTGCCTGCACTTTGTCAACGAATCTCATGCCTAACTGTATGTCAGTCATGGAATCGTTCCAGTCGAGTAATCGGACGGTACCAGATTCTATAGTGTCATCTACAGGAGAACCCGAGCCAATATCTAGGAATGCTCCAGATTGTGTGTAGTCATACCTAGCGTTGCTGAACCATTGGCTGCTCTTCCATTATTGTACTCTGTTTTCGGTGACCGGGTTGACAGGGTTTACAAGATTGATTGGAGTTTGGAACTCTCCTTCTTCCGGTTCATTGTCATCATTCGATTCAGATTGACTAGAAACGGCATCATCTCCATTTGACCTGTCAACCTCATCGTCATCATTGTTTACGGCACTGTACAACATAGACGGCTCATCAGAAACCATCTGTGTTACGGCCGTAATATGTTCGGGCAAAGATGTTGTGTTCATATCGTGAGTAATTGGAATATTTTGTTGTTCGATAGGCTCGAATTCAACAAGAATATGAATTCCTTCCTTCGATATATCGGCCGGAATAGTCGATAAATACCGCATTTCTTCGTCGTTGTTCATGCTATATAAATTAAAGTAGAACATACGATGAGCCTCGTAGTACGTAGGCACCCTCATCGTCATTCGAACACACCGGAGATTGGGATCCATATCTCGGTATTTCAATATTTTTTTCACTAGGTCCGAATGTGAAATAATTCGGTTTGTTGGCAATGTCCAACTCTTCCGAATTGTTACAGTAAAATAGGGACCGTATGCATCCCTTGCAATTTCAGAATTCCAAAATAGCTGTACTCTAATAGGGTTGATTGATTCTATTTCAGAAAACAGTAAAATGTAAGTGTTTAGGGCGGGTGAATATGAAGATGGTAGGAACTTGGGGAATTGAAAAGAGAGTGAGTGGTTTGCTGGATTGTTCTGAATATGTTAATAATGTAAGTGTGAAATGTATTTATAGACTTCCTGGGTTGCTGCATTTTGGGGTAAGTTTAGGGTTGCTGCTTGAATTATTGTATATTTATTATTGAACATGAATTATTGTCCCATAGGTTTTGTTGCGAAAATTTTTAGTGGTTCACGGGTTTACATACATTATTGTCCTTGGAGGAAATTGAAAGAGGGAATTACTGTCCTTACTTCTGAGAAAGCTGTGAAGGAGGATGGTGAAATAGTGAAAAATCAGCCATGTGCATGCAATTATTGTTGTGTGCATGACATACAATTATTGTTGTGTGCAGGAAGTGAAAATTTTGTAAGAGGCTGATGAACAAGGATAACGCACATGCGTTATCCTTGTTCATCAGCCATGCAATAATTTCACGTCAATAATTGCATGCATGCACATGCAGCTTTTTCCTTTTTTTTTTGTTTTCTTTTTTTATTTTTTTTTTAAATTTTTTCTAACCGCAGCATTTTCTGTCTCTTTTTGTTTACTATATAAATTTGAAATTTTTTTCTTTTTTTTTTTTTTCTTGAGTGTTTACCCATTTTTAGTTTATTCTTTGATACATAAACCCTTGTTTTCCTTCTTTCAAAACCAATTAAAGCATTTCGTTTCGTTTGTGGTTTTTGCAAATCAAAGTAAAGAAGTTATTTTTATACCGAAGTATTTGAACGGCCGGATTTTTACCATATAACAAAATAAGAATATAATAAAGATACATAAACGTAATAAATAAGAAATACTAAAAAATGTACAGTGAATACAGTAAAGTTTATTTTAAATTACATATAACTGTCAATGAAAAATAGAAAATTATATCTGTACAGCTAAGGCCAGTCGAATGGCGTGGAAAGGACGGTTTTCTTCTCAACATGATGCCCTCGGCCGAGAGCATCCTGCCCCTCCTCTTCGTCAGACGAAGATGCCTGCGATATAGGCTGATGTGGCGTTGATGCACTGCCTGTGCCCGGAGGAGGTGGTTCCCTAAACCTCCTAAACCCGTAGGCTGAAGGATACGGAGATTGGAATGTTGTAAATCCTGAACTGGGCGCCGGAGGCATCTGCTACGTCCCAAATCCACTATTATATACATAAAATTATCACATTTGTACAAATTCATTAATAACAAACATTTTAAATATAAATGTAAAACCCATTTCCACAAAAAATAAATTAATTCAAGTTAATAAATAAAATTCATAAAAAAACATTAACAAACTACAAATACCGAAATAATCACACTTAATATATAATAAACAAAAAAAATTCTAAATAACTAAAAACTTACTGAAAATTTAAAATACAGCTTTCGTAGCATTCGTACTCCAAATCCTTAATAGCCTTCGTACTCCAAAGAAAATCTCTAAGATTTACTAATTTAACTGTAATTTTCAAAATAAAATACACATTCATTAGATAAAAAGAAATCAACACATAATAATAAGAAAAAAAAATATAGTAAAATACCTAGCAGTTAGCGGAGGCAGGAACAAAAAATTTTCTGAAGAAAGAAGGATGAAAAAAGGAAGAAGAATGAGATGAAGGTGACTGAAAAAAAGAAGAAAGAACGAAGGAGAAGGGGGCTGGAAAAACAGTAAGGGGGAAGGAGAGGAAATAGAGAAATAAGGAGGAAGAAAGGAGGAAAGAGACTAAAAAGGGGGGGGTGGGGGGTGGGGAAATGAGGCTAAAATAGGTTGGGGGGAAAATAAAAATGGGGGAGGGGGGGAGGGGGGGAGGGGGGAGGGGGGGAGGGGGAAGGGAGCCGCCTAAACTGGGTAAGAAAAAAAAAAAGGGGGAAGGAAGGGGAAGGGGCGGCGACGCTAGGGTTTGTTGCTTTATAACATGATAATGCAAAGTCACTGTGCGTTATCAGCTTAATAACACATAATGGCTGTGCGTTATTAAGCTTGATAACGCACAATCATTATGCATTATCTACAGCTTAGCGCCAGTTGGGATACACGTAAGATTTTTACGCGATTAACGCGGTGATTAAGGATAACGCAAAACGATTGTGCTTTATCATCTCTGATAACGCACAAATCATTGTGCGTTATGGCCTTAACCGGAAAAAAAAAGTGGCTCATTTCAGTCTGGGCTTTTTTAAAATGGGTTCGGCCCAAAAAAACCTTTATTTTACTACCGTGTTGACCATTTGCAAATTTAGTACTACATCGGCATACATTGTAGCGGTGTTAGAAGAGTCTGGTTTGACATTGATCCACCATAAAAAGAATTCTCCCAGAAAAATTCTTTGCGCAAAATGGCATGTAGAAAAAGACAAGTGATACAACAGGTATATTCTTTCAAGGAATAAATTTGTCGACGTCATGTTGTTGACGGTGATTCTTCAAATTCATCATTTACTGTATCTTCTAATTCATCCTCATCGTTGGCTGCTCAAATTTATCATTTACTATATCTTCAAATTCATCCTCATCATTGGCTGCTCAAACCATCAAAACTGCCGCTACTCGTTGGGATCCTTCTCTTTCTTCCGTTTATGGTGTTTTCTAAATTTTTTGGTAGAAAAAAATATATCATTTAAGGATGTATCTAGTATGTTGATGAAGAGAAGAATATCATTGAGTTTTTTGGTTTGGGTTGGAATAGAAGAAGAAATTTTTGAGTTTTTAATTTTGGTAGGAAGAGAAAAAAAGCTTCAGTCCATTAGGGAAAGGAAGAGAAAATGAAAGGAAAAAAGAGAGGAGAATATAAGAGTAAAATACAAATTCAAAATTAATTGGTCACTTGATGATCAATAAATTAAGAAATAATACTAAATCGATAAATTGTTAAATTAAATTAAAAGGTACTAAAATAAAATTTTAAATCAAAGAATTGGAAGATAAAAGTTGTGATAAATGTTTCCCTCAATATGTATGCTTAAACTATATATATGGGATATGATATATAATATAATCTCCGATCGATCAAGCAAAGAGAAAAATCATCATCCATTCATTTTCTAACTTGCCAAATAAGAATATAATAAATGACAACACTATTTTAGGGTCTATTTGGATTGATGTTTAATCCAATCCTTTTTTTTTGTTAACTTTAATCATACATTTTTTTTTTAACATTTTTAAATTTTTACAAATTTTGAAAATAAAACACTCACGCTTTCTTCAAACTAAAAATTAATCCAAATAAATCCAATCATCTTCCACTTCATTATTCTTTTTTGTTATGTTCTAATTAAATGATTGATGATAAAAAAAGATGAGCAAAATTCAAAATAATATTAAATAATTGAGGTCTTTCTAATATGTATAAGTCTTTTATAAATAATAATCCATTAATACATGAATAAAAGATATTATTATGTATGAATTTAAATCTAATAGATTTTCATAAAATATAAAATCTTATTAAAATTGTTGAACTATGAAAAGACTAAAATATTATTATATAAATTTAATTTGTAATTAGAAAATCCGTGATCTATTGCAAAGAAAATGCGATAACACCGAGTAAAATAAAGACTTTACAAAGGCTTCAAAAATATCGTACACCTTCAATAAGTATAAAAATATATTAGGATGAATTAAAAAAACTACAAAGAAATGCTACATATATATAGAAGGAGTGAGAAACTTTTATAATTTTGTGAGTTTTATATGTTTGGATTATTTGTACGGAAATTAGAGTAGAAAGAAGAGAAAAGTGAACGAAGGGAGCTCCCTTCAGCCCAAGACATGACAGAAAAAACTGAACAACAGCTCCTGCTGTTGGCCCAGTGGCCCATTTTCACACTATTTTCATTCTTTTTATTTTTGGCCCATTTAATCCCAATGATGATAAGAACCTGGTGGGCCTTTTTGTGATAGGAAGTTGGACTGGCAGACATGATGCCCGATGGGCCGGGTTCAACCCGACCCGGCCAGGCAACTCGTCTATATATTTCTCGCTTTCTCTTCAGCTAGCCCTAATCCTCTCATTTCTCACTTTGCTGTGCCGCCGCTGCCTCTTGCTCTCTCTGACCTTCTGTCTTCTCTCTCTCTTTCTTCGAGCAGTCTGTCTGGTCGTTCTCTGTGCGACCCTTCGGGACTCTAACTTGCTCGTCGGTGCCGGCTAACCCTCGGGTTACCGTGTATGTGACCGCAGTGAAGAGGAAAGGGCGTTTCTTGCTGAGAGAGACCGAGAGTTTCTTCTGAGGCCACCGGTTACTGAGGGATTCGTCCTGTTCTTCACCGGTAGAACACGTCGGGCAGTCATTCATCGTGGATGCTAAGGCCGAACTCGCAGAGCTCCTTCATCTTCCACTGTTGGTGTCCAAATTCGAGACCTGAAGGGTCTCGAGGTAAGAAAGATCGGACCTTTTTCTGTTACTGTTGTTATATCTAACTGTTTTGTTTACCCATTGCTTGGATCTGAAACTGGGAAGGCACTGAAGGTGAAGAACTGGAATGTAGTAGAATAGGTTTCTATTTTTCGCATCTTGCTTCCTTTTTTATTCTGATCTGTAATAGTAAATAGGTTCTTGTAATAGTAATTAGGTTCCGTCTTTATTACTGTTTGGTAGCTGGAAGTCGTAACTAGCCTGTGCTGCTGCATCCTTTGTAGAAGAAAAGGAACCTCTGTGCTTTTCTGATGTTTTAAAGAGTCCTAACCGTTCTTTGTGGTTGCATGCTATGGAAGAGGAAATGTCCTCACTTCATAAAAACAAAACCTGGATTCTTGTTCAAAAACCCTCAAAGAAAAAATTAATTGATTGCAAATGGATTTTTAAAGTCAAAGAGCCAGAATCTGCCAACGAACCCCCAAGGTTCAAGGCTAGGCTGGTTGCAAAAGGTTTTTCTCAAGTTGAGGGCATCGATTTTAATGAAATATTTTCTCCCGTTGTTAAATATAAAACAATTAGGATAATGCTTGCAATTGTTGCCTTTTACGATCTTGATCTTGAACAACTTGATGTAAAAACTGCATTTTTGCATGGGGAACTTGAAGAGACCATTTATATGCGCCAACCACCAGGTTTTGAGGAAAAGGGTAAGGAGAACATGGCATGCTTGTTGAAAAAGTCCTTGTATGGGCTTAAACAATCACCTAGGTAATGGTATAAACGTTTTGACTCTTTTATGCTTAAAGCTGGTTTTGTTAAAAGCAATTATGATAGCTGTTTATATTTCTGTGGCAATAATGTTGAAACTGCTATTTATCTTTTGCTGTATGTGGATGATATGCTAATTGCCTGTAAGCATAGAGATAAGATCACTCACTTGAAATCTTTGCTGAAGTCCGAATTTGATATGAAGGACTTAGGTTCTGCGTCTAGAATCCTTGGGATGAACATTAGTAGGGATAGAGCTGATAGATCCTTATTCATATCCCAGAAATCCTTCTTGCAGAAAATTGTTTCCAAATTTTCAATGCATTTATGCAAACCAGTTTGTACACCACTTGCGAGCCACTTTCCGCTTTCTGAAAAATCTTGTCCCAAAACCGATAAAGAAAAGAATGACATGGCCCATATACCTTATAGAATGGCTATAGGATCCGTCATGTATTCTATGATATCCACCCGACCTGATATTGCTTATTCCATAAGCCTCCTTAGCCGATTCATGTCATATCCGGGTAGGATCATTGGGCAGCTCTCAAGTGGTTGTTGCGCTATATTAATGGGACTATTGATAGGGGTCTTCTTTATCATAATTGGTCTAATAATTTTGAACTGGTTGGATATGTGGATTCTGACTTTGCAGGTGATAAAGATGGTAGGAAATCTACCACCTCTTATTTCTTTACTTTGGCAGGGAATTGCATATCTTGGAAATCACAGCTGCAGCCTGTAGTCGCTTTATCGACTACGGAGGCTGAATACATTGCTACCACTGAGGCAATTAAGGAAGCCATTTGGCTTCAAGGCTTATTATCTGAATTGCATGTTTTAAATTCTAAAGCTGTGATTTATACTGATAGTCAAAGTTGTCTTCACTTGTGTAAAAATCCTGTTTATCATGAAAGAACTAAACATATAGATGTTAAGTATCATTTCATTAGGGAAAATGTTTCAAGTCGCTTAATTAATATTGAGAAAATTAGTACTAAGGATAATCCTGCAGATTTTGGTACTAAGATTGTGACAACTGATAAGTTTTCTTTGTGCAGGGACCTCCTTCATATTAATGAAGGTTGACTTTTTTTGAGTAATTGTTGGCTGAAAAATTAGATGAAAATATGTTCAAGGTGGAGTTTGTTGGCCCAGTGGCCCATTTTCACACTATTTTCATTCTTTTTATTTTTGGCCCATTTAATCCCAATGATGATAAGAACCTGGTGGGCCTCTTTGTGATAGGAAGTTGGGCTGGCAGACATGATACCGGGCAGGTCGGGTTCAACCCGACCCGCCTTGGCGACTCGTCTATATATTTTTCGCTTTCTCTTCAGCTAGCCCTAATCCTCTCATTTCTCACTTTGCTGTGCCGCCGCTGCCTCTTGCTCTCTCTGACCTTCTGTCTTCTCTCTCTCTTTCTTCGAGCAGTCTGTCTGTTCGTTCTCTGTGCGACCTTTCGGAACTCTAACCTGCTCGTCGGTGCCCGCTAACCTCGGGTTACTATGTATGTAACCGCAATGAAGAGGAAAGGGCGTTTCTTGCTGAGAGAGACCAAGAGTTTCTTCTGAGGCCACCGGTTACTGAGGGATTCGTCCTGTTCTTCACCGGAAGAACACGTCGGGCAGTCATTCATCGTGGATGCTAAGGCCGAACTCGCAGAGCTCGTTCGTCTTCCACTGTTGGTGTCCAAATCCGAGACCTGAAGGGTCTCGAGGTAAGAAAGATCGGACCTTTGTCTGTTACTGTTGTTATATCTAACTGTTTTGTTTACCCATTGCTTGGATCTAAAACTGGGAAGGCACTGAAGGCGAAGAACTGGAATGTAATAGAATAGGTTTCTATTTTTCGCATCTTGCTTCCTTTTTTATTCTGATCTGTAATAGTAAATAGGTTCTTGTAATAGTAATTAGGTTCCGTCTTTATTACTGTTTGGTAGCTGGAAGTCGTAACACCTGCTTCATTGGATCACTAAAACATTATCCCATCCGATGGAGTTTGATAGAGGATGATGAATTGGTGAACCAATGAGTCGGCAGCTGTGTAAAATCAGCCTTCAAACCGCCTTGGACTGGACTGAAGAAAGCTCCCTCCCTCCATTACCACCACCACTTGCACCATTCAAATTAAAACAACATCCAAAAAAAAAAAAACCTTATAATTAGAAATATTTGAAACCCTAATAAATCCCTAGGAGAAAGAAATTGATCTCAGAGATGGGGGGGAGGAGGGGGGGAGGAGGCAGTTGAATGAAAGGTACGTGGAGGAAGGGAAAGAGAGTGGTATATAAATAGGGTTTTTAAGGAAGGAACATGAAAATCTAGGTTAAGGAGGTACAAGTACTATGAATTAGAGAAATAATTTCAAGAAAAAATGCAGAGGACAATACAACGCAATACATACAAGTACTAGAATAGCTATAATTGAAGAGGTGCAAGTAGTGTGTAATACTAATTTTTTTGCATCTCAAACTTTTGGACAGGTCTCTCATGAGTTTCTTCGTACACTGCTAAATGCAGAACCCCATCTAACCCACCAGCTGTAGTTTTTGAGTGGCTCATCTTGGGTCTGTTTTTTTATTTTGAAAAGAGTTTTTTTTTCTTGAAAAAAAAATGTGAATGAGAAGAAATGCGAGTTTAAAAAAAAAATATCATTCTTGAATGTATCAAAGTTGAGTCTAAAATTATTTGCCATATTAGGAGGGCAAGCCTTTTTTTATAGAACAGGAGAAATATTATGTTATCATCCCATTCATATATGAGGTTTGAATTCTTTAGATCAAATTAAATTAAACATTAGCAGTACATGTTGCTCTAGAGCATGTTCTTCGTTGCAGCTTTTTTTTAGTTATAGAAAAGAAGTATTCTTTAAAAAGTTATTTTAAAAATACTTTTATTTGGATTAGATTATAAATAAAATTTTATTTACTATTTTACACTTTTTATTTTGAAGTCCACGTCTTCTTTTCATAAATAATTTTAATTTTTACGCATTTCGAATAAAAAATTTCTACTTTATTTTTATTTCTAATCCAAATATACCCGTATACAAAAACCCATAGTGTAGCTTTTCAAAAATGATTTTTTTCCAATTTATTTGAAGCTAAAAGTATATGCAACAAGCAATTGAGAACGGGTTATAAGCTAAAAAGTTACTCGTTTTAAATAATAAAGAATAAGGTCACATAATTATTTATAATTATTTGTAAGAGAGGAAATGTATCCCAAAACTAAAATTTCATTGGATTTCGAAATATTACTCAATCCAAACAAAGCCATTAATCGTTATACTTCTTTTTATAATAATTTTGTTAACATTTATTTTTTTAAGATTTATCAATCTTCTATTTTATAAAATTTGTTAATAAAATTACTATAACAAACGAATGCTGAAAAAAAATATTAAAAAGTATATTAAGTGACGAGACCACAAAATAAGTAAAGTCTTCAACCATATATATCTGCATGACAGGGAATTAGGGGAATTTTGATGATATATAATAGCAGGGTTCAGATAAATCCAAATATTTACTGATATAAATCAGTATTCTGCACGTTAATTTGATGATTGCTATATATAGAAAAAACAAGATTTTCTTGAAGCCATGAATCTTGATGTTCTATCTGCATTAGTTATTAGGAAATACTCATCTTAATTATTAAAGTAGGGATTAGGAACAAGGTTGTCATTAGATGTGTAAACAGGTCTAGACTTTGTAGGTATTTTCAGACTAGACTTAGATCCTTAAAGGGAAACATGTATCTAGACCCAGACCCTTTGGGTTATAAAATTTATGAACCCATTCTCGATTCTTCAGGGTCTATGATAGGGTTTGGGTGTACCCGTACCCGTATGACATTTTTCTATTTTTATTCGTTAAACAAAAATATATATAAAATAATATATAACCCTAAAATAAAAATTATAACATGATTAACATAATTTCTTCTACATCACTTTCAACAAATACAATCATTTAACATCTTTACTTCAACAATTATAGAGTCTCCACTTGGGTTGTCAAAAAAAAAAATTTACAGAAATCCTAAAACATTACTTCTTCTTAAACACAAATAGTCTCAGATAAACCTAAAGCGTTACTTCAACATTTATAGAGTCCCCGTTTGGGTTGTCAAAAAAACTAAAAAGATAATCTAGTAGTTTTATTTGATGGATTTAGTACCTCAAACCTTTTCTTAGACACTAGCTAACTAATCTCAAAATAACTAATAACTTGAAGAATGATCTCAAACAATTATATTGGTGCAAATAGTAAATGCAAAGTCTCTTTGAAAAGCTTGATCTGCATAAGATCTTCTTGGGACATGGTAACTAGTTAGTAAGGTATCTTAAATGATTGCTTAGGCAGCAGAAGGGGAAACATGAAAGCTCTTCAAGTCCAACTTGGTAACAGAAAGAATTGTGGCTGGATCGAAAAGATATAATTTGAAAAATGTAGCCTAGTAGCAAAGAGTGAGAGTGAGGTGAGATTGAGAGAAATAATACCATAAAAATGTATAAATTATATATTAATAAAAATATAAAAATAATATAACATATATAAATACATATTATTATTTTATTACAACGGGTATACGAATATACGGGTCTGGGTATCATCATACCCTACACAAACCCATTTAATAGAATCTATATGGGTACGGTTATAAAATTGTAACCTTACCCGTTATAAACGAGTATACACCCGCGCGGGTACGGGTAAGACCCGTCCCATTTACTGTCCTAGTTTTCATGCGACATTAAATTGCTCTGGAGTAATTCGAACTCAAAACCTCTCACTTGAAATGTCAGGTGTAAGAACTTAAATGAACTATTGTTGTTGTCTTTGACAAGCTCTATTATGGATTTTGATGATATTCTGCTACATATGGTAATGGAACCACTCTTGGGCAAGAGTGGTCTGCCGATTCCTCATTTGATAAGAAATTCTTTAAGTAAGGTGTGTTTTGACGGTGTTCCATTAAAATCAGTAGCCACCATTACATCGCATGGACAAGCTATATATATAGCATGACGAGGAGGAGTTTGATGAACAATATTACATATGTTCATATCTTCTTGATAAGAATCAAGCCGAGACACATCCCCTTTCCTCCTTTGTCGGTTTTTGAATTTCAAATTTCTAGCTTTCCTTTTGGCTGCCAGTCAGTTGCTGCAGAACCAACGCCAACCGGCAAGATTTTTGCTTGGGATCCTTTTCATCTTTTTTTCCTCGTCGTGCTGTTGATGAAGTCTTGCCAATCACACTCGTTACCTCTTTTAAAGGCGATCTTGCCTTTTTTTTTTTGCTGATGAAGTTCGAGTTATGGCTAAACCTTTTGATTTAGCCTTAGTAGGAAAGTTCCTTTATGGCCGACCTTCAATGGCTGCCATTTGGAAGGAGTCTCACACCATAAAGAGAGCCTTTACCATTAGATGGCTAGATAGCTAGATATTCGACATGTCTTGATCAAATATACTATTAAAGAGGATTGCGTTAGATTGTGGATGAAGAATTGGAACTTGCTAGGCTTTTCTATGCGAGTTTCAAATGGACGCAGAAATTCAAAATATATATGTATATATATGTATATATATGTATATACGTATATTTGTATATATATATACATATATATATGAATATAAATGTATATAAATATGTTTGTGTATGTCTATATATATATATATATTATATACTTTATCCTTTTCTTTTACCTATTACATTTTACGAAAAGTACTGGTGGCATTATTGTTATCAAATTGGACATGATAAAGCCTCGATAGAGTCTCTTGGGATTCCAATCAGGAGAAACATGAGAAGAATGACTCCCATTGAAGAATAAGGAATGGGCTTCTGTTTCATATTGAGTCCTCAGAGGTGCGGCCTACTTGGTGTCGGATCAGCTCGACACTGGCAGGGCAAGAGGTGAAGAGGCAAGTTCCATTATCCTTCCGAGTCCTCACAATAGGCACAGCAAGGGGGATGTTCGTGTTACTTCGTTTGCACAGGTTTGTACACAAATGCGTGAGTTATACCAAAGTTGTCCAAGTTTGCAAGAAAGAGTTCCTTTGCAACATCACATTGTTTAAAAAATATACGAAATTTAGCTTTTTCTTTTGTGTAGATTAGAATATCTTACAAAATTTTATCTCTGTCCGTTATTATTTTTACAAGTTTTCAAATTAGAAGAATAGAAGAAAGTTGAAATTTGTCATTAATAGGAAGGTATACTAAAAAAATTCATTAAATATTAACTTAAAATCACAATGTGACAAGGAAAAAAAATAAAAATTTACATAATATGACAAGTAAAAAATCGAAGTAAGTATATATATATATATATATAGAGGGAAATAGGTGAAATGACATCGTTTCACTAAAAAACTTTAAAGTAAGAAATTTTTTTCTTCCCTAAATACATTTCTAAATTTCAATTAAATTTATTTCTCACTCCACCCTGCAACTTCTCTCCTTCCAAATATCATCTTCTCTAGCTCCACTATCAATCGCCACCGTCACTACTCGCCCATAATCATTGTTTAATGTGTAATTTTTTTTTATTATACAATTGTATAGTACAAAATTTAATCTCGGTACTCATATTTTTTTATTTCGCCACCGCATGCATATATAACATTAGAAGCAGAATGGATTTGGTTCCGGCTAGTCGTAAATATCTGGTCTTAATCCAACCATCTCAATCGTTGGACTGTCAAATACTACATTACAAGATTAACTAAATAGTATTAAACAGTGCCACAAATGTGGAAACCTCTGGGGGAGGATCGTCCTTGTCTGAACAAGACTGAGATAATATTCCAAGCCATTGATGGATTGGATGACTCTCTCTCTCTCTCTCTCTCTAGCAAGCAACCCTACTTACTATGCCTTGTCCCGTATTATTGGACCCTACGATGGTACTTTGAGTTGTCATTTCACTTGTCCATTCACTTTGCTAACGTTTGTCATTTTTCTTCAACTTTTTTTTTTAAAAAAAAAACAAACAATGTCATTTTTTTTTTCAGTAATCTAAAAAATAATCCTGAAACAAAAATTCACTCATTGCAATTAAGCCCTAATATTTTCTTTTAATAATTATAATTTCATACTTATGTTATTTTAATGATTATAGTCCTTACATGGCACAATATTATTAATATTCAACTATGTGAAATATTGTAAGAGATATAAGTTTCTGCCATATGAGAGTTATATTCACTGAAATAACATAAATTTGAAAATTAAATTATAGAAACAAAAATTTTGGACCAAATTGCAAAAAAAAACTAAATTGAATAGTTGTATTTTCTTGCACTTGTTTCTTCTCTATTACTAGAAAGGGTAACTAAAGTTCGGCTTTGCAATTAAGCTCGGATAGGCGACTTAAATCTAGGTTTCCTTTGTGATTTTTGATATTGTAATGTACTTAAGTATAATGTAATTATTCATTAAAAGGGTATAATGTAATTAGATTATGCTTACTGATTGCATTTTTCTTGATTCAATTGATTTCTGAAAAGCATTTTTGATGGACAATTTAACTACAACACATTTGCTACATTAGTATGATATGAAATGAAATTTTTTACCATTCAAAATTCGTTTTCATTCTGTTGGAGAAAAATACTCCTAATTATTATTACAAATACTATTACTATTACAATTTCAACAAATAATAAATTACAGCGGAAGAAATAAAACAGAAAGATTTGATCTTTCTAAGAACAGAAATCACCCAAAGAACAATAAATAGATAATCTGTAAAATAACACCCGGTTAGTACCAAAATAACCCAAATAGAAACAATGAACGGTTTGCTCACCACCGCCGGCGTAACCAGCTAATAGAAAATCAAAGAGATGACTGAGGAGCACAAACCGAGGGGTTACCAAACCAGAATCGGACGCCGAGCAGCGGCGCTGCCACGTCGAGGCGACGATGATAAAGAAAGGTGATGATCGGGGTTATAACCCTCAGAAACGAGCTTCAACCGGGAAGAAATCACCGGCAATAGACAACCTCTATCTCTCTCTCTCTCTCTCTTTTCTTTCCTCACGGCTATCTCTCTAACCTCACCAACAGATAAACAATGGTAATAGAGAAGAAGACTGGTTAACAGCATAAAGCACCAGAACAGAGAGAGATTAGCAATGGCAGAGCCGAAGGAGAAGGAGAAGAAAAAGCAGGAGTCTTGAAGACTCCAATAGACACAGGGAGAAAGAATAAGAAACGACTGAGAGAGGTATTCGAGAGAGACTGCTACAGAAACGAGGAGGCACCATCAATTAAAGGGAAGCTGAGCGGTCGAGCTGCGGGTCACCAACAGACGACCCGGGTGGCCAGCCCAGGCCACGGGCATCCCGCAGGACTCGGTCAAGAGGCGGCCCAAGAAGCAGGCAAGACAAGCAGGCGGCCCAGTTGGCAGCAAGTCAAGTAGACGGTCTAGAGGCAGCCCAAGAAACAAAACAGCCTATTCAACTTGGGTTGAGGCCCAGAACATCATTGGGTTATGGGGAGTGACAATTGGGCTGGAAAAAGAAAGAAAAAAATATTGGGAGGAAATGGGCTATAAAGCCTACAATATCCACCTCGAACAATATTTTTCCATCCCTGAAAGATGACTCAATTTGAGTCAAACTGCTTGCACATTAAGAAAGTCCCTGCAAAATATAAATTTATCAGTGTTTATAATTTTAGTACCAAAATCAGCAGGATTATTATCAGTACTAATCTTATCTATGTCAACAATACCACTAGAGACGTTTTCTCTAATACAGTGGTACTTGACATCAATATGTTTCGTCCGTTCGTGATAGACCGGATTTTTACACAAATGTAAACAACTTTGACTATCAGTGTAAATAATAACTTTGGAATTTAAAATGTTTAATTCACTCAATAACCCTTGAAGCCAAATGGCTTCTTTGATTGCTTCTGTTGCTGCGATATACTCAGCCTCAGTAGTTGACAAGGCAACTACAAGTTGCAGTTGGGATTTCCACGAAATGCAATTACCCGCAAGGGTAAAGAAGTAAGAGGTGGTAGACTTTCTACCATCCTTGTCACCTGCAAAATCAGAGTCAACAAATCCAATTAATTCAAAATTATACCAATTATGGTAGTGTAAACCCCGATCCACAGTTCCGTTTAGGTAATGTAATAGCCACTTGAGAGCAGCCCAGTAATCTCTTCCAGGATTTGACATAAATCTGCTAAGAAGGCTTATGAAAAGAGCAATGTCAGGACGGGTGGATATCATTAAGTACATGACAGAGCCTATGGCCATTCTGTATGGGATATTGGTCATATCTCTTTTTTCACTTTCAGTCTTAGGACAAGTTTTGTCGAAAAGTTTAAAGTGGCTAGCAAGGGGAGTAGTAACGGGTTTACAAAGTTGCATAGAAAATTTGGATACTATTTTCTGAAGGAAAGGCTTTTGGGATAAGAAGAGAGAACGATCAGGTCTATCTCTAGAAATATTCAGCCCAAGGATTTTGGATGCAACACGCAAGTCCTTCATATCAAACTCAGATTTTAGCAGAGACTTCAGTTCATCGATCTTAGCTTTGTGACGACAAGCTATCAACATATCATCCACATACAACAACAGATAAATAGTAGAATCCACATCATTACTAGAAAAGTAAAGATAACTATCGTAGTTACTTTTCGAAAAACCAATTATGGACATAAAAGAATCAAACCTCTTGTACCATTGCCTTAGTGATTGTTTAAGTCCATATAGGGACTTTTTCAAAAGACACGCCATATGTTCCTTACCCTTTACTTCAAAACCAGGTGGTTGACCCATATAAATGGTTTCCTCAAGATCACCATGTAAAAAAGCAGTTTTCACATCAAGCTGTTCAAGATTAAGATCATAGAAAGCAACAAGAGCAAGAACAATCCGAATTGTTTTGTATTTAACAACAGGAGAAAAAATTTCATTGAAATCAATGCCCTCAATTTGTGAAAAACCTTTTGCAACAAGTCTAGCTTTGAACCTAGGAGGTTCATTAGAAGACCCAGACTCATTTATTTTGAAAATCCATTTGCAATAAATAAGTTTTTGTTTTGAAGGTTTTGGAACAAGAATCCAGGTTTAGTTTTTGTTTAAAGAAAACATTTCTTCTTCCATAGCACGTAACCATAAAACGCGATCGGGACTTTTCAAAACCTCAGAAAAACATAAGGGTTCTTTTTCTTCAACATAAGAAATAACAGCAAAAGCATATGATACAATGTAAGAGTAACCATACCGAGGATGATCCTTAGGTACTCTACGGACTCGATCTCTAGCGAATTGACAATCCCTAAGAGCTTGGGTTTGAGCCTCATGATGTTCCTCTTCCTCATCAGAACCATCTAGAATAGGGTCAGAAGCTTCAGGAACAGATGTACTACTAGAAGGAGCAGAAGACTCAGAATTTGTTCCAGGTTCCTGAGGTGGCTCTAGAGTGGGTTCGGAGATAGTCTCCACCTCCACCAGAATGCTACTAGGAGAAGGATCACAAGAAGGATTATTGGTGATGGTGTTATCTTTAAGACAGGGCATTTTCTAACTCATTGAAGATGACATCCCTACTGATAATAACCCTCACCCCTGGTTCACCCTTCAACCATACTCTATAACCCTTTACCCCACTAGGATATCCTATAAACACTCCTTTCCTAGACCTTGGATCTACTTTCCCCTCTTTTTGATGAGCGAAGGCTGCACAACCGAAAACCCTCAAGTTGGAAAGATTGGGAGGTTTCCCAGACTAGAGTTCTTTAGGAGTACTAAAGTTTATAGCTGTGGACGGAGACCTATTGATGAGGTATATAATTGTACTAACAGCTTCACCCAGAATGGTTTTGGAATACCAGAAGATACTAACAGACAACAGACTTTATCCATAATAGTACGGTTAATCCTTTCAGCAACTCCATTTTGTTGTGGGTTATGTCTAACCGTTCTATGGTGTAAAATGCCATGTGATGCACATAAGTCAGAAAACTTCCGGTTACAAAATTCAAAACCATTATCGGTCCTGATAGTTTTTAGTTTATTTTGAGAATGATTTTCGGCAAAACGTTTCCATTCACAAAATTTTTCAAACGTTTGATCTTTGGTTTTTAAAAGAAAAACCCATACATGCCTTGAAAAATCATCAACAATAGAAAGGAAATATTACCACCGTAAGTTGGAACCTTTTCAAGCCCCCACAGATCACAATGCACATAATCAAGAGGTGCAGATGACTTATGTGTGCTGGTAGAAAAACCAATTTTGTGTTGTTTTCCCAAAACACAGTGATCAAAAAAATTCCAAGGAATCGATTTTATCACCACACAAAAGCTTTTGTTTTTGCAAATGATAAAGCCCCTTTTCACTAATGTGGCCAATCCTCCGATGCCACAACATAGTTTTCTCAGGGACAGTTTTTGAAACCAAGGCAGTAGAGTTGCAAACTGTTTTACCAAGAAGGATATATAAAGTTTCCTTTTTAAAACCTTTTAGCATGACTAGGTTTCCTTTGCAAACATGCAAAATGCCATTTTTGGATTTAAAAGAGAGACCCAAAGAGTCTAAATAACTGAGAGAAATAAGACTTCGACGCAAGTCAGGAACATATCTCACCTCAGTGAGTTTTCTAGTCACGCCATCATTCATTTTTATAAAAATACTGTCAATGCCTTTTGTATCACAAACCTGATTATTACCCATAAAAACTTTTCCCTGGTTTAAAGTTTTGAAATCAAAAAATCAGTGTTTATTAGGTGTCATGTGAAATGAGCAACCAGAATCAAGTACCCAATGATTAACAACATCAGTACATGAAGGAGAAAGAGAAACACACAGAACTTCAGAAAACATAGAATTACCATCTGAGTCAAAACTGTGGGTTTTATCGACTTTATTCCCTCCTTTACCATGTTTACATTGTTTCTCATCTTTGATTCGTTTAAAACACTTGTTTTTCATATGCCCTTCTTTCTCATAGTAAAAATATTTTACCTTGCTTTTCTCTCGTGATTTGGAACGGCTTTTAAAACGATGACTAGGAGGTTCTCTCCGGTCAATCCTTCCTCTTACAAAAAGATTTTCACCATGAGACTTGTTCTTTTTTTGTAAATCCAAATCTTTTGATCTTAAAGCATTTTTGACATCAGAAAGGGAAAGATCATCTCTTCCATATTTAATGGCAGATTTGACATCATTAAAAGAATCAGGTAAGACATTTAGTAAAATGTCTGCAAAATTTTATCATAAGAGATTTTCTCTCCGACGTTTTGTAACTCCAAAATAATTTTATTTAAATCATCGATATTTTCAGAAAGTGATTTTGTTCTACTCATTTTGAAACCAGAAAGCTGTTCTTTTAAATAGATTTTATATGAAAGAGATTTTCCCAAATACAATTTTTCCAGTTTTGTCCAGATTTCAAAAGCATTGTCTTTTTCATCAATTTCTCGTAAAACGTTATCAGTCAAATGCAAGGTGAGGCAAATATGAGTATCACCTAGTTTTTCTTTAAGAGTTTCGCCCTTCTAAGACTCCGGATACTCTTCAGGGCTGCAAATAGCGGGAGCAATTTTGTTTTGCACCAAAACTGCTTTCATTTTCCTCTGCCACATTACAAAATCAAATTTTCCATCAAACCTATCAGTTTCAATTTTTGAAACTGACATGTTTCAAGGGCAAATAGGTGTAATTTGGTGGTTTCAGAAAGATGAAAGATTTGAAAAAGTTTTGAATAAAATAAAAAAAAAATTGTCTGGATTTTCCTTTAAAAAACAGAGGAAAGATCTTCCAAAGAAAAATGGCGTTGTTTGTTTTAATTTTGTTTGATTAGGTTTGGTTTTGGTTACAAAACAGTGTAGCACAAAAGGCACAGAAAAAAACCAAATCAAAACAGTAAACAAACAGAATAACCAAGGGAACCGGAACAACCAAATACAGCAGAAAAAGACAAAGAAAAAAACTTTTGAAATCAGAAATAAAACCGCCAAGACACAGATACTTGATATCTCTTGGATTTAAGCCAGGATTGGGTTTTGGTTTTTGAAAAACAAAACAACAAAGAAACTGGAAATAATAAATCAAAAAGAACAGAAGCAGAAGAACTATAAAGTAATAATAAAACAGTAATAGTAACCAAAACGGTAGCAAGCCGTCACAAGAGCAATCAACAGAAACAAAATCGGCGACAAGCCGAAACAGAGACAATATCAGAAATCAGCTACAAGACGAAACATATAAACCAGATAAAGCTGGCGGCAAGCCGATAAACAGTAAACAGAAAAAAATGGTAAAAACAGAGAGGAGAAGAAGGAACTTCACCGGCCTGATTCTGAGATACTTCTCAGATCCGAAGATTGTTGCCGGATGCCGAAACTAGAGAGCCGGAAACCGTGGCTCTGATACCACTTGTTGGAGAAAAACACTCCTAATTACTATTACAAATACTATTACTATTACAATTTCAACAAATAATAAATTACAGCGGAAGAAATAAAATAGAAAGATTTGATCTTTCTAAGAACAGATGTAACACTCTACTCCGTAAGCACCTAGCATGACTTTAAAATTAAGAACGTAATGAAAATAGAGTTTTGATCTATATGGTGGGATATAGTGTTTTTGGCACTAAGTAGTATTTTGGGGATATTTAGGAATATGAATAAAATTTTATTATATTATTGAGGTTTTATTATTAAGGTTTATAAATGCCTTTAAGTGAATTTTATTTTTAATACCTAGTGTATTTACTTTAGAAATTTAAATACTTGACATTTTCATATAGGGATTTCAAAAAAAAAAAAAAAACTTAACAATTAAGAAAACCGTCGCCACCTCAAACCATCACCCGTCATTTGCTGTTTTTTTTTCTTTTCTTTTCTTTTCCCCCATTAGCCGCCTTACTCTCTATATATAGA
The DNA here is from genome assembly GCA_028651295.1 of Catharanthus roseus. Lineage (NCBI taxonomy): Eukaryota > Viridiplantae > Streptophyta > Magnoliopsida > Gentianales > Apocynaceae > Catharanthus > Catharanthus roseus. The sequence continues at coordinate 2,792,278 of JAPQWS010000153.1, read as the reverse complement.
TGCATGCATTTTCATTTCTTCTTTGAATAAAACAAAAAAAAGGGCAGCCATTTTCTCAAAAGGTTAGTTTGCATGGTACTTATTCTCTCTCTCTCTCTCTCTCTCTCTCTCTCTCTCTCTCTCTCTCTCTCTCTCTCTCTCGTATATATATATATATATATATATGCATGCATTACCATTTTCTTTTCTTTCTTTGAAGCAAAACAAAGGGCAGCCAATATATTCTCATATTAGTTCCCCAATAAGGTTAGTTTGCATGGTATTTTTTTTATTCTTTTCTTTCCTTTGTAATTTCACTATAATATCTATATATATGTATAGTTTAAGGGTATTATTTGTTTGTTTTCTTTAATATATAGTGAGATCTATTTCTAGTTAGATTATATATATATATTTTTAAGCTATTTATTTATTTTAAGATTTCAATATTTTAAATGGATTTTTAGTATAAAGTATATAGTTAATTATGGTTTCTTGGGAGAGTATATTTTTTTTTAGAGTATAGGATTTTTCGATCTTTTTAAAGAATTATATAAGTATATATATCATTATATAGGTATCATTATATAGGTATATATATACATCCTAAAGTTCATTTCGTAAGATTTCGATATTATTTAGGGAATATGATTATTTGATCGATACCCAGGTATTAAGTATTTTCGCATTATTATTTTGTAGAATCTTAATACCAGATCTACATCCAGGTGAGTTCATAAACTCCATTCTATTTCGAATATTACAAGACATATAAATATGTTTTTTTTAACCTTTACAAAATATTGCTATTTTTGGAACGATATTTTTCAGCATGTTTTTGGAGATGTTCTCTCTAATGTGTTACGTGTTTCCTAGAAAAATGCATAGGGGCGGTACTCCATATAGGTGTTTCTTTTAAAACAGAGTATTACAGTGGTGCATAAGAAGTTTGTTGCACGCAGGTTTTTCGGAAATATTTATATATTGGAAAATGTTCTAGCTTGAAAAGTTACGTATTTTGATATGCATTAATATAGATCTGGCATTGGCATAATTGTGAAATTGCATAAGCATGTGATGACTGGTGGATGAGGATTTTTTTTTGTGCTCTGAAATGTTTATGACTTGAATCTGTTATTATGGCCGGGCAAATGGCCATTTGATTTGTAAATACATATGAAAACCTCATTCCGACCAGGGTTAAAGTTTGTTGAAAATCAAGTGAACGGACGCGTTAGCGGATTGCACTGTACGTGGCTAGTCCCCTGTATTAGGGCCTCTTCCGATGACGTGGACGGGTTTTTGACTCTGAGGGTGGATCCACTTTAAGAGGGGCGTAGACCGCGGAGGGTGTGGCCTAATCGGTCTATGTGGACACCGCATCATGCTCTGCGGTGGGGTTCGACCGCCTAGTGAATAGTCAGGAGGAGCTCGACACCGAGGTTGGTCCCAGGGAAGACCTGGTAGGTGCCCCAGGAGTCTGTAGCCCGTTTTGACCAGTGATATGGGAGTGCGGTTATTTGTAATCGAGCGCTCGTATCTTGTTTGGCGGGTATTGACTACGAGATGCCGGAACTTGGTTCCGATGGCCTCGTTTTGGGGATCCGGACTTTGTCTGTGGAGCCCTACTGTTGCATTATATGTTCTTTTAAATTTGGGGCGCAGATGCTGTGCTGATGTGTCTTGATTCGCTCAGACTTCCCAGCTGCGCTCGAAACCCTCATGTAGGTTCAAGCATCAGTTTTGTTAAAATAGTAAAAGAAATACTTTTCTTATAACATCGCATGAACTGTTTTGTGAAATGGCATCGTCATGGTTTTAAAGAAATCACTACCGCACGCACACACGTGGACTCACTGAGCATTTGCGCTCACGTTTTTCCATATCATGTTTTCTTCTCAGATTAGCTCGGAATGGTCAGGGGCCCAGCAAGCCACTAAAGTTTTAGGCCAGGAGTTTTTGGATCAAATCTCCCCAGAAAGGCATATATTTATGTTTTATCTTTTTAGACTCGAATCGTCTGTAGAGTTTCTTTTTATGTTGTTATGTAAGTTATTGGTGTAAGATACTTTTGTGTTTATAGTAAAACGAAAATGAGAAGTTTTTTTTTTAGGATCCTGTGTTTTGAGCGCAGCAGTAGTATCTAATTTACTTAAGTATTCTGCGTACTTTGTGTATATACCTGTTAGTGTTGTACTAGGGTTTTGTTTTATTGTGGAGCTTATAATTTAGTGCCGAGAGGCACGCAGATGCCCTACTCAGCCGCAGTTGACCTAGTGGCAGGGTTGGGGGCATCACAACAGAAATCACCCAAAGAACAATAAATAGATAATCTGCAAAATAACACCCGATTAGTACCAAAATAACCTAAATAGAAACAATGAACGGTTTGCTCACCACCGCCGGTGTAATCGGCCAATAGAATATCAAAGAGATGACTGAGGAGCACAAACCGAGGGGTCACCAAACCAGAATCGGACGCCGAGCAGCGGCGCTGCCGCGTCGAGGCGACGATGATAAAGAAAGGTGATGATCGGGGTTATAATACTCAGAAACGAGCCTCAACGGGGAAGAAATCACCGGCTATAAACAACCTCTCTCTCTCTCTCTCTCTTTTCTTTGCTCACGGCTATCTCTCTAACCTCACCAACAGATAAACAATGGTGACAGAGAAGAAGACTGGTTAACAGCATAAAGCACCAGAACAGAGAGAGATCAGCAATGGCAGAGCCGAAGGAGAAGAAGAAAAAAAAGCAGGAGTCTTGAAGACTCCAATAGACACAGGGAGAGAGAATAAGAAACGACTGAGAGAGGTATTCGAGAGAGACTGCTACAAAAGCGAGGAGGCACCATCAATTAAAGAGAAGCTGAGGGGTCGAGCCACGGGTCACCAACAGACGACCCGGGTGGCCAGCCCAGGCCGCGGGCATCCCACAGGACTCGGTCAAGAGGAGGCCCAAGAAGCAGGCAAGACAAGCAGACGGCCCAGATGGCAGCAAGTCAAGCAGATGGCCCAGAGGCAGCCCAAGAAACAAAACAGCCTATTCAACTTGGGTTGAGGCCCAGAACATCATTGGGTTATGGGGAGTGACAATTGGGCTGGAAAAAGAAAGAAAAAAAAATATTAGGAGAAAATGGGCTATAAAGCCTATACATTCGAAATAGAATCTTTTTTTCCATTTCAGTGTCTGAAAGAAAAGGTATAATGAAATGATTATTCATTTCTTTTGTTTGAAAAATTATTATTTTATATCGGAATGAAATTAAATTATATAAAATATGTCCCAAATGTTCTTCTAAACTAAAATGTACTTTTTATACTCTAACACATATTAAAATTCAAAAAAAATTAAATATTTTATTGAAGTGTAAGCATTCATATATAAAGTTGAAATAGTCATAAAACAACCTCTTTTAAATATCAAAATAAAAAAATAAAATATATAAAAAGTAGTCAACCGTCTCTCGAATTGAAATTGCTGCCTCCGGCCTTATGGCTATTGTAGCTAATGTTGCTGATTATGAGGCCGAATTCTTGATGGGAGGGGACACAACTAGAGGTGGCAAGAAAATCCTCTTGCCCAATATTCACCTTATATCAACTAATTTGGATAGAATAAAAACTTATTTATTGATGATGGTGAACTTAATTAGATTTAAATAATTAATATTATGGATGAATTTAAGAATAACCTAAAAACCCATTTCTAGGATAACGAATGACTAATCTAATGGGCAACCTAATGGGTAGGCCAATGAGCAACTTAGTGAATTCACTAAAAACTATCTAATTTATCCTTCTTTTATCATTCCTAATGTAATGCACAGAAATACCTAAACTAAAAAGTAGACAGTTTCAAAAATTTTGTTTTGCTCATTTCATATTTCTATTGTAGAAAAAAGTTTGGGATTCAAAAAAAAAAAAAAAGAAATTATCTAAGTTATCGGAATTGGTGTAAAAAAAAAAAGGAATTGGTTTAAAAAAAGAAAAAATTGGAATTAGTTTTAAAAAAAGCTACTGGAATTGGTGTGTCCAAAAAAAAAAAAAAAAAGGAAATGGTTAAAAAAAAGCTGGAACTGGTTAAAAAAAAGAAGCTGGAATTGTTTTTAAAAAAAGGCTAATGGAATTGGTTTACTTCCCCAACCAAATATATATATATATATATATATATACGGAACCGGTTAGAAAAAAAAAACTTGAAGTTTATAAGATTCTTCCTAACAAAATAATTATTTACCATTTTATAACTGGAAACCATTGACTTAAGAAGGCATTCACCCAAACTATTCTTCTTTTATCATTTCTTTTCTTACACATAATATCATTATGGTAACTTTTCAAACAAAAGTATACTGTAAACAATAATAACGGCATGTATTATAATTTTTTTAAATTTTATGATACCGTGAACAAAGATACCATCTCATGCCATAATTTTTTTTAAAAAAAATGACAATATCGTATACAAAGTCGATATATAATTTTTTAAAAAATAAAATTACGTATCGTAAACAATAATATCGATACCGTAATTCTTTTAAACTTGGTTAAATGCTTACAATCTGGCTGAGTTTAAAAAGGTTCATTGAGTTCAGCTAAGTCATTGACACAAATCTTACATCGAATATCTACAAAAGTAATTGTTCATTTTTGTCTCTCTAAAGTTGTTTTCTATTTCTTTTTACATTTCCAATTTGAGTGTTTACTGATAATGACATCAGAGTTTTTGAAGATGTTTTTCATTTTTTATTACCAATTCTTTATTTTGTAAGTTACGTTTAAGGAAAATTCTATTATGAACCAAGTTTATATATGTCCGATGTCTCCCACTTATAGAGCTCTTAGCTTTTATTAAACTATATCACCATTTATATTAATCATGTGTAGACAAGAACAAGAGCCGTTGACTAATTTGAGAGGTAATTTGAGAGGGATTAGAGAGCACAAAACTGGTATGCAGCATTAAATCGTTTCATAGATTCTCAAACTTAGACCTTTCACTTGATATGTCATGTAGGAAAACTTAAATGAATAGTCTCGCTATCGAACCACACACCTTTTATCTTAATACAAATTATAAGAATATAAGAGTAAACAAGTAGGGACATGAATAAAATTCATAATAGAGTTTTCTCTAACTTAGAGTTGGATGATTGAATTTTGTTAGCTTGTAATAGAGGGAAAGATCGAAATAATTAATTTGTAATTAAGGAAATAGATATCCTAATTATAAACTAAAAGTTTGAACATAATTGCAAATAGGAAATTTCACCTATTTCACTATTTAAAAAAAAAAACCATTTTACTATTAAGTCAACTTATTTTTTTCTTTTTTTATAATTTTTTTTAACACATGCTACGACACATGTTAATATTTAGTTAATATTTAGATAGTTAATTCTCTTTAGAGTTCAATAATTTCTATTTTACATTTTAAATTTTGTAAAATTTATTAGATTTAAATTATCTTATATTTGATTTAAACTGACATATATATAGTTTCTCAATTAGGGAGTATTAATAGATCGAGTCTTATCAAATACAATCCAAACCCTACTCATTTACACTGTATATTGAATATATTATACTTATAATTCAAACCCTATCATATTTCTTATAATGGATCTTTATAAAGTATCAATACTTATACCCGTTTAACCGATTATAATAAATTAATTACATTTATTTATGTATTAAACTAGACATTGTAATTTATATTTTCTGTGTTTAGAAAAACGATATCCAAGAAATTTATGTATTGAAGAATGTAAAAATAGTATAGACTCACCAAGTAATTGGATAGGTATTGAATACAAAATTATTTATTGAATCGGAGTCTAAGACAAAAGGTTGCAAACCTTTTTGGACCAATTTACAGTTTTAGTTTCAAGACACACATAAAATAAATTTCTTTTTTGTTATCGGACTACGAAATGAATTTCTAATCTCAAATGACATATACCAAAAGAAGAATAGTAACAAGATAATGATTCAATAATAAAAATACTATTTACTAACAAAGTATGCTGAGTTAAAACTATATTCCCATAAAAAAACAAAAAACAAAAAGTTTAAAATATATCCTATCTTTTAAAATATTAAAAAAAAAAAAAAAAAGAAAGAGAAGAATAATAATATGGATGATGGATATACCAGAGGTCTATAAGTTGAGATAATGGAAGAAGACTAACCAAAAGCCCAAATATCAGTTGGGACAAAGTACGACCAAAGCCTAAGCCAATCCCTAACTTCATTACATAAGAAAAGAGTGCATACTGGATATGAATCCTGGGTTCATTCGATTTTGTTTTTAAAAATTCTGTATTTATCTAATCAGTAGTTTTTTTCTTTAAGAAAAATAAAAAAGAGAAATTTGTAAATTATTTTTAAATTTTCTGTTTATAATCATGAATTTTTATTTTATTTTTTCTAACCGTAAACTATTTATGCTATTCTATTTATAGTAACTTTAATTTTAACTTTTTCTAACCCTGAATTAATTGTCGAAAGTTTTTTCTAACCATAAACTATATATATATATATATATATTTATGAAAATAGTCATGACCTATTTCGAGCTCTCAAATATAGCCACGAATTCATGACTATATTTAAGAGCTCGAAAATAGTTCATGGCTATTTTCACAAGGTCGAAAATAGTTATAGTTAGAAAAAGATCTAATGTTTGCGTCTATAAACAGAAGATAAAATAAAGTTCATGGTTGGAAAAAGATAAAATAAAGTTCATGAATAAAAAAGTTAAAATAGTTCATCGGGGTTATTTATAGCTAATTTCTAAAAAAAAAAAAAGATAAATATCTGAGATGCCATTTTTTTATCGGAAAGGTGATCTGGGTTTCATTATTGCATAAATAAACTATACAAAGAAGCAATGCAGTTCGCCAAAGTAGAGGGTATCCTCTACTTCTTTGGTCTTCTGCATGATAAAACTGAGCATACAATGCAATGGTGGTAAAGAGAAATCGGTCCTAAACAAGCTACAATTGCGCCAATGCTGGATGGAGTGTATAGCCTCACGAAAAAAATAAATGCCAATGCAAGCTAAATGTGGCCAAAACATAGTCTACCGAATCCCAACTCCTAGACGAGGTAAAAAAATGTGTTAAGAGAATTGGTAGGTATAGAGTTTAAGCAGAACTCCTAGACGAGGTAAAAAAATGTGTTAAGAGAATTGGTAGGTATAGAGTTTAAGCAGCAAAGCTTGTTTTCTTTATATTTCATATTAATAAGTAGAGCTTTACAAGAAATTACAATCCTAGAGATTAAGGGATATTATAATAATCTATGCTAATCACCTAATCTAGGACAATCACAATAAATCAGAACATGCAAAATATGGTAAGATACCAAATACAATTATAGGAATATAATATCACTATTTTAACACTTCCTTCAAGTTGGCGGTTTGGAGATTGTAAATGCTCAACTTGCCGAATAGAGAATGAAATTGAGAAGAATCCATACTCTTGGTAAATTTATCGGCAAGTTGAACATTGGAAGGGATGTAGGACGGGGAAATACGATTAGCTTAAAACTCATCCCAGAAAAAGTGACAGTTGATTTCAAATATGCTTCATACGTTTATGAAAGACTGGATTAGAGAAAAGGTACAAAGCTGTTTGATTGTCACAAAAGAGAGGAGTAGGAGCAAGTTGAGAAACTTGGAGATCGTGTAGGAGATATCGCAACCATTTGAGTTCACAACAAGTAATAGGCATGGAGCGATATTCTGCCTCAATAGAAAATTGAGAAACATTGTATTGCTTCTTAGTCTTCCAAGAGATAGGAGAATTTTTCGAGAGAGATAAAGTACTTTATCAAAGGAGTCAAGTGATAGGGAAACTAGCTTAGTCAGAATCACAATAAGCCTTAAGTTGTAAGTCTGTGTTAACAGAGAGAAGGAGACCTTGGCCAAGACAGCCATTTAGATATCAAAGAATGCGCATAGCAGCATCCCAATAGTTTTGTCGAGGTTTGTGCATAAATTGAGCCAAGATGCAGATGGAATATGCCAAATATCGGTGAATGATAGTGAGATATATGAGACTATCAATGAGCTGTCAAAATTGAATTTGGAAAAGATAAGAACGGGTCCTTGGCCTTTCCCAAAGTATGATGCTGCTCTATAGGAAAATCTACAGGTTTGCATCGAGTAAACCTGCATAAGTCAAGATATCCAAAGTATATTTCTGTTGGCAGAGATAAATACCCTTTGAATTCCTAGCTACTTCGATCCCTGAAAAATATTTCAAAAGACCGAAGTCGTTCATATGAAAATAGGAGTTCAAATGTTTCTTAAAACTCAAAATTGCAGCAGGATCATTACCAGTAATGATAAGATTGTCAACATAGACAAGAACACATAAAAATAGCAGAAGCGTGATAAGTGAATAAATAATAGTTAGAATAGGTCTGCTGAAAACCATTTTGGTTAAGGGCTTCAGATAACTTAGCAACCCAATAACGAGGAGTCAGTTTAAGTCCATACAAGAACTTCTTCAATTGACACACCTGGCCTGCCTGTCCCTTAGAAAACCTCGGGGGTAATTTCATATAGACCTCCTTAAAAGATCACTATGCAAAAGTGCATTGTGAATGTCCGATTGATAAATATCCCAATTCTGGGAGGTAGCTACGGTCAACAAAGTGCGGACAATAACCATCTTGGGGACAGGAGTAAAAGTCTCATGTTAGTCTAGACCTTCGAACTGTGTGTTCCCCAAAATAACCAAGCGGGCTTTATACCATTTAATACTCCCATCAGATTTTCATTTAAACTTGTAGACCAATTTATAGCCAAAGCTTTCTTTCCTAGGGGTAAGGAGGTCAAACTCCAAGTATGACTCCTCCCCAAAGCATCAATCACTCTGCATGGCTTCCCACCTATGGGAGTGAGAAACAACCTCAGGAAAATGGGAAGGCACAACATGAACAGTAATAGTTGTAAAAAAAGCTTTGTAGCCAGTGAAAAACTTGTGACTTGAAGCATAGTATGAGATAGGGTAAGAACATGTACCAGAGTCCGAAGATTGGGGACTAGAGATAGAGACCGTTAGGGAATAGCATTTTTTTATAGTATTGCAACATAATTATAAAGTCTAGAAAGAGAGCGATGAGGTTGTTGACTACTGCAAAGATTAGGATTCTCTATGAGTAGAGGATTATCTAAAATTGGATGCCCTCTCAGTTGTAGAATTCCGAGATTCAGATTGCTCAAACGCTGGGTTACTCAAGTCAGTGGATCCAGTTTTATGATCGGACGACCCAACGAAAGAAAGATGATTCGGGCCGATAGAAGAAAGTGGACCGGAAGTAATACTTGGCTGAGAAAGGAGGGGAACACGGACCATTCACGCAGATGAAATGCGTGGGTCAACTGGAGCAGGAGTGTTTGTGAATTGGACAGTTAGAGATTCATCCGCATGTGCAGAACTTAACGGAGAAGAAGTAAAGATATTTGGCCCAAACAGAAGTGAGGATTCATCTAATTCTGGGCCGAAAAATCATAGAAGTGTATTGGCTGAGATAGACTTTGATACTGAGTATTTTCAGGTGAAGTTTTGTATAGGAAAATAGGCTCTTCAAAAATAATATCTCGTGAGACAAAGGTTGATGAGAATCCAAGTATTGTAGTGCAATTAATGAGATAAACTGCAGTTTTGATACTTTCTCTCCAAAAATGATTCGATAAAGAAGACTGAAAGGAAGTGTTCTAGCTACATTCAAGATGTGTCGATACTTTCTTTCAACTCTACTATTTGTTGGGGTGTATAAACAACAGATATTTGGTGGAGCATACCATTTTGGAGAAAGAAAGGTTTTACACTTATGAATTAAGTTCTATTATCTGTCCGAACACACTTAATAGATTTATTAAATTGATTTCGAATGAGCACAAAAAATTGTTCAAAATAGGTGCGAACTTCTGTCTTATCAAGGAGTAAATAAACCTAAATAGACCTAGAGTAATCATTGACAATGGCAAAGAAGTAAGAAGAGCCATAGACGCTTTCTTACCATAAGGATGACAATGAACTAAATCAAATAAACTAGTAGTAGAAGTATTGCTAGAAGAGAAATGATCACACTAAAAAAAAAAAAGGCTACATAGTGGTGATTTTAAAAACCTCTGGTAAACGTTTTAAATTTAACCGCCGCTAAATAATCCATCTAGCGACAGTTTACTTGTGGCGGTTTTGTAAACTGCCACTAAATATTTGATTACCGGCAGTTTGAACCCCCACTAAATTTTAAAGAAAAATTTCAATTTATTTTGTTTTTATAATTTTCTCAATATAATTTTATGTTGATTTTATAATAAATATATAATTAATATTTGTGATTATTTTAAAAAAAATATTTGTTTTCATTTTTTTCTATTTTATATTCATATAGCTAGATATATAGATTCTTTCAATTTACACAAGTCTCTCACACTGCTCCCTAATTAAGACAAGAGCACTAGCGACGATATAGAGACAAATTATTGGTGACTATATTCTTTTAATATTGAATATAGATAGAGACGAATATTGTGGTCTCGACCATAGTTCTCCAAAATTAGAGACCGTATGATCTCCAGATGGTGATCTCTACATATAGTGTCGTAATAGCAACCAATGTATCGTGAGCTATCTATCGTGATAACATTATAGTCGTGATAGAAGCAATTTTCTATCTTGAGAGACTAAGTAGAATCTATAACTTATTTCTCTAAAGTTGAAACTACTGTCTCTAAAATGCTTATAAATTTTGAGTTGAAGACTTATGTCTCTATTGGACTTTCAACCATTGATATAAAATAAACCATGAGATATAACTGCTTTATATTTTTTATCACATCATCATTTTTTCGTTTGTAAAATTTATATAAATTTGAAATTGAATAACTAGATGTCTCTATTTCGTCTCTAAGATGATCTTAAATTAAAATTATTGAACTTTTAGCTATTGATATGAAAAATATATCTTTAGATATAATTGTTATTGTTATAAAACTTGTTGACGCAACATCATTGACAAAATGAAATAAATAATAGCAAAAATATAAACAAGATATAAAGAGAAGATAGAGAAAATTATAGGTAGAGAGACAAGAAAAGTAGAGAGAAAATGTATAGAATAATTAGAAGAATAAATAGACGACAGAGGAGACAGCGGAGAAAAGTAGAAAACTTTTTATTGATTTCTCTCTGAGGTGTGTTTAGAATTGAGAGGTATGGGCCCTATTTATAGCGGTCAAGGGATATAAGAAATAGGAAGATTGATTCTATAATATCTAAGATAAGATTAAAACTCCATCACTTATCTTTACATAATATCTATCTCAGCAAAATATCTATCTCTTCAGGATATTTATATTTTTAAAATATCTATCTTTTTAGGAGATAGATTTTATCTCAGATATTCTTATCTGTTACGGACATCCACAAATATTATTTAATTCATAACATTCTCCCTTGAATATCCATTACATAGAGAATATGCCTCATTAAAATCTTACTAGATAAAAACTAGTGGGAAAAAACTCTAGTGAAGGAAAAATAGTACACTATTCTCTATGTTAAACATTACTTCCCCTGATGAGATAATCACTTGGGATTTCTAAACATACATATTCAGTGATGATCTCAAGTGTTATTATCGGTAATGTCTTAGTGGATAAATCTTATGGGTTTCATTGATCGAACTTGTTTGCATATCATCGTGGTATCTCTTCTGGAGCTCATGAATAGATATATTTGTCTAATCTCATTTCGTATATCCTCAAACTTTATAATCATCTCCAACAATGTAATTGGAATTTCATCTAAGAGGATATATAAGTATCACATATAATAATTTATTCATCTTGATCACACACATTTTAGTCATCCATCATAATTAATTATTTTGTAAAAACAAGTTAAAGAAGTGGCTGCTATATATGTCTATATACACAATCATAGTGTATATCAATGCATGACGTGATTTGTGTGAATCATGTAAATAATCAATATTTTATATATCCATCTTTGCAGAAGTTAGATATTTTCTCAAATTTTAAAATAATCATTTAAAGGAGATATCAAATGATAAGTTCAATATATATTCCAAATCATTAGTTAGATAAGAAACATAATAACCATTACTTGCACGAAACAAATATATGCATCACTAGATATGTGGGATCATCATACTTCCTGACCAATTAATGGTTCTTCAATATTCTTCTATAAAAGATATTTATCAATAGATAACGACTTGGAATAGAAATGATGTGTCATGGACCCATGTCCATGTACAATATTTTCAGAATCTTCTCAATTTATAAATCAAGAGAAAGCTTGATTTCAAAACTCTTGATCATCATACTTATCTTTGTTTATTCTTCAAGAATAACATTTTCTCATATAACCCTTCCCTATATGATGATATTTATCTTCATAATCAAGTGGTATATATCACGCTTCGACAGTTCACGGGTTCAGAGACTTATGATGACCTTATCATGCATGCCAGGGGTTTTATTTTTTTACTTCTAAGAGGTCATATGCTCCCTGATATGTCAAGCAACTTGATTCATGTCCGCTACATCAGTCTGTTAGATGATTTTGATGCCATCTAGATTTACAGATGGGGGACTTGCGTATGAGGGTATTTGTATAGATGCCTATGCGGGACAACTTTAGAGGGTGCGCGACAACTAGAGGGAGCCCTTGTGCTACTTCAGATTTGGGCTTGGTCACGTATACCTGTACTGCATTCTTAGTTAGATAGGCACGCAGAACAAGATCCTCGTGCATCTCTTAGTGCTATATGGTATACATCATTTGATCTCAGACAGCTCCCTACGCATGTCCTGCTTACTTATAGAGATCAATTGGATTTCACGCTATCCGACCAGGTAGGATTTTAAAGTATATTTTCATTTTAAATTATATTTTAAATATGCTTATTGTTTAAATATTTAAATTATTTGTTGCACAGTTTGTTTGCCTACCATATCTCAAGCGTGATCTGGTGCCGTCTGATATTTGGCGGGAGGAGGTGCCTCTGATATGTTACGAGATAGTGGAGTGTCACTATTCAGATTGCATGATGAGACAATTTGGCAGGATCAGCCTACATCTGCTGCTTGTGATACTCGTCTGGATCTGCATCAATATCAACTCAGAAGAAATGATCACACGTATTGGTTGACGACACATGCCACTCATTTGGAAGTCTTGCATGATTAGAGACAACATATTAGGGATGACATCACATTAGGGGTCATCTGAGTGGAGCAGCACATCATATGCTCTACATGACCCCTTCGACAGTCCAGGTAGAGATGATCACACATTCTCTTTGGGTTTGACACCAAATGCGTCATACATTCTGCCACCTCCGAGTGTGAGAGGTACAAGTCTTGCACCGCCACCTCCATATGCAATAGGGTTGTCATTTTATGCACCTCCATCTCTGCGTGCAGCAGGTTCATCTGTGCCTCATATGCTATATCTGGGGCATCTTCTACCGATTCAGAGGAGCATAGTGATGAGCTAGCAGATAAGGTTACACCTGCACAATGACTTGGCTTTGGACGTCATGTTAAGACTAAGATGACTAGATTTACTCAATCTGATTATCCTTAAGGTTTAGGGTTTGAATATTATTTATGACGCTTTATTATATTTTATATATTATTTCTTTATATTAGTAAACATTTTGAGTTTTGCATCATGTCATCCAACAAGCCCATGTGAAACTTTTAATTCGAATAAGTATTATCAAAAAATGCCAAAATTTTTATACCTTTGAATTCAATTCCGACAAACCCATGTGAGTGTACATCACTACATTTCACGGATTTAAATAACTTTTCGAATTTGAATACTTTTTAAATCAAATTTGACAACCCATGTGAAGCTTTTAATCACTTTATTTGACAACTCAAAAAAATTGTCAGATTTAAATACTTTTTCGACAAGTCCATGTGAAGCTTTAATCACTTTACTTGACAACTCAAAAAAACTTATGGAATTGAATGCTTTTGAATGATAATCCGCAAGCCCAGGTAAAGCTTTTAATTCAGATAAGCTCAATCAAAAAACACCAAAATCTTTATGATTTTATATATATGGATTGAAAATCACCCAATTTCCCATCACACCACAACTTTGAATAATTTTTCTTCTATTCTCCTTCCGAAACTTTTATTACCTTTCCTTCATTCATTACAAAAAATGAACATGGATGCCACTCACCCTGTTAGAGTCGTTTATTTTGGGATTTAGAGATGCATTTGATCCTTATCTCACCGAAATAGCAAAGAAAACATGGACGTTTAACTGGATGGTGACACATGCTCAACTTGTTAGGAAAACTTTTAAATATCGTGGAATGGATCTAAACCAGTGACATGTTCGAAAGACAATGAGGGTGCCTTCATTTTATGAAGAGTATCAAATGTTTAATTATACTTTGAATAGTATAAACAGAGATGATGAGATGCGTTACCCTTGGACTATTAGATCCGATATATATAAGGAAGGAATTCACGTTCTAATTGAAATCTAGTTGAATTTGAACAGGTCCAGTCACATCATTTTCAAATGTTTAGCACACTCATGTATTGGCACATGAGGATCATTCAACTGTTCGTCAACATGTCACGACAACAACACATATGGTTTCTGATGAACCGTCAATGTTGTATCCAGACGTATAGGAAGATGATGAGGGTATTAAGTAGCTGGGAGACAACCTTTTCAATTCTACCCAAATATCTCCAAGCAATGAAAGATTCTAACCCTAGAATTAGGTACGAGTTGTTGCATCAGAGAATGAGCATTCCCCAGGACTATGTTTTCTGATTTCTTTTTTGGTATTTCGAACCTTGTATAACTGGATTCTTAAAAGATGGCTGGTCATTTCTGTGGATGGCACTCATCTTCGGGGACAATATAAGGGCGCACTATTAATTGCAAGCACATGGGATGTGAATAATCATTTTCCCCCTAGCATTTGCAATTGTTAATAAAGAGTCGTCCGAAAGTTGGAATTGGTTCCTCAAACTTCTACGGGAAAGCATTGTCAAGGATCGACACGTTTATTTAATATCCGATCGCCAGAGAGGGATTTTATCTACTACGCAAAATCAGGTTCTGTGCAACCTCCATTTGTGGAGTATAGGTTTTGTTTGCATAACATTCGGTAAAATTTCACCAAGACCTTTAAGAATAGCAAAGTAAAAAGTTTAATATAATAGGTCGGAACCGAAGCTAAGCGATGGAAATTTGAATGTGCCATGAATGAAATTAAAAGTAGAAATATAGAAGCTTAAAATTATTTAGTCAAGATATCCTTGGAGAAATGGACACTCCTGGATAATAGTGGGTATAAGTAGGGGTGTAAACGGGTCCAGACCCTCTCTATACTCCTAGACCCAGACCCAAACCCTCTGGCTATAAAATTTATGGACTCAGAATCGACCCTCCAGGGTCTAGGGTAGGGTCTGGGTATACCCGTATGATATTTTTCTATTTTTGACAAATTAATAACAAATTTTGGGAAAGTCATGTTTTTAGTGTTTCTGTTTTCATCAACTACTAGCTTGTAAGATTGGTAATTTAAAAAAAAAAAAATGCTCAGAACAACCTAAAAGCTCAATTCAACATTTACAGAGTCCCTACTTGTGTTGCCAAAAATTTACAAAGTCCTAAAACATTACTTCAACACAAATGTTCTCAGAACAACCTAAAACATTACTTCAACATTTACAGAGTCCCCGCTTGGGTTGTCAAAAAAAAAAAATTTACAGAACCCTAAAACATTACTCCGTCTTCAACACAAATAATCTCAGAACAACATAAAACATTACTTTAACATTTACAGAGTCCCCGCTTGGGTTGTCAAAAAAATAAATAAATAAAGAACCCTAAAACATTACTTCGTCTTCAACACAACACAAATCATCTCAGAACAACCTAAAACTAAACTGATAATCTCAGAACAACACAAATAATCATAAGGCAGGGTAATTTACCTGTCGGGAGGAAGATGGAAGAACAGAGTGAGGGTTTTTTCTGTTACAAGTTTCGGCCTTCGAAAGAGAGGGAGAGTAGCCGGCAGCGACAACATAAAGAAAAGAAACACTAAAGACTAAGACAACTGGACAGAGCAAACGGCGGCAGCTGGACCGGTGGTGTCGTAGACGGTGGCGACGACTGAAAGAGTGAGGAGGTTTTGGGAGAGAGGGAAAAGCAACAGGCAGTGGCAGCGGGTATAGGGGTTGAGAAGAGATGAGCAGACAGCAGCAGAAGAGTAAGGTGAGAGTGAGGTGAAGAAGAGTGAGAGTGAGGAGAGATTAAGAGAAATAATACCATATAAATGTATATATTATGTGAAAAACCTTAGAGGGGGGGGGGGGGTGGATAAGGTTTTTGGCTAATTATAAAAAATTCTTTGTTAATTAAAAGATAAACCTCCAATTTTGTTTGAAAGAGAATTCTAAAAATCTTTTAATAAAATTCCAAACCAAACAAAATTTTGTGGTTAGAAACTTAAAGAAGAACACAAGGAGTTATAGTGGTTCACTCTCTCAAAGAGTTACATCCACTACCTTGAGTCAACACCCAAGGATTTTTCAAATCCACTAAAACACAAAGATATACCAACTACAAATATGAGGATCACCCTACAAGGGTTTTGCACACAACCTCAAATCACAACACAATGTAAATCAAAGGATTACCCAAAGGGTTTTTCAACACAAACCTTTGATATCAATAAAAGAAAATGATAGGTTTAAGAACAATATTACCACTTTTGAGCTTGAGAAATAATAAGTACAACTCAATGAAATTGTTCTACAAGCTCCTCCTTTCTTCTTCTTTGATGATGATCAATAATGAAGCTCAAGAAGATTTTGTTTTTGGAATGAAAAGTGTTTGCAATAAATGTGCTTTTGAAGCTCTTGAAAGTTTTAAATGTTCACAATGAATATTCCACAAAACTTGTCTTCTTTATGGCTGATCATAAAGTCTATATATAGTGCCTTAAAAAAGTGACCGTTGCATTCAGTGCAACGGTAATATTTTATACAGTAAATGTGAAAATCGGACGACCGGTTCTTTAAAACAGAAAGATTCGGACTTGTCCAGCTAGAAAACGGACTACCGAATTTTTGATTTAGAGAAAAATCGGACGACCGGTTCTAAAACCGGATGACTGAATTTTTCGACAGAAAGATTCGGACTTGATCCTCTGAAAAACGGACTGCCGAATTTTTTTATTTTGGAAAAACCGGATGACCGAATTTTTGTTTCCTCAGCCAAGTTTCTTTTTAAGACAAAAACTTTCTTCCTTGTTTTAAAAACATGTATTCTTGACAATCATTTTAAAGAGAAGAAAAACTTTCCAAAAACACCACAACTTCAGTCAAGAATACTTAGATTTTAACAAAAGTTTATATCTGAGAAAATCGTAAAAGGAGCTTCATATATGATCAATAATCAAAGAGTAAGACTGGCGAGTTTTACAAGGTAGTACCTAATTCACTCTAACATAGACAATGCCTTCAATGTCTTCAATGTCTCCAATGATTTGGTCTTGAAATGGCTTGGTCTCTTCTTCTCCATTTTGCCCTCATCAACAAGATCTTTTGCTTGTAGACTTTGAGGCTTCACAGGTACTTCTTTTGTTCTATGAAAGATTAGCTAAAATACTCACACAAGCATATGTTAATCATAATCAAAATCATAAGTATTAATGCCCTTAGGGCTAACATTATGTATTAATAAAAAAATAAAAAAATAAAACAATATATATAAATATATATTATTATTTTATTACAATGGGTATACGGGTCTGGGTATCAGCATACCCTGCCCAGACCCATTTAATAGAGTCTATACGGGTATGATATGGGTACAAGTCCGCGGCTATAAAATTTTAACCTTACTTGCTATAAATGGATATAAACCCGTGAAGGGTAAGACCCACCGCGTTTACAACCCTAGGTACAGGCACGGAATGATGACTAACAACGTTTCAGAAGCACTTAATAGTGTCCTTAAAAAAAGGTTAGGTTCTTATCTGTAAAAGTCCTAGTTGAACTAATATTCAACAACTTGTTAAGTATTTAACCAGTACCATCAGGAGACCCAGAACTATGTGCATCCATTTCTAACAAGAGTTTTTGACAAGTTTCTTCTGACTGAATTAAAATCAAGAGACCATGCAATTAAACCGTATAATCTACGAGCTGGTATTTACATGGTTAAATCTCCAATACAGCTTGACAGTCACGACAATAATGTTTACACCTTGAAAATGAATGAAAGTGATGCAGTTGTGGCAAATGGCACGAAGATACATTGCCTTGTTATCTTGCTCTTGCAGTTCGTAAAGATAATGGTACAAGATCTGATGCTTACGGGCCGAATATATATTTGTGGGAAACTTAAAGATGAACATACTAATCCAATTTTTATCCGGTTGTACATGATGACTTTTGGAGAGATGACCTTTGCAATTTAACATTCTATCCTCCAAAAATGAACAATCAATGGGGTTGAAAATATGGTACAAAGTTTCGGGGAGAAATGGATTATCGAAGCCCAGATTCTCCTCCGAGACGTAGCAGATGATGAATGCCTGGACATAATAGAAAAACTTGTAATAACTCCGGTTCAAGCAATGTATTAGTTTCTTTTTTTCAAAGTGTTGTAATATTTTTCAATGATATTTTTTCTTTAAATTTCTTCTATGTAATTTTTATAAACTATTTTACTTAAAACAGTTATAATTATTATCATAAAATATACATCAAATGACATAAATAAAAGAATACTTTTTCTTTTTTTAAAAAAAATTAAATTATAAGTTTTGCAAAAAAAAAAAATGATATGGTAGATAATGCATACAAGAAATCCGTATGTATAACGCATATGTCATGTGCGTTATCAACCACATCAACTGTTTAGGGAGGAGAATGCAGGTTTAAGGATAATGCACATCGCGCGCATGTTATCGTGCATTATCTTTAATAATAACATACACAGTCTGTTATGGCCACACTCAGATTAAAAAAAAATTGCAGCCACTTCGGTGCTTTTTTTTTAAATAAAAGCCCAAATTGTGCCTTTGAGAGAATTTAAATTATGAGCTCATTAGTGAGACATCGTAAAATGCAGGTTACGAGTTAATAATATATATATATATATATCTATATCACTATATTATACGATGCATCGATTAATAATTATGTATTCATCCCAAAGTGACACATTCAACCTTAAAGTAATATTGGTAATATTTATAAAATAATTTTCATTTCAAATTAGTAACACATAGAATTGATCGAATTATGAAATTTCTTGTTCCATATGAATTCATAAATGTTATTCGTATTTTAATGATTCGGGATGGTCAAACCGGTCATGCCAATAATAAATTGTTTAACTCAATAAACTTCTGATTTATTGGATAATTGTGTAAAATTTATTTATTCCATTCAATATAAATAAATTGTAGTATTTGTTTCATAGAACATTAATAGTAATGCGTATTTCTTAACCATTGCCTCAAGATGATGAACAGTATCATCGAGACTAATAATATTCTATGACACTTTGTCGAGAATAATGCATTACAAATTTGATATTTTTGTATAAAGATACACCAACTCTTCTGGGGTATTTTAATTGCCTAACTCTTCTAGAGTTTAAAATGATTAGTTCTTCTGGAACTCTGTACTACCATTTATACGATTGGACAGTTATGTTAAACACGTCTCCATGCACCAAGATTGATAAGAGATATTCCATCTCATCATTATAACATATAAAATACTAATTAAACCTTAAATACTAGAAATACAAAGAAAATAATTTGATACTTTAAAAAATATCTAACGACCCTAAAATATGCTAAAGAAAAATCATCTCAATATTTTTGAATAATTTGATATCATTTGCATGTGATATTTTAATGTCATAATAGTATGAATAGTATCAATAGTATAATTTCACGAAGTAAACAACACTTTTATCCTCATGTTTATACGATGCTTAATAACAATTTAAATGGCGTACTTCAGGTACAAAATGAATTGCATTGATAACTATATTATGAAGTGTTAAAACATATACTCTCTTTCCGTTTCTCAATAATTTTCACATCTTGGTGAAATCCATATAATGAAATTTTATTCATTCATTGTGATAATTATAAGTAAAATTCATACCACAATTATGGTCATAGCCTAAAGCTATTTTATAAATAAATTAAGTTTAATGCATTCACTTTAGGGAATGACATAAAGTCAATCGGTCGACCAGTATCATCGATGACTCAATTTTCATCTGGTCTCAAGAAGATATGAGTAGTTCTAAAATGTCTTTCTTCATATTGCTCTGCAGGAGCATATTTGAAACATGATAAGTGTAGAATATTTTCTCTATCAACAACCAATAATATTTCTCTGTAGATTTGATTGAGGAGAAATTCTATATTGTGATAGAAGTATGCTACTGATAAATATAAAAACTTTTAGCCACAAATATAGCCAATTACAATTGGTTAACAACCAATTTCTAATGGTTGTAAATGGCTTTGCTGCTTTATATTTCAATCAATGGTATCTTCAAGAACCCATACATCTAGAATGAATTCACTCAAATAATTAAAAAGACAAATAAATAATCTTTTTTTCTAAAAATGTTATGGGCAATACAGCTACGTTTCATAACCAAAGTAAAAGAAATACCTCCCTTAAAAATTTGAAAATAAGAAAGCATCGGCTGGACCGCATTCAAAGCGTAACAACAATAAAAACACCAACGACACGTGTGCATGTTTTTTATGTTCGCGGACATGCCGAAAAAAAAATGTCGATGGACATAGTAGCATCAAGAGCAACATATTCTAGTTGACAAAGATTTAGAGGTTGTTGCTGGCAGTTGTAAACTACCACTGCTAAACCAAAAAGACTACCATAATTTTCATTAAATCCATTATAGATATCAAGTACCATGCAACTCATATAGTGCTTCAAGCACTTGAGATCCCTAAGAATGACTAAAAGTAAATTCTATAAGCAATTCGTGTTGATAGTGTGTTATGAAATTTGTTGGCACAGGGTCCTTGACACAATGGTAATAAATAATAGAGAGAATATAAGCAAGATATAAAAAGAAGATAGAGAAATTATAGGTAGAGAGACAAGAAAAGTAGAGATAAAATATATAGAATAACTAGAAGAATAAATAGAGAAAAAAAGAGATAGAGAAGAGAAAAGTAGAAAACTCTTCAAATATCTCTTTGAAGTGTATTTATAATTGAGCGGTAATAGTTCTATTTATAGGGTTCAGGGGATACAAGAGACAGGGATGAAATAGGGTGACAGATTCTACAATATCTAAAGTATATCTAAAATAAGATTAAAACTTCAGTATTTATCTAAACATAATATCTATCTCTTTAGGATATCTATATCTTCAGAATATTAATCTCTTTAGGAGATAAGAAGAGATAGATTTTATCTCAAATATTCTTATCTCCTACGAACATCCACAAATATTATTTAATTTATAACAATTATATAATTTTTTTATCATATTATCCAAGTTGTATCTTGATTGGAGTTGTCTATCTATACAATCATCCATAAAGACCCGTTGTACATGAACGTACAGTTGACATGACTTTATATTATGATCAACTATCAAATTAAGTTATTTTTTTATGAAATTTGACATACGTAATTATAAATGATTGAGTTTTGTATCTAACTATCGGATTTGTATTCAAGTGAGTGAAATGATTTAACTTATATATAATTCATCGAATATAGTAGTAAATCTAAAATTCATAAGTTACTCTATCATGAATAACTAACTTGTGTTTATTTTAAAATAAAATCTTATATAATTGATTCTAAATCAAAGTGAAGTTGCGGCGTAAAAGTGATATGAATTTTAAGTTACTCAATTGAACACGAATAGTATGAAATATAAAAGTCTTTTTAAAACGACTAACCTTTAAAAATTATTCTTTATTTAAATTAATCAAAATTTAGAATTCAATAAGAAATAATTTTTTTTTTGTTTTATAAATAATTGAACTTGTAAACATTTTTTCAAAAGAAACCTTAACTATAGTTAACTAAAATTACTAACCCTAAACTAGAGATAAAGTAACTAAACTATAATTACTGATGAATAAAAAAAAGTAACTAAAATGTAGTTAGAAATAGAGAAACTTTAAATCCCTACCCTGTTGCACACAAAAATTCTTATCGCCTGAACACACACGAAGAAGAGAGCCCTAGCTCTGGTTATAGTTGACTCGCCCAGCTGCTTGGCTCTCTGTCGTTGTTGCCTCCTCCTTGGATTCTTGTCGTAGCTCCAATCAACTTCAATTGACTTCTTGACTTTCTTTCAACCATTGTTCTCTATGTAGCAGACAAGAACCGAGACAACCTAGTTCCTGATGCCTCTCCACTCTGAATGCTTGCCGTGGCTCTAATCTTCCCTTCAAGCTGCAATAATCGGTTTTCTCGTCTCACTAACTATTCAACTTGTAGAAGAGAGGTTCGACTTGAAGAATAAATCTCAACTCTCTTTCTTCCTCTATGATTCTGTGGTCTGGGTTAATTTATAATGTTGCTCTTGATCATTTAGGTTGTTGCTCTTTTGATTTGTCCTAGAAATTTTTTGGGATAATATTTTATTGCTCATTTTTCTATCTAATATCCGTATGAATATCCAATCAAAAACAAAACCCAAAGGAACAAAGGAATAAAATTCACAACATAAGAATACTGAGTATTTGCAAAAGTCATAAGTTTTTTTGGCTCGAAGATATTGCATTCTTAGGTTAGAAAGGATTGTAAGGCTATTTGGATGTAGTTCTTGATTTACTTTATTCAGGACTCTTGATTCTCTTTTGCTTCTTTTCATTAATTTTCACCCTCTAACTTAATAGAAATTTACATATTCTTCTGCTGAACAATTTGATATCTAAAGTTCATAGGAATAGTCAATGAAATGGCAGATAACATCTGAAGACTCATTGAACCGACCTATATCATGGATAGTATTTCTTTTGTTCCTCATTTAGAAGTGACTTAACTTTGCCATGTTTATAAAAATTCAATAAAATAACATGGAGAGTTTACGATCTAATATGGATTGAGGTTCATTTAATTTCATGTTTACTCTCAAATGGTTACCAGTGGTTTATAGTGGTTCTCTAATATAAATGGAGATACACAGTTGATATTGTCATGTCCCCGATCTAGACTTGCTCGAATTCGAGAAGGACACGCCATGCCCACAAGGACATAAGACTCAAAATTGGTGGGTAAAAAGATAATTATTTTTAAAATAAAACAAAATCTAGTTTAAAAGCTCTACTGAACTAAACTTCCCCCTAATCTCCAACTCGTACTTCTCGAAGCACCTTCTCGCTCTCGGAGTCAACCTAGGCAGATAAGAACAGGCAATGGAGTGAGTACAAAGACTCAGTAAGCAGAGAAAAAATCATAATCTTTGGGATTGAACATATGTTTACCAATTATTCCTACTTAATCCAACAAAATGTTCCTTTACATTCTAAAACATTTTTGGGATAAAACCACAATTTCTAAAAAGTTCATAAAATGATTCTAACTTTTCAAAATAGTACTCAAATAGTTTAGAGACTAAATCATAAAATATAAAAATATGTTTTTCAATAAATAATTTCTTATATTTTCAAATATCCTTTAAAATAGTTTATCCAAAATAATACTTTCCAAAATGTATCTTAACCGAGCACCATACATTCCTTAAAACAATTTTCATACATTCAAACATTCTCAGAATAGTCCTCAAAACGATATTCTTCATGTCATAAATTAACATTGAGCTCAAGATAGTACAGAGGTTACTAATGTGCAGATACGTGATATCACGTCTAGCTGTCTCTCCTGCCAGGTAGGCCAGAATATATACGTGGGCTTTTTGTCTTTGCCCAAGGATACATTACAGATAGGTGTAACATGTCCCCCCTATTACTAATCCAAACATAATCAGAAGCTCAATGCTAAAAACAAATATACGATATCCCAAAACGAATATAAAATATCAATTTTCCAAAACCCTTTCATTTGACTAAAATAACTACACAAGGTTCATTCTTCCAAAACTATTTCTCAATTTCCATAGCAAATTAAGTGTATTCAAAATCTTTATCACTATTTACACAAAACACGTCAGTTGTTCAATCCAATTATTTAGTCAATTAAAACGTAATCATTTCATAATTAATAAACAATTACAGAGTTAAGGTTCATCATCCACTTACCACGATACGAAGCAAAACTTAGAAACAATTCGAATTATCGAATCTGGAACCTTTCTCGACACACCCTAACATCAACCAAATAAAACTTCTAAACCAATTAATAGCTTAAATACTTCTAATGAAGAACCCCAATATCAAACATATTTCTAATCAAAACATATAAAAACTAATCAAAGAAATAGGAAAAACTTACCTAGATGTGTATGCTCTCGGGCAGATGGAAAAGAAGAAAGAAAAATAAAAGGAAAAAGGAAGTATGTAATCTAGTATATATTGAGGGAGTAGGCGGAGGAAAAGAAACTTGGGGGGCAAGAATGGCCAAGGGATAAGAATAAATGTCTTGACTAATAAGGGTTACAACTTTGCTTAATGACCAAGGGAAAAAGTCTTCGCTTCTTTTTTTTTTCTGGGAAAAGGTGCAGGTATTATAGATATGTTATGCTTTTCCTTTTCTCTCCTATCGAGACACAAAGGTAAGAAAAGGAAGAATTTTTTTTTTTTTTTTGCTAAATAAGAAAAGGACAAATTAACTTATGTTGTTTTTTCTACCTTATTGTATTGGTTTGTTGACTCTTCATTTTTGGTGAAATGCTTTACAATTAGGTTTATGGAATTCTTACTATAATTGAGTTGGAACTCAGTTCATACTTCTACTAATTGGAAGTCTACTACTATAGCATGTTAGTTGACTTATGATTCTTGATGGAATTTGAAACTTAATTCTATGTAGGGTTGTTATAGAGAATAGATACACCTTCACCTAGTTGTTTATATATTTTCAAGGTCGCTTCAATCTAATAATTGCATTTTCTCCAACTATTTGTAGCTTTGGGAAAGGAAAGAAGGAATCTTTTGGAAAAAAGTCACAGCACGATACAATCACAAGCTAAATTATAGCGACAACTATTTGAAATTCCTGTGACATCTGGATTTAAGAAAATTCTCATCTAAAATCTATTGAAATGGCTTGGTTAAATATTGAATTTGCAAAGAATGAAGCCTATAAATATGTCATCTAAAATGGTGATACTTTGATGCTTGAATTGGTTTTATGATGGGGGGATGGAGTACTTTGGGATTTTATTCTTGGAAGGAATTCTTTTTTGCTGGGCATGGAGTTGGCTCTGTTCATGAATATTTTATTCCTTGAAATGCATGGTATATTAAAACTCAAATGAATCTAGATAGATCTTATGTTAATTAAAAGGCCAAAGAAATATGTGTAAGTTTTATAATATGTTCTATTTGTAATTGTACTTCATTAATCAAAGTTTATAAATAGACTTTTTAATTTACTTTTGTAGGAAAAGATTCGAGACGGTTTAAATCAAAGTAGCCCAAATAAACAGATTTCTCCACATGATCTGGTAGGTAAGGTGTTAGGAAAGGAGCATTCTGGAAGAGTAAGATGCTTAGGTTTAAGTGTTACTTCCAGAAATACATTCAAACACGTAGCATATCATTTGAGTAACTTGAGTGTTCCTCAAACGATAGTGGAGGGTGCTCTTACCAAATGTAGCAATAAATCGATGTAGTAGTCAATGAAAAGTGTAACACCATGATGAATGTATTCACTCAAAAGTGCAGTGAGATGAATGAGATGATAGATGCATTCAGACCTTATCTAATCAAGAAGGATAAATTCCAGCAGAGTTTGCACCTATTTTAGGTTCTTCACCTATCATGGTATGTTATGTATTTCTTTTATTTTAGTTGTTAAAGAGTGTTTTTGGTGATACATTTTTATAGGGGACGTGTATTTGTTGATACTTGGTCCGCGTTTTTAATTTTTGTTAGTTCTGTGAATTTTTGTTGTGTTTTCTCTAAAGTCTTTTGTTTCTAGAAGTTTTATTTGAAGTCTTTTGATAGACATAATAATATCTTTATAATGTTTATGTTGTTTTTTAACAATCAATTGGAGTTGCATTGAGTATTTTATTGGATCTTGCCTTCTTTGAAGTCTTTTGATGGATATTATGGTATCTTTATAATGGTTATATTGTTGTCATTAAACCATTAATTTGAGTTACATTGAGTATTTTATTGTGGATCTTGCCTTCTTTGAAGTTTTTAGATGGATATTATGATATCTTTATAATGGTTATGTTGTTATTAAGCAATAAATTGGAATAGTATTGAGTATGTTATCATGGATATTGCTTTCTTCGTAGTCTTTTGATAAATATTATGGTATCTTTATAATGGTTATATTATTTTTATTAAACAATCAATTAGAATTGCATTGAATATGTTATCTTGGATATTGCCTTCTTTGAAGTCTTGAGAGATATTATGGTATCTTTATTATGGTTATGTTGTTCTTATTAAACATGCCTTCTTTGAAGTCTTTTGATGAATATTATCGTATCTTTATAATGGTTATGTTGTTATTAAACAATTAATTGGATATTACCTTCTTTGATTCTTTGATGGATATAATGGTATCTTTATAATGGTTTTACTAACTTATTAAACAATTAATTGGATATTGCCTTCTTTGTAGTCTTTTGAGGGATATAGTATTTTTATAATAGTTACGTTGTTATTAAACAATCAATATCAAATTGCCAATGTTAAATGACCTTAGTGTGATTGGCTAGAAAGTTTGAGAAATCCTGTACTAACTATCATCTAATAAAGTTATTTTTATTACTCTTCCTTTGCAGCCAAATAATGCAGGAAGTGGGTAAAATATTTCACGTACAACTTCATCCGCCGGTGCTAGAGGATCATCAGCTAGTAGTACTCCGAATCATGACGAAAATGCATAGACCATTTATATAAAATGAATGAATGCAATCTTAACTACTTTTATTATATTGTGAGATGTTAGTGAATTATTAGTTACATAATCTTTATGTATCAATAAATTAGTGACTTTTGTTAAAATGAATTCTTTTTCTTATATGTTTCCTACATTTAATTTTTTATTATTGGTATATTATATTATAAATTATAGCAGAGAAAAAAATATTAAAAACTTTCATAAAATGTAATAATCGCTAAACGAACTATAAAAAATAAAGCTATTTATTTGCGGCAGTTCTAAACCGCTGTGATAACGTGTATTGTTTACGTTTTAAAAATATAATTAATATTTGCGGCAGATACAAACCGTCACAATAATAAACATTGTTTGTATTTTCTAAATCATATTAATTATTGGGGGGTTAAAAATCGCCCCAAAATGAATCACAGCTCATATTTACTGGCAGCTACTTTTTTAGGAGAAAGTCCAAAATGTTGTTTTATAGAGGTTAAAACCGCCGCAGATAAACCACCATCGCATTTTGTAGCGGTATGCGAGGCGGGTTTTGAAAAACTGCTACAATCGTTTAGAGGCATTATTATTAGTGGTGGTTTTACAATCTGTCGCAAAATAATTTAGCAGGGGTTGAAAACTGCCACCAAACCCAAAAAAACCGCTGCTATTAATATGTTAGCGTCACGAATATGTTTGGCTTGAAGACATATAGTGCAATTATCTAAAGGATTATAGGAAACAAAATACGCTTAAATTTGTTCAGAATAGAATAAGATGGTGTCCTAAGCGTTTATGAAATAAATCAAAGGAAGGAATAGAAACATGACATGCATATGCCTGTGAGAAATGAAACACACCATTGGTCAATCTGCCCACTCCAATCTCCATTCTAGTAGCACAGTCCTATATCTCACAAGCATTATCAGCAGTGCCCACGTAATAAGAAGGGTGTTGCTGGATCAATTAGGGAATGGAAACCAAATTGCAGGTCAAGTTAGGGACATAAAACACATTTCTCAACAATAAATTGGAGCTAAAGAAAATACTGCCCTCTGAGCCAAGTTTTAGATCCATTAGGCAAACCAATAGATACAGGAGAAATAAAAACAATATGAAATAACATTTCACAACGCCTGCTCATGTGCCTTGATGTCCTAGAATCCAATAGCCAAGGAATTTTGTCGTTGATAGCAAAATGTTCATTATCAAAGGAATTGTGTTGCAAAGAAAACAAACAGGCCTTATTAGTAAATTGTTTATTTATTGAGGACTTGTTTTGCAAATAAGTTGGCATCAAAGTGTTTGTAGCCTGTAAATATGAGTTCAAATAATTGGGCATCGTGTTTGCAGCCTAAAAATCACTCCAAAGTTCAACATCTTCAGGATTTATCTCTTGCTCATATTAGAGAGCTAATATGGCTTGGGAATCATCGTGTTTGCAGCCTGTAAATCATCCTCACCTTCTGCCTTGCATAAAATCCCAATAATTCGCACAATTTTTCTCACAATCACAAGACATAGAACTAATATACTAATTTTGGAGAGGATGATTCCCAAGCCACACATCTTGCCAGAAATTAATCAAATTGCCATCACCAAGCTTCCACTGTATTTGCGTACCAAGGAAAGTACCACCCTCCATAATATTTCTCCATATGTAGGGAGGGCACAGTATTTCTTTCTAAGGTTACCATTTACCAATAGATACATACCCCTATTTCATTGAAATTAAACAACTGTCTAGAAATCTTCATTAGCGACATATGATCTGAGAGACGGAGGGAGTACTTCATTTTTTACTTGGTATCCGAGATTTCTCGACTAATCCGGGGGGGAGATTTACGAGATACAAGGCCAACTACATCACAAGTCTGAATACGGTATAAAGCCGCTCCCAAGGTAACTCAAATCATGAACTCTATCTTGACAAGTCAGGAGAAGTGTTTTGCCAACAAGTTGCACCCTCATTGTTGAAGGGAGTACTGCATTGGCAAAAGTAAGGTTTTTCCAATAGAAGGAGTACTTCATTAGCAAAAATTTTAGTATGTTATTGATAATATTTTTAGTAATTAAGGAGGTAATGTTACGATGATTGATGAACAAAGGTGGCCTTTAGCTCCTTTTAGTTTTTTCAACCAAAACAAAAAGCTTGTCAAATCGACATTCATCTAATTAGTTATATTATATGAAGAAAAATTATCACTATAAGAGAAATATAATTTGTGTCACCTTATTCTACAAATACTGTCTATAATAAATAATATTTTTTATTTTCATTTGATCTAATTAATTGGATCAACCTTTTTCAAAATCAACTATTATGCGTCATATAAAATCTGAGACGGTGGAGTTGAAATTATAGCCCAAGCTCACTTAGGAGTTATTGTAACGAGCATATGTTAGTTTTTCTAAGAGAGTATGATGTGTTAGCTCTGTAAAGGGGATTCATATGGTTGAAATCTTGGATTTTGATATCGATATCTAGAGGCTATTGTCAAATGGTAGTTCATGCAATTATGTCAAAGGAAAATTTTAAGGTGCATTTGGATTAGAGTTAAAATTAAAAAAAAAAAAAATTTTTAGTTTTTATGAAAGATAAATTTTATATAAGGACTATAAGGAATAGCTTTAGTTTTTTTAATTTTAGTTTTAGTTTTTGCTTACTCAAGATTGTTGGTCAGCTTCTTTGTAGAGACAAATGTGGTTCGCTTTTGATGGGAGATTGGCTTCTGCTGGTTAGATCGGTTGGGGGCAATATACTGGTGTATTGTGTTTCAAATTGCTTGTCATTGGATTTAGCGATGGAGAAATAGATCCATTCGCACTACTTTTATACTTCTTTTGCATCAAAATAGTGTTTTTTGTGTTGCTAGAGTAAAAACATTTTGAATCCAAAACACTATATTCCATACAAAAAGAAAGAATATTCTCTATACATTACTTTTATCTTTTATTATTATTATTATTAATTTACCAAAACACCCAAACTTTAATTTTCTATTAAATATTCAACTATTATATTATTTTCATACTATATAAAAATATAAATAATTAAATAGTAATTAAATTGCTAATTTGAAATCATTAAAAAATGAACATAATTAATTTAAACATAATTTAATCTCATAATTATTTTTAAAAATATATTACATATATATAATAGGGCTAAATTGAAAACTATATAAATTATGGGATTCATTTGGTGTATATATATATATATATATATTCAACTGCACCAGTTTTGTGCTCGATTAGAGACAATATTCATCAGCAAATTAGTGATTTTGGTGAATTTGAAATTGCATTGGAGATACTTTAACTAGGTTGACTTCTTTATCTGTTGAGCCTCATTATTGGATGATTGAGTTTCTAAAGGTGTTAGGAATTTTTTTTATAAGAAAAACATAGAAATTATATTAATGAATTACTTTTTGCTTGTAAAAAAAGTTATAATATTACTAATAGAGTTTGAGTTCTTTAAATAAAGAAAGAAGTAAGCTTTGGGAGTTTAAAAGTTAAAAAGGAAATGATTTTAAATAAGAGTTAACATTTATTTTTTGAGAAGGTAAAATAGAAATATGAACATAAGTCTACAATGTGTACTAGGTGGTCATCGGTTCGACTTTGGAAAAAATTCGGTTTTACTTTGAGGAAAATTTAATTTTCTTTTTAAAAAAATTTAAAATCGAACCGAACTTAACTAGTCTCCAAACCGAATAAAAATAAAAATCGGTACAATAATTGTACAATGTGTTGTAAAATGCTGACATGAGTTTACAATGTAAGAACGTAAAAATCAGTTTGATTCGTTGTTTTGGTTATCCCAATATAGT
The DNA here is from genome assembly GCA_028651295.1 of Catharanthus roseus. Taxonomy (NCBI): domain Eukaryota; kingdom Viridiplantae; phylum Streptophyta; class Magnoliopsida; order Gentianales; family Apocynaceae; genus Catharanthus; species Catharanthus roseus. Next base: position 2,761,362 of record JAPQWS010000153.1, on the reverse strand, counting down.
GCATAGAGAATAGGGGATGGTAATATGTACCCTCAGCTAGAAAAGTTATTTTTTTAAATCAATCCAAGATTTTGTGTACATATATATATATATATGTACGTATACATATATCTATATATATACATATAGATAGACGCACATACTTTCTCTTCCTCTCTAAACCTATCAAGACTATATTCTTACTAGATTTTAGATCTTTTTTAATAGTTGAAAATTTGTCATTGGTTAACATAGTTTTGTCATAAAAAATTATTTGAAATTTAGATAAAGATAAAACAAATCCAACTAATACCATGTTTCTCTCATCCCTATCCCAACTGAAAAACTTTCCCACATTGGTTCCAAAGATAAAATGAAACTATGCTTCTGTCTAATACTCCATAATGACTCACACATTTCCTCTCTATCTCTATTTTCTACTGTCTCAATCTCTAAAGCCCAGTTAATATTCCCTCTTTCCCAATTCCTGCTCTCCACTTTGAAGGCAAAAGGTGCAAGTTGTACTTCTTTTGTTTTTCCAAATTGTCAAGGTTATTTTTTCCCTTTGAGTGTTCATTATATTGATTTTGATTTATCCCATAATCATTAGTATGTTTTATTTTCTCTATTTGTTTTATAGAACTCTTTTGTTGTTCTCTGAAGGTAATGACTTTTAAAGTTAATTTGAGCCATTTCGTATTCTTTTTTTTTTCTTCCAGTGAAGTTCAGTTTTTTTTGGGTGCTATTTTGGTTTAGGTATTGTAGGAAGGCATAGGTCATCAAGAACTCTCTGGGAAATTAGCTTAAAGGGAGAAGGGCATTGGAAGTGAATTAAAAAGCTTTTGTTGTGCGGATCTATAGATCCACAAACCTATTTACTATTACACAACTTTCCTATTTACTATTACAGTCCACAAAAATAAGAAATAATAGAAAGACCCTAAACTGTTACAAAATTGCAATCGGGTCCTCCTTCTTCTTCTCGGCCGAAAATGCTCCCTTTCTTGTTATTCTCCGGTAGCAACATACCAAAAATTTGCCGGAAGTTGGAACGAAACCATGAGCAAAGAAAAGAAAGGAAAGGAGCTTGAAGAAGCTTACCTGAGCCGTGGGAAGGGAGACCGCGGTGTTGAGCAGCGGTAGGAGTAGCAGCAGGAAGCTGCAGCAAGCTCGATCGGCTCCAACCAATAGCAGCACGGGTGCAGTGGAGCTTCAGGAAGTTGCGGCGAGCTTGGGACGGCGAGCAGCCAACAGCAGCAGCGGTCGGAGATTGGTCCCTCAGGCGGACGATGCTCACACCGAGAATGGTTTCTCTCTCTCTCTATCTCACGCTCTCTCACCTCTCCCTGTTTTAGCTCTTTGTCTCTCTCCTCAAGCAGCAGCATGGACGTGTAGTTAGGTGGCAAGGCCAACTCACGACATCGGCGGCGGAGGCATCCTTGAGAGGGAGCAGCAACAGTGAAGTCAAGAAGAAAAGGAAGAAGGCTTGGTGAAGAGGAAGAGAGATAAGGGAAAGGAAGGTTGTCCTTCTAAATTAGGGCAGTCTCCAAAATAGAGAGAGAGTATATATGGTAACTCAAGTCACATTGGGCGGGCCGGGTTAGCCCGACATCTTTGTCCAAGTAGTTTAAACCCATTCCTTTTAGTGATCCCAGTCCATAATCATCATAGGGAACAATGGGTTGAAAAATGAAAAATGAGGGCAAATAAGGCCCAAATGGCCAACAACTTTGTTTTTATTAACTGTTGGGATCAGACAATGGAAGTATACACAAAATAATATAGAAAGGAAAGATAAAAGAAAATAACACAAGAATTTAACGTAGTTAAGTATTTCAACAAAGACCTACATTTACAACCCAAAAGGGTAAACCTACACTATGTAATTTTTACATATAACAATACAAACCCTCTCAATTAAATATATACGGCCTAAAACCCCCAATTGATTAGGCTTAGAGAATTAGTACAAAAAGACCTAAACTATGAGAACATATTTATAGGTTTCTCCCCCCTCCTAATTTCCTAACATTTCAATGTGGGATTTGGAAATCCTAATTCTAAGGTTATTGGGAAAGTAAACCTAACAAGTCTTCCCTTTTCCTTATTTTCTGAATTACAACAGAATCAGAAAACCTAACTCTCTTCTCAGTCTTTATGGTCTTCTCCTATGTTCCTTCTCCAGCTTTACTTACATCAAGATTTTTCTACAAGGAATGGCCTTCAAGATGGTAAATAATCTTGGTCTTCTTTCACCCTCTCATAACCAGACAACCTCCTTTAAATATTGCAGAACTTCCCAATTCCAACCTACTTGTAACCTTTTGATGTCAACACTCCCAATTGAATTACATTCACTCTTGAATTAGGAACATACCTTACATCAAGATGTATTTTGACATTATCATTGAGGATCTTTAGGCGGACTCGTCCAATGCCTTTAACCTTCATCTTCAAGTTGTTTCCCACATTAACACAGCCAAATTCTCCAAATTGCAAATCATCAAACATCTTTTGGTCCTTGAAGATACGCAAGTTAGCTGGGGAATCAAGTATCTAATTTTTTAAATGATTTCTCTCAACCTTATCATCTAAACATCTCATCATTAGCAAATCATCACCATAATTGACCATATTTGCAGAGGAGTCTTGTACTTTTTCCTTGCCCTTCATTTGTTCTCTCAATGCTTTTAAATCTTCTCGAATCATTAACCATTGAATAACTGCATATGACCAATTTCTCCATAGTAATAGCACTCGATGTCATCTTTATGTGGAGATTTTTCTCTTGGTCACCTCTTCTGTTACTTTGACTCCTCCTCCTTCTAGAACCCTCTATAGTCAGTATTTGATTTTCAGAGTGGTCCTCATTCATCATATGTTGGTTCTCTTTTATAGCCTTTGACACCTCATTTAATTGCAGTGTACTATTTTCCTCTTGCAACGATTCGACCAATGATTTACAGTATTAAGACGACAAAGAGATTGATGTCACTAAAACTGACCTAACAAGTACACTAGTTCAAGTATAGCATAATCAAGGTCGATCCCATAGGAATTTTTATTCAATTACCAAATCTTACTATTTAACCTAATCCAATCCGATCAGACTTTAATGGAGGAATTAATTAAAAATAATAAAAGATGACAAAGAAAATTAATGATAAAAAGCTTAACTAAGGCTAATGATCCAATTATTGAATTATTAATGTAAAGGTGTAGTCTTTCTTACTAAACCAAATTTTACCTTCATTGATTAACGGCGGAATTCCCTTAGTTAGAATTAAGTCCAATCTCTTAGCACAAAGACCCTATCTTTAATTAATAACCTACTATATCTCTATGTCCATTAGTTAACTAAAAACACATTAAGATTTGTGAAATTCCGATTTTCACAATTTTCCTAAATTGATTACTCACATGTACCGTACCTAGAAATCGCTACAATCTCTTGTCAATTTTACTAGATATTCATACTACTTAGTTCCTACTCGATTTATCTCCGTTAGGCCTCAAAACCAAGTATTAGATCATGCGAGAGATGGCCAGTCAATCACAAGCACTAAGATAAAGCAATAAGGATTAATCATGAAGAATATGGTAAAGAAAATTAATCAACACATAAACATTAATAAAAAACCCATAATTTTCACATAAGTGCTAATTTAAGAACTTTATCCAAAAGATCCATGAAAAGAAATAAAAAGATATTCTTCATAAAAACGATTTACGAAGATAAATCATAAATAAAGAAAACAAGCTTTAAAGAGAGAACTTGTATCTGTTGTGTTCGATCTCCTTCTTCGCCGTCTTGATCTCCAAGGAATTAAAGAAAACAAGAATTGAGATATTGGCCCTAATGGCTAAAACCCTAAACTAACGAAACTAAAGAACTATATAATTGAATAATGATTCTAAATGCTGCCTCTAATGGCTGGAAAAATCCTTATTTATAGAGTCTCTAAGACTAAGAGAGTTAGATTTCAAAGTCCAACAGGAAAGTAGTGTTTAATTGACTTAAAAGATGTAAAATATGGAAATTTTGTCCAAAAAATCCTTGGAGAATCTCCTAAATTCGGCCCATTAAAATGAAGTCCGGCACCAGTCTTTTGTAATGTTTGGCACTAGTCTTTCTCTGTTTCACTTTTCTCTATTAAACGCTCAAAGTCCGGGCTGGTCTTCTGCATGTCTAGCGTTGATCTTCCTCTTTTAGTCTTGATGCGTTCTTTTGCTCTTTTTGTCGGATAAGATATCCATTATACCCCTAACATCAAAGTAACATTATAGTGAGTCTTTTATACAAGTTTATGCTCTTAAACTATATATGAATCCATTTTCTTCACGAAGTCAAGTGTAAAAGTGTATAAAACATAGATATATTTACAATTTATAAACTATTCCCCACTTAAACTTTACTTGTCCTTGAGCAAAACTTAAAGAAACACTACCATTAAAATGTATATACCTTTAACCAATTTCAATAACATAAAGAATCTTAACCAATTTCATATAGCTATCAAGAAAGAGACCAAACATATTCAAAGTTAATCCTCAAATGCTTGTTTTTCAATCAAAGAGATTCCAAAAAGCTTTATCAAACTAACTTCTTATTCGGCAAAGTAACTCAAACCACACTAAAAAGAGATTAAGCAAACTAAGTACCCTTTTCAAAGCAAATTAGTCAAGCGAAGCACAACCATAAGATTGAAACCATGCATTCTCACCATTAAAGAGGCTAAGCAAATCAACTTGGGTAAAAAATAACTTTATAAGCTTGTAATGTTAGGATAAAGATGGGGTTACCAAACAAAGGGAAAGGATTTAAGAAAAAGTCAGGAGAGTAAAGTAAACAAATGTATCACACCTTACTTCCTCGTTCTACCCTTAGATAACTTTATCCTTTTCATTCATTTACCTCAAACATACAACAACCTCCCACTTAATTTATGGGGTAAAACACATATGCAAAAAACAACCATGCCAAAACCTTTTTTCATGAGCTTTCTTCCATGCTTTTCAACATTTTTTTTTCATTTTTCTTTTTCAGCTCATCTTTGCTCTTTTTAAGCATTTTACTACCTCTTTTTTTTTTTTTTTTTAATTTTTAGCAAAAAATACTCATCTCAGCTTACTTGAAGACCCATTGCCATACTTTCACATCAGGATAAAACCTAACTCCAACAAAAGACGTGGGTGCACTTTACTCTCTTGAAAGGGAAATGATAACAAATCTTTAAGTGAAAAGGGTAAGTAATTGAAGCTTACAAGAAAGAAAATAGCGAATGGTGGTTCCAACCATTCTTTTCATTTAGCTCAAAAAAGAACTAGAGATATAATATATAAAAGGATTAAACTAGAAAGGCTCAAATGATTCAAAGAAGGCCTAATCTCATTCCCAATTCAGTCAACCAAATCTTAAATTTTTCCTCAAGAATGCATAGCAAAAGTTCTAGAGTGTAGCTCGCAAAAATTTCAAAAAAAAATTCCAAAGTTCACAAAATCAAAATCAAGTGTGATTTAAATTCCAAAACCAAGTTTAAATTGAGGAAGATAAAAAGATCTTGAATCCTTGAACAAAAAACCAAGAATTAAGAGAAATTTTCTTTAAACATGTTTTTTTTTTTTTTTTTCTCGTTTCAAGATAGACATACCAAATCAAAGTCTCAACATTTCATGGCCTCAAAACATAGTCTTTGGAAGATAAAATGATACAAGAACAAAACAAATACTCAACAAAACATGACAAAAAATGCAGAAAATAAAGAACAAACTAAAAAAAATTAAAATAAAAAAATTTTTGAAAAATTGAAAAATAACTAGAAAGAAGCACAAAATCCTACTTCCCACTTTAAAATTCATCATTGTCCTCAATGATGTATAAAATTAAAAGAGAAAGGTGAGCAATATTCCCTTTTTCACTAAGCCCACTTGTGCATCTAGAGAGTAGGGAGGCAAGCTCTTAATGCACATTATTGTGGCGTCGTAACCACTTTATGTATGCATCATGATCATCACCCTTCTTGTTAGCTGTTATATCCTTCAATAACTTCACTTGGAAAAGATTCATTTGATCAAGTAGAAACCAAATTAGCAAGATGACCTACCTAGATTTCCAAATTCTTTATGGTAGCCTCAACACTTTGGAGTTTACTTTCATTGCTTTGAAATCTTTGATCAATGCTTTCAATAAATCCATCCATAAGTTCCTCTAAATTGATTTCTTCTCTCGAGTACATTTGTCTTGTGCTCTTTGCTCTTCATATTGATCCCAAGCAAGTTTGGTTGATCTCTCCAACAATCCATATTGTCGGTAGGTGAATAGAAATTATTTCCCCATAAATTTTGGCATATATAATTATAAGGATTGTTAGTGCAAAACTCCAACGAAGCATAAAAGACATTACCTCTAGTGAAAGATACAGTGTTGAGCCGCCCAAAGGACCAAACTACTCAATTTCTCATTCAAAGCCGCAGGCGATGACAAATGATTTTGCAAAATTGTCCCCATCAAGAACTCTTGCTCAAAGACACAAAAGGGTTATAGCCAAAAGAAATAAAGTACTAAAAAATAAATAAAATAAAATTTTGTGTATTTTTAAAATAATAAATAAATAGACAATGAAGAAAAAAATTGAAATAAATTTTTTTTTAGAAAAATGGCTTGATCTCAAATCAGATAGCAATTATATGATATTGAATAAAAAAATCCCCGGCACCAACAGCGCCGAAAACTTGATGTCACTAAAACTAACCTAGCAAGTACACTAGTTCAATTATAGTATAATCAAGATCGATCCCACAAGGATTTGTATTCAATTACAAAATCTTACTATTAAACCTAATCCAAGCCGATCAGACTTTAATGAAGGAATTAATTAAACTAATGAAAGACGACAAAGAAAATTAATGAGAAAAAGTTTAACTAAGGCTAACGATCCAATTACTAAATTATTAATGTAAAGGTGTCGTCTTTCTTACTAAACCATATTTTACCTTCATTTATTAACGATGGAATTCCCTTAACTAGAAATAAGTCCAATCTCTAGGCACAAAGACCCTATCTTTAATTAATAACCTACTATATCTTTATGTAGATTAGTTAACTAAAAACGCATTAAGGTCTGTGGAATTTCGAGTGTTTACAATTTTCTTAAATTGATTACTCACATAAACTGTACGTAGAAATTGCTACAATCTCTTGCCAATTTTACTAGATATTCTTATTACTTAGTTCCTACTCGATTTATCTTAGCTAAGTCTCAAAACCAAGTATTTGATCATTCGAGAGATGGCCAGTCAATCACAAGCACTAAGATCAAGTAATAAAGATTAATCATGAAGAATATGGTAAATAAAATTAATCAGCACATAAAAACATTAATAAAAATGCATAATCTACACATAAGCCCTAGTTAAAGAACTTTAGCCAAAATATCCGTGAAAAGAAATAAAAACATATTCTTCAGATAAAAATGGTTTACAAAAAAAAATCGTAAATAAAGATTACAAGTCTTTAAGGGAGAACTTGAATCCGTTGTCTGTGATCTCCTTATTCGCCATCTTGATCTCCAAGGAATTAAAGAAAATAAGAATTGAGATTTAGCTCTAATAGCTAAAACCCTAAACTAAAGAAAATAAAGAGCTACAAAATTGAATAATAATTCTAAAAGCTGCCTCTAATGTCTGGAAAAAGCCTTATTTATAGAGTCTCTAACCCTAGGAGAGTTAGATTTCAAAGCCCAAAAAGAAAGTAGTTTTTAATTGACTTAAAAAGATGTAAAATATGAAAATTTTGTCCAGAAAATCCTTGGAGAATCTCCTAGATTCGGCCTTTTAAAATGAAGTCCAACGTCGATCTTTTGCAAGTCCAGTACCGGTCTTTCTCTGTTTCACTTTTCTACTTTTCTTTAATAAACGCTTAAAGTTCAGCGTTGGTCTTCTGCATGTCTAGCGCCGGTCTTCCTCTTTTTATTCTTGATGCATTGTTTTGCTCTTTTTGTTGGATAAAATGTCCATCGTATCCCTTACATCATAGTAATATTATAGTGAGTCTTTTATACAAGTTTATGCTATAAAACATATACTATAAATCCATTTTCTTAACAAAGTTTAGTGTAAAAGTGTATAAATTATAAATAAATCTACGATTTATCAGAGGTCAACACGAGTAGTGTCTATTCATCGTTAATACCTTATCTTGTATTTTTAAGTCGAAATATTAACTTATTAAAATTATTTAAGTAGCCAATGACATTACCCCTTCTTCCATCTCTACGGGATATAAATCCATCTTTATCTTCAAATGGTTAGTTAAAGTCTATAGGCATGGTTGCTCTCCAAAGTCTCCCATATCTTCTTCGGTGATATCTTCTTTAACGTCATAACCTTAATTTGTGGGGCTAATGCTAGCCGAATAGTACTAACTGCCTTTTTCTGAATGAAGATCCATTTCATACCTTGTAGGTTTTCATCTTCTAATGCAAAATGAAGACATTGATGCACCAAAATATCTTGAATTGTGCATTGCCACATAGTGAAGTCAATCTTTCCATCAAAGAGCGGAGGATCAAACTTTGTCGCGGCATTCAACGAATACACCCGAACCTTCAACTCTAATACCACTTGTTAATAATAGACAATGTCATCACACACACAAAATAATATAGAGAGAAAAAATAAAACAATACAACACAAAAATTTAACGTGGTTCAGTATTTTAACAAAGACCCACATTCACGACCAAAAGGGTAAACCTTCACTATGTAATTTTTTCACGGAGCAAGACTACAAATTCTCTCAAAATATCTCAAAGCCTCAAATTCCCAATTGATTAGGCTTAGAAAATTTGTACAAAAGGACTTAAACTATGAGAATATATTTATAAGTGTCTCTTCCCACCTTAATTTCTTAACTTTTCAATGTGGGATTAAAAAATCCTAATTTTAAGGTTATCAGGAAAGTAAACCTAACACTCACCTTCTCTAAGTTATACACCTTCCTGCTTTCTTTCTCCAAATATTCTGCCTTTTCAAATTATCTTCAAAGTTTCCAGAATTTGTTGTCTCAATCTTTGGAACGTAGGCCTTTTTTTTTTTTTTTGTGTGTATATTTTGTATAATTTTTTTTTGCCAAGTCGAACTTAGATCTTGATCATAAATATCTCTCTGTATTAGAGGGTGCTTATAGAAACCAACTTGAAGTCTAGGTTGGTTTGTTTACGGCCAGCACGGTTCTCTTATTTTCTTTGAACTTTTGACTTGCAATACAGAACTTACATTGGTATGTACAATAAGGATCATAAAGGAGTTTTCTATATGGAATTTACAGGTATTTTACACGAATTTCTAATCTATCATTCAAGATTAAAGGCATTTTGTATTTTGTTCCATTTGTTGATTGAATTATTTCATGTCTTGATAATACTAACTCTTCTAAGAGGCTTGGAAATGCAAAAACGGAAGCCTTTGATTAGTTGGTATGTGTTTCCTTCTCTTATCTTCCTTTGTGACTACATAAATTATTGGTAAATTGAATTGGGATTGTTTAATTATCTATGTTATTCAAAATTATAGTAATTAAAGTCATTGCTTATTCCTACTGTATTTGAAATTTGTATTAAATTTTTTTGTATTTATTGATTTTTTAAGGTTGAGACTATAAAATTTCTTTTTTTCTTAGTCGTAGTTAATATGAAACAGTTCTTTTTCTCTTGGTATAGTAGGGGTAAACTGGAGAAATTGACCCTAATATTTTTTTTTTCTTTCGTTTTGTTTTGTTTTTTAGGTGGAGGCAGAGAAAAGGAAGGTGTTAGACAAAAGTTCAGCGTAAATTTTTTTTTTTTTTTTCCTTTTTGTGTGTGGGAGGATGGAGAGGCAGGAATGAACATGTGAAAAGCGAGGGGTCAGATTAATCCTTAAGTTTTGTTTATGTCATAATTTTTTTAACTACCTTTCGTGTATATTGCATGAGTTTTAATATTTACACATTCAAAGACTTACAAAAATAAAGGAATGTTATATGTAATTAATAATTAATTATATTATGTGTAAATATTTTTATATTCTTACAAATTTAGATATTATCTTTTCGTATTGAATTTATTTCTAAAAACTTTTTAGGTTATATTTTATAGGTATTTAATTATTTTTATTTTTTAATTAAATTTTAGTATTTTAAATATTTATTTTGATTTTTCTATTGAATATTGATTTCTTGTGCATAGCACGGATTGTTTCCTATTGTTAATAATATCATTTTACATTTTAAGAACTCTCTTGCAATGAAGTAAGCAAATATTTAGAAATTTAACATTATGACTTCAAAAAAATTAATATTAAATAGAATGACATTTATTATTTTGAGATATTAGCTATTTATAGCCATAAACTATTTTTGATTTTCTCTTTATAGTCATAAAGTTTTATTTTATCTTTCTCTAGCCATAAACTATTTTACTTCTCTCTTTATAACCACAAACTTTGATCTTATGTTTTCTTAGCCATGAACTATTTTTGTTCTCTTTATAGTCATGAACTATTTTTAACATCTCAAGTATAATAATTTATTAAAATAGTTCATGATTATATTTGAGAGGTAAAAAAATAGTTCATTGCTATAAAGAAAAAATAAAAATAGTTCATGACTAGAAAAATATAAAATAAAAGTTTATGGCTATAAAGAGAAATAAAAAATAGTTTATGGCTGTAAATAGCTAATATCTCTATTATTTTATATCGATTTTGTGAGAAAAGAAATGAAAGAGATAAACAAAAGGTTACACATTTTTATGACTAAAAATTAATTTTTTTTCTTTTTGAGGAAAGAAGAAACTTTTACTTGAAATAATCTTTATTATTATTATTTTTGTATGGAAATATAGGCTAATTAAGTGAATGGAATTTTCTTTAAAAAATTAAATATACATTTTATTTATCAAAGAAAGTCTTATAAATAAGATTCTTAATGGAAATCATTTTTTTTTTTTTTTTGATACGTGAAGATCATATGAAAGAATGGAGGCAAGATAATGAGATACTATATTAATAGTGTTTCGAGCATAGCATGGCTTCGACTGTTCTGCTAGTTGTTTTTTGAGGAAGTTGTTATTGAGATTTATAAATTCTACGATAAAATTATAAAAATTCTACGAAAAATCTCATTCCAACCAAATAATTCTCTCTCTTTACTCTCTTTCTCTTTAACTTCTCTCTAAATTAACTTCAAGATTATTGAAGATTTATGAAGGTTTCAACGTTGAAAATGGATAATTTTGAAGATTTCGTATTGGAAAAAATTAATTTTGAGGTAAAAACAACCCCAAAAAATGCTGAAAAGTTGCACGGAAATAGCTGGCGCACCAGACCAGCTGATGTGCCAGCTGCTTTCGTTCATCATTTTCAGGGTTTTTTTTAAATATGAAAATTTTAATTATGTGTTATATTAATTATTTTTCATATGATTAATTTTTATATTCATTTTTCATAGTTAATATGGTTATATTATTAATTATGTTAGTTATTTTTGTTAAAGTTTGTGTTTACTTTGTTTATATTATAATTAATTGTTTATTGTGATTATAATTAAATATTTTAATTGTTTAATTTTTATTATAATTAATATGTTTAGTTTCACATGGTGTTTCTTTTTTATGTTCTTGATTAACAAGTTGCTATGTTAATGAAGTTATAAATATGTTGTTACCTTACTTAGTTTTATTTTTATTTAAAGTATGAGTTGTTTATATTATTTATCTTCTAATATTGTGTGGAAGATAATGAATTACATTTTACACATGGAGGATTTCGTAGACCATAGTTATTTATTTCAAAGGAATCGTGAATTTAATTCGGAAGACGATTTGGTTGATTGGGTTAAAACAAGAGCAAAGACAGTTAACACACATGTGACGACTATGCATTGTTTTACAAAAAAAATATTTAGGGGTTAGGTCATACATTTATATTAGTTGTCATCAGGGGAAGGAAAAAAATAAGGCAATTCAAAACGATGAGAAGTAGAATAAGTTCCTGTAAAATGTTGGGGTCCTGTATGGAACAAAGAAATGTAATTATCTATTTAAATTTAAAGGCGAGGAAGATGTTAGAGGAGCACATTGGAAATTATATATAAAAAATGGAAGGCACAATCATCAAATTGGTGTCTATCATCAGGGTCACTCTCAGGCGACAAGTCTTATGGAGGATGAGTTCAAGCTAATTGAGCAATTGAGTAAGTGTCAGGTGGCGCCTCGTTTTATAATGGTGAAGTTGCGAGAGAATAATCCGAATACTATTGCGAAGTATGTTATAGTACTGTAATGTTGCGTAGCTTAACTTAATTCTCTTTGATTGAATATGATATTATATATTATATATATTTTTTTAGTTTAATAATAAGTTTATATAATTTTTTGTAGTTCTCGAACTATATATAATGCTTGGGCGAAGATTAAGAAGAATAGGATACAGGGACGCAGCACAGTAGAAGAAATGCTCTCACATGTGTTCCAATCTTTGATACACGTACTTTTGGAGGAATTGTGACGATACCATAATACTTAGCGATATAGTTGTTGCACATTCGACATTCATTCAAATGTTGAAGACGTGCCTTATGTACTTGTACTAGACACAACATACAAAACGAACAAGTTACTTTAATAATAAAATATTTCGTTGCTCTGTTTATTAATTGCTTTATTCATTATTTTTATTAAGTTTAAAATTTATTAGTTCACTCAGGTACAATATGCCATTTCTTGAGGCAGTCGGGATGACACCTACTGGAAAGAATTTCTGTATAGGTACTGTGTTCATACGTAATGAACAAGCTACTACTAATGTTCTTGCGAGTTGATTACTAGATACCGTAAGTACATTTCTTTAAAGGTTGAGAGTCTTCACTGTATCTGGTCATCTCTTCTGATAGACGGGGTATTGGGAATGGAGCATCATGATTATGCAAACCCGTGAATGAAATGGCTTACCAAGAGAATGATATCACTGGCATTCTAGAGGAGTTTAGACAATGACCACCATCACAAATATGTTAAAATATTCTACTGTTGATTTATTTGATTAAATCTATAGGTTAGATTAATTATGCATTTTGTCTATATAATAATAGTTGATGGAGTGGCGTCGCGGCCTGAGACATCTTACATCTTGTCTTGCTATCAAACTCCGAGGGACTGTTAACTTCTTCTCCGGACATGGTCATTACGGTCGAAAAAAGACGGACTCGACAAGGAGGGAAAAGTCACACTGGGACTATATACAGATTGCACATAAATCGTTCAACAATAGTAGTGGATCTGGGTTAGGATCAGGTTCAGATTCGGCTCCCGTGGGAGAGGATGCCAACCATGTGTCGTTCATTCACCCCATTCCGAGTCTAGGGGTAGGGGACGCTGTATTGGTTGGTATTTAGTAAAGTCATCTATTGTGCAGCCGGTTGATAGAGAAACAGAGTGAGGGTTCTCTTACTTAAATGAATTCACATGTTTTATGTATATTTTAATTGACAACTATATGCATCCAAGAGGTGATGGTAACCGCGGGTTTAGGGTGATTTCATATTTTGTGAATGGTGATGTAGAGAAATGGGCTATTATACGTAAACAAATATGGCGTGAGTTGAGAAATAATCATGCTTTATATGTACGTATACTAGGCGAAGAGTGGTTTATACTCGTTCTAGACAGTAGTGTGCACTTTAAAGGTATAGCTCGAGAAAATATTAGATGGAAGCACATGATCATATGTATGTTGTTGCGAATCTTTACCGGGTATGTGTACTACTATTGCCTGACATCCTGCAAGTACTACAATAATACCGTATAAATCTGTTGGTGGGCCTTCGTAGAGGATGATTGTGATTAGCCACTTGGAAAATCATGAACGCTTTATTGCTATAAGTTATTATTGATTTATATATCCTTTAATTCACACCTATATCATTTGAAGTAACTAATTATTTTTCTTGACAGTTACATTTGCAGGAAGGCTTTATGATGCCCCAATAAATCTGTTGTGGCAGTGGTACACTCATCAGGACATACACGATTATTTGGTTCTATATCAATCACGGTTCAGGGAGTGGGCTCATACGTGTGCCCGAATGTATCACTTTTCAGGGCCAGTTGATGGGGTTATTATCGATTGATTGTCATCTTTTTTTAATTGATTCATGATTATATGTAACTATGTAATTTATACATGCAGAAATTAAAAAGATACGTGCAAAAAATTAAAAAAAAATTTTTCCTCCCTAACTTTCTCTCTCTACCCCAACTCTCTCTTCCTTTTCTCTACAAGATTCAAGAACTTCAAACTCAGATCTGCTCAAATCTGATCGTTGAAACTTGAAAAAGAAAAAAGTAAGTTCTATATTCGTTTATTTACAATTTCATCGGTTTAAAATTTAAAAAAATACAACGGATCAAACTTGTGGGAGACTACAAAATTTTTGAGGAATTTCGGTCACATGGGCCAAAATTTCTCAAAAATTTCGGCTAGCCCCCGAATTTTTTGTTTTTTATAGTTTTCGGGGGGGTTAGCCAAAATTACTAAAAAGTTTTGTAGTCTCCCCCAAGTTCGATATGTTGTGTTTTTTTTTTTTATTTTTAAACCAATGAAATTGTAAATAAGTAAATATAGAACAATGTACTAACCTTTTTTTTTTCAAGTTTCAACAGTCAGATTTGAGCAGATCTGAATTTGAAGTTCTTGAATATTGTAGAGAAAAGGGAGAGAGAGTTGGAGTAGAGAGAGAAAGTGAGGGAGGGAATTTTTTTTTTTTTGAATTTTTCATGTGTATCTTTTATATTTTCGTGCGTACCTTACTTAATTTTTATGTTCTGATATTAATTTATATTTTATGGATTTTTTTCTCATTTAGTAATTTTTGTATGTTGTGATATTGGTTGACGTAAATAATAGGAGCAATAACTGTAGTAAACAAAATTTCATCATACATATAATAAAAACTCTATCATAATAGACAGTTACTACAAATCCATAATATAATGACATGAACTCACGGGAAACCTAATCACTAAAAGATGTCATCTTCATAGAATACGACACATCTCTCGGTATCAGGTAGCCTGGGTCTCTAAATTATCCAGATCATCATCTCCAACATAAGGACCTAAGGAGTCAAGTACCATAATAGCTGGTGGCTGAGATCGTGGTGGTTTAACTCCGGCATGAAGTAACTCCGAGTTCTGATTGTTCTGTATCATCAGGTGATTGTGTCGGAGATACCACATCATGTAACTCGAATGGCAAGTGTGTGGCGGCATAGCAATTTGTCGTATATGCTCAACATGCACATAGTGGCTCGCAGCATCATACCAGAATGCCCTAGTGAAAGCGTGCCTCACGACATATTATTTAGTTGAACCAGCCTACAGTGCTCGACTGGACTAATAATAGGAGCATGTGGAATCCCTTAAGTCCGACCAAACTGTTGAACACATCTCTCGGGCATGTGCGACTGTACATAAGAAAAGTAAGCCAATAGGCCGTGGTATGTAGAAAAACGTACCCCATGTATCTCTGCTGGCCTATAAGATGTCATCGAACCTCAGCCACAGTCATGATATCAAACCCCATCCGATAATTAGATAATACAACCGTACTAGATATACATCCCATCACCACAAACTGCTGGATATAAGGAATCCCTGAAACTGAACAGGGGCTCAAAGGTTATGAGAACCGAATAAGTCAATCACTATGGAATTGAAGCTTGGACCAATCACTAGAGCTCAAATGAGGAAACTCAAGATTTTAGAAGATAATGGCATGGTTGCTTACATTGAGGAAGCTTTGAAGAGCGAGCTTGAAGGGTTTGAAGGTCAAAAAAGGGCCTCCAAGATATTCTCAGAGTGTTCAATTAGCAAGGATCATTCAAGGGAAAAACTTGGAGGAGAAAATGGCTAAAGTCTTGAAGAGGAGCACCTTACCGTTGCCAGTAGGCTTCTGCCTGCCCAACATTTGGAAAACTATGCCCTACCGCTAACGGTTGGTCTTAACCTACTGTTGCTGGTAGGGTTCGAGAAGGAATTATGTTTTGTAAGTAAGGGCTTATTGGGTATTTTAAGCCAATAATCAGTAGATTAATTAGGTTAAATCCTTTGCCTATAAATACCATTTATAGGCTCATTGTAAATAATTTTGATGAATTTGCTGAAATTTGAGAGAGGTTTCTCCAATTATCTCTAAGGTTCTTCACCCTTCTTAGTTACCTTGCTAAGGGTTAATGTCCTTAATTTGTGAACAATTGTTTGCCTTAGATTAAGGAATCTATGCAATTTAATTGATCATCCAATTCCTTTCTTTAATTTAGTCTTAGAGTTCTTGTTATTTGATTCAATTAATCTTAGCTCTTCTAGTTTGTGTAGTTGGGTTTGACGCCTTAGTTTCCTCAAGATTCTTCCTATCAAATTAGGAAAGAGCTTCGCCTCTCAATGTTGGGTTTATCAGGTTTTGATCCTCGTAGGTTTTCTATTGGAGTGTTAAAGCTACAAAATCCTCAATAGAGGTTCTTCATCAAAGGAGGTGATCTTGAGAAAGTGTTGAATCAAATCTACAATCAATTGAAGATTTACATCATAGGCTATGTGAACATCAGAAAGCATATGTATATCTAGGCTTATAATAGAAAAACGTACGTATAAGAATCTCCTAGCATAAATAATAGGAGTAATAATTATAATAAACAATAATATAATGTATAGATATAGGGAAGAATACCCCCATCAGTGATGAAAAACCTTCTAACTCTCGGGTGTCCGAATGTGAAGCCTGTCCCAGATTCCTGTACAACCACGCCAATGCTGCAGCATCCCAAACCATCTTCTTGCACCTCTGTAGATTCTTCACTATAGGCCATAAGTTATAGCTCACCACAGGTAGGCCACTCTTATCGAGAAAGAGAGAATTATCAAAAATGAAAAGCAAGTAACAGGATGCCCTCATCTCTGTGGACAAACGTGCACTATCATCGATCGTGGATATAAATGATATAGGGATCCCACACTGTGCATAACCAATCTTAGAAATCTAACCCCTAAATCATTATTAATCATCTTAATAATCTGATCCTGAGTAAAAACCTCGTCCAATGGCTCACTATATGCAGGAGTCCCTAATATAAGCTCCACATCATGTAATGTGATCGTCATCTCTCCAAACGGCATATAGAATAAGTTAGTATCTGGCTGCCATTTCTTCACGAATGTAGATAAAAGGGTATTGTTTTCGTACTGAAACATGCACGACTGTAGATGAATTAGTCTTGATGTAGCAGCCACTCATCTAATATCACCATCTCCAGGTGTGTAACCTATAAGTGCCACATGACGACCATGTAATCTCAATACAGGTCGATCCTGCATTAGAACAATCATATAAAAAACTCCATTACAGAAATATAAGAATATACTATTTAAAAATATAACAAAAACATTTACGCATGTATAAAAATCATGAAAGAATATAGAATAGCATTGTAAAAAATACATATCCATGTCATGTAGTTGCAGCGACGTTTTTACTCTATGATGGAATAATGTTCGGCTCCTATAGACCTCCAGGGACAGGTCTAGTCTACTGCTAAACAATCTCGGACTTCTTTAACCTCTTCTTTCCACCACCAACTCCCGATGGTCCCAAAGTCTCAGAAGATACATTCTCAGATGGTTGGCTCTTTGGGATCTGTAAAGACTTGCCTCCCGTTATCGATCGTCTCCAGCTAATAATCTTCACTGTTCTCTTCGCACACTCAATAAGACACCTACTCTCCTTGTACACTCTGAAGACGATACAGGTACAACTACTCTATCCTCAGAACCCTTCTGCCCCTCATCTGCCTCCTTCTCCTTATTCCCCTCCTCCTCCTCCTCACCCTCAACACCCCAGCCCTCACCAACATCCCTACACTCACCATCTTCCCCTACCTAAACTGTCATCTCATCACCATCACTATCTTGATATTGTCCAAAACATTGTCCAAACCCGGGTGCATAAGAAGACATCTGTTCTGATGTGTCATAATAACCCTGTTGACACAGTAAGGAGTCACCTGAAGCTTATACCAAAAAGTCATCTACGACCAATGAGGGATACTGCACACCCAGTGACATAGGAAGTGGATGCTAATAGATGTCTTGCATGTAACTATCGTTAGGATGGGGTGTCGAGGAAGATGATGCACTAGGGTGAGACTGATGTAGTGCTATTAAAGGATACTGGAAGGGTATGGAAGTATGCGAATCGTGCGACATACGAACCCTAGTGGGAATAAATGGAGGCGGAACCAATGAGCCGGGTGCATCCAACCCATGAAACATCCCATGAGGAGGTGTGGTAAGTACATCAAATGTGTTGTGTCTACCCCTAAGCCTCCTAGAAGAGGCTGTCACCGTACAGTCGTGAGTCCGAGCACTCCTGTCTGCTACTAGACCTAAGCCTGTATCTTTCCGTCTAGGCTGTTCCAAATCCATCTAAACGAATTTCAAATTCTTTCTTAAAATTATTTTGTATGTAGAAGTCCGAGTATTAATAATTAATTAATGATTATGCAATTATGAAATTAATTCTTATTATTAAATATTAAATTATTACACTAATTAATTACTATTTAATTAATTTTAATTATAATATAATTATTTAATTCTTATTTATTTGTTATGAAGTAAATTATTATCGTTAAATTGTTATGAAATAAATTATTTAAGTATTTAAATTAGACTATGATTAAATTAGGAAAATATTAATTGTTAAACTAACTAGCTTAATTCAAATTACTAATTAAAAACCCTAAAATAATTATAATTATTTAATCTCTTTACTTCCTTGCTTTAAATCTACTTATTATTTAAATTAATACATATCTTAGTTAAGATTAACATAGTATAACATTAATGCATAAATTACCACATAATTATCGTTAATTATTTTAAAAATTACTATAACATTTAACTACATCATAAATAAATATATTACAAGAAAAATTTACAATTCATAATTATGACATAAAAAAACATACTAATATATGAAAAAATTCATAATTATGACATGAAAAAAATACTAATATATGAAATTAACTAAAAAAACTAATATAATGGACTAATATATATTAAGAACAATTAATATAACAACAGATACAATTTATTAATTTAAAAAAAATATATCAAAATCAGAAAAATGGGGTGAGTAGCGCACCACTCTGGTTCATACGCCAATGGGTTGCACACCACTCCCACTGGTGTACCAGTTGAGTACGCAGCTCTGCCCTTCAGATCCGACCATTTTTTTTCACTCAAAATATAAATAAATGAGTATAGAATAATGTACGAACCTTTTTTGGCATTTCAATGGTTAGATTTTCCTAAATCTTCTTTGGAAGTTAGAGAGACTTTGAGAGAAAAAGAGAGTAGGGTGAGGGAAGTGTTTGGTTGAAATGAGATTTTTCATGAAATTTTTGTAATTTTATCGTGAAATTTATAAATTTTCTTGCTGTTTTGTTAATTGAATATTATCTAAAAACAATACCGAAGAAAAAAAGGATAAACCATTATTTAAACTTTTTTTTTTATTTTCTTTTTCTTTTTTGGCTAAGTGTATTATCTAAAGTTTCTACTTGGTTAAGAATTTAATTTGAAAAAGTTTTCCTTTTTGATTTTAAAAATCGTTACCTTTTTTATAAATTATTTATCTTTTATGGATTTCAAGAAAAAAATTTGTATTTTTTCTCAAACTAAAGTTCTGTCCAAGTAGAGTCAAAAAGGATTTTTTTTTTCCCCTGAAAATACATCTGAAATGTGTAAAGTATTATAAAATTAATAAATTATGTAGATGTTCATCAAAACAACCCTAAGGATAAGGTCAATTGGTCATCCTATCTTAAAAGAAAGTTTAGATTTACGTAATATCTATCTACCTATTTATGAAACTCTTATCCTTCTAGTTAAGGGAGATGAACCCATATGCCTATAAATAGAGGCTATGGGATATGTAAATAGTGGTGAGAAATGAATAAGATGAATTCATGTGATTCTCCCTATGTTCTTTAGTGTCTCTATTATTTTATAGTTTATCTTTTAGTTAGTTTATATATGAATTTTATAACACATTATCAGCACGAGCTCTACGAAAAATTATTAGAAGTAGATGTTTTAGAAGTTCATATGAAGACTTTCTATGCCTATGTATTTTGAATTATTCAAAGGTTAAGGTAATTTTTCCCTAACAAAATATCTATTTCATGATTAATTTTTGTTAAATTTAAGTCTGTGACTCCTTATATTCTGAGAAGAAATTATGTATTAAATTTGTATATTTAGTGATAAAATCCATTTGGATATAGTGGATCTTGAAGATACCAAAAGAAAAGTTATAAAACATCAAATGTATTAGATTTTGGTGATATATTTTGAGAGCAAATATGTACAATCACCAGAAGATGATTGTTATACAAATATCAGCGATAATGAGTATACTTGTGATTATAAAATATATGTTATATCAGTATAAATAAATTTGTGACTTTTGAAATTCCTCATTATCAACCAAAAGTATATGAAAGAAAATATTATTGGTGATGTAATAGAAGAAAAATTATTCATCTCTCATACCTCAGATATGCTCTAGAAGTAGTTATATCGAGAAAAATATTTTCAAAATTATTTTGAATCAATCTCATGTGTATTTAAATTTGAATGAGAAGATGAGTCATGGATATAGTATTGTAATACTTGACCAACAATTCTATATCATTCCCTGAAGTGAATGTAATGAGATCTTGTAATTTATTTGTAAAAGTGACTTGGTTGTTATTTGGATGTATTTAAAATAATCTTTACAACTATATTGGTAAGTGACTTATCGTATTCTCAAACTATATATTTTCACCTGCAGTGAAAAAAATTATGAGGAAGAAAAGGCAAAATTGTTATTAATATGTAAATATTATCGATGAATATAAATATATATTTGTTAAGTACTTGTAGTACGTTTGATATATGAAAAACGTTGGGAGCAAATCTCAAGGGGAAGATTTGCATTTTGATGATTTTAAATATTCTTCCCAACATATAGAGGAGATGACATAAAAATAAATCGGATGAATATTCTTTTGTGTCTCATCTTGATCCTCATAAGAAAATCTCGAACTTGAAGTTCAAAATATAATTTATCTAGCCAGGCATTTTACCAACCAACATCCAGTTGCAAGTATGCTCATATTACAATGGATCCCTGAAGGAAAAACTACTATTACAAATGAATTTGTGACAACTAAAATGGTGGTAGAAAAGTCGGTTCCAATAAAACATATTCCTTGTATATAAAAATAGCAAATAATTAAGATGGTTACATATAGTAAAGCGAAAAAAAAAATTCCAGCAGAATTTTTCCTAAACATGGCATGTACTATTTCTAGAAGAAATTCAGGTACTTGAAAGTTGTGATAATGAGATCTTAATATATCATGCCTTGATTATAAATTATTATGGAACCACAAAATAGTACAATACGTCGATTGCATTTATGCGTATAATATGAATATAAATGAGGATCTAAAATAAAAGTCTGCAAACTCAAAATTCGATATTAAATATTCGAGATATTAATATAGTGTTCACATGATCAGAAATATGAAATGTCTGGACAATTAAACAAGTATACTTGAAGTGTACATGTATTTTCAGCAGGATTATAAACTTGAATTGAAATCCTAAAATGATGAAAATAGATATATTTATGAAAATAGAATGTGAACCATGAAATATATAAATGAAAACTTATAGAATAAGATTCTTCGTAAAGCCTAGCATTTGCTACGAAGAATAATATTTTCTAGTGATGGGTACGAATATATTTGATTTTATCAAATATCTATTATAAAGTCCTAGAAGGGCTAGAGATTCCTGAGGAATATAAAAATAATCATTCCTAAAGAATACGATATCATTGTCTTAGTGAAAATTTTGAAAGATGAATATCGAAATGCCCGTGTATGGAAATCTGTATATGACTTGCTTATACTTGTTACCCATATAATTCTCATTCTATTAATAAGAGATGTTCTTATTGTATGATTTTGTAATTATTATTTTGATAAATTAGAATCTCCCATATCAGGGGGAGGTAATGATTATAGCAACAAAAGGACATTACAAACAAGAGAAATGTGCTCACTATATATATATATATATATGTACTAGTGCACCAGAAGTTCACAAGCCTATCCATTTGCTATTAATTATATAATAGCTATCTAATAGTTTATCTGGACTCCATTAGAGATAATCAAGTATAAAATCTATAGATTATCTATTTTGGAAAATGACTCTGAAGGTCAAAATAGAAGCTTTAAAACTAATAATTTAAACCACGCTTGAAGCATGGATGGCTTCTTATTTTTAAAGATTATATCCTCGAAGGAAAATAATGATCTATATAGTTCTCTTGAAGAGTTTCCTAAAGCAAATAATTATTGAAGATGAACAATGTGATAAAAGGTTTTTAAATAATCAACCTTGAACATCTAGAAGATATTATATATGGACATGTCACATCATTATGTACAAAAATAGTCGTTCGGGCATTTGAAAAGTAATAAAGAATATAGAAGAATTTTTGTCCAGAAGTACTATAAGTTAATACATAATGTATACTAATATACTTGCACGTAGGATGCTAGTAAATACATCACATATAATTCTTCTCTAATCTGACGATTTTAAAATAATTGAAAACTTTATCCTTATGAATCTCCTCACAATTATTTATCTTGGATTATTAAGCAAATCAACTCCAGTTGAGATGCATTATACAAATTAATGATTATTGATATCCACACATTATATTATTTTGCAGTGTAAAGACATTTATGACTCATTTTTTTATTTGAAAGCTGAAATTCCATTGATTGGTTTAAACGTGTGATCAGAATTGGTTATGAAATATCCAAGATAGTTGAATGAATCCAAGAGATTCCAATTAATTTGAGAATGAAGTTTAATGAGATATTAAAGGAGATATGACAAAGTAAATTTCATAATATTTTCTTCTTGAGAATATGGTGAAATTAATGTGCGGAGATTTCAACTATGATGATCCAAAAGATCTATACATTAAGACATGACCGATTACTATATTTAAGAATTAAAATTTTGATATGCATCGGTTCAATAATATACAAAATAGGGGAAGAAAAACATAAAGAATGATATACTCTTTTTTCTTTCACTAGAAGTTTTTTATTTTTTTCCTAATTGAATTTTTCTCTAATAAGGTTTTAATGAAGCGCAATCTTTGTGTTATATTATGAACATCCAAGGGAGAGTAGATATTCATCAAAACACCCCTAAAGAATAAGGTTACTTGATCATCCTATCATAAAAATATTTTAGCTTTAGGTAATATCTATGATGAAACTTCTATTCTTCTAGTTAGGGGAGACGAATATAAATAGAGGCTATAAAATATGTAAATAGCAGTGAAAACAAAAAAAATGAATTCATGATTCTCCCCATTTTTTTTATGGGGCCCGATAAACCTAACTCGGAAAAATGAATGTATAGCGAAATAAATCATTATTACCCTTCCTCTTCCCTACTTTTTCTCTCCGTAAAAAAATTCTCTATTACTCTTATTTACTCTCTATTACTCTTATTTACTCTC
The DNA here is from genome assembly GCA_028651295.1 of Catharanthus roseus. NCBI lineage: Eukaryota > Viridiplantae > Streptophyta > Magnoliopsida > Gentianales > Apocynaceae > Catharanthus > Catharanthus roseus. The sequence goes on along the minus strand of JAPQWS010000153.1, from coordinate 2,737,687 downwards.
TATTTACTCTAAACCTATAAACTTTAACATTCAACTTGTATTGGAGGTACATATGGATCATTATGAAGAATTTGTAGAAGAAAATATCGGTTTAGAGGTAAGAAAAAAAAATTTTTTTTTTCCGCAATTTTTGGTCGGATCGCCGGGGGTGGAGACCCGGACGCGCTCCGAACGCCCGACCGAGCAACCCAGTGTGAAGGGGATCACCCAGCGACGCGACCCGGACACATCCAGACCGCAGGACTGGGTGACCCAAGTAGGTTTCAATATTAATTTTTTTTGCAATATTAATTTTTTTTAATATTAATTTTTTTTCAATATTAATTTTTTTTAATATTACTTGTTTTTTGTTAATATTACTATTTTTTTTTTTAGAGTATTTGTTTAGAATGTTCCTTTTTTCTTTTTTTTTTTTTTGTTTTAGAATATTACTATTCTTTTTTCTTAGAATGTTCCTTTTCTTTTTTTTAGAATATTACTATTTTTTTTAGAATATTCGTTTTTTATTTAAATTTTAGAATGTTATTATTATTTTTTAATTTTAGATGTTATGTTTTTTTAAAAAAATTTTATTTTTTTCAATATTATTATTTTTAATATTACTACTGGTTTTTTTATAGTATATTTTTAGAATGTTCCTTTTTTTTTTTTTTTTGTTTTAGAATATTACTATTCTTTTTTTTCGAGAATGCTCCATTTTTTTTTTTAGAATATTACTATTGTTGATTTTAGAATGTTCATTCTTTTTAGAATATTACTAACTTTTTTAGAATATTCGTTTTTTAATTAAATTTTAGAATGTTATTATTTTTTTAATTTTACATGTTATGTTTTTTTAAAATTTTAGAATGTTACTAATTTTTTTTGTTTTTGTTAGAATGCTACTTTTATTTTTTTTTAAATTTAAGAATGTTACTATTTTTTTTAATCATGTTACTAAAATTTATTTTTAGAATGTTATTAATTATTTTTTATTTTTGTTAGAATGTTACTTTTGTTTTCTTTTTAAATTTAAGAACGTTACTATTTTTTTTAAATTTTAGAATGTTACTAATTTTTTTAGAATGTTATTAATTTTTTTTTGTTTTTTTATTTTTGTTAGAATGTTACTTTTGTTTTTTTTTTAAATTTAAGAATGTTACTATTTTTGTTTTTTAATTTTAGAATGTTACTAAAATTTTTTCTTAGAATGTTATTAATTTTTTTTTTTAATTTTAGATGTTCTTTTTTAAAAAAAAAAAATTAGAATTTACTATTTTTGGTAGAATGTTACTAATTTTTTTTGTGTTTTTTGTTTTTTTAGAATGATAATTTTTTGTTTTCTTTAGAATCTTAATTTTTTGTTTTCTTTAGAATATTTTTTTTTTTGGAATCTTACTATATGATTTTTGTGTTTTTTTCCTTAAATGTTAATATATGAAATTTTTTTTTTTGGTTTTTTTCTAAATGTTATTGTATGAAAATTTTGTTCATTACAATGTTTGACAAATTTTTTTGGATATATAATGTGTTCATATTTTAATTTTTTCGTACTATATCGTAACAGAACTGCATAGATTCAAGTACATTTGAGAAATTCTTGGAACCGGAAGAATACGTGAATCACGGACATTTATTTGCAACTGATCGAATTTTTAATTCGAAACCAGAGTTGGTTAACTGGGCAAAAGAAACAACTATAAAAGTGAACACGTATTTGATTGTCACTCGGTATTTAAGGTCCAGAACATCCGACCGCCGACCGTATGTTACACTGGGTTGCGAGCTTGGAGGTGTAAATAAACTGAAAAAGAAGTCCGTAGTCGACGATGAAGAAGAAGAAGAAGTTCAAGTAAAAAGGCAGGGTCCTTACGGGACTAAAAAGTGTGGTTGTCCCTTTAAATTAAAAGGCGAACAAATGGCAATGTGTGAAAATTGGCAATTATTCGTACACGATGGGAGGCATAACCATGCAATAGGTGTATATAGTCACGGTCACGTTCAGGCAGCAAAACTGACGGAAGAATAACTGATACAAATTGAGCAATTCAGGAAGAGTCATGTGCCACCCCGTAATATTTTACGATTTTTCCGGGAACAAAATGTGGGTTGTGTTTTCAGGTATGTTGCATCAACTCTAATGCATCTTGGTTTTATGTTTAGGGTTTAAATTGAGGTTCTAATAATATGATTTGCATGACTTTTGTAGTTCCCAGAAAATATATAACGTCGTTGCGAAAATTAAGAAGAATAGGATGCAGGGGCGAAACACAGTTGAAGAAGTTATCTGCCTAAGTGCTATACGGGATTACACGATCTTCTATAGAAACCGTGAGGACAGCAACATGCTCAGTGACATTGTCGTTGCACATCCAACATCAATTGAAATGTTGAGAATGTGGCCATACGTACTTATAATGGATACGACATATAAAACAAACAAGTAAGTTGTATTAAATTTGTTATATTAATTGTACATTTACGTGTTATTTGCAAATTAACTGTTTAGGAGTAACACTTGAATGAATAGTAGAATGAAATATGTCATAATTAATCATTTTGTGTTAAGTTTGCTAGGTTTTATGTTAATTTTCTAAACAATTTATCTGTTTTATGTATTTTTTAGAAATAGGTACAACATGCCACTGTTGGAAGTGGTAGGGATGACCCCGACTGGTAAGAATTTCACTGTGGCCAGTACTTTTATGCGAAATGAGTAGGCTACGATGTATAGATAGTCTTCAACAGATTAAGCATCTATACTTTTCAAATACAATGTCAACAGAGAATCAAGAAGATGTTTGTGAGACTATACCGAAGGTAATTATTACAGACAGAGAATGTGGTTTAATGCCCGTGATCGGCGAAGTGTTTAGTACAGCGTACCATATGCTATGTAGAAGGCATATCAATCAGAACGTGTTGGCCAAATTTACCGAGTTGATAAAAAATGAAGAGGTTGCATACAGTTTATAAATGGGTCATGGAAGAAATTGTTGGACGAAATCGATGAGCAGGAATACTTAATGAAATTGGATCTTCTGAAGACGAAGTGGAAGAGCAGACCGGAATTCCTACACTATTTGTTCAACAATTGGTTGAATCCCTTTGCTCATAAATTCGTGAGATGTTGGAATAAGAGTCATATGCATTTTGAGGTGGAGACCACCAATCGGGCTGAGAGTGAACACTCAGTGCTGAAGCTATGGCTTTCAACATGCCATGGTGATTTGGATACTGTGTTCCTTAATATTGACTCGCTTATTGAAGGTCAAATAGCAGACATTAAGGCATCATTAGAGTTTTCCAGGACTAAAGAGAAGCATAATGCGAAGAGTCATAACATATTTTATATTGTAAGTAATAAAATCAGTCACTTGGCATTCAAAAAGATATGGTCGGAGATAACGAGAGCTGCCGGGATATATGATGATCCAAAAAATAAGTGCGGCCACTATTTGAGGACGTCACATGGCCTCCCTTGTGCTTGCGAGCTGATTACACGGTTCGATCACGTTCTTCCTATACAGTTACATGATATTGATGTCTTTTGGCAAACACTAGAAATTGGCGGTCCTCATCCTTCAGCTCGGCAACAGGACATGGATTCTGAGATGCGTTCTCTCACTGACCTCTTGCATCAGATAAGTACAGGACACATATCCAAAGTTAGAGAGATGCGTCGTCTTGCGAAAGGGGTACTGAATCCTGTTTTGCCTGAAGATATGGGTGTGATATTGACATCACCTCCCGAGGTAGCAGTCACTAAGGGGCGAAAGAAGACGGACTCAACAAAAAGAGACAAGTCACATTGGGAGCACGTGTCAATTGCTCATCGAAAGATAAAGAAGTCAAACGGATCTGTTTCTGGTTCTGGCACTGGATCTGGGTCGTTGCCCGGTTCGGGTTCTGGGTCAGGATCCAGTGGGAGAGGGAGACTGCCACGAGCTCCTAGGGAAAGGGGCAGAGGACGCGACTGTGGCCGAAGTAATTTATCTGCTGTGAAACATGCATCCCCGTGTTCCACATTCCCTTACACAAACGCTTTCCCTGCTTTCATTTATCCTTTCATCAGCAATTGGAAGAACGTGAATGGTGATGGAAATTGTGGTTATCGGGTTGTGGCAGATTTTGTGTTCGGTGATGAACATCAATGGCCAGAGGTTCATAGAGGAATGTTTTATGAATTAGAGCATTCGACGAATTTGTACGTTAATTTAGTGGGTTTAGAGGAACGTGTTAATGAGCTCGTTCATAGGATAAATTGGCTAGTGGATAGACCTGCATTGTACGCGCATTGGTTCGAAACACCTGATTCGCTTTACATCGTATCAAATGCATTCAATCTGTGTGTGATACTAATTGCACAGCTTGGTTCTACGACTGTATTACCTTTGTATTCATATTCGGATCGTCCAGAAGGTACATTGGTTATTGGTTTCTTGACAGAAGAACGACACTTTATTCAGGTAAGTGTCGAATACGTGTATCTTTATGATTTTTTATGTTGTTCTGTATTATATGATGTTTGGTTTTACAGTTTTTCTGACATTTACATATTTCTGTTTGTTTTACACAGCTACAGTTGAATGATATGTCTCCGATATCTCCTTTACACGTTCAATGGATTCATCATCATTCCGAATGGGTCAGCAATTAGGCAGATTGGTATCAGCATAGGATTGCAGATTGGAACGCGAGGGTTGCTCGAAATAGAAAGTAAATAGGACTTTATTTTTTGATTAAGAAAATTATATGCACGAAATTTTTTAACTTAGTTTTAAATCATATATATGTTGAATTTTTTTGGTATATTTTTTACTTTTGATAAATGTAAACTCGTTTTATGGTTCAATATCTTTATACTTAATGTGTTTCAGGGTTTATAGTGCTTTATATTTTTTCTATTACAGTTGTAAAAAAACTGAATGCATAAAACAATTCCAATCAACCAAGTAACAACAACAATACAAAAAAAGTCATACACTACAAAATAAGTCAGAAACAACAACCATAAACGTACATAAAACAGCACACTAACGCCGAGTCTGATGATACCTCTTGATTATGTCGGAAGCCCTACTAACCTTTGTAGCATCATCAATATCGTCACGGTCCAACTCACAAGCTACCATATCCAATAGAACCTGCGGTGTAATAGGAGCAATGGTCGACATTTGCACGCTGCGGAAGAGCCTGTACGGATTCTGAATCCGTGGATGAGTGCGGGGGAGAAACCAAGGCATGTAATCATCTGTGCACCGAGATAGAGGTATAGCAAGGATATTGGTCCATGTAGACGTAAGTAGATGAGATGGTGCTCCCAGCCAAAGTGCCTCTATGAACACATTCTTCATTATGCACACCCTGTTATTTGCTGGCCTGCGGTGCTCCTGAGGACGATAGGATGAGCTGGAATACATTGAACCCACCTAAACTGTCTGACAACCCTATCGGGCATATAGGGCTCTACACAATCAAAGTATGCAATCATCCCATGGTACGTAGAAACCCATACATCAGAAATCTCATCAGATCTATACAGAGTCCACCTGACCTCGTCAGCAGTCATCGTGTCTAAACGAATGCGTAAGTCGATTAATATGTTCTCCGTTTTGTGACCCAACATCGCAAATCTCTGGATGTAAGGTTTGCACAACCTCGCTCCCGCTCTCACCGGAGATGCAAACATAGGAAAATACATGTATATCCAAGCCTTTACAAAAAAAATTAATAAAAAAAATCAGCAACCCATCATTAGACAAAAATAAACCCTAAAACGTAAAACATAATTAAACAGAATGAAGATTATAATAATATTACCTCAAGCAACGACCAGCAACCAGACAAATCCTTCGCATCAGCACGAGAGGCCCGCCCTAAACTCCTGTACAAGTAGGCTAGTGTAGCAGCACTCCATGCAAAATCACCAACAGAACCAACATTCTTCACGAGCGGCCACAGCTTACCAGGATCATTATTTCCGCTCTTGTCAGTGAAGAGCGAACTATCTAGTAAATACAAGACGTAACAGGCGGCCCTCTGCTCCGTAGACAGTCCACTACGAGGTGAGTCAGCAACTCCCACCAAGTCCTGAGCATTTATGCCTATACTAGAGTCGAAGATATGAAGATCGCTCTGGATAACTGCAATTATCTACTCCCGTGAATAATAATGGTCGACGACGTTACCGTAAGAAGGTACGCCCAGAATCAACTCAACATCATGCAATGTAATAGTCATCTCCCCCCAAGGCATGTGAAAACTATTGGTGTCTGGCTGGCATCTCTCCACAAAAGCAGATAGCAAGGAGGAGTTCGGATGCTGGAACATGCAGGACCTCAAATGTGATAGTCGTGTCTCCCCTGCCAACTGTACCACTGCAGGATCACTAAGGGTCCAACCGGTCAGGGACACATAACGGGACCTCAATTTCAGAATGCCTCTATCCTGCAAAAATAATGTAAACACCATAATAAAAAATAAACAAAATATTCAAATCTATAATCAAAAATAAACAATATACAAAATATTCAAATTACCTGACCACGCCATATACAACCAGCGACATGACCGCTATACGAAGGCATAATGACTGGATCCTGTGGACCACCATCAACTGGACCTGTCTGCTCTCAACCGTCATTCTTTGATTTCTTCCTCTGCGCAGGGTTGGTAGGAGGATGCGACTTCTCGGGTCTTTTTTGTCGCGACCCATCAATCTTACTCATCACTGACATTAAACTGCCAGTGAATCCTTTCCCCTTACCCGGAGCAGGTCTATGGCCAGAAGATGAGGCCTCAACCACAAGAACAGGTTCGTGATCATCATTGTCATCGTCACTATCACCATCATCATCATCCTCACGCTCATCCTCATTGCCCTCACTGCTATGAATGCGGAGGGAACCAACTCTGCCAGCCTCCTCAAATCGGGATGTACCAGAATCCCTACCCAACCCGACATCAGATGAGGAAATGCCACGAGCAGTGGCTCCATACTCAGCACTACTATAAGATGAGTCTACCAGGACGGACCCAGCAAGCTGCTCGAAAAACTTAGCACCTAACTGCAACCTTGAACCACTAACATCATTTAATGGAATATGAGTTCTAGAGAAATGCTGTGTCGGATCCAAGCCAGGCATACGAATAGGTGCATATGGATCATATGATGTCTGTGGTAGCTGAGAATATCCGTAAGGGTCATAGGGTACGGGGGTGTACGGATGGTATGATGTGGTAGGAGGAGGATGGGTCATAAACGGTATAGGAGGTACTAGGTGGAAGACCCTGGTGCACCAGGGTCATAATACATACCCGGTGCAATAGGTGCAGAAGTAGACGGTATGTCTGATGTACTGTGGCGTCCCCTCACACCACGGGATGACGCAGTCACTGCACGACGTTCAACCCGATCGGTCCTCTCAGTCACAGCACCTAAATCATCATCACTACGTGCTCTGGGCCGAACCTTGGTCGGGATTTTTATAACTAAGTTTTAAACCCAATACTTGCAAGTGCACAAGATCAATATAATACGGAAGTATTAGGGTATCGAACCACAGAGAAAGGCTTAACTACCTAAATTATTATCTTCCTAAATTAATTTTATAAAACGAAGAATCAAATTTTGTTATCTAAGAATTATTACTAAAATAATTAAAAACTAATGAATAAAATAATTAAATTAAAGATAACACGAGCTTAACCAAAGAAGATGATTTAGAACCTTGAATCCACCACTAACCTATATAACAATGATTTAATTTTATTTAGGAGAAAAGATTAAACATTTATGCGGTGATCTAGGCTACAAGCTTCAATTCACTAAAGAAATATATTGTGTTTAAATGCATGACATAATCCATCTAACCATTAACATGACTTATTCATTCTTATGACATAAATCATCTAAAATTAGCATGAACTATTCAATTCTAAAACCCACAATATACTTGCAAAAATTACATATCTCTCATACTCAAGACTACAAGAATCAAGCATGGATAAAAATATCAATTAACCCAAATAATTATTCTACAAGAATAATCAGAAAGAATTAATTGCATCAAACTAAGAAATATCCAAAGATATGTAATCACATAAATAATAGAATAAATCTCCCAAAAATAAAATAAACCAAAGTCACATGGCTAGGATTTCATCAAAATTCTAAAAATAAATTTAGTTCATGGCTAAAGGGAAAGAAAGAACCAATTTCTTGGAGTAGATCATGGCTTTCTTTTAATTAGAAGCTTGCTGGAAAATTCTGCTATTGCTGGAATTTTTCTGCTGCTGGAATTTTTCTACTGGAATTTCTTCAGCTGCTTTGTGCTAGAATTTTTCTGCAGCAGCTGGAATTTTTCTGCAGCTGCTGAATTTTTCTGGTTTCAGCTCCTGTGGCTGTCTTTTTTTTTCTTTTTTTATGCTGCTGTATTTTTTTATATATAGACAAAAGAGAAGCAAAATCCTAATCCTTAAAGGATTCTGCTAAAGTTTTAATCCTAATCCTTAAAGGATTCAAATACTGCAGCTTCCCTTTACCAAATTTAATATGGAATCTTTATTTTCCATTCTTTTTTAGAAATCTGCACAAAGATAAATAAAATAAATTAAATATAATAATTATGATCAATAAATAAATAAAATATTTTCAAAAGCTAATAATTAAAGCTTAAGGTGTTTATTTGTATTAAAAATCGACTCTATCAACTCCCCCACACCTAAGTTTTGCTAGTTCTCAAGCAAAAATAAAGAATAAAAAGAAAAACTAACTAGCCACTTTCGTAGGACTCACGATTGCACTTAGCATGTGCAACAAGCCCTTTAAATCCCAAAGTTATCCTTGGTGGACGAGTATGGTCTCGTGAGGGTTTGCAAACGACGTACCCACAAAGTCAAAATAAACAACAAACTTTAGAAAAGATAGAGAATAACCCAAATTAAGTATCCTCCATCAATATCTCAAACTTATCAAAACAAGCACTCTTCTTCTTATTTTTAAACTCAAGTAAACAAACGAATATTCAATTATCTCCCATAACTAATGCAAAACTTGTGTAAGGTGTAATCGTAGTCATAAGAGAGTATAAAATAAATACTAAATAAAATTTTCAAATTACATATGGAGAACAAATCTCAGCAAGAGTTCATTCCATAGGCTCACTCTTCGTACCTTCTCTCCACTAATCAAGGATTCTCAACTCAACACAGATCAGGTAGGACTTTAAAGCTTGTAATGTAAGGTTAGGGCATTGGTTATCAAGCGAAGGTAAGGAATTCAAAATCAAAGAAAAGAGAGCTTACAAAGAAGATGGATACTTTAAAATTTCGACAAACTTTCTAACTTTGTTTTTGCTCCTTCAGTAATACATTCACCAACTACCATCTTCTTTTGCTAAAAATTTTATCATTTAAGGCCATTCTTTTTCTTACATTTATAAATTCGGGCCTCTTGAATTTTTTCTTTGCACCTTATGACATGTAACAATCATGTATCGACTTTTATTTCTTTGTCTTTTTCCTTCAGCTCAATACATTTTTTTTTCAACACCACAAGTCATATATATATATATATATATATTTTCTCCCTTTTGTCAAGATAACTTCTTTTTCCAAAACACACAAACAGCAACCCATCATTGAAGCACTAGTTAGAAGTTTGCGTTAAACTCTCTACAAGATTAAGGGTTAATATTTAAGTGGTTTAAAGAAAGATATAACATTTAGGCTCAAAAGGGTACGAAGGTAAAAATTTATGAAATTTGGTAAGCTTGAAAGGCACAAACGATTCAAAGAAGGCCTATGACCATCGTCTCTGAGTCAAATCGAGAAAACCTTTCTATTTCGCCTCAAGGGGTACTCAAGTAAGTTCTAGAATGTAAGGAAGAGATTCATCAACTTTATGTAACTCAAAAATAATGTAAAGGATTCATTAAATACTAACAATGACCCATGTGCTCAAGTGTAAGTCATGCAAAAGTTATAACAAATATAGAACATAAGTCCGTCACCCTACTTAAAAACAAGAAAATAAGTACTTTTCTCAACTTATTTAAGACATTTTTAAAGGAACTCAAAAAGAATTATTCTTTATGTGAAATCATATTTTTGATTTTTTTTTAAATAATGTAGAAAAATAAATAAAATAAAAAAATTTTAAAAAAATAATTGAACAAGAAATACGAGAAAGAAAAAAAAATACTAAAAAAAAAATAGTAGATATCAGAATAAAAATATCTTCTCCCCCACACCTAGACCCAACATTGTCCACAATGTGATAAGAGTACCAAGAGTAGAGAAGAGACAAAAAAAAAGAACAATACAACCTGGTAGAAGAGGCAGTATTAATGCATGTCTGCAAGAGTAGTAAACAATCTCTGTAATCTCCATAATAATGATAAGTTGTTTTATTATCCTACAAAACAAACATTTCATACCTTTCTACCAATCAAGTGGGATAAAAAAAATAAATAAATAAATAAAAACAAAATAAAATAAAATAAAAATATAAAAATATAAAAATAAAATAAATAAAATAAAATTTGGGTTGCCTCCCAAAAGCGCTAATTTTAAAGTCTTCAGCCAGACTCCCTAATTCTTTTGCATTCAGCCAGGATCTATTTCTCTCATATTAAGCTCACGATTCACAATCAAAGAAGAGTTTTCAGGTGGAGCAATGCAGGCAAGATTAGAATTAACATTTTCAATGCAGATAAGGTTTTCTTTCTCAATAAAAGTATAATCTTTTGAACACATTAAAGGTAGAGTTTCTTTAATTAATTCATCATTTACATCTACCAAATAGCAATCAGAATTATCTGCTATAGAAGGTTGTGAAGAAGTTTTAAAAATATTTAATCTAACCCTCATATTCATCACAGATACATCCATAACCCCAGCTCTACAATTAATAGTGGCGTCAGCAGTAGCCAAGAAGGGACGACCTAGAATAATGGGAATATGATTTTGAGAAGATCTACCAGGTTCCATATCTAGGACTACAAAGTCTACAGGGAAGACACCTTTATCAATTTGAACTAGAACATTATCTATCCTTCATGTGGAATGATCTTCAAGAGCATAAAATTTTGTCCAAGAAGTGAGGGAGAGAACAAACAAAACAAGTGTAATAAGTAGAAGAAAGTGCCTTTGAAAGGACTTGAAAATGTTAAACTTCAAGCAACCTTGGATATATCAAATCCAAGACCTCAAGAAGGTTTAAACAAAATCTTTTCTTCAAAGTTCAAGCAATCTAAGGTATTTTGAACCTTAGACCTCAATGAAACAAGAAGAAGACCTCAAGACTAATTTTCTACAAGAGTGTAGTAACTAGTATGAAGGAATTTTTTTTTATGATCAACCTTGAAGCTCTTGGAACTTTCAACAAGTCTTCAAAGTGATTTTTTTCTTTCAAGGAAGTTCACCCTTGAAGAGGATAGAAAAACTAAGCTAAGAACTAAGAATACTAAGAGAAGAACCTTTGTCTTGAAAAATTTCTTGATTTTTCTTCAAAATGGAAGACTACATATTTATAGAGACTTGAGGGAGAAAATAGGAATTTTTCCCTCTCATATTTTCAGCCGAAAGGATAGATATAACCTATGCATACACTTGATAAGATAATAGAGGTACTTTAATTGCATTTGGACTATTCTAGAGCACTAGTCAACACATTGCCAAAAGTAGGAGGCAATTTTTCAGCTTGGGTAAAAAGGGATTCCAACTATCTACCAAGGTAAATTTTCAATTTCTAACTTATTCAAAAATTAGGATATTGCCCCATAAAGTCTTGGACATCAAAATTTAATCCCCATAGAGTCTTGGACATCAAAATTGACATCAAAATTTAAGCCTTGAAACTTCTCTTGCTCAATTTGATCCTTGTGACTCTTTAGTTGTCTTGCCTTCGCTCTTGTCACAACTCCTTGATGTTCTTGCATGTCTAACCGATTCACATCATCCTCCCCCTCTTGAAAAGGATTCGTCCTCGAATCTCCATCACCTATATCAAATAAAGAGAGATCGGAAACATTAAAAGTGGCACTAACATTATAATGTCCCGGAAGATCAACTTTATAGGCATTGTCATTAATTTTCTCAAGGATTTGAAATGGCCCATCTCCCCTATCATCAAGCTTAGACTTTCTTTGTTGGGGAAATCTTTCCTTTCTAAAATGCACCCAAACCCAATCACCGAGTTTGAATACCACTTTTCTTCTTCCCACATTTCTTTTCTCTACAAGCTTTTTGTTGGAGTTGACAATAGCTTCATGGACCTTTGCATGAATTGCTTTCACAAAATTAGCCTTCTTGCTTGCATCCTTGCTTAATGCTTGATCTATAGGCAAAGGAACCAAATCAAAGGGAGTTAGAGGGTTAAAACCATAAACAACTTGAAATGGAGAATGAGAAGTAGTAGAGTGAGGTGCCCTATTATAAGAAAATTCAATGTGTGGCAAACACTCCTCCCATTGCCTCAATTTCTTCTTCAAAATAGCCCTTAGAAGTTGGCCAATTGTTCTATTTACCACCTCGGTTTGTCCATCCGTTTGTGGATGGCAAGCTGTAGAATAAAGCAAGTTAGTACCAAGCTTCTTCCAAAGATCTCTCCAAAAATGGCTCAAGAATTTGGTATCCCTATCCGACACAATAGACCTTGGAATTCCATGGAATCTAACTATCCAAGTAAAGAACAAGCTAGCTACATGACTAGCATCATCGGATTTCCTACAAGGAATAAAGTGTGCCATTTTAGAGAACATATCTACAACAACAAAAATAGAATCCATACCTTTAGAGGTCCTAGGTAAACCAAGAATAAAATCCATAGAAATATCAACCCAAGGTTCTTTAGGAACTTCTAATGGTGTGTAAAGTCCATGTGGAAGAGTTCTAGATTTAGCTTTCTTGCATTCAATACAACTTCCTACAAATCTTTCTACATCTCTTTTTAAATGTGGCCAAAAAAAATGTTCATGAAGAATTTCATAGGTTTTAGTGACACCAAAATGTCCCATTAAACCCCCACAATGTGCTTCTTTGACAAGTAGAATTCTAGTAGAACAAGATGGTATGCACAATCTACCTTCACAATAAAGAAATCCTTCATGCAAAAAATATTTTCCAAAAGGTGCTAACAAGCATTTCTCAAAAATTTCCTTAAAGTAATGATCACTAGAATACATTTCTTTAAGCATTTCAAAACCCAAAATTTTTGTTTGAAGGGTGGATAAGAGAGTATACCTTCTAGATAGAGCATCGGCCACCACATTCTCCTTACCTTTCTTGTAATGGATGACATATGGAAATGTTTCAATGAACTCCATCCATCTTGCATGTCTCTTATTGAGTTTATGTTGGCCCTTGAGAAACTTCAAAGCCTCATGATCGGTGTGCACAACAAACTCCTTTGGCCATAGATAGTGTTGCCAATGCTTTAATGTTCTTATTAAAGCATAAAGCTCCTTGTCATAAGTTGAGTACCTCACGGCTGCCCCATTAAGTTTTTCACTAAAATAGGCTAAGGGCTTTCCATCTTGCATAAGTACACCACCTATACCAATTGTGGATGCATCACACTCCACCTCAAAAGTTTTCTCAAAGTTTGGTAGTGACAAAAGGGGTGCACTACACAACTTTTCCTTCAACAATTGAAATGCTTGTTCTTGTTTTGTTTCCCACTTAAATCCTTCGGTTTTCTTGATCACATCGGTCAAAGGGCTAGCAAGTGTGCTGAAATTTTTGATGAACCGCCTATAGAAACTTGCTAGGCCATGGAAACTTCTCACTTCCGATGCGTTTCTTGGTGTTGGCCATTCCTTAATTGCTTGGACCTTACCTTCATCTACTTGAAGTCCTTGTGAGCTTACCACATAACCTAGAAATGTAACTTTCTCCAAACAAAACTCACATTTGTCAAGGTTAGCAAAAAGTTTTTCAATTCTCAAGACATTTAGTACTTCCCTAAGATGTTCAACATGCATTTCATATGTCTTGCTATAGACCAAAATATCATCAAAGTATACAACAACAAATTTCCCAATAAAATTCCTCAACACAAGATTTATTAATCTCATAAATGTACTAGGAGCATTAGTTAATCCAAAGGGCATAACCATCCATTCATACAAACCAAACTTAGTCTTAAAAGCGGTTTTCCACTCATCCCCTTCTCTCATCCTAATTTGATGGTATCCGGATTTCAAGTCAATTTTAGAGAAAAGATTAGAACCATGCAACTCATCAAGTAAATCATCAAGTCTAGGTATGGGATGCCAATACTTAATAGTAATGTTGTTTATGGCTCTACAATCTATACACATTCTCTATGTACCATCTTTTTTGGGAACAAGCAAAATCGGAACCGCACAAGGACTCATGGACTCACGCACATACCCTTTTGAAATTAGATCCTCAACTTGCCTTTTTAGCTCCTTAGTCTCTTCCGGTGGACTCCTATAGGCCGGTTTGGCAAGACCGCCCCGGGGACAAAATCGATTTGGTGTTCGATTCCTCTAATTGGTGGAAGACCTCCGGGCATCTCATCGGGAAATACGTCTTTGTAATCTTCAATAACCTGCAAAATTTCACTTGAAAAAAAGGGTAAGTGTTCTTTAGATGAAGTAAAAGATTCCCTACAATACAAGAGCAATACCACTTCTTTTCTTTCAATTGCTTCAATCACCTCACTAGGTTTTGCAAAGAAACAATTCTTTTCTTTCATCTCACTCTCTTTTTTTTTTTTTGTCACTCTTTTTCTTTTTACTCTTGTTTTTCATCACTCTTTCTTCACTCTTTTCTTTTCCTCAACTCTCTTTCCCTCCCCAATTTTTTTTCTTTTGAGCTCACTTTCGGCCCTCTCTTTCTCCCTCATCTTTTTTTGTTCATCTCTCACTTGTTGAGGTGTAAGAGGATTCATAGTGAATGTTCTTCCATCCTTCACAAAAGAATAAGTATTCTTCTCCCCATTGTGGAGGGACTTTCTATCGAATCGCCAAGGTCTTCCCAAGAGAAAATGGCATGCTTGCATGGGCACCACATCACATAGTATCTTATCTTTGTAAGCTCCCATTTCTATTGGCACCACTACTTGTCTCAACACTTTAATTTCTCCACTATCATTTAGCCAATGGAGTTTGTAAGGTTTATCATGTTTTGTAGTAGGTAGTTTCAACTTCTCAACAAGATAAGCACTAGCCACATTTACACAACTACCACTATCAATGATAAGGTTGGCAATCCTTCCCTCAACTTTACATTTAGAATGGAAGATGTTTTCTCTTTATTCAATCATGTTATCATCAAAAGTTTGAGCGCTTAGTGCTCTTATGGTAACTAAGCCCAAGACATCGTCATCACTTCCTAAAGGATTCAAATCAACATGTTCATCATCCTCACCATTTTCTTCACCCTCAACACATTCGCTACTTTCATCCTCCTCCTTCTCAATCCAACCATTCAAATCCTCCCTAAAGATCAAAGCTCTCTTTGTCGGACAACTACTTGCATAATGTCCTACACCATTACATTTAAAGCACTTTGGAGGGTTAGAAATGATTTTACCTCTCTCTTCCATCTTTGGTTTGGTTGGAGGTTGGAAAGTAACTCTAGGAGCCTCCTCCTTTTTTTGCCATGGCTTGAAGTTGGAAGTAGGTGGTTTTGTTGTTGCAACTTGTCTTTGGTTGGGAAATGAAGATCGCATCATCCCATTCCTTCTCCTTTGTGATTTGATCTTGTTGGCAAGGTGGCACATGTCTTCATAACTTGTATGCGGATACAACTCAAGTTGGTTGGCTATCTCTCTATTGAGACCACTAAGGAACCTAGCCATTGAAGCATCCTTGTCTTCTTCCAAGTTCAACCTCAAGATGTAGAGCTCAAGCTCTTGTCTATACTCTTCTACACTTTTTGCACCTTGTTTTAAAGTCATGAGCTTATAATGAAGCTCTCTATAGTAGTGTTCGGGCACAAATCTTTCTCTCATCAAAGCTTTTAACTCTCTCCAGGTATCAACCGATGGTCTACCACTTCTAACTCTTTGGTTTACTACCCTTTCCCACCAATGTAAAGCATAGCCGGAAAATTCGGCTATTACAAGTCTAGCTTTTAAGAACTCATTACAATTTTTCAACATAAACATGTTTTCTACTTGCCTCTCCCAATCTAAGAAAATGTTAGGGTCATTCTCACCCTTAAAACTAGGGAGCTTCCACTTCATTCGGTCCAAGGTTTGGTCACCTTAGTCTCTTCCACGGTTCACAACAAATGGAACATGTTCATGATCATCATATAATGGCTCTCCATGCCTAGCTTGTGGCCTTGGAACTTCTTCAAAGTGTCTAGGCATGCCTCTTCCTCCAAAACCGCCTCTTCTACCACCGTAAGGAGGTGGATGAAGTTCTTCATCAAAATGTGGAGGTTGGTGGAACTCGGTTGTCCTAGAGCAATTGAGTGGTCCATTGCTCCTTGGGGTAGTAACATTGAGACTACCATGAGGACTAACCTCCCTTTGTTGATTAGAGAGATTAGTGACATCCCTTCTAATATCCCTCATCTCATCTCTTAGGGATTGTAACTCTTGCATTATGAACCTCAAAGGGTCATCATGTTGGGAGTTGCTAGACTCTTCTCCAAAAGGAGTTGGTGCTTGAGCTTGGGTTGACATCTTGGTAGTATTTACCTCACAAAACTCTCTTGTTTAACTCTCTTTGGGCTTTTTGAGGATATTCTCACAACTCTTGCCCTTTTCTAAAGGTTCAAGTCTCAAAGAGTTCTATGAGTTCTTAACAAAGATTTAACACCTCTACTCAAGTTTAAAACAACCAAAATAAAAAATAAAAAAAAATCACAAACAAAAACTAGTTGAGAAATATGATAAGCAAGGAAAATGATATTGAGTCATCCATTCATTTTAAGGAAGTTCAATAACATTTCCAAGAGCATTTGAGTCAATAATGGTAGATTGACCAAATGAAGAAATAAGTACTGAAAAAGGAAAGAAATTCGACCACAAATACAAACACAAAGCTAGGACACTTCAAGAACACAAAAGAATGAAAAGTTTCCAGCAAGCAGAGTAGATGACATACTCGGCTTGTTTGGAAAACTGGTATTTAACCACAAGTCTAAATTGAATGTGGTTTGTCTAGAAAGAATCCTTACTCAAAATTCTTGAGTTTAGGCTCAAGAATCAAGAAAAAGGATTAGTAAAAAGGAAGATATGCTCAGATCATTTCAGTACTTTTTTGTCTGCGGAAAAGCCAGATACACCTTCAAGTTTTGACTATTTTGAGATATCAAATGAAGTCCAAATTAGATGAAACTTGTTTCATGTGTTTCCCAGGTCAATGTAGTATAACTCTATGTAAAAATATTGCAAATTTCTAGTCATATTCCAGGTCGTTCAAGCATTCTATTTTTGTCATGCCATTTTCCAGCAATCTAGTCTCTTTTCTCTTTTTGTCTTGTATTTTTTTTTTATTTTTTTTGTATGTAAGATATCTCAAAAACACTTATTTGAAGGTGGCTCTGATACCAAATGATGTGGAATGATCTTCAAGAGCATAAAATTTTGTCCAAGAAGTGAGGGAGAGAACAAACAAAACAAGTGTAATAAGTAGAAGAAAGTGCCTTTGAAAGGACTTGAAAATGTTAAACTTCAAGCAACCTTGGATATATCAAATCCAAGACCTCAAGAAGGTTTAAACAAAATCTTTTCTTCAAAGTTCAAGCAACCTAAGGTATTTTGAACCTTAGACCTCAATGAAACAAGAAGAAGACCTCAAGACTAGTTTTCTACAAGAGTGTAGTAACTAGTATGAAGGAATTTTTTTTTATGATCAACCTTGAAGCTCTTGGAACTTTCAACAAGTCTTCAAAGTGATTTTTTTCTTTCAAGGAAGTTCACCCTTGAAGAGGATAGAAAAACTAAGCTAAGAACTAAGAATACTAAGAGAAGAACCTTTGTCTTGAAAAATTTCTTGATTTTTCTTCAAAATGGAAGACTACATATTTATAGAGACTTGAGGGAGAAAATAGGAATTTTTCCCTCTCATATTTTCAGCCCAAAGGATAGATATAACCTATACATACACTTGATAAGACAATAGAGGTGCTTTAATTGCATTTGGACTATTCTAGAGCACTAGTCAACACATTGCCAAAAGTAGGAGGCAATTTTTCAGCTTGGGTAAAAAGGGATTCCAACTATCTACCAAGGTAAATTTTCAATTTCTAACTTATTCAAAAATTAGGATATTGCCCCATAAAGTCTTGGACATCAAAATTTAATCCCCATAGAGTCTTGGACATCAAAATTGACATCAAAATTTAAGCCTTGAAACTTCTCTTGCTCAATTTGATCCTTGTGACTCTTTAGTTGTCTTGCCTTCGCTCTTGTCACAACTCCTTGATGTTCTTGCATGTCTAACCGATTCACATCAATCCTTCGCCTAGGTACCTTGATAGACCTATTAGCTAATTGTAAGGTCATATCAGCTGGTTGCAATTCTCCTAATCCTAACTCTTCATAAACAGAGTATGGAATCAAATTAACACTAGAACCTAAATCTAAGAGTGCCCTATCTATTTTATGATTACCAATAAGACATGAGATAGTAGGGACGCCAGGATCTTTATATTTAGGTGGAGTGTTATATTGTAAAACAGAGCTCACCTGTTAAGTTAGGAAAATTTTCTTAGAAACACTGGTTTTAGATTTTCTTTTAAAAGTACACATGTCTTTAAGAAATTTTGCATAGGATGGGACTTGCTTAATAACCTCTAAAAGTGGAAGATTAATTTTAACTTGTTTGAGAGTTTCTAAAATATCTTCCCTTTTATTATCCTTTCTAAGATGTGGGGGTGGCAATAAAGCTTCTGAATAAGGAACCTTTGGTTTATATGAAGTCGTAGGAGATGATTCTAGAGTCTTAAAATTAGAGGAAGAAGCTAGTTCCTTCTCTATCTTCCTTTCAATTTTAGTCATAGAAATTCCCTTGGTTTCATTATTATTTGACTCACTATCTTTAATAGGTTCCCCTACTTTATTATCTACCAACTTCCCATTTCTAATAGTAATTACAGCTTTAGCTTGCTCATGGTAATTAGCTCTAGGATTCTCTATTGGATGACTAGGAAGCTTACCCTCATCTCTTCTACTTATTGCATTAGCTAGTTGCCCTATTTGAATTTCTAACTTAGCAATAGATTGGGTGTGTGAATCTAGAATTTGTGTCATAGATTCTAAACCTTTCAAAGCAGATAAGACTTTTTCTTCAAACATAGAGTTTCCACTTTGAGGAGGGTGAGGAGGTACATACCTTTGGGATTGAAAACCAGGGGGGGCAGTCATACCAGATTGTTTGTTCTGTTGATATTGTTGTTGGCCTAATTAACCTTCCCCTCTTTGCTGCCTCCAGGAGAAATTAGGATGATTTCTCCAGCCTGGATTGTACGTGTTTGAATATGGGTCATTCTGTCTGTGAAATCCTTAGGCTGCATTGACTTGTTCCTGCACAAATTCTGGAAATAGTGAAGCACTAGGACAGCCATAGATAACATGAGAAGGACTAGAGCAAATTGCACAAACACTTTGCACATTAGTAGAATTAGTAGGCAATGTATTCAAAGCTAATAATTGAT
Source organism: Catharanthus roseus (assembly GCA_028651295.1). NCBI lineage: Eukaryota > Viridiplantae > Streptophyta > Magnoliopsida > Gentianales > Apocynaceae > Catharanthus > Catharanthus roseus. The sequence goes on along the minus strand of JAPQWS010000153.1, from coordinate 2,718,061 downwards.
CAAATTTTTTAGATAAAGCATCAACTTTTACAGAAAGATCAACATTTTGAGAAACTTCAAACATTCCTCTATTTCCTATTTGCCGAGATGTACCTACTCGTGAGGAGGTGGCGTGTTGTTGTGAATTATCACTCAAATTTTCAAATAGATCCCATGCCTCATCTACAGTTTTATGAAGAAAGGTACCACCACAAGAGGAATCAACCATTTGGCGATTTCTCTCATCTAATCCTGAACAAAAACTTTGTATTTGCTGCCATTTAGGGACTTCATGGTGAGGGCAACTACGAAGAAGTTCTTTAAATCTCTCCCAACTCTCATGAAATTGTTCATCATTTTGTTGGGAAAAAGTAGTGATTTCTCTCCTTAACCTTGTAAGTTTACCCATAGGAAAATATTTTTTTAGAAATTCCCTAGACATTTCAGCCAAGTACCTATTCTCTCACGTGTGTGCAACCAATGTTTAGCCTTATCCTTCAAAGAAAAAGGAAAAAGGCGTAATCTAATAGCATCATCACTTACATTAGGCAGTTTAAAAGTAGAGCAAAATTCTAAAAACTCATCAAAATGCTTATAAGGATTTTCAGAATCAAGCCCATAAAAAGATGGTAACATTTGAATAGTAGAAGCTTTGATTTCAAAGTGATTAGCCTCAATTTCAGGTAGTCTATTACCTATTGGTAAATTATAAGTGTTAGGAGTAAAATACTCCCTTAATGCTCGTGGATTTTCAGCCATTTTAATCTGACAAGTGTTAGAAATTTTTTCTTGTGCTCTAAGTGCCTTAAGTGTACGCTCTATCTTAGGATCAAATTCTTTCAAATCAACAGAGAGCGAACGACGACCATGCATTAATAAACAAATTCAAAAAATTAAAAAAAAAAATTACCACAAATAATAATGATGAATAAACTATCAAATAATGAAATAAAAAATAATAATAATAATAAAAAAAAAGTTGAAGACAAAAAAAAAAAAAAAACTTTATATTTTTTTTTCAAGAATAAAAGTAGAATAAAAAAAAAATACTAACAAATTTAGGAGGCAATAACAAAAGCAATTAATTTAACCTCTCCCCGGCAACGGCGCCAAAAACTTGATCAGGATTTTTATAACAAAGTTTTAAACCCAACACTTGCAAGTGCATAAGATCAATGTAATACGGAAGTATTAGGGTATCGAACCACAGAGAAAGGCTTAACTACCTAAATTATTATCTTCCTAAATTAATTTCATAAAACGAAGAATCAAATTTTGTTATCTAAGAATTATTACTAAAATAATTAAAAACTAATGAATAAAATAATTAAATTAAAGATAACACGAGCTTAACTAAAGAAGATGATTTAGAACCTTGAATCCACCACTAACCTATATAACAATGATTTAATTTTATTTAGGAGAAAAGATTAAACATTTATGCGGTGATCTAGGCTACAAGCTTCGATTCACTAAAGAAATATATTGTGTTTAAATGCATGACATAATCCATCTAACCATTAACATGACTTATTCATTCTTATGACATAAATCATCTAAAATTAGCATGAACTATTCAATTCTAAAACCCACAATATACTTGCAAAAATTACATATCTCTCATACTCAAGACTACAAGAATCAAGCATGGATAAAAATATCAATTAACTCAAATAATTATTCTACAAGAATAATCAGAAAGAATTAATTGCATCAAACTAAGAAATATCCAAAGATATGTAATCACATAAATAATAGAATAAATCTCCCAAAAATAAAATAAACCAAAGTCACATGGCTAGGATTTCATCAAAATTCTAAAAATAAATTTAGTTCATGGCTAAAGGGAAAGAAAGAACCAATTTCTTGGAGTAGATCATGGCTTTCTTTTAATTAGAAGCTTGCTGGAAAATTCTGCTATTGCTGGAATTTTTCTGCTGCTGGAATTTTTCTACTGGAATTTCTTCTGCTGCTGTGCTAGAATTTTTCTGCAGCAGCTGGAATTTTTCTGCAGCTGCTGAATTTTTCTGGTTTCAGCTCCTGTGGCTGTCTTTTTTTTTCTTTTTTTATGCTGCTGTATTTTTTTATATATAGACAAAAGAGAAGCAAAATCCTAATCCTTAAAGGATTCTGCTAAAGTTTTAATCCTAATCCTTAAAGGATTCAAATACTGCAGCTTCCCTTTACCAAATTTAATATGGAATCTTTATTTTCCATTCTTTTTTAGAAATCTGCACAAAGATAAATAAAATAAATTAAATATAATAATTATGACCAATAAATAAATAAAATATTTTCAAAAGCTAATAATTAAAACTTAAGGTGTTTATTTGTATTAAAAATCGACTCTATCAAACCCTGAACCACTAACATCATTTAATGGAATATGAGTTCTAGAGAAATGCTGTGTCGGATCCAAGCCAGGCATACGAATAGGTGCATATGGATCATATGATGTCTGTGATGGCTGAAAATATCCGTAAGGGTCATAGAGTACGGAGGTGTACGGATGGTATGATGTGGTAGGAGGAGGATGGGTCATAAACGGTATAGGGGGTGCTGGGTGGAAGACCCTGGTGCACCAGGGTCATAATACATACCCGGTGCAATAGGTGCAGAAGTAGACGGTATGTCTGATGTACTGTGGCGTCCCCTCACACCACGGGATGACGCAGTCACTGCACGACGTTCAACCCGACCGGTCCTGTCTGTCACAGCACCTAAATCATCATCACTACGTGCTCCGGGCCGAACCATCTAAACAAATTAGCAAACATTTTCCTCAATGATATTACGTAATATTTGTCTAATTCATCATATTTTTATACGATACAAGTAATGCATTTTTTTCATCTTTATATGATTAAGTTAAAATCGTGCGTTATGCTAAATTTATTATTGTTATATTTATTACTCCATTTCCACACGTCACACCTTTTTATTACATTATGTTAGCCCTAAACACAAAATCTTTCAATATAACAAACCTAATTCCGAATTTCATAAGGCTTATTTATTCAATTTGTTTAGGACATTGTTTATAAAAGCCGTATATTCATATAAACCCTACACCATAAACTCTAAATAAACAAAATCATACAATCAATCAAGTCCACAAGCACCCTAATAAACATAAACAAATTATGCTGAACATAATATAACCTATAAATTAAACAAATAAACATAAACGTAATAATTATCTTTAAAAAATAACATAATCATTAATTTAACATAATCATAAGCAAATCCTAAAAATAAATTAAATAACATAACATAAACTACAAATTATACAAATAAACATAAATATAATCATACTTTAAAAATAATTAATATCATCATTAATTATAACATAAGCATAAACAAATGTAATAAAAAAAATTACAAAATTAACAAATTAAATAACATAATATAAACTCTAAATTAAACAAATAGACAAACAAAATCATAACTTTAAAAAAATAACATAAGCATAGACAAATGAAAATAAAAAAATATTTAAAAAAAATTTAATATATAAAAACTTAAAAAAATAATACAAAAAAAAAATAAATAAAACGTACAAAAATTAAAAAATAATAAAACATAAAAAAATAAAATTTAAAAAATAAATAAAAATAAAACGTAACAAAATAAGTAAAAATAATACATTAATAAAAGAATTTAAAAAGATTTTTAAAAAATTAAAAAAAATTAGAAAAAATATAAAAAAATTTAAAAAATTTTAAAAAATTAAAAAAATTAAAAAACTGGGCAGCCGGTTGAGCCGGATCGCTGAACCGGGCGACGGGTACCGCACAGCGATCGCGCGGTTCAGCGGTCACCAACAGTCGCAGTCACTGAACCAGGCGACCCGGCGAAGTTCCGGTCGCCGGTACAAGCGATTCGGCGTGTTTTTCGTCGCCGGTACCCGCAATCCGGCGATTTTCTGGCCAAAATTTCAGTTTGTAAAAGTGTAATTTTTTTCAATCCAACGGTTATTATCAAATTTTGAAACGATAAAAATGTAAATAAATAAGTATAGATCAAAGTACTAACCTTTTTTTCGAGTTTTAGCGGTCGGATCTTCCTAAATCTAAAATTGAAATTTTAAGTTTTAGAGAGAAGTGAGAGGATTTTCTGAAGAGATAGAAAGTTTCTAATTAAAAATGAATTATTTTGATTTTTTTGCACTATACATATATATTTCCGAGTTAGGTCTATGTACCGTTTTTTACTTTTATTATTTTATAATTTTATCTTTTAATTAGTTTATATATGAATTTTATAACATAAAAAAATATCTTTAAAAAGTAAAAAACGCTCGTGGAAAAAGTCTCTATTAAAAACAAAAAGGAAAGGAGAAACAAAGGTGCGTCTCTGACGTTGATTTTACGGCATTATTATAACTGGAAACTTCTCAACTTTTCCTCCCATGGCTAAACCGCAAACGCCCCGACCCTACTAGTATTTTCCTTACCATAAACTGTGTGAAGTTGTGACGTTTTCTTCAACTCCCTCTTTGCTTCTCCCCCCTCTACCTGTTTGAACGTGAGGTTGGGAATTCTATTGGGCTCCAAATATCACGATCTTCTCACGAAAAAAACTGAAATTTTATCAATATTTTTTTATCAGCATTGATCAGAACAACCCTCAATCGGTCATTCACGGTCTTTTTTTGGAGTTGGATTCTCCGAATGTATCTGGAATCTTGTTTACGCGGTTCTAAGGTAAGCCCTTTTGTCCAATCTTCAAATTGTTTGGATTTTGTCTTGTATCATGTTTTTCTACGCTTCTCCTTGTCTAGTGATTGAGATTAATCCTGTTATTTTCAGGATTGGCCTTTTTTTTTTTTTATATATAATTATGGGTTTTCTGTATTTGTGTTGTTCTTCTGATTGCTTACGGCTTTGAATTTTGGTGATATTTGCATACCGCTCGTTGCATTTGTGAATGATTTATTAGATTGAACGATAGAATTTTGAATTTGGGTGGATTTGGTTTGCAATTTTGGGTGGTTATGGCTATTGGGATGGAATTTGCAAAAGATTTTATATTAAGATTGATTCTTTTTGGTTACTAAATTATTCTTTCTATGTTCTTGCAGAAAGGTGTTGAAGAAATAAGATAGGCATTAATCACCATAGCAAGTATTTAGATATTTATGTTTATGGCCAGAATGGATGGTTACAGTATGAACTCTAGTGAAAAGGACATACTAGATGCTGTTTTCCCATTGCTAAAACTTCTTTCTCTTACGTTAATTGGAGTACTACTTGCTCATCCAAAAACTCAAATTATCCCCAAGGCAACATTCAAGCTTCTTAGCAAACTTGTTTTTGCCCTCTTCTTGCCTTGCCTTATATTTACTCATCTGGGGCAGTCCATTACTGTTGATAACTTTTTAAGTTGGTGGTTTATCCCTGTTAATGTGATTATAAGCACATTGGTCGGTTGCATCTTGGGCATGTTGGTGGTGGCCATATGTTGCCCTCCTCCAGAATTCAAGAGGTTCACTATTATTATGACTGCCTTTGGTAATACTGGAAATCTCCCCCTTGCAATTGTTGGGACTGTTTGTCACGATGATGATAATCCCTTTGGTCCTGATTGCCATAATAAAGGGGTGTCCTATGTCTCTTTTGCACAGTGGGTTGCTGTTATTCTTGTTTATACTTTTGTCTATCACATGATGGAACCGCCAATGGAGTATTATGAAGTTGTTGATGAAGGGCTTGAGATAGAGCAGCAGACAGAGAATGCAGAAATTAGTAGGCCTCTTCTCGTAGAAGCTGAATGGCCGGGGATGGAGGATCAAGAAACTGAACATTCAAAAACACCTTTTATTGCCAAGATTTTCAAGAGCAGCAGAAATGGACAACAAAGCACTTCCCATGACCTTGAAAGCATGGGGGAAGAAAGTGACAACAGTCCTAAAGCCATGAGGTGCATGGCAGCACCCAGAGTTGTGAGTAAGATCACGATAGTTGCTGAACAAACTCCTATAAAGCACATCCTTCAACCTCCGACAATTGCTTCTCTGTTGGCAATAATTGTTGGCATGATTCCTCAGGTCAAAAGTTTTGTATTTGGAGATGATGCTCCCCTGTCATTCGTAACTGACAGTTTACAGATCTTGGCTGGTGCTATGGTGCCATCGGTCATGCTTATCCTTGGGGGTATGTTTGCTGAGGGTCCAAATGATTCCAAACTTGGGAGCCGTACCATGATTGGTATTATTGTTGCTAGGCTTTTTGTTCTTCCACTTTTGGGGTTCGGAATTGTTAATTTGGCTGATAAATTACATTGCCTAGTCCATGGTGATCAGATGTATCAATTTGTGCTGCTGTTGCAATACATGACCCCAAGTGCGATCTTGCTGGGAGCAATTGCCAGTTTAAGAGGTTATGCAGTAAGCGAATCCTCAGCACTTCTATTCTGGCAGCATATATGTGCCTTGTTCTCTCTTTCATTATATCTTGTCATTTACTTTAGAATTAATTGACTTTATTACTTCCACACACTGACATTTAGGACTGATGTTTCTTTGAGCAATATGTAGCTCATGGAAATTTATTAATTTATTTTTTCGTAAGGATTGTTATAGAATTGACTGGCATACTTTGATACTTTACTAGAACTGCAAAGATATTGATACTTTAATAAAACTGCAAAGATATTAATACTTTTTTCTGCATACACTTGATTAGTCAAGAATTCCTCTGTTTCAGGCTTTGGATGAAGAAGGAAACACATAGTTTTATAGGTCTGAATTAATCATATGTGCCTAAAACTTCCTTGAAGAGGAAATTAGATTGTTTTGTTTTTTGTCATAGAAAATCATTAAATTTTTAACTTCCTAATGGCTATCTCATTCAGCACCTAATATCTGTCACTGAAATGTAGATGATGCTATTAATTAAGAACTCGTTGGAGAATAATATACACAAGAAATGTCTCTCTCTACTGTAAAGAAGGCCATTTATCTTCTAAAATTCTTCAATATTAGATGATGGAGGAGGAATATAGTAGGTATACAAGCAAGCATTGAGGAAATACATTTTGGAGACTGACTGTATGGAAGAAAACAAGAAAATCCTAGGCTAGGTCATCTTTAATCTGGTGATGATTTCATTGATTTTGGTTTGAATTTTTGCTGAATGGACAGCCTCATTAGATGTTATGTTATGGTAAAAGCTGATTCTTGAGTATGTCAATTTAGAGGGTTTTTCTTTTTTTCTGGTAAATACCGTGTAGATAATATATTCATCATGGTGTAAAGTGAGCTGGATGTTTTGAATCTGATCTCATTTATCCTTTAGACTGAAAAAAAGGTGTATGATAGGGTTTACTCTGTATGATTGGAGGGAGACCTTGTTTGGTTACTTCTACCGTTAGTATGTTTCATATGAACTTGAGTTCTAACTGATTTCCATGTCTCTCTTTTTTTTTTTTTTTTAATCTGATCGAAAGTCATCCACTAATCCAGGAGGGATTGTAGGGCATAATGCTGCCAAATAGCACTGAAATCTTTCATTTAACATACCAGGTGAAGGATCATATATAAGGAGGTCCGGAGATCAAATAGGTCAAATTATTAGGTTAACTGGTCAAACCAGTAGTTGAACTGGAGGACAATATGAATTTATAAAAAATTATCAACATATATTAACAATTCATCTACATACATATTATACATCAATTATCACTAAATATAATTAAAAAATATAATTAAAGAATATTATAAACTCATTAAACTTAAAAAAATATGTACAAACATAAATATTTTAGTGAGAATTTTTATAAAAAATAAAAAAGTTAAAAATCTGGTCGGTAATGGGTTCGATCGGTCTAATTAATTTTTAATTAAGTTTGACCGTTTCGATTTTCTACTAATTTTTTAAAAAATAAGACTGTGTAAGGTGTAGTTCTCAGTTTAATTAGTCGGATTGGTCGATCCGATTAGGTTTTCTCAACACTAGCAAGAAGTTCTTGTTAGCAAAAGGTAAAACTTCTCGCCCACAGGGCCTTACCAGACTGACTCGATAGAGGTTGAAATTCCCACACTGTGGTCTTTGAGACAAACTCTGCAATCCTAGAACCAACGGAGTTATGGTCATGCGAACTCACTAGGAAGAAGTTCTATTTCGATGGACGCTTTATAGTCAATCAACAAGGCATGTCAATAGTACAACCCAACATAATAATGAATTACTAATTCCAACTCAAGTTTAAGATATCATCAGTTCTTGTTGTGGAGTATTTGACTTATAGATTAGTATAGCTTTCAATCTGTACATTCTCTCCTAGCCTGGAGTATCCAAATTCCTGTTATCCGCTCTAATATGCGGCAAGGATGGTCTAATATAGCTCCTAATTTAGTTTCTCTTCATATTTTTTTATACTAAATTTACTAACGATTAAATAAAATGTATTAAAGAATGTATTAAAAGATGAGTAGTGATAGGCATGTCAATTTTGTAAATTAAATAAAAGTGAGATTTAAGTTTACGTAATTGTCCAGAATCTGAACTTGAAAATTTTGAAAGCAATTACCCTATAATTCTATAGGTAAAAAAGTAACAACTTTATGTCATTTCAACAAAGAATTTATCATATGTCCGTCAATTCATTTCACAGCTCTTGGAACTAAGCTAATTAAGTTAGCAGGTGCAGTAGGATGTGAGCTAGCTAATTAAGGTAGGTGAGTTAGAATATTCATATACTTGCTAATTTGTTGGTCAATGAGCAAGTGGTGGTATTTTTTTAGGTTTTGACGAGCTCACCTCATGCGGTTTTTTTCAAGTTGTGTCATGGCGAGCTTCTATATATATAATTGAACAAGCTGATCTTTTGCGAGCTGATGCTCTTTTTTTTTTCTTTTTTTAATAGCCAAACAAGTGATATTTTATGGTTCTATCCTCCTCATGTTGAGCTTGCCAAGTAAGAATTTCATTTTGTAACAGCTTCATTTTATGTAATTTACTTTAGTTTTACTAAATTTTTATAAAATTCATTACTTTTTCAAAATGATCTCACAACTTATCGATGCAAACCAAACCCGTAAACACTTTTGCGCTTCTTTTATCTTGTCATTTGTATGTTGGAGGTATTTTGGTAATTGTAGCTTTGAATCTTTTCCGATAGCTTGCTTCTTTTGGTTGATTATATAATTTGTGGGTATCTTTGTGTCAAAATTAGTTGGTTGGGATTGCTTAAAAGTTAAGTAGTTCTTTGGAAGGGTTTTGAACAATATTGAAGTTAGCTTCTCTTAGAAGCTTTAGAGCAAGTACAAATAGAAGAGTTAAGGTACTTTAGGGAGATTTTAGGCTTTGTCTCTGGAAAAAAGTTACTGCAAAGATTGCAGCTTCACAACCAGGTAGGGTTAGGAGTTTCTGAGACTTAGGTTTTGAGGAGTTGACCCCAGGGAACCTACCAACCCTTTAATCACTGCCATAGGTGTGAGAGGTTAGAAGAAGTCATCACTACTGTTCAGTTTAAGGTCTGAATCAGTTGTTGTTATTTCTGCAAGGCCCTATAATCCATAAACTAGTTGTTCAACCTTCGAGATTTAGATTTTCGCTATTTTTGTTTGTTACTGCTTCAATTTGGAACCAAATCCTACTGTTCTAGTTTTGTACTTGCATCAAATTGTTATTAGAGCAAGTTCTTTCTTGTGGGTCATGGCTGCAAGAGGTGGAAGAGGAAATAAAGGTCGTGGAGGTAGGTATTTGACTGTGAAAATGTTTGAAGGGTTGCAGGAACAAGTTACATGGCTTATACAACTTGTGACTAGCACTGTCAATGGGTTCGGGCCAACCCGAAGCCCGGCTCACTTAGCCCATTTTTTAGATTTGAGCTTATATTTTGGGCTAAAAATTATTTGGTCCAAGTTTGGGCCTAGGTCAAGCACGGTTCGCTCATATACATTATTATTTATAATTTTGTTATATTATACTATGTTATATATTATAATTATGTTTATTATATTGTAACTATCTATTAATAATTAAGAAATAATCTAATAAATATTAAAATATAATAAAATTTTAATTCATTTGAAAGAACTTTTTTTATTTTAACAAATTTACAAATAAATTGCATATAAATAAATAACATAATTGTTTGAATATATAATTTTATAAATATAATAAAATTTTAATTCATTTGAAAGAACTTTTTTTATTTTAACAAATTTACAAATAAATTGCATATAAATATATAACATAATTGTTTGAATATATAATTTTATAAATGTATAATGATATTTAAACAATAAAAATATTTTGGAACTAAAATTTTTCATTATCTTTCAAATTTTTGTTTTATTTTTTTTAAAACATTATTTGGGCTAGGCAAGACCACATTCGACCCAAACAAATATAAACCGAGCTCGGGCTCATCCTTCTTAGGGTTGAATTATTTGGGCCGAGTTCGGGTTAAGGCAGGCCCAGCTCATTAGGCCCCATTAACAGTCCTACTTTTGACTCAAGTGTTAGGTAATCAGAATCACAGAAATGGGAGTGACAATGGATCTTATCATAATCAGGGAATAAGGAATAAAGATATTTAGTAATCTGATGTCGAAACTGGTAGTTCTAGTGACGACATTAGTGCTCAAGCTGGAGATTTTACATAACTCTGTGAAAGACCCTAAAGATGGGAAGATCGCATTGTACGTGCCCTGCAAAATTTCAAAGAATACAATGTGAATGTGCAAATTTCAGAATTTGATGTTGATATGGAGGCTGAAGAATTTCTAGATTGGATTGATAATATTGATAGTTATTTTGATTTGAAAGATATACTAGAAGAGAGAAAAGTAAAACTAGTGGGTGCAAAACTAAGAGGTCCTGTTTCTGTTTGGCGGAAACATTACCAAGAAGAGGTTGAAAGTGGAGGAAAAAAATCAGAAGATGAGAGAAGTTGAGGGTGCAGTTTCTACCTCATGACTATGACCAGACTTTGTATCAAACGATTCAAAACCTGAGACAACGGGAAAAGTTAGTAAAAGAGTACACTAAGGAGTTCCATCGACTTTCATTGAGGTGTAACCATGCTGAAAAGGTTAGTGGTTATGCGAATTATTTCAAGGTGCCCATACAAGATCAAGTAAGCTTGTAGCAACCTTATAATGTGAGTGGTACATATCAACTTGCTTTGAAAGTTGAGTCTCAACTCTCTCGAAGCATATCCAAGAAGTCTAAATTTGATCGCAGCAATAATGCATCAACATCCAAGATGGGTCATGGATCTAGAGGTGGTTGAATAGTAGCACCCGTACATTCAAACCAACCAACCAGCAATAACGGTGGCAAGACAGTGCAAATACATCCAAACAAGGAGAAGTCAACAATGAATTACTTCAAATATTTTGAGTTTGGGCATAAGTCTAATGAATGTCCGGAAAGAATCGAGGGCAGAGTTAATATGGAAGCGAATGAAAATGATGATTGCAATGAAAACTTTTCAAGTATTAAGGACCAAGAAGAGCAGCTAGCAGTTGGGATACTGGATCAATTTTGAACCAGATCCTACTATTTTGGTTTTGTACTTGCATGACTTATTCATTTGTTATGATATACATTTATTTTAGATTTTTTCCTAATAAAATTACTTACAGTATTAAGTATACTTATTATTTGTCTCTAAACCTACTAATTTCGCTATTTTATCTAATTTATATTAGTTTCACTAAGTTTTCAAAAAAAAATTCATTAGTCTCTCAAAATGACCCAATAACTTATTCATTTGTTATGATACATATTTATTTTAGTTTTCCAAATAAAATTACTTATACTAATTAAAAATATGCTAATTATTTGTCTCTAAACCCAGTAATTTTGTCATTTTATGTAATTTATATTAGTTTCACTAAGTTTTCAAAAAATTTACTAGTTTCTCAAAATGAGCCCATAACTTATTCATTTATTATTAAAAACATTTCTTTTAATCTTTTCAAGTAAAATTACTTATATTAATTATAAATATATGCTTATAATTTTTCTCAAACCTACTATTTTCGTTATTTTATGTAACTTACATTAATTTCACTAAGTTTTCAAAAATTCATTAGTTTCTCAAAATGACCTCATAACTTAATTTGTTATGATATACATTTATTTTAGTTTTTCTAAATAAAAGTACTTATAGTAATTATAAATAGACTTATAATTTATCTCTAAACCTACTAATTTTATTATTTTATTTTATTTACATTAGTTTCACTAAGTTTTTTCAAAATTCACTAGTTTCTCAAAATGGCTCCATAATTTATTCATTTGTTATTAAAAACATTTCTTTAATTTAGTTTTTTCAAATAAGATTACTTATAGTAAATATAAATATATTTATAATTTGTCTCAAAACCCGCTAATTTCATTATGTTATTGAGTTTATATTAGTTTTATTAACTTTTCACAAAATTTACTAGTTTCTCAAAATGATCCCATAACTTATTCATTTGTTATGATATACATTTAATTTAGATTTTCCAAATTAAAATTACTTATAGTAATTATAAATATAGTTATAATTTGTCACTAAAACCACTAATTTCGTTATTTTATGTAATTTACGTTAGTTTCACTAAGTTTTCACAAAATTCACTACTTTCTCAAAATGACCCCATAACTTATTAATTTATTATTAAAAACATTTCTTTCAGTTTTTCAAATGAAACTACTTATAATAATTATAAATATACTTATAATTTGTCTCAAAACTTGCTAATTTCGCTATTTTATGTAATTTACATAAGTTTCACTAAGTTTTCACAAATTCACTAGTTTCCCAAAATGATCCCATAACTTATTCATTTGTTATGATATACATTTAGTTTAGTTTTTTCAAATAAAATTACTTATATTATAAATATACTTATAATTTGTCTCTAAACCCACTGATTTCGTCATTTCATGTAATTTACATTAGTTTCACTAAGTTTTCACAAAATTCATTATTTTCTCAAAATGATTTGTTATGATATATATTTATTTTAGTTCTTCCAAATAAAATTACTTGTAGTAACTATTTAAGTATATGTTATAAGTGTTTCTCTAAACCCATAATTTTGTTATTTTATGTAATTTACATTAGTTTTACTAAGTTTAAATAAAATTCACTAATCTCTGAAAATGACTCCAAACTTGTTCATTTGTTTTGATATACATTTATTTAGTTTTTTCAAAAATAAAATTACTTCTAGTATTTATAAGTATACTTATAATTTGTCTGTAAACCCACCAATTTTGATATTTTATGTAATTTACATTAGTTTTACTAAGTTCTTACAAAATTCACTAGTTTCTCAAAATGAGCCCATAACTTATTCATTTATTGTAACATACATTTTATTTTAGTTTTTCAAAAAAAAAATACTTATAGTAATTATAAATATACTTATAATTTGTTTTTGAACCTACTTATTTCTCTAAACCCAAAAGATCAGCTCACTATTTGGTGTAAAAACAAAAGAAAGAAAAAGGAGCATCAGGTCAGCTTGCCAAACCCAAAAGACCTTGTTTGGTTATTTAAAAAAAAAAAAAAAAAGGAAAGAAGGAGTATCATCTCACCAAAAGCATGAGCAGCCTTAAAAGAAAAAAAAAACTCACAATAAGCTGTGGATTCGCATCCTAAACTTCAATAGTAGTAACCAGTGTCATGGTAGATTAAGAACCTTCAAAGAAACATTTTCTCAGATGGGTTAAATAAATGACGTTGTGATTTAAACTATCAATGGCAATGCCAGAGATTGCAAAATTATGAAATTAAAGTAGAAATTTATATATGAAATTATAATTTTTTGTGCAATTTTTTTATTATGTATCTAATTATATATATGTATATATGTATGTATGTAAATATATATATGTATATATATACATACACATATATATACATATATATGTATATCTATGTATATGTATGTATATACATATACATAGATATACATATATATATGTATATATATGTATGTAAATATATACACATATATAATTACCATACATATATATTTTGTGGTAAAAAAAAGACATCAAAGTTACTCGTTAAAGTGAGAGTGGCGAGTTGTTCTTATAAATTTGCTCGCCCACATCAAAGTTATTACCGAGTACATCGAAGTTCTTATAAATATCCCTTATGTGTTATTGCTAATTAATACATGTGTGCTAAACACTAGCACTTTTTGTAAAACAAAATTTATGAATGAATGTAATAGACAAGAAAGTGAGAAATGTTACGAGTAAAGTGCCTTTGTATGTCGGGAGCTAGTGGTGAGGATAATGTTCCCGCTGTAGAGAACTCAAGGGGAAAAAATTGGGCAACCGAGCACGAACAAGCTCTCGGATCCTTGGATCCTCATGGAAATAATAATGATGTGAAGGGGGAAGAGGACCCAAGCCACAATTCCCATTAGAATTATTCATTTCATAACCTTCAAGATTATTGTGAAACTTATTCTTATCCTTCACGGATCTGAAGTACTATTCATAGATCGCATCCAATGCTGGTGTAGGAATAGAGAGGTTATGTTCTTCTCAGAATATATTTCCTTACGCAAGTCCTTATTTTGGGGCATGCTAACTGATCACTTTGCTCTTTTTATATCAGTTGCAACTGTAACTTGGCTAGGATTGTTGTGTCTGTGAACTTGATTCACTATGTTGCTGAAACTCTTATCAAGAGAAGCTTCACCAGAATAAAAATCAATCAACTGGAACTTTTGAAGAGGACTAACAGTTAATTTGGGAAAACCAATTTATGGGCTGCCACTTCAATATCAGCAGAAGCTGAACCATTTTCAATCCCTTTTTTCTTGCTTCCTTTCAACTACTGAGATGATTTTATTGCAATAACCCAATCATTATTCAAAGGCAACTTTGAACTACTACATACAGAATAATGGTGATTCTTAGTACTATCTGCCATCAAAGATGAAATTTTGAATCAGCCAACACGTATAGCAGTCACAATGAAGTATGATTAATCAAACACATACTAGCTAGTCCAAAGCTCATTATCAGCACTATGAAGAAAGTTGTGAAATTCATAGATTATCATCAGAAGCCATTTATCAAGTCACAAATCTCAACTAAGCTTACAAAGAAGAGTCAAGATAGAGCATCTCTGAGAGATGGTGTTTTACATTAGTATTAGGGTATTTTTTTTATAATTTTATATAAATTCTAGTGTAAGTTTGGTTTTATTTGGAACATGTTACTTTTGTTTGCATTTTATGCATTTTCAGGACCAAAGTGAAGATCAGCTTGAATTTAAAGGATTTAAATGCAATTTTTTCGAAGTATTTCCTAGGATTTTCAAGAAGAAGGATCTGTAAATCCAGCATTGGATTTATTTGTATCCTCTTCAAGAATGATTTTGCACCTTTAACACTGCACCAGTTTTTGGGGAAACTTTTGGGATAAATATATTCGGCGCCAGCATTGACTTTGTTTTTCCTATTTTTTGAGAGTTCTTTGTTTAAGGAATAGGTTTTAGTTTTAGTAATGTCTTTTTTGGTTTTGGAACTTTCTTTTTTGGTTTGTAAACCTCTATTTAATAGAGGTATTTAGGGTTTAGAAAAACCATCTCTTTACACTATATTTTACATCTCTCTTATTATTGAAGACTTGGAAGACGGAGTTGGGAGAGGTTCTACAAGCTTCTTCTAATCTCTTCTTTTATTATGAATTTGTTTATGTTTTCAAACATGAGTTTTATTAGCTAAGTCCTTTGTGACTAAGGCCTTCCTTGAAGGTCAAAACTTTTATAAATATGGTTATTTTTATTTAAAGATTCTATCTTTTATCTTGTTCTTGGTTAATTGTTATTATGTATTCTTAGTGCTTGCGATTTTCGAATCAACTATTTCATGTTCATTGATTGTATCTAGTGGCTAAGAGGTGCTAGATTTAATTGGATCAAGGTAATAACAACATATCGTAAAACTGATTAGAAATATATTCGATTTCTTAGTGCAGTTTCTAATAAGTAGGAAACGAAAGTTAGAGAAGGCCACAGAGGTGTATGTGGTCTCGATTCTTAAAATCACGTAGAGATACGATTGGTTTATTAGTGAGGCTGGGAACTTTTTAACCAAGAGATTGGGTCTAACTTATTTTTTGGAATCCCACCATTAACTAAATCAAGAATTAATTGAGAATAAATCAACCATAGGTATAAAAGGAGTAGACTGGATTAGGGGTGCCTTAGTCCATTTTTATCATAAACTTTTCTTAAACATTTTCTTTTATTTTCATTATTAGTTTTTATTATTCTTAATCATTAATCAATCAACTTATTTTTTGTCTAAGTATGGTTAAGTAGCTGATTTCTCTAGCTAGATAGCAATCCTTGTAGGATGATTTTTATTCATTACTTTATTACTTGTTAAGATATTTTCGCACTTGCAAATTTCACATCAAGTTTTTGGCACTGTTTTTGGGATTGTTTTTATGTAGTGTGGAATTTTAAATCTAAAACTAAGCTTAAACCATTTTATTGTTTGCATCATATTTTAGAAAATCCAAAAAAATCATTTCTTTATATTTTATACATACATGTAGTTCTACAAGTAAAGAAGCACTACAATTTATACCTGAAATTGAGGTGTTTGCTTGTTCTCACAGGAAACACAAGAACGAGGCTGCCTACAAGGTAATTGAATCATTTGAAGAAGAGTTTATTCTGAATCTGAGTGCAAGATTCCTATAATGGCACCGGCAATGACTTTGAAGGACTATACGAAGCCAAAGATGGAAGGGGTAAATCCCGCGATAAACTGCCCAACAATTACATTTAAGATTGAATTGGCCACATTCAGATGCCCCTAAATAATCTATTCCATGGAATGACACACGACAGTCCGCAGTCTCACATCGATAATTTTTTGGCGATTTGTGATACTTTTCAAATCAATGGAGTCTGTGATGATACGAAAAGACTGAAGCCTTTCCTTTTCTCCTTAAGCGATAAAGCTCGAACATGGCTAAACTCTCTCGCTCCTAATTCTATTGATTCTTGGGATAAATTGCAAGAAGCATTTTTGAATAAAATCTTTCATTCTATAAAGACTATCCAAATGCATTCTAAAAGTTTTTTTTGTAGGAACCCATGGAATCATTACACGATGCCCGGGAGCGTTTTAAGGAATACCTTAGAATGTGCCCACATCATGGAATGCAAATGTGGGATGAAGGCACAAACTTTCTAAAATGGATATAACTCAGAGGTCCGATCATCACTAGATGCTAAAAGTGGAGAAGCATTTATTTCAAAAGAGGAGAAAGATGAATGGAATTTATTAGAGGAGATGGCCTTTAATAGCTCTCAATGATATAATCCAAGAAAACTCCCTACAAAGAAAGTGGTTAGTATGTTGGAGCGAAAACATAATTCAGAAAATATGATGTCCCATATTACGGCATTTCATAGACGACTAGAAACTTTACAAGTAGGCGCAATAAGCTATCAATGTGACCTCTGTAACAGAAATCACCCTACAAGTCAATATGGTCAAGGTAATATGGTAAATTCCAGTTCAAAACTAATTATGTTAATTTTGTTGGATAAAATAACAGAAAGAATAACCCATACGCTTCCAGGATGGAGAAACATTCTAACTTTGGATAGCAACAGAATAATCTGGTCTAGATACAACCCCAATCGTCGACACCTTCACAAGAAAAGAGACCTAACTTGGATGAATTATTGCATAAATTCATGGAACATACCTCTACTTCTTTTGAAAACCAAGAAAAACTTTTAAAGCTGAAGAGGTAGATAGACTAAATATGAAGGCTTTCATAAGGAATCTTCAGGTGCAAATGGGGCAGCTCTTAGATACTATGCTAAATATATATCCGGGAGCCTTAGCAAGTGATACGGAACGGAATCCTAGATAACTTAAGGTGGTCACATTAAGGAGTGGGAAGACTTTTGAAAAAGAAGAAGATACTCCAAAGCAAGATCTAGAGAAATTAAGTCTGACAATAAAAAGCAGGTTCAGAATCAATAGTCACAAATACTTCTAAAGAAGGAAAAGTTAAGAAGGGTAAGATTGAGCACAATAACGATAATATTGATATTAATTCTCTTCTTTTTCCTAATACGACTAAACGACAAATCATAGATTCACACTTTAAAAAATTTCTTGAAGTTTTCAAGGAAATAGAAATTAACATTTCTTTTCTAGAAGCACTAACATAGATGCCGACTTATGCAAAATACCTAAAGGAAATCTTGTCGAGCAAAAAGAAGCTAAACAAATTCAAGCAAATTTGTTTGAATGAGGAGTATTCGGTGATTCTATAGAAAAATTGCCGCCTAAGCTTAAAGATCCAGAGCGTTTTAAAATACCTTGTTATATTGGTGATATATTTTTTGGGAATGTTTTATGTGATGGGAGCTAGTATTAATCCTATACCTATTTGAATCTGTAAAAAATTGGGTTTAATTGAGATTAAAAACACTTCTATGTCCCTACAAATGGCTGATGGATCAATTAAGCATCCTAGAGACGTAGTAGAAGATGTTCTTATTAAAGTTGACAAACTCTATTTTCATGTGAATTTTGTGGTTTTAGATATGAGTGATGATTCTGAGATGCCTTTAATTTGGGTAGACCTTTTCTAAATACTGTAGAACTTTAATTGATGTTCAAAAAGGGGGAAATAATTTTAAGGGCTAGTGATGAACATATTACATTTAATGTTTTTGATTCCATGAAATACATGCCCGATAAAGAATGCTTAAATTTTTACAGAGATGAAGTTACAAGATTCAGTAATTCTTATCAATTTTTCGGTTTGAAGTCAAAGATGAATTTACAAGATTCAGTAATTGATGAGTATGATAAGTCCGACTTCTCTTTCCGAGCAATTCTCATCAATTTTTGGTTCATTTTATGTGATTTTATGTTTTCTTTTCTTTTATTTGTTAGTTTCTTAGAAGGTTGCTTGGATAGAGGAGTTAGACTCATCATACTCCTTATCGCTACCCTTAGCTTCCTCTCCTTCGTCCTCTTGCTCTTCTTCCACAACTTTCCTAGAGCTTCAGATGGGTCGTATATGCTCAAAACTAAAGGCTTCCTATTGACTTAGCCCCGATCTGGAGATCCATCTCCTCTCTATTTTGTTATACTCAAAACCACTTGAGAGAGGGATACAACAAAGCCAATAACAATCCAATAATAAGACAACTCAATACACAACCAAACCAAAAAATGGAACAATGGCAAATTTAGCTGAGATAAAACAAGAAATCATTGCTGGTGTGTGATAATTGTACAATTAATGCAACAAAGAAAAAAGCTGAAGCCTAAAAATAGATAATAAAATAAGAGGAGCAATCATAATCATAGATCGAATTTAGACGACTATGGCTGTGCCCCAAAAAATTAAAATTGACAAAAACAACAGAAAGCATATAGACATTCTTATCTCGGTTCGCTTCGAAACGTTGCTGCCATCAGGACAAAAATTGAGGCTGCTGTGCAAGTTGCTGCCGCTGCTAATTTTGTTCTACCACTGCCACTGTGGGGTTGACCCAGGAATGGGGAAGAACAAAAAAAGGAAATAAAAGGGAGAAGTAGGTGGTGAAGGTTGTAGTAGTGCAAACAAGAAGAAGAAGAAGAGAGATAAAGGAGAAAGAGATATGGCTGGTGTGTACATGAAGAAAGAAGGAAAATGAGGAGTTGAAGAAGAAACGAAAAAGAAGAAGAAATAGAGTAGAGATGATGGTAGTTTGGAGGAGAAGAAGGAGGGAAGACGGGAAGGGAATAAAGAATCGAGGAGGAAGAGGAGGGTAGCAAGGTGGTGATGGTGGTGGTTGCGGATAATAACCAGAGATGGAGAATTTTGGGGAGGAGAAGGATGGCTAACGGGAGAAAATCGAGGAAGAGGAGTAGGAGAAATTATTTTGGGATAGGGATTTAGGTGAAAGTGGGTAGAACTGTCCGAAATTTGGGAAATATAAGGTGAGAAATTGCCTAATATTGGGATTTAACCCACGTAGAACCCGAGCCGCATCGACCCATACCTGCCTAAAACTCGACTACCCAGACCCAGATAGGTAGACTTTCCGGATCCAGATGGTCTCGGTTTTAAAATTCCTGAGGCTTGTATCTATGCATTTCTAGATTGCGAATAGTTGCTTTTTTGTTATGGAAAGCTCTGTTTCGGGGTAGAATTCTCTACTTTTTGGCCATTTCGTGTGTTTTATCAATAGTTTTTACCTACACATAGAATGTAAAGCTTATTAAATGTATTTTTAGGGAATAATACTAACTCTCGTACTCATCTTTACGACTTTAACAAAAACATAAAATTAAAAAACGAAACAATAAAAGAAAAATTAAAATATATTACAATTAAAAAGTACAAAAATATACGGAAGAGTTGTGATACTCCCTCTTAGGTGACGCTATCACCTTCCAGGTCATGAGAATCTGGTGACATTTTGGCCCTTCCTTTTCTCCTTCGTCGAATTGGTACCCACATCATTAAACCCTTCTTTTGTGGTTTAGGAGAAGTACTCTTTTCCTTATTTTTTGAGTTCTTAGGGATTTTGGATGGGGTGGGCTTGTTTTCCTGCAACAAATAGGGTATATTATGATTTATATGATCTATGAGAAATAATGTGTCATTATTAGGAGAAGAAAGGATTGGAGTTATTGGGAATTTAAAAACTACTTCATCCTCTCCAACTCCTATGTTTAATTTTTCTTTGTCCATATTTATTAAGAAGTATATAAGAACGGTCGTCCTAATATCAAAGCGAAATCAACATCATTCTTCATGACGAGGATCACAAAGTCTACAGGGAATACAAGGTCTTTAACTTTAACCAAAACATCTTCTATAACCCCTCTAGGATGTCTTATACTTTTATCTGCTAGACCTATTGACATTCTAGTTGGTGTTAAGTTTCTTAGGTCTAGTTTTTTACATATATTATACGAAATAACATCTATGTCAGCTCCTAGGTCAGCTAATACCTTATCAATAGGAAAATTACCTATCATGCAAGGGAAAGAAAAAATCTCTTTGTCGTTTAATTTTCCTAAGTTGCTTTTCCTTTTTGATTAGTATTGTCGAACATTCTTCACCTAAAGTGTTTGTCGTCGATGCTTTGTCTAATCTTTTTTTCTTTGAAATCATATCCTTAAGATATTGTGCATTTTTGGGAACCCGTAAAAGGAAATTACAAAAAGCTAAGTTAATTTTCAATTGTTTATAAATATCCACAAACTTCCTCATCTGGTGTTTGCTTCTATCTCGATTAAAGGCTGCTGGATAAGGGATCTTAGGCTTATACGCTTCAATTTCCGGCCTCTTAGTACTCTTTTCTTGGTCTTCTTGGGATGTGTAGATATTAAGTGCCTTCATCTCCTCTTTCTTAGATCTTTTCTCTTGATTTGCCACCATTGTTTCCTTTTTGGGAACCTCTTCATTGTAGATTACCGAGATAGCATTTACATGTTCTCTAGGGTTTACCTCTGTGTTACTCAAAAGAGTTCCTTGAGGCCTTTCGGAATCTAACTAAGTGATTTGACCAATCTAGGTTTCCGAATTTCGAATTGAGGCATCTTGATTTGCATTCTTGCCTTAGTTGCACTCATGAATTTGATAAGTATGTCTTCGAGATTGAACTTCGGTAGTTGATTTGAAGGAGGTGCATAGTAAGACAAAGATTGTGTCGGTTTGTGATTTCGAAATCTCGAAGGATTTTGAGGTCTTTATTGCCCTTGATTGTTCCAAGAAAAGTTAGGGTTGTTGGACCATCTAGGTTTATAGGTATTGGAATAATGTTTATTCCCTTACCTATTTTCTTGGATATAATTGACTTGCGCCATAGAAGCATCCATACTTGGGCACTCATGATTAGAGTGCCCTCCATTATAGAAATTGAAAGACATTGTTTGCTGCGGGCTTGTCGATGTTAGATTTAACTTTTCGAACTTCTTGTCTATCATGGTGGTCAATCTTGACTCCAAAGATGTTAGCACATCTAAGCTATGTACTCCTGTCGTTTTTGCCCTTGGTCTTGGGCCTCCAAAGTATAACTATTCAAAGTGATTTGTCCAATTAAGTCATATACTTGTTAGGGCGTTTTGGTATCGGTAGAGGCACCGGCAGAAGCGGCTATAAGTTGCCTAGCTCCAAAGCTAACTCCATCGATGAAAGATTGGATTTGGATTCCCAAGTCCAAACCATGATGTGGGCACATTCTAATCAATTCTTTCCACCTTTCCCAAGCTTCATAAAGACTTTCCCCATTAGATTGTTGGAATGAAAGAATTTCATTCTTCAATCTTGCAGTACGTCCTAGGGGAAAGTATCGTCAAAGAAATTTCTCCGTCAAAGATTCCCAAGTTGTGATAGAACCCGGAGGTAACAATTTTAGCCATGACTTCGCCTTATCCCTTAAGAAGAATTGGAATAGGCGAAGTTTAATAGCATCCTTCGATGCTCCGTTGATTTTGAAAGTATCACACACCTCCAAGAAATTGATGATGTGTATGTTGGGATCTTCGTCTTGTAGCCCATTAAATTGAACAATTTTTGCATCATCTGTATGATGTTGGGCTTAATCTCAAAATTATTAGCATCCACTACCAGCCTTGTCATGCTCAGCCTTGTCCCAATGATGGATGGCCTAGCATAGTTTGTCATAGTACATTCTGCAATTGGTGATGGTGGCAGTGGTGGATTCCTTGGGGTCCTCTTTTGCCTTGTCTAGAACCACTAATCCCTCATTTTGTTCGCCGTATTGAAATTGATAGCACGGTAGGCTCTCCGCAGTATTTTCTGGATTTCCAAATCGAATTCAACCAATTACAACGGAGGAATCATGAAATATGTGAGGTTAAGAGTAAAAGAAGAAGAGCAAAGAATCCTAACTACAACCATAATCTAATAGAAGAATAAAAGCAAATAAAACGATTAAAACACAAACAATTACATCAACAAATAAATAGCATTCCTAATGTTATCATTCCCGGCAATGATGCCAAAAAATTGATGTGGGTTTCTATCCTAATAAAATTCCACTTTTAGGTAAGCATACCTATCAGTGTAACAAGGTGAGGAAAGTCCCCGAATTGTCGAACTCTCGGGACGGCCAAGTTCTAGTATTAACTATGTCTCTACTATTTAATTAAATAAAATGCTTGAAAATACTTTGATAAAATAAAGAAACAATTAAAAGACAATTAAAATAAGAAACAATTAAGGGTTTTAACACAAATTCGGAAATTGAGTGCTTAAATGGTAGAATCCCCCTAGAATCATAAGTTAATTATTTAGAAAAACGTTGTGATTAATTATTAAAACTCGTTGGTCGGATCTCAAAAATAGGATAAACCTTATTTCTAAGCGAATGCTCTCCTATTCAACTTAATAGTTTAGAGAAGAACGTCTTGTAACCCTAATCCGATTATGAATGAATTATATATTATAGTGATTAATTAATGATCTAAGAACCATAATAAGTATCCCTACTTAATTACCAATTCCTATTGTTCAATTAATGCCCTAAATACTGAAAAATGTTGTATGCTCTCTTCTCTCTCATGAGAGGAGGCTTGACTAACGGAGGCGGCATGGGCCTTCCACTACTCACCAAGGAAGAAACAAACTTGTTTGGTCGCAGTGTGTGTAAAATCAAGCGTCGTTTAACGGAAGATCTTGGGTTTCTTCCTGATTTCCCCTTTGAACCCCCTTCCCATGAGCTTCCTTCTGCGGCGGGTGTATCTCCGCAAAACACATCTCTTAGGGCCAACGTTCATTTGTAGAGACCATAACTAATGCTGGCAAACCACTATTTTATACTAGTTCCGATTATGAAGAGAACATGGCACCCTTCGCATTGAAGATTATTAAATTACTACTTCTACTGAGAAGCAATCACAGGAGGATGTTGTCCCTAATATTCCAGTTGGTCTCGATGAATATCCTACTCTATGGAAGCTTTGGAGGTGTGCTCTTCTCATTAAAATCCTAGGTTGGTCCATTACTTTTAAGGCCTTGGAGCAATGACTTAAAGATCTTTGGAAACTTTCTTTAGGGTGTGACATGATTGCTCTAGATCATGGTTACGTTGTTGTTCGATTTTTCTCCAAAGAGGATTATCTTAATGTTCTTACTTAGGGGCCTTGGATAGTCTTGGGCCATTATTTGATGGTCAATACTTGGAGGCTGAATTTCTACCCTGCTGAGGCTACTATCTACTCCACTCTTGTTAGGTTTCGCTTTCTAGAGATGCCAATTAAGTTTTTTAACAACGAAGTTCTTCTTCGTGTGGGGTAACCAAATTGATAGAGCCATAAAAGTAGATGACGCTACTGCTTCTGTTGCTCGTGGTTGTTTTGCTCGAGTTTGTGTGGAAATAGATTTTAATAAACCTCTACTACTGTCTGTTAGACTTATGGGACGTGTTCAACGAGTAGAATATGAATGCCTTCATGTTATTTGATTTCAGTGTGGGCAATATGGACATCGAATTGAGTAATACTCCCAACTCAAACCAGTGAATAGCAGTGAGGATGAAACTATGGATACCAATCCTCCCCCGACTACATCGAGACCAACACACCATCCTCTTGGCCACGTTGCAAGTTTTGGACCATGGATGATTCCTCGTCCTTTCTGGCGCGTTAGACTGCCACCCCCGATGGAAAACAAACCAACCTTTACTGGAACTTGAAAAAAATCTGTGATCCTCGGAAGCATCATGTGATCGTGCTCCAGCTATGAAGAATTTTCCCCCATCCCTAAAGTCGCGGAATGTGGATACGCGAGTTTCCCTACAAAATTCTGATCTTGGGGTGGTTGTTCCAGATTTGAAATTTTGAACATAAAAGATTTAGAGGAGAATTTGGAGGAAGTTCACGTGGAGGTGGCTGATCTGGGGGATAAGCTTCAAAATATCCCAATGCCTGATAGCCGTGTGACTGTTTCTTCTAGTGGTGAATTTTGTGGAGCCCGCAAAATTTGGCACTAGACCCAAAAAGAAAACCCTAGTCCAACTTCAATTTAAACCCAAGACTAACAAACCTAATCCTTCAAAGTCTGTTGGCCCAACCCACCCTTCAACAACCTCTTCCTCTTCTCTTTGCCCATTTGCCTGGCCTCCCTTACATAGAGTAGTTCCCGCAACTTCTCAAAAAACATCCAACCCAAGCCCAATCCTCTTGGGCCCATCAAATCAACAACTCCTGAATCCTACTTCTTCTGCAGATAATCTACAAATGATCTCTAACCTTTCCTATATGAAGGTCCATCCTCCTAACAATTCCTCTGTGCTTTCTTCTGATTCACAGGTGCTGCCAGGGAGTAAGAAGGACAATCTAATTACTATTCATCCTCTACTGACAGAATCATCTTCTATATCCCATAGTGATATTGAGATGACTAGGGTCTCTGAGGACCAGATAACCTTATTCATATTACAAATTGGAATTGTCGAGGGGCAGGTTCTGAGGATTTTCGCTCTGCCCTTCTTGATCTTATTCATTCAAATATTACATCTATTCTTATCTTAGCAGAAACACAGGTTCATAGCTCTCGTCTAAAAAAGTTTTTTAAAAATAAAAAATTTGATAAAATAATTTGTTTTGAAGTACATGGTTTTGCAGGTAGAATTTGGGTATTATGGAAGTCGTTTGAGGCAACTCGTTGTTGTTGATTTTCAATTTATTTTTTTTTTTTTTGAAATAGAGACATATAGATTGGATTCTTTACACAATGTATGTTTCCCCACATTCTGATCTTTGAAACGCTTTATACGCACATATCAGGAAAACTGATTGGAAAGAAAAACTACCTCAATGTTTTGATGCCGCTAAGTGTGAATGCGTTGTTGTTTAAACAATGTCCTCTACCGATATTCACGCGACCTCCTCTGCAAGTGATCGGGATGCTAGTCCCTCGGTGCTCTGAAAACTATTCAGAACAAACCCTAACTATATGATAATACTTCGAAATTTTGGAGAGAGGCAAGAGACGATTCTCTTTGTTCTAGGGTTAAAGTTCCTTTTTTTTAATCAGAGGAAGACCACAGCGGAAAAAGATTAACGTAATCTTTTATATCTGTCACCACATCATAATTGTCATCTAATGACAATTGTAATCTCCTCCGTCTATTCCTATAATCCTCCAACGGTTTGATGAATATTATTAAGTAATTACTTTTATTTATTTGATAAATAAATTAGTTACTTATTTAACTTACCAAATAAATAGAACACGGAATCTGATCCCTTTTTGTATACGTTCAACGAATCTGGACACGATCAAGATTCATAGAACATGGACATTGTGCTCACAAGATCATC
Source organism: Catharanthus roseus (assembly GCA_028651295.1). Classification (NCBI taxonomy): domain Eukaryota; kingdom Viridiplantae; phylum Streptophyta; class Magnoliopsida; order Gentianales; family Apocynaceae; genus Catharanthus; species Catharanthus roseus. Next base: position 2,691,771 of record JAPQWS010000153.1, on the reverse strand, counting down.
TATACATGTGACCCTGTAGGTTCACTTAACGTTGACAGTGAATAAAAAAAATGTCCTAGACATTTATCCAGAAAACATAAATGGCCTCTAGCAAGACTTTATGCTTACCCAAGTTAAGTGAAAGATATGATAACCTAACATCAATTTTAATATTTAGTCCTTTTGTTACACGATATCCTAATTAAGTATAAGGCATGGACCCATCCTTATAAAACTTAATTAACCATTTACTTGATTATCAGACAGACTGTTCTGATAGATAATAAATAATAATATTAATACTTGTTTGAGCATGGCCATGCGTATTTTCCAGTCTTTCTTATCAAGGGGCCTATGGATATCTTTCTCTAATAAGAGAGGGACAAATCCCTTTCACTATCTCTAATATTCAAGCCATGACAAGAAAATAGCCCAGCCAATAGTCATAATAGTCACTTGATTAAAAATGATGTTTGACTATGTCAAAATATATTTTCTCCCCAGGCAAGAAGCATTAGAAAAATTAGGTCAAAGGACACCAAATATAAAACTGAGAAGAAATACTTATGACTTATACCCATGCAATATATCTTCTTCACTTTGGGTCATGTCCAATACAATATTATCAATATGTATTTATGAATTGATTTTATATTCATATTCATGATCAGTAAAACTTGATCATCAATCAACTTCATACTAGTTTAATATTACAAGATGTAATAAAACTATGGACAAACAAGAATAGTATTTTATTAGCAAGAAGGGTTTTACTATCAAGTCACATACTCGATGACCAAGAGCATAAAATACAATTCAAAATACATGTCTCATAAATAATCAATATAAGCGTAAGTCAATTGGTCTAGGGCATATAACTAACATACAGGACATGGCGACCTATTTTTCCCTTCCGTGGATGCTGCTCAAGGATGTGAACCAGACTCTTTTAGCAGCTGATAAATTTGGAGGGCATGGATATAATTGGAGTCTGGCTAGACCACTACGAAATATGATTGATCAGTATAGTTTTATTGATTTAGGCTACATTGGTCCCTAACATACTTTGTCGAATAATCGCAAAGAGGGAGATTTGATTACGAAACAAATTGATAGCACATGGGGAAATGAATTATGGCATCACGGTCTTGAAAAAACTACGGGGTACAATATCTTCCACACATTCATTCATAATTTTACCCTCATCAAACGGTCTCGGAATAAAATTCCCACTTTCAAGAATACAATAGATTAGTGGGTGACAGATACACGTCTATTAGAAGAGATGGCTAGGAAATTTTATATTGATTTATATACAACAGAGTCTGAGTCCCAGAATTTTCATGGCCCAGACCGACTTCCTACATTATCACATGTGAAAATACACCTTTTGAATAGGCCAATCTCTTCCCTGGAGGTTCATCGAGCTTTATGTGATATGGTTCCCAATAAATCTCCAAGTCCAGATAGCTTCTAGCTTTTCTTCAACAATTTTGGGACATCATTCACCCATCTATATGGAATTTGGTGCAACATGCTTTTCACAGTGGGGAGTTTCTTGTTAAACTAAGTACCACCTTTATTACTTTGATCCCAAAACAGGTAATACCTAAACTTATTTCCCATTTTCGTCCCATAGCATTGTGTAATGTTGTTGTGAAAATTATCACTAAAATCATTTCTAATCATTTAAAGCCTCTAATGAGTAAATTAACTAGTCATAATCTATGTAGTTTTATTCTAGGAAGACAAGGTATTTATAACATTATTCTGACTTAGGAGTTGCTTCACTCTATGCGTCGAAAGAAGGGTAAACAAGGGTATATTGCTCTTAAGCTTAACTTGGAGAAGGCATATGACCATATAGTTGGTCGTTCCTTGAGGCTGTCATCCGTATGATTGGCTTTAATACTTCACTTTCTTCTTTGATTAAATTCTGTATTTCCTTTGCTTCACTATTTGTGTTATGGAAAGGGGAACCTTTGTCTTGTTTGAGCTCCTTCAGGTTTAAAATAGGGAGACCCTCTATCGCCATACTTATTTGTCCTTTGCATGGAGGTTCTTAGTATATCTATCACACAGTCCGTTACGACTAGTCTTTGCGTCCCCTTAAGGTTGTAGGAAAAAATCCGGGTATATCGTACTTTTATTTTGCCGATGATTTGTTACTTGTAGGGAAGCTTCTTTTACATATGCACAAGTGATGGAACATATTGTTTCTAACTTCTATAAAGAATCTAGTCAAAAAGTGAACACTTCCAAGTCTAAGTTATTTGTCTCTGCAAATACACATTCTTGACATGCCCAATCCCTCAGCATTGCGTTTGATATTCCCTTGACAGTGGATTTAGGCACATATTTGGGTGTTCATATATTACATGGGAGACTAGGGACAAATACTTACCAATTTTTGGTTGATAAAATCAAATGCAATCTTGGCGGCTGGAAACGGTATTCCTTGTCCAAGGCGGCACATTTGCTTCTACTTAACGCCAGCTTGGCAGCAACCTCAGCTTATGTGATGCAATCTACTGTTCTACCGCGACGGACTATTTGAGAATTAGAACGTGTTTATAGACGAATTTTTTTGGGGAAAAGGTACTGACAAACATAAACTCCATTCAATAGCACGGGATAAATTATGTTGTCCAAGATATGTTGGTGGTCTATCAATTTCTAACCTTTGGAATATGAATTTAGCATATATGGCTAAAATTGGATCGCATATATCTCAACAGGCACAAATGCTTTGGGTTCAAGTTTTGCAAGGAAAATATGGTAGATTGCAAGATGTTTGCTCCACCGGAGCTCGGGTAGGTACTTCCTATACTTGGCGGGGTATTACTAAGGTTTTTCCTATTTTGTTTCAGGGTATTCAGTGGCAACCAGACGGTGCAATGAGATGGCATTTTGAGAATGGTGAGAAGTTCTCCCTACAAAGGGCTTACTGTATCAATGGTAATTTACTTCGGTACAGCCCAGATCATACAATTGGAAGGCTTTATGGCATTTCAAAGGCCACTCTCTATTTCTATAGTTTCTTCAGCATGATCATTTAATAACACATGAACTTTTGTATCGGAGAGGAATTTGTTCTCTTGACATATGCCCACGTTGTCATCTAAACTCAGAATTGCGACTTTATGCGATCTGGGACTGTGTTTGGAGCCAAGAAGTATGGAAATTTCTAGTTCATCCTACACACTAAAGGGCCTTTTTCCAGCACCCAACAATCCAAGCATGGATTGATTCTGATTTGAAACATGAATGGGATCGATCAAACATTTATTGGGAATGGAAATATATTTTCTGGGAAGGAACGTCTACACTTTGGCACTTGAAGAATAAATCTGTACATGAACCAAGCTTCACAGTAGAGCCATTTGCTTTGATTACTGATAGAATCATAAAACGTGTCATTGAATTGATACAGAGTTGGGAACCAACACTTGCTGAGCATTCCCAACTTTGTCATCAATTATTGTAAAGTGTTTTTGTATATATAATATAACGAGTCACACTTCTACCCCAAAAAAAATTAATGCCCTAGATTAACCTTCCTTTTTCAATTCCAATTAATCTTGCGAAATTACTAATCACCGGCAAATCGATAAACAATCACAACAATTGAATAAAAACTAAACAAGAATTAAATAATCAAAACATGAAATTCATATAAAATTAACCAAGTATTCTAGGGTTCATTCCCATTCAAACACCAAAAGAATTAGTTGCTAACATTATACTAAACTATAAACTCATAGATAAATTCATAAACTAAAATAAGTTTAGGGTGCTTAGGGAAGAAAATGAAAGCTCCACAGTCACGGCGATTGTGCAAGCTCGTCTTCTGAATCGCTTGAAGAAACTCCGAAATTGCATCCGAATTTGGGTCTTCTAATCTTCTTTACAATATTAGGAATAATGAAATAAAAACCTAAGCTACTACAATTAATGTAGTAATGGGGAATATATAGGAGAAAAATCTCCAAATTCTACACTAAAATTACTCTAAACCCTTATTAGAAAGGCTTAGAATCAAATTACAAAATGGAAATAAAATTAGAGTTAGAAAGGTTTAGAATCAAATTACAAAACGGAAACAAAATTAGAGTACAAAAAGGAAAATTCTAATCATTGATAATAGCCCCTGCCGCGACTTTTTGGATCAGGAAAGTCTAGCTTTTCGGATTCAAAAAGCTTCTGGAAAACTTCCTCTTCTTTTGACTGCAGCTATCTGGAACTGAATGGTCACTATCCGGATCAGGATAGTGATTACATTCCAACTTTTTTCGGTTTTGTCTGTCCTTCTCTATTTTCTTTGTGTTTAGCTCCAAACTCCTTTGTTTTGGCTTGTTTTCAACATATTTTCATTCCGAAGGCACCTCTAATCAATAAGAGAAGAAACAGATCAATAAGTTCATTTTATTAATAATTAAGCACAAAAATCAATAAACGACAATGCTTAAGAGGTAAAAATAGACATATTAATATATTGTGAATGGCTCTTTGCCAGAAGATAGGACTGTAGCCAGGAAGATTCGGACAATAGCAGCTCGGTATGTCATAGTCAAACATGAGTTATACTGAACTATGGGTGATTGGCCCCTTTTAAAGTGTATTCCCTATCATCCTAAAAGAGGTTCATGACGGGATATGTGGCGCTTATATTGGAGTAAATGTATTGGTGAGGAAAGTTACGCGATACGAGTAATTTTTGCCCACAATGCAAGAAGACGCCATGGAAATAGTGTGCACTTGTCATAAATGTCAAATACATGACAATGATCACCACGTGGCACAAAATGAGTACCATAATTGGTCCTTCCCCGTCCCATTTACCTACTGGGTCATGGACCTACTCGACCCATTCCCAAAAGCCAGAGGAAGGAAAGAACACCTAGTTGTTTCCATCGACTACATTACCAGATGGATTGAAGTAGAGGTACTCAGTAGCATTATATCCAAGAAAATACAAGATTTTTTTTTGGGAGGATATCATTTGTATGTATGGAATCCCTAAAATATTGGTAACAGATAACATGAAACAGTTTGATGTAAGAGCTTCAAGGACTTCTGTGAAGGGCTCAGGATAGAGCAACGATTTGCTTCCATAGCACACTCGTAGAGTAATGGGTTGGCGGAGGTTACGAATCGCACCATCCTCCGAGGGGTGAAGAAACGACTGGAAGGAGCAATAGGCAACTGAACAAAGGAGCTGCCAATCGTACTATGATCATACCGAACAACACCTTGAAAAGTAATAATATAATCCCCTATTCACTTGTTTTTGGTGAAGAAGTGCTAATTCCTATTGAAATTGAATCCCCAAGTGCGAGAAGTCTAAAATTTTGCTTCAAACAAAATGATAGACTTCTGTGGGAAAGTCTACTACTTATGGAGAATTTATGGGATGTAACATCCCATGAGATGAGCACTATAAAAGAGCAGCTGCCTACACTAGAAGAGAACGATATTCTGATTTCTCCAGCAACTCCGATGGTTGCTTATCCCATTTTCAGTAGTGATTCATTTATGAACAATTGAAATAATTGGTTTTCCTTTTGACACTGGAGACTGTTCCTACTCTTGACTGGAATCATTTTCAGGTGAGATGAAAAATGATCTACTGGCCATGTATACGGGGGATATCATGACGGTGAGTCTTTGTGGCTTAGCCATCTGTTAATATTGCCTTGGTAAACTTGTATATAATTGTCTCTGTCACCTGTCATTTCTCATATGGTTATTTCTGGTTCAATGTTTGTTCAGTACCTTCTTAACTGCTTTTAAATTTGGTGTGTTATTATCAATTATCTATTTCTTAATGCAGGTCAATGTTAACTTAGGTGGCCTGCCTGTATTGGTTTTACCTTGTGGATTTGTTAAAGACGGATCTAGTTGTCTCCCTATTGGGCTCTAAATAATAGGAGTTGCATTTAATGAGGTAGTTAGCTAATGCACAATATATTAGTATTAAATCTAGGTTTTACTCTAAAATTGGATCTTGGGGTTTATCATGACAATTGCACTTGTCATCTCTCGTTCTCCTACTCCCTTTATATTGATTACCGCATAATTTTATATGTATGATGAATCTCTGGTCATGTGGAAAATTATAGAGGGCTATCATCTGTTGTCTTTTACTACCTTCATCTCGTACTTCACTATGCTAGCCACAGATAAAACAAAAGAGATGCAGAGAATAGCCGTAATGAAAATAGAATAACAGAAAAATATGCAGAAAATGATTGATTTTTATTGAATTCTGAACTGAAGAAAATTATAGTAATATTGAATGCATTTATATGCAAAAATTACTAACTAATCTCTCCTAAAAGCCTGCCACTATCTAAAATAAATTATGTCCTGATATTTCTGCTAAAGACTTCCTCAAACCTGACTATTTCAATTGTACATTACAGAAGTGCATTATTTGACTAAGTAAGACAACAAAATAGAAAATTAACTTGGTTTAAGATGCACTAAATCTTTGACACTCCCCCTTAGTGCATGCTTAAATTTAGTAACACCAAGTGCAGCTCTAGACTCTTCGAACATGGGCTTTCTCTATGCTTTTGTAAAAATGTCTGCAATTTGGTTATTTGTAAAGATTCCCAACAACTCAATTTCTTGATTCAACACCTTCTCTCGAATATAGTAATGGTGAACTTCTATATGCTTTGTTCGAGCATGAAAAATAGGATTGGAAGCAAGTCTGATAGCACTTTCCTTATCACACTTAACTAGTACAGCATATCAACTTTGCACATGATATCTTTTATCAAACTCTTCAACCACATGCATTCTTGTACAGCCATAGTTGCTGCCACATATTCAGCTTCAGTGCTAGATAGAGCAACCACATTCTGCTTCTTGCTACACCAGGATATGGCAGTTGATCCAACATTAAAACAGTAGCCTGAAGTAGAATGTCTGACATTTGCATCTCCTGCCCAATCAGCATCAGTAAACCCCTTGAGCACAAAATTCTCACAATTCTCATACATTAGACCATAATCAAGAGAGCCTTTTATCTATCGCAAAATCCTCTTTGCTGTCTCTAGATGAGTACTTCTTGGAGACTGCATGAATTGAGAGACCACATTGACAGAATAAGCAATTTATGGTCTTGTGATAGTTAAATAAATTAAGCTACCAACAAGTTGCCAAAATTTCGTAACATCTTGCAGCAACTTTCCTTATTCTTTCATTAACTTGACATGTGGCTCCATTGGAGTTGCTTTTTCCTTCGACTCCCCCATGACAAATCGTTGCAAAAGCTTTGTTGCGTAAACCTTTTGGGAGATGAAATACCCAGTATTTGATTTTTCAATTTCCAAACCAAGAAAACAGGCAACTTCTCCCAAATTTTTCATCTCAAAGCGAACCGATAAATCACTTTTAAGCTTTGAGATTTCAACTTCGTTATTTCCTGTAATAATCATATCGTCCACATACAACAACACCAATAAGTGCACATTTGATTCTAATTTAACAAACAAACTAGAATCTGTATCAGAAACTTTAAATCCACAGAAGATGAAGTATTGAGCCACTTTACCATACCAAGCACGTGGTGCTTGCTTAAGCCCATATAATACTTTCTTGAGCCTGCAAATATGGTGAAGATGCTGTTTAGAAACATATCCCTTAGACTGTTCTATAAACACTTCAAGATCAAGATCTCCGTAAAGAAATGCATTCTTTACATCAAGCTGCCATAACTTCCACTGCTTGAAGGCTGCTAGAGAAAAAAATTTTCTCAGCGTTATTATTTTTGCTATCGGGCTGAATGTTTCCTCATAATCCAACCCATAGCTTTGTGAAAATCCACGTGCGACAAGCCGAGCTTTGCATTTATCAACAGTCCCATTTGGTTTTCTCTTTAAGCGATTCCCACTTGCAGGTGATGGGATTACACTTCTCTGGTTTTGGCACCAACTCCCAAGTCTGATTTTTGTTCAAAGCATCAATTTCTTCCATCATAGCTGCCTGCCATTCTGGTTTATTTTTAGCTTCCTCATAGCTAGTTGGTTCTTCATCATCCATTGCTCCAATAAAAAAGCATGAAGTAGTGGAACAATTGTTGATTTCTACCTCATAATCTTGGAGGTATTGTGGCTGTCTCTTTTCTCTTACAGACCTCCTTCGAGTTTCTTGCTTATCTCCTTCTACATCTGAGCTATCAAACACAGGAAGTTCATCATCACCATCACACACAGCTTCCATATTGTTCTCCGGCAGTAGCTGTGAGCTTCTCTCCATATTATCATGCACAATTTCTTGATAATAGGATGACACTTCATCGAAAACAACATCTCTAGAAGTGATAAATTTCTTTGTTTCTGCATCCATACATCTCCATCCTTTCCTGCAGGGGTCATAGCCAACAAAGATACACTTTTTCTATTTCGGGTCTATCTTGGTTCTGTTAGATTTTGGAATATGGACATAGCAAATTGAACCAAACACCCGAAAGTAATTAACATTTGGCTTGACACTATATAGAGTTTCAAAAGGAGACTTCTCTTTACCTGGCTACGGAGGTAAGCGATTGATTACATGACAAGCGCACTGCATAGCTTCAGCCTATAGTTCTCGAGGGAGACTTTTATCATGCAACCATGAGAGACTCGTAGAAACAAGATGAGCCAGCTTCCTTTCTAAAATGCCATTTTGTTGAGCTGTATTTGGACATGTCATCGGCCGTATAATTCCATTATCAATACAGTATGTGAAGAAGTCATCAGACATATGCTCTCCGCCGTTGTCACTTCGAAGACATTTAATCTTCTTCCCAAATTCTTTTTCTACTGCATCTCTGAATTCAACAAACTTTGTTAAGGCTTTATCCTTCTCTTTTTTTATGAATTTCACCCAAGTGTACCTTGAAAAATAATTGACAAACACCATGACGTAGTGACAACCACTGTAACTTAGTGTTTTTTGTTGGTTCCATCAAATCTTAATGCACCAATTCAAGCATGGAAGATTTGCGATTTGACAAGTTTATGGAGGGAAGCGATGCGACTTTCCAAATTGGCACCCTTGACAAACTACATCTTCATGAACATTTTGCAGCAACGGCATCCCATCCACCAACTTCTTTTGAGGAAATTTTTTGCAACAGTTGATAGCCTACGTGACCCAATCGAGCATGCTAAATTGCTACACTTTCAGTTTGGCTTGTCCTCTTCACATAAGCTTCTTCTGCTGTCATGATAATTAAAGAACCTTTCTGCTCACCAGATGTAACAACATCAGCAGATATGTTTTTCAGGTTATCAAGAACTTTATCATCTTTAGACCCAAATAAAACATATTTCCCAGAATCAGTAATTTGAGAAATAGAAATTAAATTTCTCTTCAAACCTGGAACATGGAAAACATCATTTAACTTGACTATGCTCCTGTCATCCGTTTTAATCTTCACAACCCCTTCTTTTGCTACTGGATATACTGAATTATCTACTGTAAAGATAACTCGCTCTCCTCTGTGTTGACGCAGCTCCGAGAATAGCTCATCATTTCCTGTTACATGATAAGGGCAGCCTGAATCAATGATCCATTCCTCCTTACATTTTCCATGGCTTAAGAGAGCTTGATCTGTGGTGATTTTGTACCACTACTTTCACCAACTTCTATAGTGAAATATTGCTCTCATTTAAGTTGACCTTATTTTTCGCTGGCAATATTTGCTTTTGAGAACTTTACTCTACAATTCTTCTTCATATGCCCAGGTTTACCACACCTATATCACTTAAAAGAGTTGTCATTTTCTAAGTCATAGTTTGTAGCTTTTCCTATGTTTGACTTCTTTTCATTATTTTTATTCTATGTTGATGTGTTTTTCTTGTACTGCTTCCCTTTTGAGAATAGAGCAGAATCTGTATTATGATTCTTAGCCATTTGTTTTGCTAAGGCCTCTTGATTAGAAAGTAAACTCTGTAACTCTTCTACCGAAGGTTGATTCGCCTACCCTTGAATGGAGGTGACGAAATGAATGTAGTCCTTCGCCAAACCTCGAATGAGATATCGTCGTAACCTGTCTTCGCTGATTTTCTCATCCGAGTCTAGTTCTGAAATTTCAGCACAAAGGTTTTTAACTCGTAGAAAATATTCAGAAATAGACATACCTCCTTGTGTCGATCATGCCAACTCATTTTCCAACAATTGCAGCCTTGTTGTATTCTTTTTCGAAAATTGTCTCTCCAATGTCTCTCATACTTCTTTTGGTGAGCTGATGTCCTGGACATGATTAATGAACTCTTTGCTAATAGAAGTTCTTAGAGCAAAGAGAGCTTTACCGCACTTAATCTTCTATTTCCTGCGAGGTTCAGAATTTTTTGGAGTGTCTGCAGGAATTTTACCATCATCTCCTGCAACTAAATCCCACAGGTCTTGCCCTTGAAGATATGCTTCCATGCACATTCTCCAGTACTTGTAGTTTATCCCCACAAGCTTATCGACATCGTATTGTGTGTTTAAACTACCTCCATTTGCAATTTCCATCTCTTTTCACAACTTTCAATCTACTCCAACGATAAAACACCATTTGATAGACAAGAAGAGAGAAAAATGTATTTTGAAGCTTCAGCGAAGCTCTGATACCATGAAACAAAAGAGATGCAGAGAATAGCACTAATGGAAATAGAATAACAGAAGAATATGCAGAAAATGGCTGATTTTTATTGAATTTTGAACTGAAGAAAACTACAACAATACTAACTAATCTCTCCTAAAAGCCTGCCACTATCTAAAATAAATCATGTCCTAATATTTCTGCTAAAGACTTCCTCAAACCTGACTATTTCAACTGTAAATTAAAGAACTGTATTATTTGACTAAGTAAGACAACAAAATAGAAAAATAACTTGGTTTAAGATGCACTAAATCTTTTTTAGAACAGATTCCTCTCATTCAATTGCACAACCCTGCTTCTCTTATTTGAAAATACTTTCTGAAATGTTAACCATTTTCGTAGATTCCCAAGTATGTTAATATAAATTCATTATAGTTAAATTCTTGGAACTTTCCCAGAAAAATTTTTTTTTTCTTTGAACTAAATTACTGGAATTATTTGAGTTCGGTTAACTTTCCTGTAAAGCAAATGACTCTAGGTAAGAAGTTTATTCACATATATTCTGGAATGATTGCACATAGAATAGATGATTTGTTCTTGAAAAGATAAATTGACATGACAAGTTTACTTCAATTTTGGAGGAAAGGTTGCTCAAAATTGCGCACATCTTTATGCAAACTCTTGAAGGCTGCTCCTTTGTCCCTCCGCTGGTGGCTGATGAGTTTTGAGTCACTGATTGTTTTTGCATGTTAAGAGCAGAAACAATCGTATGATTCTATGAATCTCACAAATTCAAGTTTTTTTATGAAGATTTTTTGAGCGAAAGAGCCGCGCAGGGACAACTGCATTTGGTAGGGACATCATGCTGTGGTTGGATTCATTTTCATGAAGTCATGGAACTGAAGAAAATATCTGCAGTTCTCATACAGAATGAATGTGTAATTAATAGTAGTACTTCACAAGCAACATGGCTTGGTTTTACATAATTTGGGCACTTAAACATGGATATCTTTGTTTGGATTGATGAGTCCTTTTCCCAATTCGCCTAAATATATTAAATATGTGGAAGAGGATTTCGAGGTTTCTTTTCTTTCGCTTCACTCTCCTCATATATATATATATATATATATTGCATCTCCAGGAAGCTCAGATAATAATGCAGGCCACTCTCATGGGCACCTGTATCAGTTTCTCGACTGGGGATGTACAATCTTATTGAACTTTACTATTGGAAGTCAAATATATGCTACCTCCGATTAAAAATATAAATCATTTCGAATTGGTGTACACAAATTAAAATTAAAAAAATAATATAATTTTTGAAGTAAAATATTAATTATATACTTAATAAATAAAGAGAGAAAGAGAGTGAGGGAGATAATAAATGAATTAAGGGATAATAAAATTAAAAAATAAACAATAAATACATATTAAAATAGATAAAAGAACTTATAATTTAATTATCTAATTTAATATTAAAAGGATTTATATTTCTAAAGAAATAATATCTAATACTAATAGTTAAATATATATATATATATATATGCTTTTTTCCAAATTGGGCAGTAATTCAAATACACCACAAGCTTTTGGGTCAAACTTTGGAATGTTACTAACCAATTCAGTTATTTGAGGTCAAATCTTTTAATAAATATTTTAATATAAGTTAATTTCTCTATTTTATATAAATTATAAATACACCTTTATGGCTTATATTTTTATAAAACTAATTAATTTCTACTACCTATTTCAATAAAATAATTATTAAAAAATAATAATTTTCAGTAAAAAATTTAAATCTTCTTAAAATATCATTTACGAGTTCACTTCTTATTTGTTATATGTTAAGAGAATAATATCTTTCATTATGCAAATTAGACTAATGATAAAAATTTTAGTAAGGATATTATAGTTTTAATATATGACAGTAAATAAGAATTAAACACGGGAAATGATATCTTAAGAAAATTTTAAACTTTTTACAACTAAATCGTTATTTTATAATAATCTTTTTTACTGAAATTAATAATATAGATTAATAAATTATGAATATATAAGCGATAAAGATATACTTGTAATATATAAAAAATAAAAGGACGAAATGATATTTTGGACAAACCTCGCGTTAGATTCTGTTTCAGAAAGAACTCTGAGTGAACAAGGCAAAGGCCTATCTTTTCTCAAGCTTGATTCGCAATAGCTATCAGTTCAAGCCTCGCTTTCGAAGACTTCAAAGACCTAGAGACTGATAGACAGACATAACACATACAGGAGAGAGAGAAAGACAGAGGAATTCTGCCCTAAAAGAGGATTGATTGTTGTCTGGGACTAATACACCCTGTCCATGATTGGTTAGCTAGTGTTTTGCGTCTCATCCCTATGGATGGAACGTTTGACCAGTTAGCCCCTCTGGACAGAATGAAACATTATCGAGGTTATGCAGCATCTGTGGACCTGAAATCGGCTACCGACAGGTGGCCCAAGAAATTCATCTGAATCTACTGAACTAAAGGTTGGTAAGGGGGGAAAGGGTTCCATAGGCCAGTCTAATTGTCGCACCGAGCGAAAGCAATAGTGGAATAAAACAAATATGTTCCGAGAGTTTCCACTCAAAAGGTCCAACGTAGCGTTTTTTCCAGTGCAATAAAGAACCATAGTGTCGTATAGCGAATGAAAAAAGCGTAAACCGAGTTGAATCATAAGATAGTAGGAGTGGATCTTGTCCCAGTACCAGCGGCTGTTGGGGCTGCAGCCGATCTTTGCTCACCAGCGTATTGGAGATCCTTTCTAGCCTTCTATTGAACTTCCCAGGTGGTCGTCTTGATTTAATTGAAAAGTATGCCTCTTGTTTCGCCATCTTCCTTCGATTCCTTCTTTTTAGGCCGATCCAACCTTCTTGCTTTTATCCCGATCTTCCGGCCTTTTGGGCCCGGGTACTACTCACCAGGGTAAGAAAAAGCTTCCTTTCATAAAAAAAAGCAAGTGTGACTCCATTTCCCACCAAGCCTTACGTAAAGAGCTCCTATTCTCTTATCTAAGTTTCTTTCCTGTGCATTAGCTCTCCCCATCGTAGATGGTTCAGCTACGCCTGGTGCCACGAAATGATTAAGAGCTAGAAAACTCCATTGACGAGGTCTGTCCCTTCTCCAGCTTCTTGTGGTCTTTCCCAGCCTTACCTTCTGACCCTACAACCCCTGCTGTTCAGCAGAAGAGGACAAGGCTTCTAGCCATCTGACGTAGCCGATCCAAGCCCGTAGTGCTTCACATCCAGATCGCACCTCTTCGGCCATACAATTCTTAGGCAAGCAGTAGAACGCTTAAAAGCTCCTTGGTTTTCTGAATCGCATCCCTGCGTCCTGGGATAGAAGCTAAGTCGTGATTCGCATCCAAGATTTCTGATAGCTCCAGAATGACTGGGACATGTCGGGAAGATAACTCGGGGTGCCTAGGAGCTCAAGTGGCTTCCTTAGCTGCAGTAGCTACAGTAGCTGCAAGCTTCGCAGGAGCAAAAGGGGCTCCAAACCTCATTTTAAATTCCATCTAAAGCTGAGGGTAGCGAGGTGTGAAAGCAAGCGGGCAACAAGTGGGCTAACGCTTTATTTGCTCCTTAGGCTTTCCTGTTCGAGCAGGCATAGGAAGAGTTAAGCCAAAATAGAGCAAAGCTCAACCAATGGGCTATTTGCTATAGTTCAAAGCCCCGTTCATAGAAGGTCTGGAGACATTAGAAGGTTGTTTACTTACTTTTGTACTAGCGTGAGCGTACTTGTGTGTTAAAGGGCTACTGTGGTAGAAGTATTTAACATGGGGGTATCGCCAAGGGATGCCGTGGGTCATCCTAACCGGTGTCCAAATTGAAATCGGACTGGTTTAACATTCTGAGCTGGGACTTTCCTCACGGAAGGAAAGCACCCAGAAACCAGGAACTAGCAAGGAAAAGAAAAGTAGATGGAAAGATCTCGCTTACTCCCTTAATTTGAGTTTCCGATCTTAGGCCTTTACCACTATGCTCCGGGCCAGGTAGCGAACACGGACCAAAAGAGCTAGACTTTTTCTTTCCTTTTTGAACTCACCCACGTCTTTTGAAGTGATTGTAGGAAAGGGAAATGTTCGCTGCCTCCGTAGACACTTAAGTACTTCATCCGTTAGCTCGCATTAAAGCAGGTAATCTTGTCTTGATGCAGAGAGGGAGGTTTTTCCATGACATGAAGCGCTAAAGCCCCTTCCTTACTAGATAAGAAAGCTTCGGCTCGGGTTCGTGTCCTTTCCCTTCCACTATTGCTTTCGCCCAGTGCGTAGCTTCTATCCGTCCCCGTTTAGCAAAGAGGATCGATTGCCCATTGAAGTTTGACGAGAGATATCGGTAGTATATAATAGGTTACGATGTCTTCCCGCTATTTCTTTGGAAAGCTCCTACTAAGATGAGAAATTCCCCGATAAAACTGCTAGTACCAGGTGAACTCATATTGGCCAAATTTCATCCTAGGAGTTTGCAGGTATGAAAGAGTCCCTCTCTTTCTGTCTCTCTGAGTTTCTACTACTAAGTAGCACTCTGCTATTCAATCATAGAATCGATTCCGATCCAGTTTAAAAAGTTTCCTTCTTTAGCAGCCTCGATTGAAGTAACCTTTCGTCGCCCTACCAGACGAAAGAAGTAATTATCAAACAGCTCTCCCTATTGAAGTACCAAAGGTGCGTTCAGCCCGGCGACTAAGAGGTTTGCCCTTGAATTGAAGTGATGAGGTCACGAAGAGGTTTGAGAGTAAGCGTAAGCTCGCCCGTAAGCTCTTCAAGCTTCCTTTCATTTGCTTCGCGGGAGCCGTACAACACATAGCTGGAAGTCAGAGGGCCCATACTACCTGCCTAACCCTTCGATCCGAGGGACCGTAGATCGAAAAGCGCCTTCTAAACCACCCTATTCATTCAAAAGAGAAGGGAAGGGGCCTATGTATTTTCATGACACCGCCAATGGCTGAGATGTTCGGTCGACTCCCTCCCCTTTTGTGGGGGTCCAGACCCCTACGAGTGAGCAGAAAAGGGAGGAGGAAAGAGGCCCTAGTGAACCGTCATAATTAGTGAACAAGTGTAAGCTTCGCTGCCCGACAGTATGGAGTACTGACCACACCAAGGGATAGGCCCTGAAATTGAAGTATTAAGATTTTACCTGACCAATTGCTCATTTTCGCCGGGGTTGAGTTGAGGCGGAAGCCCATAAGCGTCCGAATAGTGGGAGTTCAACTCCTACTGTCTACCGAAACCGTGCTATTGGAGGATAGCAAACTGGTCAGCACGTAGTGGTCATTATAGCGGTTCCTTCTGATCCTAGAAAACGTCCAAAAAAACCTGCTACTCCACTACCGAGCAGGGGCAAAAATACGATAAGTAGATACATAATTTATTTCGAGTGTGATCAGAAAACCAAAAATCAGACAATGGCAGAGCGGCCGAGTGATAGATTGATCGACGCCCCAAGAACGCTTACTATAGTGAGTTGGTTGTTTTCCAACGGAAAGCATGGGAAAAAGATAGCTCCTTTTTGTCTAAGGGCAAGTTCTTAACATTACGTGGATTGGATTCACTTACTATATGATATTCTTCACGTAGGGCGTCGGCGAATTAGGTGTTTTTTTGTGCTGTGTCGTTGAATCCGCCTCAAGACGCTAGTGTCAGTGCTTATCAAATGTTGAGTTACTTCTTGTTAGATGAAACCCTAGCGTTTAGAACGAATCTCATCCCTTCTTCGAATGGGGAGATAGAAGATATATATACATACTTCCTTATGGGTTTCATGCAATACCCGGAGGAAAATAAATTAATCCTTCAATTTTTTAAGAAGCTATAAAATTTTTCAGTTTTATTTTTTTTTGAAAAATTTAGAAGATTTGCAATTTTTTTGAAACATATACCACCATTCGCTTTGCCCTCTCTTTAGACTCTTTATTTTTTTCAATTGTTTTTCTTTAAGAAAACTACACTACTTAAAATTGGTTTTTTAGTTTTTACTTAAAATTTTACTTTAGCTCTCACATTTTTATTTTTTTTTAAATTAACTTTTACAAAATTAAAGAGAAAAAAGATACAATGTACTCTAAAAAAAAACAAAGCAAGCCAAGTAAAGCAGCAATATTTCAAAAAATTTTATTTTCAATTTGTAATTTTTTTTAGATATATATCATGATAAAAATTTTGGAGGTAGTTATATTATAAGAATATAAAGTGTATTACAGTTTAAATAGTTTAATTAAAATCATAAAGTAAATTAGTCCATTATTAAAATAAAATATAAAGTATTATCACTTAATTGATAATAGCTACAAAGTTCATGTGTATTTTTTAATTAAAAATTTTTTAATTAAAAATTGATAGATACTTAATTGCTACAAATACAAGTTGAAGCGTAGATTCTATACTTCGGTGAAGCTTTTTTAGATTTTTTTTTTTGTTTTTTTGGCTAAATAACGCTTTTTTCCTCTTAATCCTAATTTACAAATGTTACTCAAAACACGTACTACGATTGGGCCCAATCCACCCCCGTACTTCATTTTTCCTCCCATCTCTCTCTTTTTTTTAAAAATTTTTTAAATCTCTTTTTAATTTTTAAATATATCTAAGAAGTGTCTAATAATATCAGTCACAATCATCTAATACATTTCTGGTATGCTTTCTGATACACTCATATTATAGTAATTTTATTAATATAATTTTATAAAATAAAAAATAAACCCTAGATTTTAAAAGATAAAACTCTAAGAGAAAAATTACCACAAAAATAAGTGTATTAGAAAATATATTAGAAAATTACTAGACGATCCTGAAGGTATAATATGAAAGGCTCTACTTGTTTAAAGATTAAGTTTTAGTTTTTTTTTTACTTTTCACTTTCTGAGCCTAATTATTTTTTTTGACAAATAATTCATTTTTTACGAATTCAAAAAACATACATTCTTTTTTCGAACTAAGCTTCTATACAAGAAGGGTCAAGGTTTTGTCTTGGACTTGACTTTATAACTCTCATAAAAAAATAAAATAAAACTCAAAGCCTTTTAATATGATGTTTTTATAGATATTATTAATAAGTCAAATTATTTGATTCCCATCTTCGCTTCTTAGAGCAGAATGTCTAGGGAATGACTTAGTTGAAGAAAAAGTAAAAAGCAACTCTAATTAGAAAATGAGTTAGTACATTATTATTATTATTATTATTATTATTATTATTATTATTATTATTATTTTAACGTCAAAGAAATTCATTGTTAAAATTGTTTAACATTTTCGTTTTGTAGGGTCGAATGTCAAGGGAATACAATGCATAATGATGGTTGAAGAAAAAGTTGAAACAACTCTAATTAGAAGGTGAGTTAGTATATTGCCATTTCTTTTGCCGTTAAAAGAATCCATGGAAGATTTATTAATATTACGGATGAAGCCTGGGAAATTAAAGGCTGAAATTCAAAGAAATGTCACTTTCACTTAGGAACAAGAAAAAATATAATTGTTATATAATATGCTATAATGATAAAAAGATTGTAAGTATTATACTTTATGCTAAAAGTATAAGATGATGTTGAAATGAAACAAATTCTTTTTTAAAGATTAATTAATTAATCCACAAGAGCATAGGAAGATAAATAAGGTCCACTGGTTGAGGAATATGCGGAGAATTGAAGAGAGAGAGAGAGAGAGAGAGAGAGAGAGAGAGAGAGAGAGCCACGCCTTGTTTCCCACTTTCTGCGTTCTAAAATACATCTTTGGACACTTTCTTTTGATTCTGTTCATATTATATGTATCCTCAACTAATACGACAACCTACATTAATAATAGGCATTTGGCGTGCTTTTCTGATCATAACATATAATCTTCAGCTCCTAAGTTAGCTTAGGTCGTGGATGATGTCTTGTCCGAATTGTATATTGTGAGATTCTCCAAATAAATGTTGACGCACCCCTACTTAATTGGTGTTGAGAATCTTATATCGACTAATTAAAGAAAATAATTACTCCTTATAAAAACTTGAGCAGTCCTCATCTCTTGAGGTACCTTTTGGGATGAGTTAGGCCCCAGTCCGAAAATTCTAACATGGTATCAGAGCTAATTGTTATGCTGCCCGAGTTGGGCCACCTGCACAGATCTCCAATCCTGCAAAATTCCACATTCTTTTGTCGTTAAATACGGGTAATCTGATGTGTAAAATAGGTACTATTAAGTCATTTTGTTAAAAAACACGCATAATGTGCAATTTTAAGAGGAAAAATAATTTTTTTTGCTCAAATCAAACCTCAGGTGTATTGTGCTTAGAACGAATGATCTATATTCTATTTTACCGTTTAAGTTACCTCGTATGAGCAGATCATGTGATATATATATATATATTTACGAATTTATTTGTTGGGCGGTTATAGATTTTTCAAAAATGTTTAGGGAACATAATGATGAAAAATAAATTTTAAGGACCATATCGTTTAAGGATTAAATTATTTTTCCAAAATATATTTTTATAGTCTTTCTAAGTTTACCTCCTATTGAAATAATTAATTGTCTCATTATTAATCCCATGCATGCATATATTGTTCTTCTAATAAAGTTATATTTTTCTTTCATTTTTTCTGAATAGGTAGTCGTATTAAACAACCAAAATAAAATTACACAAATAGATAAGAGTCAAACCCTCCATTTTCATGGTAATAGAAAAATAACTTAACTTTATAAATAATCATAAAATAAAAAGATAAACAAAAACATATCTAATATTTTTTCGATATCCTAAAACTCAACTCTCCATACTACGAACATGTCGAAAATAGTCTCCATATATTCTTCTTTCATTAAACGTTTATATATTGAATTGATTTAGTAATATGTGAACGACCTTTAATGAACATATGTAAGCCTATATATATTGTCAAATTTTTGCTTGTCCCTAATTCTATAAAAAGAACGGGTAACTCAAAAGAGAAAGGATAATCCAAATCATATAAAAAAATTCCTTCATGTCTAGACTAATGACAAATTTCATGCATCCAAGCATTATAGGCAAATTGCATGTCTAAACTACTTTTATGATTACGTGTGCCTAATTTTATAAAAGAGTGTGCCTAACATTATAGGTATATGTGTTTTAAGTTTATTGATCTGTGTACCTAATTTTATAAGCTTGTGTGTGCCTAACTTTGTAATCATTTGTGCACACTTTATAAATAGAGTGTGCCTAAGCTATTTGCATTTTTCTCTGGATGTGCACATGTATTTTTCTGATATGTGTGCCTATTTTTACTGTAGTTTGTGCTACTTTTATGACTATATGTGCATAATTTTATAAAGGAGTGTGTCTAGCATTATAAGTATGTGTGCTTTAAGTTTATTATAAGAAACTAATATGTGTTATCTTTTTTGATTTTGCAGTGTGATGGATAAGTTTGGGTGCCATAATGACTGTTGGTTGAATAAGTTGTATAATTTGAGAGAGAAGTGGTGTCCAGCTTTTAGTAAAGAATTCTTTTTCGGAGGTGTTCTATCATCTCAAAAGAGCGAGGCAACTAACTATGCTATTTCAAGAAGGCTTTCAAAAAGTTATGCTGTGTGATTTTAGCGAATTTTTAGTACAATGGGTTGATAAGAAAGGTTGAATATATCAATAAACATGTAAAATTGTCACAAGAAATTAGTGTGCCTACTTTTGTACAACTGTGTGTCTACCTTTTTTGTTAAGTGTGCAATTTGCGCTGGGAGTCGGAATGGGGGAGGGGGGGACGAATCGAAACGACAAAGGGCTGAATCTCAGAGGATCGTGGCAGCAAGGCCACTCTGCCCCTTACAATACCCCGTCGCGTATTTAAGTCGTCTGCAAAGGATTCTGCCCGCCGCTCGATGGGAATTGTACTTCAAGGCGGCCGTCGCGGCTCTTC
This sequence comes from Catharanthus roseus, assembly GCA_028651295.1. Classification (NCBI taxonomy): domain Eukaryota; kingdom Viridiplantae; phylum Streptophyta; class Magnoliopsida; order Gentianales; family Apocynaceae; genus Catharanthus; species Catharanthus roseus. The sequence continues at coordinate 2,671,308 of JAPQWS010000153.1, read as the reverse complement.
CGCCGCGCCGGCTTAGCCAACGACACGTGCCCTTGGGGGCCAAAGGCCCCTACTGCGGGTCGGCAAACGGACGGCGGGCGTACGCGTCGCTTCTAGCCCGGATTCTGACTTAGAGGCGTTCAGTCATAATCCAACGCACGGTAGCTTCGCGCTTTGTAAATCAATTGTGCCTACATTATATAACACAGTTTGTATCATTTATGCATTTTGTGCCTCGTTTACAATCTTATGTGCCCAATTTTATGTGCATGGGTACAATGTTTTGAGAGACAAGGTTGAATATGGCAATAAACATGTAAAATTGTTACAAGAAATTAGTGTGCCTACTTTTGTACAACTGTGTGCCTACTTTTTGGTTGAGTATATCTACTTTGTAAATCATTTATGCCTATATTATATAACACAGTATGTGTCATTTATGTATTTTTTTATCTCTTATACTTTTGTGCCCAATTTTATGTGTAGGGAGTACAATGGGTTGATAGGCAAGGTTGAATATGGCAATAAACATTTAAAATTGTCTCAAGAAATTAATGTGCCTACTTTTGTACAACTGTATGCGCACTTTTTTTGTTGAGTGTGCCTACTTTGTAAACCATTTGTCCCTACATTATATAACATACATTTTATATCATTTATGTGTTTTGTGCCTCTTTTACAATTTTTTGTGCTCAATTTTATGTGCAGGGGTACATGGGCTGATAAACAAGGTTGAATATGACAAAAAACATGTAAAATTATTACAAGAAATTAGTAGACCTACTTTTATGCAACTGTCTGCCCACTTTTTCTATTGTAAAAATTGGGAGGGAACTGATCGTTTTTTAGTGTTAGTGGGCGCGTACGTTTCACGCGTGTAATGTGAGAGTGGAATACACACGATATATATTTGTTTTTTTAGAATAGAGTATATCTTGCGTGGTGTACTTGGATGCATGGTACAACTTCCCTAGACTGACACCTTGCGTGGAGTTTGGCCCAAACCCTATATATCTCTTGGTAACTATATTTATTTTTTTTGTAACACTGAACCCTATATGAAAAAGAAATAGTTCTCCAGCTAACTAACGTAAGATTAATACCCTCCTCATTTCTCACGTCCAAGACTGGATATGTGGCCGCATGGATGGATCTAGGGTGAGAGTACCAGGGACACGTGCTCCCACGGATCCCGTCAAAACTCCATAAACTATATAGTATCTTTCAATTGTTTTATAGATTTACTTTAAAAATTATAAAAATTGTATATTTTTTAAAATTTGTTAATCGATTTTACATCGTTTAAGTAATAAATTTTTTTCCAATTCTTAAAATGTATTATCTCTCTTTATTAATTAAATGTATAAAACAAATTTTACTTTAATTTTTCTAATTTTTAGAATATTTAATAATCCCTTCAATTAAAAATAAGTATCATCCTTACTCTTTGCACAAATATTGAGGGTTTTGAAATCCATAAAGTATTTTATACAAGTTGTCTTATAAGTCTTTCATAAATATACAGAGAGCAATATAAGAAATAGAGATGAGAAAAATATTAAAAAAAAAAAAGGAGAAAAGAAGAGGATAAAATTAGGAAAATTATAACAAAGCCTCTTTGAAAGTAGTAAAAAACACTTATTTTTAAACAAAATATAATTTAAAAAATGACCCTTATTATTAATTATAGAGAGTATATGTCTACCTATGTATTATGCAATAATGAGATGTTGAAGTTTGTGAAAGTTAACTAATATGAATTGTTTGATAAAAATGTAAATTTCAAATTTAAAATAAAATCTTATAAACTCTATTTACATATGCATTGTGGCCCACTAATAGTTTGTGCTAGACGTGTTAAGTTAATGTGGGGTGTGAAATTTGTAAACTTACATATTTTTAGTAGCTCAATATTGAATTAAATGACTTTAATATTATGTTGAAAAATTAGAGTTTAAACTTAAATTCAATCCAAAGATATACCTTAAAACAAAAAGACATGTCCGTAATCTAAACTTATGAGAAAAAAAAATGATCACTAATATTCACTTCCGATGTATAAAAAACTAGCATTAATGTGGAATATTCAAGGAATAGCTTTAACTTATAGACCAAAATTAAATAGGTCATTATTTGTTTTACGAATAATAGATATGATGTAATAGTGAGTATATATTAAGAATCAAATCTTATTATTCTCACATAAGATATTCTAAATCTTGTCAGGCCCAGTGTGTGCACTTTTTTAAAGATCGTCTCTAGTTGTTTGTGCAGGCTTTCATTTTTAAAATTCAATAGGTAATGTATTTTTTCCAGAAAAAAAGTACATATTTTGAGATGAAAATTGTTCCTCTTTATCCCCCTTTTCTTTTAATTTCCAAAGTAATGGCCTATGGAGATTTTTCTTTTTTTTTTTTTTTCTAAGGAAAATGCTGTATCATTTAACACCAGTTTATAAGTGTCATCTCAAAACGCTTTCATAACAATAGAGTGCAAAATGTAATTTTACTAAGGTTCTATTTGGACTGAAGTTAATGAATGAAATGTTTTATTTTTTTTCTTTTAAATTTTATATTTCCTCTACCAAACAATCTATTTTTATGACATTCAAAGAATTTTCTTTCCAAAAAAACCTTCAAAAAGAGAAATATTAACTAAGTGAATTGATAGTTCATATCGACATTTTGCTAAGCAGATCGGGAATTTGGTAAAAGAAAAACAAATTGGCTAGGAGTATCGAAAAGATGACCGGATAAGATTAAGTAGTATTATAGGAGTTAGTAGAACCACTCTTATTAGGTGAGAGATTATATTTATGTAACAATGATTCAATACTAGAAACATTCTTACTATTAAAGGTGAAATCTTTCGTTCTCATAGTTTTTACTAGATTGTCTGGAAGATATAAATTATGGTGACTCAACAGCTCTGCAGACTGGAAGCTAAGTTTTGGTGTGCACTAGGAACTACACCTCACATCGGAGAGGTTGAAATCCCACATTGCCGCTGCCAAGATTTGAACCTTGGTCCTTGTTACTAACTCTGCAGTCCCAAAACTAATTGAGTTACACCCATAAGGGTAATATTAGAAATATTCTTAATCAAGTTAAAGATTCTAAGTTTAGACAACAGGGGGCAGTTTGATGGCAAAATACTCTTCCTTAGTCCTAGTTTGGTTCGTAGAAGGGTACAAGAAGAGGAAGGGGAAGGGGAAGGGGGAGGGGGAGTGACATCATTTACTTCCACTAGGGAAAAGTATTATCATTTACTTCAAAATATTTAGTAGGGTGGAAGGGAAGTAAATCACATTCACCTCCTTTCGTTTGGTTTGGGGTGAAAGTGGATGGCAAATGGTTTTATTATATGTAATTTTCTGGTATATCAATTACACATAGGAAACATATATATTAGGTAGGAGTTTAGTTTAGTATAAATTTGTTATAAACTAATTTGTAAAATGATAAATCAGACTTTTTAACCGTCCCTCTCCATATTTACATTCCATCCACTTTTATGTTGCAACAAAACAATGTAAATAAGACATATACATCCATTTACATCCCCTCATACTTCCCTCTCTGATTTCACTTCAACCAAACTAAGGCTTAAGTACCTCCACTTGGCTTGTCAAATGAGAGTTTTTGATTTCGAGTCATATTGAGAACGGCTTCATGCCACATTTTTAACCTTGTGCTACAGTTGATCTTGTACTCCATAAATTTCCCCATAGAAAAATCTTAGACACCAAATAAAAGAAAAATAATTTTAAGTTTAAACTACATTCCTCATCCCTGATGTATCAAAAAGAGTAAAATTAAGAATTAGAAATTAGGTACAATTCTAATTAAGGAAAAATAAACTCTATAGTAAAAGATAGTATCTTATAAAAGATCGACATTAATTCACATAATGTAGGAATTGAATTTTTAAAAAAGCTACTTCTCTTATTTTAGTTTTTTTGTTTAGATTTATTTACGTTTATTTTTAATTTTTATCTTTTACGGTCAGAATGGCCGTTTAGCGTTTTTTTTAATTTTCATTTAATTATTTATTTTTACATGAAGGATTGAGACTAAGACTTTTATTGATGGAGCCACTTGAGAATTGAATCGTCCAGGCTGCTTGATTGCGCTTTTGCTCTTTCAATGGTTTGCTGATGCCGCGCTTTTTGTTTCTGGTTAATGAGTTATACTATCCACCCTTTTATGAAAGTTCACTACGAGACTACACAAACAAGAAAACAAGGTTGGGCTATTCCCCCATTTTACCTTTAATGCTTAAGTTAGTCTCCAATTCAACAGAGTAATAGTATATTCGAATAGCATAGAAAAGTAATAAACAGTACCTCTATTTGTTAGAGAAAATATTCTTACTCCTCAAGGATAGTTAGTTACTTCCATGAAGATCGCATGACGTTGACAGGAGGGGCAAATTAATTATTATGCCCAACTAAGTTGAGATTAATTTGCTTATGGCATGTGTGCCAGAATAAATCTCCCTACCATAAATGTGTATTGGACCAAATGGATTGAGCCCAAATAATTTAAGCCGACGATAGATTGTCCCTATCATAAGCCCTCCAAAAAGAACCATAAATGGGTTATGGTTCTTTAATTTTGAATCGAATCGTTTCCTTCATTCCGGCGAAACTTGAATTGGCGTTTCCCAAGGAAAAAAATTTTAGTGACGTCAATTTAGGTAATCATTGCCATTCTTAATATATAAGCTTTCCTTATAAATTGAAAACTCACGATCTTGAATTTCTTTTGCAGACTTTGAATTCCCTTTTTCAATTCGAAGACTTCTTGATCACAATATCAACTTCTAGGGCAACAATTTCAAAGGCTTCCAAAATCATTCCAAAGAAAGGTTCGAAAGCTGCTGCTACTAATCAAGGTAGTTCTTCTTCTCTAAACGTTAGGATTATTCGTCCTAAAGATAATCTCGGACTTGGTAGTTGGAAATATTCAAAAGGGGATTGCTCTATCTTATTCCAGAATGTTGATTCTGTAGAATCAGTTAAAAGTTATGAAAAGACATCTTCGCACTAATGATATTTACATATCATATGATTCTGATGATGACTCAGAATTGTGTAAACTGGGAGCCATCATATATCTCTCTACCATTCGTTATAGTAGTCTTAGAAGCATAAGGACGAAATTGCTTATACCTATCGGGTTAGGTCTAAGGGCTGCTTCTGCAAATGAAAGGGCCCATATACCCCCGAAAGGATGGATGGCAGTCTACCGGGATTAATTGAAAGCGGGATTGAAGTTCCCATTACATAATTTATTTTATGACATAATGAACTATGAGGGAATAGATATATGGAAAATTGCACCTAACAGGGAAAAGGTAGTGGTGGCATTGATTCTGATCTGTAAATGTTTCGGAGTGTCAAAAGTTTGGAATTGTTTTCAAAGTTCTTTAATATAAAGCCAATCAAAGATGGTCCTACTTGGCATACTTTCCAAAAAAAAAGTTGCACAGGATACCTAATAGCCAAGTTACCTCAATCAATAAATGGGTGGAAAGGGCATTGGTTTTTTGTAGAAAGGGCAGGACCCAAAGACCGTGTAATAGGATAAAAACATTACCGGTTTTTGAAATTGAAACAGAATAGCCATTTATGAAGGAATATATAAATAATATGAAGGGATATGCATTTGGAATGTTGTTAAGAGAACGAAAATGGAGTGAAGAAATAATGACGGTGGCCAGATTTTATTCTTGCACGGACTGCAATTTACATGAATTAAGTTAGTATTACGGTTGGATATCAATTATCAATGACATGTGATGTTTGGATATATGTAGATTAATATGATATGAAAAATGGCTAATATATATTTTTTACTGTAGGAAAATTGTTATTGCACAGCATGATAGAAGCAGCTGGAAGCTAAAGATGCCACCCCCGATAGCAGATATTAGGGATGAAGGTAAATATAATGATTGAGTTACTTTCAATATTTTGTAAAATTTGTTTTTTGCAATGTGATCTTGTAGTAAGTGAGTGACCCTCTGTGGAACTTTTAGAACAAAGGAAAAAAGAAAGGGCTACAGGGGTAAAAGAAACACCAACTGTGGCTATCGAGGATCAAACCCCTATTGACATGCCCGATATATTGAGAAGGGAAGATGTGTCTGTTACTGGAAAGAGGAAAAGGACCAAAGGTACATCCAAGAAGAAAGCAATTATGCATTGATTCTAGAAGAACAAGTGCTACCAGGGGTGGAAGAAGAAGAAACCCCGTTAATGAAGGTAGAAAGAAATAATCCTCGTGAACATGTGGTGTGTGAAGAGCATGTTGAAGGTTGTATATTTTCACTGTTGAACAATAAACGTAAAGAGAAGATCTATTCGAGGAAAAGGAAAGGTGTCGAGGAATCAAGTCTGGCACCGTTAGGTATGGGGTGGGCTCTAAAAATGACTCCAAATAAAATGATGGGTGATTTCTTTTGAAAACAACGTACAAGTAAATGTATTTGTGTATATGGATCTATACATATATTTCTTTTGGGGTGTTTTATAATGAAATTCATTTTTCAAAATATGAATATAATAAACAAATATGCCTGCCGATTGGCTGACAGTGGAATAGTGTAGAAAGAAATTTTAGATAAGTATAAAAAATATTTGGAGAACACTCATCAAGAAAAAGGTATTATGCTTGATCGGGTAAAGGTGTTAGAAAGAAAACTTGCTGATGCAGAGACAGCGAGTGCTAAATTGGTAGAAACCAATTCATCTTTGATGAGATTAATGAATGTTTTACCGATGAATGTGCTATCAAGGATGGAAAAATACAAAGTTTGAACGATCTGCTAATACAAGAACGTGAAGAGACTGAAAAACATAAAACAGAGTTAGCTCAAAAGTGCCGGGAAATGATGCCATGACTTCAAAATTGTCTGAGTTGGTTGATGTTGAGAAGAAATTGCTGCCCCATGTAAAAGATGAACTTGTCAAGAACTTTTGTGAATCAACTGATGGAGAGTGGTGGTTTTTAGAATTATATGTCAGTGATGAGTTTTTCCATGATAATTGATTGATGAGATTTTAAAGGAAAATCCCAATGTGAAATTGCCATCCATAGTGGATTCCTATTATAAGAAGGGTGTCGAATATCCCGTATTTACTTGGAACGCTCATCGGAATTCAAGAATAGAAGCTTCAAGTGCTAAACGCGAAGAGATGTCATCAAGAAATGAACAAGTGATCAGGGAGATATTGTGAAAGGCAGCCGAGAGGGCCAAAATGAAGGTCCGTTAGGGCCGTTGCATGGTCAAGCCATTGAGGGAGGTGGGCAAGAATTGGGTGGACAACCTTCAGATCAGCCAGAGCATACTCATGAAGAACCTGCAAATGACCCAGATAAGGATCAAGAGGGTAGCACCACAAGACAGTCTAGGATTGATATTCCTAATACACCTTCTATGAATGCTCAAAGCTCAAGAGATTATATCGGGAGATTGTATATGGAATTATTGGGAAGTGATCGGGTTCCCAATCTGGTTACATCCAGAGATGGGGTGTCGAACGCTTGATGATGGAGCAAGCTGAAGCTACAAATGTGTCAATGCCACCGGGGCAAGTGTCAACAAGTTTTGTAAGGTTAGAAGAAAATCACCTAGGAAAACAAAGACTGGCTCCCTTAATGGGAAAAAGAAAAATTAGTAGAAGTTTTTCTTCCTGATAGGTCAATATATGACGATATAGAGGGTGAAGCCTCAGCCACCCTCGTGTTTTGAACTCTGTAATAGTTCGATAGGCCTATTCTGATCATTAATGAAGGATATTAAGGGCGTGTTAACCCATTTATGTCACCAATCTTGTTTAAATTTGTGTGTTTGTGTGTGTACCATAGTTAACATAAAATAACTATGGTAATGTTATGAATGCCTGTGTGAAATGAAAAGAAAAAGAGACTTTTCACTGTCTAGCTAGGCTAAATGAATGCTAGGGGTTTATCCACATGGCATCTTGTGACAGGTTGTTGATCTACTTCCCAAGAAGCATTAATAATAAAGAATTTGAAACGCAAAGAAAGATATACCTGGACGCGTCCGTCCACATACTGTCATGTCCCAAATCTACGAGATGTAACACCGTCGTGCCAAATGCACAAAGCCTCTTACACATCTTAACTAAAAAGGTACATTTCTATCAAAACCATAAATAACCTAAAAAACTTTGATATATAGACGAAAGCAGAATAATAATTCCTTACATATAAACAAAACCTCTAAAAAACATGAATCTAAACCTTAACAAAATTAAAAATAAAGATCAAATAAAACATTAGAAGTAAACTTAGTAGGATTTCTATAGGCTCTTCAATGACCACAAAAGTAACTCTTCAAATACTCCTAAATCATCATCCTTTCACTTACAATCATCTGCAAGATGGGGGAAGATGGGGGAAAGAGATGTGTTTCTAACTCATTAAGCAATTAGATTTCTTCCAGAATCAAGTACTTACAAAATAAATTTCTTTCATTTCTTTTGAATCTAAAAGTCATTGGGTTAAAACCATGACTTTTATAGTATTCCAAAAATCCATTTTGATATCTTGAAAGGAACATTATTGATAACAACTTTATAAGTTTATAAAAAAACTAAAAGCTTTTTGATTAGAAGAAATAAAATAAAGTCATAAATTTCTTTTATGTAAAGAGGTAAAACAATAGGGATTTTCTTTTCTTAACACTTATTGTCCCAAATCATCATGAGTAAAACAAATTTCCTACCCAACATAAATGGTAAGTACAATGCGTCATTTTTTTGAATTAAAAATAACATAAACCATAAATTCCATGATTTCATAAGTTCAATTAAATATGGTAAATATCATAATTTATAATCCAACCCAGAAACTCTGATATCAAACAAAACCTTTAAACAAACCATCATACAGAGATCATTAAACATGCTTTTTTTTTTTTTTGCTCATCACATGATTGAACATCGGGATTCTTTACTCTAACGAGTACTTCGCTTCAATGAAGCACAGACTTTGATTGATCATATACTTAACTTCAACATTCAAACATTTGAGAGCCATAAAATTCATACTTCATAAAACATCATATGAAAAATTCACTTAAAATTTAAAGGCTTTCTTTCTTTCGTGAAAATAATGAAACTTTTCATTTTAAAAAAAAAATGAACGTTCATACATAACATCATAATCATAGATTGTATAGACATTAATGCTTGATTCCTTTTTTAAAAAGAGTAAAACTTTTCTTTTGAAAATCATAATCTTTCATAAATTTTCTTGTTTAAACATTATAATCATTAAAATTAGAAGAAATTCAATCACTTACCTCAAATCCGCAGCTTTTTCTCCTAATTTCTTGAAACTCTAGCCTCTCCTCTTTTGTGACGGCTTCACTCTACGTCTAAAATAAGGGTGGATTCTAGAGACTGTCCCCAACATAATCATTTAATATTTACGGTTAGCTAAGAGTTATTCTTATTGCACTTAAGACCTTGAATTTTTCATAATTTTCCCAAACAAACTTGAACCTTCATGATACAATCCTATTAGAATTAAGGACCCAACTTATAGGAAGTGACTATTTTGGCCCGAATAAAATATCATTACCTTAAATGGGTTGGGGTTTTACATGTACCCTCTTTAATGCTCCCCGCTATAAAAAGAAGGCGAATAACAAGTCATTCTTAAAACCCCAACTTCTTATTTGTGCAAAATACTTGTACTTCCAGTATTAATAAGAAAATTAAGTCACCATTTCGAGGCTATAGAAGGAATAGAAGTGTCTTGTATCACTCCGTTGGCTATGTTGTTTCGACAAAATTGTCCGAAGTTGAAACTCTGTCGGACTCACTTTCATGATAACTAAGAATATTTGAATATTCCCCTTCTCCAAATTTCGAAGCACTATTGGATGTTTTCCTTTGAGAAATTTGTGGTGATGGTAAAGGTGTACCTAGGAATTTGTGGGCGAGCAATCCAACTTGAACTAGATGTTCATGAATTATGCTACAAGTTGGACATCAATCAAGGTCATTTTAAAGATATTGTACGAAATGTGGTTGCTCCACGAGAAGCTATTGACCTATTTGAACGAGTGTTCAAGAAACCTTACGAACCCGTAAGTGCTCTCCTAACTTCAGATGGTTCTTAACATTGAGAAGGAGGATGAAAAGAGGAAAAGGGCAATGGGGCTTCTAGCGTAAAAGTTAAGAAAAGATCTCCTGTTTTTTTATAATTTTGTAAAGGGCGGACCCCCTGCTGAGTTGGGTATCTTTTACGTTTGCAATTCTTGAACATCGAGATTGTTAAACTTTTTAGTTGTAGGCCTATCGGGGTTGGCCTCCTGACAGATGGAAGAAAGGACAAGGACCTTGATAGGTTTATCATTTTTTTTAAAAAGTATGTAATAGCTAGGAATATAACCGATAGGCTAATATTTATATATGTGAAAACGTTTATTTCACGAAATTCTATTGGTAATATCAAATTTTTTTGGTTTGCACATATGAGATGTACACTTATGAAACGAAAAAATTATCAAGGAAATTGTGATACCAGTAAGATTATTTTTTTCAAAGGTTTAAATGTTTGTCAAATAAAAGTCACTTTTGGAAAGTAACAGGAAAATGTACCTGATTAGCATACGTTGCAAACAAGATTTTTAGGAAAACTTATGAAATTTAGAAATGATTAAGTAGAATCATACTCCTTAAAAAAAGAAATCTGCTTAAAGGCAGTAAGAGGACATATATATTAATAAATGTATTTGACAGTTAAACATATTCAAATACATAAGAGTTATATGAAATAACTAAGGGAAAAATTTTCTAAGATTGAGATCATTCCAAGTCCTTGCTAAAATTTTTCCTTCAAAATCTCCCATTATCGTTAGCTTTTATTACCCAGTAGGGACCTTCCCAAGTAGGACCCAACTTCCGATTAGGATCTATCCTGCTCACTTCGTTTTTCCTTAAAACTAGGTCACCTTCCTTGATCGTGAAAGGTTTTACCTTGGAATTGTAATATCTGGCCATTTTTTTGGGTAATGGGCATCCGTTTTGCAGCTTGATCTATGAGTTCATCAATAAGTGCAAGGTGCTCATACATCATCATATCATTGGAGTGTTCATCAAAAGCAATGTTTCGTAGTGATTTATGACTAATTTTTGCTGGAATGACATCGTATACTCCAAAACAGAAATTGAAAAGTGTTTCTCCTATTGCAGTTAATATGGTTATTCTGTGTGACCACAAAGCATTTGGCAACTCTTCTAACCATCGACCTTTTAGTTCGTCCAATCGAGTTTTCAAACCTTTCAGAATGGTTCTGTTTGTGACTTCTGTGGCCCCATTTGTTTGAGGACATCGCATAGATGTGAATCGTTGTTCAATGCCTAATTCTTCACAAAATTCTCGAAATTCTTTGGAATCAAACTGTTTACCATTGTCATAAATTAGAATTTTATGAATTCCAAAGTGACACACAATGTCCTCATAGAAAAATTCTTTTACGTTTCTTGTTTTAATAGTAGCTAATGCTTTCACTTCTACCTATTGGGTAAAATGATCAATAGCGACTATCAAGTAGTTCTTACTAACAAGAGCTTTCGGGAAAGGGCTAAGAGATCTATTCCCCACTAAGCAAAAGGAATCGGGGTGCTGAAGGAGTGGCATTCGGACATTGGGATGTGATGTTCATTGGCATGAATTTGACATTTTGTACAAGTTTTCACAAGATTATTAGAATCTTCCCTTATAGTTTCCCAATAATACCATACATTAATGCCTTATTTACTAATGCCTTGGTCCCAATATGAGACCCACATTATGCTTTCATGAATCTCACACAACATATACTGCCCATTCGTTGTACTAATATATTTCAAAAGTGGCCAATTACCCATAGTCCTATACAAGTAATTATCAATCAGGACATATTTTGTAGAAGTTGTGCAAATTTTCCTGGCTTGTATCTGGGAGTTTTTCATGCATAATGAAATCTTTGATCAGCTGAGTCCAATCACTATCGAGTTCCATAACACAAATTTCTTTAGCAATACTTTTTTCTTGAAGAGATTCAATTCATGTAACCTCCATGGGCTCTCCTACACTTAACTTGGATAAGTATGTACATTTTTCTATCGAGGTACCCTTTCAAATAGAACCTCTGAAAATCCCGTTATCAACTACTGAATGCACGCCAAATAGTTTTTCATATTGTCTTCTTTAGCTTAAAAAATACCAGTAACTTGTCCAATGACTACTTGTGAATCACTTTGAACACGAATGGCCTTAATCTTTGCTGGATTAGCTTATTCTTTTCTCTGAAACCAGATAACCCAAACATTTGCCAGTTAACACTCTGAAAGTGCACTTTTTGGGATTGAGCTTCATCCCAATTTTTTAAATCTAGTCAAAAATTTATCGCAGATCATCAGGTGCAGACTCTTGCTTCTTAGACTTAACAATAATGTCATCCACATATAAGGCCTTCAAAAGCCTCGTTCGTACCTTCTTTAAAATTAGCTCTGATGTTCTTTAACCTAAAAGGCATTCGGGTGTAATTAAAAATACCATTATCTGTCACAAAGGCAGTCTTCGCTATATCGTCCTCTGCCATCGCGATTTGGTGATATCCTTTGTAGGCATCAAGGAAATCTCATGTCCACGAGTTGGTCAATTCGGAGGAGAGAGTACGGTTTACTTGGAATAGCTTTATTTAAATCCGTAAAATTGATGAAAACATGCCAAGCTCCTCCTGGTTTGGCAACAACTACTGGATTAGATCAAAATTTTGGAAAATCAATGGGTTAAATTATACCCGCAGAACGTAATTCATGTACTTCTTTTCTTATGACTTCCTGTCTTGCTTTAGCAAAAACTCTCTTTTCTAAAAAGTTAAATTCGGTGCCTGAAGGAATTCCCAACTTGTGTTCAACAATGGAACAAGAGACCATTCCTAAATCTGCAGAAGACCATGGAAAAATATCTTTATACTATATCAAAAGTTCAGCAAGCTGCATCCATAAGGGTATAGGTAGAGCCCTTCCAATCTCGACGGTATGATTTGGTTGTTGATTGTCAAGAACAAACAACTCTAATTCTCCATCGGCTTCAAGCTTTGGAACCTTGTTGTGTTCCTCCGACTCTTCTTCCATACGCTCAACTTCTTTAACTATAACAAAATAGCATTCATGGGTAGCTTTTTTATCACCATAAATCATGTGAACCTCTCACTCGGTAGGAGCTTCCATGGATAAATCACAAGTGGAAACTCTAGCTTGTAATTGATTCAAAGTAGGTCGTTCCAAAATACAGTTGTATTGAGAAAGAGCTGAAACAATTAAAAACTTGACCACATGAGCAGTATCGCCAATGGAAACTGGTAAAGTAATCTTGCCTTCGGACTTGATAGTTTGTCTGGTGAACCCAACTATAGGTGCTTCGTATGTCAATAATTTGCTCCAAGGAATATCCATATGTTTGAATGTATCCTTGAAAAGGACATTGACCAAACTCCCAATATCAACAAGAATTCTCTTGACAAGACATTGGTCTATAGTCATGATAATAACCAAATGGATCATCATTATGAGCATCCTGCACCCTTTTTCTTGAGGCAGGAGGTCCAACGTCTTGGATGACTTTGACGACCTTCATTTTAGAAGAAGTATCATTCTTCGAGTTTTTCTTATCATCATGCCAAGATTTTTTCGAGAAATCATTACTTGAAACTCTTTTGGCAGTGACACTATCAATGAACTTTTTCAACTCTCCTTTCTTAATGGCATTTTCAATAGCTTTCCTTAATTCATTGCACTGCTCAGTATCGTGACCATGATCCTTATGGAATTGAAAATATTTAGCTTTATTATATTTTTCTGAAAGGAAAACATCTTTGCTGGCCATTCTAGAATTCCTAAGGACTCAATCTGCTGCAATATATCTGACCGGTAACGTTTTAACAGGGCGTAATCAAATTGGGGACTTTCAAGCTTCCGAGAACCCAATCTGTCTAAGATCTTAGGTTTAGATTTGAACTCCCGCTGTTTTGGTTTCTTCGGGCCTTGATATTCCTTGACCTTATTGTCTACCTCCTATTTTGGTTGTACGTAGTCATCCGCATGAATGAATTTTTGGATCTTTGATAAAAGAGCGTTAACGTTGTTAGGCTCATTTTGAGCCAACTTTCTGGAAAATGTGAGATCGGTTACACCATACTGATATGCTTGTATACGTTCTTTTTCAGACAAATGAGAAATTTCCTGTACAGCTTGATTGAATCGGGCAGTACAATCCTGAACTGACTTTGCTAGCCTCTGTCTGACACTAACAAGAAAATTGGAAGTGGGTTGAAAGAGATTGAGAAAGAAAATTTTGAATGAAATTTTCTCCTAGATCTTTGAAACTGGTAACACTTCTGGGTGGTAGATGTGCATACCATGCCAGAACTTTTCTTGTTAAGGAACTAGAGAACATTTGAGACTAAGTCCTATCAGAAGCGTTGTAAACATACATTTTTTGGGAGGTAAATCACATCATATGAAGAGTTGGATCTAAGGATCTGTCATAGGTTTCTAATTTGATTTGAGAAAATTGATTTAGGATTGGGCACAAGCATATGACTCAACTAAAGGATTATGTTGCAAAAAATTCCAACTACTTTCCAAAGGGCAGGTAGAAGAAGTCAAGAGTTTGGTCAACCAAATCATGAATAGTTTGAGTTTGTAGAACATGTGATTCTCTTTAAGAGAACACATCTCCTGATGCCATATTAGAAGGAAAAGGAGGAGATGGAAATTGCAGAACGGTGAACGCGGATGAGGGACAAAAGCATTCACGGTAGAAATAACAAGGACAGACTTTTGAGCCAACATCACTTGTAAAGAAGCAAGAAGAGTTTGCAATTGTAAAATGTGTTCTGGCTGCAAAGTGGAACTAGTTATGCTAGTACCGGAAATAGTAAAGTGGAAAGCAGCAAATCCTATTGTTTGTGTACTAGGCATAGGAAATGGAAATGGTAAAGTCAAAATGGTTTGTGGCATAGATAATAGAGAGGGAAGAGGATTAGTAGAAAGAATGTCCTCCCTACTATAAGGATCACTAGCCATAACTCCAAATCTGGGTAACGAGAAAAAAAAAAAAAAAACAAAATAGTGTGCACCAACTAATGAGTTCTGCTATCCACCCTTTTATGAAAGTTCACCTACAAGACCACATAAACAAGAAAAAAAGGAGGGGTTGTTTTCTTGTTTCACCTTCGATGCTTAAGTCAATCTCCAATTCAACAAAGTACAATATACTTGAATAGCATAGAAAAGCAATGAATAGTACCTCTGTTTATAAGAGAAAATATTCTTACTCCTCAAGTAAAGTTAGTTACTTCCATGAAGAACGCATGATGTTGATAGGAGGGGCAAATTCGTCATTATGCCCAATTAAACTGAGATTAATTTACTTATGGCGTGTGGGCCAGAATAAATCTCCTTACCATCAAAGTGTACTGGGTCAAGTGGATTGTGCCCAAGGAATTTAAGCCGATGAAATGTCCCCAAGACTAGTTGATACAATTTACCGATTCTTTCGCCCAATTTCAATGCAAAAAAGCGTGCATCATTCAATTATTCTCTCTGTTTCATATTATCTGTCACGTAGATAATGACACAAGTATTAAAAAAATGATCAAGTTGTCTTTAATTAGAAGATAAATAAACTAAATTGTCCTTCCTTGGGGATATGAGTTTACTTGAATTGTTTCTAAGCATCTATATATTGTATTGTACCATCCCATGATGCTAAATAAGAGTATATATGTAAAACTTTCATTCAATACTCTCTTCATGGGTGGAGCTACTAAGGGACCTGGAGGGCCCCGACCCCCTCAAATATTTTTTATGTTTTAGATATGGTATAAAATTATATTAATTTTGGGTAAAAAATAGTATATTTTTGTATTGTGGTCCCCCAAATAAATAACAATTAAGTTATTAAATATAAAAAATATTACTTTATAGTTAAATGATAATCAAATTTTTTGTATTTGAATTTTAGCCCTCCTAGGAGTTGTTGTCGGGCTTCGCCATCTCCCTTAACTTACTAAAGTGACATATATTTTGATACAGAAAAATTATATTCAGGCGACAGTTAATATGAATAGAGAGCATATCTCTTAACAAAGATGTGTTTGCTGGGTGGGGATGGCCACTGGATCGAACCCACTGTTCTGGTCCATGCCAAAGAACACGGTTGAGCTAGTCGAGCCAGTCCTAATAGGTTGGTAGCCCGGACCAGGTTGAGCTGCAATTCATGAATGGTGAACCTAGCAAGAACTACTTTATAAGACTGGACTAGGCAGGCTTGATCCGCCTATAGAAATGGCAATGGGAGCGAGTAGAGCGGGGACTGATAGTTGTTAAAAATAAAATGCGAATTCCTTATGATTACAAATCAAGGCAAGCGAACCCTAGACACTGCAGAGGTGAGTTCAACCCGAGTGCCGAATCTCTCCAGGACAGTAAAGGTAAAAGCACTAATAGTGTCTCTAATGTTTAGTCTAAGAAAAAAATGGTCGTTGAAAATGAAATAGTAAAAACTTAAAACAATTAAACAGCTAAGAGAACAACAAAAACTTAAGATTTTTAAAAATTAATAAAGCAAGAGTTTGAAT
This sequence comes from Catharanthus roseus, assembly GCA_028651295.1. Taxonomy (NCBI): domain Eukaryota; kingdom Viridiplantae; phylum Streptophyta; class Magnoliopsida; order Gentianales; family Apocynaceae; genus Catharanthus; species Catharanthus roseus. Next base: position 2,654,652 of record JAPQWS010000153.1, on the reverse strand, counting down.
GGCGGAATCTTCTGAGTCCTTGTTACTGATTCAATTGGAAAAACTTCAATGAAAACAATGTTGAATTAATTAAGTTGGGTCATCGCTCAAATTAGACAATCCCTATCTCTAAGGGAGAACCACCCTACTCACTAACCCTTAGAGGAAAATCTATTTTCACCCTAACAAATTATGAGTGCAATAAATTAGGTGATTTAAAAGGATCTAAAAGTGAAATATTGTATCTCTAGTCAATCAATATTGGGAGGCTCATTACTTCAATTGAGATAATGAAAAATCATTTCACCTTTTTAGTTGGAACTTTAGGCGGTTCTCGAAAAAAGATAGAGAAAAAAATTATTCCTAGAGTCGAGACTAAGAGGAATGTATAAACCAGTGCCATGCTTCTTCTTTCTCTGAATCGACTCATAGTGTCAGTCAATCAAGATTAGTTTTATCCATTGGGTAGTAAGTTTATTGCTCTCCCACGCTATGGCGAGCATGGTGAACACTATCTCGGAAAACCGTCATTACATTGGATGGTTTGGTGTTTTGATGATCCCGACTTTATTGATCGCAACTTTCGTATTCCCAATTAACCCCAAATTGGTTGCCCTAGATCATTCTTACTTTCTCAATTCCGAACAACCTTGCGATTAATCTAATCGCACGACAATTAAATTGCAAACAAACTCAATTGGAAGACAACTTAAATCAAAACAAACATCGAATTCAAAAATTTATACCAAGAAATTCATAATCAAGAATTACGGTTCAACCCTCATGAAAATAATAAAAACTACTCACTATTCATTATAATAAAACTGAAATTCAACATAAAATTTAATAATAAGAAAGTAAAAAGAAAGCTTAGGATTGAAAATTGAAGCCGCAACTGAAGTCCCGAACATCTTCTAAGCTCGTCTTTCGAGTCGCCAAGTTGAAGATCGCAATTTTGAAATTGGTTCTTCAATTCTTGAAATCCAAGAAATAAAATTGTAGAAATCTAAAAAGTGTTTAACTAATTAAGTGTATAAAAGCCAAAATCTAAAGAATTGTTGAATCTAATCTGCTCCTAATTATCTAATCTAAGACCTAACTAATCCTATTCTAAAACCTACTCTAAATCCTAATCTGTATAAATTTTTAATAGCTGTAGAAAAATCCCCTATATATAGGAGAAAATAACAAGAAAACTATGTTTGAATTGGACTCAACTACCCCGCCTACCGAGACCTACCGCCAACGGTAAGTCGGACCCTACCGTCCGCGGTAGGGTTCTTTCTTGTCGTTTCTTGTGTGCTAAGGACCTATTGTCGATGGTAGGTTAGCCTACCTCACGCGGTAAGTCAGCTTCGTTTGTTGCCAACGACTTTGTTTTCGTCGTTTTCGCTTGTTTTTGCTTCCTCTCATCGTTTTCTCTTCCAGAGGGCACGTAAGACGAGAATAAGGGATATTAAGCTAAAAAATATATATTTTTACTTATTAAAAACACCAAAAGAGATGAAATTAACATATAGAAAATATAGACAATTATGCAGACATCAAATACCCCCACACTTATTTGTTGCTTGCCCTCAAGCAACACAAACTAGAAAGGTAAAATAAAGGAGTTAAAAACTTTTACTTTTTAAAGACACAACATGAAAACAATAGAATCCGAATAAAATAGTTAAAATCTTAAAAAAGGTCACAAGCATTGGTAGCCAAAACAAACTTGATAAAAGCAAAACAAAAACAACAAAACCTAGAAAAATTAAAGATAAAACTACTTTAAATAGAATATTCACTGCTCAACTCCAAAGATGAATAAAAAATAGACGAACGACAAAATCACTAAGCCCACCACAAGTTACTAGAATTATTACCGATCAAAGATATATGTGTGTGTGTGTGTGTGTGTGATTTGCTCATGCCGTTTTTCACAGAAAAAGAGGAATGTTAAGTGATTAACATAATGAAATATTTCTAAAAGACAATGCATACAACTCATACTTTTCCATCATTTATCCACTTTAAAGCCTATTCTAGATCGTTCCCATATTAGGTAGGACTTTTTGGCTTGTAATGTTAGGCTAGGGACATAAAAAGGATAACAAATGAAGGAAAGGAGACAAAAACAAATGAGATAGAGCTAACGCAACCGAAAGGAAAAGAAAACAAAATTAGAGAACCATTTTCTAGCCGTCTTTTTTCACTGTTCTCACTCATCTTTGTACAACTTACTTCGCTTTTCTTGTTGCACAACCAGCCTACTTCTTCAAATTTTTCAAGAATCACCAAATATAAGAGAGAGAGAGAGAGAGAGAGAGAGAGAGAGAGAGAGAGAGAGAGAGGTGCTTGATTTTTCCAAAATTTACTATAAAATAAAAACTCATATATTTTCTTCTTCGTTTTCTGCCATTTTTCCATTTTTTTTTTGGCTTTTTCTCTTTTTCTATTTTTTTCAAGCATCAACTATTTTTCTTTCTCTCTCTCTTTTCAACAGCCAAAAGCAACAAACACATGAAATTACCCATAATACCCCTTTCTTTTGAAAAGGTTTTTCTTTCTTTCTTTCTTCACCCCTTTACTCCACACTTATTTGTTTCCCACTCTCGAAACGGCTAAAAAGATATAAGAACACTTCGCTCCACGAATTGAGGTTTTATATAGTGAGGTTAAAAGAACAAAGAAAAGAATGGATTAAAACCCTTAGCATGAAGGTCAAAAAGGGAACTAGGGATAGATTTCATTTAGGATAATAGCAAGAAAGGCACAAACGGTTCAAAGAAGACCTAAGACCATCATCTCCGGGACCATCCTAGACTAGACTTCTTTACTTTAAAAGACAAAAGATATGAAAATACAGGTAAAGTCTCAAAAATTATTATCATTATGCTAATTACCCAAGATTCCTAAGCTTCTATTTAAACAAAATTTACAAGTGCATGAAAACCATTGATCAACTAAGAAATTTAGTAAAAATGGTTTTCAAAGAGATTAGGTAATTAGCCTTTTTCGAAAAAACTCAAGAATTTGCAATAGTGTATTCTATTAAAAGTGGCACGACAAAAATATTTTTTTGATTTTTATAAGAAAAGCAAAAAGAAAAGAAAATTTTTTTTTTTGATTTTTCAAATTTTCTAAATTTTTTGGAATATTTCACGGATGTTAGAAATTTTTGGGCTTAGGCCTAACTCACCCCAAAAAGTATCTCAAGAGGGGAGGACTGCCCAAGTCTTTATAAATTGTAATTATTTTCTTTAATTAGCCGATGTGGGATTCTCAACACACCCCCTCACGCCCAGGAATGGACATCTGGTGCGTGGAATTGTGCAGGATTGGACATCTGCGCGGGTGGCCCAACTCGGGCAGCCCAACAACTGGCTCTGATACCATATTAGAAATTTTTGGGCTTGGGCATAACTCACCCCAAAAGGTACCTCAAGAGGGGAGGACTGCCCAAGTCTTTATAAATTGTAATTAATGGACATCTGGTGCGTGGAATTGTGCAGGATTGGACATCTGCGCGGGTGGTCCAACTCCGGCAGCCCAACAACTGGCTCTGATACCATGTTAGAATTTGGGCTTGGGCCTAACTCACCCCAAAAGGTACCTCAAGAGGGAAGGACTGCCCAAGTCTTTATAAGTTGTAATTATTTTCTTTAATTAGCCGATGTGGGATTCTTAACAAAAGATAATAAAAGATTAAAATAAAAATTTAAAGAAGGAAAAATAAGAAAAATACCCCCTCCCCCTCCAACTTAAACCACATTGTCCTTAATATGGGGGTTAGACTAAAAGAAATACATAAAAACAACATATATATGGGAAGCAATCCCACAGAAATAAACCGATAAAGCACATTGGGAAGTCATCCCCACACAAAATTAAAACAAATAGAAACGAAAAGAAAAATAGATAAAGAGTAGAAAATAAAACGTGAAATAAAACAAGAAACATAAAAAGAAAAGACAAAAAATAAAAAGAACAGAAAAGAAAAGAAGGAAAAGAAAAAGAAAACTCCCTATGGCGGACCAAAGTCCACTCTGCCGCTTGCACTACTGCCCTAGTCGGCCACGAATCGTTACATAAGCGGGCTAGCATCACCTCCTAGCGATCTATAGAGGCTCTCTGATGGGCCAACTCATCCGCATACTGGCGAGTGGATTCTACTATCTCACTCAGCTGGGTCCCATGGACCTCCTGAGTGATCTAGAGTTGCTCAAAGGCAGTCCGCATCTCTATCTGGAATGCATCCATCGGGATTGTGATTTGGGCATCGGCCTCATCATCTTCATCATCTAAAGGGTCATAAGACTCATCAGCCTCATTATCATCCTCAACTGGCTGCGAAGATGATGACCCAATGCCGATTTGGGTGGTTTTCTTTATTGAACGAAAATGGGCAGGGTTGCGGTCCCACAACCGATCTTCCTCGAACGGGGGTATCGATACTTTGTTCTTCTCATCCCAGGAATAACAACCGTTATTGAAGGTTGTAAATTTGATAACCCACTGTGGTCCTGTTGATAATCTTCGTTCTCTTGTAAAATTGACATTACAAGCATAAAAATTTCTAGATAAAATTGCCGGATTACGAAAAATACATTTTTTAGTGGTATCACACCTAGTGTTTCACAAGGTGTGGATTATCAAGGACGAGAAAGAAAAGGGGGATTTATTGTGGAGTTTGTCAAGCATATAAATATTAAGAATATGGACTTCACTAAGTCCGCTCCCTTTTTGAATAAGTGTGTGCCCGAAGAAATAAGAAAGGGCACGAGGAAGAAGGGATGGGAAATCGCCCTCGTAGAGGTTCGGCGGATCCATTGCCCCTGGCCGGATATCAAAACGGCTACAAGCCGCATCAAAATTCTAGTCCGGGTCCTCGTTAATGGTTTTTTTATTGAATCCATGATGACTGTGTTCTCGTTGTCTAGAATCCCAAGAATGAATGCCAGGCATTCCCTATCGAGAACAATCCTAACCACCTTGACAATAGAGATAATTGTTTGGAGATCCTTGTCTGTTTTTTGAGTCATGTTGGCATGAAATTCTTGGACAAGGTCGGGGTAATGCTCACCAGAGATGCAAATAAGGGGAACCCAACCCAACCCCCTAAAAGGTGCTTCAAGCTTAAAATGATCGATGACGGACTCATCGAATGATTTTTCAGCAATAATCTTGAACAATGCACTGTCGGCGGCCTATTGAAGGGTTGTCGCAAAAAACACTCCGAAAGGGAAGAACATTAGGAGGTGGGGTCGGGCGAGGTCCCCCTCAACATGAGCCTGTTTGGATTTGGAGAAGGAAGCTACAGCTTTCTTAGGAGCCATAGATATAGTAAAAACAAACGAAAGATAAGAAAAAGGAAAGAGAGCGCAACACAAAACATAATTAGTTGCCGTAGATCATTCTTCCTTTCTCAATTCCAAACAACCTTGCGATTAATCTAATCTCGCGACAATTAAAATACAAACAAACTCAGTTGGAAGACAATTTAAATAAAAAAAAATATCGAATTCAAGAATTTAAACCAAGAAATTCATAATCAAGAATTAGGGTCAACCCTCATCCAAACAATAAAAACTACTCACTGTTCATTATAATAAAACTGAAATTCAACATAAAATTTAATAATAAGAAAGTAAAAAGAAAGCTTAGGATTGAAAATTAAAGTCGTAATTGAAGTTCCGAATGTCTTCCAAGCTCGTCTTTCGAGCCGCCAAGTTGAAATCGCAATCTTGAAATTGGTTCTTCAATTCTTGAAATTCAAGAAATAAAAAAGCCGTAATCTAATGAATTGTTGAATCTAATCTACTCCTAATTATCTAATCTAAGACCTAACTAATCCTATTCTAAACCCTAATCTAAATCCTAATATGTATGCTCTTTTTTTTAATAACTACAGAAAGACCCCTTATATATAGGAGAAAACAACAAGAAACCCGAGTTTGAATTGGACTCAACTACCCTACTTGCCAGGACCTACCGCTGAAGGTGGGTAGGACCCCACCATCCGTGGTAGGGTCATGTTCTTGCTTGTTTCCCAAGGACCTACCAACGACGGTAGGTTAGCCTACCTCGCGCGGTATGTTGGCTTTGTTTGTTGTCGACGACTCCATTTTCGTCGTTTTCTCTTCCGGAGGGCACCTAAGACATGAATAAGAGGTATTAAGCTAAAACATATATTTTTACATATTAAAACACCAATATGAAATTAACATAGAAAATATAGACAATTATGCACATATTAGGAACCCCAAAACCCAGCCCATCCCCCACCTTCCTACCGTATCCCCATCCCCAACTCATCACCATGCTTGGGTATGAGAATCATCCCTATCCCCACTCAATGTCCCCTAATTAATTGTCATCCCCATATTTGGGATGAAATTTAGCCCCATTCCCATCCAAACCCATTGGGGAATTGGGGACCCAAGCGAGAAATTTTTTTTTGAAGGGGCCAAGCGGGGAAGTAGATATGTTATTTTCAATAATCTGTTAAATATAAAATAATAATATGCATTCCACAAGATCAAACGAATTCAAACTTAAAAAAATAATACAAGTAATAATCCTTTTAAAAAAATCTAACCATGTTAAAAATATAAAATATATATAAATTAAATAATGGGGATGGGTAGGGATGGATGGAGACGTATGTGGATAGGTAGACATGGGGCGGATGGGGATGGAGAAAACCTGATCCCTGCTTTCAACCCATCCCCAAGCTTGGGTACAAAATTCATCCCCATCCCTACTTACGTCATCAGTCAATCTGGGGTCAAACGGGTATAGATGGCTTGAGAGCGGGTGGATACCTAGTTAGACCTACCCCATTGACATCCGTATCTGCAGGCTACCCATTATTATTTTTTAATCCAAGATATTTTAAAGTTATTTTTATTATGTTTAGAAAACTCAAGTTTTTTTACGAGTAATTGTAAATACTCAAGTGGAGCATTAAATGCACTTTACCTCCAAAAGTTTAAAAAATAGGTAGTTTACGCCCCAAAATATGTAAAATGCCCAAAATACCCTTTAATGGAGTTATGGTTTGTTGCAAAATAACTCCCTCAATTCAATATAAAATCATTTTAGTCTAGCCTAACTTGTAGTGATGGTTTATTACAAAATATTTGCATAAAATTTTTTATAATATCTTTTTAGTCTATATTCTTTAAAGATTGATTATTTAACTTAAAAAACTTGTTTGTTTTATGAAAATTAGTTAGGTGATTTTAAATTTAATATAATGAACAAATAAAATATTTAAAAGTAAATTTCTAAAATAATAGTCAAAAATAAATTTTTTCCCTTACAGTAAATATGCTATTAATTTATTACACTAAATTAGTTACAAATTCTAACATTTCATTTATTTTTATAAAATAGAATACTTTTGTTTTGAATTAAATAATCATTTTAAAAGATCTAAACTAAAAAATATATATTATTACAACGTACTTGCAGGAAGTTTGTTACAATATCTTTTTAGTCCATGTTCTTTCAAGATTGTTCTTTAACTTAAAAAACTTGACAGGAAAACATAATGCAACTTTAAATAATAGTATTTAGTGAAAAGAAAAAACTTAGATTTTTGTCTATTATTTCAGTACTTTACTTCTGAATATTTTATTTTTCATTGAATTAAATTTAAAATAACCATGCGAACTTTCCTTAAAGAATCTAGTTTTTGAAATTAAATAATCAATCTTTAAACATTATACACTACAAAGGTATTATTAGAAATTGTATGAAAGTACTTTGTAATAAGCTATAATTATAAATGAAGTTATGGATTAAAATACTTTTATATCGAACTTTAAGGGGTTCTTTTATAACAAAGCATAACTTACATAAAAATGGTATTTTCGGTATTTTACATATTTTGGTGGGTAAACTGCCTAGTTTCCAACTTTGGGGGTAAAGTGATTTTACCTTCCCACTTAAGGGGGTATTTTAAAACTAACCCCTATTTTTTATTAAGTTTAGAAAACTTAAGTTATTTTTATTAAGTTTAGAAAACTCAAGTTTTTTATTAAGTTTAGAAAACTTAAATTATTTCATTAATTTTAGATTAGAAAATTTAAGTTATTTTTATCAAGTTTAGAAAAATTAATTTTTTTTAAGTTTAGGAAACTTACGTTATTTTTATTAAATTTAGAAAACTTAAGTTATTTTTATTCACTTTAGAAAACTCAAGTTTTCTTTATTAAGTTTAGAAAAATAAAGTCAATTTTATTAAGTTAGAAAAAATGATTAAAGAAACCTTGAACTGGTGAGGGGTTTAGCATGAACCCCTACCGGTTTTATTAATAACAAAATAAAAATTACATAAGAGGGGGACTTAGGGCCTAAACCTTCCAATAGAAGTTACAATTAAAAATCTAATAAATTAATACTATACTATCCTAAATCCTAACTATCACAATTTAAAATCTAATAAATTAATACTATCTTAAGTCCTACTATTATAATTTAAATAAAAAATCTTATCTTTTTGACCGAGTTTAACTAGATTAGACATCTATTTGATGTTCTTCGCCAGATCCTAGGATACTACATTCGACTCAGCATTATTCAGCCCGACAATCCTGTATTCTTGCACATACCAATCGGCTAGACACATAATAGCCTCTAATGTGTTATGGGACATTTGACTCCTAATTTCGTTGATTGTACGACAACTTTTAGAGAAGGCACTTTCAGAAGTCACAGTAGAGACAAGAGCTATTAGGATATCCTGAGCGATCTTATATAAGACAAGATATTTTGCTGAACTGGTCTTCCACTATCCAAGTATATCGAAATCATCTACACGATGCTCAACTTGAGGGGCGTATTCGTATATAGACAACTCAATTAGAGTAGTTCTCGTAGATGGTGACCTCGGGGTGTTGAGACGACATATGTCAATCATGTATCTATATCTTCCTCCTTTGCTTAAAGAAGATGGCATCTCTCCATATCCTGAATGACATGCACTTGAGCTTGATTGAGCCTCCAATCGCCTCCCTGTTTGACTTTGTCTCGAATAGAGATTGAATAAATTTTTAAATTTTTTGTGATGCATCCTTTTTTATTTTGTTGACATTTCTTTGGAGAGTAAAGTAAAAAATGTTTCAAAGCGAGTATCCAAACATGCGTACAAAAAATCAACCAAACGTTCAAAACCCTCACTTTTAAAATGAGGGTCTAAAATCAAAGCAACAAAATATATGATAGGAAAATTTTCTTAATACTTAAAAAAAGAATTCATATCAAACATCATAGGATCATATTTGGCATGTGGTCTAAATTCTCTAAAAATAACTGCAACCTTTCATTATTGTGGGAAGCATGTGATGAGTAGTGGGGTAGTACTGTCTAGATAAAGTTCAATTGTTCATGCAAAAAGTTTTTAAAAAAGATATCACTAAACCTTCATAAAAAAATTTGAATCAAGTGGTGGTCCATCATTTGCTAGTGTAAATTTAATAAGTTGTTGTTTATAAGGAAAAAACATTGTAATATATCTAAAGTTGAGTTCCATCTTGTAGTAACATCTATCTTAAAACTTCTATAAGGTATTTTTTGCTCTATACAAAGTTTTTAAAAATGTTATCATCTAGGATCGGAAGATCTAATGAACAAAATAACGTCTCTAACCGTTTTTTGCAACACATTCAACATGTGCATAACTGTCTTGTATGCACAAATTCAAAATATGACATACACATCTAATATGAAATAATTTTCCAGCTAAAATTAGTCTCAAATTATTTTTCAAAATTGAAATTGAAGAATCATTATTTGAAGCATTATAAAAAGAAACGGCAAAAAATTTGTTATCAATTATGTAATCTTGACATACTTGAATGACATTTCATGCTATATTTGCACCACTATGTAGATATTCAAAAACTTTAAAACCAATGATTTTTTTAAATACCAATTTTCATCGACTTAATGACATGTAATGCACAAAAAATCTTCAGAAGTAACGGTTGTCCAAAAATCACAAGTAAGCATAAATTTACTATGTATAGATTCAAAAATTGCAGCAAGTACGTTTTTTTCCTTCCTGAAAAGTGTTAAGAATTTCCCTCCTAACTGAAGTTCTAGAAATCCCTTATAAGCCAGATGAAATGCAACTTGTATTAATTTCACGAATGAATGATTAAAAGGTAAGAATAAAGGAAGTCTACCAGTTACCACTCATCTACAAGTAAGCAAAAATTTACTGTGAATAGATTCAAAAATTGCAGAAAGTATGTTTTTTTCTCCTTGAAAAGTGTTAAGAATTTCCCTCCTAAATAAAGTTCAAGGAAATCTCTTATATACCGGTTGAAATGCAAATTGTACTAATCTCACAAATAAATGACTAGAATGTAAGGATAAGGGAAGTCTACCAGTTGTCACCCACCCAATTATTTCTCTTTTTACTGACGTACTATCATGTTAAAAGTTGTCGTTGTATCGAAAGAACTAGAACCAATTTGTGTTTGTTTAGTTAAATCTACAGTTTTAGATGGGTGATGTTTAGTTATATATCTTCTAAGTGTACCGGTACCACCACTTCCCTTATATAAGAATTCTTGTTTACAAAGTTTATATCTAGCTTGATCACCTACATTTTCAAAAATAGTCCAAACAGGAGAAGTCTGTTTTCTACTACCACTTCTACTAGGTGCAGTTTCGAAATGAGGCATAGTATTTTTTTTCATTTTGTTTATTATCAAAGTCTATGGTGCGGGAGCATGCATGTCTTGAATCCATAATAATAATAAAGTAAAAAACTTTAATAGATAAATAAATCAAGTAAAGAAACAAATATTACTTTTTTTTTTAAGGAAATAGGTATTCAAAAACTAAATAAACAAATTATAGTAAATAAAGTAAACAATTGATTATGTAAAACTAAATAAAGAAACAAATAACTATTAAAAAACTAAATAAACAAATTATAGTAAATAAGGTAAAAAAAATTTAAACTAATAAAGTATCAAAATAAAAATTAATAAATAAAATAACGTAAATTAAGGTGTATAGAAAGCTAAATAATTTGATGAAGCTGGAAGTCCGAAGAAGAATGAAGAAACTTTGATTTTTGCCGAAGATTCTTCTATTCCTTCCTTCCTCCGAATTTAGAACAATTCTCCAAAATGATCTTGATTCTTGAGAGAGTAAAGAAGAGTTTAGAGAGATATTAGAGAGCTTAGGAGAAGATAGAAGAGAGAATGAGTAATTTTTAGTGTGAGGAATGAATTGATTTAGGGGTATTTGCAGGAGAAAAAGTGGGGTTTTTAATATATATATATATATATATATATATATGTATATATATATTCTAGCCGATTTAAAAAAAAAAATTTGGACTGTTGGATCTGAAAGGTCCGATCATCTGGACCATTGATCTCCAATAGTTTGCAATGCACCTGATCCCATCCCCCACCCTCCCCAACAGCTCTTATTTTTTTGGAAAATTAGGCCTGGCCTGTGATCCAACGAGATAGGCTAGTTCATAAGTTGGTTGGGGGTCTTCTTGTGGGTCGGGTCGAATTAGGTTTTAAATAGACCGGGCCGGGTTGGGCCGCAGTTAAAAAAATTTAGCGCGATACGGCGGCCCACATCTCTTGAACCACCTTTCACATGCTGGTTCAGGCTTGGCAGTCATGGGTCTAATTAGACGGGCCGTTCAGGTTGGCAGGTCAACCCGGCCCAATGGACATCCTACTGCTGGGATCACCTTCTTCAGTGGTCAGCGAATTTTACAAATTGGTAGGCTTCATTGAAGGCTCTACTTGGATTGCTAGCAGTATCCCTCTATTTCTTTTCCTTGTCACATTTCAAATATTACTTTCTTTAAAAAGAATACGAAAAAATTCAATATAGTTACCCTCACACAATTTATGCTTTTCTTACTATACTGAAAATATTTTTATTTTATCTTTTGATGCTCCCAAATAATTTCTGAGTAGCTTACCGTAACAATTAATATAAAAAAAGACGAAAAATTACTAAGGAATGCATGCCTCCACTCACTTAGAACTGTAAAAAGAAGGTAATATAGTCCATTGACATAATTTCAACAGTCAGTTTATGTGAGGAGACCATGTGAAGAGTCATTTGACCCATTTTCATATGGATTGGCAATTAAAATTTTGTGAAAGGAATAAATTACTATTTTTCATAGCTACACGTGAGTGGGCATAAAACATAGACTGATTTCATGCCAAAATCACTTTGTAATCTATGAATAAATAATATGAACAAAAGAATAGCCAAGTTACCTGTAGCAGATTCATCAGCAACTGATATCCTAGGTAATTCCAATCACGAGCCGCACAAGTGTCCGGCCTCTAACAATATCCACAAACAATTCTTCAATATCAAACACCAGTTAATGAACGATTAGTTCCTCTAAACTATAGAGTTCCAACATAGACTAGGATTTTGAAACCCTATGGAATTATGAAATCCTACTTAGTTCAGGACTAATGGTTGAAGCTTATATAATAAGCTATCTATTGGGCTTAGGTAAAAGACCTAATAACCCAATAGCTTATTTAATAATAAGCCAATAAGATTAATTTATCTCATAAATTGATCCCTTTATATTATCTTATAATTTATCCAAGATTTGCTCTTATGTGCATGACGCTTTAGGTCCCTAAACACATTGGTGATAAATATAAAATATAATCCTTAGTTAATTGGCCTTAGAACATAAAACCAACAAACTCCCACTTGGACTAGAGACAATAAGCCCATAAGGTCCTAGAAATAAAACTTATATTTATAGATCAAGATTGACCTCTAGCCAGGCATAATGACCACCCAAGTGTCAGGAAAAATTATGTGATCGACTTCATCTTTCCATGAACAATGTAATTATTATCATTTTACCATACAATATCCCAATTAGTTCAAGAGTAAGGATTTGTATCAACTCTTACAGAACTAACTATATATTTTCTTGTCCAAAATATGACTCCTTAAAGTCGAATTTAGAACATTTTCTAGTCACTTTTAGGTTTTGCAAACATTTCTCAAGTTATATTCCAATAAGTGGCCATAAATGGGATATACTCTCCTTTCTATTGGAAGTGGTGAATCCTTTACTGATCATATACTATCCAGTCATGTTTCATACTACACTCGACTCTCAATGCCCACATAACTAACTACGATTAAGGACCAAAAGAATAAAAGTATAATACTCCACATTCTAGATATACTCTTATGACCTTAAGTCAAAGGATCACTTACACTATTGTCATATAGAGATTAATTCCATTAGCACTCAAATAGATTACCTTATGGATACCTCTGAGTAGGTCAGTCCAATAAAATTGTTCTCTAACAAGCATCCACATATTTTCTTTTGTGTTGACAATGAGATCAAGTGCTAATTCAGTCATCAAAAAAGAAGAAAGCATAGAAAAGCCAAGAAGCAATGTCGGATGTATGATGTGAACAAAACCAACTCTTTTCTTGAGGCCTATTATCTTGTTCCCATAAATGGATTGGTCCCTGCTCCATTATCTGCCAAACGGAGCAGGGACCAATCCATCTATGGGAACAAGATAACTTTAGATGTTAATTTTATAAACTTGAAAATGATTGTAATTCCTTTTTATATTAGTATTTATAAGGTAAAAAACATTATTAATTATGTTTAATTTTCTTTGTAGGTGATTAAGATTACTTATGATGACTTTGATTGATTTTCAATTCAAGTGAAGTATTTTTACTATTGTGTATGTGGAATAAAAAATGTTAATCTCACTGTATGTTTGAATTTGGTGAGAAGATTGGAAATGAGGGCAAGTGATTTCTCTTTATTGTTAATTTATTACATTATGTTTTGACACTTCACACTGTTCGTTGAGAAGACCTTTTGGTTATTCCATTATATTTATAAACACTTTACTCCATTTGGTAAGAAGATATTTTGGTTTGATGACTTTTTTTATTTGTATTTTATATACTCTTCTAGTAGACAGGGATGGTTCATTAATATACATTATTTTCTTCTTAAAAAAGACTAATCTATGTTGGTTGTAGTTTATAAATAAATTTATGTTGGAAACATGTATTTTCAAGTTTTAAATTAGTTTATAATTTGTATACTTTAAAATAACTTTTTTAGTTTTTAAGTTAATTATATGGATTAAATGAGGCTCAATCTCCTATATTTTGGTGGGGGTAAATGGGGATTTTCAGTTCCATTTACCTTCTGGGGATGGGACGAGGATGTGATTGATTTTATCACCGTCGGGACAAAGTCGAGGATCCCCGACATAATTTTAAACGGGATGAGACGGGGATGGGATTTGATAGAAAGTAGTGGGATGGGGATGAGATTCTTAATTCCTGTCCCGATTGCCATCTCTAAATAGAATCACTTTCAACCCGAAATGGAATGGGAATCCTCTTTTTGTTCCAGTGTCCGGAAAGAAAAGGGAGAACAGAATAATAATTCATTTTCTTTGTTTGAAAAAATTATCATTTAATATCAAATTGGATGAAATTACAAATAGTGTTGTGAACTACATGCTCTTCTTGTATAAATGTATTTTACAAACTGTAACACAAATTAAAACTCCAAAAAAAATGAACTATTTTATGAAGTGTAAATATTCATATACAAGATAGAAAATAGTCATAAACTAATTTTTTTAGGGTCAAAAATGAAGAAAATACGAAACATACAAATTAAACATCTATGTTGACGTCCACGGTTTGGATTTCATGGTTACGATTATAGCTCTAAACTATTCCAATTTTATGATTCTGGGATAGATATGTTATATTTCTCATTAATTGAGCATAACATGTGGGGTATAATAGTCCATATAATTTTTTAATGATTCCACTCATCTTGCAGAAAGCCTTTCCTTAGCTATTAGTGGGAAAAAACTTTTCCATATCTTCATCCTAGAATAGACATTCCTCTCTATGACCCTTCATACTTAGAGATTACATACCAAACATTTGAATTGAAATATAAGTAGGAAACTCATTGTTTTCCTGTCCATTCCCACGCACCAAACATACTGAAATGGTATAAGAGTACTTAATTACATATAAAAATTATCTTATTTTCTGTAAAAAAAAAAACTGTTAAACACGGAGTGTGCTCGTAATAGCAAAATAGAAAATTACATAAGTAAAAGAAATGACAGAGAAGAAGTAACAAAATAAAAAAAAAAACTTAGTCTTGTGTTACACACAATGTCCTTAAAACATATTTGCCCCCTCCTAAAATAGTTTTGGAAGTTTTGTGAACATTTGTCTTGCAAGATATAATAGGAGCGTGAAATGTGCTTTGCATCCAAAGCAACTTCTACCAGCGAATTGGAACAAGAAACTGATGAACACAAGAAAAAATTTTATGCGGAGAGAAATTCACATACTTTTGGAAGAAGAGAAAATTTTAATGGTAGAGAGGTTTCCTGAATTAAAGACCAACTTCAATATAATATTTCAATTTTTCATCCGTGAATTAAATGGACAATTACATATCTTTGAATTCAGGCTTTAAATTCTGTCAGGCAATTGAGTTACAGAACTTAAATAGAATTAAATTTGTGTTTCATATTGCTTATCAAATCATTATACTTTTTTTATTCTATACTATGGATTTCAATTATTGTACAATTAAATTTTCTAAGAAAATAAATTTCATACCCTATAAAAAAATATTTATTTATTTCATCACTTCTTAAAATTTATCTAGTATAACTTTTATCGACTAAAAAACTATTAATTCCAAAGTTAATAAATGTTAAGGTTTGCAGTATAGAATCATTATTTATTATATACTGATATAAAATATTTTAAAATTTATTTTTGTTGATATGATATTTCTGAAAGGATATTAAATAGGGTTTGTCTAATGTGTGCCCCTATGACACATGTTAATACGGGTAAACCAAAAAATTTTTGGTAAAAAATATATAACAAAATTTTCATTAAATAAACTATGGAAATTTTACAGTAATTAATAACTATTTATATTTATTTACTTTAATATTTTCTCAACATCTATCCCCTACCCCACTCCTCCTCCCACCTCCTCCAAAAAAAAAAAAAAAAGAAAAGAAATAATCTAGGATAATCTTTAATATTTCCTTTTATATCATATTTTTTCTTTAGGGTGTATTTTTTCCTTAAGATTTATCTTTTGTTTGGTATGTTTTATTAATATAATATACCAAATAAAATCTACCAAATAAAAAATAAACCTTAAGGAGAAAAGATATATCCTAAAAGAAAATGCTATAAACTATACCAGGTGCTTCTTTTTTGGGGTGAGTGTGAGATAGAATATTAAAGATTTGATTGATATAATTAAGGTAAATAAATATAGGTGATTATTATTAATGCAAAATTTCTATGGGTGATTTAATAAGAATTTTGTTATAGTTGAATTAGAAAATATAGTGTGGATTTATCTGTATTAACATGTGTTATAGGGGTTTACGTTAGAAAAACCCTATTAAATATATTAAATAATATATTTGCTCAACAAATATTTTAGAAAAAAAGTAATATATAATTTATAATTTAGATATAAATAATAACTAATTATTAATTAATTCAACATTCAGATTTAAGCCTTCAAATACCTTGTTAAAATATTGGGCTTGAGGCAAACTCATCCTGAAAAGTACTTTAAGGGGAGAGGATTGCGTAAGCCTTATAAGGAGTAATATTTTCTCACAAACTAGCTATGTAGAATTTTCAACATAGAGATCAAAACTGAAGAAAACACGAGATAATTTTCCTATTGTTATAAATATTATCGCAATTGACAAAAAGTAAGGATTATAAAAATATTTAATATAGAAGAAATTGAAGCAACAAAGTAAAGTAAAACAAAGGAGTAGAGAGAACTTTGAATATTATTAATTTTTCTACTAATTACAAGTCCCTTTAGAGCTCTACTTGTAGAGCTAGGGTTAGGAAGATAATTAAAGGGGAGGGGATAAGAAGGCAGGTGGTTTCTATTAGGATATGATGACTAGATCATCTTATCATCTTAGAGGTAAAAAGGTAATAGACATTCATAAATATTTTCATAACATCTATTATACTCTTAATCAAATTTTTTTAAAAATTTAAATATGATGGGAACGAAAGAATTATAAGTGAAAATAAGATTTATAATCAGGCTCTTCTAATACATTCATCTTATAAACAGGCTCTTCTATTACACTCCCTTGTAATAATTTTATTAATAAATCTTATACAACAAAACAATAAACTCTAAAAGAAAAATTTTAAAGAAAAATTACTATGTCATTGGATTTTAATAATCTCAAAATAATAATAGTAACTCCTAACGCACTCTATGTTACACCTCTTTTCATAGCAATTTTTTAGGCTTATCTTTCAAACTTTAGGATTTATCTTTCTTATTAAGAATATTATTACCACATGCTCTATGTTAGAGTAATTTTTTGAATTTATATTTTAAATTTTAAGATTTATCTTTTGTTTTTATAAGATTTACTCCCTCTATCATTCTACGAATACTTATTTTTTTTTACTTGTCACATTGTGAAACAATGCAAAATTTATGAACTTTTTTCTTATTATACCCTTACATGAAAAGATAAATTTCAACCTCTTTTAAACTTTCTACATGAAAACTTGTAGAATTGATAACAAGGAAAGAGATTAATTTGAAGGACACTCTAGTTCATACAAGAAAAAATATCTAAAATTATGTATTTTTCTTAAAGTCCGAGATGTGACCAGTAAAAAAATTGTAAGTATTGACATTTCTTTTGTTCCATTAATACCCTTGTTGAATTAAGACATACTAGGGATGTAAACAATTCGAGCGGAGTTGAGGTTCGAATTAATCGCATTGAGCTTTATTAAATTTTTTCGGAGTTCAAGTTCGAGCATCACCAAGTTCACTTTTCTAATGCTTTGTCACGAACTTGAGCTGATCATGAGCTCTTCGCAAGCTTTTATCTATTTTATATTTAATAGTGCCTAGTTCATTATGACACACACTTTAACAGAAAAATATGTGAATATATTATCTTTTAAATAATATTTTATTATATCCTAACTAATTGGAAATATAATTACAAAAATATAAATATAAACTTTTATTACAATTGTGAGTCTTACAAGAAATTAATTAATGGAAATTTACTAATTGGATATACAATTTTCTTGTTATGTTTATATTAGTATTAGTATATGTCTCAAAATTAAATGAACACTTTAATAAAGTTCATAATAATTAAATTTTCAGTACCAAAACATAATGTATATATATATATATATATGTGTGTTGAGTTTCTTCGTCAAGTTTCGAATCGCGCTTGACTTGTTAAGTTACTCGAGAGAGTTCGAGCTCGAGTCAAGCTCAGTCAATCTAAATATAAATTGAGCTTTGAGTGGATTTTTTTACCATTGTGAAAAGTTTCTCAAATGTTAGAATTAAGGATTGAGATTTTTTTAAAACAAACATGGGAGTCGATAAATTACGAGCCATAATATAAAATTTACGTGCGAAAAATTTCATTTTCGACTGAATACTCTCTCTTTCCTCTCTAAGTTCTCAATACACTCGAACACTTCAAATGACGACCGATTAAATCCAACCGTTAAAAATCGTAAAAAATGTTAGTATATCGTTCTATACTTGTTTATTTATGTTTTTAACAATTTAAAAATAAAAAAAAAGTACCGGATATGAAAAAATTACTTGGCACGGGATCCTGTTTACCGACGCCAACCGATGGCGGACAGATATTTCCTCGCACCAAGCGATGGTACAGGGGGTGAGAGAGTGGCACCAAGGAATTGCATGGAGTAATTGATTGGGAAACCTGTCGCTGGCGCCAAGCGATGGCGCGCACTGAAAGACCCATGCGCCAAGGCCTGGCCCTGGGTGCCAGACAGCCGTGCCAAAGCCTGGCGCTGAGGATTTTTTTTTATTTTTTTAAATGAATGATTTTCCTTTTATTAACATGTTATATTAATTGTTTTTTTATACCATTATGTTAATTTTTTAGTTAATTTTATATTATATGTGTATATGTTAGTGTTTATTAAACTTGTTAATGTCCTATTTGTTTATATATATATATATAATGTTACTTGTTAATTTTATTAATATTTATGATTACTCTATAATGTTTATGAATTATTTAATTGTTAGTGTTTTATTTATTGTAAATTATTTAATTAGTTATTAATTTTTAGATGATTACAATGATTATTAATTATTTAATTGTTATTATTTTAAGGATTACCTTCAACAAATAATGAAAGTAACGAATAATAAAATTATGAAAGTTAATTTAATAAAATTTAAGGAGAAATAATAATTTTAATAAAAGTTAATTCAATAATATTTAAGGAGAAATAATAATTTTAGTTATTTAGCCTTACACTATAAATTGAATGTAATTTAATTCGGTAAAGTTAATAATATATTGTATAATTTCTAATAAGAAAAATATGGTGAGAAATAAAATATACTAAAATTTAATATAATTAATAATTAATTATTTAATTGATTATAATTGAATAAATTCTATTTTAATATATAATTACTAATAATAATTTAAATAATAATTTAATAATAAATAATAAGTAATAATTAATTATGGTTATTTTAAAATTCATTTAGATGGATCTTGAGCTGCAAAGATGACGGAGAGATGATGATTTAAGGTTTGTAGCAGATAAGAGTGGTCGTACTCATGGTCTTACTATCACAGTTTCATCCCAGGGATTGAGTGGTAGGCATAGCGTTTCTGACATATCTACTACTCCTGCTCCTGTTGATCCTGTTGGTCTGGGATCTTCGATCCAGCCTCCTCCTATTCTGAGTAGGGTTCATATGCCTCACGACCCTTATACACTATTACCATATCAGTCATCTGCACAGCCTCCTTACTACCGTGCACCCTCATCTTCCTATTACTTGTATGAGTCATCTACTCATCCTAGTTATTACCACATTCCTATACAGCACCCTGGGACTGTTGGTTCAGATCTGCAGTAGGGTTCGTCATTCATAGATGAGCTGTTGTCAAGGTTTCTAGTTGTTTCCCCTACAGCAGCCAACACGTGGATTATTACTGGAGCTCTGGACATATGCCTTCCTATATACTTGGGTTGGAAGGGGTTGGTGGGGATGAGGATGGCGAGGAGACAGTTCAAGTAGGGATGATGACATGGATGTTCAAGAAAACAACTTAGAGGATGAGTGGGAGCACGTAGAAGGTGAGGGAGAAGAGGACGTGGATATGGGGGGTAGGGGGATGATTACTGAGGTTCATCCGCCATCATATATGTGTAAGCTTGGTAGGGGGGAATGGGTTGGGTTTCTACGAGATACAACGAGATTTGTGATGGGTTTTGCCAGACAGTCCTGACTTTCATCAGGACGACGTGCTGAGCCTGACGCAGTTGAGGGTTCGAGTGTTGGGAAGACGAATGCAAAAAAGGGTGATGAAGATTCTTGGATACAGAGAGGACCAGCTCCTGGAAGTCCACAGGATCCAGAAATCATGTCATTATATGACGGACATATTGTCATTGCCATTTGGTACAAAGAGGCACATTTTACAATTTTTTTAATATATGTGTTCACTTCATTTTATAGTGATTTAATTAATTAAATGTATTATCTTGTGATTTATTATATGTAGAAGTGACCTATATTGAGGTTTCTTGGCCGTCATTCTACACTTACCTCATGGACACTAATGTGAGACAATGGGCAGCTACATCAGGACTTGTCCATCTACAGTCCTGTATGTACCAGCATGGCCACAGTGTTCTTTTGAGCGCATTTGTTGAGAGGCAACAGCTGAACACCAACTCATTCCACATACCTTTTTGGTAAGATGAATATCACTATACACGATGTAAAGCTCATTCTCGGTATACCTGTATATGGTGATGTTGTTACCAGTGAGATGATACCACAGGCGCAACTCCTCACGTTAGTGAATCGGGACCTTGGTATCAGTTTTACTGATAGAGGTGATTTTCAGTGTGAGATTCCACAACCATCTATTTTAGCTACTGGTGATGATCTAGAGCTTCCTGTGAATATTAGAACATCCTGTTATGTGCTATCCATGATCGGGAATTCCATGTTCACTTATAAGAGCGGCTTGAACGTCATTCCATACCATCTATGGCCTTTAGTAAAGAACCTTTAGAGGTGCAGCAGGATGGCTTGAGGTGCTGCACTTTGGTGTGGCTTTACATGGAACTGTGTATGGGAACTCACGGGAACCTGACGCATCCTCGACTAATACAGATGATAGTCCCAAGCTCAGTCCCCTACTGCGCCCTCTACCTCAACCCCAGGCACATGTGGCAGCCTCCCTCTTACACAGGAACTCATACCAAACCTTGATCTGGAACCCGATCCCGATTCAGATTCACTTGATCTCTTCATTCTTACATGGACAATTTGTATGTGCTCCCATTGTGATTTGTCCTTCTTATTAAATTCTGTCTTACGTATCTCTTTAGTAAACACCATGGGTGGAGCACTCGAAACCGGACTTTTTGGATTTAACGGGATAACAAGATGTAAGATATTTTGGACTGCTCAACGCAACTCCATAACTTATAATAAATAAAAATTAAATTATACATTATGTAATTTTATAAATTAAAAGCATACACAAAATTTTAATTAAAATTTAAAAGTTTTTTGGATATACGAATCTCGGACAGTGGTTGTGTAGAGAGCTCCTAAAGAATACCCGTAAAATTATGCAGTTGTTTCTGAAAATTACTCTCCTGAGCTGATTTTTGTCTTCCTATTCCCGATAACCCATTTATTTTGAGCGACCTCAAAAAAATGTGAACATCCTTGAACTTTAGTAGAATGTACATATGGTATTGTCTGAGTAACTCGTATGAACAAGGAAGCATGTACGACGTTCGAACCCAGTGTCCGCACATATTCTCTAGATCAGCAAGGATCTTCATGGCTCTCTTTATCTCATCTTTTGTAATTCTCAGTGCCAAATGACTTACATTGTAACACAACTAAGCTATTACTGGATTACTCTTGTTGTTGTCTTTCTCTTTCAATCGGGAATATTCAAGGGTGGTATTAATCTCAGTAATTTGTCCTCAATCAAAGAATCAATCTTGAGAAAAATTGTGTCTAAATTACCATGTCTTGTTGCGATCCATGCATTCAACAACACATGTTCACTCATGGCCCGATTTGTGGTCTTCAAGCCGAAATACAAAAACTTATCTGTCAAAACTCTCACGAACTTATGCGCATGTATTTAAACATTTATTAAGCATGTATCCTAAGAACTACTACATTCTATGCCACTTGGTTTTCAATTTTTCCAATCTCTCATTATACTCCTACTCATTGGAGAAGTTAATTAATCTGTGTCATGTAGTATTTACAAACAATTCTACTCCCTCCTTTCCAATCTTCGGAGTTAATTTTCCAACAATATGGCTTTTATAGAGAATGTAGTAAGAATTATTGAAGACTAAAGAGATAACTGGCATCAAACCTGACTCCTTGTCAGTTACAATCACAACAAGCTTGGGAGATTCGAAATATAAATTCTTAAGCTGTTGTAGCACCCATTCATAGATTTCAACTTTCTCATTCCTCATGAAGGCAGTAGCTATGGTGAAAGTCTTTTCCGTAGGAGTCATTCTGACAGCCTCAAGTAACGGCATATTATACCTAAGTAATACAATGTACTATAATATAAATTTAATAATAAGAAATAAATCATTTTATAAATTAAATATGTATTTACTTTTAAAATACAATACCAAGTAAAACAATAAAAGAAGAAGGGAAACTTACTTATTCGTTTTATATGTCGAGTCCATTATCAAGACAAAGGGCCATGTCCTCATCATAAGATTGGATACCGTGTACATAGTAGCGATATCGATTAGGATATTATTTTCTTCACACCTATATCCTCGTTGATTCATTGATGAAGTACTTCTTCTACCGTGTTGTGTCACTCTATCCTCTTCTTCTTCATCTTTGCTTGGACATTATATATAGTTTGTTTACTGCAAAAATCATATAAAGTGAGTTAATAAATTGCAAAAGTCATATAAGATCATATGGATCTTAAATAATTAAGCCAAACAACAAAACATATTAATCTCATATACCTCACAACACAATACAGATTCTTTTCTAACAAACTCGGCATAATATTCTGAGGAGTGGCTTGATGCCTACTAAATTCCTCACTGAACTTTAACTGATCATTCGTCAACCTCGCCGTCTGAGCATGTGTGTGAGGATAAACAACTATCTTATGGGTGTGCCTCCCATCTTTTACATATAATTTCCAATTATCTCTAATGGCCGATTCCCCGCCTTTCAATTAAAAGGGGCAATTACACTTCTTCGTTTTGTACGGACCCTTACGCTTTACCGAGACTTCTTCTTCTTCATCTTCGTCATCATCATCCAACCTCACTTTCTTTTTCTTTCCTTCCCCACGTTTGCATCCAAGATTCACATACGGTCGACGATAAAATCTTCCTTTTGACATGTACTAAATAATAATAAGATATATATTTACTGTCATCGCTCTTTCTCTTGTCCAACTAACCAAATCCGTTTTCGAATCAAATAATATATTAGTTTTAAACAAATAACTATGATCCACATAATTTTCCTCCATTTCTATAAATTCCTCACTATATCTTTATACAATGTTATTACGACTTTATTAAAAAGACATAGACAACAACATAATTATAACTTCATTAATCTAACTTTTTAATTTAATGAAATTATTCATATGTTTTTAATTATTCAATTATTAAGTTGCAATTCTTATTATTTATTATTACTTTTTAAGTTGTTATTTTAACTGCATATTTGGGTATTTTATTACTTAAGCATAACTTAAATAATTACACTTTAAACATTATTATTATATTTTTTCAAAACATTAATTAATTTAATTATTATTTAATCTCTAAAAAATTAAACATGTTAAAAAGTAACATAAACAAACAATTATATAATTAAAATTAAATATTTTATGAACTAAAAATAAATTAAAACGCTAACATATAAGTATGTATTAACATAAAACGTATATATTAATATAAATTTGTGAATTAACACAAATTTATAATATTAAACTAAAAATTAACATAATCGTATACTAAAATATATATTAAAAACAAACATTAATAATTTAAAAAAATTAAAAGTAAAAAAACATGTTCTGACCCACACAAGGCATGTCTTGGAGCGAGTAGAGGGTACTTTGCGCCAGACATTGCCGCAGACCTTGATATGGTCGCGTCAATGCCTGGCGCAAGGTGCCCCCTACTCGCACTAGAATATGGTTTTAGTGGGTCAGTACGTGTTTTTTTATTTTTTATCCTATTTTTTGTGATTTTTACCTCAAAATTGATCGTATCGTCTAGATAATCTTCAAAACTATCTATATTTCACTTCAAATCCTTCAAATATTCGAATAATTATCACAATTTTTAGAAAGAATGGGAAAAATTATATGTATAGAGAAAATGCTTTTGAGAGAAAAGTTTGACTAAATTTTTTTTTGAGTAAATCTTATATTATGACGGATAATTTATTACGCCAATAAAGATTGGGAACTTTTTGTTGTTAAAAAAAAAAAAAAAAAAAGATTGAGAACTTTTTTGAGAACTTAATGCCGGAACCAACAATATCTTTGTCCATTTCTCACAATTGCCCCTGTAAAATAGACTTCTACAAGAACAGAGGTTGTCTGATTAGACTATAATTTTATTGCTTTGAGGATTCTTACTTTTCTTTTCCCTCTTCCACTTCCCGCGACCGCGTTCATTTGCCATTCCACCCTCCTTCCCTTCCAATCCCCTTCCTATTATAAATTCCCCTTTCCCATACCCTCTTACACTCGCCTATCTTCCTCAGTAGCAGCCTCAAGAATCCCCCCTTTCCCTCCTGCTGCTGTCCACATTCGTCTTCTTCTCTCTGCCACCACAAATCACAAATCAAAATCTTTCTTCGCTCTTCCAAAGATAACGTTTTGTCATTTCTCTGATCTTTCATCGTTCCCTATATATAAAAAGAATTCATTCTTTTTCTTTTTCCCTTTTAAGATTTTCATTTTCTGGCCCCTTTTTTGGGTCGATTTATACCCCCACAAAATTCCTTCCTTATCACCAAACCCTAGCGATGTTCTAGCCTTCCGACCCTTATCCCACTTTCTGTCCAAGAAACAAAGCAGAATCTTGGGTTAGATATACGAAGATTTTTTTGGGGAACATGGCAATTGCATACCCGCATTACTTGGCTTCGGAGAAGCCCGCAGCTGTGGAGCCATTGATGGTTTCTTCACCTTCTGCTTCTGCTTCTGCTTCTGCTTCGAGCAGGGCTCCTGTTATTTTGACCCAAGATGAGTTGAAGAAGATGGCAGCCTATAAGGCCGTGGAATTTGTCCAATCAGGCATGGTTTTAGGCCTGGGGACGGGTTCCACGGCTAAGCATGCTGTGGATCGAATTGCGGAGCTGTTGAAACAGGGGAAATTGAAGAATATTGTGGGGATACCTACGTCTAATATGACCAGGGATCAAGCTGTGTCTTTGGGAATACCTTTGTCGGATCTTGACACGCATCCGATTGTGGATTTGGCTATTGATGGAGCTGATGAAGTTGACCCGGAGATGAATTTGGTTAAAGGGAGAGGAGGCTCGTTGCTGAGAGAGAAAATGGTAGAGGCTGCAAGTAAGAAATTTATTGTCATTGTCGATGAATCCAAACTCGTGAAGCATATAGGGGGCAGTGGATTGGCTATGCCAGTGGAGATTGTGCCTTTTTGTTGGAAGTTTACTCTGAAAAGGCTTGAAATGTTGTTTATGGAAGCAGGTTGTGTGGGCAAGTTGAGGTTGTTTAAGGATAGTGACAAGCCTTTTATTACAGATAATGGAAATTATATTATTGATTTGTATTTTAAGAAGGATATGGGGGATTTGAAGGCTGCAAGTGACGCAATTTTGAGGCTTGCTGGTGTAGTTGAACATGGGATGTTTCTTGATATGGCCACAACCCTGATTGTTGCAGGGGAGTTCGGTGTCACCCTGAAGAATAAATGGACTTGAGGTGGAGGTAGTCTACTTTTAGGAAGTCTTCTAGTAGTAATTTAGATAACATATAGGATTTGACAGCTTTGGTCATTGTAGGTCTTCATCAAACTGGTTTAGTTCTGATGGTTTATTAATTGATGTATCAGGGGAATTTTCTCTTGCATCAGTTGACACATTTTTTGCTCTCTGAGACTATTTAATGAATGAAATGACAAAACTTTTCGTAGTTCCAATTTCTTTTCGCATTTTTTGCTCTCTTGAGACCATTTGATAAGTGAAATGACAACTTTTGGAAGTTAGAATTTCTTTTTGCAGATTCTTTTGCTAATTTGGTTCTGCTCTTAACTTATCTGACGGTTACCTAGCAATTCAATTCATTCATTAGGCATCGAGCTTGTGCTCAGAGAAGATTTCTGCTGACATGCTGAAAATGAAAGGGTTCGTACAATTGAAACATTGCCAACTTAAAAAAGTTTATCAAACTACAGCCATTTTCTATGTAAAAGAATCAGTTTCTCTCAGCATCTAGGCGAACTAGTTGAACAGATGATACTGTTTCTCAATTTTGAATAATGTATTTTCATCAAGAAATTCTTAAATTTGTTAAAATATAAAACTACTCATTTACAATTTCAAATGTGTATTTGTGAGGTAGCTGTTTCATTCTTCCACTATATCTGTTTTTGAGCATTAGCAGAACTGACATAGTTAATAGGCATGACCTAGGAGCATAGTTATATCTGTTTTTGAGCATTAGCAGAAGAAACATAGTTAGTAAGCATGGCCTAGGTGCATAGCTCTTGTAACGTGCAGAGTTAAAAAATCCTTGGACTGTTACCTTAATCTGCTTATGAAAAGACTTCATGGCGATATTCCAATTTTTCCTTCACTAGATGTTCTGTATTCTTTTCTCCTTGCAGGCTCTCTGCCTAATATCATAGAAGTATTTGATGTTTATTACAATTTCCTGGTCTATTGAGCTTGAGGGTTTAACATTGTATCAGTTCCATGCCTGGCATTTCAGCTCGAGAGGGACCAGAATGTCAACTCTCATGCCAATTTGAACTTCCTACATAGAGATACATGGTATAAACAATGTGACTTGTGGGTATTTGTGTAAATAATCTATATAGTAAAAGCTGTTTAGTTATTTATGCATGTTTCCTTGTTCAGTATGGTAGAAGAGCAGTATAATTTTTTACTTCTATTTGATATTTGTGGGTATTGGCAAGTATAAGGACTATTGAGTTTGTTAGTAGATTTGTCTTCCTGTTTATGTACTTTTGTGCTATTTGAAGCATTTCTGATAATTTGATTGTGGAATCTAGCATGAGCTGAGAGTTTCAAGTATCTAATGCATCTTTCTGTGGAATGTTTATCTGCTTAAAATGAAATTTTCTATTATTCTTTGTAACCAGAATAGCAGTAGCTACAGTCAATGAGCTAGTATTGTTACCTAATATTCATACTTAGTGAAGGCCGGAAGAACTGAGGTTAAAATATTTAAATCAAATCATGACCTGATAATTTGTTAGATGTTGATGGTCTGGTTTGGTTTCTTCACAACGCATCAATACATGTAGATGAAATTGGTCTGTGAAATAACTCCTCATTCCCGTGATTCCATTTGTTCTCATATTTATTTTGTCTTTTCAGGTATTTGAAAATAATCCAACCGGTTTCGCAGGGAAAGTCAATAACAGCCTATCATAAACGGAAAGAACGAAGCCAATAATGTGGTTTGAAGGCGTAGTATCTATTCCATGCCTTTATTTCCATATAGAAGCCTTGTGTTTATATGATTTTTCCCTGAAATCCTTTTGCTGGATTAGCTTATTTCCTCAGAAGGTAGATGAATTTGTTTTGGGTATCTTGAGTATGAGGGTTTCAAATAGACTATAAAACAGCCCTATTCCCTACTATTATCTACTTGTCTTAGAAGGGACAAAGCTTGGATAATATCATTATCTTAGCATAAAATCGTATTAGATTCTGGTGTTTCTTTAGATTTCTGATTTCTCTTAATCTTTCCACTTGTAATCTTGTGACTTGTCACTGTTAGGTATTATGGGCCTGCTGTCAGATTTTTTCTTTTTAAATTTATTTTGAGCAGATGCTGTTGGATATTGTTATTGCTGGGAAAATGAACAAAAATGTTTTTTGTTTGTTCTATGCATAATGCATCTAACTGACATGCACCTTGTTCTTGAATGGGTAACTTCTGTCCAGTAGTCTGTCCTGTTTTGATTATAATAAAAAGAAGAAGAAAAGATAAAAGATAAAATGTCCTGTTCTAGCCAGGGGAAAAGGTATTCAGAAGTTTACGGTAAATGAACTTTTCTTGATTAGTTTTCTGGCAGTTCAGCTAAGCAACAAGTGAAATTTTGGTCATTTCATCTATGGATATCGGCTCTCTTCTTGATTAGTTTTCTGGCAGTTCAGCTAAGCAACAAGTGAAATTTTGGTCATTTCATCTATAGATATCGGCTCTCGATATTAGGAGCAGAAACTTTTATCCTGCAGGAATGAAGCTAGAAACACAGGATATTTGTAAGTCAGCTTCTGTATTCGCAACATTCTTTACTTGCAAAACAGGCCCTATTCTAAAGCAAAATAGATTCTTTAGTGAGCTTGATTATTTCCTTTTGCAAATGTCAGTTTGGGTGCAAGAAAGTTAGACATAATACAGAAAAACTCAGATATTTTTTCTTTCACTCAACATCCATTTATAGTTTCCTGTAAGTACTGATACCCTTATATTTCAAAATGCATTGTTGTTGTGGTTCAAAAACTATGGTTAAAACTCATTGATTATTGAACATAATTAGTTTTTTTATGACTCTTGCAATTCTTTAATATCTTTCAAGTGTCATTTGACTTTGAATATAACTGGAAAAGGGGGGAAAAGGAAAACAACGGCAGGTTTCTGCATTACCAGTGTTGCTGGCTTTGGTAAAATTTTCCTGGTTGAACTTTAGTCAAGATTACAGGGTATAACATAATACAAGGAGGAAATATTGAATCTTAGAATGAGTAGCGTTCAGAAGTAGAATCAATCAAATGGTAAAGAAGTTAAACATCCTATAATTATTGCCATAAAACCATTAGAACCAGCAGACACAGAAGTATACTGAAACTTGTAGATGCGGCAGTCATGGACTGGCCAAACCCCGATGGAAGCAATGAGGGAAGCGAGCATTCCTCACCATTGAAGAAAACTTTACTTGGAAATCCATCTCCAGGAGCTACTTTGATTTCTGGTGTCTTCTTCTTTGTGAATGCTATGATAGACTGCTGTGAGCCAGGTACGCGAAAATCTTTCTTTGGATTAGAACCTTCTCTTTCTTTGTTTAGGTAATTCAAGCCTGGAAATCCATAGAGAAGTAAAGTATCATTGGACTCGGGCATTGTGGTTGAGTTAATAGAATACACCCCTTCTAAGCCGGGCAGAGCTTTGTCTAATTGAACTGCAGCAAACCAGTCTGCAATGTCTGTTTCACCCCAGTTGAACAGTGTAATTCTCGCAGTCCAACCTTTCTCGAAATCAGAGAGCAAGTGCCAGTTAATGCTGACTCCGCAGTTATCTCCGCAGGGCAATGGATTGGGAAAAATTCGGTTATTTATCTCAGCACGTGCAACAGTTAGTTTGGTTCGGTTGTCAAATGGGATCAGAAGCTGATCAGGTGAAACAAGAAGAGCAGATGCTGTGGCATTGCAGACATTTTCTGGGTTCACGTTGCAGCCACAAGCGCAAGTATTGCATGGAATAGCAGACTCGTTGAAGAACGCTGAAAATGATACACAACATTTTGGCTTCTTTTCTGGAGATCGTGTAATGTTGCAGATCACTTGCCAACTAGCGATCGCTGCAACTTCAGAGGATAGTCCACGAGGGTTCAGGAATAAGCTCGGGTTGACACGTACTGGAGGCGCACACTGATACCCATAGTTGGTATCGGAGGCCCCCCTGATCATCCAGTTTTGGGGAGGACTAAAAGCAGTCCTGTTCAGGTCTGGATCCATTTTGAATACTTGAATCTGGAAAACTGACTTAGATTTGCTTGAATCCACTGCAGGTGGCAATATTGTACCATTCCGACAACAGAAAGGAATCATTCCAAGTTCAGTGTCATTTGTTCTTTCCAGAGGAAGATCAATGATTGTTGGCCTTCTTTCACAGTTCAACACAGTAGAAAAATCCATCTCCTGGTAATACCTGCCTTGGCTACCGAAAATGCATTCTGATACATCAACAACGGCTGGATAAGCACCTTTCATGGCATAAATGAATTCATCCCTCATCCATTCCCAACTTAAATGCCAACTATCAATTCTGCTATTGTTGTTGTGATTCGAGATTGTTACCTCTGCCCAGTAATTGTTATTATAAGCTCTCTGCACATCATACATAATAGTTAAATCACCCACTTGGCGAGGTGGGAAATCCTCTTCTGGGATGCTTGGTTTTTCAGCATTCAAGTCCTTGATGCAGCAGACGCTTGTCACGTTGATCCCTGTATTAATCATAGAACATGATCCATTACCATTGGCTATACAGGTACTTTTTTTTTTTTTTTTTAATTTTTATTTTTAAAGTAAGGTATGTTTTTATTATGCTTTTCTAAACTCACGACTACTACAATCATGATTATTAATCATAGAACATGATCCATTACCATTGGCTATACAGGTACTTTTTTTTTTTTTTTAATTTTTATTTTTAAAGTAAGGTATGTTTTTATTATGCTTTTCTAAACTCACGACTACTACAATCATGATCATTAAATCACGTTAAAAAATCATGACTACCACAATCATGATAGCCATGTTTGACACTAATAATTAGAGATTGGAATGAAAAGATGGAAAATACTGTTACTACCTTGTGATGTATCAAAGCTGGAACAAGAGTAGCCATCATTAACCAAAGTGATGTTATTAGGCAACGGAGCAGTTGGAGGTGCAACGCCAAACTCAGTTCCCACCAACTCAATTCGAGCCTGCATCTTGTTAAAGTCACCGGCAGTCTGGACTGCGGTCTTCAGGTCAGTCTCCGGGAACCTTCCTGCAAAAACTGTTCCATTGCTGACATCAGCAGGAAAAGGTGTCCCATCCGCAAGAACAGCTCGATCAGCTGATACCAAGATCTCTTTATGCTGAAATCCCACAAAAACCTGCCAAGATTTAAGCTCTTCGAGACCATTGTTCTGAAGAAATAAGGTTGATTGAAACCTGTAGGGCTGTTGAGTTAGTTCAGACGGCAAAAAAGTTGGTGGAACTTGAGAGCTGGTGGTGTAGATGTAGGATACTAATATCCCATTGCAAACACCGGTGATTGCAGGTGGCTGCTGAGGTTGAGAAGTTGAGGATGGAAGATAAATTGTGATTATTTGGCCTGTGAGAATCAAGAAAGTAGAAAATATCCCCATTTTTTGAAGATGATTTAAAGGAAGTAATGGCATACAACATGAAACGGCAGAACAAAATTCTTATTTCTGCTGAAGATGAAATCTGATCAAAACTAGTTTTTAAGTAGGTCTTTTGGTTGTATTTTAGTATGCGTTTTTGGCATGCCGGCTTGAGTTGTTCTAGTAGTAGACTTAAACGTGTGACGACAGGGAAGTACTGGTCTCTTTGGCTCTCTTCTGCTTGAAAAGTTTCTTTTGAGTTGAATAATAATAATAATAATAATAATAATAATAATAATAATAATAATAATAATAATAATAATAATAATAATAATAATAATTAGGACGGCATAGATATGAGGACAATTTTTTATTTCAACATGGCTGAATGAATTGGTCCATTTGATTAGCACAACAAAATGGCAGTCTGCAATCTGAGAAGAGTTCTTCATTCTCTTTTTAATGGTTCTTGGAAGAAACTGCTCCTAAAGGACTTGATCCATTTGGGAAGCTGTAAGTACTATTAATTATTGCACACAGATAAACAAAAATAATCTCTTAATACAGTGTAATAATTTGCGAATGACACAAGAATATTAGTTGTATAGTTCCTCGATGCTTTCCACTTCCCTTCCTTCAGGTTAAACAACAGAAGCATACATCACATGCATAAAAGGATACAGCTATGGTCCTATGGAGATGATAGGATAACTCAAGAACAGAAAAGGATACAGCAAAATTGAAGAGAATCTACCATAACTAGCAATAGTAGTGCAAATGAGAAATCATGGGATGCTACAAGGATTGAATTTTGATCAGAGTTGTGAATTCACCTCCTTCGCCTTATCTTGTAACTAGTGTTCGGCTAAAACCCGAGCCTAGCAAGAATCCTATTGAGATTCTTTGTATTTGTGCCTCGGTATTTTCATATTTAAAAACGATTTTTATAGTGTACCTTTTATTATTATTCGTTTTTATTTATGTAATTTTTTTCTGTTCGTTTCTGTTTGTTATCTCTTTCTGTTGTTATTGTGTTTTTCTGTCTGTCAATTTTTTGTAGTTTTTATTCATCTACTTATATTTTATTTTGCTATAATTGTTGGTCGGCTTGCTTCCACTTATCTATATTTTTGTGCTATTATTCTATTAGCATTTTACTACTTTAAGCACTTTAATTTTGGCTTCCCGCCATTTTTGCAATTTTGTGTTTTTTGGCTTGCTGCCATATTCTGTGCTTCTCTATTTTCTTTTATTTTTTATATTTTTCGTTTCCGTCTACTCTTTGTGGTTCCAATGGCCACCGCTAGATTAGAAACTGATAAATATGATGGTAAAAGCAATTTCAATGTTTTGAGAATAAAAATGAGTGTTGTTTTAGTACAAAACAAATTGTTACTGGCTATTTCAAAACCTGAGGATTATCTGAATCATGGAAAAATAAAATTTAAAAGAAAAACTTGATTATGTAAAAAGCACAATAGTTTTACATTTACAAGATAGTATTATAGGAGAAATAAGGGATTCAAACACTACTCGAGATATATGGCTTAAACTTAAAAACATATTTTTAAAACATTCTATTTCAAACAAAATTTATTTAAAAGAGCAATTGTTCAGATTTACGCCTAAAACGACATACTTATCAAACACTTGTCCAAGGTATACCTCTTCCGCTGCTAACCACACTATTATATGGTGTGTTAGAGCGAATAATGCCCACAGCTTCAAAATCTCTTGAAGATAACTTGGACGAGTTAAACAAAATTGTGCAAGATTTGCAAGATGGGGGTGATCATATTTCTGAAGAAAATGTTGTTATTGTTTTAAATTCATTGCTTGAATCTTTTGCTGATGTCAAACTACAATTAAATATGGTCACCAAAAGCTTGTTCTTCCTGATGTAAAATTTGCTCTTAGAACTAAAAATCTAGACCTTAAGAAAGAGAATAAAACAAATTGTGAAAATCTTTATGTTAGGGGTACACTCAAGAAAAATGAATATTTTCACCATAAAGATATGCCTAAAAGTAAGGGCAGATCTAAGTTTAGAGAACATAAAGAAAAGGTTATAAGTAAAATTAAATGTTTTCACTGTAATAAAAAAGGATGTTAAGAGTAAATGTTTTAAAAGAATCCATGATAAGAAAAATGGAAAAAGGGGAAGATCAAAGGACAATGCGAGTGAGAACAAACTTCTAGAGCATGATAACAATTATAGCTCTATATATTCTGAAGTTTTGTGTGTTTCTCAATCCTCTCTTGTGTCTGATGATTGGAATTAAAATGTTTGATAGTGTTATTATATTCCAGGTTTAGGAGAAACCTCATTTCCTTAGGCACTCTTGATGACACTGATTATACCTACAAGTCCAAAAACAATCATTTATCTATTTGCAAAGGTTCTTTAGTTGTCATTAAAGGAGTTAAGAAATCTGGTATTTACTCTTTGGTGAAACTGTTTGTGAATCTGTTGTATTAGTACCTAATCATGATGATAGCATGTTATGGCAAAAATGGTCACATAAGTGAAAAAGGTTTACAATATCTAAGTAAACAAAATCTACTTGATGGATGTAAAATTCATTCCCTTGATTTCTATGATCACTGTGTTTTAGGAAAACAACATCAATTAAGTTTTTATGTTGGCACACACAAATCTACTGCTGTTTTGGATTATGTACATTGTGATTTGTGGGGTCCTGAAAAAGGTACCCACATATGGTGGAAATGTTTACTTTATGCCTATTGTGGATGATTTTTCAAGACATGTTTGAGTTTTCTTACTAAATACTAAAGATCAAACATTTAAAAAATTTAATGAGTGAAAAGTGTTAGTTGAAAATCAAACTAATAAGAAATTAAAATTTTTAAGAACCGACAATGGCCTTGAGGTTTGCAACAAAAAATTCGATGATCTATGTACTAAATGTGGTATAACAAGACATAAAACTATTAAGTATAATCATAAGCAAAATGGTGTTGCTGAAAGGATGAATAGGACAATTATGGATAAAGTTAGATGTCTCATGTTGTCATCCAGTATACCTAAATCATTTTGGGGCGAGGTTGTTTCGTGCAACTATTTATTTAATTAATCGATCCCCTTTGAGTGCCACAAATTTTAAAATTCCAATAGAGATATGGTCTTATTCACCACCAACCTTGTCTCATCTTAGAGTCTTTTAGTTCTGCAGTTTGCTCACCAATGGGAAGGTAAACTTGACACCAATGTCTAAAAAGGGTGTCTTTCTTGGCTATCCCAATGGTATTAAAGGGTACAAAGTCTAGTTTAGAAATGAACCAGGGGTGAAGGTAGTAATTAGTCGGGACGTAGTTTTTAATGAATCCGACATACCTTGTCTTAAGATAAAACTGTTCCCACTATTACTATTGATCAACCCTCGGTTAGGGAAGTCCCAAACGAGGTGGAGGACACCCCTAGGATTATTTCTAACCCAAAACCTAAGAATGAATAGGTAAGTTTAGATCAAATATCTAAAAACGGTATTAGGCCTGAGTCAGAAAATTCTGACAATGATGATGATACTGTTGAAGCCTAATCTTAGGCTTTAAATGAATATCAGTTAGTTAGAGATAGGACTAAAAGAATCTCTAAGAAAACTTCTAGATATGGTTATTCTTATTATGTTCTTTAACTGTTGCATCTTTTATTGAAAAAGAAAAGGAACCTATGTATTTTGATGAGGCTCTCAAAAGTCCTAATCTTTAACTGTGGATGCATGTTATGAATGATGAAATCTCAATTTTGCACAAAAAAAAACATGGATTTTAGTTTCTAAACCAAAACATAAATTAATTGACTGCAAATGGATTTTCAAAATTAAAGAATCAGATTCGAAAAATGAACTACTTAGATTCAAAAGCTAGATTAGTTGCAAAAGGCTTTTCTAAAAAAGAAGGCATTCATTTCAATGAAATCTTTTCTCTACTTGTCAAATATAAGACAATTAGGATAATGCTTTCGATTGTTTCTCTCTTTAATCTTGAGTTAGAATAACTTTATGTTAAAACTACCTTCTTGCATGGTGATCTCGATGAAAAATTTTTATGAAACAACCTCCTGATTTTGAGGTTAAAGACAAAGAGAATTATGTCTGCTTACTCAAAGCGTCTCTTTATGGACTTAAATAGTCCCCAAGACAATGATATATAAGGTTTGATACATTTATACGAGAATATGGTGTTAAAGAAGTTGTTATGATAATTTTTTGTATTATTTGGTAGTTCTGTTGATAATTCTATATATCTCTTTGATGATATTCTAATTGCATGTAAATAGAAAGACAAACTAATCAAACTAAAAACTCTTTTAAAAACAGAATTTTAAATAAAAGACCTAGGTACTGCATCTAGAATTTTGGGAATGAACATTTTGAGAAATCGAGAAAATCACTCTTTAACTATTCTCAAAAACCTTTTTAAAGAATATTGTTTCCAAGTTCTCTATGGACTCTTGCAAACCTGTTTGCACTCTTTTAGCAAGTCTTTTTCAGTTTTCTTTCAAAAACTGTTTAGAAACTGATTTTGAAAAGAAAGAAAAGGCTAATATTTCGGTCATGTATTTAATGATTTCTGTACGACCTGACAATGCTTTCTCCATAAGTTTCTAAGCTGTTTTATGTCCAATCCTGGAAAGGATCATTGAACTGCTTTAAAATGACTTTTGAGGTATCTTAATGGTACAAGTGATAGATGTTTGAATTTTCAAAAATGGTCAAAATATTTTGAACTAATAGAATATGTAGATTCTGATTTCATCGGCGACAAAGATTTTCGAAAATCCACAACTGCTTATTTCTTTATAATTGCTGGAAATTGTGTTTCTTGGAAATTCCAGTTGTAGCTTGTGATTGCTTTATCAACCACAAAAAGCTGAATATATTGCTGCAACTGAAGCAATTAAAGAAGGAATTAGTATTCAAGGATATATTTCTTTTGTCCGAATTAGATTGTTTATGTTTAAAAGTCACCATCAATCAAAGCTGTTTACATCTGTGCAAGAATCCTATTTATCATGATCGCACTAAACATATTGATGCTAAATATCACTTTATTAGAGAAAAAGTCACTAATGGCATAATAGACATAAAGAAAATAAACACAAAAGAAAATCCTGCTGATTTTGGAACAAAAACTATTACTGACGACAAGTTTGCTCTTTGAAGAGATTTTACTCCATATTGATTCCGGTTAAGTTTTTGGTTTTGTCTCAATATTGTATTCAAGGTGGAGTTTGTTGGATAAATACCCACAATATTGGGCTAATTATTTCCTTTGTGTCCAATGATGATTAAATGGACTTGGACTTTACAAATCTTAGGCTTGGTTTATTTTGGGATATCGGGTCGGGTCAAATTTGACCCGACCCTTGATGACCCTTAAGCTACCAACCATCTCATTAAACTCTCTTGGTTCCTCCCCTCTAATTTTGATCGGCCCCTCGTTCTCCTCCTCTCCCCACTAACCGATACTCTCTCCCTCTTAGTTGGGACCACTATATAATCTCTCTTTCTTTCTTAACTCTAATAAGACCTACCTCTCCACTCTTCTCTCATTTCGGCCACCTCTCTTTTTCCTCTCTTGAGAGCTTTTCTACCTCCATTGTTACAAGCTTCTCCATTGTTCTCCTTCTTTGAATCTCATTGGCTAATTTTTGCTTGACTGATTTTTTAGAGAATTATCGAAGTTTTTGTAACTTTCTTGAGAGATTTCTTAGAGGGTTCCTTTGAATTGTGAGGTCCGATTCTCTGAGGGTTTTTACTTTGATTTCTTGTTCTTCTCTTTATTCATCATATTTATATTTACATCTTTTTGAAGATCTTGTAATTTATCTATTAAATTTGTAATAGATAGGTTATATTTATTCATCTTCGATTTGGTTGAATATATTTGTGGTTGTTCGCAATCCCGTCTCCTAACAGTAGAATCATGAAAAGAAAAAAATAATAATAATAAAAGGCATGTAACGCCCCATTCAGTAAGCACCTAGCGTGACTCTAAAATTGTGGGTGTTATGAATAGTAGAATTGGGGTCTATTGTAGTGGAGTATAGTGTTTTGACACTTAGTGGTATTTTGGAAATACTTAGGAATAAGAGGAAAATTTTATTGAGCTTTTAGTAGTGGGTTTATAAGTTCCTTTAAGTGGGAATGTTTTTAGAATACCTAGTATTTGTATTTTAGAAATTTAAGTACTTGGCATTCCTATATAATGTTTAAGATGGTAAATTTAATAGGACAATATTAAGGTCGAGAAAAGATATTTTAAAATACATATATATAAATAATACCATTAGGTCCATAGATAATTTTTGGAGATGAAATTAGTTATGTTAATCATTATTTTAGGACTAAGATGATTTTCATTATCACAATTAATATTATTGTTACTAACCTCACTAATTATACTGTTCCTGTTAGCATTTTTTTTTTTAACTAGTATTATTATCATGATCACTATCAATGTTGGCATTATTATTATAGGTAATAAGAATGATGATAATAATAGAAAAAGAGATTCTTGGAGCCTAAGGAATAAACACTAAATAAGCTTATCCTATTTTTTGCCAATCAGGCCATTTTCACCACCAATCATTCTCTAAATATACGCACGTGTATCTCTCATTTCTACTTGGCAAATAATCCCTTGAAAAGTCTTCTTGTTTAAGTCATTTTCCGACCGCCTTGGTCATCCTATATATATATATATATATATATAAATGAGACCAATGCACAAACGTGCATCATTTTTTGTAGTTTTTTCTTTTCTCCACTACCTCCAGTAACCAATTTAATCAAGGTGAGTCTTTTACTCTCTTTTAAACTTTTAATTTCTCTTAAATCTCTTTTGGTTTTAAACTTGATGTTCTTAGATGGAATTCTTCTTTAGGTCTAAATTGGTTTAGAAATTTTATTTACTTAATATTTGGGAATATAATAATTGGATTGAACAAGTGACGTGTTTATGAATAAAGTTGAATTGTAGTTTCTTAAGAGAGTATTTTTTAAGGGTATAAGATTTTCGATCTCTTTAAAGAATTATTATGAGCATATATATAGGTATATATATATATATATCCTAATTTCATTTCGTAGGATCTCGATATTATTTAGGGAATAGGGTCATTTGACCAGTACCCAGGTATTAAGTATTTTCGTATTATTATTTTGTAGGATCTTAACACCAGATCTGCATCCAGGTGAGTCCACTCATTTTTTTAAGTTATTTCAAATGTTACGAACCATATAAATATGATCTATAAACTTATCATAAAATATTTACTGTTTTTTGAAACAGTATAACTTGATATGTTTTTCTTAATTGGAGATGTTTTCCACGATGTGTTACATGTTTATTAGAAATGCATAGGAGTGATGCTCCACATAGATATTTTCTTTTTAAAACATATCATTATTGTGAAAAAAAAAAACTAGTCTGTACAAGGGTTTTTTTGGAAATATTGGAAAATGTTCTAGCTTGAAAAGTTACATGTTTTGACATCCATGAATATAGATGTGGAATTGAATATAGATGTGGAATTGGCATAATTGTGAAATTTGCATGAGCATGTGGTAACTGGCGGATGGAAAATTTTACTGAAAATATTTATGATTTGATTCTGTCCTGACGGCCGAGCAAATGGCCTTTCTGTTTAAAAATACATATAAAAAGCCCCATTCCGGCCAAGGTTACAATTCTGGTTATGATTTTGTGTTTGGAAGCGTCAAAGGATTGCACTGTACGTGGTTAGTCCCCTGTACGAGGGCATCTTCCGATGGCGTAGACATTTCAGACTCGGGAGAGTAGATCCACTTGAAGAGGGCGTAGACCTCAGAGGGTGTGGCCCAATCGGTCTACGTGGACACCGCATCATGCTATGCGGTGGGGTTCAGCCTCGTAGTGGAGAGTCAGGACGGGCTCGAAACTGAGGTTGGTCCTAGGGTAGACCTGGTAGGTGCCCCAAGATTCTGTAGCCTGTTTTGGCCAATGATATGGGAGTGCGGTTGTTTTGTAATCGAGCGCTCGAATGGTGTTTGGCTGGTATTGACTACGAGATGCCGGAACTTCATTCTGATGACCTCGGTTTGGGATCCGAACCTTGTCTGTAGAGCCCGACTGTGCATTGCATGTTTCTTTGAATTCGGGTGTAGAAGTTGTGCTAATGTGTCTTGATTCGCCCAGACTTCCCAGCTGCGCTCGAAACCCTCATGTTGGTTCAAGCACCAATATTGTTAAAATAATAAAAGAAAGTGTTGTCTTATAACTTGCATAAATTGTTTTCGTGAAATTACATTATCATAGTTTCAGAAAAATCACTGAGACGCACACACACACATGGACTCACTGAGCGTTCGCGCTCACGTTTTCCATATCATGTTTTCTTCTCAGATTAAATCGGAACAGATAGAGGTAAAGTAAGCTGCAGAAGTTTAGACGTAGAGTTTTGGACCAAATTTCCCTGGAAGGGCATGTATTATTATTTTTTTCTTAGACCTGAGTCGGTTGTAAAGTTCTTCTTTTTACGTTGTCATAAGGTTTTGTTGATGTAAGATACTTTTATTTTTGTGTTAAAACGATTTTAAGAAGTTTTCTTAAATCTTATGTTTGAGCGCATTAGTAGTAACTAGTATACTTAAGTCTTCCTCTACGTATTTTGTGTATATACCTATAAGTGTTAACTCGGGATTGTGTTTTTGTTTCGGGACCTATAGTTTAGTGCTGAGAGGCACGTAGATACCCTACTCAACCACAGTTAACCTAGTGGCAGGGTTGGGGATATCACAGGTGGTATCAGAGCATCTAGGTTCGGTTGAACTGTTGGATTTTAAACAAGCTATAAGTGTCAGCTCTTTAAACTTTAATGTCAACCAGACGATTTATTGGTTAGTATTGACCCTAAGATTTTGTTTTTTAGGTACTAGATGGCACACCCTTCTCATAGATGGATATACCAAGAGGGCGTACTCGTGGGCGGGCCCAGCAGGACTACATCATTATCATCGTATTCCCTTATGGAGATTGTTCCAAAGAAGGAACCGATTCCGGTGATTGACCTTTCCGATAGTGAATCAGTAGAGAGACCAGTGGGCTTGGGGCATCGATAGAAGAGGATCCTAGTGAGCCCGAGTCAGATGCAGATATGGTACCTGAGTCGGAGGGAATGGCACCGGCGGACGTTGAGGGCATAGGCACCATTAGGGCTGGTGGTCCTCCGATGGCAGCATCACCTACCCCTATTCCATCTATGGAGTATGTATCCTCCTTTTCAGTATTACCGTCATTACTTCGAGGCAGAGTTAGGGAGTATGATATTTGTGGTTATTGCCTGTGGTGTGAGCAGCGGGTTGAGGCCGCTAGTCAACAGATTGCAGAGTTGATGAAGGAGATTTCTCAAGTGGACGCCTTATTTTACACGGCTCACCAGGCACATCGACAGGCAACGGAGAGGGCCGCTATGCTGGAGACGGAGCTAATTCAAGTGCGGGAGGCACACGAGGGCCGGGAGAGAGAGATTTTGGAGCTGATTGATGAGCGGGACTGGCTTAGGCGATTTATCGCCCAGTTCCTTAGTACTATTAGAGACTCGGTAGATAGAGCCTGTGCCGAGTTGGAGTTCAAGCTGAGAGGTTCTGGTAGCCAGCACCATCAGGCGGAGTAGACTTGAGATAGGGTGTAGGGACTTTTGTGTATATAGTTATTTGGATAAGTATAAGTGGTGTTTTGGTTGATGCGTAGCATGGTAGCCTTAGGATCATAGATAGGAGGTCCCTGGGTTTTTGGATATGTATAGTAACCCGGTCATAGATATGGGTTTTTGGAGTGATAGGACCAGGATGATTTGTTTGTGACACCACCTGTACTAAAAAAAATCCTTATTTTAAGGTCTATGTATATATGTTTATGTTTATATGTACGTATTGATGGTGGTGCCGGTGATGAGTTTATACTTACTTTTTATAGAGTAGCTGTAAACTTGGAGATTTATTAGTGTTGGAATTTTCTGGTTGTTTAGAAATATGTCAAATTCACGATCTTCCAATCATGTGGACGAGGCTGTGTTTGAAAGTTCTCAAAGTAGATAGCCTGAACCTATAAGGGAAAACACATATCGTCTAGAACAAGCTACG
This sequence comes from Catharanthus roseus, assembly GCA_028651295.1. Lineage (NCBI taxonomy): Eukaryota > Viridiplantae > Streptophyta > Magnoliopsida > Gentianales > Apocynaceae > Catharanthus > Catharanthus roseus. Next base: position 2,613,019 of record JAPQWS010000153.1, on the reverse strand, counting down.
CACACAGTAATTGAGAATTTCATGATTAAAATGAATGGAATTGTTAGAAACTTCAATGGCGACAAGGAGGAACCAACGAGTACCAACTACTGGGGCAGATGAAGCACTAGAACGATTTTTGAAGTTTCAACCCTTGGAGTTCTATGGAGTAGCTGAGCAAGAAACCGAAGCTGAACTATTCCTCTAGCAGGTGAGTGATATCTATGGTACCTTTAAGTATGAGGATGGCGTGAGGGTAACGTTCGCATCTTTTAGACTTCGTGGAATAGAAAATGATTGGTGGCTTAGAGCTTCGAAAGCTCGGGCACTCAAGAACCAACCATGGACCTGGAAAAATTTTCAAGAAGAATTCAAAAAAGAGTACATACCTCAGTGGGTTCGTGAGCAATGAGAGGATGAGTTTCAGCAATTGAGATAGCGCAACCTGACAGGTGCCCAGTATACAGAAAAGTTCAATAGGTTGGCTAAATGCTGCTTAAGATTGATAGATACTGATGAGAACAAGACGCGACAATTTGTAAAAGGATTAAGGGTTGAACTACATCAGGCATTGGCACCCTTACCACCAATGGATTTGCAGCAGCAGTTGAAGCCTCCACAAGGATGGAGATGGCGGATCAAGCGGTTATACAGAGGAAAGTAGCTATTGGCTCAGCTGCAACCCCTTATAAACTTCCTGGACAAGGACCATGGATATCTAGAGATTTCAAGAGATCCCACGGTGAGCAAAGGATTGGAAATGAAGACTGGTAACTCCTAATCCTTGAGGAGTCCATAGAATATGTACCTACTGTGGTCGAAGTGGACATGTGGCAGAAACGTGTTATCGGAAGTTGAGGCTATGTTTCCAGTGTGGAAAACCAGGACATACCAAGGACCAATGCCCCTGAGATGCAACAAGTACCTCCGGAGACGTCCAGAAGAGAAGGCCAATCCCCGGCTATGAGAGGAGCCATAGAAGGAAGAAATGATAAGCCACAAGTAAAGGCTAAAGTTTATGCATTGGATGGATTGCCCTTAGACACTGAAGCAGAAGTAGTTGAAAGTATAATACAAATCTTTTCTCAACCAGCAAGAGTACTCATTGATCCTGGAGCTACACATTCTTTTGTGAGTTTGCATTTCATAAAACATATCCATATATCTTCTATTGACATGCGTTATCAGTTGATATTTAGCACTCCTATGGGCGTAAGTAAGATAACTAAGGTAAAGTACCCAGATTATGACATCTATGCCGAGAGTGTGAATTTACCCGGTGATTTGATTGCATTACCATTGGAGGGGTATGATGTGATACTTGGGATGGACTGGTTGTCTAAACACTACACCCAAGTAGATTGTCGACGGAAGTTGGTTAAGTTTAGCCAACCGAGTAGGCCAATCCTGGTGCTCCAAGGGAAGCGAACGAAATGGGAGAATCTCTTTTTGTCTGGCATAAAAGCCAGAAAGTTGCTAGGGAAAATATGTCAAGGGTACTTAGCATATTTACTCAACGGGTCCAAAGAAGAGGTGAAATTAGAAACAGTACCTATAGTGAAAGAGTTTATAGATATTTTTCCTGAGGAGTTAACGACGCTACCCCCAGATCGTGAAGTGAAGTTCAGCATAGAATTGGTACCTGATGCTAAACCAATATCTCGAACTCCAAATCAGATGGCACAGGAGGAGTTGAAAGAGTTGAGAAAGCAACTACAAGAACTGTTGCAGCAAGGATACATCCGTCCAAGTACATCTCCTTGGGGTGCGCTAGTTTTGTTTGTAAAGAAGAAGGATAGAACCCCTCAGGATGTATATATATTACAGAGGATTGAATAGTGTGATAGTCAAGAACAAATACCCACTACCCCTCATTGGTGAGTTATTTGACCAACTCCGAGGAGCGGGATGTTTTTCCAAATTGGACTTGAAACAAGGGTATTATCAAGTCAGGATAAGAGAAAAGGATATTCCGATGACGACTTTCAACACACGATATGGGCATTATGAGTTTGTGGTTATGCCGTTTAGATTGACTAATGTACCTGTGACATTTATGGACTTGATGCATAGAGTTTTTAGTTCTTACCTGGATAAGTTTGTGGTGATTTTTATTGACGATATTCTTGTTTATTCATCCAACCCTAAAGCTCATGAATAATATCTTCAAAAAGTGTTACAAAACCTATAGGAGCATAAGCTGTATGCCAAGTTTAGTGAATGTGAGTTCTGGATGAGTCAAGTCACGTTCCTAGGACATGTTATCACCCAGGAAGGAATCTCGGTAGATCCGGCGAAAGTAGAAGCAGTGACCCATTCGGTGCAACCCAAAACACCAACCGAAGTACGTAGTTTCTTAGGTATGGTAGGATACTACCGGAGATTCATAAAGGACTTTTCTAGAATTGCTGGACCTCTAACACAATTAACTAGAAAGACAACCAAGTTTGAATGGACGGAGAAGTGGGAAAGGAGTTTTCAAGAATTGAAGAATCAACTGACTTCGGCACCAATGTTAACCTTATCCAATCCGAACAAGGAATTTTCACTGTATATAGATGCTTCAGAGGAAGGTCTAGGAGCTATATTTATGCAAGACAGGAAGGTTGTCGCATATATTTCGAGGAAGTTGAAGGATCATGAACGGAATTATCCAACACACAATTTGGAGTTAGCAGCCATCGTGTTTGCACTTAAGAAGTGGCGACACTACCTGTGTAGGGCTAAGTATGAGATATTCACTGATCATAAGAGCTTAAAGTATATGGTTTCTCAAAAGGACTTGAACATGAGACAACGCCGATGGATGGAACTGCTGGAGGAATATCGATGTCTGATTATCTATCATCCAGGAAAGGCGAACGTAGTGGCAGATGCATTGAGTAGAAAAACAAAGATGTCAAGTCTTAGCTTAGCATCCACTCTGCAACAGAATATTAAAAGCGCCCAAAAGAATGATAAAGAGTTCCAGGAGTTTAAAAGACATATGGAAGCTAAGAAATTAAAAGATTTTCGGGTATTAGAAGGTGATGGAAACCTTGACCTTCGGAATCGGTTGTGTGTACCCAATGACACTAAACTTAAGCGTAAGATTCTGGAAGAAGCCCATAGAAGTAAGTATTCAATGCTTCCTGAAGAGAATAAGATGTACAAAGACTTAAAACAAAAGTATTATTGGAATGGAATGAAGAGAGAGATTGTGGAGTATGCAGTAGCCTGTCCTACATTTCAAAGGTTTAAGGCGGAACACCAAAAGTTAGCAGGACTACTACAACCGATACCTATTCCCGGATGGAAATGGGATCATGTGATAATGGACTTTGTCACAGGATTGCCCTGGACCAAGGGATATAAAGATGCTATCTGGATGATAGTTGATAATTTAACAAAGTGGCTCATTTTATTGCTATTAATATGGCATACCCTTTGGACAAGTTGGTGCAGATTTATGTGGATGAGATCGTCCGACTTCATGGGGTGCCTATTGATATTGTATTTGATAGAGACCCAAGGTTTACCTCAAGGTTTTGGCCCAAGTTCCAAATAGCTATGGGGACCAACCTAAGTTATAGCACCACAGCACACCCCCAAACCGATGGGCAGTCCAAGAGAACAATTCAAACCCTAGAGGATATGTTAAGAACTTGCGCCTTAGATTTTGGGAACAAGTGGGTTGACAATCTTGCTTGTGCTGACTTTGCTTATAACAACAGCTACCACTCTTCGATAGGAATGGCACCATTTGAAGCATTTTAAGAAATGCAGAACACCCCTGTACTAGGATGAGGTTAGAATTTGATCTCATTAGAAACAAAGAAACTTGATGCCAGAGTTGGAGGAAATGCAGAAACAAGTTATGATAATTCAAGATCAGCTTCAGATAGCTAAAAGTAGACAGAAAGGCTATGCTGACAATCAAAGAAGGAATCTGGACTTTAGTGTGGGAGATCGAGTTTTCCTGAAACTTACACCACATCGCGGAAAGCTTAGTTATCCGAGGGGAGGAAAGTTAAGCCCCCGATATATCGGACTGTTTGAAATTATGGATTGGGTTGGTAAAGTGGCATATCAGCTAGCCTTACCGAGTGAACTTACGGGTATACATGACATGTTCCATGTGTCACAATTGAAGAAGTATCATCTTGCACCTGATCATGTTCTCAATGATGACCAATTGGAATTATGAGCCGATCCGTCATATGAAGAAAAACCAATTGAGATTATAGAATGAAGCATAAAAGAGTTACGCGGGAGACAGATTCTAATGTGTGAAGTGGTATGGAAATATTATGGAATCGAAGAGGCAACCTGGTAGATTAAGGAGTACCTGAAGAGGAAGTACCCAGACCTTACAGGTACGTGACTACTAAATTTCAAGGACGAAATTTTTTTTAAGGAGGGTAGAATATAACACCCCACCCAGTAAGCACCTAGCGTGACTCTAAAATTGTGGGCGTCATGAAAAGTAGAATTTAGGGTCTAATGTAGTGGAGTATAGCGTTTTGACACTTAGTGGTATTTTAGAAATACTTAGGAATGAGAGCAAAATTTTATTAAGCTTTTAGTAGTGGGGTTTATAAGTGCCTTTAAGTGGGAATATTTTTAGAATACCTAGTATCTGTATTTTAGAAATTTAAGTACTTGGCATTCCTATATAAGGTTTAAGATGGTAAATTTAATAGGACGGTATTAAGGTCGAGAAAAGATATTTTATAATACATATATATAAATAATACCATTAGATCCGTAGATAACTTTTAGAGATGATATTAGTTATGTTAGATCATTATTTTAGGACTAAGCTAATTGCCTTTATCACAATTAATATTATTATTACTGACCTCACGAATCATACTGTTCCTGTTAGTATTTTTTTTTTACTATTATTATTATCATGATCATTATCAATGCTGGTATTATTATAGCTAATAAGAACGATGACAATAATGAGAAAAAGAGATTCTTGGATCCTATGGAATAGACACTAGCTAAGCTTATCCTATTTTATCCCAATTAGACAATTCTCACCAACAATCATTCTCTAAATATACACATGTGTACCTCATTTCTACTTGTCAAATAATCCCTTGAAAAGCCTTCTTGTTTAAGTCATTTTCCCACTGCCTCGGTCATGCTGTACATATATATATATATATGTATATATATATAAATGAGACCGACATACAAAAAAAAAAATCACTTTTTTTTGTTGTTTTCTTTTCTCTACTATCTCCAGTAACCAATTTAATCAAGGTGAGTCTTTTACTCTCTTTTAAACTTTTAATTTCTCTTAAATCTCTTTAAGTTTTAAACTTGATGTTCTTAGATGGAATTCTTCTTTAGGTCTAAATTGGTTTAGAAATTTTATTCAGTTAATATTTGGGAATATAATAATTGGATTAAACAAGTGACGTGTCTATGAATTAAGTTGAATTGCAGTTTCTTAAGAGTATTTTTTTAAGGGTATAAGATTTTCGATCTTTTTAAAGAATTATTATAAGTATATATATAGGTATATATATATATACTAAGTTCATTTCGTAGGATCTCGATATTATTTAGGGAATAGGGCCATTTGATCGGTACCCAGGTATTAAGTATTTTCGTATTATTATTTTGTAGGATCTTAGCACCAGATCTGCATCCAGGTGAGTCCACTCGTTTTATTAAGTTATTTCAAATGTTATGGGCTATGTAAATATGATCTCTAAATTTATCATAAAATATCTACTATTTTTTAAAACAATATAACTTGACATGTTTTTCTTAATTGGAGATGTTCTCCACGATGTGTTACATGTTCATTAGAAATGCATAGGAGCGATGCTCCACATACATATTATTTTTTTAGATCATTGTTGTGAAAAAGAACTAGTCGGTACACGGGTTTTTCTGGAAATGTTTATATGTTGGAAATGTTCTAGCTTGAAAAGTTACATGTTTTGACATCCATGAATATAGATGTGGCATTGGCATAATTATGAAATTTGCATGAGCATGTGGTGACTGGCGGATGGGAATTTTTGTTGAAAATATTTATGACCTGATTTTGTCCTGACAAAGAACAAATGGTCTTTCTGTTTAAAAATACATATGAAAAACCCCATTCCGACCAGGGTTACAACTTTGGTTATGATCTTGTGTTCGGAAGCATCAGAGGATTGCACTGTACGTAACTAGTCCCCCGTACAAGGGCCTCTTTCGATGGCGTGGATGTTTCAGACTCGGGAGAGTGGATCCACTTGAAGAAGGGCCATGACCGTGGAGGATATGGCCCAATCGGTGTATGTGGACACCGCATCATGCTCTGCGGTGGGGTTCGGCCGCCTAATGGAGAGTCTGGAGGGGCTCGAAACTGAGGTTGGTCCCAAGGCAGACCTGATAGGTACCCCAAGAGTCTGTAGCCTATTTTGACCAGTGATATGGGAGTGCAGTTGTTTTGTAATCAAGCGCTCGTATAGTGTTTGTCTGGTATTGACTATGAGATGCCGGAACTTCGTTCTAATGACCTCGTTTTGGAATCTGGACCTTGTCCATAGAGCGCGATTGTGACATTGCATGTTTCTTTGAATTCGGGTACAGAAATTATGCTGATGTGTCTTGATTCGCTCAGACTTCCCAACTGCGCTCGAATCTCTCATGTCGGTTCAAGCACCAGTACTGTTAAAATAATAAAAGAAAGTGTTGTCTTATAACCTGCATAAACTATTTTCGTGAAACTACATTATCATTGTTTCAAAGAACTCACTGAGACGCACACACACACGTGGACTCACTAAACATTCATGCTCACGTTTTCCATATCATGTTTTCTCCTCAGATTAACTCGGAACAGACAGAGGCACGGTAAGCCGCAGAAGTTTAGGCGTGGAGTTTTGGACCAAATTTCCTTGGAAGGACATGTATTATGTTTTGTTTTTTTTTTTTTCTTAGGCCTGAGCCGGTTGTAAAGTTCTCCTTTTTATTTTGTGATAAGGTTTTATTGATGTAAGATACTTTAATTTTTGTATTTAAACGATTTTAAGAAGTTTTCTTAGATCTTATGTTTTGAGCGCACTAGTATAACTAGTATACTTAAGTTTTCCGCTGCGTACTTTGTGTATATACCGAAAAGTGTTAACTCGGGGTTGTGTTTCTGTTTCGGGACTTATAATTTAGTGCCAAGCGGCACGCAAATACCCTACTCAGCCGCAGTTGACCTAATGCTAGGGTTGGGGGTATCATAAGGCAAATGCTAATACTTATTCTTATATCTAAATCATGCACACATAAAATACTATAGAGTTAAAAGACTTTTGATAACTAGAATATTTTTATTAATAACATGAGTAAGCTTGATTGAACACAGAAGATCTGATACATACTATATATATTGTAGCTAATGTAACTAACAAGATAAGAAGATCTATTTAAAGAAGATACGATGCTCTGTTAGAGGCTATTGCTAATTAATAGACTTCTGTTGTAACCAACTGAACAGCTTGAAAACTGCTTTGGCTAAAGATTGATCTGAACTTGAATTTATCTAACCATCCAAATATATTCTTCCTTGATAAGATGATATGTTACTTTAAACCTTATAACTCCTAACAACCTTATCACTCCAAAGTAATCTCAGAATGCTCTTTCGGACGATTGGATGAGCCAGTGCTATTAATATCTCCCTGCAAACAAAGCCGAGGTTGGAGACAAAGTTTGGGACGATAGAGAGCAAGAGTAGCTTTGGACATAGGTTTAGTAAAGATGTCAGCTACCTGAGATGAAGTAGGAATATATTGAGTGATTAGAAAACCAAGTACAACCCTCTCACGAACAAAGTGATAATCAAGCTCAAGGTACTTGCTTCGTGCATGAAAAACGGATTGACAGTCATATGTAAAGCACTGATATTGTCACATAACAGTACTAGAGTGTGAGGTTGTGGAACATGAAGATCTTTGAAAAAATAAGTTAACCATGCAACTTCAGCTACAGTATGTGCCATTGCTCGATACTCCACTTCAGTGCTAGAGCGAGAAATAGTATGTTGCTTCTTGGCACACCAAGAGATTGGATTCCGACCAAAAAAAGTGCAATAACCTATTATAGAACGACGGGTTATAGGGCAGCCAGCCCAATCCGAATCTGAAAAAGCACAGAGATCAAGAGTAGTATTTGAAGTAAGATTCAAACCAAGGGTAATTGTTCCTTTGACATAATGCAAAATGCGATTAGCCATCATAAGATGAGAATGAGTGGGAGAATGTATAAATTAGGAGACAAAGTTGACACTATAGGCTTAGTCATGACAAGTCAAGGTAAAGTACTGCAAAGCACCAACAATAGCACGATTTGAAGTCGAATCTTCAAGGGGAGTCTTATTGTGAAGGCTTTTCGTCTTGGCTTCAAGGAGCGTGCTCATAGGCTTGCAATCGACCATTTCTGCTCGTTCAAGAATGGTAAGGGCACAGTGAGATTGGGACAAATGCAAGCCATCTGGAGTTGTAGTGACCTCGATACCGAGAAAGTGATGGAGCGGACCAAGACCTTTCATGGCAAACTCTGTATGCAGCAACTGAATGAAAAAGGAAAGTAATTGGAAATCTGAACCTGTGAGAAGCATATCATCAATGTATAATAAGAGAATTAGTGAGCCAGATGAATAATGAAAAACAAGCAAGGATGGATCTGTAAGACTACAGATAAAACCATATTTTAAAAGAAAGGTACTAAAGCGATCAAACTAGGCACAAGGTGCTTGTTTCAGGCCATAAAGTTCTCTTTGAAGTTTGCAAACATGATTGGAAAACTGTGGATCAGTCATGCTTGGAGGCTCTTCTATATAAATATCCTCAGTAAGGATACCATGAAGGAAAGCATTTTCAACATCAAGTTACCAACTGTCCCAATGACGAACGAGAGCAAGACTGAGTCAAGATGGATGGTGCCAGGCTTTATGACAGGTGAAAGCATTTCAGTGTACTCAACACCATCAATTTGGCGATATCTTTTGGCAACGAAGCGTGCCTTTGGTCTATCAAGAGAACCATCATGCTTCAACTTTGGTTTGAGAACCCATTTGCAGCTGATGACATGCATTGACGGGTTACATGGCACTAGGCTCTAGGTCTAATTGTGATGAAGGTCTTACATTTGTTCGTCTATTGCACATTTCCAACCATCATGCCAAAGAGCTAATTTGATGGATTTGGGAATTCAAGGAATGTCGGAACCAGTGGCCAAGAGTGTATATTTAGGATTGGGTTTGTAGATACCAACTTGTGAGCGAGTGACCATGGAGTGATAGTGATATGGGATAGAAACAGGTAAATCGGACTTATCAGTAGACGATGTTGACAAGAGTACTTCAACAGAATTGTTAGGGTGAGTAGAAGATAAGACAGGTGGATCAGGGCAAGCTAGAATTAGAGATTCATGGTGGTAGCTGGATGAGAGGAGGATGTATCAGTAGGATCACTGCTGATGAGAATTGGATCTTAGACTGTTTTGAGTTTCTCATATGTGGAGGTAGAGGTGGACGGTGCAAAGGATGGTGTTGCATTTGTGATAACTTCAGACATGGTTGATTGCTACAATAGATATAGTGGAACAGGAGGATCGGTGGTCATGGATTCTTGCAAGGACGAGTGAGTATTAGCAAAAGGAAGAACAATCCAGGAGTCAAAAATACTTATCGAATTCGTATTTGAAGAAGTGATTGTATTAGTAGCACATTTCTTAAATGGAAATTCTCGTCCATCAAATACGACATGCCTGGAGATAATAATTTTCTGTGTAGATGGGTGAAAACATTTATAACCTTTATCTTGATCACTATAGCCAATTAAGACACATGGGACAGTTCTTTGATCAAATTTATTGTTGCGAGTATCCATGTGTATGGAAAAAATTTTCAGCCAAATACTTCAAAGAAAAAATATTTGGGTTGAGCTCCATGCAACTTAAAGTAAGGTGTATCAGAATCAAGTGCAGTGGATGGCAAGCGATTAACTAAAAATACAATAGCTGTAAATGCGTCTACCCACAAGTATAAAGGACCGTTACAATAAAATAACATAGCCATACCTAACTCTTGAATGATACAATGACGACGCTCAACCATACCTATTTGTTCTAGAGTGTATGGGCAGGAGATTTGATGAACAATACCCTGTGCTTGGAAATGAGAACTGAGCCTGGAATTAATAAATTCACCACCTCCATCGGAGTGAAATATTTTAATTTTTATGTCAAATTGACTTTCAATATATTTTCAAAAGCCAAGTAAGCATTAAAAAAAACAGATTTTGCTCATAGAGGAATGAGCCAAGTATAACGTGAGAAATTATCAACAAACCAAGCATAATAGAGAAATTTGTCAAGTGATAAAATAGGTAATGGACCCCATAAGTCACAATGTATCTTATTGAAAATAGACGAACTAATATTGTCAGAAGAGGAAAAAGGCAGTCTGCTAAGTTTAGCAAATTGACAACTATTAAAAAGACTGTGTCTTATTTGATCCTTGAACAGTAATCATACTCTTTTGTTGTAACCGAAGAGTGGACACTTGAGGATGTCCTAGTTATTGATGCCACAAGTAGACAATTTCTAATTTTAACCTATTAGAAAAATGTAACTCATGTGGACTGGAAATAACATATAAATCACCTTTGCATTTTTCTATCATCACCTTGTGACCTGTCTCCCTTTCTCACACACAAACCCACATTAGAAAATTCATAGTTAATAGAATAATGATCTGTAAGTTGACCAACAGATAGGAAATTCCTTTTAAGTCTGGGCACATGTAAAACATCATTTAAGGGCATCATTTGAGGGCAAGGTTTCAGTACCGTTAGTAATACTAGTATCATCTATAGACTGAATTCCTAATAGATTGCCATTCCTATGAGTACTTAATCATTTTCAAAGTGTAGACGTTTGTTTTTCAGCATTTTAGAGTTACCTGTCATGTGTTGAGATGCTCCAGTGTCAGTGGTCATTCAGTATCATACACAATACTATCAAGAGTGATTACAGCTAATGCTTTTGGGATTTTATCTACTGTTGACGCATACTTACCCAAATGCCAGCATATTCTTGCAATATGTCCCATGAATCCACAGACTTAGCAAGTGTCATTTCGATATATCTCTCATCTTCTGGTGTCATTCCTCGTTGTCTGGTGAAGCTGATTTGCGAGCTCTAAGATTTTGTTGTTTTTTGTTTTGATTTGTGTCGCCATGGTTCTGAATTCCTTGATTGCTGGAATTCTGATTGTGTGCTTGAAATCCTGACTACTTGAGTCGAAGCTATTTTGACTCCTACGATTGGTGAAGCCTAGGTTGTGTTTTTGTTCATAAAAGACCAATTGGTGAGTTGGTGTTTGAGTGGTGAACCAATTTTGTCTCTGTTCATACCCTTGCAGCAGAGGACCAATTCGGTATAGGATTGTCGAGGTGGCTTCAACAAGCTTGTGGTAAAGGATTCATATTTTGGCACTAGGCTGGTGAGTAAGGAAAATACCTTCTCTTTGTCAGACACGGGACTTCTTATTTCTGCAAGACTGTCACAGATGCTTTTAAATTTTTGAATGTGTTCAGCAATGGTGTTGCTGTCATTTTTGCAGAGATACGTGAGTTGCTGGCGTAAAGTGAACTCCCTTTCTTGAGAGTCTTGAGCATATGCCTCTTTCAGGGCATCCCAGACCGCTTTTGATGTGTCTTAGCCTATGACAAGACCAAGTGCTTCTTCTGAAAGTGTTCCAATCAACCATCCACGAAGCAGTCGATCTGATTTTCTCCATTCAGCTCAAGTGACAAGACTTGTTCTCTCCATAAAGGATAGTTGTCTGGTTTGAGTTTTAGAGTAATGAAGTTGCTGACATTGTGTGAAAGGGAACTCATAATGATTTTTTTTTTTTTTTCGCTGCTCACTCAGTCTCTTATACCAAAAAGACTTTTGATAACTGGAATGTTTTTATTATTAAGGTGAGCAAGCTTGATCTATTTAAAAAAATACAAATGTTCAGTTACAGGCTATTGCTAATTAATAGACTTCTATTGTATTGTAACCAACTAATCAACTTGAATTAACTACTTTGACCCTGAACTTGAATTTATCTAATCACCCAAATATGCTCTTCCTTGATAAGATGAGAGATTACTTTCAACCTTAACTCCTAACAACCTTATCACTCCAAAGCTATCTCATAATGCTCTTTCCCACAATTGGATGAGCTGGTGTTGCTAATATAGTTTAGATCAAAACTGCAAGCTTGTTTTCCATAAGATCTGAAACAGAGTCATTCCATAATAATAGATAATTCATTACCTTGATTCCATAATACATAATTCTGTTTCTTTGTCACTTTGGATTCTGGCATGTGCTGTCCGGGGCCTGTTTACAATCATGAATGTCTCTCTTGTTAATAATTTGTTTTTTTTCCCGAATGGCACTCTATTGCTGTTACTATGCTATCCCATTTAAATTTTTTAAGTAGTACTGGTTAGTGCAATAGCATTTCATACTTGCAGTTGCAGACAGCAAGTGCACAGAATACATTTCCTATTTCAGTCAGGTTTATTATATATGCTTATTCTTAAACTGTTGAAGGGTGATAATGTGTATTCATCATAGACGTCAAGGTTGGCTTTTGTTGAAAGGGTGCAAGATGATTTCCCTTAAAGTTTAGCGATTGAGAGTGCTTTCAGATTTTCCCTTGTACTAGTTTTAATATTGATTATAATTTTATACATATTATTTGGTGCTGATATCATTCCTTTCAAGAAAATGCTAATTAAGAAACTAATGCCTTTCTAGAAGTTTGGTAGGTTTGTATACTGTTATATCTTTATGGTTTATTTGTGTGTAATAGCGCTGCATAAGTATTGGAGAGTTAGACTAGATTCCTGCTGTTCTATGCTCTTATTTGAGAAAATGGACAGTGTGTAGGTGTTACGAAATTCAATTTGGTTCCCAAGGGTGCAGAACAGCATTGAGGGCGAACAAAATGCTGCTTCACATGACTTGAGGCACCAGGTAAGTCCTATATATGAGTATATTGCATCTCCTGCTCTGCTTACTGCTGGTGTTTGCTATGCATATTATCTTTTTTACACACTGCTTCATATACTGCTTATATGATTATGCACATTTTATGAGCTATAAAACAGATTTAATCACCTATAAGCAGTTTGAATTAAAACTCAAATTCAGAGATATGTTGGCTCAACGGATGATTTTTGACTCGAGACAAGACGCACCTCTCTCATAATAGAAATTCATTCATTGTTGTCAGTATGGTATACATGAACCAGAATTGGATATTCAAGCTTGTTTTGCATGTTATTAGAGTAATGATGAGACAATCATACATATTAGCATATTTTCAGCAGCAGATTGTCTATAAGGTCTTCAAGAGTCTTGTATGATGAACCATCTTCAATAATGCTCATCCTGCTCTTCTCTTTCATTTCTTTCACATTCTTCCTCACTTCACTATCCTTGTGCATCACATTCCTAATTCCTCTTTCAATTTCCTCAGCTGTAACTAGCTTCTTTTCTACACTCCTTTCTTGATAATCTAAACTTATCTCCACAGCTAATCCCAGTTCCTTTACCAATTGGAATGCGTTTAACTGCTGTTCTGAATGTAATGGCCATGTAGCTATTGGAACTCCTGACCATATACTCTCTAATATTGAATTCCAACCACAATGTGATATAAACCCTCCTATTGCTGGCTCTGATAGTACTGCTAATTGTGGAACCCATCCAACTATCTTCCCAATACTTGCTGTTCGATCCAAGAATCCCTCCGGCAACACTTCCTTTTGATTCTCAAACTCACTTGGGAATACAGCCCGTGTATTATCTGGAGAGGTCCGCCGTAGTGAACATAAAAATCGGTAACCACTCTGTTCAAGTCCACTAGCTAGCTCTTTCACTTGATCCTCATCTAAGCTTCCCTGACTACCAAAGCAAACATAGACCACAGATTTTGGTGGTTGTTCTGCCAACCATTTCATAATTTCTGAATTCCCATCACTGGATACATGTTTTACTTGGTTTAGAATTGGTCCGATTGGATAGGTTCGTGGGATCCTTTGATGTGTAGTTTCTGATATGGTAATAGAGTTGAAAATATCTTTTTCCAGATCAAGAAATGAGTTAATTATAATTCCCTTCGCCTTTCTATAGCCTCGTGCATAGTGAAGGAATCTGCCTAACCAAGATTGTTTTTCTGACAGAACAAGAGGCAAAACAGCTGATGGGATTGGATTAGCAAAACCCGGGACAGTTAGAAGTGGATTTGAATTCAAGAGCTCAGAGATGTCCTGATTTTGATCATCTTGAAGGGTCTGAAAATGGAGCATGAGATTAAGAAATCCTGCACCTGATGTGAAGAAAACATAGCTAGGGACACCAAAATCAGCAGCTACATCAATCATGCTAGTACACAACATATCAACAACAAATCCATTGATCTTCTTTGAAGAATTCTTCCGAATCAAATCTTTCACATTTGATTTTTGACTTTCAACCAACTTATTAGTGAAATATCCTCTAGTTCTTGAACTCCATTCTGGTTCTGACTCCGTAGGAGGAAGATAAAGGAACTGAAGACCTTCTGTATTGGATGAAGATACAAAAGAATCTATTATAACGCCGCCATCGGCATCAATGAAATCAGGTAATTTCATGATGAGAACTGTGATTGAAAATTGGTTTTTCTTACTGATTATGAGCTTTGCAAGCTCTACTAACTGTGCTAAATGACCCATAGTTGGCCATGGGATGAAAATCAGTTGTGTTTTCTCCATTGAAGATCAGAAACTGAATAAGAATAAATTGATGTTTTGGTTTTCCTTTCTTTTGGGGTCAATGATCTTCTTCCTCTATGAACAATACCCCTTTCATTGTTTAATCAATCCAGTGATCCCATTTTTGTTTGTTTATCTCTTGTTTCAATGGTGGAACGTGATTCATGTCAGCTTTCTTTGTTTATTTATTTATAGTCCAGAGGTAGGTAGCAGTAGGCCACACTTCTTTTTCCTTTTTTGCAGCATATCAGACTTTTTTCGGGTATCTTTTGATCACAAGTCTTTATGGTATTTTTAGCTAAAATCATCCATAAGAATGTAGAAAATGATGATTAAGTTGAGTAAGGAATCATAAATCAATAGTTGTCTCCACACAGTTTTTAAAAAAAAATAATAGGAAACTCATGATAAAAATTTTAAAACTATACTCTTGATTTTAAGCCTGTCTTTATATTCTCGCCATTAAATTATTATTCTATTTTTTTATCTATAACAATCACAAATAAAAAATTTTACCTTCACTTTTTAAAAAAATACATGAATTCATGTCGCTTTTACTTGTATAAGCTAAAATACTCATTAATATAACTTTTTCTCGATACTTTTACTGTTTTTCTGTGAAAGAAGAATTAAGGGAGTGTTTTATTTTTATGGGAGTAGGTAATTAAATAAAAAATTCATTAAAGAAATCTTGTTTTTATAGATAAATAAAGCACGTATAATTATAAAATGTGACTAGTAAAATAAACTAATAGTATTTTATTATAAAGTTGAGTGACAGGTCTTTAACTCGAATCAAAAGACATTGTGTTTAAGAAAAAATAATAGGTCATTAACTTGTATTAAAACAATAGGTCAGTAACTTTATTATTTATGATTTAAAATGAGTTAAAAGTAATTTATTTTAAGTTGTTTCTTAATATATACAATGAGAAAAATGCGGTTCGAATTTAAGGCTCTTGACCGGATAAAGAATACTCTACTATTCAGCCACCTCCTTGCCACATTACTTTTAATATCTAAAAGAAAAAGAAAAATTTACTGGGCTTCAGTTGTAGTTGATAAAATGGAAGTATCCATGATTTATTAGTACCATTGAGTATTGGGCTTTTGTAGCAAAGGCTAGTCATTGTATCAATTTGGGCTCTAAGCTCCTTTAGGACTGGTTTCCCCTCTTTAGTGTGTGGAATCTTTTACCTTTCACTTCACCAATTGACTACTACATCCGATTTAATTTATCTCTCATCTTAAGAGATATTAAATTTCTAAATTAAAGGTTGATTAGATTATTTTAAGAATAGTAAATAAAAATATATATGAAAATTTTGTTTAATATTTTTTAATTTATTAAAACAATACATATTTTGTAATTAAAAAAATTATATTTAAACTACATATAAATTGTTGAAACCGAGGGACGGCTCAGCTCCAACATGTGAAGTTTTGCTGCAAAATCTAATCATCATTTTTGCAATATAATGCTCTTTTTGCCTTTTCCTTTTAACCATTTTAGCTATGGAGATTTGGTAAAATAAAGTGGTGGATGAATTAGCAATACAACAAAAGTTGATGAATCTTACATAAGAGACACTAATAAGAATCAAAGACAAAAAAGAAAGGTGGGTCCTCAAAATCACCAATTTCTTTTCAACTATGATGAAGGTTCCTTCTACTATGATCTAATCTGTATAGGGCAGTAAATCAATATACACCTAATTAATCTCATAATTAGGGATGATAATGTAGTAGGGTCAATTGAATACTCACGCCTAACTCATTTATACCTATTTGATGTAATATTTTGATTTTAATGTGATTGGAAACTAAATAAAAATAAAGATAAATTTTGTACTTAAGGTTAAGCATGAATTAAAAGTAGGAATCAGGTTTTTCTCATTACCATTTCCACTCAATCCCTATTATATACATACAGTGGCAGAACCAGGATAAAAAAGGTTGGGGATGAAGAACAATAAAAATTTTGTTAGAGTTTTGAGCTCTATTAAAAAAAACTTTGGGGGGATTTGAATGTAAAAAATTCATAATTTTTAAAGTTTTTAAAATTTTTCGGAGGGGCTCGAGCCTGCCTGAGAGACCCCCTAATTCCGTCCCTATACACACACACACACACACATATATATATATATAGAGGGAGAGAGAGAGAGAGAGAGAGAGAGAGAGAGAGAGAGAGAGAGAGAGAGAGAGAGAGAGAGAGAGAGAGAGAGAGAGAGAGAGAGAGATAAATAGTAGATAGAAAGAGAGTAAAATACTAAACTAAATATTAAAGAGCAAAAAAAAAAAAAGATAGGAATCTCAACCCCTCATTGGGGACTTATGCCATTGAACTTTTGTTGTGTATTATTTATTTTGAAGATTGTTGAATTAGTATTTTGTTTTGTATTTTTAACATAATTAGACTTTTTTTAAAAGGATCATTTCTTATTGAGCATTTTATTTAGACATTTCCATATTTACATATTTTTGTATTTATAGATATTTCCAACTTATAGATATTTTCATAATTACAAAACTTAAGCTTTGTATACTTTCCGAGTTATGATTTATTTCCATAATTAATAGTTGGACTAGAGGATTTGTAAATTATTATATAATATAATTATTTTGACATAATGAAACAGAAAACATTGATTGTTTTCCCCCACTGAAAACTTTCATTGTACCAGAGCCCTTTATCTAAATTCTTAAAATGAGTTACGACAAGGAAAATACTAGCCACATTGACAACGACATGGTTGAAGAAAGCCATGTCGTAAAACGAAGAAAGATGCCTACTTTGTATTGTCTTCTGATTGTCCCGGACTGATAATGACGATAGTCCAATTAAAAGAGAACAATAAAGACAATAATTACGCTGAGTGGGTAAAAGTTGTATGCTTGGCCTTGCGCTCGAAGAAAAAGTTGGGATTTCTCGATGGAACAATTCCCATTTCAGAAAACAACCTAGACAAAGAAGAAGAATTGTGAGAAATTAACACTCTGGTGCACTCATGGATTCTCAACACTATTGAACCCTCTCTTTGTTCCTCTGTAAATTATTCTGAAAGAGTTGATGAGTTATGGTCAGATTTAAAGGAAAGATTATTGGTCAAAAAAGAACCAAGAAAATACAAGTTGAAAGCAGGATTACCAAATTGCAAACAAAGAGGAATTTAATAAACGTGTATTATCCACATTTGAAGAAAATATAGGACGAGTTGGAAAACTATACTCAAGTCCCATCTACTGCCGATACAAAACTTTTAGTAGCTATTACAAACGAAAGAGAAGAAGAAAAAGTTTTTCAATTTTTAATAGGGTTAAATAGTACAATTTACGGTACTGTTCACTCCCATTTAATTCAACAAGAACCAATGCCAAAAGTGAGAATAGTACTTGCCAAAATCTGCAAAGAAGAGCAACATCGAAGCTTGGCTCAAATGGAGGAACACGACAGTGACGGCATTGCTGCGCCTGCATCGTTGTCTTCTTCAAACTCCAGACTGGTTTGTTCCCACTGCCAACGCAATAGACATGAGGTGAGTTCCTGTTTTTATCTTGTGGGCTTCCCATATTTGTGACCCAAGAATGACACAACCACCGGCAGCTGCGAAACCCAACTCAGCAGTCGCACAGGAACAGGAAGCAGTGGCAGCTGTGGAGCTCCGTTTGCTGGGGGAACAAGGGGTCACGGCAGAAAAAGAGGCCCACGTTCTCCTGGCCAAGCTAATGCCGAAAATCAGCCGCAACAGGGACTGTCACTGTCGCCGAGGGAACACAATAAAGATGGTTGGGCTCACCTCGTGTCGGTCCAGCGGGACAGTATAACTCCAGCAGAAAATAGCGGCACCAGCAGCACCCAACCCATGATAGCTTTTCCAACTTTGAGTCAAGCACAATAGTCAAACCTGTTGACCATTTTGAATAACTCAAATACTGGTCAAATCGATAAATTATCTAGTATTGAAAATTTGTGAATTTTGGACTCCATATGCTCTCATCATATGAATGGTAGGAAAGATTTTTTGAGAAATTTAAACCATATTTATCTATATACTGTTGGAATACCTAATGGTGCTAAGGCACTTGTTGTGCAAGAAGGAAAAGTCCCTTTAAATTCTAAACTCAAAATTTTTAGTGTGTTTTTTATTCCTAAGCTTAAGTGCAATTTAATTTCTTTACCTTAATTGGCACGAGACTCCAAGTGTTTTATCACTTTCTCTGATGATTTTTGTGTTATATAGGACCATTCCTCGATGAGGCCCATTGGAGTGGGTGAGCAGAGGAATGAGATTTTCTTCTACAAACCTTTACAATTGTCGTCCTTCTATGCTTTTTCTAGTGTCAATTTTGATTCAAGTACATTATGGTATGTCTGGTTGGAATACCCTTTGGATTTTTTGGTGAACAATTTTTTGGGACTTTCTAAGAATTCCAGAACTAGCACTACTCCTTGCAATATTTGTTTACGTGCCAAGCAGACACGTGTCTGTTTTCCTTTAAGCATCAATAAAGCATCTGAGATTTTTTATTTAATTTATTGTGATTTATGGGGCCTATACAAAACCGTTTCTACTACTGGTGCTTCCTATTTTCTTACTATACTAGACGATTATTCTAGAGCAGTTTGGATATATTTACTTTCTGAGAAAAGTGAAGTTTCCTATGTTTTGAAAGATTACTTGACCATGGTCCAAACTCAATTTTATAAAACCGTTAAAGTGGTTCGGAGTGACAACGGAATAAAATTTGTTTGTCTAAAATCATATTTTTCTGCACATAGAATGATCTATCAAACCACGATGGCTGGTACTCCTTAACAAAATAGCCGAGTTGAACGCAAGCATCACTATATCCTGAATGTCGCTCGTGCTTTGCGTTTTCAAGCTAACTTACCTAAGAAGTTTTGGGAAGAATACGTTTGAACGGCAGGGTACCTTGTTAATCACACCCCATCTTTGTTATTACAGGGAAAAACGCCTTATGAGATGCTACATGGAATGAAGCTCTCATATTCTTTCATTAAAAGCTTTGGGTGTTTGGCTTATACTCATGATCATGATTTACCTAAAGATAAATTTCGTGCTCGCATTCGAATTTGTTTTTTTTTTTTTTTATATCCCTTTAATAAGAAAGGATGGCGTTTTTATGACCAAGATGTGATTTTTTATGAGACAAAGTTTCCGTATAAAGAACATTTGGACACTTCACTAGATATTCTAGACTTTGTATAATCTTACAATTTTGGAGCACAACTTTTGGGCCATCCAGACAGGGGAGTTAATTTCTTCAACAGCCCACCCACCTAAATAGCCCTTAAAATTCTGGGCTTCATGACCCAGCTGTTCCTTCATATGGCCCACCTCTCTACGGCCCATCCTCTGCCATGCTCCAGCTCATCCGCCTGGGCTCCTTTCTTCCATTTCTCGCGGACCAGTTGAAGTCGGCCCAGCACTCCTAGTCCCGCACGCCCCAGCCAAGATACCTGGCCCTTCCTCTGGCCAAACGGCATCAAGCTCACCCGCATGGCCCAGTAGCATCAGTCCAGTTCGCTCTAATACAGATGCAGGCCTCCCTTCTTGCCCAGATCGGTCTTTTCTTCTGCCTATCTAGATGCAGACCCACCAATTCATCCACCCTTTTTTTTCTATGGAGGTCCAGCCCATTGATCAAATTGGTACAAGAAAAAGTACTCGCATTAAAACCATTCCTACACGACTCCATGAATTTGACTGTAATGCCATACGGAAACCTTCTATATCCCATTCCTCGTCTGCTCCCTCTTTCTCTCTTCGGACCTCTCAGGTAAGTCCCTTTATCCTATTACACACATTGTGGATTATGATAAATTTTCCTCTTCACACCGGCATTTTCTAGCATCTATTGCCATAGATTCTGAACCTACCAAATACTCTGATGTCGTTTCTAATCCTAAATGGAGCTACAATGCAGCAAGAAATTGCTGTCCTCGAGAAGAATGGCACGTGGACCTTCACATCTTTGTCCCCCAGAAAACGCGTTCTTAGATGTAAATGGGTCTTCAGAATCAAATATAAAGCAGACAACACAGTCGAACGGTATAAAGACTGCTTGGTGATTCTGGGTAACACACAAAAAGAAGGCATTGATTTTACAGACATTTTTGCCCCTGTTGCTAAAATGGTCACTGTCCGTACCCTACATTCCGTTGCCACCACCCAGAATTGGCCTATACATTAGATGGACGTCCATAATGCCTTTCTCTGTGGAGATTTAAAGGAGGAGGTCTATATGCATCCCCCCCTACCCGGATTTCGTCCTTCTCTCCTCGAACAGGTATGCAGACTTAAGAAGTCTTCGTACGACCTTCGTCAAGCCCCTCAGTGTTGTTTTTCCAAGCTCACTATCGCTCTACGTAAGTGTGGATTTTCTCAGTCCTATGCCAATTATTCTCTCTTCACTTATTCCCGAAATAATGTTTTTTTGTGTGTTCTCATATATGTGGACGATTTATTAATTACTGAGAATTCTATAACATGTATTACTAAGTTTAAAGCCCTCCTTGAGTGCTTATTTCCACATGAAGGACTTGAGTCCCCTCAAATAATAATAATATTTAATTATCTCTAAAAATGTAGTGAGAATGTGTGTGTGTATATATATGTACCGAAATGTATTCAAGATCGTTTAATACATCTTATACTATACTCGCTAGTACACTTTTTTTAATGCTAGTTTTTCCTTAGAATTTATCTTTTAGAGTTTAGAGTTTATATAGTATTTATATTAATAAAATTATTATAAAAAATATATATACTACATAATGTATTAAAATATATATTAAACAATCTCAGTAAGTCAAAATATGATTTGAAATTACAATATTTTATCAGTTATTTGATAAGTATTATTTTTTTAAGCAATAAATTGATTTTTTATTAATCATTCGATAAATCATTCTTCTAATCAATCAACCGAATTATCTTATTTTAATATTTATGGCTTGGACGCAATTTCTATACCATACCATATAGTATATAGTATTGAAAGAGGTTTTAGACTAGAGTTATCAACATCAATGTGACCTGCCAACTTATAATCCTGTCATTTTGAACCAAAATTAATTGGCCAAAACAAACACCAATTCTGAAAAAAATAAAAAAAACTTCTCTTTTCTCAAAGTGACATAATTGTAGATTAATGATATGGAGTGGAACAAATATCGAGCAAGATCCACATTTGTGGGGTGCATTGCAATGAATTCTATTGCTACGATCATGCTGAGTCTTATATCTAATCATAACTCTTTCATGATGACCTAGAGAAGGGTGAATCTAATTCTCTGTATAGTGTTGATAATTTGATCATGACTTGCAGGAGCAAAATGATAACAGAATCCACCATCCAAGTTGTGAACCAATTTAAATAGTTTTACATCATAAGGAGATGCCCATCTTACTATTTTGAGATGGCACATTACAACATAGAGCCTTAAGCAATAGATACAAGATGTGGAGATTTAGGGTAAAAAAGACTTAATACTTCAAGGATTTTTATTTTGGAAAAAAATTAGGAATAAATTAAAGTTAATTTCTTTTTGAAATCCTTTATGAAATAATTTTCTTTGATTTTCTTAAAAAGAATTTCTTTGATCAATAAGATTTTTTTTCTAGAAGTTTCAAAATTACACTCATTCAATTTGTTAAAACAATTACACTTTTGTATAATATTGTCCTTGCATGATACGTTCTTCGTTTTTTAATTTGTCATATTTTATTATTATCATTTTTTTTTTTACTTGTTTAGTTTTAAAAACTTTGCAATATTTAATGGTTTCTCTTATGTTCTTCCCAAAAAAATAAATTTTAATCCTTCTTAATTTTTTACCATAAAAATTTATAGAAATAATAATGTAAGAAATTGATTTGAAGAGTACTTTATTTAGTTCATATAAGAAAAATACTTAAAAATGCGTTTTTTTTAAGAGTGACATATTTAAAATGTTATTGTGTTATATCTTAATTACTCTCTCCGGTCGAAAAGATAAGTCCTTTTAAGACTTAAGTTGATCAAAATTATAAGTCATTTTGCATATTTTAATGTAATCTATTATCTATTTTTCAATTTTATCCTCTCTTAATTCATTTATTATCTCTCTCCCTTTCTTTCTTTCTCCTTATTTATTAAGGGTATAATATATACTCCCTCCTTTTCATATTATTTGTCACGTTAAAATATAACTGATACCCACAAATCGTTTGCAAACTAACAAATATACTATATCGTAATAGAATGAATAAGGTCGTCCCATTGAGAATGAGATTAGGACTATTTTAATTATGAACCCATCATTAATTTAGTCCAAGAAAGCAAATTAAATCGATGATCGATTGTGTTTGATTAATTCAACTAAAGAATTAAACTAAAGGTCGCAACTTTCTTAACAAAAATTATAATTCAAGAGGTCTAAGGTGCATGAGTTCACTAGTTAACCGTTATATTACATTAATGATTCATTATTCTCGTTGTTTAAAAAAATGATTCATTATTCTCGAGTGAATATCATTAATCGATCAACAATCAAAATTTCAATAATTTTTCTCAAAGCTTACCAAACCTATCGCTATAAACAAATGAACTATACCTCCATGTTGATTTTAATTTATAAGAACGCATTCGATTATGATGTCACAAAGGATCGCACAAATCATACAAGTTTATTTCTATCTTGCATGCAATTTATGGCCTGATTACTTTGTCCTTTTTCAAGGATGCACAATTAAAGTCAGATCAATTTGAATGATGATCAAGCAGTCAAAAGCATTAAGAACAGTAATAAGACATTATATCCATAACACTCTCAAATAATTAAATCAAAAGAAATAATATAACAAATTAATTAGCTACATCATGGCTTTAGAAAATAAATTAGCACATAATGAAAATAACTAACAAAAATAAAGTAAAGAAGAGGATAAAAGAAAACATCATTGTTTTAACTAAATTTTCAATACTTTGAATTGTAAAATAATCTCCAAAACAAAACAATGAAAACTCAAATTTTTGTCTTGAAAATTACAATAACTCGAAAATATTATGAATAAACCCTAACCTAAACTCAATTAAAATAAGACTTCCTCCCTAACGGTTGCTAGAATCCTCTATTTATAGAGTTATTGAAGAGAAAATAGAAGTTTAGTAAAAAAAAATTACCTAAAAACGAACTAATAAAAAAAGAAATTTGCTTAAAGAAAAGGACTAAAGTGTAAATAAAAAATTACTAAAAAATTAAAAGAAAAAGAAGTCAAATTTGAAAAAAAAAAAAGTCAAAATTGGCTGTTGCAAAATTGAAATTTGAGAGAAATGGTTTCGGCGCAAACATAACGAATCCAGCACTGATTTCATTTAGAATAAGACCAGGCCTGGTTTTATGTCAGGAAAACCTTTTGGAAAAGGTTTTATATAAATTTGGCACCAGATTCTCGACGATAAAGGTTAGCGCTGAATTTCTCGCTTCTCCCGCGGGGTCCATTTAATCCATCTTTGTATATTTGCAATTCAGTCCTCTAACTTCTCCTTGTCTTCTAAATTGATCTTCCAACTTCTTCTTTATTCTAATTTCCTCTTCCAACTTCTTTCTCCTAATTTCAACCCTAAAAATCCAAATGAGTATAAAAGGAGTTATTTATTCATTTGAAGCCCAATTTTCACTTGAATTAACATAAATATTCATCAATTAAAGCTTATTTTCTAGTGTAAAATTATAAACTATATCAATGACACAAGTATTAAGAAAATAATTAGATTGTCTTAATTTGAAGTTAATAGACTAAATTGTCCCTACCTTGGAATATGACACTACAAAGTACAAGGAAATACCGACGATTGATGCCGTCGGTATCCTATCGGTACAATTTGATTACCGACAGCAACCCGCCGGGTACATGGCCATCGGCCCCTTCATGTTGGTAACAATTATTACCAACGGTAGGCCGTCGATACATACTATTCACGACGACGTTATCGATGAAAATTCTTTTTCCCATGGTTTGTCAGCAGCCAACAGCCCTCTTCTGTCAGAAACAAATACCAACGCTATTTCTAACGGTCCGTCACTAAGCTTTACCAACGACAAGGCCGACAGTATTCTTTCCATCGTGAGGTTGACGATTTATACTAACAGAGATTGCCATCGATTTCTTTTTTTTTTGCTACGGTTTGGCCGTCGGTATCCAGTCGGTAATTTTTTATATATATAATTTGTAAAAAAGGCCCGAAACTCTTCGAAATGCAAAAAAAAAAAAAAACCCAACAACAATAGTATATATTCATAAACAAGGAAATATAGAAGTATTAAACATCCTTGGGATCCCTAACATCACTAGAGTGGGATGAGGAGGGTGGGGAGGGGGGGGGGGGGGAGGGAAGGGGAAGGGGGAGAGGATCAACAGTTCTCTTGCTCGAGGCATCAATAGAGGGGGGAGGGGTAGTAGAGAAAGATACCCTCGCGTCTGAAGTCCCCGTAGTTGCTATCATCGATAAAGATGTCAATGGAACGGCAACCATAGCAGCTCGGATGATGTCTATCATCGGTGGTATAGGGGTGTACGACAAGTGGCTCTGCTCGCCAAATCGTCTCTTGTGCTCGTCGAAGACAGTGTAGACACTAGAAACAGCAATCTCAACCCGTCTCCTGATCCTCTACTCGTTTACAAACAACAAGGTGGTAATCCAACTACGCCCGATTACTCTCGGCTCTGAGATAAGCTGTCTCTGAACCAACTTCATATAACTGGTCGAGGCTCAATTCACCAGATATAGTGGCCATCAACTGGAGATCATCGGGCATAGGAGTGCCAGTGGTTGAAACTTCCTCCTCGGCCTTCTGGCGGGCCTCATGAAATTTCCTCTACAATATGAAATATTAGTTGGATAATAAGTTATAAAATATTATATAAAATGTAAATTTATAAGTTATAAAATATTACATAAACTTAAATTATAAATTTCAGTAAAATTACTCAAAACTCCTCTTATCCCTGGTGTGATGCTTGTGGAGCTCCCCCAAGTGTCTTCTCTTGGAGAAGCTCTTCGTTAAATCTGCTTGCTGCAAAAAAAATAACTCATTTATTAATTACCTTATAATAAAGTAACAAAATGAAATAATAAAATCAAACATTAATTCTTACCCTCTTCAACTGATGCTCTGTGAAGGATATAGAACTACCTGTGTGTTGCCTGCTCTCCGAACCCCCTCTCTGTCCCTCATTCATGTCTTTTTATTCCATTCACAAAATGCTTTGTACTCGGGACTCTCCCAATACTTCATAATCTGCTCCCAAAAAACTCAGAAATCCAAACAGGCCTCTTTCTCACCGCCGGAGCATCGCCAAACAAATCTCTTATCCGATCGCTGACCTTGACCTCCCATGCCTGCCTTATCTTGGTCATGGATAATGTCGGTCCCATATGCATATTTTCTAAAATTTCAATGAAATTTCAAAATATTAGAAAATAATACTTGTATAAATATAAGTATAACCAATATAAGATTCAAAAAGAAATACTCAAAATATTATAAGTATTAAAGGGTTATAAAAAAATTAAAACAAAGTAAAAAAACTGCAATATTGGATTCATTTACATGAAATTCTCCCCACCACATGTCGCCAACATCCGGCGGAACCTCAGTCTAACAAGGGTAATAGCAATTGAACCTTTCCTGCATGATAGCTAAGATATGGGTGGCGGCTCTCGAAGATGGATGCAGTTTGTACATTTTAATATTAGTATATATATTAATATTAATATCGATGTTGTAGGCAGTGTTTCTGCTTTGTAGGGGGAGGTGGGGGGGGGGAGGGGGGGGGGAAGGGAGAGGGGAGGAGGGGCGGTGCATACATTCTATTTCAGTTTCATCATTTTTTACTTCCTCAAAATATGTCTCGACTGCGATATCTACTTCTTCTGACAAACGAGACTCGTGGACAAGAGGTCGTACGTCTTCAATCGTCCCATCTATTGTCGAACCCTTTTGAATACCCACGTTCTCTTGGAATGCATCATCTTGGTGGGGAACATCTATTAGACAGGATCGATATTTCATCACCTAACCCAATCGGTCCTCGGTCTTTTTAAAGCCAAGATACGGGAGGAACAAAACTTGTACGGCTTGATGAGCTAACACGAAAGGATCTATCCTCTATACTTCCAGTCTTTGTGCACATCAACAATTTTATATTGAGGATGGATCCTCATTCTTCTATCCGAAGAATCAAACCAATCACAATGAAACAAGACGACCTTTTAGATTGGTGTTCCAATGAACTCTACCTCAACTATTTCTTTTAAAACACCGTAATAGTTCGTTTTCATACAAACACCATCATTATAAGTTTCTCCCTCTTTACTCTATCTCTTATGTGAAACTGAAACCTATTGACAATGTCTCTCGTGCACGTCTTAACTTTTTTAGAAGGACCCCAAATTAGACTTTTTAGGAGTTGACTACACTATTGCGTGGGCATGTGTATCTATATACACATTTGATAAGGTTAATAAGGTTATGTAACCACCTTTGTTAATTAAATTTAAATGCTAAGGAGAGATTAACTTACTTCACCTCTAAACCATCTACGAATTCCTCACTTATTTTCTCTTGAATTTCATCATCCGATATATTCGAATTGAGATTTCTCAGTTTTAATTCTTATTTCCTGCACAAGTTAAACTTTATAAGATCGAAAGTTAGAGGTCCTACAAAACGTGTGTGGAAGGTTTAACTTACTAAAGATAAGGTTCCACTTCTTCACAATTAAGGAGGATATAGTTCCAGGCTGCTTTCTATTCTCGATCATCCAAGAATCTTTTTTTCATTTCACCAAATTTTCTTCCTTGTTGATTGCATATTGATAGAACCTCACCCTGATGAAGAGGATTCCTGACATCATCATTTCGCCGAACTCAATTGTGGAGTGTAGATAGACTCTCTTCAAAGTAGTAGCTGAAGAATATTACAGCCTACTTAATTAGGTAAGCATTGCAAATTAATTTCTCGAATCTTGACTTTTGTTGTCTTCTTTATATGGTGCAAATACCTAATATATTGCAAGTATATTAGAATAAGTTATATAATGTAATTAAAATGATGTTTGACAAATAATTAAGTGAAGTTGTGTAGGTTACCTCTCCAAAAGGTACATCCACCTATATTGGACGGGATTGCATACTCTCGCCTCATACGGTAAATGAATCATCAAATGCTGTATAACATCGAAAAAACTTGGAAGGAATATACATTCTAACTTGCATATCAAAATGGGAATACTTTCCTCTAATTCATGCATATGGGACTCACTTATCCTCAGCACACATAAGTCCCGACAGAAGAGACTCAACTCGGCCAAGCAACTCCACACTTTCGCTAGAAGAAGCTCTCTAATGGCGGTGGGCAAAAGTTAATCCATGAAACACGTGACAATCATGACTTTTCATGCCGGTCATCTTCATATCTTTATAATCAGTGCACCTTTCCAAGTTAGATACATATCCATTCGGCAAGTGCAACTCTTTAACCCAATCAAGCACCATTTTCTTTTGTTCTTTCGTCAAGCTGTAACATGCCGTTAGCTTCGAACACTTACCCCCAGTGCCCCTTCCATCAACAAGTCCGGTCGGTTGCAATACAAACATAGATCTTGTCTAGCCTTTATATTATTCTTTGACTTCCCTTTTATATCCATAATTCTGCTGAAGACATTATCAAACACATTCTTTTCATTGTATATAACGTTAATGTTATGACACACTAAAATAGTACGCCAATAAGGAAGATCCCAAAATATGCTCTTCCTTGTCTAGTTGTGATCCTTCCCCCTATCATCTTCATTGTCCAGTTCCTTTCCTATTTCTGTCATTTTTGAAAAGTGTCAGACCATTTCCCCTATCTGATCTCTCAGAAGTCTTGGTGGCGGTGACGAGGGGTCTTCTCCTCTACTCTTCTTGAAAGACTAGGAATCTTGTCTAAATTGATGACCCAGTTGCAAGAAACATCGATGGCAATCGGACCAAGATTGTTTTCCCCCATTTTGCAATCGAAATGTCTGTGTCTATTCCATGCAATACGGACAAAGCAACACCCCTGTTATATTCTGACTGCTCAATATACCATACGTCGGGAAGTCACTAATGGTTCAAAGAAGTGCGGCCCGTATTGGAAAACTTTGTTTCTTTGATATGACATAAGTTGACATAAGTAAGGGTCCCATCATCCTACAACTGATTTAATTCATTTATCAATGGTTGTAAATAAACATTCAAATTATTTTTTAAATTCTTCATACCCAAGATGAGAACTGTAAAAAAATACTACCTCCTTTTTTATACACATCCAAGGTGGCAAGTTATATGGAGTTACCTTTACTGGCTATGAAGAGCATGTCTTTCCTGCCATTCCAAAAGGTGAAAAACCATCCGTACACAAGCCAAGTCTCATGTTTCTTGTTTTTGCCGAAAAATCTGAGTAAGTCCTATCAAAATGCTTCCAAGCTTCTCCATCTCTAGGATGACTCACCACATCCTGCTCTTGTGAGCTTTCAGAATCTCATCTCATGTGTTCGGCAGTTCTTTTTTAGGCATACAATCTTTGCAATCTAGGAGTTAACGGAAAATAAAACATTATCTTCACCAATCTCTTCGGCACAAGTTTCTGTAAGCCCTAAGGGCATATTTGTTTAAGTATTTTGATTATGACTAACTTGTGCTTTATGATAATGGAAGTAGTTTTGTAAGAAGAATAAAAGATGCACAAAAGAAGTCTTAAGGATGATATACAATGAAACAAAAGATCATTCCAGATTATAAGACTTTATGAAGATGAAGTGATCAAGTGAAAGACATTGAAGACAAGAAGAATGGTTAGGGATAGCTCTATAAGGTATATATGTAAAACTCATCAACTTGTTTCTTTGAAGTCTTGATCATTTATGTTAGAATCTTGGAAGAAACTTTTTTTTTTAAAAGATTATGCTTGAAAAACTAAGTGTTCTTGATAAAGCCTTGAGGATTTAAAGTTATTATATTTTATAAGCTTTTGCAACAAGAGTACATGTTTTAAGAGTGAAGGAAAATCTGTGTTTTACAATATTTCACAAGTTCTGGAAAACAGAAAAAATGATCATCCGATTTTTAAATCGTACGTCCAAAATTTTTTAATATCATAAAAAATTGATCATCCGATTTTCTGTTCTTTAAGAAAATCGGGTGTCCATTTTCAAAACCAGTCATCCAGTTTTTGCTTTTACTGTGAAAAGAATTATCGTTGTTGCTGATAGTAACGGCTAGTTTTTTTTTACCTTCATATATAAAAGGGCTATTGATCAGCCATAAATGCAGAGTTGTTGAAAAAGTTTTAAGAATACTTTTAAGAGCATTAAAGAGTATATTTTCAATCTTCTTTATCATATTAAAAAGAAAAACTTCTTGGAGCTACATTTATTTATCATTCTTCTTAGGAGGAAAAGAAGCTTGTAGAAGCATTTTCACAAAGTTGTATCATTTTCTTATCAAGCTTCTTTGGTAATATTATTCCATCTCTACTCTCTCATCTTAAATTGTGATCAAAGGTTTTGTGAAAAACCCTTTGGGTGACCCTTTCATATTTTGTTATCTTGTATTGATTTGTGATCTTTGAAGTTCATGTGCAAAACCCTTGAAGGGTGATCCTCATTTGTGATGTTTTTTTGTAAAAGCTTGTGATTAGTGGAATTTATGAAATCTTTTAGTTAAGTCTCTAGTGGTGGATGTAGATCTATTGAGAAAGTGAACCACTATAAATTCTGTCTTTCTCTTTGTGTTTTTGCTTTTTGCCTATATATTTATTGTTTGAACATTCTTTATAAAGGAGACTTATTTGGTTAGGAATTTTATTAAACATAGTTATTAAATTCTTATTCAAACAAAATCGGAGGTTCTATATTTTAATATGCAAAGGTTTTTTTAATTATCCAAAAACTTTATTCGCCCCTCCTCTAAGGTTTTCCAGTTTCCTCTTCTTCCCTCTCTTCTTCCTACTTACCTCGTACCGATGGCTACCACAAAACTTACATTCCATTCTATCAAAGTCCTCCTTCAAATAAAGCATACAACCATTGGGACATACATCAATCCTTTGCATAGACAATCCTAACCCAGATATCAATTTCTGCGTTGCGTACCAATCTTTGAGCATATTATGTCCTATCGAAAAATGCTTCTTTATGAATGCACAGACATAATCGTATGACTTTTGAGTCCATTAATTCTCAGACTTAATGTAAAACATGTCCACACAAGTAGATAATACTGAATGTCTGCCATCGCCTTCAACCAATGGTGTCTCTGCTGCTTTAACATGTCAAAAAACTTTTTTGACACAAGATTAGGTGGTTCTTCATGATTAGTTTCTTCATGAGGGATAAATTTCAGATCGGCTGTCTCCATCAATTATCATCTCACAATATGAGCTCATTTCCCCTGGCATTGCCGTGCACTTTCGACCCCAAAATTTGACCGAATTGTACTAGAACATTTTGCAAGAACGCGTCCCTTGTCATATGGCCATATTTTTTCACCATGACCTGTCCAATTATGATAACAAGGCACAAGACTCTACCGCAAAAGATGATCCTTCACACCATCCGCTTCTATAAATTTCTTACTTTTTACACCGCACAAAAACATCTTATCTCTTTTTTACTTCCGTTATTCGTTTCAAGACAATGTAAAATAAAACTGTTAACCCCATTAATGAATTCACTTGTAAGGCCCTTAACCCCAAGTATGAGTCGTTCTTTGTACATCCAACTATGATATCTGGTACATTTTCCATAGATTCTAAGAATGATTAGGAGAAAGAATTGTTAGTTCCATAACTTCTAATTACGATTATAAAGTTTAATTTTTCGACATACTTAAAAGTCTTACATAATCTTATAGTCTGAACAAGGAGATATAAAGTATAATCATTTATAATATTTATAAATAAGGGCTTTAAGGTTTTAGAGTTTAGTGTTTAGGGTTTTTAGGATTTATAATCTTAACAAAATTTTCCTTGAAAGATTTAAAAAGTTTCAATTTCTCGTTTCATTTAAAATTTTACATTAAGTCATTACTAATATTTCTAAGTTTTTTTATAAGATTAAAAAATTTTCGGCAGAGTTTCCTCTATATTACGGACATCTTTCAGGCACACAGGCTAAGCAAACAAGCAACAAACTCACATTTTGACTCCCTACAACTCAATTTAGTTTTAAGTAAAACTAAAAAAAAAACCATTAATCACAAGTACACTCCTAAACAATAATCCTTTTACACACATTCACGTAGAGGCAAAACAAAGATACTCTAACCTTCGCATGCACAAGTATAAACACAAAAGAATAACTCCCCTCAGAAAGTCAAATCCTATAGTTTATGTAGGTAAACAAAATAGATTATGCATATAATAAAAATTGAAAATAAATTCATAAAACATTTTAGATATATAAATATTGATTAAAGTAGTTATGGCCTTTATAAATAAGGTTTCTCTCTTTATAATATTAACAAAGTTTCCCTTAAAAGATTTAAAAAGTTTCATTTTCTCCTTTCATTTAAAATTTTACGTTAAGTCATTACTAAAAATTCAATTTTTTATAACATTGAAAAAATTTTGGCAGCATTTCCTCTGTATTATGGACATTTTCCAGTCACACAGGCCACTCAAACAAGCAACACACACAAAACTAAACAAAAAATTAAGAGTCAGGACTCCCCCATAAATCTTTCAAGAGTCAGGGCTTCCCCATAAAACTTTAAAGAGTCAGGGCTCCCCCGTAAAACAAAATTTAAACTAATTAAACACATACCTCTAACGTGTATATTATGGACAATATGTCACTGAAATCCTCACGAACAAAACTATAAGAAAAAAAGAATAATATTAAATTTTAAACTTAAACTACTTAACTTAAAGTCGTAAACTTAAAGTACTTAAACTACTTACTAAAATTCGAAAACAATTTTGTGCAAGAAAAAATAGAAACCTTATTATTAAAATGAGAAAAGAAGAAAGCTCAAGAGGCAACCTTATAATTAATGTAATATTATTTCTTAAAAGACATAAAAGAGACAAAAAACTTAATATAAACACTAAAATTACTAATCATCATAACTAAAGACTATTATTAATGTACATTTTCTTAATTATATATCAATTTATTTTTTAAGCAAAAAAGAAGTTATATTTTACATAATCAATGTTTAAAAATTTGAGTAATTTATGATTCAAATTTCAAGAACATTTTAGTTTCACACACATCAACACTTAAAGCCGTTTTAGGATTATAAAGAAAAAGATAAATAGATTACAAACATTATAATTAAGGATCTTAAAGAATTTTTCCTCAAAAAAATTGAATTATTAAGTACTTTCTTTACAGTGATATTTCCAAAAAAAAAAAAAAAAGAGAAATTTTCACATTCTTAATAGTTTTAGAATTGTAGAATCAATTTTAGAATTATAGACTATCAACAATAAAGTAGACTCCTTAAAAAAATATATAAAGAAAACCAATAAAGTTAACATATGATCTCATTGTAAGATTAACTCACATAATATTTACACTTTATTCTCATTTTTTCTTAGTTCTTTTATTATATTATTAGATAAAAAGGTTGAACATAAAATTTGTACTCTTAAGAGTATATATATTCCTTATTTTACAAACGTTTTATTTCTTTTATTCCTAAGTTTCTATTGCATTTTTTGACTTTTCCTTCTTCAAATTTTTCCACCTACATCAAATCAATACAGCAAAACTCATGGATGATGTTGATGATTCTGTACTATTCATTCATGATTACGGTATTTTTGGTTAAAGTACTATTGTATTAAAGATGAATTTGCATGGTTTTATTTGATTGAACAAACAACTCTCTCTCTCTCTCTCTCTCTCTCTCTCTCTCTCTCTCTCTCTCTCTCTCTCTCTCTCTCTCTCTCTCTCTATATATATATATATATATATATAAAATCACAATTTTAAAGACAATTCAACTATACATAGTCTAATCCTATGGCTCCAAACACAACTTTAAGTATTTATGTATACATATACAAATACACATTAATTTGAGTACGGTCATTCTTCAAATAACAAGGAAGAATTTTGCATTGTCCAGTAATAAACTTCTACCACTTTTATTATACTTATCATTATTGAATTTGATTATCTTAGAAATTGTACATTTAAAAAATATATATACCAAGCATGCCTTTTCAATCCCAACTCACTAACAATTGCCACCAAAATATATATTTCCCACCAACTAGAATCCCTCTAGCTTAAAGGGGGAAAACACCAAGCAATTACAAACAGCAAGCACAACAACAAGAAAATTTTAAAATTCAAGAAAATTTTTCTCACATATTCAAGTCAAAAAGAAGAAACAAAAAGCAAAGAACTTTACCGACAGTGGCAGTGGCGACGGCAACGGTTTTACGTCAATTCCAGTCAGCTCCAACCTCTTTAGAAACAAGAAGAATAACAAGTAACAAGAAGAAAATAATTAGAAGAAGAAGAAGAAAAAGAAAACAGTGGAAATACAAGAGAGAGAGAGAGAGAGAGAGAGAGAGAGAGAGAGAGAGAGAGAGAGAGAGAGAGAGAATTACCCGACTGTAATGCTAAGCTAAAGACATTGTCAGCGGTGGGGCGTCTATCAGTGAGATGGCGGGAGGGGTGGGAGGGAAATCGATGTTTTTTGTGGAGAAGTGATTTGGGGAAGAAGAGAAAGGTTTGCCCGATTTTGATACATCTATTAATTTATTACCGACGGCAAACACTATAGGTACTAATTTTCAACATTTACTAGTGGTTGTGTCGTTGGTAATGCCGTAGGAAAGTTAAATTTATAACTGATGACATGAAAAGACCATCGTTATATTAGTTGATAGTTTATTTCAAGTACCAAAGGAAAACATCCTATTCTCAAAACCGTCACTAATTAAATAACCGACGGTTTATTCCGTTGGTAAAACGCCATCACTTTGGAGCCCATTTCCCTTCACTTTTTGGTCTAAAATTGTTAAATTCCACGACATTCCTTTCTCCGTCGGTGATTATCGACAGTTTCTTATTCTGTTGATATAGTCGATCAATAAATTGGTATTTTTTTTATAGTGGTGAGTTTATTTGAATTGTTTCTAAACATTTAGTATATTGTACCGTCCTTATAATACTAAATAAGATGTCCATGTGTAAAATTTTCATTTAATGCTCCCTTATTTTATTAAAGTGACAGATAGTTTGAAATGGAAAAAATATGTCAAAACGACATATATGAACAGAAAAAATATCTTACATCAAAAGTTATATTATTTCTTAAATCTTAATCTATGCGGATAATCTAAAATGACATATTTTTTTATGGCAGAAGTAGCATTTTGGTGTGATAATTAGAAACTCAAGCATACGCTCGGGAAGTTTCAAAAGGGGTTTACATTTAAAGTTACTCCCTGTTCATTGAAGAGTCAATGGACAAAGTAACCTCCTTAATTAATTAAGGGTTTACATTGAATAAATTGAAGCCCTTGATTATCTAACAACATCCTTAAGGACCCCAAGGTTAACATAAATTCAAACATAAAAAATGCAAAACAAAACAAAAAGAACAAAATATTTGTTCCACACATTTGCCACCCATTAAGATTCCATTAGAATAAGGAAAAAATTCTGTTTTCCTTTCTTTTTCCTTTTCTTTTGAGGTTTTTCTTGCTTTTTAGCAAAAACCAAACAAAAGGAAAAAAAGAGAGATTTTGAAGGTGGAGAGAGGATTTCAAAGAATTCCTCTTTTCCATCCTCATAATTCCCTTCTTGAATATACATATGAATAATCATGCATTTTTTCTTCCCTCATATGAGCCCTTGTTGGCCTTAGCACAAACAATTCATGGCGTTCTTGTGTTGGGACTTACATTATTAGTTTTATTTCTTTTTACGACAATAACTCTTATAATTACAATCACAATAGGCTATTTTATTTATTTATTTTTCAAGAACATAATTCATGCATGTTTAAGGAAACAATTCTCGGACGATCATGACCGCCGTGATGATCTTGAACAACCTCTTATTGTTTGATCATGTCATAGAGGGCATGCAGAGAAATCAATGGTAGTTGGTTGATCGATCAAGGCCTTTAGAGGAACTTCTATATTGAATGAAAAATCCGATAAAAAAAGACAAAGGAATTCAATCTCCTCATTGGCAGCCTTTTTTTTCCCTTTGATATAGCAACCTAATTAGAGGTAAGCATTTGGTTTTCGTTCCCTCTTTCTATTCCCATTTGTTTAGATTTTTTTTTCTTTTAGTTATTTGTATTTAGTGGTATGGATTAATTCTACCTAAAATTTGCAAGTTGAAAGACATGAAGAAATTGATTACTTCGTCCCTTTCAATTTATATGTTATGTTAGGACGACATGAGAATGATATTAGATTTTCTATTTCTTAAATGGAATAGTAGATTGTCAAATTGAATAATACATAATTGTTTTTATACATTAGAGAGGAGATATGGTTCGAATTCAGGACCTTTGGTTTGGTAAAGAGTACTTCTAACACGCTACTACTTTATCACAATCATAAATAAATTAAGTTGTTCAACTTAGAAATATGAGTTTATTTAAATTCCTAATAACAATAAATAGAGGTAGTATTTGAAACTCATAACAATAAATATGAGTTTTACTCCCTCCGATAAAAAATATACGAGTTTTAAACCTATTGAGAATGGTCAAGAATATAAGGGTTTTACAACTTTTAATAAATATTTATTGAACTTTTTTCATCTTTACCTTTTTCTCTATTCATTTATTTCACTTTCACTATCTATCTCTTTTGTCATTTGGGAAAGGTAATAAAGATATTGTAACCAAAACTGTCTTGTTCTCAAAATTTTTAATCTATGTGCGAAATGTAAAATCCTTTATATATTTATGACCGGAAGGGGTATTCTTTTTCATTCAATACTCTACATTAATTTTGATCCATAAATATAACTCAGGAATCTATATTTGTAACGTGAAAAAATTCATTTTCTCCCGCCAAAATGAATCTCTCTAACTCAAAACTCAAATCTTTCACATTCAACACAAATTGAAGATAGATATGGATAATTTTGAATTTTTTTGTAAGAAAATATCGATTTTAAGGTAAAAAAAAACCCCAAATTTACTTTTTTTCAACTTTGTTGAGTTTCTCCCAGATGGGAGAACGGAGAAACTTGTGTCAGTTGCTTTTTTTTTTTTTTTTTAAAAAAACCCCTACTGAAATGAATTTCTCCAACCTCTAAGAAATTTTGCCCATCTGGGAGAAACTCTAGACAGTTGAAAAAAAACTAATTTTTGGAGTTTTTTTACTTTAAAATTGATATTTTCTTGCAAAAAATATTCAAAATTATTAATATCTATCTTGAAATTATGTTGAATGTGAAAGATTTGAGTTTTGAGTTAAAAAGAATTGTGTTAGAGAGATTTATTTTGATTAAAAAAATGAAAATTTTCACGCTATACACATAAATCTTCGAGTTATGTTTATTGATCCCCAAAAGACAGATAACATATCTCCAAATTAAAATAGTAATTTTTTTTCATTTTGATAGACTCATCAAATATATGTCAGAATCCTTTTAAAGAAAAGAGAGCTAAAAAGATTTTATCCCTGTATTAAATAATACATTATTTTTCTTAAATACTCTTACTCTATTCATATTATCTGTTGCTTAAAAGGAGAGAGTACAAAAAATGCATATGAAGCAAATCCCTAATATGAAACTGAACATCTTTTTTGGGCATATTTTTTTATCAAAAGAGCGATATCAATAAATATCAATCAAGAACTATATATGAAATGTATAAGGTAAAATCATCGAGGATTTTACAGCTAGAAATCCTAGTGTATAGTTTCTGATAAACATAAATTTAGAAGCTAAAGACAGAGTTGCCTATCTGATGAGAAGAAGAGTCCATTATTTTTTCTCGCTAAATCCAATAACAAATACGAATAACATAAAATAGAAAGGAACACTACACATTAATTTTTTTTGGCATGTTTAATGTGCCACTTAGTTAGGTAAATACATAATCCCAACAACTAATCAAGGAACGAAACTAAAAGTATTAATGAGTAGGATTGTTTAATATATTTTTTGGATACTTTTTAATAATTTTTTTTTAGATTTATCATTTAAAGTTGAATATTTATTTTTATTTTATAATTTTTCATTAATAAAATTATTATAAAAAGTATATATTACGTGATATATTATACATTTCACAGAAAAATTAAGCAACGAAAAGTTTTCTCCTTTCTTCTTTTCTTAAAGACTAAGAAAGAGGATAATGAAAGCGAAATCAAAAGTCCAAATCAAGGATGAAATGATGTCGCAAACGTAGGAAACAAACACGGCATTTAGCTTTCGGCTTTTGGAAAAATTAAAACCCTAAATTAATCAATTTTTCTTTTTTCAGTTACGTGCCTGTTTGGATTTCCACATTATATCCAATCCCCTAATTTTTGCCTCACGTTGAATTAGCTTATTTGGTTCAACACCGGAAGAGGAAATAAAAATATTATATAATTGGTAAAAGAAAGACGGAATCCTTCGTTCATAAAATTCTTAACAGATTGTTCGATGTTCAGATGGAATATGTAAATCATAATGACTCAACGGTTCTACAGTATAAAAGTCAAGCACCGATGCACACAAAAAACATCTCCCAATGAAAAAAGAAATAAAAATATTATATATATAGTTTATTTAAAGAAAACGCCAAACGTCCCCCTTGATGGGAACTTCAAACAAAGCCATTCAAAGAAAACGGGTAAGTTAAGCTAGAAGTATAAATAAACACACGTATGCATGGATTTGCTATGTATATCCTTTTCCAATTCCAATATCCGATGAAGATATCCCTCCAAGTCTTTTTTTTTTTTTCCTTTTCAAATAATAGTGTAATAATAATATTAATTTTCTAATTTAACATATTAATTTTTTTAAAAGTTTAATAATTTCTATCAAAATTTTATATGATTTATTATATATTTCACTAAATACATATTAGATAGATCACAAATAATATATCGAAAAATATATTAGTAAGGATTTATAAATCCTAATGAATGGTAAATTATAAAGCGTTATATATAAATATAATTTACTAAATGCTCCTTTGTATAGCATAAAGGATTGTGTTTAGATTATTTTTATTCAAATATTGGAGAGGAATTTTGAAGTAATATTATCATCTAGCATGTAGACTCACTCATTATGACGAATAGTAACAGGAAACTTTTGCGCAAGAATTTGCATTTAATTAAAAGAAAATCCTAGCACAATAAAGAATATTCTACACTAAAAGATCTTAGAGTAATAAACAAGTTGATGGCATGCTTTGTAAGCTAAAATTGCTGTAACCAAAGCGCTCCACTAAACTTACCTCCAGTAGAGGGTAAGTTGGGAGAGGGTTTGAGAAAATGTTAAACAAGTACCTATCTATATTTAAGAAGGAAAATAACCTATATGTATCTAGAATTCAAAAAAAAAAAAAAAAAAGGAAATCAGCATATAAGTATTTGATCGCCATATAATATGGTATGTATAGAAGAAGATGGTGACAGAACATGAGTGGGACAACTTCCTACGCAATTCTCTTTCTGTATATATCATATCAATTATAATCTCTGCATCTCTATGCTATTTCTCACTGCGTACGTAATGGATTTGAATGAAATTTTTAGAGATAATCTCAGAGAAGAGAGTAATATTGCGTACAAGCTTTGCTGATGCATTGCTTTCATTCTTACTAATCGTTTTCTCAAATTTCCCTGCTTACCCTTTTATCAATTAATTAAGCTTTTGTTTTCTTTTGGATTTCCATTTGGAGTGAATAGACTAAAAGGAACGTACGTAGGTGAAAACAAATATGCATAGGCATTCAAGGGAAGCCATTTATAATTAGCAACCACAAAAAAAAAAAAAAAAAAAAAAAGGAAACAAGCCATTATCAATTAAGCTATGGTCTTGACTTTCTTTTACCTATTCCTTTAATATATCTTCTAATTAATATATCTTCTAATAATACAATAATAATACAATAATATCGTCCAAGATTGGAGTTAATAACATTATTATAAAAATAATGTTAAAGTATATTTAGGGACAAAAAAAGAAAGTATATTAAAGGAG
The DNA here is from genome assembly GCA_028651295.1 of Catharanthus roseus. NCBI lineage: Eukaryota > Viridiplantae > Streptophyta > Magnoliopsida > Gentianales > Apocynaceae > Catharanthus > Catharanthus roseus. Next base: position 2,572,995 of record JAPQWS010000153.1, on the reverse strand, counting down.
TACTATAAATAAAATATTAAATGGGATCATCTAATACATCTTATAATGTATTATTTACTATATTTCTTTTATTAATAACTTTTTCTTTAATTATATATTTTTAACATATAAAATTTTATTAATAAAACTACTAAGACGATCATGACATGATATGGCAATCAACTGAACCATTATCTTGACTACTTATTATATTTATAATATTTCAATATATCTTTTAATATATATTCTTTTATACTTTTTTTGCAGATTGTTTTTATTATTTAGTGTTTAAGTTTAAAATTTATTTTTATTTTATAAAATTATTAATAAATTATTAAAAATTGAATTAAGATAGAAAATTGTATAATTAAAGGGTGGTGTCCGAGTATATGCTAAGAAAGAGAACATGTGTATAATATTTTTAGTTCACAAATCATTCAATAATTTTTACGATATTTATCTTTACTAATGAAACCTATAATTAAGGAGTGATAATAGGAAAGTAACATTGATTGAATTAATAAATTAATAATGGGTAAAAGTATGATGCGGAAAGCATTAAAACAAAGAGGGACAGATAATATATTTTCATTGTATTGATAATCTTATTTGGCGTCAATTTAATTAATTTATCAATTTTGATCCCAAAACTTTTTTTATATGAGAGGGCGCAGGCAAAAAATGTTATGCTTTGATTCCTTGCCGAACAACTGGGGCAAAGAAGTCAAATATTGGTGGAAAGATTTCAGCAATTTCGGCTTTGCATTTAATCATACAGTCCTCTGCCTACTGACCTAAAAAAAAAAAAAAAAAGAAAGATACAGTCCAGACTTTGAGAAAAAAAAAAATTAAAATACAGCAAGAATGGAATGCAGCGAATGAAGGAGGGAATGGGGCGATCGATCGGTCGCCACCTCCCACATTTTCAAAAGTTAAGTTTTTCAAAAAATTATAACCAACCATTTTTCCTTAAATTTTGTTTTTTCACATTGTTTTTATATCGTGACGGAACCAGGAAAGAAAATTTAGAGGGACTGATTAATATTAAAAAAAATTATTTTTTTTAAACAGCAGTCCATCCTAAAAGTTGTGGAGATCCATTGAAAAAAAATAAAATTAAAGGAACTTGAATATAAAAATATCAAAATTCTTAAAAAAAATTTTCTCGGATGGTTTCGAGCCCACCCAACGAGTGTACGAGTAGTTCCGCCACTGTTTTTACATAAATTCTTATTTTCTTAAATTAAAAATAATTTTTGTCTAGGTCAACATAAAAATAAAATCATTTCATTGGGAAAAAAAATATTTTTGAACAATGCTAAATAACTTAAATTAAACAAACCAAAATGTAAGTACTATCATTTACTAAAAAAATCGTGTCAATATTAATAAAAGTAACTTTATTAACCTTTTGTTTTTAAAAATTCCAAACCCAAGTTTATTTCATTCATATTATGAGTTCATAATTCAATCCTATTTTGTGTAAATTAATTAATTTTAATTTTGATTCAAGAAGTGTTCTTAACAGGTATTTTGTTTGGGCTCTTTTTTTGGGGGGTGTGTGGCCGTGGGTGGAGAGATGTTATTCTACGCGGCGCACAGCTTTTAAGTTTAAGGCGCAATTGGTCCCGCCACAAGGAAAGTATTTGTCCCTCATTCGGGCCCATTAACTTCGTGTCACGTGCTCACCGCTTACGTGTTCCCATCCCATGCACAAATATATAAGCAATAAGTATTTTATTATAAATTTCAGGAAAAAAAATGTCTCAGCTGCAGTTCAGTTTTTTATTAAGATTGATACTCACCAAAAATTGACCGTCGGATTGCCGTCAAAACAGTTGGCAAACAAGGCTTCAAAGATCCGTTAGGGGCCACCTTTTAACTAACATGACTGTTTTGCTGCACCTAACACACTTGATTCTCTCTTCCTAATTTTTTTTCTTTTTTTTTCCTAAAAGAATCCAATTATCTCTTCCTAATTGCACTTGTTTTTCTTTCAATTTCGAAAAGATTAAATTATTTTTAAAGAAAACATAGGGCTATGATTTTAAAAAATAATAAAATATAGAGCTAAGGGTAAAAAAGTGGATATTTTTACCAAATGTTGAAAACTCGGACTGTTACTGATTTATTAATTTAACGGATCAAATAAATGATCGAACAAAAAATAATATAAATATATAAAAATTATAATATATATTAATAATTCATCTAAATGCATATTATATATCAATTAGCACCAAATATAATTAAAAAATATAAGTAATGAATATTATAAATTTATTAACTCAAAAAATATATAAAACATAAAATTTTTAGTTAGAATATTTTTAAAAAAATTAAAATCTTGGTTCAATAATCGATCCAACTGGGGTTCAACTAATTTTTACTAAGTTTGACCTGTTCGATTTTTATTAATTTTTTGAGAAAATCAGATCGGTCTAAAGTTCGATTCTAAGTCATGATGGTCGGTCCGATCCGATTTTCTTCACACTATTTTTTCCCGAAATATGTAAAAATAAATTATTTACAAAAGAAGTAAAACTCAAAGTAAAAAAGTAAAAAATTTTACTTTTAAAATATAATCGAAAAGCACCCTTAAACTTCAAAACCTCTCAAAATGAGTGTTTTTATTGATAAATTACCATTTCTTCACTATTCAAATTTTAAACAATTATTGTTCATTTACATTTTTAGTTTATATCTTATTTCACAAATAACAAAATTTTAAACAATTATTGTTCATTTACATTTTTAGTTTATATCTTATTTCACAAATAACTTATTGTTAATATTTATTAAAAAAATATGTGTTCGGTAGAGTTTCACCCAACACAATAAAAACTTTCATTTTAATTTTTATATTTGTTCTAGTAAATAATTTAACTTTTTTTCTAATAGCTAAGATATAAATCTAAAAAACACTGTATCCATTTATTAAAATTCAATGCAAGAACACATGAATTACTACTATTAGTTTTTTAACAACTTTACCCCACACAACTTGAATAATTTTCTCCATTAAGGCTTCAACGTTTGACTAAAATTCTAGGCTCTAGTACTCAACTTGTTTTGCTTTTATATATAGGGCTCCATTATTATTGTGTGGTATAACAAAAGTTGCAAGACTAACACTCCTTGCTCGTATGATATAATGATGTATGTGTGTGATATATAAATTATTGTGCATTTACGATGGATTAATCAATGTAGTTAACACGAAAGTAAAAATTTATACAAACATGTTGATGATTCATTTATATTTTTGACATGAACTTTTGATGCCCGATGAACTTTACTTTTTTTTAACGAATTTTGATTTATAAATATATTCTGCTTCCTCAAAAAAATAAAAAAATAAATATATATATTTTTGGAGAGTTAGAATCAAGTGATTCAATTTGTATTCAGTTGAAAATTTAAAATGTTCTCATTTTTAATCACAATTTATTAAAAAAACCATAAACAATTAAACAAAAATATTGAAATTTATAGAAAAAACAAAATAAAAGAAAATCAATTTGAAAAATAATTATATTGCGTCTCACAAGTTCTATTTCGGTTGTTATTGTTCTACCATGTTAACCCCAATTAGTATAGAAGATTAAAAATGCTAAATTGGCACTGGTACTTTGAATAATTAATTTATAAAAAAATATATACGTTTGCTCTAGAAAGAAAATGTTGTAAATTTAATGATGTGGTCCACTCAACGTAAATTAAATTAATTAGTAAATACCAATTTTAGCCATTCCATTTCCATGCTTGTTGATGTTTTGTCTTTCACAGGAAAGTGCTTCAAAAAGGCACTATTTCAAGAAAGACCATAATATTAATATTTAAAATTGAGTAAAAAATTACTATATTCCATTAAACACTTTTTTAATCCCACTAATTATTTAATTAATTAAACCAATTAAATTAATAAAAGAAGAGGAAAAAAAAAGACAAAAGTCCAAAAGCCAGTGGTCATCTTCATCAGTCAGATTCAGCTACTCAATGCTCTTGGCTTTGCGCCCTTTCCCTTACTTTTTTGCTTTATATAATTCACTTCCCAATTCTCTCGTTTTTTTCTCTTTCATTCACACACGCTTTTTCAGTACCCTCTCATCACTTCCCCATGTGACTTTTCTCTGTTTATTTCTATAAATAATATGCTCAATCACAGGCCTAGCAAGATCTTTGTGTTTTCTTGTCACTTCAAGATCTTGTTCTTGTATGTTCTTTTGTGCGTGTAGTAGTATATTCAAGAAAGGATCAAGGAGGACAAATTTGTATGTGAAAAATCTTGTTAGGGGCCTGCTGATGCAGTGCCTTAATGTGCGGTTACTACCGCTGCAGTGAGATTTGCGGAGAGGCTTCTTCTGAAGAACATGATGAAGCCCTTCTTGTTTTTCGTCTTTTTCTTTGCTTTCTCCATTTTTCTCAACTCAATTCCAGCTCATTCTCATACCAGAGATCCATTCAAGTCGATTTTAGGTCCGTCTAATTGATATTTGTATTGTTCTTTAAGTATTTGAATTTAATACTTTCAGTATTCCAGCATCCTTTGTGATGAAATTTCGCTCTCGAACTGGGAATTAAACTTTTTAATCGTTTCATTTTCTGGGTTTAATTATGTAATTGCTATCTTTTGCGAGAAACGGAGGTTCTTGATTGTATCGTGTTATCGGGTTCGTTTCTTATTTTGTTTTCTTCCTGTGTGTGTGTGGGGTGATATCTTAAAAAAATTATACAGAATTATTGAGTTTAGGAGCTGGAAAATTGCTTTGTCTTTAGTTTTGACTGTGTTAGAAGTGTATTTGACAATGGAAGATTTTCTTGAATGGTAGTTCGATTTTATTATTCGTTGAATCAAACATATGTTTGTTGTCTTTTCCTTTGAGTATCTTTTGACTGCAGCGTTTATGTTTAATTTTTAGTTCTTTGTAATCCAAGGATTTAACAAACTTGTTTTATTTCCGGTAATGATAGCTTTATTGAGGTCAAAGGATGCATATTTTCTACTAATTCCTAAAATTGTTTTGTCGTTGATTGTTTATTTACTGTTCTGATTTTTGGCAATGTTGCTGATTTTTGTTTGGTAAAGAATATCTACGGTTTATAACGTTTTTGCAATTGACATTTTTTCTTCTTTATGCTATTTATTTCTTCTTTTGTTATTTTTCTTTCTGTGTCGTCTTAAGAAGGAATCTTGTGGAAAATTGTAGGTCAAGAGAATTTGGGGTTGTGGAAAAATGGAATACTAAGTGAAACTTCTGCAGAAACAGCACAAGCACCAGGGCCTTCTAACGAAAGCCCTATGAACACGCTCGTATTGGCGGGGAACAGGACGAAAAGGCCAGACATTCTTTCTGGTTTTCGGAAGTATAGAGGTGGATGGGACATTGCCAATAAGCATTACTGGGCTGTAAGATACATTCTTCTCCTTCAACTGTGTCTCTTTTTTATAGCAAAATGAGTGGCAATATTTACATTGATAATTGATTTGCTGAGATAGACTAGTTTCGAATCTTGTTCTGTTTTAGTTGAAATTATCTTTGGTGTAAAAGCTTTGTGGGAGAAGTAAAATTATCTTTCTTTGTATTACAATCAAATCTGGGACCAATTAGAGAAGTCAGTCTATAATTATCTTATGTTTTCGTTGTGTTTGGTATTGACAGAAATGTTTCCATATGTTTCTTTCTTGCTGGACCATTTGTTTTATATAATTTCATACTTAATATGACTAGTTAAGTTGATCTTGTAGTGTGTAAAAGTGATGAATGGCATAAGAGAGAGAAAGGGGGGAAGGGGGAAGAGAGTCATGGGGATAAGAAATAATCTTTGTGCCTTTAGATGGTTTCGTTTCTGGTCGAAATTGAATACTTGCCTTGCAGACTTTCATAGACATGATTATCAACTTTGTTCTCCTTAATATTCTCATGAAAGGAAGGGAAAAAAAGGGAAATTTGAAATATCAAAATTACATGCACCTCATTTATTCAAAAGATAAACAATATCTTGATATGCTTATTCGGGGACATCGACTGATGATGCTTTCATAAAGGTAACCATGAGATCTGTCTTTGGTTAGGACAAATATGGACTCATCATGCTTGGATTCATCCTTAGAGCAGGTTCAGAGCTAGCTCTCAAAAATACTTGATTTTGCTCCAGTGGGGCTGCATTCTGCTTGACTGATTGGGTTTCCACTTATTTTCTTGTCTTTGTATATTTTCTTTTATCAGCTGCTTGATGTACTCTTGGCTTGCTGAGTTGGTGGTTTGTTAGCTTACAAATATATATAGAGCCGTCTAAATTTCTAACTGTCAACTTGAGATATTTCTTAGTCAGGATGTTCACTTCTTTCGTCTGCAGTCTGTAGGATTCACAGGAGCTGCAGGTTTCATTCTTGCGTTACTCTGGTTTTTCTTGTTTGGCTTGGCTCTTCTGGTTTATCATTGCTGTGGATGGAGGATAGATATCAAGGGCCAAGAATCTCGCTATCCACAGAAGATTTGTCTGATAGCACTCATTATCTTCACATGTGCTTCAGCGTAATATTCTCACTCAAATTTATGCTATATTGCGAAAATTGTTTGAATGTCTACAACCCAAACTAACCTGACCCTTTCCTTTCTTGTTTATCCTATAGTGGTTGTGCTTTCATGATAAATGTCCTTTTTAACATGCAGAAACTGGCCCTGGCTAATAGTAACATAACATGTGTTAGACTATTATTTTGAACCACTGCAACATGTAGTGTAAGATGGTAACTGTACCTTGCTCACCTAACTAGCGCAAGTCAGTGTAATAAGCAATTTTGCGATGGAGCCAGGATTATTTTGTCCGTGAACAGTTAGTTACATGTGATTGGTTCAATCTTGTTCGAACAACCTTATGCATTTGCTTTCTTTTTCAAAGTGTCATATAAACATCGTTGGAATTTCGCAATACTTGCTTGCTAATCTTCTTTTTACCTTTTTCCTTGATGCTTCTGTTAGAAGTTGGTGGTACATGGATGCCAAGAATTGCATTGCCAGTTTTGCTTTTCCGAGATTTCTCTCTCGAGATATAGTTGGTTTGTGTTTATATAGTTGGTTTGTGTTTAAAGAATCTTAGATCTTGGTTCAGTAACTAACATGTCAAGTAGTGCAATAAATGTGTTCCATGGTTACATGGAGGTTAGTATTCAGGGTGCTTCCCATTAGATTGATTCTAATTGCCGGCGGTCAATGATATTGTGGACTGAAAACTACATTGGAGGTTGTTACATTGTGGCCTTTAGCATGTTTGTAATTGACTAATAAATGTCTGCCTCTCTGTTTTATTGTTCCTGTAACTTACAAAGTAATTAAAGAACTTTTGAACTTCGGTCATTAGTCTGACATTTTATTTGTTGTCACCAGGATTGGATGCATTCTTCTCTCTGTGGGGCAGGATGAATTCCATGATGAAGCATTGCACACTCTAGATTATGTTGTGAATCAGTCAGACTTCACTGTGCAGACACTGAGAAATGTTACAGAGTATATGTTACTCGCCAAGACAGTCAATGTGGCTCAGGTTTTCCTCCCTTCTGATGTTAAGGATGACATTGACCGATTGAATGCTCAACTGAACAGTGCAGCTGATACATTGAAGGAAAAAACAAATGAAAATTCGGGCAAAATTGAGCATGTATTCAACACTGTGTATGATATAATAATCTCCACTCTCCAGTATATCTCTTTTTGTTAATCTTTTGTGTCTAATTGGTGTGCTAACAACCAACATTATTTTAGGCGGTCATCATTGATCTCGGTTGCAGTTGTGATGCTTGTCATATCCGTTCTGGGTCTTGGTATGTATTACAGCATCTAATCATTGACCTTTCCTGCTTTCTTGCTGATTAAAAGAAAATGAAAGGACAGGGATAATGAGATTAAAAGAAAATCAAAGGAAATGAGTAACCATACGAAGATAAAGAAAAAATGTCTTGCCCCTTGAATTTGACTTATTCCTATTTGTATGGTGCTGATGTAATATTATCTTAATGCAGTTCTATCTATACTTGGCCATCAGCATACGATCCTCATGTGAGTTCTATTTCTTGAATCACCTCTCAACTGTCTCTTTTTTTCATATATGGTGCCTGTATTTGATGTGTAGCATATTTTGCAGATTTGTTATCAGTGGATGGTTGCTCGTAGCAATTACTTTTGTACTATGTGGAGCATTTGTTATTCTCAACAAGTGAGTATTAACTCTCCAAACCTTTTCCTTTGACACACGTTCTGAACAGTGTTATAGAACCCATGTGCTTGTGTTCCATAAATTACAGATGTATAATTTGGCTCACATTAACAGAACTTTTCAGTATTGGAAACTAATGAATCCTTTAAGAACTCTTTTCTCGATGACCCCATAGCCTTTGCCTGCTCAAAATTCATTGATAATGCTCAAAATCGTGGCTTACTGAAATTAATTACTTGAGAACAAGCTTGGAACTTATTGCTTTCGAGTTTTCATTTTTAATATACATCTCATTTAACTGTATGCTGCATAATAGGAAAAGATATTGAGTTGTTTGTTAATGTTGGAATTTTTCGGTTTTCAGTGCAATCTCTGATACCTGTCTGGCCATGGAAGAATGGGTGGATAATCCGCATTCAGAGACTGCTCTTAGCAACATCCTTCCTTGTGTTGACCCGACTGCGACCAACCAGACACTTTATAAGAGTAAACAGATCGTGAATGACATTGTTAATATTGTCAATTCCTTTACAGACTCATATGCCAATTCAAATCCACCACCTCAGGACATTCCGTATTACTTCAACCAGTCAGGGCCAACGATACCTCACCTCTGTTATCCATATGATTCTCAGCTACAAGATCGAAATTGTACAGATCAAGAGGTGTCTACTGCTAATGCTTCTATGGTATGTCATCAGCATTATTCTAGTCATGTCCAGTACTCTTGGAGCTTCCAAGAACCCGAAATTTAATTTTGGCTAAGCATGCTTACCCTGCTTCCCTTGTGCAACCTCAGGTTTGGCTAAACTACACATGCACTCCATCAGCATTTGGATTTTGCAGCAGTGTGGGGAGGTTAACGCCAGATATGTATGGACAAATGGTGGCAGCAGTAAACATCAGCTACGCTCTTCAGCACTATACTCCGTTATTACTCAATCTTCAGAACTGCAACTTTGTTCGAGATACGTTTAAAAACATCACGACGAGTTATTGTCCCCCATTGGAACACGATCTTAGGATTGTAAACGCAGGACTAGCCATGATCTCTGTAGGAGTGATGCTGAGTCTTGCACTGTGGATGCTATATGCAAACCGCCCCCAAAGGGAGGAGGTGTTTGTGAAGCTCTCCCTTCGAATAAAAGGGAGCTGCAATGATAAGAGAAGTTGTTCTACAAATAATGCCGATTTATCATCAAGAGGTACAACTCCAGGAACTGGTGTTTAGCTTAGACTTAAAAAGAGTTAGCATTATTTCATAGGTAAATATATAAGAGCAGAAGTTGTGCAAGTTTAATGGCTTGAGATTTTTGTTCTGTTTCTCTATTGTTTGCCAAGTTGAGGATGGGGCGAAGCACCACCTTAAGCTGTGTGCTCTCCTAGCCATTACATTGTACGTCTACGGTTTATGAAATTATGTACAGTATATATTCAAGTAGCAGCAATATCTTCATTATTTTACATGAAAATTATGTCTGAATTTCTGTGCTCTTCCTCTTCACGTTTGTTTTGTTGTAAGATTAATTTGAGTTTTAACTCTTGTCCAAAGCTGTGTACAAGAGTTTTAACTCTTAAAGAGAATGCTTAGCTCATACGTAAGTAATTCTTTTTACATGTACTCACGAGATTACATTAACAATTTACTCGCTAATTCTTTTAACATACATGACTTGGACTTAGTAATCTGAATTGCCTTTTACAGTTTATTAACTGCATGAGGTGGATAGATGCTGATACATTTTTTAATATATTTCATTCTTTCTTATAATGTGTTTATTGACAAATTTTTTATAAAATAAAATATTAAATTTCAAATTCTAATAGATAAATTTTAAGAGAAAAATTAATATTAAAGTAAGTATATTTGAGAAAGTATTAGATAATATATAGAATAATCTGAGTGTTGTTCTCTACAAACTATGCAAAGTCATATCCTCAATGGCAAACATAACCCTAAACTAGGAGTAAAAATAATTCTATTAAAAAGGAAAGTAATGTTTAAATTTGGGAGAAATCAAACCTCTAATTTTTCATCTCTAATTTGCTACTTTAGACGTGGTTTTACTAAAATTTGTTTAATCTGATAATACCAAATTTTATTTCCAATTGGCATTTCTCTATTTGCAAAAAATACATATTTACATTTTGCAAACAACTGACATTTACAGAATCGAGAAAAATTTTCAAACGGAAAATGGATCTAAATAGAATGGTGTAATTGAATGGATAATAGTTTTGTCCTATATTGTAGTTTAGGTCCCTCAATGTTATAAAAAAAAAAAAAAAAATCCTTAACTTTCATCAAATAAACCATAAGAACTAATAAGAACTAATAATCTGAAAAGTAAAAAGTATTATACGTCATTCTTTTCGAAAGAAATATTCGTGGGGTACAATTGTACGATGCAAACAACTTTTATTTCCTATCAGACTACGCCTTAAGTGTATTATTCGGAGGAAATAACTTATAATATTTATTTTATAATTTGAGTTATCTTGCATGAGTATTTTGATTTTTTTTTTAATTTTAACTGGATTTAAGTGTTCAATAACAAAATGATCTTATTGGATTTTCATATATTGTTTAGGGATCATAACAATATAAATAAACTTTGAACACTATACCATATTATACCTAAACTTTTGAGCCTAAATAGACTATTTTTCTTCACTGAATAAAAACTAGCCAGGGAAAATAGCTACTGTAGTACCACAACATAGGCGGTCGTATTTTGTTAGTTTTATAATTTTTTTTAAAAACCAAATATGGTTCTAAATATTTTTTTGTGCACATAAATTTAATCTCATAACCACATTCGATTCAATCTCCAGCAAAAACAATTAATGCCCATCTCATACGCTGTTATTTTAAGGGCAAAATAGACAAATAGAAGTAAGATTCTAAAATACACCACAGAAAGAAAAATGAAAAAAATGAACTGTAAAATATATTTAGGCCATATTCTCTGTTACTTAAAATTAACAGCTTTTATCTACTTTTAACTTAAAAAATTAGAAAAAGTTATTGTAGGTATACTCTTCAAAACTGTTTCTCTTTATTAAATTGTTAAAAAATAAAAATGTTATATTAATTCTTTTAAAACAATGTTTTTATAAGAACTTTTTCAATAGCATCAAAACGGGGATTGTTATTTAAAACTCCTTTTACTGGGTGCAATCCCCAAACGCCCCATTCTTCTAATATCTCTTTATGTACAATTTCGATCCAAAATTTTCTCTCAAAATCTCTCAAAAAAACCTATTTCAAATCTTTAAAGATAAGCAAATTTACAAAGAATCTTCATGATATAATGTTAGTATATGAATTTTTAAGTGTATTTCTTCGTTCTTACCCATTAATAGCTTCAAAAACAACAAAAAATCGTCCAAAAAAATGAAGCTGCTCTAATAATCGACTTGTGCTGAATCAAGGAAGAACCGGCCATTCCTGGACGCCGAGGATGGCCGGTTCTCTGGTAGTTCGATACCGGGGCACGGTTTGGTTCTTCAGCAATCTAAATGTCTTTTAAAAGTTATTTTCTTGTTTATGTTTTTATCGTAGTATATTAATTATTTAATTTTATTTAGTTATTTAATCTTATTTAATATGTACATTTGTGTTCTTATAATATTTTATATGTTTAATTAATTATATTTTTTTGTTAAATGTTATTATTGTATTTTGTTGTTTAAATGTATTATATTTAAAAGTGAGTTTTTCAATTATGGGAAAAATCAATAATTAAATTAATAATTTGAAGATTATGTATGTATAGTTTGTGTATATACAATAGTTTTTTATACGTTTAATTAATTATAGGCTTTTTATTAATTATTATTTTATTTTGTTGTTTAAATGTGTATTATTTTTAAAAGTTTGTTTTTAAAATAAAAAAATTATGTATATAATAAATAATGAAGTGAGTAACTAAATAATTATTAAATATTTCTATAAAAATTAGATAATTTATTGAATAATAAATTAATCATTAAAATAATTACAAAAAAAAATTAAAAATTAAATAAATAGAAATAATTAAATAAATAGTTTTATAATAAATGAATGATGCTATAAGTAAATGAATAATTAAAAAAATGAATATGAAAATAATTAAAAATTAAATAAATAGAAATAATTAAATAAATAGTTTTATCATAAATGAATGATGCTATAAGTAAATGAATAATTAAAAAATGAATATGAAATACTTAAAGAAATAATTAATTAGAAGTAGTAAATTAGATAAATGAATAGAAGAAATAATTAAATAAATAGCTACGTAAATACTTTTCTTAAGGCATTTAGAAGATTATGAACATATTTATTAAATAGATAAATATTAAATTAATAATAAGAATGAATAATTAAATATTTAACTATATTAAATTAATAATTATAATGAATAATTAAATATTTAACTAATTAAATTATATAAAGAATTTTGGAATATTTTTTAACAAATTAAATAATTGAATGAATTATTAATTAGAAGTAGTAAATGAAATAAATAATCAATTAAATAGAAGATATAATTAACTTACTAATTAATCAAGTAGTAAATTAAGTATATTAATAATGACATTATAAAATAAATTATAATCAAATTACTTATAAAATAATGCACTAAAAGTATGTTTAAAATAATTTAGATGGATCGTGAGAAGCACCATCACCAGGATCATGGTTTAGGTCCTATTGCTGATAGGAGCGGTCGGCTACATGGTCGTATTGTTACAACGTCTGCACGTGATAAAACGACGACTCAAACCTGACCTATCATGATGACTACTCCTGGTTTACGTAGACCACATCCTTCAACATATGAAATAGGGATCGGGGATCCTCTATCAAACCACCTGTTGCACGCCTCATTGATCTACCACGTGGAATAGAAGTTCAAGACATACATAGGGATAGATCTTCGATACCTTATCCGTCTGCTTCACACAGCCCCGCAGAGGATATCCTCTATGATTCTCAAGCAGATTAACCCTCTCGACTGCAACATTTAACACAGCCTTCTAGGCACTGATAGCAATCATCACATCTTTTTATAGAGTATTACACGGATGACGGGTTTCATGAGTATTATGATGCTGGTGATGACAGACAGGATGAAGGCGAGGAGGGGGAGGAGCAGTATCAGGGCGAGGATAGGAGAGAGTTAGAAGATAAGGGCGAGGAGGAGGATGATCAGATAGAGAAGGTGTACACTTAGGATTATGATGATGGCGATCCGAGACTTGTAGGTATTTCGGAGTTAGCTCATCCACAGTGCTAGGTATTAGGATCGAGATGAGGACGTATGAGTCGAGGGCCCGAATATTCTATCCATGAGCATCTGAGACATTCAGGTCATAGAGTCGCAATTTCAGAAGAGGAAGATTAGAGGCCTCAATATCCTCCTCGAACACTGAATATCTAGGATCAAGACTTATGCCATGGTATACAGGATGAGACATTGATTCCATCATTCGATCATCAGATTGCTAAGATGATTAGGAACAACAAGGAATGAATACAGTCGTTTAATTTGTATTTTATTCATAATTAAATTGTTTGTTCTTCCCATTAAAATTGAAAATTTTTTGTTTTTTATAGGGCGAGATTTATTACATGTCTATCCATGAAAAAATGTGACTGGAAAGGTCCTCATATCGCTGAGGCGCAAGCAATTATATTGAAGTCTCCTCTTTTTCGTTTGAAAGACTTGATGTTCGAGCACATTGACTACCTATTGATCTCAACTTTTGTCGAGAGACAACAACCAGACACGAATACTTTTCATATGATTTTCGGGGAGATGACAATCACCTTCCATGATGTCTGATTGATCTTGGGAATACTTGCTCTTGGATTAGTAGTGGAGCATGGTCTCAGTAATAAAGACCTTTCAAAATTAATTATCAAGCTGACATGTTTAGATAGGGACTTAGTGGAGAAATATGTAAAGAAGTGAGGTACTTAAGCCAACGTCTTAAAGAATGCAACAGATAGGTTAAGCTACCCGATGCTAAAGCGAGATGTAACTTTGCATATTTACTTAGTAGCACGCTATTTGTTGATAGATCTGCAGGTCGGATCCTGATTCACTTCTGGCCGTGTTTAGAGGATGTCTCTCAGTTTGATAGGATCAGGTGGATGGCAGATGCCTTGGGCCTATCTATATAGACTGTTAGGCCTAGCTTCTAGGGTGAGATTTGGATCAATTTGTAGATGTTTGACACTCTTACGGGTACATATGTATTAATTCATTATGTTAACTTATTGTTCATTATAGTAAAAATCACTAACACTTTCGTTTTTTGTTTTATAAGTGTGGATTTACTTATACTTCCCGATGTTTGGCCCATCGGCATGTCCTCCCCGAGCTAGACAACCTACATGTGCTCCGATTTCATTTTGGGACTACGACCTCGAAGGATTCCAATCCATTAAGACAATATCGGATACAGATGGACATGATGCAGGCTGATAAGGTGCATTGGACTCCATACCCACTGAGTGAGACCCATGATGTCTGGATGTCCCGTCACTCGGTACTGATGAATATCAAGCTACCACATGCCTGGTCTTACAAGGCCAATAGATAAGCGGTCAGGGAACCGATGGGGATCCATTCCTAAAGACACCCCGATGCTTAAGCCAGTCTTGGGTTAGCAATTAAGGTAATGATAATTAAGGTTAGCAATTAAGCCAAAGACACTCTAATGCTTAAGCCAGTCTTGGGTTAGCAATTAAGGTAATGATAATTAAGGGCATTTATAGATTAATATTGCATAAATAGTAAATGAGGAGAGAGAGACCTTTTATATAGGGCCATTTGTCGAATATTGACTGCTAATTTTCAATGCGGGATTGCCAACCACGACCCATAATCTCTGCAAGTGGTTGCATCTCACGCCCCAACCCGGTTTGCATTACTACCATGTTAATTTCCATGTGCGCTGCGTTGGGTTTCTTGTAACGACCAATCTTCCTGTGCTACTCTTTTGGTATGGGCTATGGCCAAATATTCTGAGTTGCCCCCTTCTTGAAAAGACGCATCGGTCCTACGAATTGTTGCGACCTTCTATTCTTCCTGGAGTTGTGCACCACTTGTTCATTTAAAACAGTGTAAGTGTCATTCTCACTTTTTTCACCGTTTTATTCTTTCTATTTTGCTCGTCGTCCCTTGCAGCTTCTCCTTTCCATTTAGTATTCCCTCCCCTGGTGCTTGTCTCTTCCTACGAAGACTTGGCGGAATGAGCATTTAGTCTAGTCCCGTTCAAGATATCCCTGGAAACCAGATACTATGCCTAGGCATTGCTTACCTGTGTCTAATCGCAATTTGTGTTAAACGATTTTAATTTTACACAATCTAGTCCGACATCCCATTTTGAATAAGGATCCAACAAAGAGGGAGGTCACTTTGGATTTGTATAGATATATTTGAAGATAACTAGGCGAGTGTCTTCTTCATTTTTAAGAACGTGAATTAATCTCCAACCGGGAAGATAGTCTTTGTACATAGCTCTATCCTTGGATTTAATTTGGTTGATTACATACTCTGCGATGTATTGGTGGAGTCACATTGGAATAATCCACATGGGTCCTTTAACATTTCCCATTTTCAAAACTGATTTCATATCTTTGTAAATCTGAAACAACGACCTGTACATCATCGAAAGGATCAAAGGAGCAAGATCACCTATTTCCCCTTCCATAATCCTTTCTACAAAGTAAGAATACTCAAGAACAACTTTTGAGGAAGTGGTTCTATGTACTCACTAACCTACACCAGAAGGAAAGATTTGTGCTCCTTTTTCATTACCACACCAAATCTTTTATTCGATTGGACGTATGTGGTTAGATTTTTCGATGACAACTTTGTTTCGAAATCAGTCAGGATTGGGTTGTCACAAATTTCGGGAGGGCCGGCAAGAAGATTGAACATGACTAATAGGTCATAAATCTTTGGTGAGATCATGCTAAAAGGGAATACAAACCCGTTGATTGTCTGGTCTCAAAAAGGCAAAGCGACACTGAGCAGTGTATAATCCATCTTAGGTATGTGCTCAGTAATGGCTATAATGACGTAAATTCCCCATCTTCGCCAAGTATCACCGAATTGCTCTATTACCCTCCACAACCATTGGATATATGGCGAATTAGATTTCGGCCAGCTATGTAATGTGGAATTCAAAAGATCTAATTTCCATTTGGGGTCGTGTAGAAGTAGTATGGAACTAGACAATTCTTCACGGATAGTATATTCAACATCTCCGTTCACGATCAGGTTAGGACCCAAATTAGTGGGTTGGATTAGTAATCTGTCACTGGTGTGGATTAAGTTCCAAGTATCAATATGGGTTGAGGTCGATGAAGAAGTCATGGGCAGTCGATGTCGGCGACGATAAATCGTTGTAAGTACAGACATAATTTAACCTTGACTCACAGAGGGTGAAATCTGATTTTAACCCTAGGGTTTCAAATGTAAGTACTTATCCATGAAGGCAAATTGTAATTAATGACTTTTCCCCTTTTTGTTTTCTTAAAGTTTATTTTATTAATCCCAACGGTCAAACTATGAGACTATCATAGATAATCGACAATTATATTCTTTTCTGAACATTCATTAAAACTTTAGCTCGTCAAGTTACTTGTTAGCTGATATACAATACTAAAATTATATGCTTGCAATGTCCTACATAAGTGTCCACATGTATAGGGCGACCTCACGATATTTCCTTTCTTACATATCCAAAGATAAAAACAAAGAGAATAGACCCCCGCAACGTCGAGCTCAAATAGTTGTATTAAACAAAAAGATACCAAATAGTTATATTAAACAAAATTTCATAAAGGGTAAAGATTCAAAAGTGAAATTCACATTCATACATTTAACCCAATAATATGGTGACAATGCTAGCTTATCGCAGATGGGGTAAAATCGACACCTCTATGGTATTTAACAAGCAGATCATTCAAAGTCTTTGGTTGAATATGTAATAATAGATCTCTGATATGTCATTCTAATAAGACATTTTTTAGTTCAAGAACTGATAAAGAAGAGAGCTGAGCTCGCCATGTGTATTTGATCAACTATCGAAATCGAATAGCCAACCATGAACCTAAACGAGCTCGATTTTACTGGTTAACGTGCATCATGAATGGTAAACTACGAGCTCGAACTGAGCTCTGACTGAGCGGCTAGTGAGTGGCCCAGGAACTTCTTGGCTCATTTACACCCCTACTCGGTTCGGCTCATTTACACTTTGAATTTATGTATACATAGTGAAGGGTACTTTTGCTTCTGTTCATCTTCAAACAGAAGTTAGAAAAGTATCAGTCAGAAGTTAGAAAAGCATTGCATCACATTTACTGCACTAATCGAGCTCGCATCATATGTTTAGCTTAACACACAACAGTCAGAAGTTGGAAGTTAGTACAAAGTAAATGCGGCGGTTGGGGTTTATTGTAATAGTAATTATTTAGAATATTCATTCATATACAAGGAGCATGCCTTTTGTCACCTTAAAGAACTGAGCATTTTCATCCGAAACTTTGAAGATTTTTTTTTTTTTTCTTTCTATAATAAGAAATGTAAAGTACTAAACACTAAGTACTTGGCGATGCCGACATATATGAGGCTCGAACTTGGCTCGGCTTACTTACGCTTGGAAATTTATTATAAATAGTGAAGCAAGCGATTTCTGCTTCTGTTCATCTTCAAAACTCGTCCTTTCAATATTATTTGAAACTTTCTTCCTATGGCTCATTTACTAGATACCGCATGTCATCCGTTGCTTGGATGGTTGCAAATCGAGTTTGGCGAAATTATCCAAGAAGTTCCAGATTACCATATTGGTAGTAACGTTATATTTATTGTGGTACATCTGGGCTTTGCTAGACAATATTGTGTCCAAAGAAATGTCAACTTGATGACGTTCTGTATAATGTTGGGTGTATACTTGACCCTGTTTGAAGATGAAGTCTCCTACGCACTTTATTACGAGAGGTTTTTTCGTGTGAGCCATCTAGTGACGATAGCAGATAGTGAGATTTTCCATGCTCTTCACTACTTATATTTCCTCCCACAACGTCTGAGATTCTTCCGTTTTTACTTCACTATATCCGAGAGCCTGAACCGTCATAGTTCTCTCGTCTACATAGTGGTTGGGAATCAGCATAGCATGTTGTTTTTCTGTACTTGGGGCAAAATTGACACCTTTGTGTATAACTAGTCTTACTAATCCCCGAGGCTTACATGCTTCTAGCCATGGATACGATAGTTTATAATTGAATATGTTATCTAGTTAATGTTATCTTTGTTTTGGCGAGCATGAGATGTTATCTCTAGTTTTTTCATTTTTTCCCATCTTCATGTATGAAATAAGAAATGTTAGTGAACAAGTAAATTACTAAACAATGGGGAAACAATAATAAATAAAAAATTACATCTTTTATAGTGACTAACAAACAAAGCAACTTCACAAACACATAAAGGGTTTTTCATTGACAAACAAAGAACGTCATCAAACAAAAACTACTTAGTGGAAAGTCCACGGATTCTCCCTTCGCATATTTTCCTCCTCTTCTGGGGAAAAATCGGCATGATGTTGAAAATCTGCAGATGAGCTCCGGATGTTTCCACTTAATCATATCCAAAACATCGTCACAAGCAAGGGATAAAAGGCCCTTTATGTCGAGGTAATCTGCAAAACCCACAGTCCAGATAAGGTTTCCTCGTTGTCATTAACCAGTGTAGAAACAAAGGCCTTCAGGTCAACGTCATTCTCACCGGCGGTAGTTGAGTAACCACATGCTTGTAGTACTCGATGACCTTCGCAAGTATATTGCTCGGGACTTTAGGGAGGAGAATAGGTCCTCTGCTTGCTAAGCTGTCCTTGATCATATGTTTGATAGTGACAGATTGCTTGGCTACTACTCCGTTTACCTTGAATGTAATGTTGTCGCTGCCCTGGAGGACGATTTGTTCTGAGCTTGACGATGAAAAGGAACTTATGGCTGTAGGATTGCAAAAGTTATAATTTTCCATGAAACAACTCGAAATTTATAATTGTTTACGAGGTTTAGGGTTAGCTTATTAATTGTTTGCAGCGGTTGGGGTTTGTGACATGCAAAACGTTGCATTATAATTTTTTTTTTTTGAGGAAAAATGGAAGTCGCATTATAAGTTAGAAAAGACTTTTTGAAGTTGACAATCTCAATTAACACATTTCACTGCTCGCATCGATCAGAAGTTAGAAAAGTATTGCATCACATTTACTGTAGTAATCAAGCTCGAACATGCAGCAGTTAGAAGTTAGAATTCAGTACACGGTAAATGTAGCGGTTGGGGTTTGTTGTCACCTTAAAGAACTAAGCATTTTCATCCGAAACTTTGAATATTTTCTTTTTATTTCTTCCTATAATAAGAAATATAAAGTATTAAACACTAATTACTTGACGACGTCGACATATATGAGGCTCGAACTCGGCTCTGCTCATTTACAAACTCGAAATTTATTTATAAATAGTGAAGGCTACTTCTGCTTCTATTCATCTTCCAAACTTGTCCTTTCAATATTATTTGAAAGTTTTTTCCTATGGCTCATTTACTAGATGTTGTGCGTCATTCATTGCTTAGATGGTTGCAGACTGAGTTTAGCAGAATTATCCTAGAGCTTCCAGATTACCATATTGGTCATAATGTCACTTTTCTTGTGGTGCGTTTGGGCTTCGCCATCCAATATTGTGTCCAAAGAAATGTAAGCTTTGTGTCATACTGCACAATGTTGCGCGTCTACCTAATCTTGTTCGAAGATGAGTCTCCTACGCTATTTGCTACGAGCGGTTACATCCAGTGACGATGGAAGATGGACAGTTGTACCGCGCCATTTGCACCATATATTGCCATCAACAACGATTGAGCTTCTTCGTTTTTTTACTTCACTATATCCGAATAGAACTGTGATTCCACCATTGTCCACGTACCAGCTCAGAATGAATATAACACACAGTTTTTCTATTCCTGTGGCAAAGTGGACACCTATTTGTACAACATCGAGTTTTTACTAATCCCCAAGGATTACGTTATATGGATGATATAAGAGGCCAAACATTTATCATATAGGCTTTTCGGTTTTTAACGTTCTCTTTTGTGTGTTTGTGGCTTTTCATGTACGATTTGTAATTGAAATATGTAGTGAATGTTATCTTTGTTTTAGAGATCTATGTGAATGTTACTTTGAATAAGAAACAACAAAGGGATCTTCACTAACAAAGAAATAATATCAACAACAAAAAGAAAATAAAAAACAAACAAAAAACACTACTTTGTTGAAAGCCCTTGGAGTTAGGTAAAATTATCCAACATTACCCCGATTATTACCAAAATGGTAATAATGTGAATACGATTGTCGTTTGTCTTGGATTTTTGTCTAGTATTGCCACCAAACAAATGTAAACTTTCTGACGTATGCACTATGTTGCGCATCTACCTAACCTTGTTTGAATATGAAGGCCCCTACGCTCTGTACTACCAGCTGTACTACAATGTCGGATACCCCTTGGTGATCGGCCAAGCGCACTTCCGAAGGGTCTATTTCATGTGTTTCGACCCACAACGTCTATATTTCTTCCTCTTCTACTTTTCGAAAGCAAGGTGGTGGAGACAGAGCCTGTTGTGCAACCTCCATGCCGATGATGCGACCACTCTTTACGCTTATTGCAGTTGGGGACTACCCGACAACACTCTCTAGTGAATGTTGTCTTTATTTTGGCGAGCACGAGAATGTTATCTCTAGTTTTTTTAGTTTTTTCCCCATCTTCATGCATAAGTAACAAATGTTAGTGAATGGGTAAATTACTAAACAATAGGATAATGATAATCAACTAAAAATTACATCTTTTATAGTGACTAACAAACACAGCAACTTTACAAAAATATACAGGGTTCTTCACTGACAAAAAAACAACGTCAACAAACAAAAACTACTTAGTTGAAAGCCCATGGGTTCTCCCTTGGCATCTTTTCCTCCTCTTTCGGGGTTAAAATCTGGCGTGATGTTGAAAATCCTCTGGATGGGCTCTGGATCCTAAAGCTTAATCATACCCAAAATATCTTCACAATCAAGGGACAAAAGGACCTTTATGTCAAGGTCCGCAACAACCAACAATCTAAACATGCTTTTCTCGTGCTCATTAACCATCCAGAAACAAAGGCCTTCAAATTGACGTCATTCCCACCGGCAGGTGGTTGAGTAACCACACGCTTGTAATGCTCGAGGACCTTCGCAAGTATGTTGCCAGGGACTTTAGTGAGGAGAATAGGGCCTTTGTTGGCTAAGTTGTCCTCGATCATATGTTTGATAGTGACAGATTGCTTGGCCGCTATATCGTTTACCTCGACTGTAATGCCGTCACTGCCCTGGAGGATGATTTTTTTTTAGGGTTATTGATTAAACACGTACTCTTGAGAAATTACAAAAGCTATAATTTACCCAAAACAAAAAAAAAAAACATTTATAATTGAGTAGAGGAACACACGATAGTCAAAAAGTGTGTAGGGGTTAGAAGTTAGATAGCCATCGCACCATATTTACTGCAGTAAATGCAGCGTTTAGGGTCAGAAGGTTGAAATCGATCGCATCAAATTTACTACAGTGTTGTAATCGAAGCATTGAATTTTAATTCATAGCCTTCAACCTGAGTACCCTTGGTGACCTGGCATCATAAGTATAAAGAATTTTGTAAGTTTACAATATCAATAACGATGAAAAAGCAGATTTCACAGCTCGATTAATACTATTAAAGGTGATAGTCAAACGACGAGCTATAATAACGCACAATGGAAAATGGCAAGCTCATAAACAGTGTGAAAGTATGCACATAACAATTACTGCAGTAAATGCAGCAGTTGGGAGTAGTTGTGATAGTAAATACTCAAAATATTTCAAAGAGAATTTTTGTGACTCAAAAAAATGAGCATTTTCATCAAATTTTTTAACATTGTTTTTAATTATAGCTTAACTTCCTTATGCTGCTCGTGCCCCCTTGCCTAGATGGTTGAGTATGGAGTTAGGTGAAATTATCCAGCATTTCCCCTATTAATACCAAAATGGTAGTAATGTGAATACAATTGTCGTGCGTCTTGGATTTGCCGGCCGGTATTGTCACCAAACAAATGTAAATTTTCTTATCTTGTGCACTATGCTGCGAATCTTCCTAACCTTATTTGAAATGAAGGCCCATATGCTCTGTACTGCTAGCTGTACTACAATGTAGAACACCCTGTGGTGATCAGCCAATGGCATTTCTGAGAGGTCTACTTCATGTACTTCAACCTACAACACCTGCATTTCTTCCTCTTCTACTTTCGTAAGAAATGCGGTAGAGACAGAGCCTGTTGTGCAACCTCCACGGTGATGATGCGGCCACTCTTTATGCTTATTTCAATTAGGGACTACTCGACAACACTCTCTTTCATGATGGTCACTTGGTTATCGACGACAATTTTGATATGTAAGATGGATTAATTGGAACGTCGTGATCGCCGACAATATGTTATTTTTTATATGTAAGAAACTCAAGTATAATATATTTTTTAATATCAGTCATCTATATTTTTTCCATACTGATCACTAACTATAACTCATTAATCTTTTAAGAGTACCAACTCAATAGAAACAACTAAGAACTTGTGTTGTAATAATGTGTATTACTTGGCGAGTTGGATTAAATCGAGTTAGTAAATCTACAAGCTCGATTAACACGTTAACAAAGAAAATATTTCAGAAATGGGGCGAGGTCACGAGCTAGCTCTCATTTAAATTGCAATGGAGAAAACTTGAACCATATTAACACATGTCAACCAAATTTATGAGCTGATTATCACGCGTCAGAAGTTTAGTAGCCATCGAATCACAATTACTGCAGTAAATGCAGTAGTTGGGATTACTCTGACTCTTCATCCTTATTAATTCCTAAAAAGCTTTGAACCTTTATTAATTACTATGGCTGAACCTCCTTATGCAGCTTGTGCTCCCTTGCTAACAAGGTTGTGCAAAGAGTTGACTGGGATCATTCGTCATAAACCAGCACTGGAATACCGTATCCTAATGGTCATTGTGGTGCGTCTTAGCTATGCCGTCCTATATTGTTACCAAAGAAATGTCAACTTTATGACGTTCTACATCAGGTTGCATTTACCTTACTTTGATTCAAGATGAAGGTCCCTAACGTCTTTACCACGAGCTGCACTTTCGTATAGATATGTACACCAACGTCTTTATTGATGAGCAACCCAGTATTGTAGCTTATGAAAATTGGAGTATAGATTATCAGAATGCTATGCACGGCAGCTACATGCTTGAATCACGACATGGTCGAGTGTTATTTCCACAATGATGGGATGGCCATCCACGGGTAGATTATGTAATGTTTGCATTTTGCTATGTACTTTAGTGACCTATATTTTTAATATTGACATTAATGACTATATGAACTTATCAGTCCTCTATATTCCTACCCATATAAATGAAGTAACTATTTAAGAATACTCACTCATAAAAAACGATCAAGTCATGACCATGAAAAAACACTGATACCGGTGGGGTCTACAGAAAAGTGGTTGTGAATCCTAAACACGTCACATTGTTAATTCTTTGTGACCTCAGTTTATTATTAATGTAAAGACATTAATAAGATGACGAGTTCAAGCTCAACTCGGCTCGTTTAATAGAACCGAGTGTAAGTAGAAATGCGTTTACTATTTCTATGTTGTTACTTTTTTTTTTAATTATAAAAAATGTATATTTCTATGTTGTTACTTAGTGTTTAGTACTTTACATTTCTTATTGTATCGTCAAGAAAACAAAAACAATGATAACATTCACTATCATTACTTCAGCATTTTTTTTCACTCGCATATTGTGCTTTCGCTTTTCTCAACTCGTCATAACAAGCCCTGACCTCGTCGGTCTTCCCAGTAACTTAGGAAACTTTATCATTAATCTCACGTAAACGAGCTTTGTTATTCTCATCTGATGATTCAGCGATTTTCAACTCCTTCTGAAGCCTCTCAATTTCATCTCTAATCTCCTTTATCTGATGGTTCTATCTTTCATAATTTTCCTTCTCCACTATGTGTTCTTTCTTGATTTCATCGAAGGAATGCACCAGATCATTTTACATTTATGTCACTTCATCTATAATTTGACATTTCTCTGGCATCTTATCCAGAACATTTTGAAAGATGCGATAACTATAAATCATCCGGGAAAGTTTCTTTCTAATTTTTTAGCATATCTCCCACTACTCTGGAGTCACAAATTCACTTGTTACACGTGGAAAAGCCTTAACCGCATCACCAAGCTTATCCTATTCTGCTTCGGTAGTTGGAAAGTCCCCAGAACCAAAGTATTTATTGAAAGTATCCAAATGTTCCGGCGGTTCAACAACATTTTCCAATGTCTCATGTGCTCGAAGCATCCTTAAATTCTCCATTTACTCGAAAGAACAATCAACATCTATGAAGATTGGATTCGAAGCGGGTTCTAGAATGTCAACCTAGGAAACTCGTACTGTAGTTGAACGAGATGTACTATTCGGAGTTTCAACACTAGTTGGCGGAGTCACTTTGTTTGCGGGTGACGAGTTCTCGTGAGTAAGTTCATTATTCTTGGGTTTCTTCTGCTTAACGAGGAAGAAATCAGTAATAAGCGTTAAAAAAAATACGTAGCCACAAACATTAAGGAAGAAAAATAATACTGAAACTGGCTGTGCAGAAGAAGTATCTTCTCGATTATATGCGTTCCGTTTAGTTCATTTTGCCCTAGTCATTTTCGTTGTTGTTGTATCAATTTCATTTTGCAAAATATCTTAAAGAATGAAAGAAACATACATAAATAGCTAAGTGGGTATTAGGAAAATGTAAAGAAAACATATATCACCAGTAATGGGTTTCACAATTCATTTTCTTAAACTGGATCCATCTGGATGATTCCAATTGTTCGACTGCAATCGACTCCTCTTCTGCCTCTCCTTACTTATCTTTCACTTGTTGGAATGGTCTCTTAGTCCTTGACTCGACACGTTCAGAAGAAAGTACAAAGTACCTGGAGGAAATCCTTTGCCATCCTATCAAATAGCGTTCTGTAGTGGATGCCAAGGAAGCGAACTTGATAAAGTTAAACTTTTTAGTCTTTTTAGTATTTAACTTAACCTTTTGTTCTAGGAGTTTGATTGTAGATATCTTTTCCCGAGAGTCCAATTCGGCCAGAACTAGATTGCTGGGGACATCCTGTGTGAGTCCAAACTGCTTAGCAAAGTATTGCGGGTTGCACAGTTTGCACGAGGGCTTGAAAAAACATGCAGATGGCCTAGTCCCATTCAAGATATGTCGTGAAACCACAAAATAGGCCTAGGCAACGCCAGCCTTTATGAAACTGTACCTAATTGATGATTTGTCAATTAAACACTCAGGTCCTGGTTTCATTCGCAAAAATGAGCCAGCATATGTGCTGATTGATATGGCGTACTGTAGAGTATTTTTGAAGATATCCAAATTGCCCGAATCATAATACTTGGATGCTTCTCGAAGAATAAAGCATGGAAGAAGGCCTTCGTATTGGATTGCTACATTGTCAGGAATACGGACATTTACAATCTCTTCTAGGTATTTGTACAACCAGAATTGAATGATCCAGGGGCCCTCTTATGTTATGCCCATTCGAGTATGATTTTATATCTTTGTAAATGTCAAACAATGACTAGTACATTATCGAAAGCATCAAAGAAGCTAGATCACTACTTTGCCTGTTCATTATCTTTTGCAAGTAGCAAAAATACTCAAGAACCAGTTGTGTCGATGTTGTGCAAGCTATGTACTCGTTCATCTACGCCATAAGGAAAGCCTTGTGCTCAGTTTCATTTACTTCAGTTCCCTCCTCCTCCTTGTACTCACTGATGAATTTTGTTAGGTTTCCTGTGTTAAAATCTAAATAGGTCAGGTATTTGGTGGGTTCAAAGAAAGTTTTAGAGGAGCGGTATGAAGACCAAACATTACCGACAAGTCATAAATAGTGGGGAGATGATACCAAAAGGGAAGAAAAATGCATTAACCTTAGGTTCTAGAAAGGTATTACTTCAGGAAGAAGTGATCTGTCCATTTTGGGACTCTCCTTCGTGGTGAGAATAAGGTCATAAATTCCCCAATCACGACATACTTGACCGAATGTTTTCTCATCCCTATCCATCCACTTGTCGTATTCTGTATTCCGCTACGGCCAGCTACGAAATTTCGTAGGGAAAACTTCTAAACTCCAATTAGGGTCGTTCAGAAGCAGATCGGATGCATCCTAACTGGCGTCATTACCGTCAACACTTGTGGGACCTAACTTAGCTCTATTGCCTTCGTTGTGAATTAATTCCCTCGTATCAATCTATTCATCGTTTGAAGCTGCTCGAGACAAAGAGGCATGGGTGGTTGATATTTAACCTAGGTTTACGAGTGGTTTACCGCAAGTTTTATTGTAAGGATTCTTTTGAAGTTCGAACCCTAGGGTCTCTTTATATATGCATTATGTGGAGACTTAGTTTTATGTTAAATTTAATTTTACCATGAAAAGGCAGATTAACCGAGGTCGAATTACATGTCTGGTAAAAACGGCTTTTGACCGTTCATGATGAACAATGACCGGTAAAGGCGAGCTTGTTTGGGTTTATTGTTGGCTATTCAATTTCGGTTGTTAATCAAATACACATGGCGAGCTCGGCTCTCTTCTTCATCAGTTCTAGAATAAAAAAAATGTCTTATTAGAATGACATATCAGAGGTCTGTTGTTATATATTCAACCAAAGCCTTTGAATGACCTGTCCGTTAGATACCCCATCAAGTTTTCTAATCGTTAGAGCATTGGATGAATATTATATGAATATGAAATTTTAAGGCAAACCTGAAATTCATTATGTTAATCTTCTAATCAATTATTTATGAATACTTATTAGAATAGAAGGAATGTGAGTTCGGTTAATAGAAATAGCTACAGAGACGATCTGAATAATAAGGAACCCGTAAAAATATGACCAAGCTTAAGTTTATATGAAGATGAAATGTTATGTGAAAATGAAATTTCAAGGAAAAGGTTCACTGCTTTATCATTTCCCTATGCATCTATTCCATTCAGGAACTTAATCAATTATTCCATTGTATATGAATAATAAATGGAATTGAATGGAGGCGAGCTAGAAGCATCTATTCAATTGCATATGAATACTAAATGAAACAGAATGGAGGCGAGGTCGATTAACAAAAATATGGCAAGTCGACGAGCTCTATAATAAACAACTCATAAAAAAGCGAGCACGACTATCAAACTGGTCATGCATAGGTGTCAGAAGTTTGAAATCCGTCCCATAACAATTGCTACATAGGCTTATGCTTTTGGTCATCTCCTGGCATTGTCATCTTTCAACCTTTGTTACTATTCCTGAGCTCCCTGATGCAGCTC
The DNA here is from genome assembly GCA_028651295.1 of Catharanthus roseus. Lineage (NCBI taxonomy): Eukaryota > Viridiplantae > Streptophyta > Magnoliopsida > Gentianales > Apocynaceae > Catharanthus > Catharanthus roseus. The sequence goes on along the minus strand of JAPQWS010000153.1, from coordinate 2,545,299 downwards.
GTGGTCTATTGTGGTGAATTTGTATGGATTATATTGTTGAACAAAAATTCCCATTAAAAACACAAAAACCTATAAAAAGGTATTGACTATAAAAAAGAAACTTTGGTTTCACTAGACGAAATTTAATATGACGCTTTGGTTTCAATAAGTTGCAACTTTCCCAATTCGTGAACGAAACAGCCACGACGTTCCAATTCATATATCATCATCGTGCTATAAAAGTGTGCAAAGTAATTTCAGAATATTATACCTACCTTATTTGAAAGAACTACTTATTCACCTTTGATTTTTTTAGAATTAGAATTTTCCATTTTACGCATAACATGTCTAAGAATGGGAAGGTAGATTACAGGTTCATGATGAAAACAAAAATCGATTACATATTCATCTGCGCAGTAAGCCGATTGTTTATGTTTTTAACTTTACTCTGATCTTCGTTGTTTTTTCATAAAATAAGCCTTTCTTAAATGATTTTCCCAGGAGATTCTGCCTTCTTATGTAACAGCAAGATCGTGCAATTTTCCTACAAGCGTAACATTGACAAATGCAGTTGGAAAATATTGGTCAGTTGGTGTGCAGAGAAAGAACAATGACCACTTTTTCGTTGACAATTGACAGAAATTTCTAGAGCAGAATATGGTGTAGCATGGTGATTACACTGTTTTTGAACTATACGAACCCTCCAATTTCGACTATAATGTCATTGTGTTTTGGAATTCTCTTCTTGAGAAAAGAGAGCATTTTGTTCAAGCAGATGATGATGACGACGATGACGAAGATCATGGTGGTAGAGTCACTGTTAGACTACAGCAGAATGTAAAAGGATGGAAATGATGTTGGAGTAACTAGTGGAGCCAAAGATAAATAGAGGAAGATATCATCTTAGTTATGTACGAATATCTGCTTAGCTTTTGTTCTTGTTTGATAAGAAAAAATTAAAAATAAGGAATTTATCCAAGAAATAAGAAATTATAATATACAACAGAATCATCTACGCGAGTTGGCCCTATAAGTGTTTTTTCAATTAATCAAGTATTTACAAATTATCCAATAGCGAGATTGGCTTACACGCTAATTAAAACAAGTCATACCCCGAAACAAATACATGTAATTGAATAAACTTAAGTAATTATCTGAATACTAAACGTATCCTAGATGGAATTTTATTGAACAAATATTGATGATCGCGCAGCTATGAAGATTGACGAGATAAAAGAAAATAATGAGACGGTGTAATTACCGAGCTGTATGGCTATTTTCTATCTCATTCTTCCATCATATAAAAGCAACGTGAAACATTCTGGTCGGGATTTTCCATAAAACGGGTCTTGATATACACACAACAGAAAGAAGCCATCTCCACAAACAAATAATTGTAATACGCGAGCTCAATTTACTCATACAGAAAAAAAGAGCAAGCTAATAATATGTGTATTGGCCACCTAATCATCTACCAATCATAAATTAGTATGGACATCGCTTCATACTTATTGCACTTAATGTATTGTGGTTGGGATTTTCATTTTCTACTTTGCATGTTCATCATGTTTCAGATTCTCTTCTAGATAATAAGGCTTCGGGGCTTCCGAAATCTTCTCTTCTTTTTATAAATACATAATGCATCTAAAACTCTCTTAATAAACTATCTTTTTGAATCCTCTGGAAAACCACTCTCTCCAAACGGTTGTTGAAGATGGACAAAAGACCAAGGTCTGATAATCGAAATCGGTATAGTCTGGATTATGATCCTCTGTCGAATATCTTCAAAGATCTCACCATTGCGAACAAGATGCACTTCAAATCTATTTGTCGTCCTTGAGGCAATTTAGCAAAGGCAGAAATCTCTTGTTTGTTGAGAGCTTCAGTGGCGAAATTACCACTTCAGTTGTTACCCAGAGATGAAGACTATGACCCTGAAGGAGAGGAAAAGAGAAGTATTGAAGTTGATTATGTAGTTAGGATTGATCAGAAATATACATCATTAAATACATTAATGATGAAGAGGCAAATTAAAAATGAAATGGTTGTATCATGCCGGGGCGGATGCCTTCTAGCGCTATTTAATCCACTAATTGATATCCAAATTCATTTGCCTTCTACTGTCAATTTTCCAGCAATATTTGTGGGAAATGGAGTCATTACGGGCCCTGATGATTCCATAAGTAGCAACAACAACTACGAAGTTCTAGTTAAGTATGGACTTAGTGGAAAATTGACTTTTGTCAAGAATGGAGACTGTGAATGGACTTTTCTTGGAGAAGAAAAAATATTGACTTCATAAACTACAGTGCATGTATAGATTCCCTCCTAGCATTGTCTAAGAAAAGCCAAGTGGAACTCTGGAATTTCGGCAATTCTGTGCCCCAAAAAACCATGGAGATGAAGGTGCCCTTTCCAGAGATATGCCAAAATATGAATAGCTAAACAAAGTCCAGCAATTCTATATCTCGAAGTCCGATAAAAGTCTACTAATTGTTGTGAGATGGTTTAAAATTGTTCCTGAAGGGGAAGATCTCTTGAACCCACCACCATGGAGTTCGAACACTGTGCACTTCTATCGGACAAAAAGGTTTTATGTTTATAAGTTGGATCTTAATTCTGAAAGATGGATTCCTATGGAAAGTTTAGGCAATGTGACTTTGTTTGTAGGTGAAAATGAATCAGTTTCATTTAATACTACAGAGGATGGTGTTGGAGAAGAAGGAGGATTGAAGAAGAATTCCATATATTTTTGGGGAAAATGAGCTTGTGAATATGATGAGTGCTACTGCAATAGAGCTGAGCACGACTTTAGAATTCTCTATTTGGAAGACAAAAGTATTAAAGAGATTTATCCTTTCGTTACTTCTTGGCATTTAGCTCCTTCTTATCTTCCTTTCTAATGTCACAACGTACAGATCGAGCTCGACAGTGCTAGGAATGTTATATTTGTTTGTTTGTTGGCTGCTCATCTCTTCATTATGCAGCTCGGTCACTTTCTCTTTTAACCCGAGATCTTTTCTTTTCTTGTCCAATAAATGAATTAAAATTTCACTTTCGTATCTTGGCGCTTTATGAACTATTGTTTCATTGAACTATTTGGTATCTTTTTCTTTGATAGAAAGGTTAATTGAAAATTTCACTTCTGAATCTTTACGCTTTATGAGCTAAATGTAAAACTTACAACTGCCCACTTATAACCACAAGCACTATGTCCCGACATAGAGATCGAGCTCTTGAGTGTGGGAAATATTTACTTCATTTAATGCAGTAAAAATTGAGAATTTCACTTTCGTATCTTTATGCTCTATGAAGAGTGGGGAGTTAATTCCGATTGTGGAATTTTCAATTTGGAAGATGGAAGCATAAAGGAGATTTCTCCTTACGCAACACATAGGGATTCACCTCATCCTTTCTTACTTCCTATTTCTTAATCTCTCGATGTAGAGGCCAAGCTCGGCAATGTGGGGAACTCTTCCCTCTTTTTGTCGGGTTAAATGTATGAATGTGGATTTCACTATTGAATCTTTACCCTTTATGAAATTTTGTTTCCTATAACTATTTAGTATCTTTTTGTTTAATTGAAAAGGTTTAATACCCTTTATGAATGCTTGTTAAGGAATTGAAAGAGACCGAAGCATCATCGGACCGTTCATCTCATGTACGGTAGCTTACAGATGTATGTATCTATGTTGCATAGGAGACACAACTGTACAAGATTAAGTTTTATGATTTGAACATCAGGGAATCCTGTTTGATCGATGATAAAGAAGCAGCTCAAGAAATGTATGAAGCCCGTGATGTCTTAGGCGATGCAGTATTCGCGTACACTTCATCCAATGTACGCGAGCAAGCGGATTCCCTAAATCCCTCCCAAATGTTATCTAAGCATAATTCACAAACATCCAACCCTCCTACCGGCGAATAAACCTGTTTGGCATATTACCAGCTTACTCCAGCCTCAGCTCGGCATGCAATGTTTTCACTTTTTTTTTTTTATACATCAAATGATACTAGTCTTTTTCTTTTGTTTCTCTTGCTAAATATCTTATGATATTAGTCTCTTATGTAATTTATACACAAATCGTATTTTAGAGCTCGTTCGGTTATGAATATATATCCTAAAGAATAGATGAAACAAAAAAGAGAAATAAAAAAAGTTGAGAATAGATGTTGAGAATAGATGTTAAACTTGATGTGACGGCTCAGTGATGTATTGACACAGCTACAGCCGTTTGCACTACCTGAAAGTGGGATGGATGGCGCATCTGATGGAGAGAGAGAGAGAGAGAGAGAGAGAGAGAGAGAGAGAGAGAGATGGTGGTGCACACTCCCACTCGAATTTCTCTATCTTATCTACTTACTCTAAAAATGGTACGTCAACCATCGCCAGTGTCCCCCTATCGTCGGCGAGAAATCGTTGATTTCAGAGGTTGACTATTAGTTTGCTTCCTTCACCCATGAGTGCTTTGCCAGATACCTGGCAAAGAATGTACTGAGAGTCGAGGAAAAAATACCTTTGAACAAAGAACAAGCTCCGGATCATGCTGAAAATGATGGTCCGAGAATACGGATCATTCACCATTGAGAAGCTCCTCCTCGAGGAGCCAAAGATGGACTCGTCCATTAACCTTTTAAACGATATAGACAATAGAGTAAGGGAGACTCCCAAAAAGAGGAGGAAGGTTCTTTCACAGGTTATACATCAGATAACCTCGAGCAACTCTGTTGGGAGCCCTTGAACAATAGGAGCAGGGTTTACTTTTGCATTGTCTGCTCGGATGCTGAGTAGTACCTAGTTTGTTGTGTTTTCTTCTTCTTCTTCTTTTGTTTTCACATGATTTAGTTTATCTTAAACAGGGTGTTTAGATCCATATTTAAATAGTATCCGGCTATATTTTGTGCTTTTGTTTATGAATGAAAGACCTTCTTTTGTCAAATTTTTATGTTCATATGCTTCTTTTTGTTTTGTATGTTTAAATACTACTCCTTGTTTGTTTGTTTTCATTTTTGGCTCGAAAAATTCAAATAAGTGATTGGATCATATTCTTATTTTTTCCTCAAGCAAACCATATTAATTACCATAATACTCAAAGCATTCAAGTGCAAAAATACAAAAATGTATATCACTTGTTAATTAGGTCCAATTTATGGTTTACTATTCATTTCAGGGTTTTATAAATCTAATTTAGTGCCAATTTTTTCCACTCAAATGTAATATGTTTCCATCAAATATATTTTACATCACAGTAGAATATTAATTTCAGTGAATAGTTTTTTTTAATACAAATAATTTATAAATTAGATATTTATTGCAGAGTTAACCCCGAAATTATTATTCGATACGCGAAACCCTAAAATGTTTATTTAGTTTCTTATTTTTTTGTTAACAGTTTATTTATAGATAGATATTTAGTTCCAAGACAACCCATAAAATGTTTTTATTCAATAAATTTTACATCAAAGTAAAGCCTAAGTATTTTTGTTTACAATTCATTTAAGAAGTGGATATTTAGTGTAAAGTTAACCTTCTAAAATGTTTTTCCAATTAGATTTTACATCCAACTAAAGGTTAGGCTTTTTTCTCATTTTTTACAATTATTTATAAAGTAGATATTTATTGCCAATTTAACCCCCTAAAAATATTTTTTTCGGTTAAATTCTACATCCAACTAAAAACTATGCTTTACGGCAATGATTTTTTTTTTTTTTTTTTGTTTTCAATTCACTTATAATATAGGTATTCGTTTTAGGGTTTTGTTAATGAAATTTAGGCTGATTTAATCAACTCAGATGTAATATTTTTCCCTCAAATATATTTTACATCTAGGATGTTAATTTCAATGAATAGGTTTTTTTATAATTAATTTATAAATTAGATATTTTGTGCAAAGATCACCACTAAATTACTTTTTCATTAAATTTTATTTCCTGCTGAAAAAATAATATGGCAATTAAGTTTTTATTTATTTGTTTAGCTTTTTGGGAATAGATAGATATGTAGTGCCAAGACAACCCCTATAATATTTTTTCCTCACTAAATTTTACATCCAACACAAAAATTAATCTTTTTTTGTTTACGATTCATTTAAGAAGTAGATATTTAGTTTCAAGTTAACATCATACAATTGATTTTTAAAGTAGATATTCAGTGTCAAATTATACATCCAACTAACCCCTAAATTTTTTTTTTGCTTTTTTAATTAAATATTACATCTAACAAAAAATTAATTTTTTTGTTTACGATTCATTTGAAAAATAGATATTTAGTACAAATTTAACCACAAAAAAATAGACTTAGTTCTGCATTTAATTTTTACATTCCACTCAAAACCCTAAATAAAATTAGCTAAATTTTATCGTTTATTTATGTGTTAATCTTTCATTTATAAAGTTGATTTACTGCCATTAATTTGAATTTTTATGAAGAAATTACAAATTTCATGAGTGTTTACAATTCATGATTTAAGGTGATCTACAATCCATGATTTTCAAATTTGATCTGGTTCAAGGAAAAGAAAAAGAAAAAGAAGAAGAAAGGACCAGGGTGTTCAAATGGAACGGCAACTCTAACACATGTGATCATAGCTACGTGCAGAGACGGTTTTTTTCTATCATTAGTCCTGTTTTAAAATATAGCTACTAAAGTAGCCAATCTTTTTTTTAAATCCTTGAAGGGGCCATAACACAATGATTGTGCGTCATATAATTGGATAACACACAGTCATTGTGCGTTATCACTAATAACCAATTTAATATGCGTGCTAATCTTGTTTATTGACGTGGCGACAAGGTGGCTGGGTTTGGAGTTAAGGTGGGTGATAACGCATAATAGTTGCGCATTATCGTGACTTATAATGCATGGTATCTCTGTGTTATTACTGATTATTATGCACAATCGGGGTGCGTTATCATGTTATAAGAAATCCTCCACCCTAGCCGCAGTTCCCATTTCAGCTCCTATTTCTCTTTCATTTTTCTTTACCATTTCCACGCTGCTGCTCCTCAGTTTACCATTTCACCAACACCATGAAGAGGCCCAAAATTGTGTGCATCCATTTCCAATCCGAATATTTGACAGGTTCCTGCGGATTGAATTAAAATCAAGAGAACACAAAGTTACAACTTACAATCCGCGAGAAGGAACATACATGGTTAGATCTTCGATCTGGGTTGCTGGTACTGGCAATAACGTCTATGCATTACGAAGGAATAATAAATCATGTAGTTGCGGTAAATAGCAAGCATACACATTGCCTTGTTCTCATGCTCTTGCAGTTTGTAGAGAAAATGATATAAGAGCAGATACTTATGTGCCAGATATATATATTCGCGAGAAACGTATAGAAGAACGTTCTAATCGAATTTTCATCCGGTCTTGAATGAGAACTTTTGGAGGGATGTTCCTTATAATTTAACATTTCATCCTTCGAACATGAACAATGAATGGGGTCAGAAACAGGGCACAAGATTTCAGGGGGAAATGGATTATCGAAATCCAGATTCTCTCCCAAAATGTGGCAGATGTCGCATGTCAGGACATAATAGAAAAAATTGTAATAACCCCAGTTCAAGCAATGTATAAGTTTGTTTCCTTAAAAGTGTTGTAATATTTTAGGATTTCTATTAATGAAATTTTTCTTTGAATTTCTTCTAACTATTTCTTCATTGCTCTAAATTTTGATAGTAAAATTTACAATACTTTAAATTACTTCTTCATATTTTTTTCCCAATCTTTTAGTTATATAATTTTCTTAAAAAAACTGTATTATTTTACTATTTTGATATGTTTTTTATGATAATATTTATTATTGCTGGGTAATAATGCACACATATAGTGTTATCTGTCACATCGGCAGATTAAGTGGAAAAGTTAGTATTAAGTGATAACACACGGCGGTTGTGCGTTATCCTTGGTAATAACGCACAGTTGTGCGTTATAGCCAGATTCCGAGTAAAAAAAAAAAAATTGGCTACTTTAGGGGCCTTTTTACAATAAAAGGCTAATGATAGAAAAAACCCTGTAGAGACTGACTCGATTTAAAGTTCATTAAATGAAGGACTATGGTACACGCCATATAGACATAGACGACGATTTGTCCTCTCCTCAAACGTCGAGTCATCTTCTCTCCTCAAAAGTTTTGGCTCGCTAGCTTTTCCCCTACCTTCCCACGTTTATAGGTGAGATAAGATACCTAAGTCCTCACCACTAAAACTTCTACCTTAAGTTTGAGAATTTTCATCATTCCTTCCTTCCTGAGATCTTTCAAGTAGAGATACCTGAAAGCAGTCCAGAAATGTTTATAAACGAATACGAACCTATGCCAATGTAAGTTCTTCAATCAGACCCCCTTGCTACCTCCCCATTTGCCTTCAGAAGATATATGAGAGTGAGAGGCATGAAAACATGCAGCTCAACTAAGAACTCAACGCTCTTAGGTTTGAGAGCAGCAATTTGGTTGAACAAATGGTAAGGGATAGGGGTGTGTGAGAGTCACCAAAACCATGACCCTCATAGACCCCTCCTCTTAAGGTGCTTCTTCAAGATGGTATTGGAAATTGAGGAAAAGATTACACAAGAACAAATGGTGGAGGTTACTCGCCTGGAGGGCATACCTCCGAAAGCTGTTAGGGCGGAGGTAGCTTGCAAGGAGGCAGCTCTCACAGAGGCTATTCACCAAGCAGAAACTTCAAGGAAGAAAAGGCATATTATGAGAGAAAACTCCTCTGAATCATTAGGGAGCTATAACTAGTGCTGCTTCTACTTCTAAATAGTTGTTCACATCCCCCTTACCTTAGTTTATGTTTGGGTTGTTTATGTTTTCTTTTTCAGTTTTTACTCATATTATTTTGGCTTCTTTTTTTGGGTTCATATTTTGTACTGAAACATTATCAGATGTTAATGGAATTTTACCATTTATATATTTTTCTCTAAGTTATTTGTATATGTGCACTATGATCTTTCTTTACTTTTATTAAGTTTCAAAGGGAGTAAAAAAAATTAAAAATATTCAATGGTTCACATCATTCGTCTATAAAATAATAGCTCTAATTGCTTGTATTAAGTTTCATTGTAATTGTATTAACTTTACTTTATTGAAACAAAAAAAAAGAAAGGAGAAGAAAATGATCTTTAAGTTCAGTGGGAATTGACGAGTTAAAGTTCACCAGAATTGGTGAGCTACTAATTTCAGTCTTACTAACGTAGACGAGTTGCTAATGGAAACAAACATTCGACTGAGATACAGGGGGATTCTGTGAAAAAGTGACAAGGTCACATGGCGAGCTCATAAGCCTAATCTTAACACTCACAATATAACAGCCAGTGAATGGTTACGAATAATGACTCGTTACAAAGGGAAAAAACATGACAAAACACATGGCGATCAAGAAGTCAGCAAAAACCTTGGCAACCAAGAATTAAGAAAAGTAACTGACAAGGTCAACGAGCGAGACTATGTAATACTAGTTGGTTATGTTTGTTTTTTGCTATGCAAGAATCTACTGGTTTTAATATTAATAGTTGGTTATGATATGTGCTTGGTTTTAATATTAATAGTCATTTTCAATTTTTCATACTATTTTACGAATCATGAAGCTGATAACCCATATAACACCAGGTCACTGTTTATGAATACTAACTCGTTGAAAACGATAAAGAAGATGATAAAAAAACTTGTCGATCAAGAAGTAAACAAAAACTTCACGACCAAGAGGTGAGCAACCCAAATCGGCAACCAAATAAGTGAGAAAAACATGTCGACCAAAATGTATTCTCTAAGAACTATATTTACTTGCGAGCTCAAACAAAAGTGAGCATTAACACCCCTTCACACTGTTGACTCTATCCTCAATCTGCAACCCTATATGATGATGATAATGCTAATAGGCTTGTCTAATCAATAGGGAAGAGAGAAAATTATTACGTTTTTTGGAGGGAAAGATTTCGGAGGTAAATATTTTGGTGGGAAAATTGGGAGGGAAATACTAATTAGAAGTATTTTTTTCACAAATTAAAAGTAATACTTAACATTATAATATATCATTTTAATGACTCAAAAACATATTATCATAATTATATCAAGTATGTTATTAACGAAAACAACTCGTATAGTTATTTAATAAAATTTATAAATTATTTAAGTCATTGAAATTATAGTGCTTGAAGTGCAATATATAGAAAATAGTAGAAATTCTAGTTTCTAGACGAAAAAAAGTTGATTTTGTGAATAGTATAATCATATTATTATATCAAATTACTTAAAATAATAAGTTCTTTAAAAAGAAAAGTAAGTTATTTGATAAAATATGAATATTATTTAAGTCATTGAAATTATATTACTCGAAATACGATATGTAGAAAATAATAGAAATTCTATTTCTAGATGATAAACACTTTATACTCATATTATTATATCAAATGGCCTAAAATAAAGTTCTTAAAACAAAAGTAAGTTATTTGATAAAATATAGAAATTATTCAAGTCATTGAAATTAGAGTGCCTGAAGTGCAATATATAAAATAGTAGAAATTCTAGTTTGTAGACGAAAAATAATTTATTTGTGAATAATATAATCATATTATTATATCAAATGACTTCAAATAATAATTCCTTTAAAACAATAGTAAGTTATTTAGTAAAATTTAGAAATTATTTAAGTCCTTGAAATTATAGTGTTGGAAGTGCAATATACAGAAAATAATAGAAATTCAATTTCTCTACAAAAAATGAGTTTTTTTTTTTTTATTTTGTAAATATTATAACCATAATATTATATCAAATGACTTAAAATAATTAGTTCAGAAAAAAGAGTAAGCTATTTGATAAAATGTAAAAATTATGCAAGTCTTTGGAATTATAGTGCTAGAAGTTCAATATATAGAAAATAGTAAAAATTTTAGTTCTAGACGGAAAATAATTTATTTTGTGAATAATATAATCATATTATTATATCAAATGACTTAAAATAATAAGTCCTTTAAAACAAAAGTAAGTTATTTAATAAAATTTAGAATTATTTAAGTCCTTTCAAATTATAGTGTTGGAAGTGCAATATATAGAAAACAATAGAAATTATATTTCTCTATGAAATTAGTTTTTTCTTTTTTTGTAAATACTATAGTCATAATAATGTATCAAATGACTTAAAATAATTAGTACAGTAAAAAAGGGTAAGTTATTTGATAAAATTTAGAAATTATACAAGTACTTGGAATTATAGTGCTAGAAGTGTAATATATAGAAAATTGTAAAAAAAATCTAGTTTCTAGACGAAATAATTTATTTTGTAAATAGTACAATAATATTATTATATCAAATGACTTAAAATAATAAGTTCTTTAAAACAAAAGTAAGTTATTTAATAAAATTTAAAAATTATTTAAGTCCGTGAAATTATAGTGTCGGAAGTGCAATATACATAAAATAATAGAAATTCTATTTCTCTACAAAAAAGTTTTTTTTTTTTTTTTGTAAATACCATAATCATAATAATATATCAAATGACTTAAAATAATTAGTTCAATAAAAAAAGTTATTTGATAAAATTTAGAAATTATTCAAGTCTTTGGAATTATAATGCTAGAAGTGCAATATATAGAAAATAGTAAAAAAATTCTAGTTTCTAAACAAAAAATAATTTATTTTGTAAATAACATAATCATATTATTGTATCAAATGACTTAAATAATAAGTTCTTTAAAACAAAAGTAAGTTATTTAATAAAATTTAGAAATTATTTAAGTCCTTGAAACTATAGTGTTGGAAATGCAATATAAAGAAAATAATAGAAATTCTATTTCTCTATGAAAGATGAGTTATTTTGTGAAGAATATAATCTAATCATATTATCATATCAAATTAATTAAAATAATAAGTTCTTTAAAAGAAAAGTAAGTTATTTAATAAAATTTAGAAATTATTTAAGTCCTTGAAATTATAGTGTTGGAAACGCAATATACAAAAAATAATAGAAATTCTATTTCTCTACGAAAGATGAGTTATTTTGTGAATAATATAATATAATATAATCATATTATTATATCAAATGACTTAAAATAATAAGTTCTGTAAAACAAAAGTAAGTTATTTGATAAAATATAGAAATTATTCAAGTCATTGAAATTATAGTGCTAGAAGTGCAATATATAGAAAATAGTAGAAATTCTAGTTTCTAAACGAAAAACAATTTAGTTTGTGAATAATATAATCATATTATTATATCAAATGATTTACAATAATAAGTTCTTTAAAATAAAAGTAAGTTATTTGATAAAATATAGAAATTATTCAAGTCACTAAAAATAGTAGAAATTCTAGTTTCCAGACGATAAAAAATTTATTTGTGAATAATATAATCATATATTATATCAAATGACTTAAAATAATAATTTCTTTAAAACAAAAGTAATTTTTTTGATAAAATATAGAAATTATTCAAGTCATTGAAATTATAATGCTAGAAGTGCAATAGATAAAAAATAGTAGAAATTCTAGTTTCTAGATGAAAATGAAAATTATTTTTGTGAATAATATAATCATATTATTATATCAAATTACGTAAATTAATAAGTTCTTTAAAACAAAAGTAATTTATTTGTTAAAATATAGAAATTATTCAAGTCATTGAAATTATAGTGCTAGAAGTGCAATATATGAAAAATAATAGAAAGTCTAGTTTCTAGACGATAAACAATTTTTTTGTGAATAATATAATTATATTATTATATCAAATGACTCAAAATAATAAGTTCTTTAAAACCAAAGTAAATTATTTGATAAAGTATAGAAATTATTCAAGTTATTGAAATTATAGTGCTAGAAGTGTAATATATAGAAAATAATAGAAATTCTAGGTTTTAGACGAAAAACAATTTATTTTGGGAATAATATTAAAGTAATACATCTTATAATCGTTTATTTCACTTAACAAAATAGTATTATGATTGTTTTTACCATGTCATTAATAAAATTATATTATAACTTGCTTAAGATATAGTTATTAATAACCTTATTTTCATGGTAATGTGTATAATAACTCGTTTAATATATACGATGATCATAATAACTCATTTAATATATATATATACATATATAGTTATTATCAATATAAATAAATGAAAATATGATGTATTATTTTCTTAATAACTCATTTAGCATATATCATATATAAACATTAATAATAATTAATAAACATCATCAGACACGGTAATGACAATCATAATACTAAGTTGTAAATGTGAAATGAAAGATTATACGTGTATTATGTTAATAATTAGTAACTTTTTTTCGAATCGGTGAAACCTCATTACGAATTAAAGCATATCGTATTTTGTATCAGTAAAACATTATTAAACATCAAATTAACTGAAATTTATAGATATGTGTGTATGTGTGTGCGATTATATGTATCGTGTTATTATAAATATCATTGATCATATTATTATTTTAATTTATTTATATTATAGGATTGTGATTATGTTCATCATCTTTTTATTTTTTACTTGAATAATTAACTAAACCCTAACCCTAAACTATAGTTACAAAAAACTTGAACTGTGGTTAACTTAAACCTAAACTATAGTTATCCAACTTTTACTACATCAAATCAGCTTCATTAACTCTATGACCTCATGATTTCATACTACTCACTCTAACTCTACTTTGTTCCTCTTGACACTTCTCTGTTCTTGTCCGAATACTCTATCAACTCCATCAAAGAAAAAGAGAAATGGCCATGATCAAAGATTCCCAAAGCTCATCCTCATATACAGCAAACTCTGCATCTGAACTCACAATCCCTTCCTCCTTGAAATGTCAGTGTGGGTTTCCAGCCCCAATATTTACTTCAAAGACAACCAAGACCAGAGGAAGAAAGTTCATCGGATGTGGAAATTTCAAGGAACATAAATTGTTAAATTTATGTCCTTTACCGTAATCATAATTGTAGAAATGTAACTCCGTTACTCATAATCTCCTTTCTCATAGGGATACTGAGAGATCATGTGGGTTTTTCAAGTGGCTAGATGAAATCTGCACTGTTGTTGATAATAATCATTCAAATATGGTTCATAATCAACTTAAGCTTGTTCAAATGGAGGGAAAATTGCTAAAATTAAGACTGATCACGAAAGAATGAAGAATGATATTGAAGGCATTATCAAACAGATGGATTTCTATCTAGATTTCTGCTAGCAGAAACATTGGACACCACCAACAAAAGAAGTGGATGATATCGATTTACGTTTGTTTAGTATTTCTCTTCCTCATATTGTTTAAAATACTTGGTGTTCAGAATGGTTAGTGTATTTTTGAATTTTTATTCAATCATTCATACTTTGAATGTTGATTTTTATTTCGTAAACTGTTGATTTTCATTGCTTGAAACCCTGGTCAGCCAAAAGTAATATTCATGGAAAGAGTAATAGACATATAATACTACTTTAGTGACCCACTTGATTTGGAGTTAGTTAGCCAAATATACAAAAGAAAATTGGTGAAGGTGAGATATGAAGAAATTTTTCCGCAAGGAAAAGAGCCATAAAAGGCCAGCTCAGCCAGAGGGAAAACAACTGTACAACTCGGTCACACAGCTAGGCAAGCTCGGTCCCCAAACATTAGTGTTCAGATCCAAGTTATGGAAAGCAAGTATGGTATTGATAATGTAACAAGTATAAATGCATAACTAAAAATAAGTACAGCTTGACTAGATGTAAAAGAGCCATACAACTCAGACATTGGTTTTGCATGAAAAAATAGTCATACACCTAGGGCAGCTCAGCCCGATGGAAAAGAGTAGCCATACAAGTAGGTCGATCAGCTAGATCCCCGAACGTTAATGTTCAGATCCAAGTTATGGAAAGTAAGAATGGCATTGAAAGTATAAATGCGTTTTTTTCCTAAATATAATAACTATAAGTGCATAACTCCATTTAAGGACATTCACTTTGCACGAAAAAAGAGTCATATAGCTAGGCGAATTTAGTACTGAGAAAAGGACCCATATAGGTTGGTCAGCTGGGTCCCCAAACGTTAATTTTCACATCTAAGTTACGGAACGCAAGCATGGTATTATTAATGTAAAAGGTGACGGTTTATAATTCCAGAAAAAACAAGTGATGGTTTATAATTCAAGAAAAAACAAGTGACGATTTATAATTTAGTAACTCCATTTGATCACAGCTCAGCCAGAGTGAAAAGAGACATACAACTCGGACATTCATTTTGGGCGAAAAAGTAGTCATACAGCTCGGCCACATCAGTGCCGGTTTGTAATTTATTAACTCTGCCTATCAAATGTATCCATTCAATAAATTAAATACGCATACTAAATATCAGCTTGTAAAATATTATTATAATATGAGTTTTGAATTTAGTACAACTTATAATCCTAAACTCAAATCAACAGTCACTTCATTTTCCTCTTCAAATTCCAGTTGTGTCCTTAGAGTATTACGGGAAGGAATTGAAACTTGAGCTTCAACTTTAGAAACCTGATACGAGCATACAACACAGCTCAAGTTAGCTTGTGATAACAACAAATCCGAAAAAAGCATTTCAAATGATCAAAATATACCTAGTCGCCACCCCTTTTGGCGTGCCTAAAATTCCTGCTAGAATCCATTATCCCATCTCCTTGTCGCTTAGAATTAGTATTCACAGTAGGAGCTCGCCTCCTAGTATTTCTGCGGACACCAACTTCATTTTTAGACTTTAAACGATTTTTCGGAGGTCTTGCTTGAAAAAAGACCACCCGAGGATCCTGAATTTCCTTTTTCTCCCTACCCCGAGGAATTGCCACCAGAGGACCACTATTGTCCGTGTAATCAAATGCATTGCAATTTAATAACTCCTCTCTGGTGCTTCAATAGCCTGTCTTAGTCTCACCAGTCTTGCAGGGGTTGCAATTGCAAGTCTACAGTTTCATTAAAAGCTTTCTCAACATCTTTGATCTTCTCAAAGTCATCGGTCATGTAGGGATATCCTTCATCGAAGAAAATCTTCGAGTGCCTACGGTGTACATCTTTCCTCCATCTTCGAAGTACATATCTTTCCGAAAATCTGTTCGCTCTCTTAATTGAAGTAACCTTTAATATATAAGTACACAACAACCCATTGAACTCAAACAATCTACAATTGCACTTCAAAGTACATCCCTCCTCCCTATACAAAATGGTGTACACAAACTCCTTCACAAGCAAGTCATTCACCAAAGCAATCTTCAATATCTTGAATTTCTCAAACTCTTCTTCAACTAGATTCTCTTCCTCAAATCCAATCTCCGACTAATTAATTACAATACAACCTCTTCTTAATTTGAGACTGAAAATTTTCAAACAGCTCGTTAGTGTATGCATCTCGAAACTGCTTCTCCCAATCAAAGAAGGTGATCACTCTGACCAAAATGTCACTCGATTTGTAATCAGCATACACTTCTTTCTCCACCTTATGACTGATTGCAATCTCATATTGCTCTATAACTTGTTTAAGAGTGCTAGTTGCAGGGAGATATCCATAAAAAAGGAGGCGTGCATACTTTCACTTCTCTGAGTTAACAACATCCCTGCCCAAAAAATGTGATTCAAGTACACGAGAACCCAATGTTCTCTTACAATGTATAGCTTAATCAACCACTGATTTGTTTCAATTCCATACTTATCAACACACTGATTCCAGTTATTCTCAAAAATTAATTTTGTCAAACTGTCATAAACAAGAGATCTGAACTCCTTTTTTGCCTCGCAAAACTACTCCATTAAACCTTTAAATTTATCTGAAAGCTTGCACATTATATGCCAAAGTAGTACTGCTGAATTGTTGTTGGCATAACTTCCTTAATTGTATTCCCCATTCTCTCACATTAATCTGTCATAATTGCAACAGGTGCTTGACCCCCCATTGCTGCAAGTCAGATACTGAAAAACCAAATATTTGTCTCTGTGTCCTCGTGAGATAGAAGTTTTTAAACCAAACAATATGGATTGGCTATGATGGTTGACTCCAATAATAGTCACAAATGACATCTTGCATCTGTTAACAAAATATGTTGAATTAATATAGACCACATTATTGAACTCTTCATAAGCTACTTTATTTCGAGGGTACACCCAATAAATACTATCTAGCCTACCTTCATCATCCATGCGAATCAAATGGAAGAAATCACTATTCTTTTTATGCATTCTAATGAACATTCTATTTATGCAATCAACATCCCCAACTCCAATGTTCAACCTCCTCACCTTGTGGACATAATTCCTACAATCTCTAGGTATACATCCTAATTTGTTAGGTCCTCCAACTTGTACCTCTAAAATTCTGACACTCTTGCTGGACCTTTGTCCAGCCGTGTCGTGCATTTCTAGTTTTCTCTTCAGATTAGAATTTAGACTTCTATTAGCAAGCACAAACCTAGACATAGACAGGTGTAATTCGTGATTATGTTGTTCCACAGCTTTTGAGACTTGCCACATTCCATTATTCCTTAACATTGCACAAATACAAGCAGAGCATTCTATTCCCTTTGACCATTTGTAACTGCTAGCTTTTCTACATCTATCACAACTAATAGTTTGATATTTTCTGAAAGAACTTGTTCCTTTCGAACCAGATTTTTTAGTAACACTAAAACCCCTTACTTTTTGCATACGCCTGATATGAATAAAAAAACACGTTAATGTTATTGAAGTATTTACCTATATTGATATGGAGTACTTGCTCTGTTTCTCAGCCTCTTGTTTCTTGGATTTTTTTAGCATCATCGCTTTCTCGCTACTACCATAATTAAACATCAGCTCACTTCCTTATTCGAAAATGTGATTTCCCTCCATTATAATTCATTCTCAAGTTAGAATTGAGTATTCGATGACAGAATACCGGAATCCGATTTATTTTTAGAAATTATGATTTGCAAAATCGTCGATATTCTTCATTTCTTTTATACCTTTATTTTAGAAAAAAAGAATAATATGTTCAATCAATATTCTTTTTCATGATGTGATAAATTAAAAGATGAAAGAGAAAGCTAATTAACTTATCACCGAAATCAATTCACTTTCCTTTCATTTGTGCGAGAAACAATATCATCTTTTTAATGATTAATTTCTTCTAAAAAGAAATTCATCGTCTCAAATTCCAGGAACAATCTTTATTGTTTCTCTTCTTCTGGGGATCAATAAATGCAACTCGGGAATCTATAAAGATAACTCGAAAATAATTCATTTTAAAAATTTCACTTTCTCTCTCTACAAATTTTCTTTTTAACCTCTCTCTAAAAAAAACACCAACTTTGAACATTAAACCTAAATTAGAAGAACATATGGATCCTTTTGAAGATTTTTTGCAAGAAAATATTAGTTTTGAGGTAAGAAAATCAATTAAACTTTTTTTTTTCAGTTTCAGGGGCACTTTCGCCCAAATAGGCAATTTTCGCCCATCTCGGCGAAACTTCAGTAATATTTTCGCCCAGACTGGTGAAAGTTTCTTTGTTTTTTGGCCCATCTGGGCAAAAGTGTTTCAGATTTTTTTAAATTTTTTTTTTTTTTGGGTTTAGGATTTTCTTTTTTTGTATTGCTAATATTTTTGTTTTACACTAACAGGGTAATGAAAATCCAAATACGTTGAAGAATTTTTATAATCGGAAGAATATATTGATCATGGACATTTATTCATAACAAACCGAATTTTTAATTTGAAAATGCGTTGGTCGACTGGGCAAAACAAACTGCGATGAAAGCCAACACATATTTGATCATCAATTAGTATCAGAAATCAAGAACATCTGACCGTCGACCATATGTTACATTGGCTTGTGAGTGCGGAGGTGCAGTTAAAAAAATACGAAACTAATAGTTGATGATGAAGAAGTTCCAATCAAAAGGTGGGGACCTTACGGGACAAAAAAATATGGGTGTCCATTTAACTTAAAGGGAGAGCAAATGGCAACACGTTAGAATTGGCAATTGTTCGTACACAACGAGAGGCACAATCATCAAATAGCTGTTTACAATCACGGTCATGCTCAGACTACAAGACTTACGGAGGAGCAGTTGCAACAGACTGAGCAGTTCAGGAAGAGTCATGTGCCGCCTCGTAATATCCTACGATTTTTCCTAGAACAAGACGTTGGTTGTGCAGTTAGGTATGTTAGAAGGGAATTATTTTTAATAGTTTATTAAAATATTTTAGATTTGTTTTTCTTCCATTAATAAAACTAATTTTATGATATATGTAGTGCACAGAAAATATACAATATTGCTGTGAAGATTAAGAAGAACAGGATGCAGGGATGAAACACGGTAGAGGAAGTTCTTTGCTTAAGTGCACAATGGGGTTACACAGTCTTCTATAGAAACCATAAGGAGAGCAACGTACTTAGTGATATTGTCGTTGCACACCCAACATCAATTGCAATGATTAGAACGTGGCTATATGTACTGGTAATGGATACCACGTATAAAATGAACAAGTAAGTTCTTTAGTGGATCATTGTATTATTAGATCTCTTTATTAATTTAAATGTATATTGCTTTTTAATCATTTTATTTTTTAAAATAGTTAAAAATATTTTGAAGTTCGTTTCAAACAGTTGCCATGGTAATCATAAATTTTCCCTTTTATTTTTTAATTAAGGTACAATGTGCCACTATTGGAAGTAGTAGAGATGACTCCGATCAGAAAGAACTTCACAGTGGCAACTGCTTTTATGTGCAATGAACAGGCTACAACACACAGATGGGTTCTTCAACAAATCAAGCACTTATATGTTTCATCTGCCATGTCAACCGGGAGCGGTTCAATTGTTAATGATGGTGAGCCAATCATGATTATTACTGATAGGGAAAGCGGACTTTTATACCTGTGATTGATGATGTGTTCAGAAATTCATATAATATATTATGTAGAAGGCACATCATCAGAATGTATTGGCAAAGTTAACAGAAATTGTTAAAGACGAAGAGGTCGCACAACTGTTCATGAATGGCTCCTAGCACAAATTAATAAATGAAATTGATGAGGCGGAATACTGTAGAAAATTGGAAGTATTAAAGACGAGGTGGCAAAGAAGGTCAGACTTTTTACATTACTTGTTTAACACATGGTTGAATCCGTTGGCGCATAAATTTTGCAAGGTTTGGACATCTTAAGTGTTGCATTTTGGGGTTGAGAGAACGAACAGTACCGAGAGCGAACATTCAATACTAAAGCTGTGGCTGTCAACCTGTCATCGAGATTTGGACACCGTTTTTCTTAATATTGACTCTGTCATCGAGAGTCAAATAGCTTAGATAAAAAGCTCATTGGAGATTTCTAAACTGAAAGAAAAGTATGAGGTGAAGAGTAATCTCATATTGAAGAATGTAAGTAATCACATCAGTCATTTGGCTTTGAAGAAGATAGGCTTGAGATAAAGAGAGCTGGCGAGATAAGTGATGATCCGCAGAGCAAGTGCGGACATTACTTATGGAAATCTCACGGATTACCTTGTGAATGTGAGCTATTTGCACGATACCAACATGTGCTTCTGCTGCAGCCGGAAGATGTTTATATCTTTTGGAGAAAACTGGAAATAGGGGTTGATATTCCATCTGTCTATGAGAGAGATATGGATTCCGAGATGCGTGATCTCACCTGTCTTTTGGAGGAAATAAGTACGGGTCCAATATCGAAAGTCAGGGATGTGTGCCTTCTTGTGAAAGGTGTTATAAGTCCAGTGTTGCCTGATAATCCATATGCTCCATCGACCACCGTCCTTCCTCTTTATTCTAATATGGATTGCACGCTGGAACGCTATATATCATATTCATATCAGACCAATAGCATTTCATACAGGTTACTTGGCGGGAATTGATAATCTTTTATTATTATTTTGTTTTGGTGATTGATTTTCAGAGCTTCTTATTTACTTTTTCTTTTATGTTCTGTAGTTACAGAGCGAGATGGAAGCCCGTTGCCTCCAATATAGGTCCAATGGCAATATCATTGAGATGTACGAGTCAGTGGGTGGGCAGAACCTTATTATGAACGGATTGCAAATTGGTTTGGAGATCACTTGCAATGTATCCAACACAAGGTCCTACTCATGTTGTTATTCCCTAGTCACTTATACGTTGTACGTTTAGAAATTATTTTTTTTATATGATGTATGACATTATTATTATATTAATGGTTTTCATTTTTAAACATCATATGCATTATTTAACCCAATAAAAAAAATAAAATAATAAACATAAGAAACCAGCTGATAATAAATAATATGAAAATATAGGGAACGCAGAAACAAAGTGTCCAGCTACAT
Source organism: Catharanthus roseus (assembly GCA_028651295.1). Taxonomy (NCBI): domain Eukaryota; kingdom Viridiplantae; phylum Streptophyta; class Magnoliopsida; order Gentianales; family Apocynaceae; genus Catharanthus; species Catharanthus roseus. Next base: position 2,524,023 of record JAPQWS010000153.1, on the reverse strand, counting down.
AACATGATACTAACTAGCACGGTAGTGCCTCATAAGTAAATCAGCAATCCTATCAAATTTCTCTTCCTTACAGGAATCCTCTCGCCTAGCCTCACGTGCAATTAAATCTAAAAGAGCTTGGGGTGGCATCGAGGGATCAACTGGTACATGAAATCCACGGGGAATATTCAAGAGATTCTGTATCCTTAGGTGACTGCAAGGGATGAACCACTGCATGTAATCATCCGTACATGTACTGGGCGGAATAGCCGGAACACTAGTCCAGGTCTCTGTCAATAAATGCGATGGTGCCTCGAGTCACAGTGCCTCCACAAATTAGTTTCTCACCACGTACATCCTATTGTTTGCGGGCCTACGTGCTTCCATAGGTCGGATAAGGTGTGCGGGAATACATTGCCTAAACCCAAACTGTCTCACAACCCTATCAGGCATGTACACCTCAATGCAGTCAAAGTACGCAATGAAGCCGTGCCATGTGGATACCCAGCAATCCTGAATCTCTTGAAGTCTGTACGACATCCACCTAACCTCATCAGCTGACATCATATCTAGCCGCAGGCGAATGTCCAGCAGTTTATGTTCAGTTTTATAACCTAACATGGGATACTGCTGAATGTAGGGCTTGCAAGATTGAGTGCCCGGTCTAACCACAGGTGCAAACATTGGAAAGTACATGTATATCCATGCCTAATAAACAAATAAATACTTATATAAAAAATATTAAGGGATGCAATATAAATCATAATAAATATACGTATAAATATAAATAATATAAACCCTAAAACATAAATATGAAAAATATAAACATAACATATAACATATAATTTATACAATATAAACATAACATATAAACATAAAAAATATAAACATAACATAAAACATATAATATATATAAAATATAAACATAACATATGAACATAAAAAATATATAAACATATCACATTCAATACATACAGTAGTAAATATAAATAATACCTCTAGTAGTGACCAGCGCCCAGCCAACTCTTCTGCATCAACGCGTGAGGCCTACCCCAGATTCCTACACAGATAGGCAAGCGTCGCAGCACCCCATGCAAACTTCCCAAAAGATCTCACATCCTTCACCAGTGGCCAAAGTTTTGAAGGAACTATGTTGCTACTCTTATCAGTGAACAGTGAGCTACCCAGCAAATACTGTATGTAACATGCAGCTCTGTCATTGGAGGACAGTGTACTCCGGGAGCTAGTGGTAACATCAAATAGCTCCTGAAGATCCACAGCTCGATCATATGCAGGAACCCCGAGTATCAGCTCCACGTCATGTGATGTAACCGTCATCTCACCCAATGGCGTGTGGAATCTGTTCGTGTTCGGCTGCCATTGCTCAACAAAGGCCGATAATAATGCAGAATTGGGATGTTGGAACATGCACGACCGCAAATACATAAGACTTATCCCGGTAGCCAAGGAAACAACCTGTGCATCATTAATGTTCTACTCTGTAAGTGCCATGTGGTGCGATCGGCACTTCAATAAACCACGATCCTGAAGATAAAATAAATAAATTTAGCATTAGCGTTACATAATAAATCATAAACTATTTATAAAAATATAAATAGTTGAGAAATTACACACAAAAAAAAAAATGTAACATTAAGATAAAGATATGTACCTGTCCATGCCATATTGGACCAGCCACATGACCACCGTATGATGGGATGAGCTCTGGGTCAATAGGACCTCCCTTTGCTGGGCCTGTCTCCTCCCAATCTGAAGCCTTCACTTTCTTCTTATGAGTAGGAGCCGGAACATCACGAGCCTTATCGGGTCTTTTATTACGAGACCCTGAAATCTTACTCATGATTGAAATAAAACTGCTGGTCAACCCGTTCCTTTTCCCGTGACGAGGCCGTCCGTCGGATCCACAAGCAGGTGTCACAGGCACAGGCTACTCCTCATCTCCAGCATCCTCACCGTCATCATGATCATTATCATCATCATCACCATCATCATCAACTCTCTCATAGGCCTCTCCCCCAAAATTTAGGGATCGGTCCTTGTCATGCTTCTCGCCTAAACCCCTATCACCCTCAAAGCACATATCTGCAGAATGTCTCCCTATGAAAGGCTCAGAAGATGAAACACCATAATCTGTAGCAGTATAATCATGTGTGCTGTATGAGGAATCGGGAGGGATGGTGCCCACCATCTGCTCCAAAAACTCTGCCCCTAACTTTTTCGCCAGACCACTAAACTCATTTAAAGGCTCCTGAGCTGAAGATCTATATGGTATATGAGGACGTACAATAGGAGCATGTAGGTAGAGATCATACACTGCGGGTGGGGGGTGTGAAGGTGGATGTGTAGATCCATATGCCTCATATGGTATAGGAGTGTGAGACAGGTGTGATGGGAGGGGAGGTTGAGATCTAAAAGATACAGGCGGTGGTTGGGTAGAAAACCCGGGTGCACCTGTATCATAATGAAAATCAGCAGGAAAAGGGGTATGGGTAGACGAGAGGTAGTGCGACCTTGAACTTGATCTGTCCTGTCCGTGATAGGACTAAGATCATCATCTCTTCTACAGCCGCTTGGTCGAAACATTTATTATTTATTCAAACACATTAATAAAGATTTTTATAAATTAGAACATTTAATTTTTCTTATATTATTATTTTATTATTTATTTTTATCAGGATATGTTATTTCATTTCTGCTATTTTATTTTGTACTATTTACTAATATTCATTTCTACTATTATTATTTCGTACTATTATTAGTTTATTTTATTTCATCACTAATATTACTTAGTAATAGTTATTAATTTATACATTATTTCATCTTATCTAAACCCTAAAACCTAAGGCAAAGAATAACGATCAATTCAAATTAACCTTCAAATTATTGAGCAATCACATAACACATTTTCATATTAAACACATTAATATAAAAAAAACAATTTCAAACTAGTTACATTATTCTAAATATACAAAATTAAATAACATTTGAAATAACATTTATTACTAGAATATTATTTATTCTTAATTGGATTTATTATTTCATATCCGTTATTTTAAACCCTTTCTCACTATTAATAATTTAATTAATATTTATTAATTTATTATTAATTCTTATTAAAACCCTAAACCCTAAACCATATCAAAATGATGCATAAAGATTAAGGTTCACTAAAACCTAATTCATAATCATATTAATAATAAATATTATAACATAAAATATTTCAAACAACTACTAACATTTATTCTACATATAGAAAATGAAATAACAACTCAAATAAACATAAAATTAAATTCAAGAAACAATTCTTAAATAATTATGAACAAAAAAGTAAAATAAATAAACAATATTAAAAAAAATTAAACTGCAAGTTACTTTCGCCCAGGCTAGCGGAAAGTACCTTACATTTTCGCCCCTGCCGAAAGTTCACGTGGAGGACTGCTCTGGCTAGCGAAAATATCCAGTGACATCCGCTTGACCGGACGAAAATCACTAGGACTTTTGCTGGCCTGGGCGAAAGTAATAATTTTCGGCAGAAAAAAGTTCAATCTAAAATTACAATTTTTTTCGAATTCAAGACATATTTTTATTAACTAAACCGATAAAATTGTAAATAAATGAGTATAGATCGAATAACCTTTTTTTTTAATTGAGACGGTCGAATTTTCCAATATCTAAGATTGAAGTGAAAAGTTTTAGAGCTTAAAAAAATTTTTTAAAGAGAAAAAATTTTCAAAAAGAATTTTTTTAATTATCCTTCTAAATTTTAGAATTGGATTTATAAACCTCATTAGAATACCAAAATAACGGACCCCATTACTCCCTCTCTTAACGGTCTGAGAAATGACGAATGACATGTCCTACCACGTCATCTTGCCTATGAAGAGAATCATTTGTGTTACTAATCCATCTCATTTTCATAAACTAACCACTCGAACACTAACATCTGTTATTTCCGTAGCACGTGGATTACACTCGCGATTTCAGTGGACAGGTCTACGAGAAGCCTGTGAACACCCATTTCTCGGTGCAACATCAAAACACCAGTTTTTTCCTTAAAACCTCATTCTGCTTCTCTCTCTCTCTCTGCCTATACATACAGATGCTTGTATAGAGAGAGAAACCCATACCAGCCCTATACATTTCTATCGGATTTGTATTTTTTATTTTTTCCTGTTATTCGATGTCTTCTTCTTCTTTGATTCTTTCATGGATCGTTTTTGTTTTACTTCTATTGAATTGTAAAGCATCATCGTTTATAAATGGATCTTTGAATTTTCCTCGGAGATCGATTCTTCGAGAAATCACCGGCAATAATGATGGGAAAAATGAGGAAAAACCTGATTATGCAGTGGAATTGAACGCTACTAATTTTGATGCAGTGCTTAAAGAAACTCCGGCTACTTATGCTGTCGTTGAATTCTTTGCTCACTGGTAAGTTACAGCCAACTCTCTGGTCTCTAGTTGAATTTAATTTGCATTTTAATTAATCCCTTTTGAACTTTAGTTGTCTGTTTTTATGTTAATTTGGAAGCCTATGGAATCCTCAGTTTAGAAACTTCGGATCTTTAATCTGTTTTCTTCTTTTAACGGGTGGGAAATGCTTAGAGTCCCAAAGAGAGCGCATTTAATATTCATTTATCTGAATAGAGACGCTCTCTGTTTCTTTGGGCAAAATGTTATACATGAATTCATAAGATGGAGGAAACTTCTAGTGGAAATGTCCTTTTCTGTTTGCTATTTAAAAGTCCTGAAGTTTCTGTTCTGACAGAAATTACTAGAAGCTGAGCTTGCCCAGTTTAAAGGTTGCTTGAACCTCTAATCTTAACTCGGTTTCTATCTTAAAGGGGATTGGTTAGAAGTTGTTAGGATTTGATTATTCATACTATATTATAGTGGCAAATGCAGAGAGTATGAGTATAGTTAAACAGGTGAAAAAGGTGGGGCTTTAAGGAAGTTATTCATGGATGTCATAAATGGAGATTACTTGTAGTCCTGGAAGTTGTTTGAGGTTGTGGATGTGTGCTAGAAAGGTTGTGTCTTGGCCAAAAGAGAAAAAAACTGTGTATATTCTGATATACTAATGAAGAGTAACTGCAATGGAGGCTAATGATTGGTGATTTCAATGATTGGTGATTTCATAAATGGAGATTACTTGTAGTCCTGGAAGTTGTTTGAGGTTGTGGATGTGTGCTAGAAAGGTTGTGTCTTGGCCAAAAGAGAAAAAAACTGTGTATATTCTGATATACTAATGAAGAGTAACTGCAATGGAGGCTAATGATTGGTGATTTCAATGCCAATATTAAGTAGTATTAAGAACTGCTTGACCTGATTCAGCAAAAAAAAGAAAAAAAAAATGAACTGCTTGACTTATAATTATATATCAGAACAGAAAAAATTGGCAATCATCTTTCTGTTTCTGAAAGTTTATAAACTGCTTCTTTCATATTAATTCTTCTCAGGTCCGAGACTTGCGAAATGAGTAAGTACTGACCGGGACTTTTCTTCCTTTGTGAGCTAAGATCTCCAAATATTCTTCTTCAACCAGTTTATAAGTGATTGCTATTTGGTTTCTTTGTTGTATTTGGGTTTATATTAGTGGGTATAATTGTTAGTACCTTTTTTGCTGCTGAAATAAGCTATTGTGACAGCCCTGTCTTGAGCATCATTTAAGCTTTAAACAAGATTGAACTGAGTCAAAGTCCAGAAATTCTCGAATTATTGCAACATGGTTGCTTGGTTCCTAAATGCTGCACAGCTTAACATGACATGATGATATTTTTTTTTATATTTTCTGAGTTTCCTCAATAAATAGAGGCTTCTGGGGCTTTAGTAGAAGGCAATTCATCTTCGGATGATCCAATGATACGCAGCTTCTATTCTTTATTTTTTTTTTCTGATCAGTTACGCAGCTTCTATTCTTATGACTAATATATACCAAGATCACAGTGTGCTTCTAGGATATGCATCAAAAGATGCTAAACATGTATTCTGCATCTGTTAGCCAATATTAATTCTTAAATCTGAAAATAAACCAAAGAATCCTGCATCATATGACTCAATCGTTTCTTTAAAGAAGAAAAAGCTGGTGATACCAGCTCTTTCCATACTTCCTGAGTCCACTGGCAGTCAGATACAGCATGTGTAGTCGTGTCTCTGCGTCGTTCACACAAACTGACAGTAGGGATTGGTGCATGCATTTTGGAGACACAACAAATGGCTAGTGCGCTAGCAGCCATATTGTGCAACTATTTTATAGATGGTCATGCCTAAAGAAGAAGGTTTTTTTTTTTCTTGGGTTGGGGAAGGGGTGGAAATATGAATCTAAGCTGTCTATTTATGCCAGAATTATTCAGCAAAAAAAAATATTTATGACAAAACTAACTCTTAGTATTCTGTGAAGGTATAATAAGAGCTTGAGTTAATCCACATGCATTCAATTCCAGCATTATTTATAAGTTTGTTACATAGTTTGCTACCTTCTTTCTATTCATGCGCTACAATTGGTTTTGTAGGTGTCCTGCTTGCAGAAATTATAAGGTATTTGGAAGCTTTAAGTTATTTGACTTACTATATATTCTTCTTCCTCTGTACCAAACAGAAAAAAACAATAACAAAGTAAAAGATTTGCTCATGTTTCAAGTGGGTTTTTGTAGCCACATTATGAGAAAGTTGCAAGACTTTTCAACGGGCCAGATGCAGTTCATCCAGGCATCGTATTGATGACGAGGGTGGATTGTGCTTTAACGGTATAACTGTTATGCTCTCTCGATGCTTATTTTATCATGAATTCTGCTCTATTATTCAATAGGCAGAGCCGCACTTGAATACCCGGTCAAAGGGTCAGAAGGCTTTCCTTTTCACTATAACTTATGGATATAAATCTAGATGTGCAAATTTTGGTCTTTGTTTCGTTTCTGTTTTATAATACATCGTAGTGCATCCCTTAGCCTTAAAGGTGGATAATTTCAAGGTTTTGAGGCACATTATCTATAGGACTTGCATGTTATTCTTCTCTTATTGTTCACTTTATTCCAAGCACTTTAAAGTAATTTTTAGCCTACTGGTTTTTATTTGTTCTTTTCACTTGTTTGGCAGCACAGATAAATACCAATCTTTGTGATAGGTTTTCTGTAGGACACTATCCAATGCTTTTTTGGGGTCCTCCCTCAAAATTTGTATCTGCTAGCTGGGATCCAAAGCAAGAAAATAGTGAAATACGTCAAATTGATGATGCACGTACAGCTGATCGCTTACTGAATTGGATAAACAAGCAAATAGGCAGGTAAAAAGGACCTTTCTTTGAAACTTTTATGTTTATATCTATGTTGTGATTACGATATTTCAGCATCTTCCATACTTCTGCGAAGAATTAATCATGTGTAATCAGAACATTATGTGACTGGGGAACTAGTATATCCACAATTCAATACGACTTCATGTTTGCTATACTCCTGTTGTGTAGTTAAGGAAATTCCTGAAACTAAAAACAACGTTTTTATATAGAACAAAGTAGAAACCTGATAAATTGCCAACATTGAAGAGTAACAAATAGATTATCTTCTCCAACTAAGATTGATCACTTGATTTACTGAAAAGCATCTGAAATTTGTACCCAGAATGTACGGGTTGGGGCTTCGTGAGAATGCTAAGTAAAGTGTAATCTTGTATTTTAGTGGTCTTTCTTACCACTGGGTGCACTCTGGAGTTTACTTTCTAAGCTCATGCACATTTTAATAATTTGTTTTCTGATTCAATTTTAATTCACAGTTCATACAGCTTGGATGATGAGAAATATGAAAACGAGAATACTCAAGCAAATACTACGGACCCAGGCCAGGTTCTTCTCTCTTTTAATTTTTCCTGATAAGCTTTCACATTATCTTACCATATAATATTTTAACTTTTGTATCTTCACTTTGAAAGATAGCACGTGCCATATATGATGTTGAGGAGGCAACGTCAACAGCCTTTGATATCATTGTACGACACAAGGTGAAGTCACCTAACTTCTTTCGTCACCTACATTGGCTTCTTGTTTTTCTGGTTTCGTGGCTGTTGATATTAGCCAAAAACCAGGATGGTATTGATGTACTTACTGAATTACAGATGATCAAACCAGAGAATCGAGCACCACTTATATCATTTCTGCAACTTTTGGTGGCCCATCACCCATCTAGGAGGTTAGCACTGTCATTGTTTTCCTTCCGAATAAGACTTCTCATCTTCTGCTTTATTCATGCCTAGAGTTTTCTTTCTGATAATAGGTGCCGGAAGGGAAGCGCAGAGGTACTTGTAAATTTTGATGACTTGTACCCATCTCAGATGTGGTCAACTGACAAACTGAAATCTGTTACTGATGGCAAAGAGGAAGTTCTTCAAAATATTCACATTTGTGGAAAAGAGGTTCCTCTCGGATATTGGGTGTGTATTGAATACCTCTTACTTGGTAAAAGGAACTTCCATTTGATGTTAACCATTCTACTAAAAGTTGCCCATTTCTTTATATTTTGTTGATTGATTTTTATGAAAATATTGGAACATGGCTCTGAATGAATGAGTAGTAATCCATATTTTCTGTGAGATAGGGTGAAGGAAAATAGCATGCTAGCCTGGATGTATTTTTACAGTTGCTTGTACTCAAATTCTTTAGTTATCATTTTGCTCTCTAGTAAGCAATATTATATGCATGCTCTCTGTTAAATATGATTCTATATCTGGTTGGAGTTCGATATGAACCCTTGTTATCTCGGGCGTATGATGATGGAGAATAAGGTTACACGTCAGCCATATGTCAGACAAGATGGTGCCTTGTTAAGAATTGAACCTATGGTCGGTAGCACCCTAGTCCCCTCCGATCATAGACTAAAGGCTCAAATCTCACATCCAGCATTTTCTGGGTTTCCTTTTCCCCTTTTCCCTAGTGATGTCCCCAAAAAAAATAAAATAAAATGGATATCATCCTTTGTTGCTTTGAACTGGGAAATTGGTCTCAAATTTCTCATTCAGTGATTTAATGGTAAAAATGCTTTAGAAGAGTTCGGAATAAGCAGCAACGAATATGAAGGATCTAGGGACAATTAAATGGGTCCGTGTGGGTTGATAAAACAGCGTGAACTTGAAATTCCCAATGCCGTTCTCCAAATAAGAAGAGCTAGAAGTATTGCTTAATGCGACTATTTTGTTCTTGTGCCTTGTAGTATCAAGCATTCATCACTTATGGAATCAGGAAAATGTTTGACCGTAACCATGTAGGATGTAGGTCTTAAGGCAGAATTTTTCGAAGAATGTAATCGCCTTCAGCTGGTGTTTTGTGATCTTGACCATCTTGCTGCTCCTCTCCTTTGAACGAATGTACACCAGCAGTAGGCTTGCTGAAGAGCTCTTTGAATATATCTGGCAATGCAAAAGTAAACAAAATGATTTTATATTTATATCCTATAACCATTTCTTATAAATAAGAACAGCTGCTGCCTGGTATCCTGACTGTGATATTATATGCTTTTTGCTAAAATATAAAAAGCTTCTGATGTGGCAATGGTTTTGTATTTTGTGTAGATATTTTGTCGTGGCAGCAGGAATGATACTAGAGGTTTCAGGTAATATGAGTTTTAATTAGTTTTGATACTCTAGACATTACCTTTTCTGTTGTTGATGTTTGAGAGCTGCTATTCATATCTTCACCTTGAGGCAAGGCTGTTGTCTTGTTATACTGAATGTCATTTTTTTGTCTACTAAAACTTGCATTTTAACTATGAAAATGAGCAAATGGGTCGGCTCAGAATACCCAAAACGAAAACCTGCAATTCTTCCCAGAAAAATGAAAAGGCAGTTTGTGCTGATTAAACTAATATCTGCTTTTAATTTGGGTGCCTAACTTCTGTGAGATTAACATCATTCTAATGGATGGTTAATTTCTAAATTGAATATTCGTAGTTATCTTTTATCTTTTTTTTTTTTTTTTTCTGCTGGATATAGAATATCCTGATGTTTGGCTTCTTTATTTTCTCTTTCATTTTCGTTATATCAGCTAATTATTTAAACTAACTTTACACTCCAATGTACTTTGTTCTCATTGTGGTCTCGGAGGTTCCTAGCTATCACTTGTTGAGCAATGTAATTATCGTAAAGACTTTATAAGCTTAATAAAGTAATTCTCTGTTTCTTTAACAGTTGTGGACTGTGGGTTTTGTTACATTCACTTTCTGTGAGAGTTGAAGATGGGGAGAGCCAGATGGCATTTACAGCTACATGCAACTTCATTCAGAATTTCTTCATTTGTGAGGAGTGTCGGCAACATTTTTTCAATATGTGTTCAAGGTACCTTCTCACCAGATTATATATGTTTTACTTGTATCTTCAAATGCTTGTCATCTAAATTGTGTTTCTCAACTTTTGCAGTGTCTCTACTCCATTTAAGACTGCTCGAGACTATGTTCTCTGGTTGTGGGAAGCACACAACAAAGTCAATACAAGACTGATGAAAGAGGAAGAATCTCTTGGAACCGGTGATCCTAAATATCCAAAAATGATATGGCCTTCAAAGCAGCTATGCCCTTCTTGCCATCTTGCCCGAAAGAACAATGAGATTGAATGGAACAAGGATAAGGTCTTGGAGTTCTTGATCAACTACTATGGGAGAACTCTAGTATCTCAGAGCAAGGATAAAGAACTTGTGATGGAACATAACAAAGCAGCTGCTGAAGATATGGTAGCATCAACAAATGCAGTTGCAGTTCCCGCTGGTGCTGCTTTCGCCATTCTTGTGGCAAGCTGTGCATTTGGAGGGTTGGCATGGTTCTGGCGCTCACGGCAAAAAAATAGAAAGTACAAATACCAACTACACTCTTTGAAAAACATATGATTACACAGAAATTTTACAAGGCCGATAGTGAAAATATGGAAAAGAAATTTCCTTAATTTTTTTCTTCCTTTTCTTTCTTTTACACCGACATTACAGGCAAAGAAGAAGCTGGAATTGAGCTCTCTCTCTAAAACATGGTAGCTCCGGTGGGAGGAAGTTGGCAAAAAATCAGAAGCTAGACTGAAGCTTTAGAGGTTGATCATACCTTTAACTCTGTAACACCATATGTACTTTTATAGAGACCCTTTTTTGTCTGGTGCAGATTGTATAGGTTTACATCTTGGGAAAATGGCTGTATATATTCCACCATTATTTCGAACGGCTCATATTACCATTACTTTTAATTTTTTTATACATAAACTAATTTTGGGCACTAATTGTGGGGGGGTGTAGGTCCAAAATTAGTTTATGGGTAAAAAAAAAAAAAAATTAAAATTGAAGTGTAGAAATATTATAAGCAGTTCGAAAATAGTAATGGAGAATATATAATCATTTTCCCATACATTTTTTAGGTTGTAATTTTGGTAAGAACCAATCTCCCATACTTCCCTTTTCTTCTAAGCCTGTTGTCTTTTTATGATCTATAAAAATTATAAAATGAATTAGACCAAATTTGACGTTTTTCTCATTTTTATTTGTAAGAAGACAGAATATAATGCAAATTCTTCTTCTTAAGAGAATAATAAAGGGTGATGGGGATGGGCTTCCATTACTGAGTTATAATTTCTATTTCTTTCTATAATTAACCTAAACTGAAATGGGTACGAGTCCCCCGGGTTTGAACTCAGTTTCTAATTCAAAGCTTATCTTTCAGTTTTGGTTTAGATAAGCTGCATCACAGTTTCAGTTTTGGTTTAAATATTGTTGCTAATCGTTTGGAAAAGTTTGATTTTCAGATTATTTTTTTTAGTTTTGCAAATATTATTGTTGACGAGAAAAGAATCACTTAGGATCATATAAATATATATCTTCTAATACATTCTTTAGGTTGAATTTGGGATCATAGAATTGGGGTTTAAAATTAGAATTCTAATTCTTTTGTTTGTTGGAGCCATTTATATTCATGACAATTTCTTTTTAAAAATCACATTTTGAGTATATGTATTACATTTTGAATTCCAAGTCTATAATTTTTTTTACAATTAGAATTAAAATATGAATTCCACAACAATTATATAATTTTACCAAACAAAGGAATTGGAATTACAATTTTTATAATGCTATAGAATTCCAATTTTAAGAATCAAATACAATCTTAATACACTTTCTTTGTATTAGAGACTGTAATGTACTTAAACAATCATGACCGGAAAAGAATAGTAATTCACTAGTGAAAATTTAAATTGCAGTTTGTTATGAAAATTTATCTAAACATGCAAACTCTTCTATAAGTTCAAATCTTAACTGAATGGAAGTTCACAAGTTTATATCTTAACCATACTTACCATTCGAATCCCCAAATCAAATTTATCGCTTGGAATACAAGGTACCGATGTTTCTTGGACTATACTTGCCTTTTTATAGTAGTATCTTGAAGTGATGCTTCCTTCTTCTGGAACAACACTTACCTTTTAATGGTAGTGCTATTCTTAGCGTGCTATCAGTATTTATAATAATTGTTTAATTAGTTTGATATGATAATTGATAAACATAAATTTAATTAGTTTGATATGTTAATCAGTATTTATAATAATTATTTAATTAGTTTGATATGTTAATTGATAAACATAAATTTAATTAGTTTAATATGTTACTGTAAGAATAGTAAGAATAATAAGAGAGATATTAATCGCCTAACTAACGTCTTCATTTTTTTCTAGGGGAAAAAGAGAGAGAAAAACACTTCCAGGTAAGTTTCAAACTAGTGATGATCTTCCGAAGTAATAAGAATAAATTGCAATTACTTCTTAAAAGGGCTTTTCCCTCTGTTTTGTTCCTTATCATTGTATCCAAGATGTAGAACTTAAGCATGGAAAACCTAGCTTTTTGTTAACAAACTTTTCAGTCAAGTTCAATAGTTTGCTTCACAATATATCAGCAAAGATAAAACCCCCAAAAAACAAAAACAAACAAAACAGAGATAGTAGTTCACAACAAAATTAGAATCAAAGCTATGAGTAACAACTTTGATTTCTGACTACTTTTTGTAATGGTAATTTCTTGTAAGAAAACATTATGTACAGATAGGTTCAGCAAAGGCTTGATTGTACAAACAACTTCTGGTAACTGATAAGATAAGGTGCAATAACTAAATTCACACCTCAAAAGACTTGTTCTACATATGTAGTAAGGAGGGGCTTTACCTGATCTTCTTTCATGAATACTACTACTACTATCAGGATTCATCCCCTGTGGAGGCATTAGTAGTTCACTTCACTGTCTCCCGTAAAACTTGAAAACCTAGCCAAACTATCGCGTTTCTTGGTTCGTTCACCTAGAAAAGCAGCTTCTTAGACCTATCAATCTTTGGTTTTGGACCTTGAATATTATTCTCTTAGGGCTGAGGGGCATCATCTTGATGCTGCGTTGTTGGAATGGCAGCTTCTTCATCAGGTGAAGAGAGGGATAAATTTACCTGTTAAAGATTTATCCAGATCATTGTACAAAAACACGTGATTTAGAGTCTTCATATATCATGTTACAACCACTAAATGCTGAAAGAAAATTGTCAGGCTACTGACTGCTCTTACCCGATTGTGGCGCCGCCTAAGAACGCTGATAACTGCTTTCATTATGATGTAGATTGGCAAAATGATTCCAGTAATCCGTAGAAGCAATAGCTGTGACCAGAAATGACAAATAAGGAACTCGGAATGCGTATGTCCACATCTTTCCAGTCTTGTGAAACCAGTATAACTTACCATGATCAGCGGGAAAGAGTAGTGCCCTGCTCGATTTACTATTACAGGAAGAGTATGCCGTAGAACTAGAAGCACCATGAACTGAAAAAGAAAAATAAGAAAATAAATTAAGATGAACTGCTATCAGGATGCGAATACAAATTTACCTAGCTTGACATCTCTACTTACCTTTACGCACTTTTGGTTCCAAGAAATACAAACAAAATGCATGTAAGGTAAATCAATAATTTCTCGAAGCACAAAGAGGAACTAGTATTTGTTGTTCCTCCAACATAGACACAAGAGACGGAGATACATAAATTCATAAACATGTGCATGTGTGTGTGTGTGTGTGTGTGTTTGTGAGAGAGAGAGAGAGAGAGAGAGAGAGAGAGAGAGAGAGAGAGAGAGAGAGAGAGAGAGAGAGAGAGAGAGAGATTACAATTATGGCAACTGTACGACAGCACATCATGCTTCTTGAGGTGGAAACTGCATACTCATTATATTCAGGATCAAGTAAACCTTGATCAGTTGAGACCATTGCAATAAGGCGAGGATTGTTCAAGTCCCTTCTGGAGATTTCCCAATTTCCTCTGACAAGAGAATCAAGTGATATGTTTTGAGGAGCATTAAAAAAAAAAATACTAATGTAGCTGAACAGGAAAAGATTTTTATAAGTGCTTTGTACATAATGGTTTCGATTTAATTAACATATTAAATATAACGAACCTGAAATTCATAGGAATACCACCAAGTCGAAATATAGGAGGTGGTGCGGTATAACCTGGCTTGAAATGCTGCAAATCCCAATACTCAATATAGTCAATACTTATACTTTCTCGAGTTTAAAAATTACTTCAGTCAAACAATAAATTTGACATTAAGGAGGAATTTAAGTCAAACAAGCAACTATGCGAATAAAAATAAACAAATAACCCACCTGGTGACAGATCTCACACACAGTATCACCCTTTTCATTACACCACCTCTGTACACATCGCCGATGAGCATACTACAAGAAAAGCGAATATGAGCCCACAAAAATTGCAATTCATCTTCCATATGGAAGAGACAATAAAAAAACAATGAGTAAAATATATTGAAAAGAGGATACAATAATGCAAGCCTGCTAAGAAACAAAGAAGCTAGTTAAGGGTCCATGAGAAGGAAGGCAACTAATGCTTCAAAGGAAAGAAAATAGGGGGGAAAACTGTATTACTGTGACTATACTGCAAAAAAGCATAACAAGATCATCACATACTGCAGTTGTTAAAAATGTTTTTTAACACATAACGTTATCACCCTGGGGACACAAGGGAGGAAATAGGCAGGAGCAGAGATAAAAGAAATGGAACATTTAAACTTTCAAGCATCTCCACTTTCAGTAAGGTCAATAAGCAACATTAATAGAAGTTTCTGCATTTATAAGTCAGTCAAGAAAATTGAAAGCAACACTTTTAGAATCTCTAATCCGGAGAGCTCAAGTGTGAAATTGAAGTAAAAAAGGTATTCATAAATGATTATAAACCTCATACTAGTGATTATGGTTGTTTAATTGCTCAGAAGAAACAGTTTATAATATTTAGTAGAATTTCTATAAATTATTGCAAAGTGAGTCACTGAAGGATTCGGAATAACTGAGTCTAGTTTCCATTTGTTTCTCGGGAAACTTGTATAACTAGGCAGAAAACTAACCTTCAAGCTGCCACAACAAGAGCAAGGAGTTTCCATATTTGAATCCCAGTCTTCATCCTGGCAAATCCTGCACTCTACCATTTTCCTTGGCGTCAAATCAGCTCCAGAATCCTTGAGCGAACAATCAGTTATCGTATCATCAATCGTTGAGGTCATTGATTGTTTCAATCGGTTTCGGCTTTCAATTGCAGCCTCCAAAGTTGATTCAGTGAGCAAGCGATCAACCAGCAAAACAAAATGATCCCCCATCTTGGGAAGAAACTTTCTAGCAACAAACTATCTCTATATCAGAAGGAAATACCACAAAACTGGCTCACCACGATTCAGCAAGCAGAGGGGTACCTTCTTGCAATAATCCTGAAATTTCAATGTCTATCAAAAGGACTGAACCAAATTTTAAGCAAAAAAACAACAGAAGTACTGGAATTTAAATTCAAGACTTCAAGAAATTTCAACATATAACGAATTCGCAGGGAAACTAGCAGGCTTAAAATAACAAATTTGTTCCACAGATATAGTAACAATAATTTAGCTGAGGCATGTTATCAGCAAAAGAAACTATACCCAAATGGAAACCTATATCAATAATCCAAATTGGAAAACTAGCTAAATATACCTAAAAATACCTTTAAGCCCCAAGAAGGTTGATATGTACAAATAAAAGATATAGAAGAGATAAAAGCAAGTTTATTTACAAGTCAAAAAGCTAGATGATAGCTTGGTCTCAAACCTAACCCATATGTTCCGAATTAAACAAGGAAAAGGGAAACGAATTTTAGCCATGTTCAAAAGTAAGTTCACCTTTTCTTCTTCAATATCAATTAATTTAAAGATAAACAAACTCTTTCACACCTACACTTTTCGGTGATAAAATAAACTTGCCATGAAATTTCAAAACCAAAAAACTTCAACAATCAAATGGAAGTGGAAAGAACCGAATTCACACAAACACCTAAAAACCCCATAGATGAATAGGAGTAGACAACAAGATGACAAGGGAATACCCAACAAAGGAAATAAAGAAATCCCAGATGGAAAAAGGTGATCGTTTTTCAGAACAGAAAGATTAAAGGAAGAAAACATCAGCAGAAAGTAATGAATTTTTAAGAGGATATACGGAGAAAGGAAAGTAAAGAACGAAAAGGGAGACTTACAAGAAGGGGATCGGATATCTTCAAGCTAAGAAAGAAAGAACGCTTTCTTCTTCCTAGTTTTTTTTTTTTTTCTCTCGTAGAAATTAGGAAATCCCAGTTTTGGAACGAAGCAAGAGATTGAGTGTAGTCTTTGTCAGCATTTCAAGATTCAAATTGCAAATGCATATAAGGATTATACACAGTACAGTATAGAAACACAGACAATATAAAGGGGGTTGGGAGATTTTCAAGAAAGTATTTGAAAAAAAATCAAAAATTAAAATAAAACTGAAACCAGATTATAATACTGGGGAAGTGGGGGTGGGGGGGGCGGGGGTGGGGGGGTTTGAGGAGTTGGGATAGTAGACCCCTAATATTGTTTTCCTCAAAAGCCTTTGAACATGTGTCTCTTTCTAGTCTTTCATGGTCTCTTCTGAAATACCAATGCATTCATTCTGGTCATTCTTTTATCTTTTCTTTCTTCTCCAGAGTTTTAAAATTTACTTCAAAGAAAAACAATTAGGGAAATTTTACATGCGAAAATGATGAGGGGGTTGAGGGAGGAGAGAGAAATAAGGAAAGAATCTCTAACTGTGAATTCAAATAAAACCGCATGGATCCACTTTTCACTACACACATTTTTTAACCTAAAAAAAAAAAATTTATGCTTCATCATTTGGTCCAACTATGAGTTAAGTTGTAGTATTTCTTTCTATATATTCAGCCAAAAATAAAAAAATAAAAATTCTTTCCACATTAGTGTAATGTTTACTCGTTCCACATATTAATATAAATAAAATATATCATGAATGATGATTTAAGGTTAATAAATTTAATAAAATATAAAAATTAAATAAAATTATTAAATTCTAAAAAAAATTATATTTTAAATTAAAAATTAATAGACATTATATGTTAAAAAATCTTTTCTCTGTAATACAACAATCTTTTGAATATGTAAAGCAAACTAATTTTTTTATATATATTTTTTCTTTCACGACCCTTATTTTTTTCTCTATAACACACCTAACCTAAAAATCACAATTTCATGTAATTGGATCGCAGAAATGTACAAAATTGTTCATAAAATTTTAAAATAAAATATATTAAGATATTTAAAAAATAAAAAGTTTCAAATGTGGATAAACCTTTTCATAGCGAGTAAAAGAAAAAAAAAATCACAATTTACCTCGACTAAGAGTCCTTTTATAACTCTTGATCGGCTTGACTGAGGATCTAATTCTTTTCCCCAACCGGCTGAATCGGGAGCCATAGAATAGAAGGACTCGTAGTGGGGCGGGATCCTTGCATGACTTCCTCCCGGCTCCGTTAGCAGTCAATCGGCCAAGCTGAAAGTCATCCAAGGACCCAAACAACTTGACCGAGGTTTTACTTGTACCTCCAATCAATTCGGTTGAAAGTCTCCAAATTAAAAGTTTTCCACATTTTTTTGGGATTTTTTAATTTTCTTTTTTTGTAAACATATTTATGAAAACAAGTTACATAATTGTTGTAAATCGAAATTCTAATTTATGCCATACAAATCTACGATAAATAAGATTTTTATTTTTAACTTGAACTTTTTAGGGAGAAAGAATAAAAAGTAAAAGAGAGTGTAAAAGTGAATTATGATAATTAAATTTCACTGTATTTTTTTAGTATCGAATAATAGAAATCGTTCGGTAATTTAATTTTTTTATTTTTTCTAATCCAAAATTCCTTCAAAACAAATCTAATTATTTAAATTTAAATGGGTCATTTCGTACAGTAAATTTTTTACAATTGACATATTACAGATCTTTAGGTTGAAAGGTGTCAATTCTTACTATTTGCATAAGGCCTCAAGAGCTAAGTTTACTATATATATATATTATATTAATTTTTAATTAAAAGTTGTCGTTGATCAAATTCTTTTCAAAATATTTAAGGATACATTTAGACTGAATTTCATATTGAGAATGAAAACAATAACTTGGTTATAAGAAAAATTGAACTATTACGTATTAAGATTTTAAGAAAAGTGTGTTCGTTTTACGTTTACAAAACCAATCCAAATGTTTTAATTTATTAAAATTGTATACTTATTTTTTATTTTATAGATAATAATTCAATTACCATAATCTTTCTTAGTCTTAAAATGCATAGAGAATAAGATTTGAAAAGCATGTTACGTACTATACTGTGAATGTAATAAATAATCGAACCGCAATTCTTTTTCTCTTTTTTTCTCTCTCGGTCTCTCAACATGTATGGGTGAGTGGTTTAAAAGAGAAGACATGTATGAGTAACAAAAATTAAATTATCTCTTAAAATTAATTAATTAAGAACTTATTAAATTAAGTGTGTTTTATAATTGAAATTATTAAACGCTTAATATCTAAGTACGTTTGATAAAAATTTTTATAAATTATTTAATTGTTTAAAATCTATTTACTTGTAATTATAAATTTTAAGTGAAAAATTTTATTTAATTATGAATTCTGAATATACATATTATTTAACAAACTATCACACTTTTTCACATATAATTATCATTTTTTAATTAATTCAGTATTCAGATTCATACTTCAGATTTCATATTTAATGTTCAAACTTAAGATTTAAAATTCAAAATTTAAAAATTTAGAATTCAAACTTTAATTTCAATTTTATCAAACAACCCCTAAGTTTGTACAAAAAAAAAAAAAGTAAAACCACTTCTTAATTAATTTAGCATTCACGTTCACACTTCAATTTTTAAATTCAATGTTCAAACTTAACATTTAAAATTCAAAACTTAAAATTTTAGAATTCAAACTTTAATTTCAATTTTATCAAACAATTCCTAAGTTTGTAAAAAAAAAAAAAAAAAACAAGAAAGGAAGATGATTGCAATCATTTGGATTCATCCAATGGCAAGAAAAGAAAAAAAAAAGAATATTAAAGAAAAACAAAATGGACATGACCGAGCTGAGGTAACTCTTATAAAATTAACCCAGCCCCACCCCCCCCCAAAAAAAAAAAAAAAAAAAGAAAGAAAAAAACTCAATTATGATTATGTTAATAAATCTACCTATCAAGGTTGGAGTTGATTCATGAAATTTCTAAAGACATAAGATAAGATTGAAATACAACGCATAAGTTAAGATGAGGTATATATACTAATTAACGGACGTGAGACAAGAGATTTATATTTTGAGCCATACAACACGTGAGTATTCTTAAATTGCAAGTTTGCTTATGCAAAAATAATAATTTTCCCTTTAATGGATTAATGACTTTGATATGATATATAAAGTATTGCAAAAGGAAGCATTCTTCTTCAATTAAAAAGAAAAAAGAAAACAGAGGAAAACTTGTTCTAAGCTACTCAAAGTGAAAATATACATTTGGATGAAAAACATATTTTATAATAAACTTAACATTAACACTCTTAGCACCGAAACCTTATTTGAGTTAAAAATGTTCGAAAAGTTCGAGACCCTCCAACTAAAATATTAAAGATTTGATTACGATTTAATCCATAATTTACGTTTTTTAATTTAATAAATTTATATTCTCCTTTTTAGTATTCAACTTGAATTGTGAATTCTTTTGTTGAGGGGATGAATGGTTAATTATTAATAAGGATGTAATCTCCATTAATAATATGATACTTTTACCTTAGAAAAGAAAAATTGATTATTCATAATTATAAATATTTTTTATTTTTTATTTATTTTAATAAACTTTTCTTTTATACTTTTGTATACGTAATTATTTTCAATTTTGACGTTTTTGATAAATTAACAAGGTTATGGTGGAATTCGGTCAATTTTCCATGATGTCGCATACGCTGTTATCATTCACTATGGCTATTAGTTTCTCACAATGGTAAATTTAAAAATAATTTGTATTTATAAAAAGATAAAAGAAAAGATTAATTAGAAAAATCACAAAGTAAAAATTATTTGTGATTTTCAATTTCGCTAAAAATAGTAACGACTTTATGTGTGGCCGTGGCAAATTATGTAGTAATTTACCGGTAAAAACAATTATTATTGAAACAAAAATTTTAATTTTTTTTATTGTAATAAAAATTTTAAATTGAAATTATATTCTTATAGTAAAAATATTTTGTGAGGCCTCGACTGCTAGAGGAGTCCCGACCTAGCTCATGCTATATTCAGTTGACAAATTAGATAGTAACTTAAGAGTAGAGACTTTGATATAGAGCTGCAAATAATCTGAGTCGAACTTTATAATTTTTTTGAATTTGAATGTGAGGTGATTATTATCAATTTTATTTTTTTAATATTTTGTCTTGAACGTAAGTAAGTCGAACATGAATTTTTTGTTTTGAATTTTTATTTTATAATGCCTATTTCATTGTGATACAGTTTGAATAGATTAGTTTTTAAATAATATTTTGGTATCAATAAAAAAAAAATAAAAGTATATAATACTAATTATTTAAAAATATAAGAGTAAAAAGATAAATAAATAAATTTAATTATAAATTTTGATTTGAAGTATGAGATTATAAGTAATTAATATACTTTTAGTAATTGAATTTACAACTTTCTAAATTTTGTTTATATTTATATTAGTATATAGCTTAAATTTGAATAGACACTTTAATAAAGTTCATAATATAAATTTTTTATTTAATTAAAAATTTGATATTATAAATAATATATATAATATTATGTATATTTTTATTTGGTAAGCTTTTTCGTCGAGTTTTATGTCAAATTTTAAAAAATTTAAATTGGACTCATCAAATTATTCGATTAAACTTGAGTTTGAACTCGAGTCAAGCTCAATCAACCTAAATTTAAATTGAGCATGGACCGAATTCTCTTACGAAAATATTTTGTAAACGTGAACGTTTGGATTTATTTGCATTTATACTTTGTTGTTAACATATATACGTAGGACAAACACAAAACTAAGGAATGGTGATTTGAAGCCCAGCCTCACAATCACAATATATATATATATATATATATGTATCTGATGTAATGATAGATGATAATAACCTCTCCAAAAATGACAAGTTTTGTTTTTGATAGGTGTAGCCGTTTGTTGAAATTGTTAACCAAATCCATTGGTCTCCTCATACATATTGGTATGACTCACCATGTAAGGAAAGTGAATGATCATATGTTAAATATAGCAAATATTAAAATCAGCCCATTTTTTATAATTGACTATTTGAACGTATTTTGTTTTCTATTGTTTGCATATATCTTTTTCTTGAAGAAACTGAAAAGCTCCAATATTCCCATATGAGAGATGGATTATGATGTTAGCATATCCTTTGCAAGGGATCGAAGGGTCTAGTAGATTATTAGCGAATTTATATAAAAAAAAAAGTCTTGCTAGATAAGTCCCTGTTATAATGTGATAAACATTATCAAATTAAAAGGTTAAGAGTTCCATTTGACATTATTTTAGCATATCAAACCAAACACTTTTTTTAAAAGAAAAAAATTTTCTTTACTTGGCCCACGTATTTCTGCATTTGTCGATATTGAAAAAAGGGAAATTTTGTTTCATAGGATGCAATCTTTGCAGTTCTTGCTGAGAGTTGCTTCAATTGTTGCATTATGCCTCTTCTATTGACAAAAATTACAGAAACAAAATATGCCCATTGATATCACGTATATTTTCTTCTCAATGATAAAGCTATTTGCTTCAGTTTCTCATGAATATGAAGGAGATTTTCATTATGCTTTGCTGTTCAGCCATCTTCATTTAGCTATTTTCTTTTGTAAGTATGTTGATCTATTCTTGATGGTATTGTCAAGTGGTTAATATGGATGAGGAAAAGTGATACTTTATCTAGTTTAGGATCTTTAAGCTATTTGCTTTAGTTCTTGTTATCAAACCTTTAAAATCGTACGTTTCACTTGTTTACAAAATAATTTTTTCTCCTTAAAAGCTGTGCTAACAAATGACATGAAGCTTGATACTTGGTTCAGAATGTTTATTTTTCACAAGCTTGGAATCTAGAACCTAGTTAGTGTTTCAGCTGTCAGGGCAACTTTGAGGTCTCTTGTGAATATCAGCAATCCTCTATGTATATGTTTCCTTATTATTGCATCTTTCAAATCTTTGTTACGCATGTTTTTTTTTTTCTTTTTTTTTTTTATATCTCATTTCTTGATGAATATTGCTTTCTGAGGTAATCGTTTTATCTTCTCACCTTTCTGCTCTGCATAAACCTAAGAAGGATATTATCTTCTGCATGAAACTCAGAGCAATTAAGTTTAACTGTAGTTGTTTGCTTATTGATTTCTGAATTTTCTTTATTTCCATTCGGATTTCTATTTTGTTGCTCTAACGCTAGCACTTTGAAAATTTTTCAGTATTTAGATATTCAAGCAGAGATGTTATTTTAGATTATAAAGGAAATATGACCTTATTTAGAGATATCATAGAAACCTATTGGAATGACAATTCTTAAGATGAATTTCTTCAGAAGAGGAATCCAAGAAAGTTCTATTGTACGAGGTCTAATTTAAGTGCAGGAATAGTTATGTTATATACTATTTGGAGAAAGCATCTTGAAGGGGTAATTCCTGTCAAGTTCTTTATTGAACATTCCTTCCAGATGACCGTTATGTTGTTGAATAAATCTGGCTTTAAACTCCATAAATACTCTCATCCTTTCCATTTCCTTTGGGGACAGAGAAAAGAGAAATAGAACATGATTGACTGATAGATGAGGTGATCGATTGTCTGTGTAGCCTTCTTCTTTTCTCTATTTTGTTTCTTCTCAGCAGTTTTCTTATTCCTCTGTAACTGCTGTTCTTTGTGAATTCTTCTATTACTGCCACTAATAGTCGTTGTTTATAATTGACTGCGTGCTTGGGTACTTATTGAAGGAGAGAACCGAGAGTGAGAGATTAGATTGTTGTCCTCGGTTTTTTGTGCTGGCATCCGATTTACAGAATCGGACGTCCAGTTTTATATTCGGTCGTCCGGTTTTGTCTTGTGGCAAAAATCGGACGTCCGATTTTTGACAGTCTCATCTTGTTTTGTTTATCTATTTTGCAGGTATTTGCAGAAGTATAGGTAGTCCATTTCTTGGATACCTTATTCCTTTTGAAGGACCTTTCTTTATCATCATCCGGTTTTGTAATAGATTAATTAGATATATATTTTTTCATTCTTCCGTTGCTTGTAATAATTCTTCTGTAGAGGTGTGATTTATATAATAGAGCTTCGTCTCTTCCCAACAAGTGGTATCAGAGTACAAAAGGAAGCTGTGACTGGTATCTGTTACATTCTTGCTGTGACGCAGATGACTTTCCGAACCTCCAGGTTGCTTTCCAAACTCACGGGAAATGTTGAGTTCCGTGAATCTGGCCCATGTCACTATTACTGTTTCTACTTTCCCTTTTATTAAAGTTTATTGTCCTGATATATATATTTTGCTTCTTGTATCTCTGATTACGGACCAAAATTTTCTGTGATTTCTATTTTTCCTCTGAAAAACTAAAACCCAAGCCTGGTTTAAGTCCTACTGAGACTTCAAGTATCTGTGTCTTGGTGATTTCCTTGTTCAATTGTGAAAATTTTTTTTTATTGTCGTGATCATTGAGACTGCTTTATTGTCTATTTAGGGGCTGTTGCTCAGCCTGTTATTATCTATACTGTTTCTCTGTTGATCTGTTTTGTGGTTGTATTCATTATCTGCATATTGCCTATTTTTCTAGCTGTATTATTTTTCTGGGCTGCTTTTGTGACAAAATTTTTCTCAAATCTTTCATTTTTCGCACATTACTCACATTTGCCATTTTTTAACATGTCTGTTTCAAAACTCGAAATAGACAAGTTCTATGGCAAATCTGTCTTTGTAATGTGGCGCAGAAAAATGAAAGCTGTTTTAGTCCAAAATAAAATCGCATCCGTTATTTCCACTCCTGACAAGTATTCGAAATCTTGGACAAGAGAAATACTAGCTGAAAAACTTGGTGATGCACATAGTTGTCTCACCTTGCATTTAAAAGATAATGTTTTAAGAGAAGTAAGTAAAACAGACAATACTTTTGAAATCTGGACAAAACTTTAAAAACTTTATTTGGAAAAGTCTTTATTAAACAAAATCAACTCCTTGGTTTCAAAATGTGCAGGTCAAAATCGCTTTCTGAATACATGGATGACTTAAACAAAATTGTTTTAGAGCTTCAAAATGTTGGAGAAAACATTTTTGATGAAAAACAATCCTGTTATTTTATTGAATGCTTTGCCTGAGTCATTTAATAATGTGAAATCTGCTATTAAGTATGATAGAGATAATTTGACTCTTTCTGATGTGAAAAACTCTTTGAAATCAAAAGATTTAGACTTGCGAAAAGAAAATAAAACAAACGAGATAATCTTTTCGTGCGAGGGTGGGTTGACCGGAGGGAACTTCTTAGTCACTGCTCTAAAAGTAAAGGGAAGTCTAAATCTCAAGATAAGAATAGAGTAAAGTGTTTTTATTGTGGCAAAGATGGTCATGTGAAAAACAAATATTTTAAACGAATCAACGATGAAAAATTACGTAAACAAGGTAAGGGGAAGGATAAAATCGACAAAACACACGATTTTGAACTGGATGGTAATTCTAGGCTTTCTGAAGTGCTATGTGTTTTCCCTTCCCCATCTACCTCTGAAAAGTGGATTCTTGATTCTGGTTGCACGTTTCATATGACACCGAATAAGCATTGGATTTTTTATTTTAAACCCCGTGATCATGGAAAAGTTTTTATGGGAAACAATCAGTTTTGTGATATCCCTTGCATGATGGCATGACTAGAAAACTGACCGGGGTGAGGTATGTGCCTGATCTTAGGCGGAATTTAATATCACTTGGTGTCTTTGACTCAAATGTTCTTTCGTATAAATCTAGAAATGGGATTTTACGTGTTTGTAAAGGATCTCTAGTCATGTGTAAAGGTTTTAAGAGAGATTGTTTATACATCTTACTTGGAAAAACTGTTTGTGAATCATCTGTATTATTTTCTAAAACTGTTTTTGACAAAACCATGTTGTGGTATCGTCGGATTGGCCACATTAGTGAAAAGGGTTTGCATTATTTACACAAACAAAATCTTTTAAACGGTGATGAAATCACTTCATTAGATTTTTGTGATCATTGTGTTCTTGGCAAACAACACAAACTCAGCTTTTCTGTGGGCACACACAAATCCACTGCTGTTCTTGATTATGTGCACTGTGATCTTTGGGGTCCTGAGAAGGTACCCAGTTACGGTGGTAATGTTTATTTCCTTTCTGCTGTTGATGATTTTTCTCGGCATGTTTGGGTGTTTCTTTTGAAAACTAAAGATCAAACTTTTCAAAATTTTATTGAATGGAAACGTTTTGCTGAAAATCGAACCAGAAATAAACTTAAGGTTTTAAGAACAGATAACAGTTTGGAATTTGTAACAAAAAATTTCATGATTTGTGTGCTTTGCATGGTATTGTTCATCGTAGAGCTGTTGGACACAACGCATAACAAAATAGAGTAGCTGAGAAGAAGAACCGAACCATTATGGATAAAGTTAGGTGTCTTTAAGTGTCATCGGGGGTTCCTAAACCTTTTTGGGGAGAGGTTGTTAGTACAATAGTTTACCGTATAAATAGGTCTCCTTCCACAGCCATAAACTTAAGACTCCCATAGAATTGTGGTCAAGCCAACCACTAGTCATTTCCAACCTTAGAGTGTTTGGGTGTGCTGCTTTTGCACATCAGAGGGAAGGGAAGTTAGACCATATGTCTAAGAAGGGAGTGTTTATAAGCTATCCTAGTGGGGTGAAGGGTTACAAAATGTGGCTTAGAGGTGAACTAGGTGTAAGGGTAGTCGTTAGTTGAGACGTAGTCTTTAACGAACTAGAGATGCCCTATCTTAGAACTGAAACCAAACCTGAGAATTCTTCAGTTACACCTGTAGTTGAGAGTATTCCTGTGGAGGTGGAGGATACCTCCGAACCTTCTCATGAGCACACACTAGAACCCGATCTAGAATCTGAAACCAATGAGGAGTCCTGTAACCCAACTAGTGTTCCTGAACCCGATGAGCCTGATTTAGGTGATTCTGATGATGATGAGGATCATCCAGAAGGACAAGCACAAGCCCTTAGAGATTACCAACTATTGAGGGATAGGGTTAGAAGGGAGTCTAGGAAACCTTCTAGGTATGGTTTTTCATACATTGTTTCTTATGCTTTTATTGCTGCATCTTTTATTGAAGAGAAAGAACCCGTTTGTTTTTATGATATTTTAAAGAGTCCTAATCGCTCTTTGTGGATGCATGCCATGGATGAAGAAATGTCTTCTTTACATAAGAACAAAACTTGGGTGCTTGTGCCTAAACCACCTAAACAAAGATTGATTGATTGTAAATGGAATTTCAAAGTTAAAGAACCTGAATCTGCTAATGAACCTCCAAGGTTCAAGGTTGGATTGGTTGCAAAAAGGTTTTCTCAAGTTGAAGGTATTGATTTTAATGAGATCTTTTCTCCCGTTTTTAAGTATTAAACTATTAGAATTATGCTTGCTATTGTTACCTTCTTTGATCTTGAGCTTGAACAGTTGGATGTTAAAACTGCCTTTTTGCATGATGAACTTGATGAAACCATTTCCATGCGCCAACCACTTGGTTTTGAGGTGAAAGGCAAGGAGCATATGGCTTGTTTGTTGAAGAAGTCCTTATATAGACTTAAACAATCACCTAGACAATGGTATAAAAGGTTTACTCTTTTATACTTAAAACTAGTTTTGTTAAAAGTAATTATGATAGTTGCTTATATTTTCTTGGTGATTCTATTGATAATGCCATTTATTTGCTTCTTCATATTGATGATATGCTATTGCCTGCAAGCATATAGATAAGATTTTGCATTTTAAATCTTTGTTAAAGTCAAAGTTTGAGATGAAGGATCTAGGATTTGCCTCTAGAATTTTATGCATGAACATTGTCAGGGCTAGAGCTGACCGTTCTTTGTTTATATCCCAGAAGTCCTTCTTGCAGAAAATTGTTTCAAAATTTTCTAGCATTTATGTAAACCTATTTGTACCCCTCTTGCAAGCCATTTTCAGCTTTTTTCTAAAACCTGTCCCGAAACTGAAAGTGAGAAGAAAGATATGGCCAACATCCCTTATAGAATGGCTATAGTATTTGTCATGTATTCCATGATTTCCACCCGTCCTGATATTCCTTATTCCATAAGCCTTTTAAGCTATTTTATGTCTATCCTAGGCAGGGATCCTTCGGCTGCTCTCAATTGGCTATTGAGGTACACTAATGGGACGATTGATAGAGGCTTGCATTATCATAACTGTTCTGAACATTTTGAGGTGATTGGTTATGTTGACTCTGATTTTGCAGGTGATAAAGAAGGTAGAAAATCTACTACTTCTTATTTCTTTACGCTAGCCGGTAACTGTGTTTCTTGGAAATCACAGCTGCAGCCTGTAGTCGCCCTTTCGACTATGGAGGCTAAATATATTGCCGCCACAAAGGCAATTAAAGAAGCCGTTTGGCTTCAGGGACTTTTATTTGAATTGCATCTTTTACATTCTAAAGCTATCATATATATGGATAGTCAAATTTGACTTCATTTGTGTAAAAGTCCTGTTTATCATGAAAGGACTAAGCATATAGATGTTAAGTATCATTTTATTCGTGAAAAAGTTTCATATGGTATTGTTGATATATGCAAGATTAGTACTAAAGATAATCCTGGTGATTTTGGTACTAAAGTTGTGACAGTTGACAATTTTGTTTTTTGTAGAGATCTTCTACATATTGATGCAGGTTGATTGAAGTTGCTGGAATGGTGACAAAAATGTGTTCAAGGTGGAGCTTGTTGGCCAACTTGGGCCTGTGTTCACATATTTTTCTCTTTCTTTCCAGCCCATTTCTCTTTTTCCCTAAGCCTCACAACCCAATAGGATGAGTTTATTTTACTGGTCCAAGATGCCGAGTGGGCCGGGCTGGTAAATAGCCCAATCTTCTCCCTGAGCCTTCCCAGATGACTTGGTCGTTGCTCGTCTTTCCGTTTGAAAGAGTATTCCAAGTATATGGCTTTTCTATTGTTGAACATTCCTTCCAGATGACCGTTCTATTGTTGAATAAGTCTGCCTTTAAACTCCATAAATACTCTCATAATTTCCATTTTCTTTGGGGGACAGAGAAAAGAGAAATAGAACGTGATTAACTAACAGATGAGGTGATCGATTGTCTGTGTAGCCTTCTTCTTTTCTCGATTTTATTTTTTCTCTGCAGTTTTCTTATTCCTTTGTAACTGCTGTTCTTTATGATTTCTTCTGTTACCGCCGCCGCTAGTTGTTGTTTATAATTGAATGTGTGCGTGGGTAGTTATTGAAGGAGAGAACCGAGAGTGAGAGATTAGATTTGTTGTGTGTGAGGCTCATCCTTAATCTGAGGGTTTTATCGATATTCTAAAAATACGGCAAAACCGGTCGTCCGGTTTTGCCCTTTCTCATCCGGTTTCGTCGTCCGAATATCTTAGTTCTCCTTTTTACACAGAACCCGATTGTCTGGGTTTTCTGTGTTGGCGTCCAATTTATAGAATTCGACGTCCGATTTTATATTCGGTCGTTCAGTTTTGTCTTGTGGCGAAAATTGGACGTCCGATTTTTGACAGTTTTATCCTGTTTTGTTTATCTGTTTTGTAGGTATTTGTAGAAGTATAGGTAATCTATTTCTTGGATACCTTATTCATTTTGAAGGACCTTTATTTAAAGAGTTGTTATCCAGTTCCATCATTCGGTTTTGTAATAGATTAGTTAGATATATATTTTTATTCTTCCACTGCTTGTAATAGTTCTTCTGTAGATGTGTAACAGAGCTTCGTCTCTTCCCAACATTTATGATTTATCCTTGAAGCTCAGTTTGATAGTACTTATAGAGGATTTGAACTGAATCTAAATGTTTTAATAAAGGTTTTATTTTGATTCATTTGTCTAAAAGCTAGATTCTTAAGAAAATTGCAATCTACGTTTCTTGATGATGAACTTTATTGTGTTTCCTTGTAAATAGTGAGAACTTCATCTCAAATAGAAGAAACACCCATTCATATCAACTGCCACATCATCATATAAGGGGCGATAAGAATAGTACTCAAATATATTTATTATCTTGAGTTTTCAAACACATCCGACTTCCATTCGGGTTGAGACTATCACTGAATCTTAATACAGATTAAAGAACAATTGGAAACCTCTCATATTGTTAGTGAGATATGATGATTCATATTTTTCACCTCTAAACTTGTTAGAACTTGGGATTAAGAAGAATAGACTGCTAATTTTCTTATGATGTTTGGTATATAGGTTATAAATAAATTGGTAGATGGTGAGGTGTTGAAGGATCTCATATTGCGGTAATTACACCTTACAACTTTCAGGCAAATCATCTGTGAAGCTGTTTCTGCAGTACTGGAGATAAATACAATTGACAAGTACCAAGTCATAGTTATTCCTGTTTTATAGTAACCTGCTGCATGGAAATGAAAATGACACTTTCACTTCAGATATATTGGCAGAACGACATTTTGTTTCTCTCATTCACTTAAGTGAAACTAGAAAATCATGGTATCTAGTAGGGGCTAAAAGCTTAAACAAATGTCGAACTTGACATGCATTTGGAAAATTTGAATCAGATTATGAATATGCATATTGAAGGTTACATTTCTTACGAACTGATGTTGGCCATGCTATTTTAGTAAGCTTTGTTATTTGTTTGGAGAAAAAAGTAAACCATATTGGTCTAATCTAAGAAAGCTACTTCTTTGTAAATATCTTGCTGAAGTCAAATTATTACATAGATCATCGTCAAATGTTTTCAGAGAGATTTGAAGGACTATCAACCATGTCATAGCCTTTTTAAGTTATGAGATTTTCGTCTGCATTTTTATATCAATGTTGTATACAAAGGTATATATTAAGCTTTGAAATGCATAGACGATAAATCCTTTTGTCCTTTTCTTAATTCACAGGGTAAAGATAAAGATTGCATATTTTTGTCATTTGTAAGGTCCACTGAAACTCCAAGATATTGCAGTTCTTCCCTCCTTGGGGA
The DNA here is from genome assembly GCA_028651295.1 of Catharanthus roseus. Taxonomy (NCBI): domain Eukaryota; kingdom Viridiplantae; phylum Streptophyta; class Magnoliopsida; order Gentianales; family Apocynaceae; genus Catharanthus; species Catharanthus roseus. The sequence continues at coordinate 2,493,432 of JAPQWS010000153.1, read as the reverse complement.
ATGACAGACACATTAGGAGAAACTATGTAGTTCACCGGGTACTAAGGACTCTTTGTAGATTTTGCAAACTGCAAGTCATTTTGAACGATTGAATTTCATTTTTCCAATCGAACTCATAAACAGAAAATTCTAAAATGTTGTACAAGGAAATATATAGGAGCAAGAAATATAGAATTGAGTCCATACCTGAAATTGACCTTTTGGTCATGCAGCACATAATAGCAAGAAATTACTGTATTTCAGCTTCAGCCCTTAACATTAATTGATTAAGTCAATGCAATTTCTTGAGCCTTTATTGTCTTGAATCTCATTCTCTGTTTTCAATTCCAAATTGTTTTGTTTCTCATATTTCAGGCTCATTACGGAAGAACAAAAACTGCTAATATGGTAAAATCTGAATTAATGTCCTTTAACTCATTCCAATATCCGATTGAGCGAAATCTTAAACCAAGTTGATGTATACATTTATTTGTATTCTCAACAGGGCACTAAATCTATATAGTTGACGTGAAAGATATATATAATCCAACCGAGGATCAAGATCAAGCTCGATGCTGTCCCAAAATCATAAACTTAGGTCGCTGCAACATTCAGTAGAGTACAAAGAAAAAGAGGTTGCAGTAGAGGATCAAGAAAAAGAAACAACAGGCTCTATAGTAGTACGTGAAGATCTCCAAGTAAAAGCAAAAACATAATCTAGGACGGACACTAAATAGGCATAGAGAAATATGGTACATTTTGATCCTTCATATTCTACTTTCAATATATACAAAAACATATATGTAGGCTTTTTGGGCTTATTTTCACACATTTTCAATTTTATTTTTCAGCCCAAATTACTCCCTGTATTATGGATTGGGCCTCACTAAAAGAAGACTAGGCTTAAATTTCTTGGGCCAAGATGCCAGGCCGGGCCAGGCTAACCCGGCCTGCCCATGGTGACTGGTCTATATATATCTCTCTTTCTATTTTGGGCTGCCCTAATTTTAGGATAGCCTCCATTTATATTTTTCTCTCCATTTTTTCTTTTCTTCTTCTTGCTCACTACCGAGCTACCTTCTTGCTCTCTCAAGGAACCTCCACTATTGCTCGCTGCAGCCGTGCATTGGTCGTGAGTCTAACCTTTGACTATGGTCCGGCTTGTCTGTGTTGAGGAGAGAGAGAGAGAGAGAGAGAGAGAGAGAGAGAGAGAGAGAGAGAGAGAGAGAGAGAGAGAGAGATTGTTTCCTTCGGTTGTGAGGTCGTCCAAGCTAAGGGATCGTCAGATCGGCCACCTCCATTGCCGTTTCTACTGCTGCTGTTGCAGCTGTTCTTCAGTCCGCTAGACGAGCTCGCGTCGCCATTGCTGCTGCTCGCTTCGTTCGCCGCTGCTCGATGCTTGCTGCTCGCTCACCGTCACTTGCTTGCCGCCGCTGGGTCGTCTTCTTCGCAACTTCAAGTAAGCTCCTTGAGCTCCGTTTCTTTTCCCTTTTTTGCTAACCGTTTCTGTTGCAGCTTCCAATGTCGGAGAAGAAGGAGGTTCGACCGAGTATTGAAGAAATGTTAAAACATATTTCTATAATAGTCTAGACCCCTTTTTGTTATTTCTTCGTTTCTATTTCCCGAATCTGTAATAGTAAATAGGAAGGTTATAATAGTAAATAGGGCGTGGATCTTTAGATCCGCACAACAGTGATATTAGAGCCCGGAAAAGACTTCAACTTTCCAGTGTTCTTGTCGGTGCTGGTTGTTGGAGCTCTAAGTTAGCTCTCGGATTCATCATTCCAGATTCATGGAGTCCGTGGATATGGCTCAAGGAAGCATTCTCTAAACCTTCTCTATTTTCTTTCGTTTTTTGATAGATCCATTGCTATTATTTTACCTGTTTAGTTAGATCTGCTTGTTTTCTGCTAGATCTGTTTGCTTGTTTTAAATCTGCTGTTTTTGTTTAGATTTCTCGGTTATACTAGTTTTATTATTACTATCACAGATCTGCTATTTTTCTGAATCTAGTTTATTTTTTTGAAAAATCTAAAACCTAAGCCTGGCTTGAGTCCACAGAGACTTCAAGTAGCTGTGTCTTTCCGATTTTTCTGCAATTGATTACAAATTGTTATTATTATTTGTGATTGGGGTTTTTCTGTTGTTTATGTTGGAAGGCTGTTGCTCAGCCTAAACCTGTCTGTTTCTCTGTTTTCGGTTATTGTGTTACTGTGCTGTTTGAATTTTTTTTTTTTGTTGTGAGATTCTTGCGTTTCACCCATTTTTACCGCGCCTTTTTCAAAGCAAAATCTGGACAATTTTACTTGTGTGACAAACTTCTTTTTCAAATCTTTTATTTTTCTAGCTATTGATTATTCTTATTTGCCATTTAATCATGTCTGTTCCAAAAATTTAAACCGACAAGTTTGATGGCAAATCTGACTTCGTAATGTGGCGGAGAAAAGTGAAAGTAGTTTTAGTCTAAAATAAAATTGCACCCGTAATTTGTAGCCTTGAAAAGTATCTGGAATCTTGGAAGGGTAAAGTTCTTGCTGAAAAACTTGGTGACGTACATAGTTGCCTCACCTTGCATTTAATCGATAATGTTTTAAGAGAAATTGAGGAGAAGGACAACGCGTTTGAAATTTGGATAAGATAAAACTTGAAAAATTGTATCTGGGAAAATCCTTGTCGAACAAAATTTATTTAAAAGAACAGCTTTTCATTTTTCAAATGAGCGGGACGAAATCACTTTCTGAAAACATTGATGATTTAAACAAAATTGTTTTGGAACTTCAAAACATTGGAAGAAGATCTCAGATGAAAATATTGCTGTTAATTTATTAAATTCCTTGCCTGATTCTTTTAATTATGTTAAATCTGCTATTAAGCATGGCAGAGATGATTTGACTCTTTCTGATGTTAAAAATTCTTTAAAATCAAAAGATTTGGATTTGAGAAAATAAAACAAATTTAATGGAGAGAACCTTTACGTGAGAGGGAGGGTTGACCGGAGAGAATCTTTTAGTCATCGTTCTAGAAGTAAAAGAATGTCCAAATCACGAGATAAGAAAGTGAAATGTTTTTACTGCGGCAAGGAAGGTCATATGAAAAATAAGTGTTTTAAGAGGATCAAAGATGAAAAACAACGTAAACAAGGTAAAGGGAGTGATGAAACTGACAAAACCCACGATTTTGAATCAGATGGTAATTCCATGTATTCTGAGGTTTTGTGTGTATCCCTTTCCCCTTCTTCTAATGTTTCTGATCATTGGATTTTTTATTTTGGCTATACTTTCACATGACATCAAACAAGCATTGGTTTTCAGATTTTATAACCCTTGATCATGTAAAGGTTTTCATGGGAAATAATCAAGTTTGTGACATCAGGGGCATTGGAAATGTTGTCATTAAAATGCATGATGGCGTGACCAAGAAACTGAATGAGATGAGATATATGCCCGACCTTAGTCGGAATCTAATCTCCCTCAGTGTTTTTGATTCAAATGGTTATTCTTATAAATCTAAAAACGGAATTAAGAAAGTTTGCAAAGGAGCACGGGTCATGCTTAAAGGTTTTAAAAGAGATGGTTTATACCATTTGATTGGAAAAATTGTTTTCGAAGCATCTGCATTGATTTCAAAAACTGTCCCCGAAAAGACTATGTTGTGGCATCGTCGAATTGGACACATCAGTGAAAAGGGACTACATTGTTTACACAAGAAAATCTTTTGTGTGGTGACAAAATCGATTCCTTGGATTTTTGTGACCATTTTTTTTTGAGAAAACAACACAAAATCAGTTTTTCAATCAACACACAAAAGTCCACCTCTGTCCTTGACTATGTGCACTGTGATTTGTGGGGGACCTGAAAAGGTTCCAACCTATGGTGGTAATGTTTATTTATTATCTGTTATTGATGATTTTTCTAGGCATGTGTGGGTATTTCTTTTGAAAGCAAAAGATCAAACTTTTGAAAAGTTTTGTGAGTGGAAACGCCTTGCTGAAAATCAAACCGGAAATAAACTAAAGACAATTAGGACAAATAACGGTCTTGAGTTTTGTAGCAAAAAGTTTGCTAATTTGTGTGCATGTCATGGAATTTTGCATCACAGGACAGTGAGACATAACCCTCAGCAGAACGGTGTTGCTGAGAGGATGAACCGTACCATCATGGATAAGTTTAGGTGTTTTATGGTGTCTTCAGGTATCCCAAAACCCTTTAGGGGAGAAGCTGTAAGTACAATTTCTACCTTATTAATAGATCCCCTTCTACAGTCATAAACTTCAAAACACCTTTAGAGTTGTGGTCTTGAGAACCATCCGACCTGTTCAACCTAGAGTGTTTGGACGTGCTGCATTTGCACATCAAAAGGAAGATAAGTTAGACCCTCGGTGTAGAAAGGGAGTGTTTATAGGGTACCCTAGTGGGGTGAAGAGTTATAAAGTTTGTCTTAAAGGTGAGCCCGAAGTGAAGGTAGTTGTGAGTAGGGATGTTGTCTTCATTGAGCTTGATATGCTTTGCCTAAAGGCTAAAACCGCTCCAGATAGTTCTACCGATGTTCTCATGGCTAGGAATATTCTTGTGGAGGTAGAGGACACCTGTGGACCCTTACAAGAGCATACACATGAACCTGAAACCAGTGGAGAGTCGGATGTACCGGCTAGTCAGCCTGAAACTGATGTGCCTGAATCTAAAAATTCAGAGGATGATGAGGATCATCTAGAGGCACAAGCACAAGCCCTCAGAGACTACCAGCTGTCTAGGGATAGGACTAGAAGAGTGTCGAGAGAACTCGTTAGATACAGTTATTCATACATTGTTTTGTATGCTTTTGCTTCTGTATCCTATGTTGAAGAAAAAGAACCGTTGTATTTTTTTGATGTGTTGAAGAGCCCTAATTGCTCTTTATGGTTGCGTGCTATGGATGAAGAGATGTCCTCTTTACACAAAAACAAAACTTAGATTCTTGTTCCAAAACCCTCAAAACAAAAATTGATTGATTGCAAATGGATTTTTAAAATTAAAGAGTCTGAGTCAGCCAATGAACCTCCAAGGTTCAAGGCTAGGCTGGTTGCAAAAGATTTTTCTCAAGTTGAAGACATCGATTTTAACGAAATATTTTCTCCAATCGTTGAATACAAAACGATTAGGATAATGCTTGCTATCGTTGCTTTTTATGATCTTGAACTTGATCAACTTGATGTGAAAACTACATTCTTGCATGGTGAACTCGAAGAAACCATTAATATGCGTCCTTGTACGGACGCATGGAATGTCTCCTGAAAAAGTCCTTGTACGGACTTAAACAGTCACCGAGACAATGGTATAAGAGGTTTGACTCTATCATGCTTAAAGCTGGTTTCATTAAAAGCAATTACGATAGCTATATATATTTTCGTGATGATGATGTTGAAACTGCTGTTTATCTTTTGCTTTATGTTGATGATATTTTGATTGCATCTAAGCATAGAGATAAGATTGCTAGTTTGAAATCCTCGTTAAAGTTTGAGTTTGACATGAAGGATTTAGGTTCTGCTTCTAGAATCCTTGGGATGAACATAGCTAGAGATAGGGCTGACCGTTCCTTATTCATATCCCAGAAATCCTTCCTGCAGAAAATTGTTTCCAAATTTTTGATGCATTTATGCAAGCTAGTTTGTACCCCACTTGCGAGCCATTTTTAGCTTTTCGAAAAATCCTGTCTCAAAACTAAAAATGAGAGAAAGACATGGCAAACATACCCTAAAGAATGGTCATAGGTTCAGTCATGTATTCCATGATATCCATCCGACCTGATATTGCTTATTCTATAAGCCTTCTAAGCCGATTCATGTCTAATCCGAGTAGGGATCATTGGGCAGCTCTCAAATAGTTACTACGGTACATTAATGGGACAATAGATAGGGGCTTGCTTTATCACAACTGGTCTGATAATTTTGAACTGGTTGGTTATGTTGACTCTGACTTTGCAGGTGACAAAGATGGTAGGAGATCTACTACATCTTATTTCTTTACCTTAGCGGTAATTGCATATCTTTGAAGTCACAGTTACAGCCTGCAGTCGCACTATCGACTATGGAGGCTGAATGCATCGCTGCTATGGAGGCAATTAAGGAAGCCATTTGGCTTCAATGGCTTTTAAATGAATTACAAATTTTACATTCAAAAGCTGTTATTTATACTGATAGTCAGAGTTGTTTACACTTGTGCAAAAACCCTGTTTACCATGAAAGGACTAAGCATATAGATGTTAAGTACCATTTCATTAGGGAAAAGGTTTCAAGTGGTTTAGTTAATATAGAGAAGATTATTACTAAAGAAAATCCTGCTGATTTTGGTTCTAAAATTGTGAATTCTGACAAGTTTGTTTTGTGTAGGGATCTCCTTCATATAGATGAAGGTTGACTCATTTGAGTCTGATCTGGCTGGGAAGTTATGAAAATGTGTTCAAGGTGGAGTTTTTAGGCTTTTTAGGCTTATTTTCACATATTTTCAATTTTATTTTTCAGCCCAAATTACTCCCTATGATGTATTATGGATTGGGCCTCACTAAAAGAACATTGGGCTTAAATTTCTTGGGCCAAGATGTCGGGCCAGGCCGGACTAACCTGGCCCGCCCATGGTAACTGGTCTATATATATCTCTCTTTCTATTTTGGGCTGCCCTAATTTTAGGATAGCCTCCATTTTTATTTTTCTCTCCATTTTTTCTTTTCTTCTTCTTGCTCATTGCCGAGCTACCTTCTTGCTCTCTCAAGCAACCTCTACTGTTGCTCGCAGCAGCCGTGCATCAGTGCTGTGAGTCTAACCTTTGACTACGATCCGACTTGTCTGCGTTGAGGGGAGAGAGAGAGAGAGAGAGAGAGAGAGAGAGAGAGATAGCTGAAGGTGAGAGAGAGAGAAATTGTCTTCTTCGGTTGTGAGGCCGTTTGAGCTGAGGGACTGTCGGATCGGCCACCTCCATTGCCGTTTCAGCTACTGCTGTTTGCAGTTGTTCTTCAATCCGCCAGACGAGGTCGCCGTTGCCATTGCTGCAGCTCGCTTCATTTGCCACTACTCGTGGCTTGCTGCTCGCTCGCTGTCGCTCACTCGCCGCTGCTGGATCGTCTTCTTCGTGACTTCAGGTAAGCTCCTTGAGCTCCGTTTCTTTTCCCCTTTTTGCTAACCGTTTCTGTTGCAGCTTCCGGTGAAGCTTCCGACGCATTCCAACCAGAGAAGAAGAAGGAGGTTCGGCCAAGTATTGAAGAAATGTTAAAACATATTTCTGTAATAGTCTAGGCCCCTTTTTGTTATTTCTTCGTTTCTATTTCCTGGATCTATAATAGTAAATAGGAAGGTTGTAATAGTAAATAGGGCATGGATCTTTAGATCTGCACAACAATATAAGCTTTTACTATAAAAATATAGGTGAAAGCACAGAGAATAGCAAATAGTACTCTGCATAGACTCTTGCATATTCTGCTTTATATTGTTTTTTTAACAGTTATCTCAGTAGCTTTTTACTCACATATCATATACTTTTGGTATTCTAAATCAATGATTTTGGCCATGGTTCAATGTATCAAATAGAGTTGTATTATTTGATTGTACTTTAGCTCAACAATAAATCAATTTGAAACACATACCCCTAAAATAACTTTAGATTAATTAAAACATATAACATATTTATTGACTAACCGATAGTACAATATGATAGTCAATATAAAACTTCAGCACATAACTTAGAACAAGATGAGCATATCCATTAAACTTATGTAAAACAAGAATCAATATAGTCTCGAACAAGAATCAACTTAAGTAAAACAATAATCAACTTAATCTCCATTTGAGTAAAACACTAGAAAAGAAACTAAAACAAAGTCTAACTAATTAGTCCCAATCGATAGAAACTTCATTCTGACCAAGTCTTCATATAAAAAAGTTGCATCCATATTTAGTGCTAACATGTGCAGCTTCAACCTTCAACAAATCTTTGTCAATCTCCATCCGCAGTAGTCTCCATGTACTGTAAATAACAGAAACAAAAATGTAATATTTTAACTATAAATAAAAATATCATACTTCAAATTGAGTATAAGATTATAAAGGAAAAATAACATTATTTCACGACTAACTTCAGCTTCAGTTGAAGATAGCTCTATTGTTTTGCTCCTTCACTACCAAAAATGTTATTGCTTTTTGGATTTGTCGCCTATAGAACATAAGCAATTTTTATATAATTGTAGTACTTATAAAAATTATTGTCACTAAGCAAATGAAAATAAATTTAATCCTCACTTGATTCAAATACCAATGAGAGATCTTTCATAGTACTTGTTTCTCTCTAGATTCTCTTTCAAGATAGAAGTTATCGAAGTATTCTCTTGGAATATATTTGAATAAGGTATCTACATATATAACTCATATATTTAGTATCAAAAGCAATATATATTAGATTACTATTAAAAAATTCTAACTCACTTACCTGCAATGAATTCAAAGAAAGAACTTGTGACAAATCTTGGTATTCAACAACAGGTGCATAAGCATGCAATGTGGTTTCAGTGTTTATGTAATTCTAATTCGGTCCACATGTAGAGAAAGAAAAATATTCAAAACACGACATCTTTATGATAGTTTAAACATCATATTATATAATAAAAATAATAAGAAATTACCTGTGCAATATGTGTATGTTGTGATAATTGTGTCAGCAAATTCTGAACACTTTCACTAGAATTTTTATCAACTTTGTACACTTTTCTTCTCTTTTTTGTTGCTCTTTCCAAAGAATTTTTTGGCTGTTTTCTGGACTTATATGTCTTCTTTTTGGTTTTTATACCAGTTATTCTGACAGACTCACTTTCGTCCTTGCAATTCTGACTTGGTTGTAATGCAACAACATCAACTCTTAATGCAACACCAGAAGGTCGTTCAAAATTTAGTTCTTCTAAACATTTGTCAACCTCCTTCAACCTTCTCAAAAGGCCTTCTTCAGCAATTTCATAATCTGATTCAGACTCTATAGCTTTTGTTGCCAATTGGGCACATAATTGACGTAAATCCTTATAGCGAAAACTCATTATCGCCTTAGGATATATCTCGGACATGCCTTGGCTAACAACTTCTATAATTCTAACCTTCGCTTCTTTTTGTCCAACTTTTCAAGATATACTGGGAAGGTATTTTTACAACGTTCTTTATTGGTAGAACTTTTAGAGCATGTGAGAATACGATGCCAACAAACTCAAATTTTCTACAACTGCAAGATATAGATTCATCCAAGGAATTATACACCATAGAATGGCTATATCTCTTTCTATAAGATGTAACTCTATATTAAGAAAAAATTTCTTTTTCACTATGAGTAACAACATTGCAATCTTAAGCTTTACTTATCTCATATTTGACTTTCTCAAACACATTTGGTGCGTACACCACTTGCAGCATGTTTCATTATTTCCATAGAAAATGGCACTATAGGAGAACTTTGACTTGCTTTGAAATCTAATCTCAATCTTTATATTGACAATTTTCTGGTAACCGTTCAAAATGTTTAAAAATGAAGCAAATCATGTTTGAAGCTAACATATTTCTTCAACACACTATCATAGACTCACTTCGTTGAGTAGTGCTCATATATGCATAAAAAGTACTTCCCCCCTATACTAATCCCCATTTTCCCTTGCTTTTAAACATCTTTTGTAGCCGTTCATTATCATGAAGTTCATACTTATCTAAAATTCCATTTCATGCATCTATAAAATCTTCTTTCTCCTCATAATTGTACACACATTTGCTAAAATCAAATGCAAATTTTTAAACTTTGAAAACACACCACGAAGATTAGTAGCTACATTTTGATAGATATGCCAAACATAAAGCCGATGATAGGTTTCTAGCCACTTAGAAGCTAATACTTTTGCCATAGCTTTACATTGGTTAGTAAGAATAGTTTTTGGTGCTTTTCCCATTGCCTTGGAAAAGGTCTCAAACAACTATTCAAAAGATTTAGCAGTTTCATCAAATAACAAAGCAGCACCAAAAATAGTACTTAGTTTGTGATGATTTACACCAACAAATAATGGCCGACCATCTTTATTCTTTCTATAAGTTGTATCAAAACAAATAACATCACCAAATTTACCATAATCAGCTTTTATCTTTCCATCATACCAAAAGATATTAGTTACTAAGTCATCTTCATCTAACTATATGGCATAAAAAAAAATTAGGATCTTCCAATTGCATTTTTTGTAGGTATTCCGAAAAACCTCCTACCTCGCATACCGTCATTTGGCTAGTCTTTTTGATATTAAATAATCCTGACAATCAACAAGAATGAATCCAAGATTTTCTCGACCACCAACTTGTTTTCCATAAATTCCATTGTTTCTTTTGGATTTACCACAACTGGTAGCCATATCTATTTCAGCTTCTTGGGCATTTGTTACTTTCGATAAGACCTAAATAAATGAGTTTTACTTGGACTTGAAAACTCATGATTGTGACCAGCAATAAATTGAACAATTTGAAACTTACCAAATCTACAACTAATTTTCATCATAGCAGCACAACCACACCGTGTCTCAGCTTGATTTTTTTTCTTAAAGTCTCTTTTATCTTTTGGTTGCTTTCCTTCATGAGAACAATAAAAGATTTTATCCAACATATTGCTGTTGCTTCGATCTTTATGGCATGGATCTTTTCTAGATCCAAAACAACTGCCTTTGCATATTGTTGACAAAAATTGTAAGTTGCATCTTCACTTTCAAAAGTCATACCTACTTGGGGCATCAATAGTTTCTATGAAACTTATTCATGAATAGCAGGTCCGATGTCTCCAGTCTTCAGGAAACTATTTTCATTTGGCTCATTTTCTTTTGCCTTAGTCGACGTCCTAGTTGGGTATCAAAATATAACTTTTGACATGAATCAAACTCTTTGCTTGAGAAATGATTTTGATCCATTGTCTGGAAGAAATATGGACCGTAAAAGTATCATCAACGATGACCCCTCTCATCCCACATTCAAAGTCCACAGAAGAAGGCTATATTTAATCACAAAGTTATAAGAAAGTCTACTTGCGATGGAAAAATATTGCACCAAGAACAACCGAGCACCTCTTTGTCCAATTACTCATTGTAGGTTTCTTCTATAACTGTACAAGTAATTCAAATCATAAACTAACATTTTTCTATGTGATTACTATTATGAACTCCACCCCAGGAACTGCACATGTAAGTATACTAAATTTTACTGTGCCTGATACATGCAATTGTGTATGTATCCTTTTGTTCTAAAATTACCTTAGCTAATTGGTTAACAAATGATAGTTGTAATATTATTACCGTATCTCATTACATTATTTCCTTCTGTCAGTTTAGCTAAATTAGAGAGATTAGATAAGAGTAGTCTACTTGTACATTTATTAGCATTAGAAAATGTTGGATTGGGTTTTGGTAATTGCAGCATGGATTCCTTCTAAATTTCCTAAGCTATAGGAGAATCCAATTTGTATATGATTAGCCTTGCACAAAATTAATAGGCAAGACAGACATCATATTGCTTGTGTTCAAATTTCATATTCAAATTGTATAAAAAATGTTCAGTTGATTAACTAAAAAAACTACTAGAAAAACTAAAGAGTCCCAATAACAATTTCTATGTCATGTGGTTCAAAATAAAATTTATGGCAAGGGTCAGTCACTAAATTGATTAACAAGTGAAAGGTGTGATTTTAAAGGTTTGCTAACAAGAACTAAAGCAAAAAGCTTAAAGACCCAAGGCTAGATAAAGTATCATTTTTCCTCACTCATATTAACCACTTAACAATACCATCAAGAATAGATTAACATACTTACAAAAGAAAATAGATAAATGAAGATGACTTAACAGCAGAGTATAATGAAAATCGCATTCATATTCATGAGAAACTGAAGCAAATAGCTTTATCATTGAGAAGAAAATATATGTGATATATCAATGGTCATATTTTGTTTCTGTAATTTTTCTCAATAGAAAAGGCATAATGCAAAAATTGAAGCAACTCTTAGTAAGAATGGAAAAACTTGCATCCTATAAAACAAAATTCCCCTTTTTCCAATACCGACAAATGCAGAAATACATGGGCAAAGAAAAGAAAATTTTTTTCTTTTTAAAAAAAGTGTTTGCTTTGGTCTTGTTCGAAATTGAAAAAGCTGTATAACCTGGAATGATTTGAGAATCCTCAAATTGATGATTTGATGACTTGAGATTCCGAAATTGATTTTGGCGTGAAGGAAGGGCTCTGTTCCTGTGCAGTCTTCTGCCAAGAAGAGTAGGGAGCTTTGGTGTAGTAGTGTTCTTTCAACTCTTTCTTCCTTTTTTTTTAAAATTTCTCTCTCTCTCTCTCTCTCTCTCTCTCTCTCTCTCTCTCTCTCTCTCTCTCTCTCTCCCTCTCTCTTTTTGGAGGCCGTAAACTCTAACAGCAGTTTAGGGGAGAGAGAGAGAGAGAGAGAGAGAGAGAGAAGAGAGAGAGAGAGAGAGAGAGAGAGAAAGAGAGAGAGAGAGAGAGAGAGTTTTTATGGGATAAATATGATGGACACATGTCAAGTTTATATTGATGTACTAGAGAAGGTACTAGAGAGTATACTAGATGATCTCGGGCGTGAATACTAATACTCTGAATAACGCTCGGTATCGGTATTGTTTGTTTCATAAATCTGGTCATTTTGCTTGCACTTATTTTTACGACACTGGGAAACCTCGCATGAGATATGGGTTAGGAAATGAACCCAGAACAGCCTTATAGCTCATGTTAAAGAGAAACAAGTGAGAGAAAGACTAACTTCAAAGGACACAACATTTGTTGGGTGCCTAAAAGAAAGTGATTATCTTTGTATGCATGTGTGTCTAAAGAGCAAGCATAAGGAAAGCTTGTGGTACGTTGACAATGGCTGCTCTAGGCACATGGCGGGTGACAAGAGAATGTTCACCCACTTTGAAAGAAAGGATTGTGAAAATGTAAGATTTGGAGACAATGGAAAAATGAAGATTATTGGAAAGGGAACAGTTGGAATGAATCCAAAGATAGAAGATGTTTCTTACGTGGAAGGACTGAAATTCAATATGTTGATTGTAGGGGTGGCAAATGGGCGGATTGGGCGGGTTTTTTAGAGGGTATTAAATGGACATATATTTAATGGGTAAATTGTCCACCCATGTCCTAAACACTAATGGACTTAAATGGGTAGATTTAAGTGGACAATGGATTTAAATGGGTCATCCAAGGGCACCCTAAACATTAGTTTTATAGGGTGCCCATTGGGAATCCTAGATAGACACTTATGGACATCCTATAAACTATTGTAATTTATTAACAAATGGGTGTGTGTAAACCCATCAAACATTTGATGATTTTGTACATTTTTCTTTAATTATTATTTTATTTTAACTTTTTCTAATGTTGTTTGAACATGATTTTCATCCTCTTAATCTCTTTAAAATTTTTATAAATAATTTTTTGTCTTCATCTTTCTTTAAATATTAATTTTTTCCTAATTCACATAATGAGATAAACATTAAACAATATACATAAAACAAGACTAAAAATTACGATACTTTCTTTCTCTAGAGTTCAGGACACTTTCTCTCTCTAAAATCACTCTTCCTTTCTCTCTCTAGAATTTACGATACTTTCTCTCTTTAAAATCACGCTCAATCTCTCTTTCTCTCTCTCTCTCTCTAAAATCACGCTTCCATTCTCTCTCTAGAATTCACGACATTTTCTCTCTTTAGAATTCACAACACTTTCTTTCTCTAGTTTAGAGGGATTTTGATGATTTAAGCATTAAAAGGATTTATGTGAGATGATCAACTTCGCCGGTCAAATTAACATGTTAGAACAACTGAAATATATATCTGTGTGTGTGCGTGCGCGCGAGGGAGGGGGAGTGGCGGAGTAGGGGGAGGGGAGATTCAATTTATATAAATACAACTTTCAAAATAGATCGCATATTAAGGCCAACCTCTTCCCGTCCCTTTTGTAATGCAATTGAAGAGTCTGATATATGATGACTGCATGGTAATGAAAATCTACGTAATTGTTCTTTTTCACGAATGTAGCTTCCATTTTTCTCTTGTGGTGTACCGTTTTTTCCTTTTTTTTCCAGGGGATTTAGGATATCTTATTGTAGGCTAAATTTAGGGTGCCCATTCGGTTGTCTATTAGGCTGCCTAATAGGCTGTCCAAGTGGAGGATTCAGAATATCCTCATGTCTGCCTATTAAATTTAATATCCATATCCAACCAAATCCATCATGTATTATGGGTAGGTTTTATCCATCCTAAATTATATGGACTTGGGCAGGTCTTGGGCTCATGGACATATTTGCCACCCCTAGTTGACTGTAAGTCAACTGTGTGACAAGGGAATGAAAGTATGCTTTAAAAGAAAAACACGCTTAGTCAGAAAAGAAGAAGATGGAAGCACACCATTCACTGCAAACAGAAAGGAAAATGTGTACATCTTGGAGCTATACTAATTGAACAAATCAAGCAATGTGTGCTTAGCTTTAGTGGCTAATGAAAGTTGGTTATGGCATCGGAGACTGGGACATGCTAATATGAGTTAACTCTCAAAATTAGCACAAAGGAACCTAGTCAAAGGACTACCCAAAGTTGAATTTGTGAAGGATGCTATTTGTGCCAAACAGGCAAGCAAACTAGAGTCTCATTCAAGGCAAAGAGTATAATCTCCACCTCCAAACCACTTGAGCTACTTCACTTTGACTTGTTTGGACCGGTTTCCCCTTCAAGCCTGGGAGGAAAAAGTTATGGCTTTGTGATTGTGGATGACTACTCTTAGTACACTTGGACCTTGTTTCTCAGAAATAAGGATGAAACGTTTGAAAACTTTGTAAATCTTGTCAAATGCGTTCAAAATCAAAAGAGAGTAAATATTGTGGGCATAAGAAGTGATCATGGAAGGGAGTTTGAGAATGAACATTTTCAATAGTACTGTGAAGAGTATGGGATTACTCACAACTTCAGCTCCAAGGACAATAGAGTTGTGGAAAGGAAAAATCGAACTCCAAGAAATGGATAGGACCATGCTGGCAGAAATCAACTTCCCAAATACTTTTGGGCCGAAGAAGTAAATACAACATGCTATATCGTGAATCAAGCATTAATAAGATCCATTTTAAAGAAAACTCCCTATGAGATCTGGAGAGGAAGAAAGCCCGACATTGGATACTTTAAAGTATTTGGATGCAAATGCTTCATTCTAAATAGCAAGGATCATCTTGGGATGTTTGACAAGAAAACAAGTGAGGAGATCTTTCTAGGTTACTTTGAATCTAGCAAAGGATACAGAGTATACAAGAAAAGAACTCAATCTGTTAAAGAATCTATTAATGTTTCCTTCTGTGAAGCTAATACAGTTAGCTCACCTAAATGTTCTCATGTCTCTGAATCTTTTGTGCAAGAGGATAACAGAAAAGAAGATAAAGAGGGAAAAGACAGTGACTCTGCAGAACAAGCTAAAGAAGGAAGTGAAGCTAATTCAGAGACTCAAGCTAATGCAGAAGATTTGTCAACCGAATGACTTGAGTTGAGTTGAGAAAAATAATTGGAAATGTTACCTTCGTTTCTCAAGTGGAGAAAAAAATGTTTGAAGAAGCCAAGGATGATGGAAATGAAAGAAGAATTATTGCAGTTCGAAAGGAACAAAGTCTAGAAATTAGTTCTAATACCAAAAAGTTAGTCAGTAATAGGAACTAAATGGGTATTTAGAAACAAAGTAGATGAACAAGGACATGTCATTAGAAATAAAGCGAGATTGGTTGCTTAAGGGTATAAGTAAGAAGAAGAAATTGATTTTGATGAAACCTTTGCTCCTATAGCAAGGCTAGAAGCAATCAAAATTATGTGCTTTTGCTTGCCACAAAATTCACTCTCTTTCAGATGGATGTCAAAAGTACATTCCTAAACGAAAATCATAAGAAAGAAGTGTATGTAGCAACCACTTAAGTTTCAAAGTTATGAGCAACCAGATCACTTGTTCAAACTAATCAAGGCTCTATACAGACTCAAGCAGACACCACGAGCCTGGTATGAAAGACTAAGCAAGTTTCTGCTTGACAATGGATTCAACTGACGGAATGTTGACAAAACCTTGTTCATTAAATCTTCGTGCAACGACATTTTAATTGGTTAAGTTTATGTTAACAATATAATCTTTGGTGCATCTAATCAAATCTTGTGTAGGGAATTTTCCAGTTTAATGCATGGAGAATTTGAGATGAGCACGATTGAGGGAATTGAACTACTTTCTGGGACTTCAATTAAGCATGCCAGAGAAGGGATTGCTATTAGTCAGGTCAAATACATCAAAGAACTTTTGAGAAAATATGATATTACTGGAGCTAAGGTTGCAAAAACACCAATGATCACCAGTGCTAAACTAGATTAAGATGAAACATATACCTGCATGAATCAAAGGTTGTAATGAGATATGATAGGATCTCTAATCGATCTCACGGCCAGCAGAGCTGGAATTTTGTTTAGTGTGTGCCTATTTGCTGGATTTCAAGCTAACCCTAAGAGTTCTCTTCTGACTGTTGTTAAAAGAATCCTAAGATACTGGGCAGGAACAAGGGAGCTAATTTTATGGTATCTAAGAAACTACTCTCAAGAACTAATTGGATACAACAATGCAGACTTTGCAGGAAGTCGTGTTGATAGAAAGAGTACATCTGGAACATGCCAATTTTTGGGTAGTGCACTTTTGTCTTGTCATAGCAAGAAACAAGCTTCAGTAAGTTTATTCACCACTGAAGCTAAATACATTTCAGCAGGAAGCGACGTAGCTCAAGTTCTATGGATCAAACATCAGCTTGAGGATTATGGAATTAAGCTCACAGGAATTCCAATCTTTTGTGGTAATACCAGTGCTATTAATCTAATGAAAAATCCTATGAAGCATTCAAGAACCAAACACATTGAGGTAAGGCATAATTTAATAAGAGAACATGTTGAAGAGGGTACCATTGAGCTATTTTTTGTTCTTACTGTTAAGTAGCTTGTAGATATTTTTACAAAACCTCTGGGAGAGGAAAACATTTGCAAAATCAGTCTAGAACTGGGACTAATTGTCCCAAGCTAAGTCTGGGATGTTTTTAGCTCCACTTTTGGATAGCTAATGTGTATTGTGACTCCTTTGTTTTTAAATGCATTAGTATGTATGAGTTAACTCTCGCTTAATTTGCCTTTATAAACTTTTTGCTTGTCTCTCTTTTTCTTATATGATGTCAGTTACTTTTCATCTCTTTCTAGTATCATGTTTTAATAAGTTGTAACATGTCCTTTATAGCTACATTAAACTTGATTGCACTTTCGGAACTTATATGTGTTCTTTCACATCAACAACCACTCTCAGGTAGGGCTGGCAAAATCCCAGCCAAAAGCGGGGATTCGTCCTGTCCCGTCCCAAATGGACAGGGATGGGATTTCATTTTGTCCCGTCCCATCCCTGTTCTAGTCCCGTCCTAATCTCGTCAATATAAATATTTAATTCCTTTGTTAATATTAATTACTTTACCTATTTCTTAATATAAATATTTTTTCAAAACTTTTTAAATTAAGAATATAAGTATTTTTTATATATTTCAATAATTAATTACAAAATTCTCTCTCTCTCTCTCTCTCTCTCTCTCTCTCTCTCTCACACACACACACACAATTTTACAAACTTAATTTTAAACATATTAAACATAATTAATTTTAAATTTTTTCTCCAGAACTCTCTCTCTCTCTCTCTCTCTCTCTCTCTCTCACACACACACACACACACACATACACACTTTTAGAGTTTTTGTGATAATAGTAATAAGAGTAATTATGGTGGTGATATTTTATACGATCATACTTATAGCTTGGGTGTTAAGACCTTTGGTTTGACATTTTTTATTTATCTTGGTTCATTATAGGGGCTTAAATGAGATTAAAGTTTCATATGTTTTGGTGAGGTTAAATGGGGATTTATAGTCCCGTTTCCCCATGGGGCTAACCGGGGATTTTTCATCCCCTTTCCTAGGTTGGAGACACTACCAGAAAATAGCGTATTACCGAATAATAAGTGGTCGGTCAGTAATTTAAAAAAATACCGACCGACTAGCGATGGATTTACCGATCGATATTTAAAACTTAATGACCGAATTTAATTTAGTGATGGCAATTCGGTCTCTAATCATTCGTTGACTAGTTACCAACTGATATTTTTTGTCGCATATTTTGGTTGGTAGCTTAGTTTTTATTTTTTAAAAAAATTACATAGGTACCGACTGAATTATTGGTCGATAATTTGGCCAGTAAAAGTGGGATATTCTAGTGTCGAGAACCCTTTCCCCTTTTATTCTTTCCTTTTTCATTTCCCTAAAACCTCCCAACCTCCCAACCGCGACCCCCTTCACCGTACCTCCTCCCTCCAGTGACCTCCAGGAAACAACACTGTCGCCTGACGCCTCCTGCCACCGGCACTGCGAGTATTGGAACCTGTCTCTCTCTCTCTCTCTCTCTCTCTCTCTCTCTCACTCTCATTTGTTATTTTTCTCTTCTTCGTTTCTCTTCCCCTTCTTCTTCTTCTTCTTCTTCTGACTCTGTCTCACTCTCAGCTGCTGTTGATCTTTTCGCCATCACCAAAATTTCGCTCAGACCTATTGCTGCCTGTCGGAGGTATTATTTAGTTATTTTTTATTGTTTTAATTTTGTAATTTGTTCTGAAATTTGAAATTTTGGGCTATGGAACTTTTAATATCTTCTATGGTCTAATATTTCTCTGCTTGCACAATTGCTTTTTTTATGAAATGGAAATTCACTATGGTTGTACAAATGCATTACTACTTCCTTTAATCTTGATGGGATCAGCAATTTGACATAGTCAGCTTTTTTTCTTGCATTCTCTCATTCCTGCGTTATATAATGTTCTCTGAGCATATCAGATAACCACAAGAAATTGCGACACTTCTGTCTCCCTTGATGCAAGACATATATATATATATATATATTACCATGCTCACTTGAGTCACATCTTTGTTGTGATTTCTTATAGTTTACTTTCTTGTATAGTTTTTAGAACAGGAAATTCAATAGATTCTTAAACGTAGAACATGGTCAGTCAATTGCAGAGAATGTTAAGAGATCAAGAACCATATGCAACTTGAACCATTTATGCACGTTCACGATTCCTCATGTTTAATACATAATTAAGAAATTTCAAAATGAGTCGTTGCATGATAAAAAATTGTTCTATTTTTTTATGTTTTTTTCCTCATTCTTATAGAACGTTTTGCTAACTTGCAATAGTATTCGCTTTGGTTGAGAAGAGGGATATAAGGACATTAACACTATATTTTTTGCCTCTAATATTTTTGTACTTCATATCTCTTCATAAATATGTTCGAGAGCAAATTAAAACATGGACAAGAGTTGGATGAATATCTTCCATTTCAACAGGTGTTCTTCCTTTTCCTTTGAAATTCAATTTTTCCCAAATTGAAATTTCTCAAAACTGAAATATTTCGGTTTGGAACTTTATTATGTTTTGGTCTGGTTTTAATTTTTTTCAAACCCTAAGGGGAATAAAACTAAAAATAGGTACCAAGTTTTATTTTTAGTTAGTTATTTATTTATTGGTTTGAAACAAAACTTTCGGCTAATGAGAGAGAATAGTTTGATTGGGATGAAAATAGAAAGGATGTAAATTAAAAAGTAAAAGAGTGTCTTGTTTACTAATGTGGGTGGAGCATAAATTATATTAAAAGACTATTTATTAATCTTCTTCATTGACTTTTAGTATTGTAAAACCCTTTGTATTACAGATGGTACGTAGAAGTAAGAAGGGGGCTCACCAATAACAGCTTCTACTCCGTTTGAGACGTCTACTATGGGTGCTGTGGCTTCTACTTAGGTTGAGACGTCTACTACCCTGGCTTCTATTCCTCCGAGGACGTCTCTTTCTCCGGCAGCAGCTTCTACACTTCCAAGGACGTGTACTTCTCCGGTAGTGGCTTCTACACCCTCGGAGACCTTGACTCTATTTCCGCAGCTGCCATACTCAAGTCCGGCGCCCACATCTACTTCTTCTTCGGCTTCATCTAGTACGGAGATGTCATCTAGGCCTGCTCCTTCATCATCAGCACGTCCACTGGGACCTGCCCCTTCATCCGTCCTTTCACCTACCGCTTCATCCCAAGGTGTTGTTCAGTCTTGCATCCTTATCTTACCAACCGCTAATAAGTACATGTCGTAGCCAGCCTTGAATTATTGTTATTTTATGGAATTGTTGTTTGTTAAACTTTCAACATATGTTTTTTACATATGGAATTGTTGTTTGTTAAACTTGGAAATATATTTGTTACATATGGAGAAGTTTTTATATATTATTGTATAATTGATTTTTACTGGAATTGTTGTGTACTTGTTGTTTTCTGTGTCTAGGAATTGTTAATTTTATAGGGAAACTCTGTTAATTTTTTTAAAAACTTAAACGTCACTATTTGTTTCTTAAACTCTTTATTTTCTATTAATTAATTAAATGTACTTGTATTTTAACATTTGCATAGCTTCAATAAGCAATCGGACTGTGCAAAGGTGATTACTGAAATCATGAAGGCACATTTTGCTGAGGGACATCCTAGTTTTGGAAAGGTCCCATATAGAATGAAGAACATGTGGTATACAGAGTTTGGGGTAAGTGGTTATATGAAAGTAACTACATGAACTTTTAAGAGTTTGGGGCTCAGAGGCATACAAGAAGAGGTGGGAGGCGGCACAGCAGAACTGGCTGCAAGGGCGTGGTGGCCAGGGGCGTGGCAAGTACATTAGCGGGTCTAGGTCTTTCATTGAGTGGGTAAGTCAATTTCATTTCCATATTTAATTATTAGCAATTTTTTAAACTTAAAACCATATTTTCTTATAACTTATAGTTTTTTAGTTACTTTTATATTTGAAAACTCATTTATTTTTGCAGGGGGAGAAGATGGGCGAGGCCTTCGCACAGTCGGAATTGTATGTCCTACTGCATCAGCAGAAAGGACAATGGGTCGATACACGATCCAACCAATTTTGGGTGAGGTTCTTTAATAGTTTTGAACAAATTCTCATATTATCGTTTATTATTCTATGCTTGTTGTATATTGCTTAACAATAACTTATTAATGTCTTTTTTGTGTATGCCAAAGATCAGGAGCTGAAGGCTAACGCGGGATGCCTTCATATTGAGACCGGCTCGCCCATTCTGACTGATGAGTAGTTGGTGTTCGAGGCTGCCAGTGGAAGCAACAAGAGCTATGTCTATGGTTTTGGCTCACAATTTGCAGCCGTTACCGTAGAGTGTCGAGGAAGTAGCAGCAGCTCCATGTCTTCGATTTCTTCGGTATCTTCCGCGGCAGGCCACGAGGCCTATATATAGAGAGAGAGAGAGAGGAGGTTATGGGGATACATGTAGCAGGCACAGAGAAATTTGCCGCTTCGTGACATCATTCGCATCTCAGTGTGGAGTACAGCTAGATTCAGTACCCACTCTCTTCCCTCCTTTCATGCCGTCAGATGATGACGCCACATCTCAGCCACTGACCGGTCTTTCCTCCTCTAGCTCACCACCACCTACCTAGACTTTATGATATTTTTAATATATTCGACATTTGATATTATATAATGTATTTTTGAATTTTTATATATTTGTATTTGATATATATATAAATATATATTCTACTAAAGTTTAGTTGATTGTGTTCTAGACCTTTTTGTTGATTTTATATTGTTTGTGGCTGCTGTTAGTTTTTAATTTCAGGTGGATAATTATAATTATGAATAAAATATTTTTTAAAAAAGTAAAAGTTACCAACTGACACCAACCGATATTCGGTCAGTAAATAGCTATTTTCTTAAAAACAATTAACTTAACGATCAAAATTCGATCGGTAAATAAAGTTAGCAATAGAACAATTCGTTCAGTAACTATGGAAAATCGGTCGGTTACTTAATATTTTATTTACATTTTTTAATTGAGAAAAATAAAGTTACCGACCAATAGTTCTGTTGGTAACTCAATAAATTCGGTCGGTAAAAGTTACCAACAGACGTTTTATTCCGTCACAGCTAGTTACCAACCAAAATAAAACGACTGAATTTTTCGGTCAGTAATCGATCGGTGACTGTCTTTCACGAATCGATTACCGATTGTTTTTTGTCTGTGCGTAAAAGGTAAATTCTTGTAGTGGGATAAGACAAAGATGGGATTGATTTTATCCCCACCGAGATTGGGATGGGGATCCCCGACACTATTTTAAACGGGATGGGACAGGAATGAGATATGATATAAAGTAGTGGGATGGGGATGGGATTCTTGATACCTATCCCATCCCGTCTCATCCCGATTGCCATTCCTACTCTCAGGTCACATTTTTAATTGAGTCTACAACTTTCAAAATCCACTCATTCTTTCTCCTCTTCGAAACTACAAATCTCTTAAAGTCAATCATTCCCCAAGAAAAACTACCTCGTTCCTTAGCCCTCAAACCACTTCCTTGTCGTTTTTTAAAACTGTGAACCACTGGTAATCTCCATTCAAATATTTTTTTTCTTCTGTTAAGGATTCTTATGTAAATAGCATTACTAATCCTAAACTATATATATTTATGAGTTATAATTAGTATAGTTTTTCTAGACCAAATAGGTTTAGGATTTGTCACCTTGACAAATTTATA
The DNA here is from genome assembly GCA_028651295.1 of Catharanthus roseus. Taxonomy (NCBI): domain Eukaryota; kingdom Viridiplantae; phylum Streptophyta; class Magnoliopsida; order Gentianales; family Apocynaceae; genus Catharanthus; species Catharanthus roseus. The sequence continues at coordinate 2,470,737 of JAPQWS010000153.1, read as the reverse complement.
TAATGTACACAATTTTACATTAATGAAACAGAAAATACAAGATTGTTTTCCCCACTGGAAACTTTCATGGTATCAGAGTCAATTGTCTAAAATTCTCTCATAATGAGTGACGACAATATTGGCAATGTTGATAACGACATGGTGGAAGAAAGCCATGCTCACAGAATAAAGAAAGATGCTTATTATGTAGCATCCGCCGATGGACCTGGATTGATTCTAATAACAGTCCATTTAAAAGAAATAGAAAAAGATAATAATTATGCAGAATGGGCAAGAGCAATGCGCATGGCTTTGAGATAAAAGAAGAAGTTGGGATTTATTGATAGAATAATTCTCATTACAGATAATGATCCAGACAAAGAAGAAGAATGGTGGGAAATCAATAATCTAGTAAATTCTTAGATTCTCAACACTATCGAGCCCTCTCTTCGATCAACTATATATCACTGTGAGAGAGCCAATGAATTATGGACAGATTTGAAGGAAAGATTCTCGGTGGCACTGGGCCAAGAATATATGAATTAAAAGCTGCATTGGCAAATTGTAAACAAGGCGGAAATTCGATACAAGTATAATTTTCAAAATTGAAAAAATTATGGGATGAATTGGAAAATTACACTCAACTACCGTCTAGCACAGATACAGAACTCTTGACTTTTATCATAAAAGAAAGAGAAAACGAAAAGATTTTTCAATTTTTAATGGGATTAAATAGTGCAATTTATGGCACTGTCCGTTCCCATATGATTCAACAGCAACCCATGCCCAAATTACGAACAATTCTTGCTCAAATTTGTAAAGAAGAACAGCACAAAAATCTGACACGAACCGTGGACTATATCGGCGACGGTGCCGCCTTCACCGTTGCTGGCGCCGGCGCCGAAGCAGCACGCCGAGGACCTCCATCGAAATTTTATTGCACGTATTGCAAGAGGGCCGGCCATGAAGTCACCGGCTGCTTCCAACTGGTGGGCTAGCCAGAATGGTGGTCGCGAAGCTCTCTTCAAACCGCCGCAGCCGGTCGCGAAATTCCACAAGAAAATTAAAGCAGATGGCGCGACGGTCGCGGGAGATCTGGACGCGACGGACGACAGCAGCTGACGGCGAGAACCCACGCCATCGACGAAGCACGCCCGCTAGATGCTTGGGCCAACTCCACCTCTGTTCAGTGTGGACGAATGGCGGCGGCAGAAAACCCTAGCAGCGGCAGAAAACCCTAGCAGCGGCAGCAGCTTTTTGGAGAAGAAGACTGGAGAGTGCCGAGCACCAGCAACAGAGGGCCGAGCACCAGCAGTAGCGTGTCGGGCCCTTTTCCAAACCTGATAGTTGACTAGTGGTCAACTCTGTTGATTGCATTAAAAAATTCAAATAACACGCAATCCGAAAAATTATCTGGTATAAAAAATTTATGGATTTTGGATTCAGGGTGCTCTCATCATATGACCGGTAGAAAAGATCTCTTAAAAAATTTAAATAATATTTACCCATATACTATTGGTTTACCCAATGGCGCTAAAACAATTGCCCTGCAAGAAGGAACAATCTCTTTAAATACGAGACTCACACTTTCATAGAGTCTTCTATATTCCTGAGCTTACGTGCAACTTAATCTCCTTGTCCCAATTGGATCGTGACTCCCGATGTTTTATCACTCTTTCTAATGATTATTGTGTTATACAGGACCGTATCTCGATAAGGCTGATTGGAGTGGGTGAGCAAAGGAATGGGATCTTTTTCTACAAACATCTGCAGTTACCAGATCTATTTGCCTTTTCTAGTGAAGTTTTTGATTCCAGCACATTGTGGCATATTCGATTGGGTCATCCTTCGGATTTTGTAGTAAGTAAACTGTTCAAATCTTCTACAACCAAGACTGGCCCTTGTAATGTGTGCTTACGTGCCAAACAGACACGTGATCATTTTCCCTTGAGTATAAATAAAATATCTAAAAATTTTGATTTAGTCCATTGTGACTTATGGGGCCCATACAAAACTGCATCTACCGTAGGCGCTTCTTATTTTCTAACTATCTTGGATGATTATTCTAGAGCTGTCTGGATATATTTACTGTCTGAGAAAAGCGAAGTCTTGTCTACCTTAAAGAATTTCTTTGCAATAGTCTAAACCCAATTTTATAAAACCATAAAAGTAATTCGAAGTGACAATGGGACGGAGTTCATATGTCTCAAATCATATTTTTCTGCTCAAGGGACAATACACCAAACAACTGTTCCTGGTACTCCACAACAAAACGGACGAGTTGAACGTATACATCGTCATATACTAAATATCGCCCGCACCTTGTGTTTTCAAGCTAATCTGCCAATCAAGTTTTGGGGAGAATGTGTTTTAACAGCAGGATATCGAATCAATTGCACACCTTCAAAGTTATTACACGGTAAAACTCCTATTGAGCTATTATTTGGAAAGAAACCCTCATACTCTCATGTTAAAAGTTTCGGATGTTTAGAGTATGTCCATGACCATGATTCACCTAAAGATAAATTTCGAGCCCGCAGTCAAAGGTGCGTTTTCCTTGGCTATCCCTTTAGCAAGAAAGGTTGGAGATTTTATGACTTGCAAACAGAAAAATTTATTATATCCCGAGATGTGATTTTTTATGAGACGAGCTTTCCGTAAGAAGAAAAATCCGAAGCCTCAATACATCCTATGGATTTTACACAGTTATACAATTTTGGAGAACAAATTTTGGGCTCCAAGGAAACTTGTATACAAGATAGGGGGAGTATTGCCCAAAGACCAACAGCCCACAGCAGGAACACCCCAGCCGTGGCCCAGAAGCCTTGCGCGGCCTATCTGTGCCAACAGCTTCGCCCAGCCCTGCACGCGGCCAAGAAGCTTCGCCCGGCCCAACCGCAAGCTCCGGACCAAAACCACCAGCCACCTCTCGAAGCCCAGTATCACGCAGACCGCGGTCTAGCATGCCTGAAGCTTCATGCGGCCCACCTCCAGTTGCTGCTTCTTATGGCCCAGCTAACACACCTTCCTCAGCAACTCAACAGGAAGTCCATTCCAGCCTTGGGCCAGCCACATCTTCTGCCCAACAAACTTTCCAGCAAACAATTCATCCACAGCAAGATCAGGCCGCGGCAGAAACCCAGGCAACAACATCCACAATAAATCCACCAGAAAATCCATCCATTTTCAGCACTAGAAAAAGCACTCGAATAAAAACTATTCCGCATCGACTTCGGGACTATGACTGCAATGCTATATGGAAGTCTTCTACATCCCATTCCTCTATTGCTCTCTCACCCTCTCCGGACCTCTCAGGTACGTCCCTCTATCCAATAACTCATTTTGTGGACTATGGAAAATTTTCTCCTTCCCACAGGCATTTTTAGCTTCTATAGCCACAGAATCCGAGCCCACCATCTACTCCAAAGCAGTCTCTAATCCTCTCTGGCGCGTCGCCATGCGCCACGAAATTGATGCACTTGAAAAAAATGGCACATGGTCCTTGACATCCTTGCCTTCTAGAAAATGTGCATTGGGAAGTAAACGGGTTTTTCGAATTAAATACAAAGCAGATGGCACCATCGAACGATATAAAGCCTGCTTGGTGATTTTAGGAAACACACAAATGCCAGGTATTGACTTTAGAGACGCCTTTGCTCCAGTGGCTAAAATGGTCACCGTTCGAACTCTACTTTCTGTTGCTACTGCTCGAAACTGGCCTATCCATCAGATGGATGTCTACAATGCATTTCTTCATGGAGATTTACAGGAGGAAGTATATATGCGACCCCCACCTGGTTTTCGCCCATCTTTCCGCGGTCAAGTTTGTCTCTTGAAAAAATCTTTATATGGACTTCGCCAGGCTCCTTGATGTTGGTTTTCAAAACTTACTACAGCTCTTCGTAAGTATGGCTTCTCCCAACCTTATACCGATTACTCTCTTTTCACATACTCTCGAGACAGCATTTTTCTATGCGTTCTTATTTATGTGGATGATTTACTAATTACTGGAAATTCCCTACCCACTCTAGAAAAATTCAAAATTTCCTTAAATAAATGTTTTCATATGAAGGATTTGGGTCCTCTCAAATATTTTTTGGGTATTGAAATTGCAAGAAATCCTTCGGGATTATTCTTATGCCAACACAAATACACTTTGGAAATTCTTTCTGAGACAAGTTTATTGGGAGCCAAACTAGCATCCACACCCATTGAACCAAATCATCAATTGGTAAAAGCCTCTGGATCTTATTTTGATAAACCAGATCGATACCGCAGACTCATCGAGAAGCTGATTTATCTTACTCTCACTCGACCTGAGCTCGCCTACACAGTCCATACACTTGCTCAGTTTATGCACGCCCCTTGTTGTGCTCATTGGGACGCCGCTATCCGCTTCGTTCGATATATTAAGGGCAGTCCTGGACGCGGTATTCTTCTTCAATCTAAATCTCCACTTTTACTGACCGCCTATTGTGGTTCTGATTGGGCTACCTGCCCAATTACATGACGATCTGTCACAGGCTATTTTATTTCCCTTGGTGGATCTCCTATTTTTTGGAAGACAAAGAAACAACACACTATCTCTCATTCTTCTGCCGAAACTGAATACCGCCCTATGGCAATGACTTTATGTGAGTTAAAATGGTTATCCAGTCTACTGCGTGACCTTCATGTGCCTCTCACTCGCCCAATACCATTACACTGTGATAATCAAGCCGCTCTTCACATTGCCGAAAATCCTGTCTTCCATGAATGCACCAAGCATATTGAAATCGATTGTCATTTTGTCCAAGATGCCTTTCAAGAAAGATTCATTTCTCCCTTCTACATCTGCAGTGAAGTTCAACCCGCCGATATTTTTACCAAAGCTCTACAACCAACTCATTTTCATCGTTTAGCGTCTAGGTTGGGCATTACTGATATTCATGCTCCAACTTGAGGGTGAGTGTTAAGGATTCTTATGTAAATAGGATTACTAATCCTAAACTATGTATATTTATGAGTTATAATTAGTATAGGTTTTCTAGACCAAATAGGTTTAGGATTTGTCACCTTGACAAATCTATATAATTTACACAATTTTACCTTAATGAAACAGAAAACACAAGATTGTTTTCCCCACTGGAAACTTTCATCTTCCCTTCACATTCTCAGCTCTCAAGTCTCTCTCTCTCTCTCTCTCTCTCTCTCTCTCTCTCTCTCTCTCTCTCTCTCTCTCTCTCTCTCTCTCTCTCTCTCAAACTTTTTTCCATGGCAAAAAGGAAACAAGGAACCTTTCCAGTAAAAAATAAACCATCTCAAAGCAAGAAAAAGAAAATCCAACTAGAGAAGGGTAAGAAATCTGAAAGCCCATCAGACTTAGAGAAGAATAATGGAATAATTCTTCAATCGAACAACACAATCCTCTCTCCAACAATTGACCAGGAATTCTTTGGCAAAACAACGCTCCTCGTAAAAAGTTGGTTTTTAGTGCAAGGATGGATGGGGATTCGTTGTATAGAGGAATTGGTCTATCAGGACTTGGTCAGAAAGTTTTACTCAAGTAGAGAAAAAATGAGCAAAGAAGGGTTTACTATAACCCTGAACAAAAAGAAGTTTAAGATAGACTTAGTCAGTCAAGCCTTCGCCATTCCATATGAGGGAGCTTGGATTGTAGAGAAGAAAGACATAAAAATTTGTTGGAGGGTTTGACGAAGCCAAATTCAAGAAAGAAGCATGCAAATCTATACTCTGCAAATGACTCTAAGGTAAAATCTTTTGAGACTAAAACTGAATACAGAGTAGTACATAACATTTTCACCAACTTTATGGCTCGTAAAAGTGGGAGTCTAAATTATATCACAAATCTTGAATGGTGTGGGAGCTGGCATGTGGCCAAGAAGACTTATTTAATTTGTGTTATCTTTTGATGCATTATATTGTAGCAGTAAAAGCTCATAAATGTCTTCCATATGGCATGTTATTGAATATTCTGTTTAAATACTTGGGAGTTGATCTGGAGTATGAATACTGCACTGCTGTGAACAAAAAGTGTAGCATAGATGAAGCCTTTGTAGGAAAGACCAAGGTTGTGAGGGAGGCAAAACTTTTGGGGGGAAAGGGAAAAGTGTTGTCAAAGAAATCCCTGTTGAACCCAATGAAAGTGAGGAGGGAAACGAAACTAAGGACGAGTGGGCAAGGTAATGATAAAAGTGTTGAAGAAAAATAGGATGATCATGAAGAGGATTCTCAAAATGGAGGAAATGAAGGAGGTGATGGAGATAGAAATTTTAGTCTAGAGAAAGAAAAGAGTACTACTTTTGACCCTGAAGAAGATAATGAAGCTAAAAGTGAAAAAGAGCATCAAGGATCCCAGGGCAATGAGGCTAATACAGAAGCTATTCAGGGAGTGGAAGTTAAGGAGCCTCAGACTAATTTTACCCAGGAGGATGAACTCCGCACTAAGGCTAAGTTCGACTCTCAAGCTAATTCTGTTCCACTCACTTACACTTCGGGAAAATAAAGAGAACTACAAGAAAATCAAAGCATTCTGCTAGAAAAAAAAATGTTCTTACACCAAATATCTCTAGAACTTAATCGGAGCATGATGCAGGCACGGGGAATGATGTTATGCCTTTCAATCCACTGCCTAAGGACCCTGAGCCTACTAGACTTGATGAAGACCTTGAGGGTCTGGGTAATCAGGAAGATGTTCCCTTTACAGCAGAGCAAATACAGAAAGAGGCTGCCTTTGTGCAAACGGAACAACATCCAACAGAAAAGCCTTAAGCATCCGTTGATCTGACCATCTTGGAGCAACACTTTGCTATCTTACTCCAATGCTTTCAAGATTCCATTCATGTGGCTAGTGCCTCGATTCTTAAAGAATGCTCCCGATTGATCCATGTTGCCCATGAAAGTCTTGTAGCCTCATGAGAAACCAACTTCAAGGCTTTACTCAAAGAAGCCCGTGAGGGGTTTAAGGATAGAACGCCACTGGAGCTAACCCTGAGGCACCTCCTCAGTTTGCTAAAACTCCTGTCCCGAATAACTCTCTAACTTTCCCTGCCATTAATCTTAATTTCTGTCCTTCTTTGTCTGTATTTCATCTCTCATAAATTTGTGTGTCTTTTGTTTTTTATGTTTCTCTTACTTTTTGTATTTTCAAGTTGTTCCAAGACGTGGTGGTTTGTCTACTACTCCCTCTTGTTCCCAGCAGCCGCACTCCTCAACCCTTCCATCTCAAGATGAATGCGGATCTCTACTAAATAGTTCTTGATGCAGTTGGATATGGATCTTGTTTTTTTTATGTCATGATAGTTTATGTCGTCTTACTGTGTCATGAAAATCTTATTTTTATGTGTTTTTGTTACTCATGGTACTTTACCCTGTTTCCATGCCCCTTTCTTTGATGGCTGACAAAAAAGGGTAGAACTAGTTTAATTCGTGCTTGTTTGTATCTTGTGCTGGATTGTGTGGTTTATGTCTTGCTCTAGCTTGTATGATTGTTTGCTGCCGACCCTTTATTTTGGGCTAGTTTATGCTTATGATATCCTTTGTTATGCTTATGCTATACTTTGATCTATATTTCTTGTGACTATCTCTGCTCCTAGGAGCTCCTAGTATCTTTAGCTTGAATTTTGTTGAAGTTGGTCACGAAAACTAAGACCATCTAATGTACTGCACTCGCTACTTCGAACAATTCATCTCAAGCTATTTTGTATTAAGCTAACCGTTATTTAAGAAAAGCATTTTCATGTACTGGCTTAAGCTTTGTGAAACAAAGAGGATCACAAAAATACTGGCATTTGTTCAGGGGGAGCTTCAAAATTTTTTGGACAAAATGCAAGTCTTGTTTCACCATTTGACAAGTTTTGTCATTCATTAAAAAGGGGGATTAAAAAGGGGGAAAATGTTAAGTTTTAATGAATAACAAAATTCTTATTTTTTTAAGCTAAGTTTCTTTATGAAATGTGCAGAAAATTTTTTTAACAGGAGAATTGATGGAAGTAAAGGACTTGAGCTAATTGATGGATGGTTCAGATCAAAAAGGGGACCCAGCTCGTGACTAGAGAGATGAGCTATCACTGTAATTCCGACAGCATGCAAAAGACAAAAGAAAATCTGACTTTGACTTATACTCCTTTGTTGAACTCTTTTGAGATAAAATAGCTCGTAACTTTTCTCTTCTCTTAAAAAGAGAAATAGCATAACTTTTATTCTTTTAGTGTAAAGAGTTTTCAGAGTGGATTTATGGGAATTCAATGAAGATGGAAGAATGGGCTGACCGAAGAAACCATGGACAAGAAATTATACGCCTTGGGTGAAGTCCTTTTTGGAGGGAAATCTCATCTCAAGTTGTTTTACAAGTTTGCGCTCCCTCTCAGACCACGCACGCACACATACACATATATATATATATATATATATATATATGCAGACCTCCATTCACTGAGAAAGGCAGAAAAGAGCATAAGTATTTAAGAGGTTTAAGTGCAGTTATGAGGAACATTCTTTGCAAGAGAAACCTCATTAAATGCATGTTGAAGAGAAATAAATTGCCAGTCCTGCTGAGTTTTCTTCCTTATTTCGGTTAACAAGAACCAAAAGAATCTTGTTGTGAGTAATTTGTAGCTGAGTGTGTTGCTTTGTATGTCGGCTAGTTCTTAGGAAAAACTAGTTTCTAATAGTTTTGCTAGGTCTGTTGAAAATCTGGTGTTTTGTAATATAGTTGTTGGAATCTGTTGAAAACCAGTTTTGTGTGGGTGTTAGTCTCTATCCTAAATGAAGGCTGTTGGTGGAACCCTTTGGAAAAAATCCTTAGGGAAGTAGATATAGACAATTAGCTGAACCACTATAAAATTGCTGTGTTATTCACTTTCCTGCTATCTTATATTTGTTTATCTGTTCTCCTAAAGTTAAGTGAATAGTTGAAGTTATGGTGAATCAATCAACACAAGCTAAACTAAAGAAGTATCCTTACCGCTGTGAAGGAATACTAACACTCAAGCTAAAAATCTTCAATTAAGCTAGTTTCCTTTAAAAGAAATTAGCTATATTACTTTTAGCCTTTTTTTTTTTTTTTGTAACACCAATTCAACCCCTCTTGGTGTCACGTGGGACCTATAATTTGAAAAGAATGTACATTGTTTTTAGAATAAGTAAAAAATAATAATTGCGAGAAAATATGAGTTAAAAAAATGTTTTATTTTAAATGCAATCCAAGTACACCCTAATTAAAATCAAACAATGATCAGTCTTTTATACATTGTTATATAAACATAATATGTATGATATTATCTACATCATAGAATTCATTAAGCTTTGTAAGCTATTTAACTATTATTGAACAATTATAGTACATAATGATCTTGCATTATTAATACATAGAAAAATTTGTTGGAAATAATTGAAAATAATTAAGAGAAATGAGTTGGTTTAAATGAGAAATAGTTTCTCCAAGTTGACATTTTTAAAAGGGAGTGATTAAAATTTTACATCGGAGAGACATAAAAAGAAAAAGCACTTTATTAGTAGAAGTGCCTCTTACGGGGTAAATTGCTAAGGCAAATCCTTGCCCCAGGCTTGCAAATCACATACCCTAGTTTTTATTCATTCCAATAGCCTTAAGACACCAAAATGTTTTCTTCTCAAACTTCAACATGTTTTTTTTTTAAATAGTGTGTTCATTTCCAAGTTTCTAGTTCGTTAAGATTACTTTAGGTGCTAAGCAAATTTTACATTCTCGTTTTATTATGGGAAACAGACTTTCGAACTAACCTCAAGCACTCTACTAGAAGAAAGTGAATCTATTTTAAGGAGATTGTGTTGAATACAACACTCGGGTTTTTGTTTATGTTAGTGAATCAATCTATATGCAGCGAAATAAACACATACTGATTTCATGTCAGAATTACTTTGTAATCTATGAATAATATGAGCAAAGGAATAGCCATGTTAACTCTGTATCGGATTTGCCAGCAAGAAATAAGTTGGATGATTCTGATCATGAGCCGCACAAGTGTCCAGCCTCTAACAGTATCTACACGAACAATCCTTGGATAAACCACTAGTAATGACTACTATTTTCTCTAAACCATAGAGTTCCAATAGAGACTAGGGTTTCTAAAACCCCAGAGAGAATTATGGAAAATCCAACTTAATTTAGGACTAGTGGTTGAAGCTTATATAATAGCTATCTAATGGGTTTCGGTCAAAGACCTAATAACCCAATAGCTTACTTAATAATAAGTCATTAGGATTAATTTATCTTATAAATTAATCCCTTTTATTATCTTATAATTAATCTAAGATATTGCTCTTATAAATTAATCTCTTTTATTATCTTATAATTAATTTAAGATATTGCTCTTTTGTGTGTAACTCTTTAGGTTCCTGAACACGTTGGTAATATATATAAATTATAATCTTAACTTAATTGGCTTTAGGATATAAAACCAACAAACTCCCACTTGGGCTAAAGACAATTGGCCTGTTAGGTCTAGAATTAAAACTTATATTTATAGATCAAGATTGGCCTTTAGCCAGGCATCATGACCGCCAAGTATTAGGAAAAGTCATGTGATTGACTTCACCTTTCCATGAACAAGATTCTGTGTAATTATTATCCTTTCACCATACTATATCCCAATTAGTTCAAGGTAAGGATTTGTGCCAACTCTTAAAGAACTAATTATACATTTTTTTGTTCTCAAAACATGACTCCTTTAAAGTCGAATTTAGAACACTTTCTAAAGACACTTTTAGTTTGCGCAAATGTTTCTCGAGTTATATTCCAACTAGTTACTATAAATGGGATATACTTTTCTTACTATTAGAAGTGGTAAATCCTTTATTGATCATAAATTACTCATCCATGTTTCATACTATACTCAACTCTCAAAGCACATATAACCACCTAAGATTAAGGACCACAAGAGTGAAAGTATAATACTCCAAATTCTAGATACTCTTATAACTCAAAGGATCACTTACACTACTTCATATAGAGATTATTTCCATTAGCTCTTAAATATATCTCTGAGTGGGTCAATCTAATGAACTTGTTCTCCAACAAGCATCCACATATTTACTTTTGTGTCAACACACAATAGTCAATGAAATTAACTATTTTCTATAATAGAAAGAAGCATCACATGTGCTAGTCTATCCATGTTAACAATGTCCTATCTTGTTAATGCTATGACTTGGGACAATTTAAAATAACATACATTAGTATGTGAAGAATCTCATTATCATAACTGCTATGATTTCTTTAATACAAATATTATTCTTAGGACTTTATCATTTAAATACATAAATAATAGTAAAAATAAATGAAAAATAACCATATCATCAATGATAAATAACTATATCATTAAATTGCATAAATATGAATGTATAAATGTAACAAAACAAGATGGTTTTTGTCCATATATCAAATACATTAAATAAAATCTCCCACTTGGACTAAAACCAATCATCTATTTGTTTAAAACTAAATAAATATACATGGCCATCATGTTTTCAGAGATAATGGTTAAGTTAATTGATCAGATACATTATCATCTATAGGGACTTTCTTTATCTCTATTTCATGCCTACCAATAAATTCTCTAATTATATGGTAGCACCTGTAAATCTGCCTACTTTTAATTCTACTTCTCCATAAACCAAGAACAATTCTTTAGTTAATAAGGTATTGACACATCATTTTCCATCAACAATATGTCATCCATATAAAGTATCAAGAAAAACTACTATACTCCCACTATCTTTTTATATACACAAGATTAATCTTTGTTTTGTATGAAACCAAACTCTTTGATTATTTCATTTAAACAAAGATTCCAATTTCTAGAAACTTACTTAACACCACAAATTGATCTTCGTGATTTGTAATCTTTACGAGAATCTTCAGATGTAAAGTCATGAGGTTGTATCATATACACCCCATCTTGTAAATAGCCATAAAGGAATATTCTTTACATTTACTTGCAAAATCTCATAATCATAATATGCAGTTATAGTAAGTAAAATCTGAATAGATTTGGTCATGGCAATTAGTGAAAAGAGTTTCATCATAATCAATAGAGTTTTATCATAATCAATACAATATTATTGTGAAAAGCATTTTACAATCAATTATGCCCTACAAGTAGACATGTTGCCATCCATGTATCTTTTCTTTTAGACCCATTTGCACCTTATAGGTCTTATCCCATTGGGAGGGTCAGGTAAAGTCATACCTTATTATCATACATAGAATCTATTTTAGATTTCATGACTCAGCTATTTCTCAGAGTCCTTATCAGACAAGACTTCTTTAATAAGTAATAGATCTATTATTATCATTTATGATAAAAATATCATCATACCTTAGAGAATGATAACTTATCCTACTACTCTTGCGAGTAACTTGTGTATTTGAAATTTCATTTTGTACTACATCATCATGTAGTGAAAATTTATCTTGTTCCACCTTATTTGTCCTAATTGTTTGTGTTTCTTGAATTTCTTTAAGCTATACTTTACTCCCACTGGATTTTCTAAAGGAAACTTTTTCTCCAGAAAAGTCACATTTTATGAGAAAACAATTTTTTTCTCATTGGGATTGTAAAAGAATAATATCCAACTGCTTCTTTTCGATAATCCACAAACAAAAAAATTTATCAGATTTTGCGTTGAGCTTATCTGATACTTCCTTTTGAATAAAGGAAGGACATCCCTAGAAATTATCTGATAAATTTGAATTTCTACTATGTCATATTTCATATAGTATAGACTCAAAACTTTTGGATGGAAGACGATATAAAAGACAGGAGACAGTTTCAAGGGCATAATCCGGAAACTATTTGGATAAAACTGCATAACTCAACATGGATTGAATAATATACAATATGGTTCAATTTCTCCTTTTAAACACACTATTTAATTGGTGGCATTTATGGAGGATCCATTGAGGAAGAATCTCATTCTCCTTAAGATAATTATGAAATTCTTGGATGAAATATTCTCTATCTCGATTAGGTCGAAGCATTTTAATATTTTACCAAGTTATTTTTCAACTTCATTTTTTATAGTCTTTGACTTTCAAAGGCTTTAAACTTGCACTTTTAAAAGTACACCTGATCTTATTGAGAATGATCATTAGTAAAATTAATGACGTATGAAAAATCACATCTAGTTTGAATAAATATTGGACCATATACATTAATATATATATATATATATATATATAAAACCAAGTAATTCAGTAGACCTTTCATCTTTTCCACTATAAGGGGTTTTGATCATTATTTTTTTAAAAAAAAAGGGATCAGACTCGTATATTTCATAATCAAATGACCCATAAACTTTAGTATTTAATTTGGTTATGCGATTCTGAATTATATGACCAAGTCTACAATGCCAAAGATATGATCACTGTTTCAGATTATTATTTTTGAGTATTATGGTATCAGTGTTTAAGATTGAATTTTCTAACTCAAGAATATAAAGACTATTAATCAATGTACCAGTACTATTAAATTTACTATTACGCAATACAGAATAACAACTATCCTTTTGTGTAATAGTAAGACCATCCATGCCTGAACATGAAATAAAAATAATAAATATTTTTATAGTCATAGCTAGAACAAATGATAATCTTTTAATTCTAAAATCAATCAACTAGGAGAATTAAGAAAATAAATTCCTATGGTTCATGTAGCAACTCTTGCTCCATTTACCATATGCATCTCTATTTCGTCTTTTGCCCAATCACAACTTATTTCTCAGATCTTGCATATTTTTACAAATATGTGATCCAGATCCAATATCTAATACCCAAGAATCTTAATTAGAAGTATAAACATTGATTTCAATCATGGATATTATACTTGAATTTGAAGCTTCACCAAGCTTCTTCAAGCTTATCCAAGAACTCCCTTATAGTTTCTTTTCAAATGGCTATCATTGCCACAATGGAAGCACGTACCTTTATCCTTTTTATTCTTCTTGATCACAAGTTGAGCTTTGATGATAGCTTGTTTAGTCTTCTTAAGACCATGCTTTACCTTTCCTCCAATTTTTTATTTTTTCTTGGAAGAACCAACCATCAAAACTTGTCTTTATAACCCCCCATCCTTTAACATTTCTTCTTTACATGTCATAAGCATGTTAAGCAAACAAGCCAAAGTAGTGGTCTCAACTTTGTTCATGAAAATTCATGACAAACTGCTAGAAGCTTGGAGGAAGAGACTAGAGTATCAAATCAACATTTGAACCACGATACATAGTTTGTCCTAGAGACTCCATATTTTTAACGAGACCTTATCATATTCAATACATCATATGTAACCGAAGATCCTTCTACCATGCAGCAGTGATAGAGCTTCTTAAATATTTTATATTTTTCATTCTTCTTGCGCTTGTCACACAATGATTTAAACTGTTGAATAATTGTATAAGCATTAAGATTTTTACGCTCTTTTTCCAACTAAGAATCAAGCCTCTTTATGTTGCAGATATATCTTATCAAATCACTAGGAGGCTCTTTAGGAATAGGCATATCAAGAATATAAATGTTTTTTTATATATGCGAGAACTATTCTCATATTTTTGTTGCCATTTCAAAATTTTGAACCATTCAAATTAGTGTCATGGAGCAGATCACACAGATAAAGAATATGATTAATCATATTTCTATAATAATAAATAAAAATATAATGAATAAAACAATAAAATTTATGCAATAAAGAAAATCAAACATAAGACATGAATTATGTATATGATTTTGTTCTCACGATTTTATTCAAATCATTAACCCTTAAATACAGATTCAGGAATTATCTCATAATTCTTAGTGAGCTAGGACTCCTACTAAATTATTTTGACCTTGAGGAATTCCCAACAAATCAAAATACTCCTAACTCTTATCTAAAAAATTAATAACCTTGAAGAAATCCCAACCACAATTTTGTTAAGTCTAACACATTATTCACAACATAATACATATTATTGATAAAATAACTTTGGGTAGACTTAACAAATCAAATTGATTCTCACAATAACAAATATTATGCTATAATAGTAATGAAGGGTAAATCAAAGCTTTACAACCCCAAAGCTACTTTAAGAAATTTTTTTTTTATAATATTAGTTCTTAATGAATTGATTGGTTGACCATGATATTGAAAATGCTCTGTTATCTCTCTTCTACTGTCGGAATCCTCATTCACCGGGAAGATTCCTTCTTTCTTCTCCTTCCTTAATTTTGCTCCCTAAACTGCCGCAATTCAATTTTCTTTCCTTTTCTGTTGCTTTTCTTTCCTTTCTCCGGACGATTATCAACAACCAATGGTTAGTTTCCAAGACGTTGCAGGAAGCGCTCCTTCGCGGCCATGGCAGCACCACTGTCGAATGCGGCTGGTGGTGTGTGGAACAAGAAATCCTTCGCGGATTTATTTGCCCGACCATCCGCACCGGCTGAATTTCAATAAAAGGTGAAGCTACCTTCTCAATTCAAAGGGGAATCAGCAGTATTCTTTGACAAAAAGGAAATCAATTCCCTCGCTGAGCCTTTTAATTTATCCCTAATTGGGAAGTTTTCACACGGCCGGCCATCTCTGGACAATCTCCGCTGGGAATTCCACACCTTTGGTTTCAAAGGCTCCTTCACAATTGGGTGGTTGGACTCGCGGCATGTGTTGATTAGGTTCGATTTGGAGGAGGATTACATACGTTTGTGGCTGAAGGGTTCTTGGTCGTTGCAGGGATATCTGATGAGGGTGTTCAAATGGTCCGTGGATTTCCAGTTGAGTGCTGAACCTTCAGTAATTCCAGGTTGGATTGCCCTTGAAGGTTTGCCCATCCATCTTTTTAACAAAGGGAGTATGTTTTCTATTGCTAACTTAATTGGGAAACCTATGAAGATTGATGAACCTGCTGCTAACCTTAGTAGGCCTAGTGTTGCTAGAATTTGTGTTGAGATGGATTTGTTGAAGGAATTGCCATCCAGAATATGGATTGGTATTGGGGTTGGTAAAGGTTTCTGGTAAATGGTTGTGTATGAGGATTTGCCCCCTTACTGTTCCTACTGTAAGAAGATAGGGCATGATGCTTCCGAATACCAGAAGTTGCTCTTGTCTAAGTCTCTGGGGAGGGAGGGTGTTGACCATATTGCACCAGGAAATGAGCAAAAGCAACAGGAAGCTCCAACTTTGTCTGGGAAAACTAAGAGAATAACTTGGGCAACTAAGGATAAACTACTCTCAGATACAACAGCTATGCTTCCACAGCATTCAACCTCCACAGGAAACCTGACTGCCCCATAATCGACTGCAAACTTGTTAGATCCTGTCTTTGAATCAGCCAAGGATCAGATAATGCCGGGCCAAATTTCTGCTACTAGTTCTCTCACTGCTGCTCTCTTAATAGGTCCATCAGAGCTGTAGCAGAACTCTATGACCATCAACATCACAGCAACACCTGAATCAGAGGGGAGTGCAGCTGCTACACCAGCGGCCCTTAGTGTAGCTTTGTGCAACCTAAAAGAACCTATTGCTGCTTCAAGCTCATCTTTGGTTCTACCAATGCAGCCTCACTCCAGGCCTTTCTACCTTTTGTCAATGCTGCTAACCAAATATTTCCAGTTTTGTAGGGGCAGAGTCAGATGGTTATCTCAAAACCTTCTCACAGGCTACCTGGTGTTTCAGATGACCTGTTGCAACATGGGAAAGCTATGCTCTTTCATTTACAGTTTGAGGGATATTATTCTTCTCTAATGTAACTGCTGGCCTTGTGAAGGATAAAGAGAGGGAGTTTGATTCATTAAGGGGCTTCCACAAGCTATTGATGGCCCAATTGTCTCCAAGCCTGCTGCAGTTTCAAACTCATGAGAAACCTCCTCAAAAGTCACAACTGGGAATGATAAACGCAGGAAATTAGCCAGGAAAAAATAAGTATTGGTGTTATTCTTCTTCATTGTTTATTTTATGATGGTTTCCTACTATTTGCTCTCTTTACTTGTCTAATGATGGTTCCTTCTGCTCTTTTTTTGTGTTATTTTATTATGAATTGCATCATTTTTGAATATTTGTGGCATTGGTAATCAAGCTTCGGTTGATAGAGTTAATAAGCTTGTTAATGATCATCATATTTCATGTCTCTGTATTATTGAACTCCTTATTCAGTATTCTAATCTTCTAGTGATTGCCAAGCAACTTGGTTTTAATAATTTCTTTTGTAAAACTAATGGTCAAATCTGGCTCCTGTGGAGACACTCATTCATTTTCTCTTATGTTATGGATATCGAGCAGTTTCTCCATGTCTCAATTATCCTCCCTAATTTAGATTCTATTTGCTGTACTTTCATCTATGCTAAGTGTAACTATGTTGTTAGGCGTAGTCTTTGGTCTGATTTGAGAACGTTGGCTGTTAATATCTCTTGTCCCTGGTTGGTGGGTGGTGATTTTAGTGTTGTTCTTAGTCCTAATGAAATTTTAGGCACATCCCATCCCGTTTTACCATCCTAAGAGTTTGCTGATATGATTTCTGATTGTGGCCTCTGTGATTTACCTTTTATTGGGAGTATTTACACTTTGTCTCAGCCTACCCTTTCTCCCATTTTAAGACGTCTTGACCGTATTCTTGTAAACACTTCATGGAATGCCTTTTTCGGTTCAACTTCCATTGAGCACCTTCATCGGACTCTCTTTGATCATTCCCCTTTGTTTATTTTCGCTAAGTTTTTAAATGGCCCCAGAGGCATTGGCTTGAGGTTTCAAAATATGTGGATTACTCACCATTCTTTTTTGGACGTGGTGCGTGATTCTTAGTAACATTCTTTTTCTGGGTCGGGTCTCCACATTTTAGCTTCTAAGGTTAAAGCTTTAAAAACTTCCCTTAAAGCCTGAAATAGTCTGTTTTTGGGAATCTTAAAAATAACATTTTATGTGCTGAAAAAATTTTGCTCTTCCTGAGTCTAAGTATGATTCTTACCCCAATCCCTCTAATCGGGAATATCTTCGAAAAACCAGAGCTATTTATCTTGGCCATTTAAAAAAAGAATGTATTTTCTGGAAACAGAAGTCTTGCATCAAATGGCTTTCTGAGGGTGATGCTAACACTTCTTTTTTTTCATGCTCATTGCCAAAATAGGAGGAACCATCTTCATATTTCAAAAATCAAAGATGATTCCGGGGCCATCCTTGATTCTTAGGATGCCATTAAATCTGAAGCAGTTCGGTTTTTCTCAACGCTGTTTTTTGATGATACCTCCTTCAACACTAGGTCTCCATCTCTCATTTTGGACTCTATGTTCCATCTTTGGTTATTCCCTCTGATAATTCTATGCTAGACAAGCTTCCGTATTTAGAGGAGGTAAAAGTAGCGGTTTTCTCTCTTGGTAGGGATAGTGCTCCGAGGCCTAATGGCTTTTCTAGGGCCTTCTTCACTCACTGTTGGGATAATATTAGTGTGGATATCCTTCAGGAAGTTTGTGATTTCTAGGTTGGGCTTTCTCTTCCTAAGCCCTTTTCCAGTACCTCTATTGTGTTGATACCAAAAACTCCTAATCCTATATCCTGCTCGAATTTCTATCCTAAAAGTCTCTGTAAGTTTGTTCACAAAATCCTGTCAAAAGTCCTTGCTCTTCGTCTTGGGCTTATTCTTCCTTCCATCATTTCTGGTGATCAAACTTCTTTTGTAAAAGATAGGCATATTACGGACGACATTCTCCTTGCATTAGAGCTCACTTATTCCATTAATGGAGCCAACCCGGGAGGGAACCTTATTATCAAACTTGATCTCCAAAAAGCTTTTGATCGAGTTTCCTGGAATTTTCTACAGCATGTTCTTTCTCGTTTTGGCTTTAGCTCTCATTTTCGGCATCTGGTTAGCAACTGTGTTGAATCTAATTACTTTTCCATTGTAGTTAATGGCATTCCTGCATCTTTCTTCCCGTCTTCTGGAGGCATGAAGCAAGGGGACTCTCTCTCTCTCTCTCTCTCTCTCTCCTCTTCTCTTTATTTTGGCTGCCAATGTTCTCTCTTGCAGTCTCTGTTGATTCCTACTCTCTGCCCCGGGGTTGCATGCCTGTTTCCCATATCTCATATGTTGACGACATTATCCTTTTCACCTTAGGCCATTCATGGAGTCTTAAGCAGCTTATGCTCTTTTTGAAAGAATATGAGATAGCTTCTGGCCAAATGATCAATTTTTCTAAAAGCTCTTTTTTTACCTCGAAGCGTTGCCCACTGCATAGGATTGACATTATCCAAAATGTTACTGGGTTCCGAAAGCATAATTTTTTTTTTACTTGTCTGGTATGTCCTATTTACTCGGGCATGAAAATGATCTCTCCTTTTCAGGATATTACTGTTAAGATTTAGTCTCGTATTTAGGATTGGCAAAGTAAGATTCTCTTGGGGGTGAGGGGTCGACTAACTCTCATTAAGTATGTGCTTCAATCTATTTCTACATATGTCCTAGCTACTTTGGACCCCCCAAAACAAGTCATCTCTAGAATTGAAAGATCCTTTGTTAACTTTTTGTGGGGCTCCCAAGAGAGCTCGAATAGAAGGCATTGGATGTCTTGGCAGAAGGTTTGTCGACCATCTCAGCTAATGGCCCGGGGGTTATTTCTCTGCATCATCTTTTCTTGGCCTTCTCTGGAAAACTTTGGTGGAACTTTCGTACGAAAACTTCAATTTGGACAAATTTCATGAGAGCCAAATACGGTGATTCTATTCTTATTCTTGCTAATCCCAACTCTATTAGAGTTTTTGATTCTTACACTTGGATTTATATACTAAAGGTCATGGAGGAGGTTGATTCGTATATTGGTGTCTAGTTTTCGTCAGGGAATTCCTCATTCTGGTGGGGAATTGGAACCACATGGGAAAGTTGAAAGACCATACCTTTGGAGATTCTTATGATCATAATCTCTCTATAAGAGAAATTGTTGTCCAAGATTCTTGGAACGGCCTGCTTATCAGATCTCTTGTTCAGGCAGCTTGTATTACTGATATTTAACGGGTTCTCCTTGCTTTCTTATAGGCACAAACATTCATATGTGAATATTGGAGCCTTTGGGGACATTTTTCCATAAGTCTATTGTTAATATTTTTCAATCTTGCCATGTTTCCCTCCTTTATTGTGACTTGCTTTGGGATCCGGTTATTCCTATTAAGTATTCTATATTTATGTGGAAACTTTCTAACGAGTTTTTGGATATGGATGGTGTTAGATAGATATTGGGTTTACATCTGGTATCCCAATGCAGGTGTAGGAATGGGTCGGATGATTTAAACAATGTTTTTTGGTCCTGTTTTGTACAAGAGTTTGGAGGGTTGTTACAATACATATTGATTTCACAAACATTCCATGGGGTTCCTTCTGGACTACTAGGGACTGTGTCACCTTTTGGTGGCTTTGTGGGCGGGATAAGAGATTATTTATAAATAAACTATTTCCTATATAATCTATTGTTGACTCTGGCTTACAAGGTGCCATTTTTTCTTTGATGATATTTCTTTAACGGTTGGTACTATTTTACAGACCTTCTTTAGGCTTCTACATGAACTAGGTTTAGCCAAAGATTCTCATTCGTTTCATATTATTCGCACTTTACCCCATGTTCATACCAGGTGTCGTATAATAAGATGACTAGATCACTATTCGATAGATGTTTTTATCCTTAACAATGATGGGGTTTCTAGGGGTAATCCCGAGCCTTATACAGCTGGAGGGGCCCAATGCTCTTCTATTGGGGAATCCCATATGGGTTTTACCATTGCACTGGGCCCTACTGGCTGCAATAGTTTGGCAGAAGCTACAGGTATTCTGTATGGTCTCAAATTGGTAAGATCTCTTGGTTTCTCTGACATCCAAGTACAAAGTGATTCCTTGTTGCTCGATCAACTTCTCATTGGCAAAGCAAGAACTACTTGGGCTTTAGACCGTTTGATTCAGGAAATTTTACAGAGCTTGCCCTCGTCCGTGCTATTCCTCCGATTCAGATGCCAGATGCCTCCGGCAAATCCATTAGCCTCGACAACTGCAATTTTATTGAGTCTTGAATTACGCAGTACTCTCCGTGCATGAGCACTCGGGACACGCATTTCAACAAGAATCAGAATTTCAGGGCTACTTATTATGTGGTTGCACATTTCCATTATGTACTTTCTATGGGACAGTTAGTTACCCAACTGCATGCCCAGATTATTCAAGTTTACAGGGAAGCTAATCAAGTTGCTGATGCTCTGACCAACTTTGGTTGCGACCTCAAAGGAGAGGTCATTTTCCACTCTCTTGATCAACTGTCTCCCCAAATTTGTGAAGCCTGTATTCTTGATAGTACAGGACGTCTTATCTGCAGAAGACCGATCACTTAGCTAGAGTAGATTCTGTCTTGCTGATCGTCTTTTTTCTTTTCATATTAATGGCTTTGCCATCTTCTTTGTTATATTGGGGTAAGTTTTATGCACCGCCTTTTGTACAGATTCCTTTAATTAATAAGATTGAGGGGATGCCCGCTAGGTCCCGTCCTGATCAGTTTAATAAAAAAAAGTAGTAATAATAATAGAATGCTAAAGAATTAACATTTTATTAAAGGATTTTAAGATATAATCAGGTTGCATCATAATATGCAACATATTAATATTGTCACACAAATTGCAATAGTATAATCTAATTACATGATATTTATATATCACATATATATCTCTCACACAGACATATATATATATATATATATCATTCATATATCACATTGCACGTTTAGCATGTAATCATTAATCAAATTAGATATCACAAGTTCAAAATATATTTAATAGCAAATCATAAATCTATGCATATAACCTCATCTAATCACATTAGAAGACACAACTGTTGGTAAAATTTGAGAAGTCTTGTGTTAATCAACTAACAAGAGATTTTAAATCATATTTAAATAGAAAAAATTTCTAAACTTAAATCATGTCTATTATTACAATAATATATAAAAGCTTTTTATAGAACTTCTTGTGAAAGAAATATATTTAGAAAATACAACATATACTATTTTTCTTTTGGTTTAAAAAAAAAAAATTTCCATGGACTCGTCATGGTTTTAGGATCAATATCGGCCAAACATTAAATTAATTTTTAAAAAAATAATGCTATGTCGTCGAACAAGATTCCAAGATATATATATTTTTTTAAATTAAATCCATGAACACTTTCATGGTATTCCACGAACTCTTCATGGCGGACGTGAATATGTGTCCAAACTGACAAAAATATTAGTTTTGCATATCATAAACTTCTTCATAATAGAATTTTTTTTTTAAGATCACCTTTTCGAAAAAGAAGAAGAGCATGCGCATGGCGAAAACTGTTTTGGCATATGAATGTACCATTCTGTATCAAAATTGAATCTTGAAAGAGAAAAGAGGAGGAGAAAAAAAAAACCTTTCAGCCTTTCAAAATTGGCCTCCTGCACATAAAAATAAAAAAATGAGCACCAACTCACCAATTGAAATCTCAAAATTGGGCTACTCTGTGCAGTATCGCCGTCAAACAACGTGCAAAGAAAAAAATATATATATATATATATATATATTTGAAACTCTATCTTACCGCCGTTGGTGCAATCGGTTTCACCAAACTGAAGTTTGCACATAGTTGTTTCTCAAACAAGCGTCTAATGGCAAAGAGGCTGAAGAAAGATATATTTTCTTTCGAAAATAAATTTTCAAAAACAATTCAACTCTTCTCAACATATTATACACATATCAACCATTCAAATTTATAACAATTAAATATCGAAACACAGATCAAATATAAATTAAACAAAAAAAAGATTCTGATAACATTGTAAATAAATCAATCTATGCACAGTGAAACAAACACATATTGATTTCATACTAGAATTACTTTGTAGTGTATGAATAATATAAACAAATGAATAGTCATGTTGCCTCTATAGCAAATTTGTCAACAACAAATAAGTTAAGTGATTTCGATCACAAGTCATATAAGTATCCGACCTCTAATGGTACCCACACGAACAATTCTTATCAACCACCAGTAATGATGGTTAGTTCCTCTAAAGCATAGAGTTCCAATAGAGACTAGCGTTTCTGAAACCCCAGAAAGAATTATGAAATCCTACTTAATTTAAGAATAGTGGTGGAAGTTTATATAATAAGTTATCTAATGGGTGACCTAATAACCTAATAGCTTACTTAATAATTAGTCCTTATAGGATTAATTTGTCTTATAAATTGATCCCTTTTACTATCTTATAATTAATCCAAGATATTACTCTTTTGTGTGACCCTTTATATTCCTAAATACGTTGACAATAAATATAAATATAATTTTAACTCAATTGACTTTAGGATATTAAACCAAGCGTTTTGTATTTGTTAGCAATAAATATAAACTATAATCCTAAGTCAATTAACTTTAGGACATTAAACTAACCGTTTATATTGGTTTCTGCACTATTTCTTGTTATTTTTCCTATAGAATCATTATATCACGAATACAAATTGTAACTAACAAATTTAATAACAAAATTCTGAAAAGTAA
Source organism: Catharanthus roseus (assembly GCA_028651295.1). Classification (NCBI taxonomy): domain Eukaryota; kingdom Viridiplantae; phylum Streptophyta; class Magnoliopsida; order Gentianales; family Apocynaceae; genus Catharanthus; species Catharanthus roseus. The sequence goes on along the minus strand of JAPQWS010000153.1, from coordinate 2,447,214 downwards.
TATTTTCGATCATATTATAATTATATACCTGTTGAAATTTTGGTTTTTCCCCTCAAAAAAGAATTCAACTCTATTTTTTGTTTTTTTCCATTTTTTTTGAGAAAAATAAATTCAACTTCAACCTAAACTTTTGATTGCTGACTTTCCAGAAACATTAGACTGATGTATGCAAATTCATTTCGGTAAAAAAGAAAAAAATCCATATAATAGATGTATACAAATTAATTGTTGTTTGGTTGAGTCACTTTCTTTTTTGTTTTTCTTCAAAGTTTGCGTGTTGGTTGACAACAGAAAAATACACCACATAGGCTTTAATTGGTTCGGTTGGTTACTATCTTTTTTCGAAAGGAGGTTGGTTACTATCTTATATGGGTTTCCTCTACACCAAAAAAATAAATAATGTATGTTTCCTCTAAAAATATGTGTGCTTTGCATTCCAAATTAGTGGTTTCAAAATCGAAAAATAATTGTTCTTCAACAAGATTTTTTGAATTAGTAGTTTAATAGGGATGAAATCTATCATAACACTGAGCGATTATTAATTCAAACAAAGTTGGAAAATATTGTATGTGTATATTCTTATTTGTTGTTGCGATACAAAACAGAATCGTTACATATATATATGAATAATAATAATAATAATAATAGTAATAATAATAATAATAATTATTTTTTAGGTATGGTTGAACAACCAGTTTGGGTTTGCATGGAAGAATCTAAGTTGGTAATGCAAAATAATTTTTTTATGCTTTCTTGCTAACATAGAATACTGAGTAGATTCTGTTATGAAAATAATTTGTACTTTTTTCTCGAAAAATAATGTGTACTTGATGTGTTGGAAGTTATTATAGATTATAATGTTCCAAGTGGCAGGCTGATAATGGATGCTTGCCATTATTAGACTTTAGAGTTGAGTTTCTATTGGGCTCGCAAGAGTTGAGTTGGTAAGTTTGATGATCAAACAATATATAAATTTCAGTGGGTGGTTTAAATTTCCTCATAATTTATTATCTTGTATTTTTCTCAAATTGATCACTTCATTTATCTAGCAATAAATAATTAAATACAATTTTATTCTAACAATCCTTATAAGTTGCACTTTACACACAGCGTAATATTCAACTCATATTTCTATATAAAAGCGCACATTAACTCATGTGCGCGCACATTCCATGTTAAGTTTTATGCATGCCTAGGACTAGTTTTTGGATGGAATGATTTGGAGAGAGAAGAAGAGAAAGGGAGAGAAAAGTAATTAAATTCCCATGTTTGGGAGATTTTAAGGAGAGAAAAGAAAAAAAAAATTGCTGGAATTTGTAGATAAAAACATAATAAAAAAAATACGAAAACTATAACAGGAGTTGCACATACCAGGGAAATCGATTGGAGAGAAAACTACCTCACTGTTTTTACGCTTCGCCCTTTACCGGTATCCACGCGACGATCTCCTCTTCAAACAAACGGGATGCTAGACCCTCTGCGTTTTGAAAACTATTCAGAACGAACCCTAACTATTTGGCAATGCTTCATAATTTTAGAGAAAGAGAGAGAGAGACATGAAACAATTCTCGCACTTCTAGGGTTAAAGGCTCTCTTTTTTTATCAGAGGGAAAAAAACTACTGTGGAAAGGTTAAACATAGCTGTCCACATCAGAACCCTAATTGTCATCTAATGACAGTTTAATCTCGTCCGTCTATTCCTATAATCATCCAACGGTTGGATGAATATTATTAAGTAATTAATTTCATTTATAAATAAATACATTAGTTGCTTATTTAACTTACCAAAAATATATACAACACGGAATCTGATCCCCTTTTCTTATTTGTTCAACGAATATGGACATGATCTAGATTCTTTGAATGTGGACATCATGCTCACAAGATCTTTTATGTGTGTGACCCTGTAGGTTCACTTAACGTTGGCAGTGAATAAAAATATCCTAGACATTTATCTACAAAACATAAGTGACCACTAGCAAGACATTATGCTTATCCAACTTAAGTAAAAGATATAGTAACCTAACATTAATTTTAATATTTAGTCCTTTTGTCACACGATATCCTAATTAAGTATAAGGCATGGACTGAGTCATCCTTATAAAACTTAATTAACCATTTACTTGATCTCTAGGTAGACTGTTTCGATAAATAATATTAATAACAACTTATTAATACTCATTTGAGCATGGCTATGCGTATTTTCCTATCTTCCATATAAAGGGACTCATAGTATCTCTCTCTAATAAGAGAGAGACAAATCTCTTTCACTATCTCTAATATTCAAGCCATGATGAGAAAATAGTCTAACTAATAATCATAATAATCACCTGATTAAAAGTAATGTTTGACTATGTCAAAATATATTTTCGCCCCATGCAAGAAGCATAAGAAACATTAGGTCAAAGGACACCAAATATAAAACTGAGAATAAATACTTTTGACTTAAACTCATGCAATATTTCTTCTTCACTTTGGGTCATGTCCAATACAATACTTTTAATATGTATTTATGAATTGATTTTATATCTCATATACATGATCAGTAAAACTTGATCATCAATCAACTTCATACTAGTTTAATAATACAAGATGTAATAAAACCAGGGACAAACAAGAACAGTATTTTATTAGCAAGAAGGGTTTTACTATCAAGTCACATACTTGATCACCAAGAGCATAAAATACAATTCAAAATACATGCCTCATAAATTATAAATGTAAGTCAATTAATCTAGGGCATATACTAACAATCTCCCGCTTGCCTTACTACCAATTTGACATGACCCTCAAACCCATTGACCTAGAATGACTCTCATGTTTAAGTTGTTGGAGTGGCTTTGTCAATGAATCTGCGACATTGTCATTGGTATCTACTTTACAAATTTTTACATCTCTAAGCTCAATAATTTCTCGGACGAGATGGAAACGGTTGAGAATATATTTGGATCGTTGATGAGATCTAGGTTCCTTAGCTTGTGCAATGGCTCCTGATTATCACAATATAGGTCCACTGGGTTCACAATGCTAGGAATCACACCTAGTTCAGTGATGAACTTTTTGATCCAAACTGCCTCTTTAGCTGCATCAAAAGCAGCCACATACTCGCCTCCGTAGTAGAATCGGCCACGGTTTCTTATTTTGACCTCTTTCAGCTCACAATACCTCCATTCAAACAAAACACAAATCCAGATTGTGATCTAAAATCATCTATATCAGTCTGAAAGCTAGCATCTGTGTAACCATTTACAACAAGCTCTCCTTCCTGACCTCCGTAGATAAAAAACATCTCTTTAGTCCTTCTTAAGTACTTTAGAATGTTTTTTACTGCAGTCCAATATGGTTCACCAAGATTTTACCGGAATCTGCTAGTCATGCTTAATGCGTACGAGACATCTAGACGAGTAACATGGCGTGCATAATAGATTCAACTGCGGAAGCGTAAGGAATCTTACTCATACGTTCTGTATCCTCCCTTGTGGTAGGACTTTGACACTTACTAAGTTTAACACCATGTGACATCGGCAAGAATCCTCTCTTAGATCTTGCATACTGAACCTTTTCGGTACCTTGTCAATATATCTACTCTGACTTAGGACAATTAGGTTTTTAGATCTATCTCGATAGACCCTAATGCCTAGAATATAGGTTGCTCACCTAAATATTTCATTGAAAAACACTTCCCTAACCAAGTTTTTACACTTTGCAAAGTGGGGATGTCATTCCTAATTAACAAGATGTCATCGACATAGAGCACTAAGAAGACTACTGCATTTTCTGTAACCCTTTTGTACACACAAGGTTCATCATCATTCTTGATGAAATTGAATTCTTTAATTGCTTCATCAAAACAAAGATTCCAACTTCCAGATGCTTACTTCAAGCCATAAGTGGATCTTTGAAGTGTACACACTTTACCAGAATTCAAAAGATGAATAAAACTTTCAGGTTGTGTCATTTACAAATCCTGTAGTAGATTTCCATTAAGAAATGCAGTTTTAACATCCATTTGCCATATTTCATAATTATAATATGCTGCAATGACATGTAGTTTCTGATTGACTTAAGCATTACAACTTGAGAAAAGGTTACATCATAGTCAATACCATGAGTTTATCTATAACCTTTTGCTACCAGTCGTGCTTTGTAAGTGTAAACATTGCCATATGTGTCGGTTTTCTTTTTGAAAACCCATTTGCAACCTTTAGGTGGATCAATCAAAGTCCAAACTTGATTGTCATGTATGGATTGCATTTCTGATTTCATAGCCTCTAGCCATTTGCTAGATTCAGGACTACGAATAGCATCTTGGTAGGAATTAGGTTCACCTTGATCAATAAGATCAACATTATGATCCTCAGTCACAAGAAATCCATATCTCTGTGGTATCTAATGAATCCTACCAGACCTTCTTGGGCCGTGTGTCAAAGGCTCGGGCTCAGTATGAATACGTGAGTCCAACTGAGTGTCCATACTCGATTAAAAAATAGTTTGCTGTCCTTGAGCTTCTTCAAGATGGATTTTACTCCCACTAACTCTTTTGGAAACACATTCCCTTTCAAGGAAAATTCTGTTCCGAGCAACTAACACTTTGTTTTTAGATGGAAGATAGAAATAGTATCCTTTAGTTTTCTTAGGATATCCTACAAATAGACATTTTATCATATTTGGATGCTAGTTTTTCAGATAATGATCATTTCACATAAGCATCACATCCCCAAAATTTGAGAAATGCAAAACTAGGTTGTTTCTTGGTCCATATCTCATACGGTGTCTTCTGAACAGCTTTAGAAGGAACTTTATTTAATATGAATGCAGCAGTTTCTAGAGCATAACCCCAAAAAGAAATTGGAAGATCTGTTTGACTCATCATAGATCGAACTATATGCAATAGAGTTTGATTTCTGTGTTCAGACAAACCATTCCATTATGGTGTTCCTGGTGGAGTTAGTTGTGATACTATACCACAATTTTTAAGATGTTCGTCAAATTCTTGGCCTAAGTATTCACCACCTCGATCTGATCAAAATAATTTGATACTTTTTTCAAGTTGATTCTGTACTTCATTTTGAAATTCCTTAAACTTTTGAAAGGAATCAGATATATGTTTCCTTAGATAGACATAACCACATCTACTGAAATCATCTGTGAATGTAATGAAGTACTGAAAACCTCTTGTAGCTTGTGTGCTCTTTGGTCCACATATATCGGTATGTATAAGTTCCAATAAATCGGTAGCGCTTTCACTTTGTCCAGTAAATGGACTTTTAGTCATTTTGGCCAATAGGCAAGAACCACATTTTTCATAAGACTAAAGGTCGAATGAAGATAAAAGTCCATCTTGATAGAGTTTGGATATGCTTTTCTCATTTATGTGGCGCAAACGACAATGCCAGAAGTAAGTTTGATTTAAATCATTAGATTTAAATTTCTTTGTATTTATGTTATAGATGGGCTTACTAATGGAATCATGTAGGTTAAGAATGTAAAGTCCATCAAATAAAAGATGCATCCCCATAGAAGATACCATTTTTGTAAATAGAACTTTTACCATTCTTAGTATTAAACTCAAAATCGTCAATATCCAAAAAAGAAATTGGAATGATGTTCCTACTCATAGCAGGAAAACAATAACAATCTTTAAGTTCAATTATAAGCCCACTGTGCAAAAATAAATTAAATGCCCCTACAGCTACAACAACAACTTTTGCTCCATTTGCTACTCACAAGTCCACCTCTCCTTTTGCTAAAGATCTACTCCTTTTGAGTCCCTGCATATTTACACAAATGTGAGCTCCACATCCGGTATCTAATACCCATGAAGTAGGAGTAGACATATTAATTTCTATAACGAAAATAGCTGAAGAGGCAGTCTCACTGGCTTTTTGCTTATTCTTTTCTTCCAAGTAGAGCTTGCAGTTCCTCTTCCAATGACCAGGTTCATTGCAATGGAAGCAAGCCACTTCCTTTGGTGGTTTTAGCCTTGGGTTTGGGCTTGGGCTTGTGCTTGCCTTTTACCTTTCTTGGCCATATCTTTTACCTTTCCCTTTCCCTTGTTCTTCTTGAACTGTCCCTTCTGAACCATAAGAACATTAGGAGTAGACTTCCTAATGTTTTGCTTAGCTTACCTAAGCATCCCGTGCAATTCATTTATAGACTTTTCCATACTATGCATATTAAAGTTCATGACCAACTGATCATATTTAGAAGTCAACGAGGCTAAAATCATATTAGTGGTCAAGTAATGACTAAAAGATACTCCAAGTTTTTCAAGCTGATCAAAATAACTATTCATCTTGAGGATATGAGCACTAACTGAAATGCCTGGGTCATTTTGCAGCTATTCAACGCCTTAGTAGTAAGATACCTTTCTTGACGTGCTTGTTCTTTTATCTCATAAGCCTCAACTTCCTTGAATGGCTTTTGCAACTCATATTGCATCGTAGCCAATATCTCATAAGCATCCTTTTCGACTCTAGGAGCGTTGTTAGCTGGTTGATTAGGATAGGGTTCTCAAGAACATATAGTATTTTTTTTATTTAAGGACAATCCTTAAATTTCATGCCTAATCAAGAAAGTTAGTCCCACCAAGCTTATTCTTTTCAAACACGGATCACAATGAGGTGTTTGAATTGTTTGAGGCCATTATCTACATAGAATTTGCAAAGTAAAATTAAATAAATGAAGCATTAATTTTCCTTAAAATATTCAACACTTGATATAAATCGTGGGTAGAAAAATTCCATTTTATAATAATCATAAGTAAGCTTTGGCTTAACACCCATAATTAAAGAAAAATGGACTAATGGGATTTACATCTATATGTCCCGGCAAAATTCCATATAATGCCCTACGCTTCAAACCATTTCGTAGCCTAGTAACCACTCCAAGCATATGGAAATCACCATTTTCTATCTTCTCCTACTTAGGTAACCATTTATCTCTTGCTTTGGCAATGAGACAAAATGATGATCTAGGCATGGAGAAGTGCTTTGATTATGGGAGGCATTTTATGACTTAATCTTTACATGTTTCAGAAACCTTCTTCCTTTTATATATTTTATTTTATAAAACATTTATCCAATAAAATAAAAGAAAATAAATAAAACATCATATGCACAATATATACATAGAATAAAACGTAACGTAGCATGGGCCCAATCCTATATTGACTCCCTCGAGCCTCATGGAAGTCAAAGATCAATCTAGGTAATTCTTCATCTCCATGGGCTTGCCTCCAAAGTCTTGGCCTTCTGATCTTGTTACATAGGATAGAAAAACATATACAGGAATAGAAAATAGAATAAACCTATTCTAGTAAAGTTTGATAATATTACATCAACGAAAACGACGACATGCAGGCTGTATTTATTAACAAAATAAACCAACCAATCATAAGAGGTAAAGGGTCATGCTATGCACCATGTATATAAAGATAGAAAGAAACATGCCAAAAAAATAACGAGGGGGTTTCTGAGGGCGAAGGCCCTGGAAGGAAACGACGGAAGTCCTTCTAACTCATTAAATGAGCTGTTACCGTCATAAACCCTAATAATCATGTCGCTAGAAATTATGTTTAACAGTTAAACATTAAATTATGTGATTCTGCATATTAGTTTACCAATTAAACTACACAGATTATACTGTGTACACCAAACAATTTAACTGTAGCAATATTCTATTTATTTAATCGCATTAACATGTATAACAGAATATGACATATGCGAATCTTATAATTCAGTTAAGTTTGATTATTACACTAATCAAAAACCTTACAATAAGGCCGATTGAAAACAACACATGTAATCAAAGCGGTAACAGATAAAATCAGTAAAACTAGTATGAACCTGGCTCTGATACCACTGTTGTAATATGTAGACAAAAACATAATAAAAAAAAACTACGAAAACCACCAACAGGATTCGCACACACTAGAAAAATCGATTGGAGAGAAAACTACCTCATCGTTTTCGATGCCGCTAGGTGTGGAGGCCCTGCTGTTTACGTTTCGCCCTCTATCAGTATCAACGCGACGACCTCCTCTGCAAGAGAACGGGATGCTAGCCCTTGGCGTTCTAAAAACTATTTAGAACGAACCCTAACTATTTGGTAATGCTTCGGAATTTTAGAGAGAGAGATAGGCAAGAAATAATTCTCGCCATTCTAGGGTTAAAGGCTCTCCTTTTTATCAGAGGAAAAAAAACTACTGTGGAAAGGTTAAACATAATCTTTTATCGCTGTTCACATCAGAACCTAATTGTCATCTAATGACAGTTTAATCTTGTCTGTCTATTCCTATAACCATCCAATGATTGGATGAATATTATTAAGTAATTACTTTCATTTATTTGATAAATAAATAAATTAGTTACTTATTTAACTTACCAAAAATATATACAACACATAATCTAATCCCCTTTTATATACGTTCAACGAATTTGGACACGATCTAGATTCATTGAACATGGACATCGTGCTCACAAGATCGTCTATGCGTGTGACACTGTAGGTTCACTTAACGTTGGCAGTGAATAAAAATGTCCAGGATATTTATCCACAAAACATAAGTGCCTCTAGCAAGACATTACGCTTACCCAAGTCAAGTAAAAGATATGATAACCTAACATCGATTTTAATATTTAGTCTTTTTGTCACACGATATTCTAATTAAGTATAAGGCATGGACTGAGTCATCCTTATAAAACTTAATTAACCATTTACTTGATCACCATGCAGACTGTTCCGACCAATAATATTAATAACACCTTATTAATACTTATTTGAGCATGGCCATGCGTATTTTCTAGTCTTCCTTATCAATTGGCCCGTGGATATCTTTCTCTAATAAGAGAGGGACAAATCCCTTTCACTATCTCTAATATTCAAGCCATGACAAGAAAATAGCCTAACCAATAGTCATAATAATCACCTGATTAAAAGTGATGTTTGAATATGTCAAAACATATATTCTCCCCATGCAAGAAGCATTAGAAACATTAGGTCAAAGGACACCAAATATAAAATTGAGAAGAAATACTTACTACTTAAACCCATGCAATATTTCTTCTTCACTTTGGGTCATGACCAATACAATATTCTCAATATGTATTTATGAATTGATTTTATATCTTATATACATGATCAGTAAAACTTGATCATCAATCAACTTCATACTGGTTTAATAATACAAGATGTAATAAAACTAGGGAAAAACAAGAATTGTATTTTATTAGCAAGAAGGATTTTACTATCAAGTCACATACTCAATGACCAAGAGCATAAACTAAAATTCAAAATACATGACTCGTAAATCATAAATGTATGTCAATTGGTCTAGGGTATGTACTAACAATAGTTAAACAGTCGTTATACGTTGCATTTCACACACAGTGTAATATTTACCTCACATTTTTTATACATATGCGCACATTAACTCGCGTGCGCTCACGTTCTATGTTAAGTTTTATGCATGCTTAAGAATAGTTTTTGGATGGAGTGATTTGGAGAGAGAAGAAGAGAAGGGGAGAGAAAGGTAATCAAATTCCCATGTTTGGGAGTTTTTACAGGAGTGAATGGAAAATAAAATAGGAGAAGCGAGAGGATTAAATCTTCCCTTCTTCCCAAATTATTTCCTCCCTAATGTGGTATTAAAGAGAAAGAAGTGGAGGGATTCTTTAATAACTTTTCTTAAATACCTATTTTACCCTTAAAGATAATAATAAATTACATCATTCTTAAGTGTTATATTCTTTACTCTCAAGGTTGATTTTGTGAAATAATGTCTTTCCTTCCACTTCTCTCCAAACTCCCTAATAAGAAAAACACACTTCTTTTATATTCTATCCACCCAAACAACTTTTGAATAAATCACCTCACCTTCTTTTCTTTTCTCTCCTCTTCGCTTCTCTTTTTTTCCCTTCTTTTCTCTTCTTTCCTAAACTTACCAAACTAAGGCTTAGGGTTTCATAGAAATAATACTGATATTCATGAGTTTTGTATTAATGTTCCATGGAAATAGTAATGATGTTCCATGAGTTTTTTGTTATTGTTTCATATTTTCATGATATATCTTCCATCAGCATTCTGTGAGGTTTTATGTATGTTTTGGTTAATTTGTTATGATGAGGTTCTATGAGTTATGTGTTACGAATTCCATGTTAGAGTTCTATGTGCGCTTAGGTTTCATGGAAATATTGCTGATGATGTTCTCATGAGTTATGGTTTAGTATTCCATTGGAATATAATGCTTGTTCTATGAGTTTTGTGTTAGTGTTTCATGAAAATAGTACTGATGTTCCATAGATTATGGGACATGTGTTCTATGTCAGGAATTCCATGTTAGGGTTCCATGTGCGCTTAGGTTCCATCGAAATTGATATATGATTAAGTATCATTATATTTCATATGTTAATTATGTCGTTTTGTGATGTTCTTAGTATATAAGACATATAACTTCATTTTTTCTCTCCTTTTGAGTTAGGTACTTCCCGAAGAGGAGTTTGATGAGTACAAGCTGAAACAGGAGTATAGTGGGCAAAAAAGACGCGAAAATGGAGAAGACAGTAGCTAGCAACTATATGGACAACAGCCTACTGCCGATGGTAGGCTACCCCTATCGCAATCGATAGGTTAAAGGCACAAAAAGGAGAATGGGTAGAAGCCTACCGTCAACATAGGCTACCTATACCGCCAACGGTTTTTAGGTAGAGACTTACTGCCTGTGATAGGTCCCAATTTCTGCAGAACTTAATGCATTTTTTTCTCTCTTTAAATGTAAATTTTCACCCTTTTTTTTGGAGTATTCTTAGTTTTAGTTTATAGATAGTTAGGGGCAAAAATACTAATAAAAACTCCTCCCAATACTTCTTCAATTAGTGAGAATCCATTGATTAGATAGGAAATTGAGTGTTTAAAGAAGAGATCGGAGGCTTTTCAAGGAGTAATTTAAGAGTTCATCGGGTGGATCAAGAGATGAGCTTGAAGGCGACTCGGAACTATGGAATTGACTTTCTCGACCATAAACTTTTCCTTCTCTTATCTATTTATGAATTATGCTTTGAATTTGATTTAAGTGAAGAGGTTTAGTAGCTAATTTCATTTTGTTTGAATGAAGGTTGAACCCTATATTTTTGAATGATATGACCTTTTGATTGACTTTATAAAATTAATGGTTGTTCTATGTTGGGATGTTGTTCAATTATGCAATTGTGCTGTTTGATTTCAGTGGAATCAACTTAATTCATAAAATTGATTGGAATTGAAAAAGAAAATTCAATTCATGGCAACTACTTGAGCATTAGGAATTGGCAATTGAATAGAGATATTAATTGCACTCTTAGGTCCTTCATCACTAATTCCTAAGGCATTCATAATTGATTAGGGAGAGAAGATATTTTTCTATAAAGGCTAGTAAACAGAGAGTTACTCACGTAGAGATAGGGATTACCCGAATTGCGTGTGATCATCCAACCTTACTCTTTCAACCATTCGTTTTATCCTCCTACCAATTGTATTAGTTGACAAAAATCTAAGAGTATTCCATCATTCAAACTTTTTTCTTATATTTTCACTTCTCAAACCAAGTTCCTTCATTTAAATAGTTTATGCATTTTCTTGCTCATTGTTTTTTTAATCTATTTTCTCAAAAAGAAATCATACTTTGGACTAGACCTTAGAAAGACGGTTAGTAATTTAGCTTTCTTGTTCCCCTAGTTTAACATCCCGGGAGATTCTCTTTTGTTACATCGATAGGCTCACTTGCCTATTAGTGTTAATTTAGAGTAGTTCGATTTTATAACAAGTTTTTGGTGCCGTTACCGGGGAATAGTAACTTTAAGAACACCGTTAATCTATTGCTTTAGTCATTTATTTCTTGTTCTTGTGTGCTTTTAATTTGTTTTGTGCTTTGTTCTTGTATTGTTTGGTTTTCATTTGTGGGTTGTTTATGTGGAAGTTGTGTTATTACTATTCTTGGATTTTTACTTGTGTTGTGTCTGTTTTAAGTTTTATTCAGCTACTTTATGCCCCGAGTTCAACTGGGTGAATTAGTTGATCACGAGCTAGAGTTCGATTGTACACTGCGGAGAATTTGTCACGTTCTATAATTCGAAATAGCGAACAATGCAATCATCCCCATGGATAAAACAGAGGAGGAACATCAAGATCTACCACCACCAATCCTCCGGTTATTCTACCTCTACAACCTTTAATGGCGGAGAGAACAATGGCAGATTATGCTCAACCGTCCATCGTGGGGGCATAATCAAGTACTACTAGACTGCTAGTTCAAGCCCACAACTTTGAGATCAAGCCGAATGTGATTCAAATGGTATTAGAACAATGTGTAGTTTAACGAGCTCCAAAAGGAAGATCCAAATGCGCATATCACCAATTTTTTAGTGGTGTGCGACAATTAATTTTACTGGAGTTTCGGACGATACCATCCGTCTTCGCCTTTTCTTATTCTCTCTAAGGAGCAAGGCAAAATCTTGGCTACCTTCCGGCTCTATCACATCTTAGGATTCCTTAGCTGAGAAGTTTTTGGAAAGATACTTTCCTCCCGGTTGCATTGCTAAGCTTAGAAACGAGATAATTTCGTTTCAACAAATTGATGGGGAAAGTCTACATGAAGCATGGAAGAGATGGAAGGAGATACTTAAGAAGTGTCCATACCTTGGTTTGGATTTAGGTATCCAGATCCTGTCATTCTACAAAGGAGTTTCTTTTGGGGCCAGACAATTAATCGATGCTTCTACTGGTGGCTCCACAAACAACAAAACTCCTTAACAAGTGTATGATTTAATATAGCAGATAACTTCGAACAGTTACACTTGGGGAGGACAGAAGGCCAAGCCTAGGTCGGCCAGGGTCTACAATGTAGATGCACTCACCACTATGGAGTCTGGACTAGTGGTGATAATTGATTGAGCAGAAGATGGAGAATAAGAATTTGAGGCCTTCAAATATGAATCCCTCGCAAATCATGTTTTGTAACTTCTGCAATGGAGGACATCCTAACTATGAGTGCCATAGCATGGGTTCTCCAATGGAGCAAGTGGATTTCATTCAAGGGAATCAAAAGGGGAACAACTTCTATTCTCAAACTTATAATCCTCGATGAAGGAGTCACCCCAATCTCTCTAGGTATGGCAAAGAGTAGCAAGGTAGAAGAACCTCCAAGATTTTAGAATAGAGGTCCTACTTAGTCTTTGCCTACAATGCACCACCATAAAATCTACCACTACAAGCAAAGTCCAATTTGGAGGACCTGATTAGCTAGTACATCACGTTTGCCAAAGTGAGAATGCAGAGTATGAAAGCTTCCCAAAGAAATTAAGAAGCTTCTATACAGATTGCTAAGATGTTTTAGAGAGACCCCTTGGAGCATTTCCTAGCAACACAGAAGAACCCAAGGGAGCATTCCAAGACAGTTACTCTAAGGAGTGGAAAGGAGTTTACTGTTCCAACTCCTATGGTTATGGAAGCAGAAAAGGAACCTGAGCAAGTTCCTGAGGAGGCACTTCTTCAAGGGAAAGAGGAGTTGAAGAAAGAAGATAAGGAAGTGAAGAAGTCAACTGCTCCACTCTACAAACTGCCAATTTTGTATCCTCAGAGAGTCCTGAAGGCTAAGTAGAATGAGCAGTATGGTAAATTTTTAGATATTTTTAGACAATTGCATATGAACATACCTCTGGTTGATGTTTTGATGCAGATGTTGAAATATGCAAAATTTTTGAAGGAAGCCATCTCTAGCAAGAAGAAACTGGAAAACATCTCCTCATATTAATGAATGAAGAGTTCTCAGCCATCCTGAACACTAGAGAAAAGCTCTCACAAAAGCTAAAGAATCCAGGGAGTTTTACTGTTCCTTATACTTTGGAGAATTATTTGTATCTAGGGATTTAGCTGATTTAAGAGCTAGTGTGAATCTTATGCCTTATGATTTATCTATGGAGTTGGGTGCTGGGGAACTAAAGCTTACTAGAATGAGTATACAATTAGCTGATAGATCTGTTAAATATCCCTATTGACTTTGTTATCATGAATGACTGGGGATATTGAGGTTCTTATTTATTCTTGGTCATCCTTTCCTTGCCAATACTAAGGCTATTATTGATGTTGGGGAGGAAAAATTGACCGTGAGATTAGGGGATGAATGGGTAGTTCTAAGGCTTCCAAATGCTATGTGTAACTCTTTATATCATGATGACACCTGTTTCATGATTGATTTCGTTGACCTTTATGTCTCTGGTCGTGTGCAGGAGTTCGTGTAGGAAGATACTCTTCTCATTGCTCTTCAGCAGGATGACCATGAAAAGGTAGATTCTGAAGTTGTACATGCTATGGTTGGAGAGTTAGATGAGACGGAGGTTGAGAATAAGGATGCAAAGAAAGAAGATATTGAGGGAATTCCTCATCCCTCACTGAAATCTCACTTGAAGAATCTCTGAAGCTGGAATTAAAGCCATTGCCCGATCACTTGGAGTCTGCTTTCTTTGGGAAGAATTCAAGACTCCCGGTGATTATTTCTTCCAAGTTAAGGTGGCAGTAGAAAAGAGCTCTATTGAGGACGTTGGAGAAACATAAGAGGGTTATTGCTTGGAAGATTGTTGATATCTAAGGCATTAGCACATCATTTTCTACTCACAAGATCCTATTGGAAGAAGATTTCAAGCCAGTGGTTCAAGTACAAATGAGGTTTAATCTGAAATGCAAGAGGTTATGAAGAAGGAGGTGATCAAGCTCCTAGATGCTGGCATTATCTATCCCATCTCAGACAACATCTGGGTGAGTCCGGTACATATTGTACCCAAGAAAGGAGATGCTGGTCCCAAATGAGAAGAATGAGCCAATTACAACAAGGGTGATCACCGAATAGAGGGTGTAAATTGACTATAGAACAATAAATTAAGCCATCGCAAGATCCACTTTCCATTGCTGTTCATCAATTAGATGCTGGAAAGTTTAGCAGGCCACTCCTACTACTGCTTCTTGGATAGATTCTAAGGTTATTTCCCGATCCCTGTCTCTCCCGAGGACTAGGAGAAAACCAACTTCACTTGCCCGCATGGTACATTTGCTTATGTGTGTGTGCCTTTTAGTTTATGCAATGCTCGTGCTACTTTTTAGTGTTGTATGATTGCCATTTTTGATGATTTGGTGGGGAAAATTATGGAAGTTTTCATGGATGATTTTTCTGTCTTTTGGGATTCTTTTGATGTGTGTCTATCTAATTTGGAAGAAGTTTTGAAAAGATGTGAGAAAACTTACTTAGTTTGAAACTGGAAGAAATGCCATTTTGTGATCCAGGAAGGAATAGTGTTAGGCCATAAAATTTCTGAAAATGGCATTAAAGTAGATAGGGCTAAGATAGAAACAATTGAAAGGTTACCTCCCCCTTCTTCTATGAAGGTGGTGAGGAGCTTTCTAGGGCATGCTAGGTTCTATAGACATTTTATTAAAGATTTCTCAAAGATTACAAAACCCCTTACTGCTTTGCTTGAGAAAGATACTCATTTCAATTTTGATGATGCTTGTTCACAATCTTTTCATTGCTTAAGGAAAAGCTAACCAATTCTTCAATCTTGGTTGCCCCAGATTAGTCACTCCCTTTTGAACTAATATGTGATGCCAGTGACTTTGCCATAGGTGTTGTTGTATGCCAGGGGAAAGATAAGTACTTTCAACCAATATACAATGCAAGCAAGATGCTAACAGACGCTCAAGCGAACTATGCAACCACCGAGGAGTTTCTTGCAATAGTATTTTCATTTAACAAATTCCGTCATTACCTATTTTTATCTACAGTCATAGTTTATACGGACCATTATGCTCTTAAGTACTTGTTGTCTAAGAATGAAGCTAAGCCTAGGCTGCTTAGATGGGTATTTTTGTTGCATGAATTTGATTTTCAAATCAAGGAGAAGAAGGAAAAAATCTTGTGTCGACCATCTTTCATAGCTGGAGAATCCAAGCTTGGAACCCCTAGAAGAAGCTAGCATAAATGATACATTTCGAGACGAACAACTTCTATTTTGTCATGCTATTATTGATGATTCATCGTGGTTTTCCAACATTGTTAACTACCTTATTTCTAATGTTGTGCTTGCAGGTACCTCATAATAGAAGAGGAAAGTACTACTTTTGGGAAGACCTTTCAATTTTTCGCCAATGAGCTGACTAAATCATTCAAAAATGTGTGGCTTATCCTGAGACGGAGGATATTCTTCCCCACTGCCTATAAGGGTTTGGCCGGGGGGTATTTCCAAGCAAATGGGACTGCCCAAAAGGTACTTGAGTCGAGCTTTTATTGGCTGACTCTAATTAAGGATGCAAAGAGGTATGTGATGCGTTGTGATAGTTTCCAGAGAACATGTAACATCTCTAAACACAATGGAATACCTTTAACCATTTTCCAAGCGTGTGAGGCGTTAGGACTGTTGGGGTATAGACTTTATAGGACTTTTTCCTAAATGCTTTGGTAATCAATATATCTTGGTAGTTGTTAAGTATGTGTTTAGGTGGGTGGAGGGCTCAAGCCTTGGCTACAAACGATACCAGAGTTGTAGTTAAGTTCTCGAAAAAATTATTTTCTCATTTTGGCATCCCTAGGGCCATAATAAGTGATATGGGAACCCCTTTTTGTAACCAAAAACTTTAGAAAGTGCTTAAACATTTAGGGTTACTAACAAAATGGCTACTTTTACCATCCTCAAATTGGTGTCTAAGTGGAGGTAGTTAATAGAGGATAATGAGGATTTTAGAAAAAGTAGCAGATCACACCCGAAAGGATTGGAACATAAATTTAGATGATGATCGTTCGGCATATAGAACGACTTACAAGACTCCCATAGGTTCCACACTATTTAGACTTTTGTATGGGAAGTCTCTATCCTCTTTTACAACTTCCGGCTTGTCTCTTTCCTAGGAGCTTAAATCTCGATGGTTGGGACTGTTAACTATTATAAGGTCTTTCCTACAATGAATAGAGGTAACACGCCTTGAAAAGGGTACTTTCAAGGTAAACAGGCATCGGTATCAGTTGAAGCTCTACCTTGGTGAGGATGTAGGAAACCTTCAAGTGCTTTCCTTCATTATTCATGATGAGTGAGATTTACTTCTTTTTGGCTGTTGTATCATGTAATTGTATAAGTACATTTCTATGTTTTCTCTATCATGCTTAATCTTTCTTATTTCTTTGTTGATGTTAAGGTGTTATTAAGAGTTTGCATTCATGGCAAACAAAGGTTAAATACTTAACTGGGATGAAACAGGGCCGAGAAGGCATGGAACAAACAAACTTCACAGCTTGAGCAGAAGCCTACTGCGGACGGTAGGGCAAGGCTTTTAATGATCCAACAAGCAAAAAAGCCTACCGCGGACGGTAGGCCAACCTACTGTCGGATGGTTGGTTCTGCGTTCGTTTTTACTAGAAGAGGCAGAAGTCTATTGTGGACGGTAGGCCTGGATCAATTATCTGCAGTAGGTTCTTTCACCAGGACCAGTTCAGGTTCGATATTGGGTCGGGTCGCTGAACATTTGCTGAATTGGCTTCCTTTATTTTTTTTCCCAAATCTGTTTCTTTCTTTTTCTTCCCAAAATCCATGAACACTTGAATCCCTCATTCTTATTGCACTCTTTCACCCTCCCATCATAATATCTCCCTCTCGATTTTCGTCCATCTTTCCGACAACCATCCAAAATCTCCAGCCAGTCTCATCGCCACCGCACCACCTCTATTTCTCTTCCTTCCTTCTGTTTCCTTTGTTCTCCTTTCCTTCTCCTTCTCCTTGCCTCTCTGTTACTATGCACCACACTATCGCCGCACCTCAAGCACCATCTTTTTCTCTTTCTCTCGTTCATCCATTTTCTTACTTTTTTTTCTTCTTTCCATTCTTCTTTCTCCCTGCCACTAGAACCACCCTTTCGGCTTGCCACCTCTCCCACCCTTTTTTTTATTCTTCTTCTTCCTTCTTCATTTATTTTTCAACTTTCTTTTTCATTATTTACTGTATTCTTCTCTAGTTTGTTCTCTCCTCTGTTGGCTCTTCGACAGCATTTCGGCGAGGATTCTAGCGACACGATATCCAAGACAGCATGTGTGCTCCATCGTAGAGGCGGTGGTTTTTTTCTAAACAGATCGATGATAAGTTTCTCTTTTCTTTTCCTTGTCTACTTTTGGTTAATTTGCTTAGTGTCTATTCTTGCACTATTTTGTGGGAATCTCTCCATAATTTCTTGTGTTTTTATTGGTTTATACCATTTTCATTGTAATCCTTTTTGTCACATGTTCTCATATAAGAGCTAAATTTAGTCGCTTTTTTGTTATTTCATCTTGCATTGGTGGTGTTTTTCTATTTTATTGTTAGTTGTTCTTTCACACTTTATCACATGCGGATGACATTAAGACATTTTATTACACACGGGCTACATTTAGTCTAGGAATTTTGAGTGATTCTTGGTACCATTTTTGTCACTCCCTTTTGCCATGTTTTTCTTGCTTGTGTGTTTATTCCATTACTCTCGTAGTATTGTTATGGTTCCTTTTCGGTTTTTTGTTGTTGCCTTGTTGAGTTTTGATTGTAGTTGTCCTTTTGTCATGCCTCCCAAAAGTGCACTTCCACCTCTTCTGAAGGCACTACCACTTCCAAACAGGCTCAGGTTGATGATCATGTGCCTGAGCCTACACAAACTCCGGTTGTTCCTCCTTTCCCTTATAAACAATCCCCTACCAACAAAAATGGATCACCGATAGGAACTAATTGAAAATAATTATTGAGAAATCTTTCGATGAGCAAGTGATCAAGCACTTACAATTGACCACTCTTTCTGGCAATATAGGTTGGAAACCCCTCCTTCACATATCAAGTGGCTACTATCCTGACCTTGTCCCGTAATTCTACGCTGCCATGCTGCACAGAACAGATAAAACCCCCAAACAATCATTTCCACGGTGAAAGAAGTTCGCATTGTATTGGATAGGACGCATCTAGAGTCCATCCTAGGTATTAGGGATGAGGGAAATGCAGTCACCATTGATTCTAATAGAAAGATCATGGAAGAGGACCCCACCTGGAGCTATGAGGTGGCCTCTAATCACCTTTTCCATTCTCGTCCAGGAGATAGGAGATGTATCCTTTACGGGGGTGATTTTCTTGACCTTTTACCCCGTGCCTTAGCCTATTTCTTTGGTTAACCTTAGGACAGAAGGGGGCGAGCGGAGTGAGGTTCGGATTTTAGATCTTTATATGATAGAGAAAATGTAGAACTAATTTCTTTTTTACTGTGGTCTCATTAATGATTCATGCAATGTGCAACAACTAAAACTCGCATGTATCGTTATCTTATGATACTATCTCGTGCTTTTCTTGAGCTTCTAATGTCGATTTTACAGGTAAACCACTAGAGCCGACTGAGTGGCTGCAAATTATCACGTTCAATATATTCAACAATTGCGGATATGCTTGGGACAAGTAGAAAAAGATATGGATACCCCGAGTCCTAGAGGATTGCCAAAGGGATCGGAATGCCTTCGTCTTTCGAAGCATAAAAAGGACACTCCGGACGGGACTATGTGAATCCTCCTCCCAGCAATAGGTGGATGAGGACTCCTTCGAAGACAAGGAGTCCTATGACCTTTAAAACGAGGACGCTCATCTCACCGCCTTCCTGTATGCCTTCCAGATTCAGGATGCCTTCCAACAGTCTCGCCTAACGCAAGATGCCCATGGCGTTCAGTTAACGGAGCTAGTCGAGTCTTCTCGTCGATATGCAGACGAGTTTGTGCACTAGAGGTCATCGACAGAATGCTAGGAGTTTATGCTAGCCTGAGTTTGCAGTCAATTCTTACCAGCTCAGGGCTCCAATGGTAGTGGTGGCTCACACATGGACCCGCAGTGAGGGATTTTTCTTTTCTTTCTCCCTTGTATTCTTTATGGTTTTCTTCGTCTCTTTTCATTTTGAGGGATAGCATTCCTTTTATTTCTCTTTGTGGTTTTTATGTTTATTTTCTGTTCTCTTGCTTTGTTTTATTGCGGGGATGGTTTCTCCCTTTTTGCTTACATGTTTTGTCTCTTGGGATGGCTTCCTTTGCATGTTTTTCTTGTTTTTTTGTCTTTATAATTTTGTTGCATGTTTGCCATTGATCTAAGCCTCCACATTGAAGATAATGTGGTTTAAAGTGTGGGGACATTTCTGTATTCTAGCTACTTTCTGTTTATTAGCTCTGTTACTTTTATTTTAGTTCACATCAAAAAATTCAAAATAATAGATGATGTGTCTTATGGGGTATAACTAAAATGAATGTAATACGCAAGTATACCTATCACTGTAGTATTGGAGATACGCCCAAATTGTCGAACTCAAGGAACGAAAAAGCTCAAATACTTACCGTCTTTACTAATGTCTAGTCTAATAAATTGATCGTTTTGAGAAGTTATCTAGAAAACTACTAAAAACAATTAAATGAAAGCAACAATTAAAAGGTATGAACTTTTAGGGAAATAGTTTGAATGAAGGAATCCCCCTAACTTTTGTCAACTATTTCAATTGAAAAATTCATAAACGATGTTTGAAATCAAGGTTGGGTTATTACACGAATATGGGGCAATCTCTATCTCTATGTGAAGGCCACTCTACTCACTAACTTTAGAGAAGAATCTCTTCTCTGTCTAACCGATTATGAATGCAATTATACTTTAGTGATCTAATAACCTAAAAGTGCAATGAATATCTCTATTCAATTACCAACTTCTATCATTCAATTAGTTGCCATAGATTGGTCTTCCTTTTTCAATTCCAACTAATTTTGCGAAATAATCGATTCCGCTAAAATCAATTATCATGAAAACATAATCAAACAACAACCAACAATAAAAGAAACATTAATTCTATGAAACAATTTAAATTCACCTCATCCAAAAGTTAGGGTTCAACCCTCAATTAAAACAATGGAAAATTTGCTAGTGAACATCCTAAAAATATTAAATTCAATAATAGAATTCATAATTAGCAAAAGAAAAGAAGGCTTAGGCTGAAGAAAGGTTGAATCCACAGTTCCGAAAGGGCACCCGAGCTCGTCTCTCGATTCGCTTGATGAAATCCAAAATTGCTTCTTAAAATCTTTTCAATCTTCCTCTAAGAGCTTCAATTTAATTTTAAATATGAAGAATTTACCTAATTGAAGAGGAATTTAGAGGGTTTTTCTAGCCAAATTTCGCCCCTAATTCCGCCTCTCTAACCTAGAAATTGTTTAATGATGAAAAAAGGGGAAAGAATAACAAAAATACACACAAAAACGCATTAACTGCACTGTTGAAGTGACCTACCACGTCCGTTTGGTATACCGAGCCCTACTGTCCGCGGTAAGGTTCTGTTCCAGATTTGCTGAAGTATTAGGGACCTACCGCGTGTAGTAACTCTAGCGTTCCATCCGCGGTAGGCTTCTGCTGGCAATCTTCTTTCGGCTTCTGGACCTACTGCGTGTGGTAGGGTGGGCCACCATCAGCGGTAGTCCTCTTTCTAAGTGTCGGTAGATTCTGTTTTCTCCATTTCTACTCCATTTGCTCTCTTATTCTTCGTCTTCTTTATTGGAAAAAACCAAAGATAAGAATAGAGGTAAATTGTATAAATTATACATTTTATATATTAAAAACATCGTAAAACTACTAAAATAATATATGTAAATGTAGTACAATATGGCACATATCAAATATCCTACACTTATCTGTTGCTTGCCCTCAAGCAACACAAAACTAGGCAAAAACTGAAAAACGTAAAAAGAGAAGTGCACACAGTTTATTCACTAAAAACGATACATGGAAAGACAACATAAATGACCAAAGAAAAACAAGACTCTAAGAACGAAAAAGATAAAGAGTAAACAAGGATGAAAATGAGGCAAAATATCACTTCAATGGGGGTTATAATTACTCAAACACATAAAGACCCTTCAAAGGACGAATCACACGAATCGACAATCCCTCTGTTATCTTACTAGTATCCTACTAATCAATGGTGTGTGTGCATGAATTGCTCATGTCGCCTTTTAAAGAAAACAAGGAATATCAGGTTATTAACATAATGAAAACTTTATTGGAAAATTCACAACACAACTCAGATTTCTCAAAACCTTTCCACTTTAAGTTTTATTCTAAGTCATTCCCAAATTAGGTAGGACTTTTCAGCTTGTAATGTTAGGCTCGGGATATAAAAGGGTAGCAAACAAAAGGAAAGGGGAAAACAAAAGCAATAGAGATGGAGCTAATGCAACTGAAAGAAAAGATATCAAACATTATGAACACTTTCTAACCGCTTTTTGCTCATTCTCATCTACCCTTGAACGTCTTACTTTGTTCAAATTATGTGCAATCTACCTTACAATTCTCTATTTCTCATGGACCACATACTTTTCAAGTGTAACAGAGAGAGAGAGAGAGAGAGAGAGAGAGAGAGAGAGAGAGAGAGAGACCTAATGAGATTTTTGAGAGATGTACTATAAAGATATTCAAATACTCATTTTTTTTCTTTGTTTTCTCTGTTTTTTTTAGCAAATATTGTTTAGCTTTCTCTCTTTCAACTGCTGCACAAACCTTGATTCAAAGATTTTCCAGAATACCCTTTTCATATAAAAGTCCTCTTCTTTATAGAAAACCCCCACACTTATCTATTTTTCTCACTCAAAACGACTAAAAAGTATGCAATCATTAGATTAATGATTGAGATTTTATGTTGTATGAGTTTAAAAAGGCAAAGAATTGAAGGGATTAAACTCTTGGCACGAAGGCACAAAAATGGCTAGGGTTTGATTTCATATAAAGGATAGGTAGAAAGGCACAAATGGTACAATGAAGGCATGTGACCATCATTTCCGGGATTAACCTAGACTAAACCTTATCGATTCAAAGCTAAGAAAAACTCAAGAGTGAAGGGAAAGACTCAAAAAAGAATTAACTATGCTAATCCCCTAAGATTCCAAGGTTTCTATTACTAACCGACACTTATAAGTGCATGAAACCATTGATTTTGTAAGACTAAAAAGTAAGTGCAGTTTTCAAAGAGATCAAGTAAAACACGTTTTTAAAATCCTACGAGTTTTGCAACCAAGATTCCCACTGAATGTTACAAAACCAAAAATCTTTTTGTTTTTCTTTTTCGAAGTATAGGAAGACTGAAAAAAGGAAAAGAAGGAAAAGTTTTTGGGTTTCTCAGATTATCTATTTTTTTTTAATTTTTCAAATGTGCAAAAGAGAAAAATGACACTATAACAATAACTAAACATAAACATACATAAAAAAAAAAGGTACTAGTAAAAAGACACAAACACCCTCATACTTAGAACCACATTTTCCTCAATGTGGGGGCCAGAACAAAGTGAAAATATAGTTTAAAAAACATACATGGGAAGTAATCCCGCAGAAATAAAGTGTGGAATAAATAACAACAAATACAACATAAACAAAACAAAAAAGAAAAGAAATTAAGGAAAATGTGAAAATACAAAAAGAAAAGAGAAAGGGAAGAAAAACTCCGTCATTGTGACTAAAGTCCGTGCCGCTGCATCCACTACTGCCCTGATCGAGTAGACATTGATTGCAGGGCTGTGCTAACATCATCTCCTGGTAGCCTATGGACGCTCTCTGATGCGCCAAGTCATCTGCATAACGGCAGGTCAACTCAACTATCTCCGCCAATTAGGCCCCATGGATATCTTGTGTGAGACGTAACTGCTCGAAAGTAGCCCGTATCTCAGTCTAAAACACATCTATGGGGAATGTAGGAGGTGCGTCCTCGGCCGAGAGGTCATAGGACTCATCATCCTCACTCTCATCATCGACAGGCTGGGAAAAGGATGCTTCAATGCTGATTCTTGTGGTTTTCTTTATCGAACGAAAATTGACAATGTTGCGTTTTCGCAATCGATCCTCCTCGGTCGAAGGTAAACCAAATCTTCTGGGCCTTGTCCTAAGCATAGCCATGATTGTTGAATGTAGTGAATTTTATGATCTGTGAGTGCCCTATAGTCGCTCTCCATTCCCCTATGAAAACAACAAATACACGTGAAAGTACACAGGATAACGGAACACACGCGTACACGTAGTGTCACAACAAGTGTTGCGCATAGTGTGTATAATAAGGGACGTTACAGAAAAGAGGGATTACTTTTGGAGTTTTTCAATGATGTTAAGATCAAGGATTCTAACATCGCTCTGCCCACCCCCTTTTTGGACCAAGGTTTGCCAAAGAAATATGTGAGGATTCGGGGAAGGAGTTGGGAAAAATCACCCTTGTGAATGATACGTTGGCAATCGCTAGGACATGGCCGGATCTCAAAGTGATCACAAGTCGCATCGTAGTTCCAGTATTGGTCCTTGTCGATAATTTTCTTATTAAAGTCTACAGTTATGGTGTTTTCCTCATCTGTAATCCCTAGAATATAAGCTAGGTGCTCCCTATTTAAAAATATGCTCACTCCATTGACTGTTGAAATTATTGTAGAAAGTTCCTTGTCCATTTTATGAAATATATTGGCATAGAACTCACGGACAAGTTGGGGGTAATAGGTTGCAAAAATATGCAATAGGAGTTCCCACCCTAACCCACAAAAAAGAGCATCTAATCCTAAGTGTTCTATAATGAGAGCATCAAAGGATTTCTCAATTATAAGCTTAAGGCGCTCCCAATCGCCTATCCATTTTTTAGCTGCATCAAAGAGGCACTCCGGATAAGGAGGAATAGAGGGGTTGGTAGGGTCGGGCAGAAATCATCAACCCGAGAATTTTTGGATTTGGAGGAGGAAGCTGCGGACTTTTTAGGTGCCATAAGGCAGTGAAATAAAATACATGAAACAAATACTAGATGATGTGCCCGAGCTACTTTCTGTTTATTAGTTATGTTTGTTTTATTTTAGTTCACATCCAAAAATTTAAAATAATAGATGATGCGTCTTATGGGGTATAACAAAAATGAATGCAACAAGCAAGCGTACCTATCACTATAGTATTAGAGATACACCCGAGTTGTCGAACTCAGGAATGGAAGAGCTCAAATACTTACCGTCTTAACTAATGTCTAGTCTAATAAATTGATCTTTTTGAGAAAGTATCTGGAAAACTACTAAAAACAATTAAATGAAAGCAACAATTAAAAGGTATGAAATTTTGGGAAAATAGTTCGAATGAAGAAATCCCCCTAAGTTTTGTCAACTATTTCAATTGAAAAATTCATAAAACGATGTTTAAAAATCAAGGTTGGGTTATCACACGAAAATTAGGCATCCCTATCTCTACATGAAGCCCACTCTACTCACTAACCTTTAGAGGAGAATCTCTTCTCTCCCAAACCAATTATGAAAGCAATTATACTTAGGTGATCTAATAACCTAAAAGTGCAATAAATATCTCTATTCAATTGCTAACTTCTATCATTCAATTAGTGGTCCTAAATTGGTCTTCCTTTTTCAATTCCAACCAATCTTGCAAAATAATCGATTCTGTGCAAATCAATTATCATGAAAACATAATAGAACAATAACCAACAATAAAATAAACATTGATTCTATGAAATTCAATCAAAATTCATCTCATCCAAAAGTTAGGGTTCAACCTTCAATTCAAACAACGGAAAATTAGGTAGTAAACATTCTAACAATATTCAATTCAATAATAGAATTCATAATTAGGAAAAGAAAAGAAGGCTTAGGCTGAAAAAAGGTTGAATCCACAGTTCCAAAAGGCTACCCGAGCTCGTCTCTCGATTCGCTTGAAGAAACTCGAAATTGCTCCATAAAATCTCCTCAAATTTTCTCCAATAGCTTCAATTTATGTACCCTATCTATGGAAATCAATAATTGTCAATTTTTGACTGCCGATCAATTTTTTTGCCAGAAAATGTATGGACCCACATGTTATAAAGGTAATCTTTTGATAAACACTATTTTTAATTTTAAACTTCTGTCCACAACTATAAAAAATCATGACAAAGTAACAAGAGATACTACGATACTAAAGTGGGACTCCCTAACTACAAGTCATGCCTTAGAGCATCTCACTTGTAGACTACTCTGAAATATTAGAACTTGTCTCCAACTTTTATCTACAAATACCTTGGCTTTTCAAAGATTTAGATTTACTCATGACCTAGATGGGTTCTTCTCTTTTTCCCACTACAAAAAAAAAAAAAAAAAAAAAAAATTAAAAATAGTTATCGCATTTTGCAACCGCTAGTGTCAGTAGTAGAATTAGCAACCACTTTGCAACAAAACTCGTTGATCACAAACCTAATGACTGGGTTAGCAATTGATATGACAATCGGTCACAAGATTTTACGGAATATGATTGATTTCAGAAGGGAGCAAAAATATTTTACTCATAGTGACCGATATGTGGTCGCTAGTCGGTTGCAGGATGACCTAAATTAGATCAAGCGTGAACCCTTCCTTCCCTCATTTCCCTCAATCCAATTTTTTATCACTTTCTTCTTTCCTGCGACCACAGGCGACCACCCCCATATCCGATGATATTTCACTGCGATCAGCATGCTGTCACTTCCATATTCTCTTCTCTTCCAACCTTTCTACTCCTCTCTCTTATTCCCTCTCTTACCATCGCCTACTGCTGCTGGCAGAAGGAATTCGTTTGCCACCCAACTATTGCCGGAAACCACCATTGTTGTTGTTTTTTATTTCAAACAGTGGGCAATTTAAGGTAATATCCACCTCCTAATTAGTTGTTGACAGTGGTTTGCCCACGTAAACACTAGCTGTAGTAATGAACGATTCTTTTCATGGAAAATTTTAGGTACTTTCATGATTTTAGTTACATTAATTTTCTTTTGGAACATGGGATTTCTTCTTTTTCTTTTTCAGTGAGACTCAAAGGTGAAGAAATTTGTTGACACAATAAAAGAAGCTCGAAAATGACATTGTTAATTCATGCTCTCATTGAACTTGAAAGAATTGGAGCTTTGTTTTTTATGCCGGCTACTCTTTTCATGCCTCTCACATTACTTAGCATTATTGCGTTAAGTTGAATTTGTTGAATTTTATTTTTTTAAATCCAATTTAAAGGTTCATTTGTATTGGAGGTAAAAAACAAAAACAATTATTTAGAAAAAAAAAAAAAGTTCCATTTGGATTGGATTTCAGTTTGAAAAGCTAAAGTTTTTTTAAATATTTTTGCCCGATGTAAACACTAGGTTTACTGCAGAATATGGATAATGTAAGGACTTAGAATGTGCAACATTTTTTATTTCAAATTTTCTTTCCTTTTACAATTGCAATTTGGAAAATCATTGAATAAATCTCAAAAAATTCTTGTTATTAGTTGATCATCTGTGAATTATCAAACTGAAAGATAACTGGAAAAGGATGATGTATGCAATAAACTAGTCCCTTTATACTTTAGTTACTCATGAAATTTAACAATCTATAGTTACTCATGAAATTTAATGTACCATGTGCTTCTTAACCTAGAGAAGTGTATGTACCATTAGAAAGACTTCTAATTAGATTATTCATCCTTCCATAAACCTACAACTAGCTCATAAAACTCACATGCTTAGTTATGAAAAAGGAAACACATATATGCATGTAGCCTTATGAATTACCGAATTTATAGTTACTAAGGCATCAACATAAGATAAAGATAAATATTGTGCATATTGATTATATATTAACTACCAAGAGCGACAAGGCTAATTGTCACTTTTGAAAACTCTTTTTAATTGTCATTTTCTTCTCACTTTATTAGGTTGTTGGAGTTTCTAGTGTACATAGAAGCCTTGGTGCACATGTATCAAAGGTACAAATTGACATATAGCTTTAAATACAATAACTACTTTCTTTTTTTCAATCTAATGCTTATAGTATTAGCATCATTTTTTAAAAACATGGATAGACAAGAGTTAAATGTGAATTAAATCCAAGGTTTCATAGTTTAGTAAGAATGCTTCTTGATGTTTATATGTTTATTGGGGAGCCAAACTCATTAGTTTAATATGCTTATGGGAAAGCTGGACTCTTTATTTGAATTGTTTATGAGGGAGTCCAAACTCTTTAATTGTTAAAATTCTTTAATGTTGCGTTTTGAGTGGCCTGTGCCTAGAAAATTTCCATTTTGTAAAGAGAGACTTTCTCAAAAATTTTAAAAATTTTTGAGTGAACTTAAACAAAAGCTATATTTATAATTGTGTTAGAAGTGAACTTAAACAAAACTTTGGAGTTCTTACTCCTATTCTTTGTTCATTTTCGCAATTACTTCTTTATTTAGAACTGAACTTAAACAAAAGTTAGATTTATTTTTCACTTCTACTCTTTCCTTAATTCAATTTTACAATGTTAAAATCAACTTCATTACCTCTGCTTGTAGAAGTAAACTCAAAAAAAATTAAGAGTTTTTTCTCCTATATATTCTTTGTTTATTTCCAACTATTACTTCTTTGATTAGAAGTGAACTTAAAAAAATTTATGATTATTTTTCGCTCCTAATCTTTCCTCAATTCAATTTTATAAAGTTAAAATCAACTTCTACACTGATTCTTCTTGTAGAAGTACACTTAGGAAAAGTTAGGAGCTTTTATTCCTAGTTATTCCTTGTTTCTTTCAAAATATTACTTCTATGTTTAGGACTAAACTTAAACAAAACTTATAATTTTTTTTCACTCCTAATCTTTCCTCAATTCAAATTCACAAAGTTAATATCGACTTCCATTACTTCTTCTTGTAGAAGTAAACTTAAACAAAAAGTTAGGAGTTTTTACTCCTATTCTTTGTTTATTTCCAACTATTACTTCTTTGATTAGAAGTGAACTTAAAAAGAGTTATAATTATTTTTCACTCTTAATCTCTCATCAATTCAATTTTATAATTTGAAAATCGACTTGTATATTACTTCTTCTTGTAGAAGTCACTTAGGAAAAAATTTAGGAGTTTTTACTCCTAGCTAGTCTTTGTTGCTCTCCAAATATTACTTCTTTGTTTAGGAGTGAATTTAGACAAATTTATAATTGGTTTTCACCCTGAATCTTTCCTCAATTCAATTTTACGAAGTTACTATTGACTTCCATTACTTCTTCTTGTTAAAGTGAACTTAAACAAAAATTTAGGAGTTTTTCCTCCTATTCTTTGTTTATTTCTAACTATCACGTCTTTGTTTAGAAATGAACTTAAAAAAAGTTATAATTGTTTTTCACTACTAATCTTTTCTCGATTCAATTTTATAAATTTAAAATTGACTTCCAATACTTGTTGTACAAGTACACTTAGGAAAGAAGTTAGGAATTTTTACTCCTACATTTTTATTGTTTCTAAAAATTACTTCTTTGTTCAGGAGTGAACTTAAACAAAAGTTATAATTGTTTCACACTTCTACTCATATTCTTTGTTTGATAGTCTTAACCTTCTATTCATTTAAACGTATAGAATTTATGGAGATAGATAGAAGTTTAACGTATACGAGAGGGCCTCAGTATCAGATGAGCAGGGTCCTAGAGATGTTGAGATAACCCCTCCTCCGACAGTTCTGATTTTATACCGATGCTATCCGTCTACCCTAATACGACAACAGAGGTGCAGTCATCGTCACCCCTATACCCACGACGTAGGCCCTCCTTGCCTCTTCTCCAGTCCACCCTTTGACGTCGCAGCATCGGGCACAAGTCCGTCGGCCTTCGGCATCTCAATCACGGACACAGGCTCATCGGCATTCGGCTTCTCAGTTTGAGGCCTGTACTTCATAGGCCAGCACTTGACAGGTCGTCCCATCATGTCCACTTTCACACAACCCACTCGAGCTATGGCATCAGCCTAGAGATTACTGCATCCACTTTCATCCTGTTCCTAGAGGGTAAGTAACTTTCATAAGTTCATAACTTTAACTTTAATAGCTTTAATAACTTTAAGTTTAATATAACTTTGATAACTTTAATTTTATTTTTGAAGGAGTCGTCAGAGGCGGCAGTGAAATGGAACTTCATTGCATTGTCTGTTGTATTGACGAGCCATACGAGAGCTGGAGTACGATCCTAAAACGAGTTTAGAATATGTGGTTTGAGGAGTTCTTGGTAAGCTTAATCTTTTATATTTATAATTCTTACTTTTTCATTTTTGTATTGTTATCTAACTTTTGTGTGTGAATACGCAGAGGTATTCCAACGGGACCTAGGCCTCAATGAGTTGGCGAGAGAGGGGTTTGAGTGGACAGGCATTAAGCTGTACAAAGGCATGCTGTACTAAGTTCACACTACCCCTCGGAGGAAATCTTGGATACCAGTTCCCATACACGATGCCTGGATGAGGTTTGGAAAAGCCCGAGTATAAAGAAAAGAGAAAGACAACACACACATAGGAACATGAAAGATTGGTAAAGTAGTCAAAGTCCCAGGAAACACACAAGCAGTTCTCAATTGTTCATTGAGTGATTGCTCTAGAGGTAATGATTAACATATTTATGTATTTTGTGTTTTATTTATTAATTATAACATTTTTAATTAACTTTATATAAAGTTGCAGTGTAAGGAGATTGATTATGCTTATTCAAAAGATAATATTTACCAAAAACTTCACACGTATTGTGATGGCAAAGAGAATGCTAGCCAGTACTTCGATGAGCTTTAGGTAAGTTTTTTGTTTCAACTATTATGAATATCATAAATGAACTTGTCACTTACTTAACAAATGTTGATTTAACATGTTTTCTTAATTTCTTAGCAAAAGTATGTGGAGTTGAAGAAGAAGGAGGAGAGGCATTCTCAAACTAACACCTTCATACCCACCGACGCAAAGCGGTGCTTGAGGTCAAGACAGGGATGAAGAAGGGGTACGTCTATGGGTTTGGGGCTAAAGATTCGGCTCATATAAGGGCAGAAGCCTGAGGTGTAGCTGGAGTCCAGCCTCCACTTCAGGATAATAGATTGCGGAGATCATTGGCCGTATCGTTTCTGAGAAGATGCAAGAAGCAAGTCCAGAGTGGGAGCGAAAGATTGCATACGGAGTGCATGTCATCAATCAGTGGGCCTCCCAGCGTTTCACCTATTTGGGCTATCGACTTAAGGACATGCTACCTATCGACCTCTAGACACCTCCAGAATGGCAGATGCTCCGTAAGCCGAGCCAGGAGGATACACAGGAGGATGGCAGGAGGACAGTGATCATGATCCTCCTAGTTAGATAGTTTTGTTTTACATTTCATTGTTATACTCGTATTTGTGTTCTTACTGTTTTTATTATGGCTATTATATATTATATTTTGTTTATGTAAATGTGGTGGGATTTTTTATGAGTGTATATTACGGTTTATTTGGGAGTTTTTTTATTTTAGGGTATTTTTGTTTTTGTATTCTTAAAATGATTATAAAAAAAAATAATAAAATTAGCAATCTCCTTGCAATCAGCAAGCGGTCGCAAAAAAAATTTTAAAAATATATTCGTGATCAATTTGCGACGAATAGATAGTCTCAATATTTGGCGAGAATCCCATTAGACGCCAAAACTTTGCAACCGACAACCGCAGTCGACTTTCAATCGCAAACATCACTGACTCGAAAGTCAACGACTGGCTATCGCAAAGGCAGTCGGAAAGTTGTATCCGCGACCACCTTTGGTCATGAACTTCTAACTTGTGACCATGATGTAGCAACCGAAGTTACCAGTTGCAAAGAAGTAAAAAACAACTGAATAGCGACTGATTTGCGAATGATTTGTTGGTTGCTGTTTCAGTGTTTTTTCATAGTGTCCTTCTTTTCCTCTCCTTTACTATCGTTGGCCCTTGGCTCCCTCAATTCTTTCTTTTCTTCTCCACCAAAATCTTTTCTCTACAACCATTTTTATGCAGTGATAATAGAGAATATAGTTAATTAGATGAAAAGAGAATCGTCATTCTCTTCATTTAACTCTTAATAATTTTGGCAGTACCCATGTGATGTGTTATATGTGCAGTGAGAGCCTGCAATGGGAAGTGGATTTCATTCTTTCTAAGACGGTTGGTGTGATGAAAAGGTCATTGGCATTAAGATGGTAGAGATAGACATGAGGTAAGAGATGAGAAGGAGCATTGATAAAAGAAGAGCTCTTTTACAGTGGCGGAGGAGGTGACAAGGAGAAGGCTCACAGACTCACAAAGAGGAAGGGGAAGGAGGAAAAAAGAAATAAAAGAAAAAAAAATCTCTTTTTAATATATTTTGTAAATCAGGGGTAAAAGTGGATTTTGAATATTGGGGTTAAGGGAATATTATTCATTTAAATATTTTTGGTGAAATAATCTGACCAATGGACCAAAATTTTCTCTCAATTGTCAATTTTAAAAGAGAGGGTACCTAATTGAAAAGCACCTCAAACTACAGGGTACTATTTCAGCATTAATCCTTTTATTACTCTATGCAAAAATTTTCCCTTTGAAACTTTTTTATTTTTAACAAAGAATTGAATTATTGCTAAATTTTAAACAAATTAAAGCAAAACTCTATTCAATCACATATATATACACATATACACATAAATATATATATATATACATAAATACATATATAGATATAGATATATATACATACATACATATAGACATATATATATACGTATATATATATATATTATCTGCTATGAATTTTGTAGAATAGCACATAGGTGTCTGTTACCGTTCCGAGAATTCCTTCTTTTGGTGGGAAAACTGGACCCACTCCGGGAAGCTTTCTGATCATCCTTTCGGACATGCTCTTATGGAGCATGGTTCCATTACTATCTCTGATGTTTTTTAGAATAACTCTTGGGGTTCTACTTTTCTTCATACTCTGGTTCCCACTAATATTTTAGACATCATTATTGTTTTTTCTCCCTCTATTTCTACAGGGCCAGATGAGTACTTTGGGATTTAGAAGCTACTGGGCGATTTTCAATTAAATCTTCTGTTCAGATTTTTCAGCCTTCACAGGATTTTGATATTTTGTGTTCTAAAATTTGGCATGCTTCTATTGTTGTAAAATTCACTATTTTTATGTGGAAACTAATGAATGGCTTTTTGGGTATTGACAATGTTAGGCAAAGGTTAGGCTTTAATCTTTCATCTCGTTGTCGATGTGGGAAGGGTACAGACTCTATAGATCATATTCTTTTGCTATGCCCATTCGCCCAATCCCTCTGACACAAAGCTTCTCAAAATTGTGGGATTTCTCATGTCCCTTGGCATTCAATTCGTAGTCTCAAAGACCGCCTTTCCTTTTGGTGTCTTCTTGATAGTGGTAAATACTTGACTCTCCTTCAAGTAGTTCCTTCTATTGTGTGTTGGTGTACTTGAACTTCCCACTGCAAAAATATTACTCCAACGGTACATCTTCTTCATATTCTAATCTCTATTATCTTCTTATACAAATGTTACATCATCTTGTGATGGCAAAGATTTTAGTTACCCTGTTTGCTCTATTCATCCCATCCCCTCTACGAGATCAAGACCTGTTTGCCCCCTTTCCCTTTGTTAGCTGGATCAAAATCAATTTTACCTTAACGATCCTTAATACGAATGGTGCGACTAGAGTTAACCCAGGTCTATTTACTTCTAGAGGTATTCCAGGAGTAGTATGGGTTCTGTTATCTCAGCATTTTTATTTTTTTTGGATCTTTTGGCACTAACATAGTATCAAAGAAGCTGCGAAGCAGGGTTCTCAAATTTCCTGGTGCAATTTCACTCTCTTATGCCGATTTCTATCTTAAATAATAAGGCCAAGTCTCCTGGGAAATTAGATCGCACTATACAACAAATCTGCAAGTGGGCCTAAAGGTTGAATATTTGTTTTGCTAATGTATATCGTGAAGTTAATCAAGTGGCAGACTGCCTAGCAAATTTGGCTTGCTTTTCTGTTTCCACTCAACATTTTTACTCTTTACATGGACTGCCTAGCAAATTTGGCTTGCTTTTCTGTTTCCACTCAACATTTTTACTCTTTACATGGACTGCCTAATTTTTAAAGGTCTGTGTTTCTTAGATACCACAAGCACTCTCTATATTCATCATTTCGTTTCCTCAGGCTTATCGTGGATTTGTCTCCAGTTTCTTAGGGAAAGTTTTATACACTACCCTTATGTCTTTTATTTCGTCTTCAATAAATCGGGGGATGCTTGTCAGTTTTTGTCGTATTTAACTTAAAACATATATATGTATATGTGTGTGTATATATATACATATGCATATATATATACATATATATATATATGCATATATATTATAGATATATTAAACTATAATATATACGAACATAATCTTTGTTGTAACAGATTACATCTGACTTCGAGAGCCGCTAGAGCCATCTCAGCTACCATTCAGGAACGGTTCACGGGGGCTTACCACAATTGGACTCAGGTCTCGCCGGAGGTCCAAGATTTGTGGTGGGGAGAGTTTCATGTAAATGAATCTAGTCTTGTGGTTCTTTTACATGTCTTTTGTTTTTCTATGTCATATTCTTATATAATCTTATACATGTTCATTGAATGTAGAAAAAATGTGTACGGGACCCGACAGGCATGGTTGAGCAAAACTAGCACGTGGTTGAAAGATTTGTTGGGCGATGCTAAGGCAGCAAAGAAGAGGCCTTCATGGATTGAAGAGAGATTCTGGATTGACTTGTGTAAGCCCTAGGATATTTTAGGTATAAAGCACAGTTCAACAAGAATAAGAAGAACATGAATGAAGGATAGAGAGCCAAGAATTACACGGGTAGGCCTATCTCCTTCACTGAAACTCGTGCAAAGAGGGTAACAACTTTCATTAATATTACCTCTTTCAATTAATTAACTATAGAAAAAAGCGTTAAATGTATTGTTTTTTGCAGCAAAATGATTTGTAAGACAGGTTCTAAAAGAGCAAGTACTTGGAGGAGCTCCACAAGCATAAGCAGGGACAAAGAAATGGGAGTGTGTGGATTTAGGTCAGTAGAGTTCTGGTTAAGTTTACTGAAAAGTTTAAACTTATAACTTATAACTTTAAACTTTAAACTTATAAATTATAACATAAGTTTCTATAATATTTATAACTTATAAAAACTGTAAAGTCTATATATTGTTTAATAACTTATTATTATCTAATTAATATTTTATATTGTAGGATAGATTTCACGAGTTAAAGAAGAAGGCCGAGAAGGAAGCTGCACCGGCGAGAAATGCTATGCCCGTTGATCTCGACACAAGATTCTCTACACTCCTTTGCGTACCACTCTATGTACCACTTTCCTTTTATAATATATTATCCCTTTAGGGTTTATCTTTTATTTATTAGGTTTTAGTGTCCCTATACATTGTACGGGTCTTTTTAGTAGTATGTGTGTATATATATATATCTGTATATATATGTATGTCTATATATATGTATGCATGTATACATATACATACATATATATACATGCATATACAAATATATATATCTATACATATATATACAAATATATATACAAATATATATTTAAGTTTGGGTAGATTATTGTAAAATTGCCACCTAGACAATATTAAAAGACATTGATTAGTACCACGAGATCAACTAGTCGAAGGGAGAATGGATTATTAATGCACCATGTGGCTTAAATTGGTTGGATATATATTAATCCTACATGGCCCTAAATTAACTAATCCCCATTGTTTAATTCTTATACAGTTCTTAAATTGAACAAATCTATAGATATTATCTTCTTTTAAAGTAATTACTCCAGCCTTTAATTATCTAGAAGCCTTCTAAATTACTACTACCGTTCGAAATTTATTCATTTTAAGATTCATCCTAAATTTCTGAACTTTGATATCTAACTCTACTACAACTACTATAACTTAATATAAAACTTCTGATAGAGATATGTGTAGAAGCTATATACAAAGGGCTTCAGAAGATGAGGATGAAGGAGAAGAACAATCTCCTACTTTGGAATTTGTATTTCTAAAGCAATTACTACTTTGATTTTAATTAAGTTCAATTCTCCAAAACATATATTTCAAAATTCTTCCAATCAGATCAATTCTTAATCTTTTGGAAGATGAAGAGCCCTCTCTTTCATCTACTCTTCTTTGCTCTCCGACGAAATTTGAGAACATTTGTATCATCGTTATAAAGGGCTTCACTTAATTCTTCTTAGATTACTGTAATAAACTATGGGTATTTGTGAATTCGTTTGACAGGGTAAGGTTAATGATTCTTTCTGTTCTAGTACTATTCATGCTAAAATTTTTATCTTTACTAGCACCATGTTAGATTCTCTCATGTAAAAGTTGATTTTGTGAATCAATTAATCATAATCTATCCTGAAAAGATGAAGACATTTTACAAGATTATTATCTATTGCAACGAAAAGAGAGAAGATTGAAGGTAATTTAATAAGAGTTTTACGTGCTTTAATTTTTTATGTCAAATATTTGAGATTAATTAATTTGTCAGTCATATTTTAATGAGCTAAACTTTTCTGCTTTTAGGCTTTGCTTGAAGAGGATGTCGGAATTATGCCGCCACTATCTAGACCAAGTTTTACTCTATCTTGGCATTGCTAGAAGAAGAAGAAGAAGAAGAAGAAGAAGAAGAAGAAGAAGAAGAAAGAATAAGAAGAAGAAGAAGAAGAAGAAGAAGAAGAAGAAGAAGAAGAAGAAAACGTTCATATTGCAAAATTAGAAGAATTACTAAGCTTTTCCAATGATCTAATTATAGAAATCTTAAGTAGATTGCCAACAAACTCTTTATTGTGATTTAAATGCGCATGCAAATCATGGCGTAAAATTATACAAGACATGGGATTTATTAAAGAACATATGAAAAGGTCCAATCTTATATATGAATATGATGAAAGAAGAGATTCTTTAGGTTCTTTCCAAGGCCTTAAAATAGTTAAAAGATTAGTCCTGGAAAAAAGTCATTATTATATTTGTCAATTTCAATATCTTATAAGGAACCTTGCTACTAAACAATTTCTTGATTTTCCTGGTTTTTCTGATCCACAACGACAAGAATTATTCCCAGTTGATATATCTCTTTTTTACCTTTCATTGATAAAAAAAGTTCAAATTGCTCATATATTTGAGAAGAAAGGAACAAACAACGAAGGATTTGAAGATTTATGTTTCGGAGAGGATACTAAATGGAGAAATGTTGTTAATATTCCATCCCTCTTCACAGATCGATTTGATTACAGTAATGATGTTAGTAATTATTTTTTCATAAGAGCTAAGACTATTATAGATGTCTACTTTATCGTCAGATTCTTTATTGGAGAGGCTAACTAAGTCTACCCTCAGAGAATTGATAGGTTAATCATGGACCTCGCGTTTAGGTTGTTTCAAGCATGTTTTGACATATATCAAAGAAAAAAGTCTCTTGGTTTTGAACCTCTTTTCCCTTTTATTTTACTTAAAAATACTTAAAATTATTATGAGGTTTCAGTTGTTTTGTGATTCTTTCAATCAAATCAATCTCAAATACATATTTATATTTTGTATCAGATCCCGAGAATTGCAATATATACAAAAATTTTACTACAAATTCGCCCAATTGACTGCCCAAATAAGCTTCTAAGAGCTATTGTACTGGAGAAGGAAGGAGTTAGAAGATAACTTGCGCATGAGAAGATTGAAGATTTCAGTGACAAAATTAGGGAGAATTATACTAAACTTATAAGACACTGATGAGAGGGGAAAGGAACTTACTGACCTGATTCTTATCAACGGTATTTATAAAGTTTTTTGTAGGAGAAGACCAGCTATAAATACTACTAGAAACCCAACTAATTACTCTTAAATTCTATAGAGCCAAACCATTTTTTTTCTGAAAAGAAAATTGGGGAATGAATTAGATGAGAAGGTTTTAGCTGGAAAATGGAAGAGGGAATGGTTTTTTTGGTTAGGGAAAGAAGACAAAAAACAATAAGACAAAAGAATGCAAAGAGTATGAAAATGTTGAAAACTCAAAAGGGTGTGAACTGCTTTTATTTTTTTTAAAAAAAAAGATAAAAAGAGTGTGAGCTGTTGTTAATGGTGAAGTGAAGAGAATGAAAGAGAACAGTGTTGTAGTGGGTTAGGGGTTGGGATAAGTGTGAAGTGGGAGTGAGAACTATTAATGTAGTTCATAGTAGTTTGGACTAAAGTGATGTGAACCAGTTAGACATGCAAGAACATCAAGGAGTTTTGACAAGAGTCAAGGCAAAACAACTGAAGAGTCACAAGGATCAAATTGAGCAAGAGAAGTTTCATGGGTTAAATTTGATGTCCAAGACTTTATGGGGCAATATGCTAAAGTTTTAAATAAGTTAGAAATTGAAAATTCACCTTGGTAGATGGTGGAAAGCCCTTTTGCCCAAGCTGGAAAATTGCCTCCTATTTTTGGTAATGTGTTAACTAGTACTCTAGAATAGTCCAAATGCAATTAAAACACTTTTATCGTCTTATCAAGTGAATGTATATGTTATATCTATCGTTTGGGCTGAAAATATATTAGGGTTGGAATATGCCTTTTTTATGGAGCTTAAATTTGGGAATTAAATTTTGGGGCTTAGATTTTAGGCTGAAAATATGCGAGGGAAAAATTCTAAATTTTCCCTCAAGTCTCTATAATATGTAGTCTTCCATTTTGAAGAACCTAATCAAGAAATATTTTAAGACAAAGGTTATTCTCTTAGTATTATTAGTTCTTAGCTTAGTTTTTTTTTTCTATCTTCTTCAAGGGTGAACTTCCTTAAAAGAAAATTCACTTTGAAGTCTTGTTGAAAGTTCCAAGAGCTTCAAGGTTGATCATCGAAATTCTTTCATACTAGTTACTACACTATTGTAGAAAACTAGTCATGAGGTCTTCTTCTTCTTTCATTGAGATCTAAGATTCAAAATACCTTAGGTTGCTTGAAATTTGAAGAAAAGATTTTGTTTAAACCTTCTTCAAGTCTTGGATTTAATATATCCAAGGTGGCTAGAAGTTTAACATTTTCAAGTCCTTTTAAAGGCACTTTCTCTTTTCTACTTGTTACACTTGTTTTGTTTGTTCTCTCTCTCACTTCTTGGACGTAATTTTATGCTCTTGAAGATCATTCCAAATCATTTGGTATCAGAGCCACCTTCAAGTAAGTGTTTTTGAGATATCTTACATACAAAAAAAAAAAAAAAAGTAGACAAAAAAAAGAGAGAAAAGAGACAAGATTGCTGGAAAATGGCAACACGAAAATAGAGTGCTTGAACGACCTAGAATGTGGCTAGAACTTTGTAATCCTTTTACATGTGGTTATACTACATTGACCTGGGAAACAAATGAAACAAGTCTAATCTAATTTGGACTTCATTTGATATCTCAAAATAGTAAAAAACTCGAAAGTGCACGTGGCTTTCCGCAGACAAAAAATGCTGAAATTATCTGAGCATATCTTCTGTTTTACTAATCCTTTTTTCTTTGATTCTTGAGCCTAAACTCACGGATTTTGAGTTAGGATTCTTTCTAGACAAACATCATTCAATTTAGACTTGTGGTTCAATACCATGTTTCAAAACAAACCAAGTATGTCATCTACTCTGTTTGCTGGAAACTTTTGTTTTGTATTCTTTTGTGTTCTTGAATTATCCTGGCTTTGTGTTTCTATTTGTGGTCGAATTTCTTTCCTTTTTCAGTACTTATTTCTTCATTTGGTCAATCTACCATTATTGACTCAATGCTCTTGGAAATGTTGTTGAACTTCCTTAAAATGAATGGATGACTCAATATCATTTTCCTTGCTTCTCATATTTCTCAACTAGTTTTTGTCTGTGCTTTTTTTTTTTTTTTTGGGTTGTTTTAAATTTGAGTAGAGGTGTTAAATCTTTGTTAAGAACTCATAGAACTCTTTGAGACTTGAACCTTAGAAAAAGGCAAGAGTTGTGAGAATATCCTCAGAAAAAGCCAAAGAGAGTTAAATAAGAGAGTTTTGTGAGGTAAACACTATCAAGATGTCAACCCAAGCTCAAACACCAAATCCTTTTGGAGAAGAGTCTATCAAATCCCAATATGATGACCCTTTAAGCTCATAATGCAAGAGTTACAATTCCTAAGAGATGAGATGAGGGATATTAGAAGGGATGTCACTAATATCTCTAATCAACAAAGAGAGGTTAATCCTCACGATAGTCTCAATGTTACTAACCCAAGGAGCAATGGACCATTCAATTGCTCTAGGATAACCGAGTTCTACCAACCTCCACATTTTGATGAAGAACTTCATCCACCTCCTTACGGTGGCAGAAGAGGCGGTTTTGGAAGAAGAGGCATGCCTACACACTTTGAAGAAGTTCTAAGACCACAAGATGGGAATGGAGAGGCATTATATGATGATTATGAACATGTTCCATTTGTTGCCAACCAGGGAAGAGGCCAAGGTGACCAAATATTGGACCGAATAAAGTGAAAGCTCCCTAGTTTTAAGGGTGAGAATAACCCTAACATTTTCTTAGATTGGGGAGGTAAGTGGAAAACATGTTTATGTTGAAAAATTGTAATGAGTTCTTAAAAGCTAGACTTGTAATAGCCGAATTTTCCGGAAATGCTTTACATTGGTGAAAAAGGGTAGTAAACCAAAGAGTTAGAAGTGGTAGACCATCGATTGATACTTGGAGAGAGTTAAAAGCTCTGATGAGAGAAAGATTTGTGCCCAAGCACTACTATAGAGAGCTTCATTATAAGCTCATGACCTTAAAACAAGGTACAAAAAGTGTAGAAGAATATAGACAAGAGCTTGAACTCTACATCCTGAGGTTGAACTTGAAAGAGGACAAGGATGCTTCAATGGCTATATTCCTTAGTGGTCTCAATAGGGAGATAGCCAACCAGCTTGAGTTGTATCCACATACAACTTATGAAGACATCTGCCACCTTGCCAACAAGATCGAATCCCAAAGGAAAAGAAGTGGGATGATGCGATCCTCATTTCCCAACCAAAGACCTGTTGCAATAACAAAACCACCTACTTCTAACTTCAAGCCATGGTCAAAAAAGGAGGAGGCTCCTAGAGGTACTTTCCATCCTTCAACCAAACCAAAGATGGAAGAGGAAGGTAAAATCATTTCTAACCCTTCAAAGTGCTTTAAATGTAATGGTGTAGCACACTATGCAAGTAGTTGTCTGACAAACAGAGCTTTGATCTTTAAGGAGGATTTGAATGGTTGGATCGAAAAGGAGGAGGATGAAAGTGTGTTGAGGATGAAGAAAATGGTGAGGATGATGAACATGTTGATTTAAACCCTTTAGAAAGTAATGACGATGTCTTAAGCTTAGTTACCATAAGAGCACTAAGTACTCAAGCTTTTGATGATAACATGATTGAACAAAGAGAAAACATCTTCCATTCTAAATGTAAAGTTAAGGGAAGGATTGACAACCTTATCATTGGTAGTAGTAGTTGTGTATGGCTAGTGCTTATCTTGTTGAGAAGTTGAAACTATCTACACAAAACATGATAAACCCTACAAACTCCATTGGCTAAACGATAGTGGAGAAATTAAAGTGTTGAGACAAGTTGTGGTACCAATAGAAATAGGAGCTTACAAAGATGAGACACTATGTGATGTTGTGCCATGCAAGCATGACATCTCCTCTTGAGAAGACCTTGGCAATTTGATAGAAAGTCCCTCCACCATGGGGAGAAAAATACTTATTCTTTTGTGAAGGATGGAAGAACATTCACTATGAACCCTCTTACACCTCAACAAGTGAGAGATGAACAAAAAAAGATGAGGGAGAAATAGAGGGCCGAAAGTGAGCTCAAAAGAAAAAAAATCGAGGAGCGAAAAAGAGTCGAGAAAAAAAAAAGTGAAAAGAAAAAGAGTGACAAAAATAGAAAGAGAGTGAGATGAAAGAAAAGAATTATTTCTTCGCAAAACCTAGTGAGGTGATTGGAGCAATTGAAAGAAAAGAAGTGGTGTTGCTCTTGCATTGTAGGGAATGTTTTACTTCATTTGAGGAATACTCACCCTCTTTTTCAAGTGAAATTTTGCAAGTTATTGAAGATTACAAACATGTATTTCCTGATGAAATGCCCGGAGGTCTTCCACCAAATAGAGAAATCGAACACCAAATCAATTTTGTCCCTGGGGTGGTCTTGCCAAACTGACCGGCCTATAGGAGTCCACCGGAAGAGACTAAGGAGCTAAAAAGGCAAATTGAGGATCTAATTTCAAAAGGTATGTGCGTGAGTCCAAGAGTGGTTCCAATTTTACTTGTTCCAAAAAGAGATGGTACATGGAGAATGTGTATATATTGTAGAGCCATAAACAACATTACTACTAAGTATAGGCATCCTATACCTAGACTTGATGATTTACTTGATGAGTTGCATGGTTCTAAACTTTTCTCTAAAATTTGCTTGAAATTCGGATACCATCAAATTAGGATGTGTGGAAAACTGCTTTTAAGACTAACTTTGGTTTGTATGAATGGATAGTTATGTCCTTTAGATTAACTAATGCTCCTAGTACATTTATGAGATTAATGAATCATGTGTTGAGGAATTTTATTGGAAAATTTGTTGTTATATATTTGATGACAT
The DNA here is from genome assembly GCA_028651295.1 of Catharanthus roseus. NCBI lineage: Eukaryota > Viridiplantae > Streptophyta > Magnoliopsida > Gentianales > Apocynaceae > Catharanthus > Catharanthus roseus. The sequence continues at coordinate 2,404,716 of JAPQWS010000153.1, read as the reverse complement.
TTTGATCTATAGCAAGACCTATGAAATGCATGTTCAACATCTTAGGGAAGTGCTAAATGTCTTGAGAATTGAAAATTTTTTTGCTAACCTTGACAAATGTGAGTTTTGTTTGGAGAAAGTTACATTTCTAGGTTAAGTGGTGAGCTCACAAGGACTTCAAATAGATGAAGGTAAGGTCCAAGCAATCAAGGAATGGACAACACCAAGAAACGCATCAGAAGTGAGGAGTTTCCATGGCCTAGCAAGTTTCTACAGGCGGTTCATTAAAAATTTCACCACACTTGCTAGCCTTTTGATCGATGTGATCAAGAAAACTGAAGGATTTAAGTGGGAAACAAAGCAAGAACAAGCATTTCAGTTGTTGAAGTAAAAGTTATGTTGTGCACCCCTTTTGTTACTACCAAACTTTGAGAAAACTTTTGAGGTAGAGTGTGATACATCCGGCATTGGTATAGGTGGTGTACTTATGCAAGATAGAAAGCCCTTGGCCTATTTTAGTTAAAAACATAATGGGGCAGCCGTGAGGTACTCAACTTATAACAAGGAGCTTCATGCTTTAATAAGAACATTAAAGCATTGGCAACACTACCTATGACCAAAGGAGTTTGTTGTGCACACCAATCATGAGGCTTGGAAGTTTTTCAAGGGCCAACATAAACTCAATAAGAGACATGCAAGATGGATGGAGTTCATTGAAACATTTCCATATGTCATCCGTTACAAGAAAGGTAAGGAGAATGTGGTGGCTGATGCTCTATCAAGAAGGTATACTCTCTTATCTACCCTTCAAACAAAAAGTTTTGGGTTTTAAAATGCTTAAAGAAATGTATTCTAGTGATCATGACTTTAAGGAAATTTTTAAGAAATACTTGTTAGCACCTTTTGGAAAATATTTTTTGCATGAAGGATTTCTTTATTGTGAAGGTAGATTGTGCATACCATCATCTTGTTCTACTAGAATTCTACTTGTCAAAGAAGCACATTGTGGGGGTTTAATGGGACATTTTGTGTCACTAAAACCTATGAATTTCTTCATGAAAATTTTTTTCAGCCACATTTAAATAGAGATGTAGAAAGATTTGTAGGAAGTTGTATTGAATGCAAGAAAACTAAATCTAGAACTCTTCCACATGGACTTTACACACCATTAGAAGTTCCTAAAGAGCCTTGAGTTGATATTTCTATGGATTTTATTCTTAGTTTACCTAGGACCTCTAGAGGTATGAATTCTGTTTTTGTTGTTGTGGATAGGTTCTCTAAAATGGCACAGTTTATTCCTTATAGGAAATCCGATGATGCTTGTAGCTAGCTTATTCTTTACTTGGATAGTTACATTCCATGGAATTCCAAAGTCTATTGTGTCGGGTAGGGATACCAAATTCTTTAGCCATTTTTGGAGAGTTCTTTCGAAGAAACTTGGTACTAACTTGCTCTATTCGACAACTTGCCATCCACAAATGGATAGACAAACCAAAGTGGTAAATATAACAATTGACCAACTTGTAAGGACTATTTTGAAGAAGAACCTGCGGCAATGGGAGGAGTGTTTGTCACCCATTGAATTTGCCTATAATAAAGCTCCTGACTCTATTACTTCTCATTCTCCATTTCAAGTTGTTTATGGTTTTAACCCTCTAACTCCCTTTGATTTGGTTCCTTAGCTTACAGATGAAGCATTAAGCAAGGATACCAACAAAAAAGACTGATTTTGTTAAAGCAATTCATGCAAAGGTCCATAAAGCTATTGTCAACTCCAACAAAAAGCTTGCAGAGAAAAGAAATGTGGGAAGAAGAAAATTGGTATTCAAACCCAATGATTGGGTTTGGGTGCATTTCAGAAAGGAAAATTTTCCCCAACAAAGAAATTCTAAGCTTGATGATAGGGGAGATGGGCCATTTCAAATCCTTAAGAAAATTAATGACAATGCCTATAATCTTGATCTTTCGGGATATTATAATGTTAGTGTCACTTTTAATGTATCCGATCTCTCTTTATTTGATATAGGTGATGGAGATTCAAGTACGAATCCTTTTCAAGAGGGGGAGGATGATGTGAACCGGTTAGACATGCAAGAACATCAAGGAGTTGTGACAAGAGGCAAGGCAAAATAACTAAAGAGTCACAAGGATCAAATTGAGCAAGAGAAGTTTAAAGGTTTACATTTTGATGTCCAAGACTTTATGGGGCAATATGCTAAAGTTTTGAATAAGTTAAAAATTGAAAATTCACCTTAGTAGAGATGGTAGGAAGTCATTTTGCCCAAGCTGGAAAATTGCCTCCTATTTTTGGCAATGTGTTGACTAGTGTTCTAGAATAGTCCAAATGCAATTAAAACACATTTATTGTATTATCAAGTGAATGCATAGGTTATATCTATCCTTTCGGCTGAAAATATGGGAGGGTTGGAATATGCCTTTATGGGGCTTAAATTTGGGACTTAAATTTTGTGGCTTAAATTTTGGCCTAAAAATATAAGATGGAAAAATATGTAGTCTTCCATTTTTTTCCCCTAATTTTCCCATCAAGTTTCTATAAATATGTAGTCTTCTATTTTGAAGAACCTAATCAAGAAATATTTCAAGACAAAGGTTCTTCTCTTAGTATTCTTAGTTCTTAGCTTAGTTTTTTTTTTTTTTTTTCTATCTTCTTCAAGGGTGAACTCCCTTGAAAGAAAATCACTTTGAAGACTTGTTGAAAGTTCCAAGAGCTTCAAGGTTGATCATCAAAATTCCTTCATACTAGTTACTACACTCTTGTAGAAAACTAGTCTTGAGGTCTTCTTCTTGTTTCATTGAGGTCTAAGGTTCAAAATACCTTAGGTTGCTTGAACTTTGAAGAAAAGATTTTGTTTAAACTTTTTGAGGTCTTGGATTTAATATATCCAAGGTTGCTAGAAGTTTAACATTTTCAAGCCCTTTCAAGCACACTCTCTCTATTCTACTTGTTACACTTGTTTTGTTTGTTCTCTCCCTCACTTCTTGGACGAAATTTTATGCTTTTAATGATCATTGCACATCATAAAAGGAAAGAGAAAAAGAAAATAATTTATTCGTGGTGCTTTTTAAAATTTAATAAATGTTCCAATTTTGCTTTTCTTTCTGTATAATATTGAGTTATTTTATTTTCCTAAATATTTCTTTTCCATAAGCAATTTGTGCTCTAATGACATTGACTAATTTTTTCTTTCAGAATTTCCTTTTAACTTCTAAGGATGATTATTCTACTCTCAAGACTATTGACTTTGGACTCCGAGGTTGTATGTTAACACATGGTATTATTTGCGATTGGGATTCACAGTTATTACTTTCTTTCAAGTTGTATTTTTTGTTAGTTACATTTTTTCAATATTAAGATATGCAATTGTTTTCAAAAGATTTTCAGACCTTCAAAATGCTGATTAGATAGGATAATTTTAAAAGTAGCATTTGGTAACTACCATTTTGTAAGTCATTTGCCTCTATATTTTATTGGGTAAATAAAGTATCGTATTGTTAATATTTACTAAAAATATTGAATAATATTTCTCTTTCCACAATATCCTTCATTATCAGCTGACGGCACAACTTCATATGCCACATGTTCCAACATGTGATATATTTCATAACTGGGCATTAATCTTGATGGCAGTATTACAAATGTCCCAAGAAAATAATAATTTATCATTACCAAATTACACATTAGAGTGTATAAAGACTTTTAGTTCTATATCTTTTATTTATTTATTTAAAACACAATAATTGAAAAATATCCCGAGTGAAGCTCGGCTCGAATGCTAGTATTTGCAATAAAAAAGTAACCACAATAAGAGGTATCAAATTTCATCTAAAAGGTCTAAGAAATTAATTTGGAAAACGATATCTTGAAAGATAAAAGTTAATTTTCTTCCATGTTAAAGATATTGAAATGTCTTTAAGCAAGATAATAGCAATAAAAGCAAAACTCTTAAAAATGCTATTCTAATACATATAATAAATTGCAATGCTTGGTTTTTCCATTACAATTCAGAATTCCTAATCTAAGGAATTAATTGGCTAGCTATTAAGGTAATTAAAATATTTAAGAATCCTAACTATAAGGTAGTTACATTAATTATGGATTTCTAAGGATAAGCTAAACTAGGAAATAATATAATACAAGATATTAATACGGATATGGCCCTGTTCTCCATTGATTATTCCTTTTTTAAACAATTAAAAATAAGTGTTTACAAAAAAGTTGTTTTAAATCAATTAATATAACAATTTTATTATTAATAATATCAATAAGCATAAGCGATTTTAAAAAACACTCCCACAGTAGCTTTTCAAAATAGCTTTTTCAACTTTTTCTAAAGCTGAAATTAGATATAATAATCAGTTGGAAACAGCTTCAAAACATCTTAAAACTTAAAATAAGCTAAAAAAGCTACTGATTTAAGTAATGGAGAACATGACCTATATCCATATCTCAACAACACTCACAAGTTGGAGCGTGCAAGTTACAGATGCCCAGCTTGCCCAAAAATAGATGAAACTTCGACTATCCCAAAGTTTTGGTGAAGATATCCATATGTTGAGCTATCGTGGGAATATAGATGAGAGTAATCTATTGAAGAAAAATTAGAATCATAATAATCAAAACCATATAACACAAAACAAAGAAATGTATAACTTGATTTACTTGAGACATGGTGAACAAGGCTTGTGACTTGATCTTCCCTCTCCTATCTCACTTGAATATGTTGGTGAATAATGATGGGAAACACACAAATAGTTAAGGGGATAGAGGGACCAAGGACCCTATTTAGACTTAGGAGTGACCCTTCTATAATAGGTCATTATTGGTCTTCTTTATTTGTTCCTTCATGTAACTCTTATAACTTATGTAATTAATCATCCATAAACTCTCATAAGCTCTATGGTAATAGTGACAGTGAATATCCTTAAATATAAGTGTTACAATTTTGGTTGTACCTCCTAGCTAACTCTTCATGTCCATAACTTAATTATAGGATTTTATTAGTGGTACTCATGATGTCCACTAATATTAGAATAATATTACCATTCTAACACTCTCCCACCTCGAATAAATGACCAAGTCTAGTTACATAATAATATAATTTATAGTAGCCACAAAAATGTGTATATATATACCCTACCAATTTACTAAAATGATGGAAGTTATACATTGGATACAAATATATTTCCTTCCATGTATCACATTTTAGCAAACCCATGAAGACAAATAAAAACAAGGAAGACACATAAGGTCCGTGATGTTATATTAAAATATTTAACAATAACTCATAATGTACACAAAAATAATTAAGAAATAATATCAACACCATTATGCATCCAAAGTTATAAAGTTCTTGTAGGACCCATAGAACTAATATGTTCTGTGAACTTTTTTGGCATCAATGCTTTTGTTAATAGGTCTTCAAGCATGTTATTAGTACTGACATGAGTAATTGATACTCTTTGCTGTTGAATATTCTCGTACACAACATCATACTTCAATTCGATGTCCTTAAACTTACTAGAGGACTTATCATTTTTAGCGAAGTAAACTACGGTAGAGTTTTCAAAATATATGACCATATGATTAGAAATAGAATCAACAATCTTAAGTCCTGTCACAAAATTTCGCAACCAAATTGCTTAAAAAGTAGCCTCGTGGCATGCTATGAACTCAGCTTCCATAGTACAAGATAAAATGATTGATTACTTAATGCTCCTCCAAGATGCAGCACCACCAGCTAACATAAATATAGACTAGAAATAGACCTCATGAAATCAGAATCCGAGTATCTAAAACTTTCAAGATGATTGCTATGTTTGTAGGTGAGCATATAGTCTTTGGTACCTTGAAGATACTGAATCACCCTTTTTTTATACTCTCCATTGATGTAAACCTGGATTACTTTGAAATTTGGCAAGCATTACAACTGCAAAATAATATCTGGTCACGTGCAAGTTTGTAAATATGTTAAACATCTCACAGCAGATGAATATGGAATATTTTCCATTTCTTGCCTCTCAATATTAGTTTAAGGACATTGAATTTCATTAAACTTATTACCTTTGACTATAGGAGTTGGACTTGATTGCATTTGAAATCTTTCTAGAACTTTATTTATGTATGGCTTTTGAGATTAAACCAATAATACCTTTAGATCTATATCTAAAATCTCAATGCCAAATACGAAGAATCCTTCTCCCACATCTTTCATTTCAAAGTTCTTAGAGAGATAATGTTTTGTTTCATGCAATAAAACCAAATCTTTAGTTACAAGCAAAATATCATCTACATATAAAATCAAGAATATAAAATTTCTCCCATTGACCTTTAGATATATACAATCATCAAGTTCATTTTCTTGAAATCCAAAGGTAGATCATAAAACTTAAGATAGCATTATTGAGAAGCTTGGTTAAGACCATATATAGACCATTTCATCTTGCAAACAAATTCTCCTTTGTCTTTTTTTATTAAACCTTCTGGTTGTCTCATATAAATTTCTTCAACTAGATTCCATTTAACAAATCTGTTTTCACATCCATTTGATATAAATGTCAATCAAAATGAGCTACCAAGGCCATGATGACTCTAAATGAGTCTTTTATTGATACATTAGAGAAAGTCTCACTATGGTCAATGCCTTCTCTTTGAGTGAATCTTTTTGCAACTAATCTAACCTTATCTCAGTCGATATTACCTTTGGAGTCCCTTTTAGTATTAAATATTCATTTACATTGGATAGAAACAAACCCTTAGATAGCTCAAACAATTCTCATACTTGATTAGCTTTCATAGATGGCATTTCATCTTTGATGGCTTCTAACCATTTGTCAGATTCTCCACTATCCATCGGTTGTGAAAACGTCTTTGGATCAACAACAATACCTGGTTCTTCTAGCTCCAGTAAATACACTACGTAGTCATCTGGAATTGCATTTTTCTTTTCTCTTTTTGATCTATGCAAGATGTCTGGATTTTCGATATCACTTTGTGTACGTACAACCTTGGATTGAATAATAGGAGTAGAATATTCTTTATGAAGTGAAGAAATACCCTAATTTAGTGAAGATTGAGAATTACTAATTTTCTCATTTTAGGATTTAAGTGCTCTTCTCATTTGTCATTACTCCCACTAAAATTTCATTTTCCAAAAATTTAGCATTATTCTAATTATTCTCATAAAATTATAAGGACAATAAAACCGATAATCTTTAGATCTTTCTAGGTAACTAATAAAGAAACAACTAATGGTTCTTGGATCTAATTTCTTTTCATGTGGATCATAAAACCTTGCTTCCATTTGACAACCCCAAATATATATAATTAAACTAGGTTTCCTACCAACCATAACTCAACTGGCATTTCAGAAACAACCTTGGTAGAAACCCTGTTTAGTATATACATTCATCCCTGCCAAAGCTTTATCGGAAGCTTTAAAATGAGCCTTAATAGACTCCATAAACTCACGTGTCTTAGACGATTATGGAATTCACTTTCGAATATGTATTTTAATTTTTCTATTGATAATCATGAGAGTTAAGCGATTGGAATACTCCAAAGTCTTAAAAGTTACTTTCTCTGCTTCAATTCAGGTGTCAGTTGTATTGGCTCATCCACGCTATGACAAAAATCTAAATCCAAGCATCCCAAGGTAATACGAACTTGGTTTTTCTAATAAAAAAAATTGGACCAACTAAGTTCAGGGATGTTGGACAACACTCCAAAAAATGATGCAGGAGAGATAGCTAAAATTTTATAAGAAAATCGTGAATTGTAATATAATAAGAGTAATCAATTACATCATCAATTTTTTTCACCTTTGGGCTAAAATTGAAATCCTAGTGATTCACTCTAAAAGTGAATAGCAATTAATCATTTTTTTCCCTTCATTATTCAAGTCAAAGTATTTCTACCTTTCGATATAAAATAATTTAACTTGAGATCATCATAGAAAAATAAATCACCTCTGGGAAATTTAAAAATATATATTTTACAACTAAAAATTAATGCTTAAACTAATTTGATTAAGTCACTTTGGTGACTATTAACCAAATCAATAAAAAAAAAATTATATGGTCATAATAAGCTCCAAAAAGGTCAACCAACAATATTATGTGGCTTACTAAATATTATGTAAAGTTCATAATATAAAGCACTAAAATAAAATATATTGTATATAGTTTCAAAAATAATAATAAAATAAACTCATTAAAGAATAGAAATTCTAAAAACAAAGAGTTAGAGATTAAATATATGCATACATGCTCTTCATAAAATGACTTAGAAGACATTATAATCACTTTTCAAACAAAACGAAGTACACAAAAAAAGATAAAAGGTTATAAGACATGGCTTCAACCATAGCTTTAATACCACATGTAAGAAAAATTAGGATTATAAGACAAACCTTTTAACACCGAATAAAGAAACATATACCTTGATTTCCTTAAGGCATGATGACCAAGGCTTGGTACTTGATCTTCCCTTTCTTACCTCACCTGAATATGCTGGAAAACAGTGATGGGATAACACGCAACTAGTTGAGGGGAGAAAAGGACCAAGACCCTATTTATAGGCTTAGGAGAGACCCTTCCCATCATAGGTCATTAATAGGCTCCTTTATTTCTTCTTCCATGTAACTCTTGTAACTCATATAATTCATCATCCATAAACTCTCATAAGCTCTATGGTAATCGAGATAGTGGGGATTAATGGTCTTTAAACATGGTGTTACAATGGTCCTTAAACATGGTTGTTACAACTTTAGTTGTAACTCCTAGCTAACTCTTCGTGTCCATAATTTATAGAATTTTATTAGTGGTTATGAAGTCTGCTAATATTAGAATAATATTAATATTCTAACAATCTGGTGTGCTTGAAGTTCATCTCGAACAAAGTGGCAGTCTATCTTAAAGTGCTTAGTGCGTTCGTGAAAAAAAGAATTGGAGGAAATATGAAGGTAGTCTAACTATCACATAATAGAGGGGTAGGAAGAGGTTGAGGAACCTGAAGATCACACAGGAAATATCGTAGCTATTTCAACTCGCAGCATTTGTTACCCATCGAACAATATTTTTCCTCAACAGAGGAATGAGAAATAGTATATTGTTTCTTAGATTTCTAAGAAATCAAAGAGTGAACAAGAGAAACAAAGAAGCCGATCAAGGAACATCTAGTAATAGGACAACTGGCCCAGTCAAAATCAAAGAAAGCTTGCAGCTTTAAGCCAGAATATGCTCGAAGGAGACAGGCTTGGCTTGGAGTAGACTTTATACATCGAATTACCCGAAGGGTAATATCCCAATGGTTCTATCTAGGCTGATGCATGAATTGAAATAAAACCTACACAGGATAAGCCAAATCTAGGTGGTTGATAGTGAGATGGATAAGAGACCCACAAGACACCTATATTTGTAAGAATGGGAAAGAAGGGGTCCTTTTGCCTTGCCGAGTTTATGATGTTATTCCACGGGAAAAGCGATAGGTTTAGTGCCAAAGAATCCAACATCAGATAAGATGTCCAAGGCATATTTCCATTGCCAGTGATACATTCCATGATTATTCTGAGCTACCTCTATACCAAGAAAGTACTTTAATAGTCCCAAATCTTTCATATGAAAGCATGTGCTCAAATTAGCCCATATAAAGATTTTTGTGACCCACATACCTGCTCTTCGTGCCCTTTAGAAAAATGTAGGGATGTTTTAGATATACCTTTTCTTGCAAATCACCGTGCAGAAATGCATTATTCTCGTCCATCTGATACACTTCCCTTTTTCTTGTGCCTGCTATAGATAGTAAAGTTCGAACTCTGACCTATCTTTACGATAGGAGCAAATGTTTTAGTATAATCCAAACCCTTTACTTGAGTATTGCCTAGAATAACCAGCAATGTTTTTATCATTCAATAGTACGATCAGAATTTCTTTTGATTTTGTAGAACCACAAATAGCCAAGGCCTTTTCACCAGATAGCTGCTGAGTAAGACTCCAAGTTTTGTTGCGTTCAAGGGCATCAATCTCATTTTGTGTGGCGTCGCACCATTGAGGTTTAGATATGAGGCCACAAAAAATCAGGATTGTTATGTATCCACACTAATAGCTAGAAGAAATTCTTTGTGGCACGGTGAGAATTTTTCACAGGAAACATAATGGACATACCGGAAGATAAAGATGAAGAGTTAGTGACAAGTGGAGATATAGAACTTTTCACAATATTACAAAACATAATCATTGAGTTTGACGAGAGCGATGGCTTTGCCAGAGTTCAGTAGGATCCAGAGGAACTGGAGTTGGATCAAAGTGGAAGAATTATTTAAGGAGGTGATATTGGAAGTATTGGAGGAATTCGTTTCCTCAAGTGGCTGAGAAGATAAAGGCATACGAGAGAGTTCGGTGGGAGAAGAATTTGATGGTCAAGGAAGTGAAGAATTTTGGCCCAAGAAAACCCCCTCTATTGTTCTACTGGAAGGGTGGTGTGACCTAGGACAAGCAAGAAACTATAGCGTTGATGCAAGAGACGATCACAAGAGCTAAGGCAAAGAGAATAGAAGAGGAATACAAGGGTGAAGAAGCCTTGTTAGAGAAGATGCTCCAAGACCTTACTTGGCATGTAGTAGAGAAACAACAAGAAGAATTTGGAGGATCCAAAACCTTCCTATTTTCAAGGTTACAAGTGGAAGAATCCAAGGAAGCAAGCTTGGGAGGTTTTGTAGCTTCAAAAACAAAGGGGGAGACCATTCTGGACCCTACCGCCGACGTAGGGTGGTAGGGTTCTGCACAAGGAGGAACTAAAGACAATTGACCTACCGCAGACGATAGGTCGAGAGCTAGCTGGTGGCTTTTTGGGGAAATGTTTAACTCCTTAACTCCTCATTTTGACTTATAAAGTTATTTGACTTATAGCTAAGTGGTCTTATTATTCCTTAAACATTTTTTAAGCTAGTGTAATACCTAGGGTTGGAAACTAATTGTGAAGACCATTATAAATACTCTTATTGCAGCCATTTGTTGGCAAGCTTGACATATTGACAAGTCAAAGAGTGAAAACTAAGGTTCTTGAGTTTTCTTCTTCTTTCTTGTAACTTAAGAGTTTAAATTGTATAATTCAAGGCAAGGAACTTCTTGAATCTTCAATTCAAGAGTCCAAGTCAAATTTCCTATCTCATGAGGTGCCAATTTCTTAATTGGTGGCTTAGGAATATAGGTTCTTCTTAGAGTGTGGAGGATAGGTGAGGCTTATTCTAAGCCTTGTTGATTCTCCCCTTCTTATAAGAAGGTCTACTTGTTTTCTCTTATTTATTATACCTGCAATTGTGTGTTTGTGTTCTTCAAATTCTCCAAAACATCCATTAAAGGAATCCTCAAGAAGGGAGTTGCATCTTGGGAGTGATGACCTTCAAGGGAAGCTATAGAGGGTCATACCATGTGGTATTTGAGAAAATCTCTCTTTGAGGTGAAGTTTTATGTGTTTATTTGTTGAATTTGTGTTTAAGAAAAATCCATTGATAGTATTTGAGAAAAGGCAAGTAATCTGGAAAATTTTCAGCCAGAAAAGTGATTAGTAAAGATTTATTTGAAAAGTATATAAATGAACTCCTAATTGCATGAAATTAGTTTTGATTGAAACCTTATTCGATTTTGAAGATTTTGCAAAAAAATTGAGCCTATTTGGTTGAGCATTGAAGGAGTTATGTTGAGATTACTACAGTTTGTTTTCATGCTCTATTTTTTGGGATTGTTTTCTAGTAATCTACATATCTTTGATTTCTAAACCAATTGTCTTAGTTTTGAATTTGCAACTTCTGTGGAATATATTTATAAGTGTTTTATGTTCTTTTGGTGGAAATTAGACTCATTCGTTGACTCATGCTCTTGAATTTTCTTTGATATTCTATGCCTTCTACATACTCGACAAAAGTTCTCTTTGAAATTCTTTGTTCTTATCTATCAAGGATTACTTGCATGATTTGAATTTCTTATAACTTGGAAGCTTTAGAAATCACTAAGTAACTCTTGTGAGTGTGGAAAAAGTAAAATGCAAAATGGTGAGCACATTGGTATAAAAGCATAGAGGGTGAGCATACACACGAGGGTTGAGAGCAATTACCATCGAGCGAAACACTTAGGGAGCGGCGAGGTGTTTGTTTTTCTATTACTTGTTTCTTGTTTTGTAGGTATCTTTTGTTCCATCAACTTTAAAGATTTCTCATGAAAAAGATTAAAACTGAAACAATAAGGAGGGACCTAGTGATCCTATTATGCAAGAGGTTGTGGGTACTTTGAGGTCCTTACAACAACAAATGGGTAATATTGAAAGAAACGTTGGAATGTTGTCTGCCCAAATTGATAGCCAAGAATCGACGTTGGGCCAAAGATGGGGGTTTCACAAATATAATAACCTTATCCCAAGGCGAACAATGAGAGATGAAGATAGTTCTCCTCATGCCAACTTTGGAGTTGGGGATGACCAATTCCAAAATTTCCAAGAGAGTTTCCAATCTTTGGGAACCCAAGGCGAAGGAAGGTTTGGTGCAGAGGGGGAAGAAATGGAAGGGGCATGGGAAGAGGACTTGAAAACGAATTCATGAGAATGCCAAGGGAACAAGAAAGATACTATGGAGGCTGAGATAGATATGACCTGGAATTAGAAAGAGATGAAGATAGTTACTATAAGGAAAAGGAATTTGGGAGGATTAAATTGAAAATCCCTCCCTTCCAGGAGAAAAGTGATCCAGAAGTATTCCTTAAATGGGAAAAGAAGGTGGAGCTTGTCTTCAATTATCACAACTACTTGGACCTTACAAAAATGAGATTGGCGATTGTAGAGTTCACCAACTATGCCGTCACATGGTTGGATCAATTGGTGACAAACCAAAGAAGGAACTTAGAGAGGCTGGTGGAGACATGGGAAGAATTGAGAACCTTGATGAGAAAGAGATTTATTCCCCACATTACCATAGAGATTTTTATAACAAGCTTTAAAACCTCCGACAAAGAAGCAAAAGTGTAGAAGATTACTACAAAGAGATGAAGGTGGCTATGATAAGGGCCGACATCATTGAAGATAGGGAAGCTACAATGGCGAGGTTCATGAATGGGTTAAACCGGGACATAGCTCGCACATTGGAGCTTCAAGCATATATGGAATTGGGAGAGATGGTTCACAAGACCATGAAGATAGAGAAACAATTGAAAAGAAAGGCTTCCTTCAAGAATCCTTTTACTACTTCTAAACCGGTGGCCTCAACCTACAAATCTAATTCTTTGAGAAAGGATGTTACACCCAAGGTCGAATTTAAGGAAGGGTCTAAAGGGAAAGAGGAGAACAAAGAAAAGAGCAAGGTGGAGGGAGCACCTAGTAGGACTAGAGATATCGAATATTTTAACTGCAAGGGATATGAGCCCTATGCTAGTAATTGCCCAATCAAGAAGATCATGATCATTAGGCCAAATGGAGAAGTCATTTCTGAAGATGAGACCGAAGTTGAACAAGAGGTTGAAGAATCGGATGAAGAGTCTTCCTATAAGGGGGAGGTCTTAGTGGTCTTGAGGGCTCTTAGCTCACAAGCGTTTGAAGATGGTTTAAGTGAACAAAGAGAAAACATTTTCCAGACAAGATGTAACATTGATAATAGTCTTGCAACGTCATCATTGATAGTGGGAGTCGTACCAATGTAGGAAGCACATAATTGGTAGAAAAATTGAGTTTGCCAACCACCAAACACCCTAGACCACATCGGTTACAATGGCTCAATAATAGTGAGGAAGTGAGAGTGATAAGGCAAGTGTTGGTGACCTTTAGTATAAGGAGGTACAAGGATGAGGTCCTTTGTGACGTTGTGCCAATACAAGCCGAACACCTTTTGTTTGGAAGACCATGGTAATTTGATAGAAGGGCCATCCACGATGGGTGCAAGAACAGCTATTCCTTTGAGAAAGATGGGGTCAAGATATGTCACAAACCTCTCACCCCATTCCAAGTGTGACTTAGTGAAAATGAAGGAAAAGGAGTTGGAGAATAAAAAGAAAAACATAAGAGAGGGAAGAAAGTAGTGCTAAAAGGTAAGAGAGGAGAGTCTCAAGAGAGTGAGAAAGATCTAGAAACTGTGTTAGAGTAGTAATAAACGAGGAAAAGAGTGAGTTTAGGTTCAGTTTCTTTGCTAAGGAGAGTGAGATTTGTAAGGCTTTTGAGGCAAAAGAAACTGTGTTACTCCTTATGTACAAAGGAGCTTACATGTCTTCTAACATAGAAATTGTTTCTTCTTTGTCTCAAGCTATTGTAGGTGTCATCAAGGAGTTTGAAGACGTTTTGTCGGAGGATATGCCCAGAGAATTGCCACCCTTGAGAGGAATAGAGTACCAAATTGATTTTGTTACTGGAGCCGTTTTGCCAAACTGGCCCCCATATAGGAGCTCACCTGAAGAGACTAAGGAACTTCAAAAACAAGTGGAGGAGCTTCTTGCAAAGGAACACATTCGAGAGAGTCTTAGCCCATGTGGGGTACCGGTACTTCTAGTCCCTAAAAATGATGGTAGTTTGTTTGAGTGTTGATTGTAGGGCTATTAATAACATAACCGTCGTCATCCCATTCCTAGGCTAGATGATTTACTTGATAAATTGCATGGCTCCATGATTTTCTCTAAAATTGATTTAAAATCGGGTTATCATTAAATCCGAATGAAGGAAGGAGATGAATGGAAACCTCTTTTAAAACTAAATTTGGTTTTTATGAGTGGCTTGTCATGCCTTTTGGTCTTACTAATGCGCCTAGCACATTTATGAGATTGATGCATCATGTTTTGCATGAATTTATTGGGAAAGTTGTTGTTCTGTATTTCGATGACACTTTAGTCTATAGCAAAACATATGAGGATCATTTGCATCATAATAAACAAGTTTTCTTGGTGCTTAGGAGAAAACAATTATATGAAAATTTGGGAAAATGTGAATTTTATTTAGAAAAGATAACCTTTCTTAACTATGTTGTTAGTTCCAAGGGATTACAAGTTGATATTGACAAGATGAAGGCGATAGAGGATTGGCCAGTGCCTAAGAGTGCCCCAAAGGTCGAAGCTTTCATGGGTTGGCTAGTTTCTATCGGAGGTTTATCAAGGACTTTAGCACTATTACTAGTCTACTCACCGCAGTCATGAAGAAAACCAATATGTTTAATTGGGGAGAAGCTCAAGAGCTAGCATTCAAGGCTTTGAAGGAAAAACTATGCAAAGCTCCATTTCTCATCTTACCCAACTTTGACAAGATGTTTGAGATTGAGTGCGACGCTTCGGGAGTAGAAATTAGAGGGGTGCTAATGCAAGATAAGAGACACATTGCGTACTTTGGTGAGAAGTTGTGGGAAGTCATATTGAACTATGCCACGTATGAAAGGAGTTGTATGCCTTGGTAAAGATCTTGAAGCATTGGCAACATTATTTGTGGCTAAAGGAGTTTGTCATCCACACCGACCATGAGTTGTTGAAATATTTGAAAGGTCAACAAAAGCTCAACAAGAGGCATGGCGATGGATAGAATTCAATGAGACCTTTCCCTACATCATCCACTACAAGAAAGGAAAAGAGAATGTCATCACCGATGCACTCTCACGAAGTCATACACTTTTCACTTCACTATATTCACATTTACTTGGGTTTGAAATGTTGAAAGATTTGTATGCTAGTGATGTAGATTTTGGTAGTATCTTTGGTTCATGTTTGATTGCTCCTGGCAATAAGTTTTATATGAAGGATGGATTTTTGTTTAGAGAAGGGAAACTTTGCATTCATAGTGGATCTATTAGGCATTTGCTTGTTAAGGAAGCTCATGGGAGGTCTTATGGGTCATTTTGGCATAGTTAAAACTTATGACATTTTACATGAGTATTTCTTTTGGCCTAAAATGAAAATAGATGTTGAAAGATTTATGGGTACTTGTTTAGATTGTAAGCGTGCAAAATCATCTTCGTTGCCTCATACTTTGTACATCCCTTTACCGGTTGCCAAAGGTCCTTGGGAGGATATTCCATGGATTTTATTTTAAGACTTCCGAGGACTTCTTCTGGAAAGGATTCTATCTTTTTTTTTTTTGTTGATCGTTTTCCAAAAATGTCGCATTTCATTGCTTGTCGAAAAACGGTTGATGCATCTCATATTGCTCTAGTTTATTCTTTAAAGAAGTTGTGAGATTACATAGCATGCCTAGAACTGTAGTTTCAGACCGGGATACCAAGTCTGTTAGTCATTTTTGGAAAGTTTTATGGAAGAAACTAGGAACTAACTCACTTTACTCCACTTTTTGTCATCCTCAAACGAATGGTCAAACCGAGGTAAGGAATAAGACTATGGTCAACTTCTTAGGCTATTCTTAAAAACCACATTACTAAGTGGAAAGAGTGTTTTCCATTCATTGAATTTGCTTATATTAGGGCTTGTCATTCGACTAGTATGTTTTCTCCATTTGAAGTTGTCTATGTTTTGAACCCGATAAACTTACCTCCGCCCAGCACAAAGATGAAACTAGTAGAACTATCAAGGGATTTGGATTTGATTGCTTTGCCAATTGAAAATCAACTGAGTTTGGATAGTAAAAGAAAGGTCGAATTTGTTAAATCTATTCATGCAAGGTCTTTGACCAAATTGAAAAGAAGAACAAAATGGTGGCTTATAGAAAGAATAAAGGATGGAGGAAAGTGACTTTAGAGCTCGGAGATTAGGTATGGGTGCATTTGAGGAAAGAACAGTTTCCTTACCTTCGCAAAGGAAAATTGGATGCTAGGGGTTATGGACCATTTCTAGTCCTTTGAAAGATCAATGAGAATTCCTATAAGTTTGATCTTCCCGACGAGTATAATGTTATAGCCACTTTCAATGTTTCAGACTTGTCTCTTTTTGATGTAGATTCGGACTCGAGAATGAATTATTTCAAAGGAGGGGTGGATAGTATGACCTAGGATAAGTAAGAGACCATAAAGTTGATGTAAGGGCCGATAACAAGAGCTAAGGCAAAGAGAATGGAAGGGGAATACATGGGTGAAGTAGCCTTGTTCAAGAAGATGCTCCAAGACCTTACTTAACACATGCTAGAGGAACAACAAGAAGACTTTAAAGGATCCAAAACCTTCCTATTTTCAAAGGTACAAATGGAAGAATCTAAGGAAGCAAGCTTGGGAGGTTTTGTAGCTTCAAAACCAAAGGAGGAGACTATTCTTGACCTTACCAATAACGATAGGGTACACCCTACCGTCCACAGTAGGGTTCTGCCTTTGGAGGAAGAAAAAATCTAGTAGCCTACCATCAACGATAGGTCCACTCTATCGTCGGCCATAGGGTTCTGGCCAAAGAGGAAATGAAGATAATTGACCTACTGCAGACGGTAGGTCTCATCAGTAGGTCTCGGCTTGTGACATTTTGGGAGAGTTTTTAACTCTCTTAACTCTTCATTTTGGGTTGTAAACTTATTTGACTACTAAGTGGTCTTATCATTCCCTAAACTCTTTTTAAGCTAGTTTAATACCTAGACTTGGAAACTAATTGTGAAGACCAATATAAATACTCTTATTGCAGCCATTTGTTGGAAAGCTTGACCTATTGAGAAATCAAAAAGTGAAGAACTAGGGTTCCTGAGTTTTCTTCTTCTTCCTTGTAAATTAAGAGTTTCCATAGTACAATTCAAGGCAAGGAAATTCTTGAATCTTCAATTCAAGAGTCCAAGTATAATTTCCAAATCCTATCTATCCCTTAAGGTGCTAATTTCTTAATTGGTGTTGCTTGGGAATATAGGTTCTTCTTAGAGTATGGAGTATAGGTGAGGCTTATTCTAAGCCTTGTTGATTCTCCCCTTCTTGTAAGAAGGTGTACTTGTTTTCTTCTTATTTACTACACTTGCAATTGTGTGTTTGTGTTCTTCAAATTCTCCAAAACATCCATCAAAGGAATCCTCAAAAGAGGGTTGCATCTTGGGAGTGAATGAGCTTCAAGGGAAACTAAGGATAGTTATACCAAAGGGGAAGCAAGCAAAGGAACTGAGCCATGTGACAGACCAGGCCTAGCGAGGGAATCATCTAGATGAGCAAGGGGAGTATCTTTGAGTCATCTAGTGGGTGGACCCAGAAAAGATGGGGTCCAAAGAGTCTGTTGATCAAGCAGATAATGTAGCTAGCCTAGTGGCAGGTGTTGATACTGGGCTAGAAGGAGACTCGCAGTAGAAATAATAGAGGTTGGGACAAATTGGGCAAAAGAAATGAGCTACAAAAATGGATCAACTGGTAATATATTATTTTGTTGTTGGGCCGAATCTTGAGAAGGTGTATTCGGCTGAGAAAAGGAAAAATCATGCTCAAAGAATTTATGTGCTTCTAAGTCATACAATTTCTATTCCTTTTTGCCATTAGGATCTCATAAAAACACACTATCGACTATGAGGTTGAAATTTATTCGTGTAATGAACATTTGCATCACAGCCAAATAATCTTAAATGTGAGAAATTCGTGGGTTGAGAGAAAAGGATTTTGGAAAGTGTTTTTCAATTTATAATGGAAGAGGGATACAATTTATAAGATCGACGATAGTTTTCACACATTGTCCCAAAAAAGAGATGGTAAAAAAGCTTGGAGACAGAAAGCCCTAGCCACATTCATGATAGGTCTATGTTTACGTTCAACCCTGTCATTTCTTAGGGGTGTAGACAACAGTTGTTCGATAAATTATGCCATGAGAAATAAAGAGGGATTTTAATGGCAAAAATTCTAAACTATTATTGGTGCTACACTTTTAATGGTCTTATTAAATTGGGTTTAGTGTTTAAAATAAGTGATAATGCAACTCTTATCAGTAAGTAAACTCAAGTAGCACGAGAATGGTCAACGACTAAAGTAAGAAAATAAGATGAACCACATGTAGATTTTTTATAATACGGTCTCTAAACATCGGATAAACTAAGTCAAATAAATTAATAGAAATAGTATCACTATGAGTAAAAGAACTTTTGAGATTGCTTAGATGTAAAACAAACAGTAGAAGGTTTAGATAAATAAGAATATTAAATTTTGATAACACATAAACAAAGGGATGACCTAAACATTTGTGCAGAAAATCCAAAGAACAATGAAAGTGTTATTAGCCTGCTCCGGTGAGAAGTGGTACACCCCATTGATCAATCTACGCACTCCAATCTATGTCCTTGAAGTACAATCATGTATAATACAGATACTATATACTGAGCATGTTTTTACAACAATAGGGAGATAGAAAGTAGGTTACAAGTCAAATTCGAAATACATAGAATGTTATGTAACACAAGTCTAAGTCCCAATTTTATAGTCCCTTCATAATTAGGGACAGTGTGTGCACCATTTGGTAGTCTAATATAACTAGGAGTAATCAATTTAAAAGGGGATCGATAAAGTACGTGCGGGATTATAAAAGATACGTGCGAAAAAAAAAAATCCCTCCTTCACTTTCACTCTCTCCCTTTTCTCTACAAGATTCAAGAACTCCAAACTAAGATATGCTCAAATCCGACCATTGAAACTTAAAAAAAGTTAGTAAATTTTTATATATTCATTTAGTTACAATTTCATGAGTTTAAATATTAACTAAAAAACATAACGGATCGAACTTGGGGAGGCTGCAAAATTATTGAGGAATTTAGGCCACCTCCAAAATTTTGGCTACCCCTCCTAATAACTAAAAAAAATAATCACAAAATAAAAGTAACCCTGTCATATGGCCAGAAGCACAAAAATCTACCAACCAAGAAGCCATATCATATATTTCATTGTTCATAGAAGGCGTAAAACTTTCTTATTC
This sequence comes from Catharanthus roseus, assembly GCA_028651295.1. Taxonomy (NCBI): domain Eukaryota; kingdom Viridiplantae; phylum Streptophyta; class Magnoliopsida; order Gentianales; family Apocynaceae; genus Catharanthus; species Catharanthus roseus. Next base: position 2,384,910 of record JAPQWS010000153.1, on the reverse strand, counting down.
AATAGAGAAAGTGAGTGGTGGAAGCATTTACAAAGCAACCCTTGCCCGATGTTGAAATTGTTAATAATATTGTTAAAACAATTTGTTACAGGGGAAAAAACAATAAAACAACAAACAAAACAAGGGTAAGGTAAAAAATTAACTCGAGTCTTGAAATAGTTTCAATTTCCTTAAAATAGATTCGCTGCCTCTACTAATAGTGCTAGAGTTCTGATAGAACGTCTATTTCCCAATATAAAACGGGATTGAAAAAAGTGCTTAGCACCTAAGCTATTTTTCCCAGTGAATTTGAACAAAACAATGTTGATAAACTGAAAGAAAAACTGTATGCCTTTTCTGCTAGAAAACCAGCTCTATTTATAGGTTGAAGAAGTTGGCTATACTGACCTTCACTATTAAACTGGACTGTTATAGAATTAATTTTGTGCAGGCTTTAATTTAGACCGTTATAGAATTAATTATATACAACCTCTAATTAGACTGTTATAGAAGTCATGAAGCGGCCATTGAATTCAGCGGTTACAAAAGAAAATTTGGCAAAATGTGGGTATGATAAGACCCCATTTTTGTTCCGGCATTCCTTTGCGGAGATCGCACCCACACACACAAGTCAAGTTTTCGTACCTGTGATTTGCACCCCTCGGGTCCACGTACACGAGGTAAGGGCTTGCCTTAACCATTTACACCTTCAAGAGCTCTCTTTCGTATAAGAAGTAACTCATTCTTCTAGTTTTTTCATGTGGGATTCAAGTCCCCTTAAATGATAACCTTTTCCCTTGAAACTATTTTTCCTCATTCATATAACTTTAATACTATTAACCTTCTTTCTTTTCCAACAATCCCCCATATGAATGAAAAAATTGTTTTGACTCGATGTTTATGCTCATTAACTGACTTATGCATAGAAAAAGTATATATCAGCCTATGAACTTCCCCCTTGTAACATATGTATGCTTTACTAGCTGTCCAATAGATACGATGTCCTTGAACTGTCCTGCTTTCTTCTGTAAAGAACCTACATATCTTACACATAAATCATTAAATTTATTCAGTTCTCATGATTTTTTCCATTTTTACCATGAACAGGTCCTGGTTCTACAAGAGTTTCTAAAGAATTTAGCATGAACAATTCTCCTTCAAAGCGGTCACTTCTCTCTCACATAGGTGATTTCTTAAAATCAAAATAATAAGAATCATTAAAGCAACATAATGCAAACCTTAACTATTCCAACACTGTTTCATAATAGGATGAGTTGAGGTTACCCCCTCAATGACGACACTAAGTATTATAAATAGGTTGTCCCTTTGAACCTAGATTTTGGGATCTCCAGTCAACTAGGTTGGGTTTTCTTCATAAAACTTTTATCCTTCATAGGCTTTTAATCCCATTCCTTTTGTCAGTCTTTCAACTGCCTCGCTATATAACTTTTTGGTCAGGATATGCAATATTTTCTTTTGACTTTATATAATCAATCGAAATAACTCCTAACAAGAGTAGTTGTCTAATAGTATTGTGTGTATGACAAATGTATAAACTTACCATTATAAATAGCATTATGTGCTCTACCTAACGTTAATGGGGTATTACAATGAATACAGATAGGCAGCACAGGTTTTTCCCACTTCAAAATATCCTTCAAGAAATGACGTAACCATTCAGCTTCTTCTCCACACTTATCTAAAGCACTGAATTTAGATCTATCGTGGATCTGGCAATCACAGTTTGTTTTGAGGATTTCCACGATATAGCAGCTCCAGCTAGTGTGAACATATACTATGGATTTGGAATCCTTTATATCATATATCTAGTTAGCATCTGTGTAACCTTCTAACACAGTTGGATATCTGGTATAGTGCAGCCCATAATTACGTGTACACCAAAGGTATCTTAACACTCTTATTATAGTTTTCCAATGCTCTGTACTACGATTACTCGTATATCCACTAAATTTGCTTACTACATAAGCAATATTTGGTCTAGTATAGCTCATTAGATACATTAAACTTCTAATTATCCTTGAATATTCTACTTCAAAAATACCCTCCCCACAATTTTTGGATAAATGAAGACTATCTAATAGGGTTCTTGCAATTCCAAAATCATTCTTGTTAAATTTTTCAATAATTATATCCACATAATGAGTCTGGCTTAAACCTAGACCATCTGCTATTCTTATGATTTTAATACCTAAAATCACATCAGCAAGGTCCATATCTTTCATTTAAAATTTAGAATTCAACATGTTTTTAGTAGATTTGACAATTTTGTCATTACTACCAACAACGAGCATGTCATCTACATAAGACATAAAATGACTTATTCATTTCCCGTCTCTTTGATATAAACACATTTATTACACTCATTAATTTTAAATTCGTTGGAAATCATTACGTGGTCAAACTTCTCATGCCACTTTTTCGGTGCTTGTTTCAAATCATACAATAATTTAACCAGCTTACAAACTTTCTTTTTAGTACCTGGAGCTCTAAAACCCACAGGTTCATATAGATTTCTTCATCAAAAACCCCATTTAAGAAAACAGTTTTGACATCTATTTGTTGTATATTTAGATTTCTTGAGGATGCAGTTGCTAGTAACATCATTATTGAATTTATTCATGTCACGGGAGAATAAGTATCAAAGTAATCTAAGTTTTTTTTTTCTGCCTATATCCTTTAATTACAAGCCTGCCTTTGTACCTATCAATATAACCATCAGGTTTCATTTTCCTTTTAAATATCCACTTGGATCCTAATGTCTTACATCCAGGTGGGAGATCCACTAATTCCCAAGTATGATTATGCAAAATAGAATCAATTTCACTCTTTATGACTTCTTTTCATTAAAGTCCTTCTGAATAACTCACCGCTTCAGTATATGTTAATGGCTCTTTTTCTAGCAAGTAAGTCTCAAAATCATCTCCAAATGTTTTTCCTATTCTTTCCCTTTTGCTGTGTCTTAGTTCAACTTCTTGAAAATTAGTTGGATCTAGAACTTGTTCAACTTCTTGAAAATTAGTTGGATCTTGAACTTCTTCATTAATTCGTTTCTACAAACTACATCCACTTATAGACTTGCATGAAAATAAATTTTCAAAGAAAGATGAATTTCTCGATTCCATAAATGTGTTCTTGTATATATTCAGAATCTTGGAGTCATGCACAAGAAATCGATATGCAGTACTATTATGCACATAACCTATAAAGATACAATCCACCGTTTTAGGACCTATTTTTATTACCTTTTGGTGCTTGTACAAACCACCTTTGCAAGACACCCCCACACCACAAGTGTTTATAGGATGGTTTCTTTCAACTCCATAATTCATATAGAGTTTTATCTTTTTTTTGTGGGGTACCCTATTCAAAATATAATTACTAGATAAGATAGATTCACCCCACATGTTTGATGGTAAACCTAAACTTATCAACATCACATTCATCATCTCTTTTAAAGTGAGATTCATACACTCAGCCACTCCATTAGATTGAGGAGAATATGATGCAATCACTTCATGGACGATTCCATATTGTACACAGAAGTCATCAATCGGTGCCTCATATTCTCCACCTCTATCACTTCTCAATCTTTTAATCTTTTTTCCCATTTGATTTTCAACTTCAGTTTAATAGTTGATAAACTTTGCTAAAGCCTCATTTTTACTTTTTAGTAAATACACATAGCAAAATGTTATACTATCATCAATAAAAGTTATAAAATATTTATTATCTCCTCGTGTTTGAACATATTTCAAATTAAAAATATCACTATGAATCAGGTCAAGTGGTTCTGTGCTTCTTTCAATTTTATGAAAAGATGTTCTTGTCAATTTGCACTTCAATCTAAATTTCGCATTTATTTGTAAGCCCTAAGGACAAATTTGTAATGTTTTGATTATGAATAACTTGTGCTTTGTGAAAATAGAAATAGTTTTATAATAAGAACAAAAGATGCACAAGAGGAGTCTCAAGGATAATCTACAAAGAAGCAAAAGATCACTCAAGATTACAAGACTTTATGAAGATGAAGTGATCAAGTTAAAGACCTTGAAGACAAGAAGAATGGTTAGGGACAGCTTCGTAAGGTATTTATGTAAAACTCCCTAACTTGTTTCTTTGATTTTTGAGCAATTATGTTAGCTCCTTCAAAGATATATTTTTTTGAGAAATTATCCTCAAAAAACTAAGTGCTCTTAATAAAGTTTTGATGATTTAAAATTGTTACATGTTTTAAAGTTGTTGCATCAAGAATACATGTATTGATAGAAGTAAAATCTGTGTTTTATAAAAAACCGGTTGTCCAAATATATTTTTTTTAAGTCTAAAAACCGATCATCCGATTTTCTACTTCTTAGAAAATAGAAAATCGGACGTCCGATTTTATGGTTTCACATAAAAAATCGGTCATTCGATTTCTAAATCGAACGTCTGAAAATTTCCTAAGTATGAAAAAATCAGTCTTCTATTTTTACTCTTCTAGAAAATCAGTCATCCGATTTTCTGTTTTTCAAGAAAACCGGACGGCCACTTTTTAAAACTACTCGTCCAATTTCTACTTTTACTGTCAAAAAATGACCGTTGCTGCTGACAGTAACGGCTAGTTTTGACCTTCACATATAAAAGAGCTATTGATTAGCCATAAATAAGCAGTAGTTGAAGAACTTTTAAGAACACTTTAAGAGCATTAAAGAGCACATTTTCAACCTTCTTTATTTTATTAAAACAAAAAGAAAAACCCCTTGGAGCTGCATTTTTTGATCATTTTTCAAAGAATGAGTGAAGGAAGCTTGTAAAGCACTGCACAAAGTTGTATCTTTTTCTTATCAAGCTTCTTTGGTAATAGTGTTCCATCTCTACTCTTTCATCTTAAATTGTGATCAAAGATTTTGTGAAAAACCCTTTGGGTGATCCTTTGATACTATGTTATCTTGTACTGTTTTGTGAGCTTTAAGGTTTGTGTGTAAAACCCTTGAAGGGTGATCCTCATTGTGGTATTGTGTAAAAACTTTTTACTGGTGAATTTGTTAAATCCTTGAGTTAAGTCTCAAGGTAGTGGATAAAGCTCAATTGAGAGAGTGAACCACTATAAATCCTTTGTCTTTCTCTTTTGTGTTTTGCTCATCTCTATGTTTATTGTTTGATCCTTATTTATAGAAGAGATTTTATTCGGTTAGGAATTTTATTAAAAAGAGTTATTAAATTCTTCTTCAAACAAAATCGCAGGTTCTATTTTTTTTTTCACTGAACAAAAGTTTTTTAAATTAGCCAAAACCCTTATTCAACCCCCCCTCCCCCCTGCCCTAAGATTTTTCAGTTGGAATATGGTCCATATTAATTAACCGATGTATTGAATCATAATTAACATAACATGATCTACCATGGCATATATAAGAAGACTCATGCAAATAAAATGAAGAAGTATTCTTATTCATCATAGTCGTTACATTTAGTTTAAACAACCCATCAGTTGCATATTCGTTCCCTAAATACATTCTAAACTTAGTCAAAATGACCTTATCTGTCTTAATTACAATACGATATCCATTTTATTCAACAAAGAACCAGACACAAGATTCTTGCGAATTTTTGGCACATACAATACATCTTTTAAGTGTTAATATTTTTCCAGAGTCCTCTTCAACAACACCTTACCTTGTCCTTCAACAGTAGCGGAGGCAGAATTACCCATGTAAATCTTCTCTCATTGAATTGGCTCAAATGTAGAGAAAACGTCTCTGTTAATGCAAACATGTGAATTGGCACCAGTGTCAAACCATCATTCCTTCGGATTGGAGTCTATCATGTTCACTTCAGATATTACTGCAACTAAGTTCATATCATCCACTTCTTTAGTGATGTTGTTAACCATATTTGCTTCATGATCTTTCTTAGGAAGCGACAATCAAAGGACTTTTGGCCCAATTTGCCACAGTTGAAACATTTTCCTTTAAATTTTTGCTTCTTCTTTGAACACCATCGGATATCCCAAGCTTTCCCTTGCTTTTGTTGTTATTGTACTTGGTTTTATTTTTAAAATTTCTACCATGCTCAACAATATTTATCTTTGAAGAGGAATCAAAGCCTGTATAGTTCTCTTACCTATTTGGACCCGCTTACCTTTAAAGCAGGGGAAGTTCGTCATCTGATGTGGCATCAATATCGAAGTCTATCAGGTCTGAATAATCTTGTCGGATGTATTCTTTTTGTCGCCACTCTACTCTAGTCCAATCATAGATTAACATCACAGCCTCTAAATGGGGCGTAGATCCGGATGATTGATGGAGGAAACACCAAACATATCCCAAACTTCGTGCTCCCACCAGCCAGCTTTGAAGGATTCAGTACCTTGCAACTGGAATTTTGTTGTCTTCTTCAATGCGAAGTCTAACAATGAGACCTTCTAAGGGCATCTCCTTACGCTTGTGCTTAAGATAGTTCTTGAAGTCATTCTAACCAAGTGGTACCTTTTCAATCACAGCAAGCACTTGAAAGGATTCGCTTAAAATCATTCCCTCAGCAAGTATTTCGTGCAAAATCACCTGTAATTCTTGCACCTGACTTATGATAGTTTTAGAATAACCTATTATATAATCAAGGAACCGTCCAACAATAAATTTCTTTGTGACAGCATCATCAGTTTTATATTTCCCGTCCAAAGATTCCCACAATCCTTTAGCAGTTTTATAAGCACAATACGCACTATATAATGAATCACTTAAAGCATTCAAAATATAATTACGACATAAGAAATCAGAATGATTCCAAGCTTCAACTACAGTGAAGGTTTGTGCATAAACATCACCTTCAGGCACCCTGGAGCTACTTCTCTCAAGAATTTTGCCAAATTCAAAGTAGTCAAGTAAAAGAACATCTTTTGTTGCCATCTCTTAAAATTGGCACCAATAAATTTCTCCGGTTTTTTATTTGACCAGCTGAATAGTTAGTAGAGCAGCAACAATTTGGACGGCTCCCGAACCGATAGCAGTGCTGTCTACATTAACAGTTTCTGTTCCAATTGCCATTACAAAAGGAGTAGGAGTAGAAGAGTCTATTTTAAGATTGTTAATAATACTGTTAAAACAATTTGTTATAGGGAAAAATATAATAATGAAACAACAAACAAATAAAAAATAGTAAGGTAAAGAATTAACCCGAGTCTTGAAATAGCTTCAATTTCCTTAAAACAAATTCGCTCCCTCTACTAATAGGGCTAGAGTTCTGATAGAACATCTGTTTCCCATAATAAAACAAGATTGAAAAAATTGCTCAGCACCTAATCCGTTTTCCCGGCAAACTCGAACAAAACAATGTTGATGAATTGAAGAAAAACTGTATGCAAATGTAATAAGTGAGTTGGAAGGGATTTTGGAAGAAACTTGTGTCTCTTTTCTGCTGGAAAACCAGTTCTATTTATAGACTGAAGAAGTTGGTTGTACTAACCTTCACCATTAAACTGAGATTTATACCCTCTAGGCGCGCGCACGCGAGGCAAGGGCTTGCCTTAGCCGTTTACCCTTTAAGAGCTCTCTCTCATATAAGGAGTAACTTCTTCGTCTAGTTTTTTCCGTGTGAGATTCAAATCCCCTTAAATACCAATCTTTTCCCTTGAAACCATTTTTCCTCATTCATATCACTTTAACACCGTTAACCTTCTTTCTTTTCTAGCGAAATTACAGAATTGGGGCCTGGCCGCTATTACTTGTTGGACCGCTGGTTGTGGGTGTCATTGGTGAGAGAGCAGGCGACCACTAGTAGGAAATAGTGTCGCTACCCCAGGGATATGACCAAGGATGCCAGATGGAGTGACTCCTAGCTGCGAAACTGGCGCCAAAGGAGATGGAGATGACATCATCGGACTGTTGGATCAATTATTTACTCAACCACAAACAATTGTCGGAATTCATTGAGCTGTCGGATCTGCAAAAAGGTATGGCGATTCATGCCATATACTTAGACTATGCATGGTATGTCTAGTTAGTAAAACTAAGTAGTTTTAATAAAGATTAGGCTTTGGTTAATTTTAAATAAATTTCCTCCACACGCGCATTCATATTCTTCTGCATCAGGAAAAACTACAGACATCGATACCGCTCTCTAAAGGAGAAGGAAGAAATGAAGAAGCCTGTGTTATCATTCTTGCCGCGAGATTTCTACAAAGACGAAACCGAAAGGAATCGTGTGCCGATTATGTTCTTGTTCATGGAATTCGAAAGGAATCATATCTTCAGATTCAGTTTAGTTCTCACTGGCATCCATCAGTTCCCATATTGCTAGCTTTTATCAGCGTTGATATCATTAATAATATGGGCAAATTTAAAATTGAAAGAAATTCTCGATACGATAAACAAATTTCAATTGGACCAATTGGGATGATCATGGAGCTGTTGAGGATACATCTAAGCTACTGACTGTGAAAAAGTTTCCTACAAAATACTGAACTCAGACCTACCTGACCCTGCTTTCGCAAATAAGAGCACAATCAAATATATGAGATGGGAAAAGCAAGCAGCATTAAGTACAGATTTAAATTCAAGAACCATCAAGCAAGTAAAGCTTCATCAACTACAAACTTGAAGATGGATAGTTGATTGGAAAAGTTAAAGTGCACAGATTCATTGCTCATCGAAGAAGCCTTTCTTGGATTAATAAAATCTGTTGAAGTTCCACCTTAACCAATATTTGTCAATTTTATGTCTTACAGAAGTTACAGTAACCATGTATCCAGATTCCTTACACCTAATTTCTCTTGTAACCATTAATCTTTTATCACTGAGTGTGTCTACTTTAGTGCCTACTTTTATAACGAAAAATGCCTAGTTTTATAATTTCGAGTGTCTACTTTTACAATTGAAAATACCTACTTATAAAACTGTGAATGTCTACTCTTATAACAAAGTGTACTTACTTTTAAAATTAAGTGTGCTTAATTTTATGATTAAGAGTACGTACTTTTATAACTGTAAGAGCCCATTTTTTAAACTAAGAGTGTCTACTTTTATAATTGAAAGTGTCTACTTTTATAATTAGACACTTTCATAATTAAGAGTGCGTACTTTTCTAATTGAAAATGCCTACTTTTATAGCTGTGGGTGCCTACTTTTAGAACTAAGTGCGGTTGCTTTTATAATTAAGAGTTCTTAGTTTTATAACTGTGAGTGTCTACTTTTATAACTTCAAAGTGCCTACTTTTTTTAACTGTAAGTACTTACTTTTACAATTAAAAATGCCTACATATAAAACTGTGAGTACCTACTCTTATAACTAAGTACGCTTACTTTTAAAACTGTGCCTACTTTTATAACTAAGAATGCCTACTCTTATAACTAAGTATGTTTACTTTTAAAACTAAGTATGCATACTTTTATAACTAAGAGTGTTTACTTTTATAACTAAAAGTGTCTACATTTAGAACAATTGTGCCTACTTTTAAAACTAAGTGTGCCTACTTTTATAACTGAAAGTGCTTACTTTTATAATTAAGAATGCTAGTTTTATAACTGTGAGTGCCTACTTTTATAACTTCGAGTGTCTATTTTTATAACTTCGAGTGCCTACTTTTTGAACTGTGAATACCTAGTTTTACAATTAAAAATGCCTATTTATAAAACTATGCGGGTCGATTTATGAAATTGTGAGTGCTTAATTTTATAACTGAAAGTGCCTACTTTTATAACTGTACATGCCTACTTTTAGAACTAAGTGTGCATACTTTCATAACTAAAAATGCTTACTTTTATAATTGTGAGTGTCTATTTTTATTTCTCAATTTCAAAACAAACATTATGAAACAAAAATCAAATACAAGTACTTCATATAGTTCATAGGAATTAGTTTGAATAGAAATATAAATTTCAACACGTTATTTAATAAGAAAGCAAAAGAAGAAAAAGAAAAAAAGCAGTATGTATATCTTATTCATTTACATTAAAATAACCAAAGATATAAACAATCCTTGTCTACTTTATGCTATACATTTTTCTACTTTATGCTATACATTTTTCCTACAATTCCATAAGAAAGATTTGCTACTACCTTGTCTAATAAACTTGCATCTATAACCAACACATCAACTGATACACACATTTAAAGGAAAGGGAAGGGAACCCACCACTCCACTCCTTTCCTAATTAACATACTCCAATTTTTTCTTAACGATTTCACCTTTTGGTACTAAAAGATTCCAAATTTTCTTCTCTAATTTCTCAATAAGGGCCTTCTTCCTTTCCTCAGCCAGAACATTGAACATTAGAAACGATTTATCGCCTATATCGTCCTGCAAAGTGACATATCAAACCAAATCAACTTTCCAAAATATGGATAGACAAACGGCTATTCTTAGTCAGACAGAGCTCATTTGATCCGTTTGAAGCTGTAATTTGATAGAATATATTTGAAATACTGGAAAAAATATCTTTAGATGCTTATATAGTTCTATCACTCATGAGCTCATTTTCATCATCACGATCCTCGCAACGGAATCTGACAAATGCCTCTTTGTGAAACATTGCCGAAGAATCAAAGTCACTGGGAAATGGAGGAAATTTATGCTGATGAATTTTATTTAATCCAAATGATGAACTTATGTTGTTTGATCGTCACGAACGTGATCTGGCGGAGAAAAATTACGATAAAGAAATAGAAGAGGATGATGAGGATAAACAAGTGAGATGGCGTGTATGTTTTTAATTGCTAATTGGTGAGAGTGGGCTTATTTTTTTTTGACATACTATGCATGCATTGCATGGTATGGTTAGTAATATAGTATAACAACTCCAAAGGTATGGAAGCTGCGAAAGCGAATAGAAGTAGAAATAAGAAAAGACATCATCGAAGGAAAAAATAATGTTCTTGACATCTGGAACCCATATGTGTTGCCGAAAATTGCTCTGGTCCGTCCGTCTTGACACGCCGGCGACGCTTCGCTGGCTCACCGAGACTTGTTGTCGGTGAATCAAAAGTTCCAAGCATCACCACCATCTGATGTTCGCCGTCTCTTCTTCCATCACGGCAATGGCTGCTTCTGCCGTTGCTGCTGTCGCGAAATTACTATCATAATTGCCGGCATTCAGATCAGAAGTGAGAAGAAGAGGAAAGGAAATGGAATTTCCCACAGACGGCACCTTGTTGTTGGCGTCCCTCTCTCTCTCTCTCTCTCTCTCTCTCTCTCTCTCTCTCTCTCTCTCTCTCTCTCTCTCTCAATGTCTAGAGCTTGGCCATGATACAAAGTTAAGGAATTTGATTTCAGTACAAAGATTAAACTGCACTACATAATTTTTTAATTAGATAAAGGTCACATACAGACAATTCAGAGCAGTGGCGGAACGAGGACAGAAAATTTGGAGGCGCTGAACAATATTAAAAATTTTGTCAGAATTTCGTCTATAAAATAGATGCATCTAAGTACAAAAACATTCAAACAATTCCAAATTTACAAATAAAATAGAAAAAAATAGGTAATCGCCCATTACCAATGAGTAGTGATCGCCCATCACTCACGAGAAATGATTCTCCATCACTCACGGAATAACCATTACAATTCTAAATTTGCAAATAACATAGCAAAAAATAGATAATCGTCCATTACCAATGAGGAGTGATCACCCATCACTCACGAGGAATGATTACCCAGCACTCACGGGATAAATAGAATCTTGATCAGAACAATCAGAAGACGAAATCTAATATGAGCTGCAATTAATTTAGAACTGTTAGAAGATTAATATAAAAACAAATAACATTCTTACAAATACTTTTACAATGAAAAATAAATAACCACTGAAAAATGATATAAAATAGAGTTTTACATTTGAAGACTGAAGGGAATGATTAAAATGGCAATTTTATTCTTCGAGTTTACATATTCTGAAACCGTTGCAAGATGTCTTCATTTTCAATACTCATAAAAATCTCGTGCTCAACATAACAAACTAAACTGTCATTGAGAAACTCATTTCCCATCCTATTGCGTAAATCATTCTTAATCATTTCATAGCAGAAAAAGACCTTTCAACGGTAGCTGTTGCAACAGGCAAGACTAAAGTCAACTGAATTAGTCGATAAACTAAATTAAAAAACTTGTGACTTTTTGTCTCAACCATCTTCTTTGCGAGATCTCCAATGTCCGTAAGGCCAGAGAAAGCTGCCCCATCACTTAATCTCATATAAGAGATATATGTATGAAGTTGTGCTTTAAACTTAAACTTATCATACACAAAAAACTATATGAATAGAACTCATTTAGATGGAGTAACTGATTCCGATCAAAATTCACAAATGAATCTCTAAGATCAAGGCATTATATGCACATAAGTAGCTCCGTATTTGACTTTGTAAAATGATCATCCATTTCTTTGGCTATAAGATCGAGAACCTAACATTATACAAAGAATAGTTAATAATTTATAATATTACAAATAATTGAAAATTTGGTAATATGTAAAAAAAAAAAAGAAATTAATTACCTCAAAAAAGATGTCTCGACGAAAAAAATGGTAGTAAGTCTTTGGCTGCCCATCCACACTCCAGTATAATTTAGCTCAGCCTCGGCTTGGTATAGGATCTTGCATATTGGGCACAAAAATATCATTTTTGGTACAAAATGCAGTAACAACACCCAATAACTCTCCCAACAATCATCATTATTTCTGTATTTCTTCAATTCATCCTTTATTGTCTTAATCATCCGGATAGCTGACTATGTTTTGAGTCCTTTGTTACAGGCACATTGACAATATATATGTTTTTGCCAATACAGTTATCACTAAATGAGCAATGAATAAAAATTCAAATTGTAACATTTTATCAATCAAACCTCGGGCAATGCCTCGACTATTAACCTCATTAGCGTCTTCAAATATAGTGTTAAATACATATGTCACTGCATTCCACATATGCAAAACCCGAGTTATTGTTTTAAAGTTAGAGCCCCAACAAGTGTCACCTAGCTGAGCAAAACTTGTTTCTAGATTCTTGCTTTTTTCAGTAGCAACTTCTCCACTTTCTAGACATTTTACAATATCATCATAGTGCTTTTGTAGAACAGCATCCTTTCTTTTGCATGAAGCACTAACATTTACAATCATAGCAAGGTACTCAAAAAAACTACACACATGACCATTTTTCTTTGTAGTAGTTACACGCACTAATTGAAGTTGGTGAACAAAGCAACGAAAATAATATGCGTGCTTATTTTCATCTAAAATTTTTTTTTTCAATCCATTAAGCTCGCCACGCATATTAGACGCCTAACCATAACCTTGACCTGTGAGCCGTGAAATTGATAATCCATTTATTGCAAAGAAATCATCAATACTATTTTTCAAAGTCTGTGCAGAAGTGTCATTCACGTGTACTACTCCATGAAAACGCTCGACCACTTCTCCATTATCATTAACAAATCTCAAAACTATAGACAATTGCTCCTTCACAAAACTATCTCGAGCCTCATCAACCAAAAGAGAAAAAAAAAACTTGTCACCAATCTTATTAATAATAGCTTGCCTCACTTCTGTTACCCAAACATTAATAATTTCTTTTTGAATTTTAGGAGAAGTCAATTGATTATTTCCCGAAGCATTCAAGTTCATGACCTTATTTACTTCTTCCACTTCCTCACAATACCATTTTGTTAATTCAAAAAAATTAACTCGTCGGGCTGAATTTATCGACTCATCATGTCCACGGAAAACTAAACCCTGACTTAATAAAAATCGAATCACTTTTACAACAGTAGTTAACAGAGCACGGTAGTCAATCTCAGTCTGACTATTTTGTTTCGATAACATATAGTCTACATTTTATCTTTGATTTTTGAAACCCAACAACTGAATTACAACACCAAAGTGAGCACTATTTGGAGATCCTTCATGGTTTCTAAATTTTTCTTCACCACATTTTCAATTTTTAAAACCAACTGTAAACATATCATCACCAGGTTTGTGATTTTGACATTTAGCAAACAAATAACAACAGAAACAAAATGATGCATCTTTATTTACATTGTACTCTAACCAAGTAAAATCTTTAAATCATATCTTTTGAAACGATCTCCTAATTTCACCAAAACTAGTTTGCAGAAATTTATGATCACATGGTTGAGTTGGGTCTTTAACCACACATCGTCTCATTAATTCATTTCTAATTTCATAAGGATAACTATCAATTGGTTTACGCAATCCTGGATCACCAATAATTTCACAATCCGAAAACTCTACCCCTACTCGAGATTTTTTCCCATGATCTTTATTATTAACATTTCCTTTATTAGATGATGTTTCTTCAACCGGTTTAGAACCATTCTTCCACTTTTCAAAATATTTGTCCATAGTAAAATCCTATATAATAGATATTCAAATATTTTAAATTAAATTCAACATATTTTATTTATGAAATAATCATTAATTAGAACACAAATTACATAATAATCATATTTTTTTTTAAAAAAACCCTAGAAATTTTTTGAAGAACATGAATTCAGCAGTAAGTAGCACTATACAGCCAGTAGAAACCCTAAATTTCCTAAAATAATCTTTAAAATAAATAATGTTTCAATAGAGATTAATTTAAGAGCTTACCTTTGTCTTCAAATTTGAAGAACAGCTGAGTTGAAGAACCCTCCCTGAACAGTGGTGGAAAATGAAGAGCCGACGCCGCAACAGCAGCAAGAAGGAGTAGTAGAGGCCAGAGGAGCAACAGTCGCCAGTCATCGTCGTTACCGTCGCGCGTGCCGTCACCATCTGGTCGCCACCAAAGGTTAGTCGAGATGAGAGAGAGAGAGAGAGAGAGAGAGAGAGAGAGAGAGAGAGAGAGAGAGAGAGAGGAGAGAGGGATTTTGTTTCTGGGTTGGGCGCGAGGCGAGAGAGAGACAGAGTCAAGGAGTGTTTTGAGAAATTTTTTTTTAAATCAGCAGCCCAACCAAAGTTCTGGAGCTCTATTGAAAAAAAATAAAATTGGAATAACTTGAATATAAAAATTAAAAAAATTAAAGTTTCTTAATTTTTCCGTAGGCTCGAGCCCACCCAAGACCCTTGGTTCCGCCACTGATTCAGAGTCCCTAATCTGAGGAACTAATTGGCTAGCTATTAAGTAATTACAATATTCAAAAATCCTAACTATAAAATAATTACATTAATTATAAATTCCTAGCAATAAGCTAAACTAGAAAACAATATATATTGATATGGATATATATCCATATCTCAACAAAATCAAGCTCAAACTTTCGATGTTAATTGGTTTCTAACCCCACAATTTTCCCACTTTCTTTAATTATCTATTTAGACCTCAACTATTCCTTTTTATTTTTTTAATGCCCTAATTTTTTTTCTCACAAACTGCTCACATTTCCTTTTTTTTTTTTAATTAAAAAAATTCATATTTTTTTTCAGAACTAAGATGAAATTGAAACGACTCATCAGGACGTTGCTCATGAGGGTGAGGAACCTTTGCAGCGGGATATTATAATTTATAATTCCCTTTTGTTGCAGAAGAATTTTATTTATTTGTTTCCAAAGAAGCAGAAGAAGTTATGTAGGCGATAGCAAGAAAGATCAGAGAGCTTCTCGGAAAAAAAAATCAGAGAGAAGAAATTACAAAAACAATCACATTAATAGAACTCTATGGACTTGATAAAATGAAAATACAACTATGGACTTTTTATTCATAAGAAATTAGGATACAACTGGCTACATTATCCATAGGGCTCAACAAGAAAAACCGTCTGATGGATGGACTTATAACGTTGTAGATTTTTTTTTTTTTTTTAAATGTCAAAATTGTAAATAAATATGTCTCATCTAGGTAACCATAAGTTATGATTAACGAAACAATGAGGTCACACATGATGCCAAAATACCCCTTCCTTAGATATTTTACTTGATTTGTTACTTGACTTGTTAAGGGAGAATTCTTGAGTTTTAGTCATTTTAGGAGCAGTTTTATATAAAATTTTTCAGTCTTATGTCTGAAGATCTTTCCATGAATCAGTCAAGAAATCTTGAACAACATATAAAAGAAAGAAGTTAGGATTAACCAAGTATTGTCGTTGCAACTTAGTATCATATATATTCATTTCTGTAATTTTAGTTACTCCACATTGTCGAATTTGATAGCAGATTGCAATCATGTGAGAGTTGGCGGGATGTGGCAGATTCTACCGAGTGAAGAGTATAGTAATTGAAATAGTATAGATTTAAGACAAATTATTTAAACGAAAGATTTAAAATTAAATTGCGATAAGTTACTAGTTGGAATATTATCTTCATAAATGATTTTTGCTATTTGCAGCCACTAATTAATTACTAGTGCAGCCATTTAAGGAGTGTAAATGAGTCGAATTGAGCTCAAACTTACCCTACCTCTTTTATAATGAGGTCGAGCTCGATTCTTTGTATTGAACTTATGCTCGACTCGACAGCTCATGTTAATACGAGTTTGAGTTTGAAATTTTTAACATATATAATATTTATATAATATTAATATTTTTATAATATAGATAATATTGATATTTATATATTCTGACTCAATAGACTCGACTAGCCACCAAATCAATGTTAAAGATGCTCAAATTCGGCTCATTTTCTTAGCGAGCCACTCGAGATGGGTCAACATTCAATTCGAACCAAGCATCATTTTCTTTCTTTTACCTTCTCTCTAAATTTTATCTTCTCTCTAAGTTATCGCTAGGTTACATTGTCTCTAACTTCTTCCGAAATAAAATCTAACTAAAACTAATGATTTGACATAACTTGAGTTAGTGTGGATAAAAGTATTAAAAATATGATTGAATATATCAATTTTGAGATTAAAAATATTAAAAGATGACAAATTTTAAAAAACAATAATAATAAATTTACTGTCCCAAATAAACCTGCACTTCATACCATTGACACAGTATCTTTAAACAGCTCGATACTTTGTGTAACAGTAACGAGTGGTTCATTTCTAATACCATATATTTTTAAACAAATAAAAGAATTTTTTTATGATACCGGATAAACTTGCATACATTTTCGGGTGTGCAGGCTAATACTGCACTCGGTACCGTGGGCAATGATACTGGATGGTTAATTCGGTGTTGTAACTTTTCTTTTCTAAAAAGTTTGATTTTTAGATATTTTTAATCTCAAAGTTAGTGTTATTGTTTATGTATATATTTTTATTAATATTATTTAAAAATAATTCAAATTATTAATTTGGGTTAAATTTTTAGAAAGAAATTAGAATTGCGTGTTGAGAGAAGTTACAGAAATAAAGTGAAAGAGAAAAAATACTGAGCTGATATAATACCGTGACCCAATTCCAAAAAAGAAAAAAACTTATTGTATTAATAATACTACTTCCCAAAAAGATAACCAGTATCGAAAAGTTTTGAACCAGCTAAATCTCATTGTCAAAGTAAAAATTCTCTCTCTAAAATTTATGTCCTCTCCCGAAGAGCCCTCAACTAGTTTTAAGCCTCTTCTCCGCCCTCCTCTTACCAGCGTATGGAGAGTCTTTCGAGCTCTTCCTCTTTGCTAGATGAGTAGAGGATGGATGTTTAATGCTCCGATCTAGTTTTCCTTGTTTTTTTTAAGAATAATATTCAAATTGCGATCTTGGATCCTCTAATGAAGATTTAAGCAGCAGATCAGTTATATACGATTTAATATGGTTACTGTTGTTTTCTGGTTTCTCATTGGAAACGCCGGTGGAAAGACCTACGATCTATTGAAGGAATCCATAGCTTTGCTTTTGGTTGCTATCCCATTGCCCTTGTTCCTGTGGATAGGATAGTGGCAGATAGGAAGTGTTTTCTCTGTCAAGCTTTGCTGCTGCTCTATTATGCCTTGTTGGTTGATGAGTTGCTAGCAATATGATACTAGTGGTGCTTTTTGGGTTCTCCAATTGTAATCTATGATTTCGTTACAGATCTTGCTACTTGTTTGTCAACTTGTTTGCCATGTGTATAACCTTATGGATATGTGTCATTTTTGTGTCTATATTGTGTTTACATTTTATTTACTTTATGCCATCAGGAATATTATGTCATTTATTGTGTTTTATTATTACAGATGTAGCCTTCTGTAATTATAGTGGCTATTTTGGCCTCAACACACTTATCTAGGCCTCTTTCTCGTTTTCGATTTCATTATTAATGTTGATGAAGAGATGCCCTTTCGCTAGATTCCACTTCAATATGTATCTCATAAGCTATACTTGTTATTTGTTGAAATATGAATTATGAATCAGAACTTTCAAAGGAAAAAAAACTACTACTTCCCTTCTCTATCAAGAAATCTTTCCCAATAATCAAATTCATCTCACTGCCTCCTTCCACCCTCACATGTCACTTTCACCTCAATCTTTTCTCTTCACCACCGTCATAATCCTCTCTCTATATATACGGGTCTATATATAAATGTAACCTCTGAGAATTTTCTTTGTTTTGCCCTATGGCTCCAGCAAACATTTCCAATCCAAATAAGCCTTCCTTTTTTCTTTTTGGTATATTCTAGTTCTTTAATTTCTTTTAGGTTTTGAATTTAGGTTTCTAAGGTGAAACATTTGAGTTCTTAATTAATTAGTTTAGGATTTTATCTGGTTAGTATTAGGGTATATTATGAAAGGTTTGGGACTCCATAGTAGATATATTTATGAGTTTTTTTAGGTAGGTAGAAGATAAACTTTAACTCTATAACTATTTATTAATTATGAATTGTGAATATGTTTTAATTGAATATAAATATTAGGTTGAGCAAGCGACTATGTTTTGGACAAGAAATGAGCACTTGATAATTAACCAAGAAAACAAAATTAATTTTATTCTCTCAATTTTTATTGCACAAGACTTTTATTCACTCACTTATGCACTTGTTCACTTTGGCTACTTCACTTCTTGAACTCACTCATGCACAACATCAAGCACAACCCTATTTATACTTAGTACTTAACCAACATACTAGGTCGGTGGAGGATTCTCCGATTTTCCAAACATTTCATAAACACTTCTGGAATTCTCTAATTTAAGGAAACTTTCGTGCGAAGCTTTGGAAATAAGAATTCTCTAGAATTCTCAAGAGATATGAAGAGAGAGAAGTCGGTGACTTCTTACACTCCCTCTCAACGACTACTCTCTTATTGATGTTCGTGTTATTATGCCAAGTTGTTTTCAAAACTCTTCAAACCTTGGTCCACTAAGCCCTTTGGTGAAAATATCTGCGATCTGTTCTCCAGTCTTAACATGCTTCATATCGATATCCCCACAAAGTACCTTTTCTCGAATAAAGTGGTAATGGACCTCCACGTGCTTCATCCTTGCATAAAACGCCGAATTTTCTGCAAGACGTATTGCTGATTGTTTGTCACAATGTAATGTCACCAGATCATTAACTCGTTGATGAAGATCTTCTAATAATTGTAACAACCATGTACATTCCTGAGCCGCCATTGCTGCAACATGATATTCTGCTTCGATACTTGATAGTAAAACTGTCGGTTGTCTCTTTCTACACCACGAGACAACTCATTATCCGAAGCTAAACATATACCCGGTGGTTGATCGTCGTGTGTCGTGGTTATGAGCGTAATTGGCATCACACTATCCTATTACTTTAACTTTATCTGTCTTCTTATATAGTAGGCCATGGTTCAAGGTCCCCTTCACATACCTCAAGATTCTTTTCACTACTTCCAAATGTGGCTTCTTTGGTTTCTGCATAAATCGACTTACTACTCCAACACTTTATAAGATATCAGGCCTTGTCAGTGTTAGATAGATTACTACCCACAAGTTGTCGGTACATCGTCACATCTTCAAGATCTTTCCCTTCTATTGAGCATAATCGAGTGTTTACCTCCATTGCTGTTGATATTGGCTTGCACTCGATCATTCCATATTTTTGCAGAAGATCCTTTGCATACTTCTCTTGGCACAAGAATGTTCCATTATCTCGCCGTTCAATCTTCAAACCAAGAAAGTGCTTCAACTCTCCGAGTTCTTTCATCTAGAAGCGGACTAGAGGATTGATCTGATTTTGTTTAACCTCTTCTTTATTATCTCTTGTGATGATCAAGTCATCAACATACACGAGTACTATGGCCAACTTTCCTTCTCGCCTTTTGACATACAAGCTTGAGTCTGCTGGTGCCATTAATATTCATTATGTATCAAGAATTCTAAAATTTTTCCATAACAAGCTCTAGGGGCATGCTTTAATCCATAAAGAGCCTTCTTGATACTCTGGGTGTGCCTTACTCTCAAACCCTCTTGGCTGCTACATGTAAATGTCTCGATCAAACTCTTCGTGCAGGAACGCATTCTTCACATCCATTTGCCATAACCTCCAGGACTTACTGCTAAAGCTAGTAGTACTCATACTATAGTAATTTTGGCCGTTGGATTGAATGTCTCATCATAGTCTAAACCATATTTTGTGAAAATTCTTGGGGCACTAATCGAGCTTCATACCTGTTAATCGCACCGTCAGGTTTTGTTTTCAACTTGTATACCCATTTGGAGGAAATAGGTTGTATACTCCTAGGCCTTGGCAGTAAGTCCCATGTCTCATTATGTCTCAGTGCCTGCATTTCCTCTTCTATGGTAGATATACATTCATTCTTTCATAATGCCTCTTTGTACATGTCCAGCTTTTTTAGTGTATTCTCGATCACTACTATATTAGCATACATAGGGTTTAACCTTCTTACTCTGTTGAACCGGCGAAGTTGTGGCTCAAGTCTATCATCTTTTTCTTCATACTGGCTCGGTCGTTGCTCCTCTATTATTCTGTGAACTCCTGTTTTCCAAGAATTCTTTGTCTTTGATGGTTGTTCTTCTTTTCCGGTTTCCTTAGGGAGTGAAGAATCTCCCCCTTGGTCCTCAAACTGTTGTCCAGCCTCTTCTTGAGTTTCTTTAGATTCTAGCATCTTAAGGCTTTGAGATGACCTCTAGGAGGATGCCTCGTCAAACACTACATTTCGAGAGGTGTAGCAACGCCCGGTATCTGGATTATAGTAAATCCACCTTTTTCTTTGTGGATCATATCCAATGAAGATGCATCGAATCTTCTTCTTATCAAACTTACTCCTTAGGTGGTTTGGTACTAGGACATAGCACACACCTCCGAATACTCATAAATGAGACACCGGCAGTTTCTTCTTGAATAGCTTTTATATGGTGAGACAAATCCAAGCTTTACTTGTGGTAGCCGGTTAGTGATATATGTTACTATCTTTATACACTCGGCCCAGAAGCATTTTTACACATTCTTGACATGAAGCATGCTTCAACAAGTTTCTGCAAGATGCCTTTCCTTCTTTTTCGCTACTCCATTCTGCTGTAGAGTGTTAGGACATGTTAGCTACCGTCATATCTAATTCTTCTTTAAGAATTCCATAAACACATATGATGTATACTTTTTACCACTGTCTATGCAGATACACTGTATCTAATGACCTGTTTCATTTTTTGCTTTTTCCTTGATAGTCTTAATGCCTCAAATTTTTCCTTCATTAAATCTATCCAGATGTTTTGAAAATAGTCATCGATAAATGTTATCATGTATTGATAACCACTTACCGATGGCTACTTCACTGGTCCAAACACATCTGAGTGTACCAGCTCCAGCGGCATTTTAGCTCTAAACTTTGATTCCTCATACGGCAACTGGTTTGCTTTTCCATACTGACATCATGCACATATTATGTTATCCCGAACTTCTAGCTGCGAGAGCTCTTTGGTCATTGCTTTCTTCATCATCGCTTTTATCGGGTATAATTCACATGTCCTAGACGTGCATGCCATAAGTCCAGTGTCTCATTTCTTCTTGTCATGTCTACATATGCTATCTCTGCTGACATTATCTAGACCGACTCTAGTCTACGTCCTTCCATAATTTGTCGTCTAACTGGCTTTAGTTGTCGTAGACATTCACATCCTTCGGGCTCAACACCACATAACTCCCTTATGTCGTCAGCTGTAACACTAAAATGAGATTCTTTTTCATCTCAGGCACATATAGCACATTTTCTAACTCTACCTCGTTGGTGTTGAAACGAGGTACTACTGTAGTTTTGTTGATATTTGTTATCAGCATCTTCAAGTTGTTTGCAATTACAACAACTCGCCTCCCGTTGTACTCTTTCAAATTTTGGAACTTCTCCTTATCTCCTATCATGTGATTGTAGCATCCGGAATCTACTATCCAATCACTTTTGAAATTGATAAGACATCACTTACTGCGGCAAGTGCATGGTCTTGTACAGGTGCTAGGGATGCCTGAAAGTCCCATTCCTCTTCACTGCCCCCAATCTGTTTTGCAACGATAGTGTTTTCTTTGGCTTGCTTGTGCCAACAATCTCGAGCAAAGTGGCCCTTCTTTCCACAGTTGTAGTAGACACCATCCTGATGTTGATTACTTCGACTGTTGCCACCTTAGGTATGCTCTTCTCCTTGTTGAGGATATTTCCTAGGGCATTCTTCTTGCTTGGAGCCATGTCTTTCTTGATTTTTCTTTTCTTCAAAATTCTTCTTGCCTCCATAGGCTCATCTTTTTGTAAAGAGAGCCGTCTCCTTATCTTTTTCTAGAGCTTTTGATTTTAGTTTATTTAGTGCTTCCTCATCAGCCAACATATTTTCCAACTCACTAAGAGTTGGTTCTTTGGCCCATTTTCGTGTGGTAGCTATTATGGGATTGAACTCGTGAGGAAGCCCCCGTATTATTGTCCTTCTCATCCTTGTTCATCGACAGGATTAAGTAGATCTAATTTGTAATTTTTTCAGATGATGATTTTACTTTGTCAAAAAATTGGCTTACTGTGAGGTCGCCCTGAGTGAGTGTCACTAGCTCATATTCAAGCCCCTACAGCTTGGCATTGTTAGCATTTGCGAAACATTCCGCCAGTATATTCCATGCCTACTTGAGAGTTTTAGCATTTTTTATTTTATCCAAATATCGATCTCATATTGTTAAGGCTAAGGTTGACAGAGCTTTACCAATATTCCCATCCCATTTCTTATACTCCGTAATATTCTCTCTCGCTGGTGGCGTTGTCTGACTTCCCACGACTATCTCCCATAGTCCTAGTCCCCTCAAGTAAAACTTGAGACGAACACTCCACTGACTGTAATTGTCATCGTTGAGCTTCTCGATATGATTAGCATTAACGAACTCCGCCATTGTGACTTGGTGATGCTCAACACTCAAACTAAGTAAGCCTAGTCCCGGACTAACCAACTTCACAATCACAAATTATGCACGAACATAGTATTCTTGATCGACGAATTTAAATATGATCCTTGCCGGTATTTACCACTATCATAACGAGCCCAAAATAACATGCTCTGATACCACTTATAGAATAATTAAACAAAAAATGAGCACTTGATAACTAACCAAGAGAACAAAAGTAATTTTATTCTCTCAATTGTTATCACAAGTCTCAATTGTTATCACAAGACTTTTTTTCACTCACTTATGCACTTGCTCACTTTGGCGACTTCACTTGAACTCACTCGCACACAACATCAAGCCCAACCGCTCTATTTATACTTAGTACATAACCGACATAGTAGATAGGTGGAGAATTCTCCAATTTTCCAAACATTTCATAAAAGCTTATGGAATTCTCTAATTTAAGGAAGCTTTCATGGGAAGCTCTGAAAAATAAGAATTCTCAAAAATTCTCAAGAGATGTGAAGGGAGAGAATTCGATGACTTCTTACAGATCTGTTCTGACTAGATCATTTAACCAGTCTATTCCAATGCATGCTATGCTATTTCAACTCCATGCTTCAATATGTAACAAGGTTGATTCTTTGAATCGGGATTTTTTCTAGGACTATAGGGAGAACACTGGTGGTTGCTATCCATATCTATAGATATAGAGCAAACTGTGCAAATCAAATCTGGCTTTTACTAAAAAAATTGGCCTGGGAGGTTGAAAGAAATACCCACAAACCTTGGGTTAATCTAATGAGGTCCAAGTATTTACGGGGTAGGAATTTATTGGATTTGGAAGTGAGCCCATATCGCAGTTCGGGGGTCCGGCAAAGTATATGGGAAAGCAGAGGACTTTTATAATTAAGGGCTTGCTATAGTGTTCAGTCCGGTGCGGATAATCGTGTTTGGTCTGATCCTTGGATCCCCGACTTGCCTGGATTTAAACCTGCTCTTGAACTTTGGACTGAAAACACCATTGAAGTGGTGAAAGAACTCATTAATGGAGAAACTAGAGATTAGAAAATTTATCTTCTTCGAAATCTATTTTACGCATCCAAAGAAAAAGCAAAGGATGGGAGTCTTTCATATCTTATCACACCCCAGGTCTCACCATGCACTGAGATTATCAACTTGATACCTCTACATAATGGTCGCTCCACATTGATCTTGCACCATATTCGAAAAAAGGAGCCTCCATCTTCCTCCATGAGTTCGTGCAATTCAATCGGCCCACATCCCCACAGCTTATTTGCCAATATTCATCCCACCTCTTTTCTAAAACATTCTACCTTCAAACCTCTAATATGTATCCAGAAATTGACATCCTTGAAAGTAGAATCTGAGTAATCCTTTGTTCGTTCCAACCTTTAGAGAGCCAACAATTTGTTATCAAAGCACCATGGTCCGTCTTTAAAAGTTTCATCCATCACTGCTTGCGTATCAAAGAAAATTTGAACAACATTAGTCCGAATCTCCATGACTCTCAAATTTTCCAATTTTTGCACCTTGTGGATCAATGGTCTTAACACACATATAGGAAATTCAGTCTTTGAATAAATTCTCGCCAAGCAGCTAAGCTTGCAACCCTCAACTCCCTTGCTAACCGCTCTTCATCAACTAACGTAGATTCTTCTTCCTGCTCTGTTAAAGTACTTTCTTCAATTTTTAGTGATTTCTTGATCCATGGTGAACTATAGCAACCCACTCAAAGACATCGAGTAAAAAAAACCCGAGCTAAAATAGATGGGTAGCCAAAATCCTAGATAGGGAGGTAAAATCTTGGAGAGAGACTCTTAGGATAAACTCTAAGTGTGAGTACTTTATGAGGTATCAAAAAAATAATAACAGTACCTGGATATTATTAAGCGACAATTTTTCAATATTTAACAATATTGAATAAAAGTAACGATAATTGTTCCATACAGACAAAAGGGAAAAATATGAGAAGTAACTTTTATGGTACATTTATTTATTATAAAATTTTCATTAATGCGTAAAAATTAACAAACCCTTTTTAAAAAGAAAACTTAAATCTATATACAATATAGATTAGTATTATTTATCGGAGGTGTGGGAAAAAGAGGGTTTTCTATTTGGGGGAGAAGAGGTGGGGTGGGCAAAGATGGGTTTTTGGGGTGGGGGTGCATGGGAAAGAGAATTTTTTTTTGGGGGGGAGGGGGGGAGGAGGGGGCGGGGAATGGGGATGTATGGGAAAGAAGGATTTTTGAGGAAAGAGGAGGGGATAGGGTATTAGGGAAAGGAGGATTTTTTTTATGTGGGGGACAAAGGGTTGAGGGGTGGGAGAGGAGGATTGGATTAAGAAGGTTCAATCTTGGAAGGATATTAGTTACAAATCCTAAATTAATATTTTAGGGGTATGAGAGAAAAGTATTATGAATTCTTTACATTTTTCTATTTAATATTCAATTTTTTTATTTTATTCTTATACATTTTTATCTAATATTATTTTTTCCTATTTTTATTTTACAAGTTCATTTAAACACCTTACATAAATAGTAAATGAGTATATAAA
The DNA here is from genome assembly GCA_028651295.1 of Catharanthus roseus. Taxonomy (NCBI): domain Eukaryota; kingdom Viridiplantae; phylum Streptophyta; class Magnoliopsida; order Gentianales; family Apocynaceae; genus Catharanthus; species Catharanthus roseus. The sequence goes on along the minus strand of JAPQWS010000153.1, from coordinate 2,359,179 downwards.
CAGTATATAAGTGGTAGAAATAACTCTTATTAAGACAAAAGTTATGGGTTCGAACCACATCTTTATCCCAAATGTATATAAAAAAAAAATAGTATAAGTATAATAATTTTTTAAGAGAATATAATTATAATTATTGAGTGTACGTAAAAGAGAAAAACAAACTAATGGACTAGATGCCTTTTAGTTTTCTTGGATAGTGAAAACATTTTTTTCTTTGAAAACCTTAATTATGTTAGGAATTTATATGTGAGAGAGAAGAATTGTTAGTCTTTATTTCTTTGATTATATTTTTTTTAATTAAATAATATTTTATTTAATAAAATAGAAAATTATAAACGTATGCTTTTAATACATGCATAGCACGGATTTTTTTTACTAGGGTTTAGTGTATTTTGTGGGGGAGAGAAGATTTTTTTTTCAAACAGGAGAGGGAAGGGGGGGAGAGGAGGGAGGGGTGGGGAAGAGGGAGAGAAAAGGGGGTGGGGTGTAGGGAAAAAGAGTGGTTATTATTATTATTTTTTGGGAGAGGGACCCGGGGCAGGGGCGAGAAAGAAGGGGGTTCTTTACGCGATGGTGTGTGGTTTTTTCTTTTAGGAGGTGGTGTGAAAGGGGGGTTCTTTTGGAGAGGGTGGAGAGGGACGGAGTGTGTGGTGGTCTTTCTTTAGGCTATATATATATATATATATATATATATATATAATGAAGGAGTTTTGTTTTTTTTTGGAGCTCTCATTTATGCTCAATACGTCTAGCTAATTTTCCTAAATTTTATGTTTCTTTAATAAATTTTTAAATTATAGATTGGTCCATACACTTTTATATCAATTAAATTAATTATAAAATAAATCTTTTTGTTTAAATTTAAAATAAGAAATAAGAGATTTTAAAGATCCTATCTTAATTGTTTTGGAATATCAAAGATAAGAGATTTTAAAGATCCTAGATTAACTGTTTCGAAATGTTGTATATCTTAATCCTTTAGGATTTTGTCAGGACTTCCTTATATATATTGAATTCGAACAACCCTTTTGATTGTGATAAAAATAAAAAACTCACAAAACTTACTAATTATCTAATCTCTTCCACCTTTTTCCTTCCCTTCCTTTCGGGCGGTTTGCTTTTTCTCTCTCCCACCCTTGGCTATTTATATCATATACTTACGAATACACATGGTATGCCTCGTTAGTAAAATTACGTAATTTTGATCAAAATTGGAGATTTATCCATTTTAAACCTATTCTCCTCCCACGCGCTAAACTTCCGTTTTTCTGCCCGTTTTGTTCCATTGTAGGCTGGAAATTGGTTTATGTGGCTATTGAAGTAAGTTTTCCTAGAATAACAAGCTGGCCTTCTTCATATCAATTTTGGTACTCCGGTATATTCCACTTTAGAGGGGGCCTATCGGAAAGGCTATGATGGAGTAAAGGCTTATGCATGGTGTTGTGGGGTTATATTGTATGTTTTTCTTGTTGGTTCTTTACCTTATGATGATAGAAATCTTCCAATTATGTATAGAGCAATTCACCGACGGGCATATGATATGCAAGATTGGGTTCCAAAGCCAGCAAGAAACATCATATACCGGTTGTTGGATCCTAAAGATTAAGCATTAAAGACATGGTGAAGCTTTCTTGGTTAAAAAAAATTGAAAAAGGGACTAAAAAACAAGAACTTTTTAATGTATTCCCGAGAAAGATTGCAAAATTACTAGAGTAGAATAAATACTTTTCCTGGACCTCCTCACTTAGATCCTTCACGTGGCATGCCAAGTGAGAGGTTCTGAGTTCAAGTCATATAGGGAGCGATTTAATACAGCGTTTCATACTTGTACTGTTATTTGGGGGCTAATGCCCTTTGATCCCTCCCGAATTAGTCGATGACTCTCGGATACTGAAAATGTATGATGGGTTACTTTATGAAGTGGTGCCTTTTTGTAGCTATGGATGCTCAATTTTATAACTAGGAGTGCTTGTTATTCATAACAAAGGAATTGGTTACCGTAAGTAGGGGGTGTGCACTTGGAGTGCTACTTTTGTAATTGTTAGTACCTACTTTTATAAATATGGGTGTCTATATTGTAAAACATGCATGATGGGTTTACTTTATGCAATTGTGTCTTTTTTTTTTCCTTATAATTATTTATACTCATTTTTACAATTAGGGGTGCTTATTTTTCATAACCAAAGGTGATTATGATATAAAAGATGCAAAATGGATGACTTTAAGTAGGTGTACCTACTTTTATAACTGTGAGTAACTACTTTTATAATTGTGGTTGTGGAGTGCCTATGTTGTAAAACATGCATGATGGATTACTTTTCAAAGTGGTGCTTTTTTTTTAATAACTATGGATGCTCATGTTTACAACTAGGGTGCCTATTTTTCATAACCAATGGTGCTTATGATATAAAACATGCAAAATGAGGGACTTTAAATAGGTGTGCCTACTTTATAACTTGGAATGCCTACTTTTATATATAACTGTGAATGCCAACTTTTATAACTGGTGCATGTGCTGTAAAACATGTATGATGGTTATTTTATGCATCGGTGCCCTTTTTTATAGCTATGGATGCTCAATTATATAACTAGGATGCATATTATTCATAACAAAGGGTAATTATGACACAAAACATGCACAATTGATTACTTTGAGTAGGTGTGCCTATTTTTATAATCATGCGTGCCTACACTGTAAAACATGCGTGATGGTTTACTTTACGCAATTGTGCCTTTTTCTATAACTATGTATGCTCAGTTTTACAACTAGGAGTGCTTATTTTTCATAACCAATGGTGATCATGACATAAAAGATGCAAAATGGGTGACTTTAAGTAGGTGTGCCTACTTTTATAACTTGAAGCACCTATCTTTATAACTTGAGTGCTTACGTTTATGACTGTGAGTGCTTATGTTGTAAAACATGCATGATAGGTTATTTTTAATAACTATGGATGCTCATTTTTATGACTAGGGATGTCTATTTTTCATAACCAATGGTGAGTATGATATAAAACAAGCAAAATGGGTGATTGTAAACAAGTGTGTCCACTTTTATAATTTGGAGTGCCTACTTTTATAACTATGAGTACCTACTTTTATAATTGTGGGTGCCTACATTGTAAAGGGTTACTTTATGCAGTGCTGCCTTTTATAACTATAGATGCTCATTTTTACAATTAGGGTGCCTATTTTTTATAATCAAATAGTGTTTATGATATAAAACATTCAAAATGGGTGACTGCAAGTAAGTGCGTCTATTTTTCTAACTTGTAGTGCCTATTATTACTGTTGATACCTAATTTTATAACTGTAAGTGCTAATTTTATATAACATTCAAAGATATGAAAAAAAATTGAATTATTTTTTGCACCATTTCTCAATTCATCATCATTATCATAAACAACAACAAGGAAAAAGATGAAAAACAAATATACTACTAATTATAAACATGATCATCATCATATCTTCTAGCTTTGATCAACTACTACTGAAGAAAAAAGAAGAGAAAAGGGATTTTTCTAATTCTCTGTTTATTTTTCTAAAAAGATGTTAATCGATCTCGAAGTCCTCTTGCTTTTTGGTGAATCGAGCATCATGGTCCGATATTTTGCTAGATCAAGCAAATTGACTGCTCTAGAATTGTATTGTTAGAATCCTCTACGTGGCATGCCAAGTGAGAGGTCTTGAGGTCGAATAACTTAATGAGCGGTTTAATGTCGTATGCCAATCTATTGTTTCTTTTTGGGACCTTGTGCCTTTCAATCCCTTCCGAATTAATTGATAATTCTCGAATATCAAGTTAAAAAAACTGACCGCTCTAGAATTGTATTGTAACTTGTACATGTGCCTTGCCTCCTTCTTCATTCTTTTTTCCCTTTTTTTCTTAATAGATCTTGCTCGAATCATGAGGTATACGTGTCAATATAGTTATATTCATCGACGCCTAAACTGAGCTAAGAGGCTGCCGACATCAGCCAAGCTGTATCGGATGAGCAACTTCCTCCTTCGACTTTGTTGTTTATTACTGGAAAACCTGAATAGGATTTGCTGGCGGAGGGTTTGGAGGGGATAAAAGAGCTTGTGTTTCAATCTCCTAAGGTGAGGGTAGGTTTTGTTTTTCCCCTATTACTAAGATTATTTCAAACTACCTAGTTTCGGTATTGGACATAACTTGAATGGTATACCTAGGTACATGATATAACAACTCCTCCCCTCCTATTTTCTTTCTTCTTCTACTTCCCTCTTCCCCTTCTAATTCCTTATAATTTTGCCTAAATTGCTTTTTGTTAACGGAAAAAAAATGTTGCTACTGATTTGTTAAACGTGTTTGATCATAGTAAAAAGAATTTCTTCGATTTAAATTTTAATTTTGTGTCCCTGGTTTTACTGTGACATTGTTTTTGCTTATGATTAACTTCTATCCTATATGGATGCATCTCTGATCTTCATAATAAGGTAAAATTATATACTCTTTTGGTACCTTGTGAGGTATCTTAGTATAAGTTTTCCTCCATTCTAGTTTGTCATCAATTTAATCAGGTTTGAATTTGTTAGCATCCATATTCCATATTATTTTTTGCTTGGATTCACTAAATATGCTGAATCTTGTTACATAACGATAGTAGTTTTAGGTACTAATTGGATTCTCAATCTTAGATTGGACATGTCAGGTTTGGGTGTGAAGGAATTTGACGACGAAGAAACTGGTAGGACGAGGAGAATAAGGAGAAGAGGGAGAGTAAAAGAAGAAAGACCGCCAGGAATAATGATACCAACAAATTGCATAATACAAATTCCCATAACAAAAAATACCTATTTACGACAATCAATACCGATGGCATCAAGAATTGTTGGTATACATCGACAGAACATCGACGGTTGTATGTATGCCGTTGTATTTTGACCATTGAAGCAGAAAAAAAATGGAGGAAAGTGACGGCTTGATACTGATGACAAACACCATCGGTTATATATATTACGGACGGCGTTTTTGACAAAGAGCTTTTCGTAATGAAATTAAATTTCCTATGGACGTAAAGACGGCTTCGTGTATGTCATCGACAAAGAATTTAATTTTTCTACAGTCTTACTAACGACAGAACCTTCGGCATCTTTTTAAAAATTATTACCGATGGCATTACCGTTGGAATGCCGTCGGTAATAAAATCCAAATGGTGGGTGACCTCTCTGTGGGGGCCAATCTTGAACCCAAATCTGGCCCGGATCCACTACTATTCTTGAACGAGCTATGGGCAATTTGTATATGCTCGCAATGTGACTTTTCTCTCGTCCTCAAGTCTGTCTTTTTTCTGGCCTTTAATATTTACAGTTTTTGGAGGAGTAGTTAGCTGTCATTGGGGATTTGACGGCAAGATGGGATAGAAGATGTCTCAGGCCGCAGGACCCCACTCCATCAACTATTTAAATATAGACAAATCCATTATTAGTATATTGTGATTGAACTATTTAAAATATTTCAAAAAATAATATATTTTTAAAAATAAATGTGATGGTTGTCGTTGTCTAAAACTCCGTTAGAATGCCTGTGATGTCATTCTTCTAGTACGCCATGTCATCCACAAGGTTTGCAGAATCTTGATGCTCCATTCCCGATACCCCGTCTATCACAAGAGATGACCAGAAATGGTGAAGATTGTCAACCTTTAAAGGAATGTACTTACGATGTCTAGCAATCAACTCGTATGTACATGGTAGACCCTATGAAGTCCGGACCTAATGTCCACAAAGATTCTCTGGGTCTGCTCATGATCTTTGCGGCTCTAAGTAATTCTTCTTTTATAATCTTCCATGCCAATGACTCACTTTTCCACAAATATCGGTTAACACAGGACTGCTCTTTGCATTATCTTTCTCCTTCAACAGGGAATATTCTAGTGAATTCTTAGTGGCGAGATCTGTGACTCAAACTTTGAATGTATCTTACTAAACACAGTATCCAAGTCTCTATGAGATGTCTGAAGAAACATCTTCGACACCAATTGTTCAGACTCAACCCTATTAGTCGTCTCGAACAAAAAATGTAAAATTTTTCTGGTCCACACTCTAACAAATTTAAATGCACAAGTGTTCAACCATTCATTATACAAATTCCAAGAACCACTGCATAATACATCAGTTTGTATTCCATTTTTCCAATCTCTTGGAGTAATCATCTAACTCCTGGCAGTTCACCAATTTTCTCCATGTGCCATGTACAAACTTCTCAGCTGATTCCTTAATAATCAACGGTATTAATTTTTCCTCGATATATGTCTCCGGCAAAATATGTGGTATGATTTGTTGAACACTACAGATATAATTGGCGTCAAACCTATTTCTTTATCAGTAATTACCATTGTCGATTCGCGTACATCAAAATATTATTTTTTAAGTTGTTCTAGTACCCATTGATAAGTAGCAGCTTGCTAGTTACGCATGAACACAGTAGCTATATAGAAATTTTTACCAGTTGGTGTCATCCATACTGCCTCAAGTAAAGGCATATTGTACCTAAGCAGAATAATAATTTTTTAACTTAACAACAAAATAAATAAATTAACTAATAAAATTAAGTAAACTTCTAATAAAACTAAACTTAACTAATCTTCTTAATTTTTAAATAACATTTAACATGCGTTCTCCATATTTTAAATAACATCCCTATATAAAAAATCTAACATGAGATTTTAGATATAGATAGTAATTAATAAATGGAATAACAAAACACTTTATTATTAAAGCAACTTATTACTTCGTTTTGTAGATTGTGTCTAGTACAAGCACATAAGGCCACGTCTTCAACATTTGAATGGATGTCAGAGGTGCAACAACTATATCGCTAAGCATTGTACTCTCGTCACAACTCCTCCAAAAACACGTATACCCAAGATTTGAACATATGTGGAGCACTTCTTGCACTGTGTTGTGTTCTTGCATCCTATCCTTCTTAATCTTTACACGAGCATTATATATAGTTTGAGAACTACAAAAAAAATTAACGATCATGAGATAATTAAAACATATATATAATATTATATTCATTGTAAGAGAATTAAGTTAAGCTACGAAACATAACATTACTACAACATACCTCACAGTAGTATTAAGGAGGTGCCACCTAACACCTACTCAATTGCTCAGTCAATTTGAACTCCTTCTCTGTAAGTCTTGCATCTTGAGAGTGACCCTGATGATATTCCCCAATTTCATGATTGTGTCTTCCATCTTTTACAAATAATTTCCAATATGCTCCGCTAATATCTTCCTTGCCTTACAGTTTAAACAGACAATTTACATTTCTTAGTTTCATACGCACCCCTACGTTTTACAAGAGTTTATTGGACTTCTTCATCATACTGTATGACCTTACTTGTTTTTTCTTTCCCCCGATGGCAACCAATATAAACATATGACCTAACCCTTAAACTTTTTTTTTTGTAAAACAATGTGTAGTTGTCACATATGTGTTAACTGTTTTTGCTCAATTTTTTACCCAATGAACCAAATCCTCTTTCGAACTAAATTCACAATCCGTTTGGAATAAATAACTATAGTCTAAGAAATCCTCCGTGTGTAAAATATCATCATATTATTCGGAATCTAATTCATTATCTTCCTACACAATATTAGAAATAAAAAGATATAAATAATTCAAATATTAAATCAAAATAAAATAAGTAACGTAATAACATATTCATAACTTCATTAACATAATAACTTGTTAATTAAGAACATATTTTAAATATAATTAAAATAAAATATATAAAACATGTTAATTACAATCAAATAATTAAAAAATATTACTTACAATTAAAGTAAAAAATTAAAACATATAACACTTAATTAATACATATATATTAAATAACACTAACTTTAACATAAATAACTAACATAACATAGTTAATAACATAATTGTATTCAATATAAAAAATTAATATAACGTATGAAAAACAATTAATATAACACATAATTAACCTATACATATTTTTAAAAAAATCAAAAAAAATTGAAAAATGGTGAACGGAAGAAGCTGGTGCACCAGCCACTTGTGCACAGGCTTGTTCGTGCGCGAGTTGCTTGCGGCAGCTGGTCTGATGCGCTAGCTTCTTTTGTTCAATTTTTCAGCATATTTAGAGTCAATTTTACCTCAAAATTTACGTTTTCCAATACGAAATCTTCAAAATTATCTATCTTCAAGCTCAAAATCTTCAAAATTTTAATAGGAATTGTAGAGAGAAGTTAGAGAAGAAGAGAGTAGAGAGAGAAAAGTTAGAGAGAGGAATGAGATTTTTTCGTAGAATTTTCATAATTTTATCGTGGAATTTATAAATTCCCATTATGAATGTTGGGTTTCCTTTTTAATTTTATGGGAAAATACAAGGTAATTGAAAAAAAAAATAATTTTAAGGGTATTTTTGTAGAAAAAACTTTTGTATTTAAGAGATTGTGTAAAAAATACAACTTGCTGTTATCTTTTGGATGGAACCCTAATTAAAGTATCTAATTATCAATCTAAAAAGGTGAGGTATCTAATTGAAAATGACCTTAGATTTAAGGTATGTTTTTTAAAATTAACCCAATTGAATAGTTAAGATATCTAGATTTATATATGCACTTTGTTTCCAAAGTAATAAATTCGCACTCACTCAACAATAATATTCAAAACTTTATGTCTATTAACCTAAATTTTCTTCTACAAAATCCGGGCTTAACTTAGCCATCACCATTTCCTTCCTTCTAAACAATAAAGTGTGTACGGGTGAAGATATCGAGAATATTCAAAATTCTATGTTAAAATTTGCTATGATTATGTATATTAATCAGCTTTTGTTTGAGAAGGGGACGAGTAGACTGTCTAAGTGCCAAGGGGAATAAGTATTATTTATAGAAAAGGTATATAGATCAAGAGTGGGCAGAATAGTTAACAAAAATGTTATCAAATTCTTTAATTTTACTTTGATTTTAAAATGTGAATAAAGGATATTAATGGTTTGTATAAATATTTCATAGCCATCTAGATCTTAGGAGATAGGATGAGATGAGAGACAGCGAGGGACATGGCAAACGGCAGACCCGAACCAGTTACTCTTGGGACAGGGCGAGTTAGGCCTGTATTCTAAATTCCTAAGACTAACATGGCCCATCTAACAAGACCAGATCATGTGGACTGGTCCTGGGCTTTTGTTTTTTTAATAAATTAACAAACTACACAAATTAAATATAATTATGTTATATAGAGATTTTATGTGTGGCCAATTGAAAATTCTCTTTGTTTTATTTGATAAATAATAAAGTGGTTTTAATCTATTGGCCATATTAAAATTTTTATGCACCATAATGGTCGAATAAAAACATTCGTAATAAGTGATGAAATTAACCTAAATTTATATAACAAATTGGCCATTTTCCCTTTTAAAATATAAAAATGAGTAACCTAAAACCATGTGCAGTGGTAGTGTCGAGAGAAGAGGGACTTTTGTTGGGAGGGGGATTAGGAGTGTGGGGGAAAGAGAGATGTTTTTTTTGGGGTGGGAGTAGGGATGGGGTGGGGGTGGGAGAGAGGGTTTGGGGCAATAGGGAGTGGAGAAAAGAGGATTTTTTTTTTGGGAAGGGGAGAGGGGGTTGGGAGTATGGGGGGAAAGAGGGGTGTATTTTTGGGTGGCGGTGGGGATGGAGAGAGGGATTGGGATGTCGTGAAAAGAGGATTTTAAATCTTAGTTTAATTTTTAGGAATAGGAAAATAGAAGTATTATGAATTTTTATATTTTTTCCTTTTGATGTTCAAATTTTTCATTTTACTCTCATATTTTTTCTTTTATTATTTATTTACATAGGTTTACTTAAATAGAGGTTGTGAGTTCAAACCCCATATATTCTTTCCATAATGTGTATAAAAGAAAAGTAGAAGTATATCATATCTTATTTCCTTAATGTTCTTTTAGTCTCCTTGGCTCATGATTTTTTTATCTTTTATCATATTTAACTTTTCAAATACGGGAAGAAGAAGCATTAGTTCGTCTTTGCTTTTAAATAATATTTAGCATTTTTAATGTACATGTGCATAACATGAGCTTTGAAGCTATTTATACTTTGAGTTGCCAGGCTATATATATATATATATATATATCAACTGCAGCAAGAGACTTGGCAATGGGGATGTAACAGTTTTGCTAGGGGATGATTCAGTTGTTTCTCCAGAAGGTTCACTTCAAATTGTTTCGGAAAAGACAGCTTGTGAAGCTCTAATGGTTGAAAAGAATAGAGGTGGCTCTTGATGATACTGTTTCTTCATCAACTTTTGAGGACAGTAGGGAAATCATGGAGGTAATTAGAAATATTCCTAATAAGGCAACTACTTTTGCAAATAAGAATCACGTTGTTTGGGCTCAAAAAAGGTTGTGTAATCCAAACTTTCAGAGATTAACAATCTATGCTCAATAGTTTTATGGATTTAGCCATACTTGATCAACTAAATTTCCATCACCAAGTGTTACAAATATTTGTCCTAAGGATAATATGTTCCCAATTTTGCAACCTCTAAACACCATCCCAAACAAAGACCCTCATAGCATAGCTATTCCTATATTGAAACTTTGTGTGGATTTTATTAATTTCGCATCTCAGGATGATTTCATACTAGTTAGGACGTGGAAGAACAAGAAGAAGGAATTGCAAGTTGAGTATGCCATTTTGACCAGACGATCAGCTAAAGCTCAAGCAAAGTAACTTCTCTAGTTTTATCTTTTCATTGTAAAGCCAAAATAACATGAGCTTTGAAAGTTATTTATATTTTGAGTTGTCAGGCTATATATATATATATCAACTGCAACAGGAGTCTTGGCAATGGGGATGTAACAATTTTGCTAGGAGATGATTCAGTTGCTGCTCCAGAAGGTTCACTTCAAATTGTTTCAGAAAAGACAGCTTGTAAAGCTCTAATGGTTGAAAAGAATACAGAGGGGGCTCTTGATGATACTTTTTCTTCATCATCTTTTGAGGACAATAGGGAAATCATGGAGCTAATTAGAAATATTCCTGATAAGGCAACTACTTTTGCAAATAAGAATCACGTTGTGTCAGCTCCAAAGAAGGTTGTGTAATCCAAACTTTCACAGATTAGCAATTTATACTCAATAGTTTTAAGGAATTTAGCCATACTTGATCAACTAAATTTCCATCACCAAGTGTTACAAATATTTGTTCTAAGGATAATATGTTCCCAATTTTGCAACCTCTAAACACCATCCCAAACAAAGACCCTTATAACATAGCTTTTCCTATATCAAAACTTTGTGTGGATTTTATTAATTTCATATCTCAGGATGATTTCATACCAGTTAGGACGTGGATGAACAAGAAGAAGGAATTACAGGTTGAGCATGCCATTTTGACCAGACGATCAGCTAAAGCTCGAGCAAAATAACTTCTCTAGTTTTATCTTTCCATTGTAAAGCCTAAAAGGCTAAGCTTTTCAGCCCCTCTGTTTTCGTTTCATCAATAATATATATATATATGTATACTATATCCCAATCATGAAAAGTTTGTGTAATTTATAAAGGAAATAATTTCCCTTAAAATGGCAATAATTTCAAAATAAAATTTTATCTTTCTTTTTTAGCAAAAAAGAACTTTATTTTATTAAGATCACATAAAACGGATCATCCTACATCTTGAGGGATGTGTCTAGACCATTCCAAGGACACAAGAATTTACATCAGTTCTAGCTAGAAGGTGGACAAGTATATTGCCGTCTCTTTTAACATGAAAGAAAAAGGTAGAAGGTCTACCTATTTTTCTTAAGAAATCAGACGCTAAAGCTCCCATCTCAGATGTATCTTAGGAACGACTTTTGAGACTATTTACAGGAACGATAAATTGCTCTCAATCAACAACTTTTTCTGATAAGATAGCCCTGCAGTATAGCCTTTAATGATCCCTAGAAATTCTCCGAAGTCAACATAGTAGCTTCCAAGTTAAGAAATAGACTTGGCTAATATGGGAATCCCCTGGTGATTCCTGATAATAATATCAATACCAATCATTTCATCTACAAAAGTAACATCAGTATTTACCTTTAGAGTTTCAGGATCATGGGGTCTGTTTATTCCGGCTGGAGGGTGTGCCCAATGTGCTTGAATGATTTCTGATAGAATGAGATAGACATGAATATTCTTCCACCATGCTTAAAGCTTGCAAGGGCAATAGTTGCTTCTATTGAGTGTTTTCTTTCATACTTAAATTTATTCCTGGTATACCAAATGTGTCAGGCTGTAGTTGCAAAAATAATTGTGTTTTTGTTCTATATTCAGAGATGATAGCGTAGGGGACTTCTTTGGAGTTTAGAGCTGAAATTTGAATCCATATATACTCGGAAGCAATTTCAGACTTCTTTTGAAAACCTAAAGTCAAATAGTACACATCTATCATCTTCTACAGAGTATCCACAATATACATAAGAAGTTAACTCATACAATCCTCGTTTCATGAGATTTTTCCCGAGGATGAGAATATCTAAAGCAGTTCTCTATATAAACATCCGTATCTTTGTTTGCAAAGGGAGGTTATGAATCATGTTCCAATTTTTTGTCTCCACTACAGTGCTAGAGGTTCCGTGGGATGTTTCCCAACTACACAAAAATTCCATCCCAATTATGTATCTTGATTTCAATGTGTAAACCCCATTTGAAGTAAAATTTCAGACTAGTTGATCATCACGCTAAGCATGAATTATAGGAATTTGAGGATAGCTTCTGTCTCATGGTGTACAATGCTGGAGAAAGCTCTTTGAGAGTTGGGATCCTCTTACTGGGAGATATAGATGTAGATAGTCTATTCCTAATATGATACTAGAGTCCTAAGGAGAGTAGATTCCTACTCTCCAAAAGGTTGCGCCAGAGAAAGAAGGTCAACAACTCAGTGAAGCAGCCAAGAAGTTTCTCGATGGAAAATACTTTGCCTTGAGACATCACGAAAGATAATGGAAGTTTCTCCATCACCAAAGATGATGGAGAGTGTATGATAAGCCAACATTATTTGGCAATAACAGCAAAATTAAAACCCTCAAAGTCTCTAAAGCCCAACCCCTTTAGTTTTTGGTTTACACAAACACTCCAACCTTTCCAACACATTTTTTTATTACCCTTAGAACCTTCCTAAAAGAATTGACGTACCATAGAATTGAGGGATCTAATGATATTAGAGGGAAGGAGAAAACAAGATATTCATAAGTGGGGATGACTTGAGCAACATTTTTAATGAGGATTTCTTTCCCAACTTGAGAGAGAATTTTTTCTTTCCAACCATTAATTTTTTTTCCAAAGTCTATCTTTAACAAATTGAAAATTGTCATTTTTTGACCTTCCAATAAGGCAAGGTAATCCTAGATAGGTCCCTTGCCCCTTTATTATGAATACCTGAAATAGAAACAGTAGAAACTTCCTGGCTATTGGGCACTAGCTTATCAAAAAATAGAGAAGATTTTTGGTAATTTACCTCTTGTCCAGAAAGAGAAGCATAGTCTTGCAAGAATTTTTTTGATTGATTCAGCATTTTGGTTATCAGCTTTACGAAAATGCACACTATCATCTACAAAATAAATAAATAAATAAATAAATAAATAAATAAATAAATGTGAGATAGAAGGGCATGAACTATTAAAACGCATGCCAGAGAGAATTTTGCCTTTCTACATGACGTATCATCGCAGAACGGCCCGCAATACAAATGATAAAAATTTAAGGGGAGAGGGATCTCCCTATCTAATCCCTCTTGTAGGAATAAAAGTAGCAGAAGGTGCATCATTAATTAAGATAGGAAAGAGCAAAAAGCGAAACACTTCATTGTAATAGTTACCAAATGTAAAGGAATTCTCATTGCTATCATGATAGCTTCTAAGTAGGTCCACTCAACTCTGTCAAAAGGTTTATTAAGATCAAGTTTGAGTTAACAATGTTTATAGAGTGAAAAGCCACCATAAAATTGTTAGTAATAAGCCTACTTCTACAAAAGCACTCTAACTATCGTGTATCAAAGAAGTCATGCAGCTTATAAGTCTATTGACAAGGACTTTAGAAACAAGCGTATAAATAACATTACACATGCTTATAAGTCTAAAATCTCTAGCAACAATGGGATTTTTTACTTTAGGAACTAAAGAAATGTGAGTATCATTTATAGCACAGATATCATTCCCATTAATTATTTTGAATACGTAGAACCATGTTTGTTACCTTTTCGCCCATAATGTGCCAATATTTTTGTAAGAAGCAAGCTCGTAGGCCACTAAGCCCTAGTGATGTCCTCCCTTTTATGGGCTTTAGTGCTTGCACAACCTCATCATCTATGAAGGGAGCTAAGAGTGTATCTATTAGATGTATAGATATTTTGGAAAGTAAGACTTTCAATTCCTGCAAGATATGTTACTTCAATCTTATTATCATCTTTAAGCATTGAATGAGTTTCTTCTTTGTCTTCGGGTAGCCTTTATGGAAATAGATGGCATTCCTATCTCCTTCGAGGAGCTAATCAGCACGTGATCAGGTCTTCCAATAATCCTCTTCTACGGCTAGTAACTTATCTAGTTCAAGCTCTAATTTTGCTTCATCCTTTGGGTTCTAGGAAGGTTGAGATTTCAATTTATCAAGCTTTTTCCTTGCTTTCCAAATACAAAATAGAATGTCAACATATTTCTTTTTATTCAATTATAAGAGATGATCCAGGATAGTCCCGAAGTTAGCTCTCACTGAATCAACAGAGGGGTGAGAATCTGGGAGCAACAAATTGTCAAAGAAATTAGCACAGTCCTCATCTTTTGTCCAGTGCGGCTCAAACCGTTTCATCCACAGTTTTGCGTTTTGGGAAACATAGAAATTAGTTTTAAGAGATAAAACTAAGGCAAGGTGATCAGACTGACTTACAAAAGTATTATGTACAATACATGTTGGGAATAATTGAGAAAAAGTTGTGGTACCTAAAGTACCATCCAGGCAGGCTCAGATGTAATCATCTCCATCTCTTGGGCCTTTCCAAGTGAATTTAGGACCCACAAAACCAAGGTCAAACAGTTCTACATCGGAAATAGTGTCTGAAGTTTTAAATTAGCCAATTATTACATTCCCACCCTGTTTCTTCACCAATAGATAAAATTTTATTAAAATCACCTGCAACAAGTCAAGGGAGATTAGATGAGGTTTGGAGTTGTCTTAAGAGATCTCACGAAAATTGCCCAAGATGAGTTTTGAGATTCCCAAAAGAACCAATAAAATGAAAAATAGGAAACGTAATCAAAGAAATAGTAACATCAATATGACCACAAGAGTAACCAAAAAAACTAACAAAAGTATCTTTTATTCCAAAAAAATGCTAAGGCCTCTAGAGAGTGGCCAATCCTGTCCACATAAAAACTGTAATCAAACTATGAAGAACGTCTAATAGAGTCCATTTTAATTTTTATGACATTTAATTTCAAAAAGGAAAATAACTAAAGGTTTCGAAGACTAAATGAGACTGGGAAGTGCACTAATTTCTCGAGGATTGGTAAGTCCCCAATGATTCTAGCATAAGATACTCATTGGCCTCGGCAGGCCTAAATAACAACCTCCACTGCTGGTCTAGAAGAAGTATCATAATCAGGGGCCTTGAGTCGCTTAACAGATTGGTTTGATTTACCATCACAAGTATGAGTATCTTCAAGATGACACTTCAAAGAAATTGAGCCAATCGTGCATTGAGAGTTTCCATCCATAGTGAGTATGGTCGTCGTGGAGTTTGGGACTACTCCTACTTCATGGGCTATCTTTTTGAAAGTGGAAGCTTCTTGTTGCTACGGTCAACATTAATTTCAACATTTTCCTTCCCTGTGCCTTGCTCATCAACAACACTTTTCCTGCATTTTTTCCAATCATCTTGTTTTCCACAAAAACATTATTTGAGGAATAAATATTAAACAGAGATTCTTCATCTATACTTGAAGGGGGAAGGGGATCAGAGTGTTAGTATATGCCCTAAGACCAATTGACTCACATTTATGATTTATGAAGCATGTATTTTTTTGAGCTGTATTTTATGCTCTTGGTCATCAAGTATGTGACTTGATAGTAAAACCCTTATAGCTAATAAAATACTATTCTTATTTGTCCCTAGTTTATTACATCTTGTAAACTAGTGTGACGTTGATTGATAGTCAAGTTTTACTGATCAAGAATATGAGATATAAAATCAATTCATAAATACATATTGAGAATATTGTATTGGACATGACCCAAAGTGAAGAAGAAATATTGCATGGGTTTAAGTTATAAGTATTTCTTCTCAGTTTTATATTTGGTGTCCTTTGACCTAATGTTTCTAATGTTTCTTGCATGGGGAGAAAATATGTTTTGACATAGTCAAGCATCACTTTTAATTAGGTGATCATTATGACTATTGGTTGGCTTATTTTCTCGTCATGGCTTGAATGTTGGAGATAGTGAAAGGGATTTGTCCCTCTCTTTTTGGAGAGACATATCCATGGGCCCCTTGATAAGGAAGACTGGAAAATATGCATGGCCATGCTCAAATAAGTATTAATAAGGTGTTATTAATATTATTTGTTGGAACAGTCTGCCTGGTGATCAAGTAAATGGTTAATTAAGTTTTATAAGGATGACTTGATCCATACCTTATACTTAATTAGGATATCGTATGACAAAAGGACTAAATATTAAATCTGATGCTAGGTTATTATTACATTTACTTAACTTGGGTAAGCACAATGTCTTGCTAGAGGCCGCTTATGTTTTGTGAATAAATGTCTAGGACATTTTTCATTCACTGCCAACGTTAAGTGAACCTACAGGGTCACACGCATAGACGATCTTGTGAGCATAATGTCCACGTTCAATGAATCTAGATTGTGTCCAGATTCGTTGAACGTATACAAAAGGGGAATCAGATTCCATATTGTATTTTCTGGTAAGTTAATAAGTAATTAATTTTATTTAATCGAATAAATGAAATTAATTACTTAATATTACTCATCCAACCGTTGGATGATTATAGGAATAGACGGACGAGATTAAACTGTCATTAGATGACAGTTAGGGTTTTGATATTGACAGCTATAAAAGGTTATGTTAACCTTTTCTTGGTGGCCGTCATTTATCTGATTAAAGAAAAACAAAACCCTAAACCCTAGAACGGCGATATAGTATCTAACCTCCTCTCTCCGAAATACGACCGATTACTAGATAGTCAGGATCAGTTCTGAACAGTTTTCAGAACACAGAAGGGGCTAGCATCCCGATCGCTTGCAGAGGAGTTCGTCGCGTGGATACCAGTAGAGGGCGAAGCGTACAAAGCAGCGCCTCCACAACGAACAATCAAAATATTGAGATAATTTCTATCTAATTGGTTTTTCCAGTATGTGCAGATCCTATTGGTGGATTTTCGTAGATTTATTTTATTTTGTTTTTGCCTACGGAGTCCAACAGTGGTATTAGAGCCTCGTACATACTAGTTTTACTAATTTTATCTGTTACCGCTTTGATTACATATGTTGTTTTCAATCGGCCTTATAGTAAGGTTTCTAATTAGTGTAATAATCAGAGTAAATTGAATTATAGGATTCGCATATATCATATTCTGTTTTATTTATTAATGCGATTAATTAAACAGAATGTTGTTACTGTCAAATTGTTTGGCGTACAGTCTGTAATTTGTGCAATTTAATTGTTAAACTAATATGCAGAATCACATAATTTAATGTTTAACTGTTTAACTGTTAACCACCAAAGGAAGGGACTTGCTTCCACTGCAATGAACCTAGTCATTGGAAGAGGAATTGCAAGCTCTACTTGGAAGAAAAGAAGAAGCAAAAGGCCAGTGAGACTGCCACTTCAGGTATTTTCGTTATAGAAATTAATATGTCTACTCCTACTTCATGGGTATTAGATACCGGATGTGGAGCTCACATTTGTGTAAATGTGCAGGGACTCAAAAGGAGTAGATCTTTGGCAAAGGGAGAGGTAGACCTACGAGTTGCAAATGGAGCAAAAGTTGCTGCTGTAGCTGTAGGGACATTTGATTTACTTTTGCCTATTAGGCTTATAATTGAACTTAAAGATTGTTATTATGTTCCTTCTATGTGTAGGAACATCATTTCAGTTTCTTGTTTGGATGTTGATGGTTTTGAGTTTAATACTAAGAATGGTAAAAGTTCTATTTATAAAAATGGTATTTTCCATGGGGATGCCTCTTATGTAATGGACTTTACATTCTTAACCTACATGATTCCATTAGCAAGACCATCTATAACATAAATACAAAGAAATTTAAATCTAATGATTTAAATCAAACTTACTTCTAGCAAATGCATTCAATCTGTGTGTGATACTAATTGCACAGCTTGGTTCTATGACTGTGTTACCTTTGTATTCGTATTCAGATCGTCCAGAAGGGACATTGGTTATCGGTCTCTTGACAGAACAACGACAGTTTATTCAGGTAAGTGTTAAATATGTGTATCTTTATGATTTTTTACGTTGTTCTGTATTATATGATGTTTGGGTTTACAGTTTTTCTAACATTTACATATTTCTGTGTGTTTTACACAGCTATAGTTGAATGATATGTGTCCGATACCTCCTTTACACATTCAATGGATTCATCATCGTTGCGAATAGGTCAGCAATTTGGCAGATTCATATCAGCATCGGATTGCAGATTGGAACGAGAGTTGCTCGAAATAGAAAGTAAATAAGACTTTATTTTTTGATTGAGAAAATTATATGTACGAAATTTTTTAACTTAGTTTTAAAACATATACACGTTGACTTTTTTGGTATATTTTTTATTTTTGATAAATGTAAACTCGTTTTATGGTTCAATATCTTTATATTTAATGTGTTTCGGGTTTATGGTGCTTTATATTTTTTCTATTACAATTGTAAAAAAACTAAATGCATAAAAAAATTCCCATCAACCAAGTAACAACAACACTACGAAAAAAAGTCATACACTACAAAATAAGTCATAAACAGCAGCCAGTCAAGTAAATAAAAGAACGCACTAACGTCGAGTCTGATGATACCTTTTGATCATGTCGGAAGCCCTACTAACCTTCGTAGCATCATCAATGTCGTCATGGTCCAACTCACGAGCTACCATATCCAATAGAACATCCAGTGTAATAGGAGCAATGGTCGGCAATTGCACGCTGCGGGGGAGCCTGTCCGGATTCTGAATCCTTGGATAAGTGCGGGGGAGAAACCAAGTCATGTAATCATCTGTGCACCGAGATGGAGGTATAACAGGGATACTGGTCCATGTAGACGTAAGCAGATGAGATGGTGCCTCCAGCCACAATGCCTCTATGAACACATTCTTCACCATGTACACCCTATTATTTGCTGACCTGCGGTACTTCTGAGGACGAATAGGATGAGCTGGAATGCATTGAACCTACCCAAACTGTCTGACAACCCTATCGAGCATATAGGGCTCTACACAATCAAAGTATGCAATCATTCCATGGTACGTAGAAACCCATATATCAGTAATCTCATCGGATCTGTACGGAGTCCACCTGACCTCGTCAGCAGTCATCGTGTCTAAACGAATGCCTAAGTCGATTAATTTTTTCTCCGTTTTGTGACCCAACATCGCAAACCTCTGGATGTGAGGTTTGCACAACCTCGCTCCCGGTCTCATCAGAGGTGCAAACATAGGAAAATACAGGTATATCTAAGCCTTTAGAAAAAAAATTAATAAAAAAAATCAACAACCCTATCATTAGACAAAAATAAATCCTAAAATGTAAAAAAATAATTAAACAGGATGAAGATTATAGTGATATTACCTCAAAAAGCAACCAACAACCAGACAACTCCTTAGCATCAACACGAGAGGCCTGCCCTAAACTCCAGTACAAGTAGGCTAGTGTAGCAAAATCCTATGCAAAACCACCAACAGAACTAACATTCTTCACGAACGGCCACAGTTTCCCAGGGACATTATTTCCACTCTTGTCAATGAAGAGCGAACTGCCGAGTAAATACAAGACGTAAAAGACGGCTCTTTGCTTCGTAGACAGTCCACTACGATCTGATTCACCAACTCCCGCCAAGTCTTGACTATTTATGCTTATGCTAGAGTCGGAGATATCAAGATCGCTCTGGATAACTACAATTAACTACTCCCATAAATAATAGTGGTCGACGACGTTACTGTAAAAAGGTACGCCCAGAATCAACTCAACTTCATGCAATGTAACTAGGGTTATAAACGGGGCGGGTTTATACCCGTTTTTAGCGGGTAAGGTTTAAATTTTATACCCGTAGCCGTACCCGTATTTATACTGCTATATGGGTTTGGGCAGGGTATGGTGATGCCCAGACCCGTATACCCGTAGACCTATATTAATACAATAATAATATATATTATATATATTAATTTAGATGGAGGGTAATAAATGTGCATAGGGAGGTTTGGCTGAGTGGTTAAGGATGCAAACTTAAGTTCCTGTTTGGCTTCCCAAAGCAGGTTCAAATCCTGCTGCTATCAACCTTTTTCTTCAGTCCTTTTCTCTTTTTTTTTTCTCCTTTTCAGTCCTAAATTGAGTCTCTTTAGTTGATGGATTTAGCCCAACTAACCTCTTTCAAATTATTTATTTATTTATTTTCAACTTTATTTCAAATGTCATTTCACAAATAATTTATTTTTACTAAATATAAAAATATATTCTTTCATCCCGTGTAAAGGCAATTTATGATAATAATATTTTTGCCTAATTTTTTTTTCATAGAACTGCTGAAAATATGGATCATGACAAAAAGGACAATTTTTTCCTTATTTTTCTTTGTCGTTCTCTATCTTATATGCTACTATTTGACTTATCTATTAGGCGACACCATATTATTACATATACTCTTTGCTCAGAGGTTGTCCAGGAATTTGGATTATAGACTAAAATTAATATAATTAAAGGGGTCTATATCCCTATTCATTTATGTATATGTTAAATGATTTTATTTGTTAAAAGAAATGTTGAGGAGATTATGTTAATCATGTTAAAATTTTTATTTTAGGATTATACATTGTTTTATGTATTTTTGTTTAACAGGGAAAAAAATAGAAAAATATCATACGGGTACGGGTATTCCCAGACCCTACCCTGGACCTTGGAGGGTCGGTTTTAGGTCCAGAATTTTATACCCTGGAGGGTATGGGTCTGGGTCTGGGTCCAAGTTTAACTATAAGGGTACGGGTCTGGGTTTGGGGGTACCCTGAGGGTCTGGACCCGTTTACAGCCCTAAATGTAACTGTCATCTCCCCCTAGGGCATGTGAAAACTGTTGGTGTCTGGCTGCCACCTCTCCACAAAAGCAGATAGCAAGGGGGAGTTCGAATGCTGGAATATGCAGGACCTCAAATATGATAGTCCTATCTCCCCTACCAAATGTACAACTGCAGGATCACTAGGGGTCTAACCGGTCAAGGACATGTAGCGGGACCTCGACTTCAGAATGCCTCTATCCTGCAAAAATAATGTAAACACCATAATAAAAAATAAACAACATATTAAAATCTATAATCAGATATAAACAATACACAGAATATTCAAATTACCTGTCCATGCCATATACTACCAGCGACATGACCGCTATACGAAGGGACAAGGACTGGATCCTGTGGACCGCCATCAGTTGGACCTGTCTGCTCCCTACCGTCATTCTTTGATTTCTTCCTCTGCGTAGGGTTGGTAGGAGGACGCGACTTCTCGGGTCTTTTTTGTCGCGACCCAACAATCTTACTCATCAGTGACATGAAACTACCAGTCAACCTTTTCCCCTTACCCGGAGCAAGCCTATGGCCGGAAGATAAGGCCTCAACCACAGGAATAGGTTCATGATCATCACCGTCATCGTCACCATCATCATTATCATCATCATCATCATGTCCACCATCATCCTCACACTCATCCTCATTGCCCTCACTGCTATGAATGCGGAGGGAACCGACCCTAATAGCCTCCTCAAATTGGGATGTACCAGAATCCCTACCCAACCCAACATCAGATGAGGGATTGCCACAAGCAGTGGCTCCATACTTAGCACCGCTATAAGATGAGTCTACCGGGACGAACCCAGCAAACTGCTCGAAGAACTGTGCACCTAAATGCAACCCTGGACCACCAACATCATTTAATGGAATCTGAGTTCTAGAGAAATGCTGTGTCGGATCTAGGCCAGGCATAGGAATAGGTAGAGAAGGAGCATGTGTATATGAATCATATGATGTTTGTGGTGGCTGAGAATATCCATAAGGGTCATAGAGTACGGGGGTGTACGGATGGTATGATGTGGTAGGATGATGGGTCCTAAACGGTATAGGGGGGCTGGGTGGAAGACCCCGGTGCACTAGGGTCATAATACATACCCGGTGCAATAGGTGCAGAAGTGGACGGTATATCTGATGTACTGTGGCGTCCCCTCACACCACGAGATGATGCAGTCACTGCACGACCTTCAACCCGACCAGTCCTGTCTATCACAGCACCTAAATCATCATCACCCCTACATGCTCCTGGCCGAACCATCTAAACAAATTATCAAATATTTTCCTCAATGACATTACATAATATCTATCTAATTCATTATATTTTTATACGATACAAGTAATGCATTTTTCTTCATCTTTATATCATTAAGTTAAAACCGTGCATTAAGCTAAATTCATTATAGTTATATTTATTACCCCATTTGAACATTTCACACTTTTTTATTACATTGTGTTAACCCTAAACACAAAATCTTTCAATATAACAAACCTAAATCCAAATTGTATAAATGCTTATTTATGCAATTTGTTTAGGACGTTTGTGATAAAGCCGTATTATTCATACAAACTCTACACCATAAACTCTGAATAAACAAAATTATACAATCAGTCAAGTCCACAGGCACCCTAATAAACATAAACAAATTATATCAAACATAATATAACCTCTAAATTAAACAAATAAACATAAACGTAATAATAATTTTTTAAAAAATCATATAATCATTAATTTAACATAATCATAAAGAAATCCTAAAAAAATTAAACAAATTAAATAACATAACATAAACTACAAATTAAATAAATAAACATAAATGTAATCATAATTTAAAAAAAATTAATATCATATTAATTATAACAACGTAAATATAAACAAATGTAATAAAAAATAAAAAATAAACAAATTAAATAACATAATATAAACTCTAAATTAAACAAATAGACAAACGAAATCATAATTTTAAAAAAATAACATAAGCATAAATAAATGAAATAAAAAAAATTTTAAAAAATGAATATATAAAAACTAAAAAACAATAATACAAAAAAATAACAAAATAAAAATAATAAAATAATAAAAGTTAAAAAATAGTAAAACATAAAAAAATAATAAATAAAAAAATAATAAAATAATAAAAATTAAAAAATAATAAAAATAATAAAATAATTAAAAAATAATTAAAAATTATAAAAATTAAAATAATTAAAAAATTAAAATAATAAAATAATAATTAAAAATTTTTAAAAAATTGAAAAAACTTTAAAAAATTTAAAAAATAATAAAAATTAAAAATTAAAAAAATTAATAATAATTAAAAATTAAAAAATAATAAAATAATAAAAAATAAAAAATAATAATAAATTAAAAATAAAACATAACAAAAAATAATAATAAAAAATAAAAAGTAAAAAATAAAAAATTAATAAAAGAATTTAAAAAAATTAAAAACATTAAAAAATTAATAAAAAAAAACCGAGCGACCGCAACGAACCGGGTCATTGGACCGGGCGAGCGGTGCCGCACAGCAACCGCGCGGTTTAGCAGTCAGAAACTCCCACAGTTGCTGGACCGGGTGACCCGACGATGTTTCGGTCGCCGGTCCAGACGATCCGGCGTTGTTTCAGTCGCCGGTGCAGGCGATCTGGCGACATTCCGGCCAAAAATTCAGTTTGAAAAACAGTAAATTTTTTTTCAATCCAACGGTTATTTTCAAATTTTGAACCGATAAAAATGTAAATAAATAAGTATAGATCAAAGTATTAATCTTTTTTTCGAATTACAACGGTCGGATGTTCCTAAATCTGAAGTTGAAATTTGAAGTTTTAAAGAGAAGTAAGAAGATTTGTTGAAGAGAAAGAAAGTTTATAATTAAAAATGAATTATTTTGATTTATTTCGCGCATACATATATATTCCCGAATTAGAATTATTAACCTCATATTTAATTTGCAGTCAAAAACACTAAAATAAAAATTATAATATTTTTTAAATACATTTAAAGATATTTTTCTAACAATAGAAAAAAATATTCTTTATAACAGTATAAAAAGATATATTTAATAATATGAAAAGATATTTTTTTAATAATATAAAAAGATGTATTAAAAATATTTTTTTAATAATATATAAAGATATATTCAAAAGGATATTTTTTAACAATGTAAAAAGATATTTTTAAAAAAAAATTGATAAGAACTATCTACTTGGAAGGATTCTTCTGTTTCTTTTAATCATATTTTTTTTAAAAGCTAAAAAATTATTTTAAGAACTATTATATTGATTTGTATGTAAATCTTGATCAGTTCAATCTAAATAAGACTCTTAAAACTTATTAATCATATCTTTTAAAAAATTCAAAAATCATATCAAAAGACAAGAATATCTATTCTTAAATCAGATTAATAATCGTGAGATTTTGCAATCTTCTTTACCTTAAATTTAAAATTTAAAAAGCCAGAGATAAGGATGAGATCATCAAATCAGCTGCCATGCATATTAAAAACAACTTCCATTACCATCATCCGAATTTAATCAATTTTCAAATTTCCTATCTCTCTCCAAATTTTGACACCAATCTTGAGAGCGCTTTGCATCGGCTAATTCTTCACCTCTCCCAGATACATTATATTTTTAATTACCTCTCATGGTTATGTTATAATTGATGTTGACCTCAATCACATACCTATATGCATGCATGCTTTTATCATGTTTTATCCTTATTGTTCTTCACTATTTTCATCTTTGTAATAGTTTTTTTTTTTTTTTTCTCTCTCATCATTCTTTTACTGTTTTATTATTATTATTATTATTATTATTTCATTTTTTTTCTAAGGCATTGGAGACTCCATTCTTATGCTTAGGAGAAGAAAGGTAAAAACTATTTAGTAATAAAATTTTTCCTCTAATATAATAGTTGCCTAAAATTTTGGTTAATCTTTTATAATTCAAATGTTCATTATCCTTCTATAATTAGGTGAAAAATTTTATTGATGTTGCAAAGTTTTATTGACATTGCTAAGACAATGGCTGACTACACTGCTATGTATAATAAGTTTCAAGGTATATCTCCGATTGTGGAGTAGTCAGGGACGGAAGTAGGAAATTTTTGAAAATTTTAAAATTTTTAGATATTTTATTTTAAGCTTCTTCAGTTTTTTTTTTTCAATACAGCTCCCCTCCCCCTCCCCCTCCCCCCACCCCCCCCACCATCCTCTTCCCAAAACTTAGGTGATGACTTTAAAAACACTGAAAATGCCTCACAGAAAAGACACACACTCTCTCTCTCTTCGATTCTACAAGTCTTCCTTCCTCCCTCCTCGGTCCGTCTCAACTCGGCAGCACACAACTGTGGTGAGTGGGCGTCGGTGACCGCGATAGACGACAGGTGATGGCGGTGACCACCAGGCTTCCAAGTTCCGACTCTTCTTCAAACTTCAAAGAAGAAAAAAGTAAGCTTTCTAATTAGATTTTATAAATTAATCTATGTAGAAATATTTTTACTTTTTGATTTTGGTAAATAGATTTTTGAGTGTTAAAATTTTAATTTTGGTAGTGAAAAGTTTTCTAGGGTTTTTTTGGTAAAAATATGATTATTATGTAATTTATGTTCTAATTAATTATTATGTCATAAGTGAAATGTGTTGAATTGTGAATTTAAAATCAGTTGACTATTATATAGGATTTTACTATGGAGAAATATTTTGGAAAGTGGAAGAAGGGTCCTAAATCAGTTGAAGAAAAATCATCTAATGAAGGAAATATTAATAAGATAAGGAAGATCGTGGGAAAAAGCCTCGGGTAGGGGTAGAGTTGTCGGATTGTGAAATTATTAATGATACAGGATTGCGTAAATCAATTTATAGTTATCCTTATGAAATTATATATGAATTAAGGAGACGGTATGTGGCTAAAGGTCCAACTCAACCATATGATCATAAATTTTCGCAAACTGATTTTGGTGAAATTAGAAGATTGTTTCAGAAGATATGGTTAAAGATTTTACTTGGTTAGGGTATAGTGTACATAAAGATGTAGCATTTTGTTTATGTTGTTATTTGTTTGCTAATGGTCAAAATCACAAACATTGTGATGATATGTTTACAGAAGTTTGTTTTAGAAATTGGAAACGTGCTACAAATAGTCATCACTCTGGTGCAGTAATTCAGTTGTTGGGTTTCAGAAATCAAAAACATAATGTAGAATATATGTTATCGAAACAAAGTAGTCAAACTGAGATTGACTACCGTGCCCGGTTAATTACTGTTGTAAAAGTGATTCGATTTGTATTAAGTCAAGGTTTAGCTTTCTGTGGAAATGATGAGTCGGTAAATTCAATCCGACGAGGTAATTTTCTTGAATTAATAAAAATGGTATTGTGAAGAAGTGGAAGAAGTAAATAATGTCATGAACTTGAATGCTCCGAGAAATAATTAGTTGACTTCTCCTAAAATTCAAAAAGAAATCATTAATACTTGTGCAACAGAAGTGAGACAAGCTATTGTCAATGAGTTGGTGACAAGTTTTTTTTCTCTTTTGGTTAATGAGGCTCGAGATAGTTTCGTGAAGGAGAATTTGTCTATAGTTTTGAGATTTATTAATAATAATGGAGAAGTGTTTGATCGTTTTCTTGGAGTAATACACGTGAGTGACACTTCTACAAGACGTTGAGAAATAGTATTGATGATTTCTTTACAATAAATAGATTATCAATTTCACAGCTCAGAGGTCAAGGTTACGATGAGGCGTCTAATATGCGTGACGAGCTTAATAGATTGGAAAAAAAATTTAGATGAAAATAAGCACGCATATTATGTTCATTGTTTGGAGCTTCATGTAAAAGAAAGGATGCTCTTCTGCAAAAGTACTATGATGATCTGGTAAAACGTCTAGAAAGTGTAACTCGGATTTTGCATATGTGGGATGCAGTGACACATGTGCTTGAAACTATATATAAAGACGCTGATAAGGTGAACCGTCAAGGCATTGCCCGATGTTTGATTGATAAAATATGGCAGTTTGAATTTGTATTCATTGCTCATTTAATGGTAAATGTATTGGCAAAAACAAATACATTGTCCTACAACAAAGAACAAAGAACTCAAAACATAGTCACTGTTGTCCGATGATTAAGGCAATAAATGAAGAATTGAAGAAATACAGAAATGATGATGATCATTGGGAGGAGTTATTGGGTGTCGTTACTGCATTTTGTATTAAAAATGATATTTTCGTGCCGAATATGCAAGATCCTTTACCAGGCCGAGCTAGATTATACAAAAGTGTGGATGGACAGCCAAAAACCAACCTTCTTGCTTTTATCCCTTTGACCGGTTTAGACGGGAGGGTCTGTCCTTTCTCCACTGGAAGAAAGTAGATGATCACCCGGATGAGATTAGGATGAAAAGCAAGTCGATGATGCCATAAGTCAAAGGTAAGATAATTAATTTCTTTTTTTATTTATTACTTAATAATTTCTTTTATAAATTATTAACTGTTCTTTTCTCTTTTTAAGATTAAGTTCTTGATTTTATAGAAAAAAAAAAATGGAGGATCATTTTACGAATAAAATCAAATTGAAAGCTACTCATTCGCATATCAGGCTTGGCTCCACCTATATGCTGCTCTCTTCCAATATCACCGCCACTAGATTCTTCCGTCATTATCTCCAACAGAATCCGAATGCCAGCCTTTGCGGTCAGAGTACTTCGAAGAAAAAGAGAAGTTTAATATACCTAATTTAATCCCAAAGGAAAAGGGGGAAAACGAAATAAAAAAAGAGATTTTGAAAGAAACTACAGAAACCTGCCACAGGACGATGGGTTAGTATTTCGTTCTTCAATCTCTTATGGTTTGAGCTTTAGAGAAGGCAAATTCTCTTCTTGGTTTCAACTTCATCAACAACAGGGATCACTTTGGTGGGCTCAACTGCTTGATTCTTCTTAGGAGGAGGAACTAAATTAAAGAGTTTGAGGAAGTTTGAAATGATATTCAAGAAGGGGTCGCTGGTTTGGGGAGTATTCTGCTGTTGGGTTTGATGTTCAGAAGATTAGGCGGTGGCCGCCGTAGCCGCGGGAGCAGCAACA
This sequence comes from Catharanthus roseus, assembly GCA_028651295.1. Taxonomy (NCBI): domain Eukaryota; kingdom Viridiplantae; phylum Streptophyta; class Magnoliopsida; order Gentianales; family Apocynaceae; genus Catharanthus; species Catharanthus roseus. The sequence goes on along the minus strand of JAPQWS010000153.1, from coordinate 2,330,780 downwards.
ACTGCGTGTCCCTGTAATGTGTCATTGTTATCGTTGGATTTTCCCCAAAATCGGCGGAGATTGTGAAGGAACGAGAATTGGGAAGGAGTAGGGAGGGGAACAGTGGTGGCGCCGGGCAAGAGGAAGGGGATCTAGAGGAAGAAGAAAGGAGGGGAGGAATTATGGAGGGCTTTTTTCTTAATATTTATAATTGTGAAATTCCAAAATTACTTGTAATTGGGGATTAAATATGACATTTTTATTTTCTTTTGGTAAAAGTATCTTTCTTATAATCTATTGCAGGAGGTGAGCTCTTCATTCTTCAATCCCAATTTTTCTAATTTTTTGTTTTTTGTTTTTAAAATAAAGTAAGTTATCATAGTCGTGTAAAATTCTCGGGTCAATACGGATAATTCAAAAATTTATAAAGATAACTCAAAAAAATTTCAAATTTTCTTTCCTTTTTATTTCTTTAAAGAATTTCTCTCTAACTTCTCTCTACGCATACACATTTAACACATAGAAAAGTTCTAAAAAAGTTTTTTTTGTCACTTAAAGTGATTTTCTTTACTTATCTTTGCCTTTATCGATTTCCAAATTCTGGGAATAATTTTTAACTTTCGATAAAGTACACATTTCACATTTCAATCTGAATATTTTTAGTTTTTGCTTTCAATCCTCATCAGAAAAAATATTCATTCTTCTTTTTCTTCATATTCATATGATAAAGCACAGAAAGGTAAGCTTCAAATTTTTTTTTCCTTTTTCTTTTGGCACTCATTTGGTTATTAATCTACCATGATTAACATCTATTTTTCTGTTTTTCATTTAATGTTTGTAAAGTTATTACATTTAGCATTCATTTTCCTAGTTTTATTTTAAATTTATTGCATATATATTTACCAATTGAATTTTTTATTCAACCAATATTTAAGTTAAAACTCATATGTTTTTCTTTTGCAGAATTTTCATCATTGTTTTCCAGTAATATCTTATTTTATTTGAATTATTTATTATTGGATTCTCCATCATGATTATTTGTTATTCTTTAATCATTTTCAGTAAAAATCTGAAATCTTTTATTATTATTCTTTTTATGTCTACCTATTTACTTGACTTGATGCAAAAGTTTTTCCTTTGATAGAAGCACATGAATTTTAGGACCCAACGGAATGTTATGATAGAGTAGAAGAAAAAAAACTCAAAAGGTTGATTGTGGAGTTCCTCTAAGATGCTAAATGGTCCAAGGTTAGTGGAATTCCTCTACAATGTTTGCTATCTAACATTTCAAAATGTATGGAGTGGATTTTTATTCAATTTTTTTTTTTAAAAATATTTTCCTTCCTATTTTTAAATTCTAAAATTATTAGAGTTTAAATTATTTTTTTCTTTTTCGATCTGCCAATCTCAATATATCTCTTATGGTTATAATTTTTTTAATTATAATTTTTTCTTTGTTTCAGGCAAGGACTGGAGTTTTTTTGTTAAGAGAAGAAAGGGTTAAGAGGAACAGGTATGTTTGGAGGAATTAGTTTTTTTTTTTTTTTTAAATCTTTATACTTTCAATTTTAAAACTAAATTTTTTTACTTTTCTAATTTTTCCTTTTCTAATATTACTTTCTATTTTTTATATGCATTGTTTTATTTAAATATTTTTATACAGTATTTTCATAAGTATACTAATATATTTTTTGTATTGGTTAGATGCGGAAAAAAATTGAAGTAAATATAGGTAAGGTAAAGCTTTTTCTTTAACATAATTAAAAAATTAAGGCTTTTTGAATTGGTTTTTGAATAAAACATGGGGTGTGAGGGATAGGGAGGGTTTTTTTTTTTTTTTTTCCTTTTGGGTTTGGGGGAGAGGGGAATTAGAGAGTGTGGAGGAAATTAAGGTTCCTTTGGATTGTTTTTAAATAGAACATGGGGTGAAGGAGGGTAAGGGAAAAGATTTTTTCCCTTTTTTTTTTTTTTTTGTTTTGGAGGGGGAAGGGAGGGGTGTACTGGAGGTAGGTTTAAGGATTGAGAAGGGGGGATAGAGATAGAGAAAACAGGGGTCTTTACAAATATGGAAACGTATTATCTTTTTTAAAATCAATTATTATATTTTTTCTATGATATTCATTTTTTTTATTTTTTTCTTACAACTCTTTCTTTAATATATTATTTTTTTTATTTTTTATATTCATCATACTATCATATGCCCAAAAAAAAAAAAAGAAGGAGAAGAAGAAGCGAAAGTAATTATGAGTAAAGTAAGACTTTTTCTTTAATATAATTGTGACAAAGTTTTTTTCCTATAATTTTATTATTTTTCTGTTCCATCTAATTAATATATGCACATTTATTTTATTATTTAAATATCTATTTTTTATTTAAATTAAGCCACCTTTTTTAATTTAATTGTGCAAAAAAAAATTTTCCAATTATTTTTAGTTTATCTCAGATCAAAAGAAGTTCGAAACAAAGCTTGAAGGGGGTGAATCGAGAGTGAATCATGGTTTTGTTTTGATAGTTTTTTTTATTTGTTCAATATATAGTAATTATATTATTATGATGATAATTACCCATATAAATTTTTTTTAAAGAGATTTGTATGATATAATTGACATATTTTTTAGGGGGAGGGAGGGGTGTATTGGGGGGTAGGTTTAAGGGTTAATAAGAATGGGGGAAGGGGGGAGGGTGTGCAATGGAGGTAGGAAAAACAAGGATGTTTACAGATAGGGAGGCGTATTAGTTTTTTTTAATCAATTCTTATATTTTTTCTTTAAAATTCAAATTTTAAATTTTTTTATTACAACTTTTTTTTAATATATTATTTTTTTGTCTTTTACACTCATCATACTATTATATGCAAAAAAAAAAAAAGCAAAAATAATTATGGGTAAAAAGTGAGGCTTTTTTTTAATATAATTGTGGCAAAGCTTTTTTGCTTGAATTTTATTATATTTCTATTCCATCTTATTAATATATATATGCACCTTTATTTTATTATTTAAATATCTATTTTTTATTTAAGTTAAGCCTTCTTTAATATAATTGTGTCAAAGTTTTTGTTTTTAGTTAATTTCAAGTTGCCATAGATCAAAAGAAGTTCCAATCAAAGCTTAAAGGAGTGAACAGTAGTTTTGTTTTGATAGATTTTTTTCTTTGTTCAAATAGAGTATTTATATTATTACGAGGATAATTACGCATATAATTTTTTTTGCATGAGATTTGTATGATATAATTGACACATAATTTTTTTTAATATTTTTCAAAATGATTTTTTTTTTTTTTCTTTTGAGACTTCTTTATCAATTTTTTTTTTTTTTTGCCAACAAAACTTTTGTTATTTTCTTCACAAAAACATTATTGTCATTTATTTTGGGGGGAGGGGGTAGGGGAGGGACGGGAATTGGGAGGAACAACAGGAAAGTAAGTGGCAGAATGTGAGGGTATTGGAACTTCTTTTCTTTTCTTTTTTTTTTTTTTTTTTTATTATTGAGGGAGTGGGGGGAAGGGCGAGGGATAGGAAGGTTCAATTTAAGAATTATGCTATAATAAAAATAATTACACATGATTTTTCTTCTTTTTTTACAAGATATTTGTTTGAAGTCTTATTTTAACTTTTTAACGATAGATTTCTTTGAAAATGAAAAGGAATAAAAAAGTAAGGGATAGTAAATGTGAGGGTGTTGGAAGATATAGGAGGGTTCAATTTATGAATTATGTTATAATAAAGATAAATACACATTTATTTTTATTTTTTTCATAAAATATTTGTTTGAAGTCTTATTTTAATTTTTAATGATAAAGTCGTTTGAAAATTAAAAAGAATGGGAAAGTAATGGGTGGTTAATGTGACGGTGTTGAAAGATTATTTTTTTTGACTGGGGGGAATGGGAGGAACAATAGGAAAGTGAGGGGGTGGGGGGGGGGTGGGGGGGTGGGGGGGGGGTGCCAGAATGTAAGTGCTGGAACATTTTTTTTTTTTTGATTGAGAAAGGGGGCGGGGAGGGTTGAATTTAGAAATTATGTTATAATAAAGATAATTACAAATGTTTTTTCTTTTTTTTTACAAAATATTTGTGTGAAGTTTTATTTTAATTTTTTATGATAAATTTCTTTGAAAATAAAAGAGGGAATATTACATATTTATAAAGCAAGGCATTAGTCTATGTTTTTTAATTAATTTTTTTAAGTTTGTAACATTCACAAATTATTATATTTGACATCTTTTTTGAAAATATAACTAACTTTTTTATTTTTTTTCTTTCTTAAATTCTTCCACGTGCATTGCGTAGGTCTTTAGGCTAGTATCATATATTTTAAGTCATTTCATATTTCAGAGAAGATTTATCTTTTTATTCGACATATTTGTTTTAATTGTCACTAATACATAATTTTTTGATTTTTTAAATTTGATTAGTTTGTAATGCCTAAAAAATCCTCATTCTTACTTTAAAATTTCAATTATTCTAATCCTTTTATTATTGACAACATCTTTTTATTTTTTAATTTATTACATGGTTTAAATTTTTCCAATTGGCTTATCAAGATTTTGAATTTCCTTAGATTTTATCATATTTAAATGACTTCCTCCAAAGTATCTAAAAAAAATTTAAATTATGTTCTTTTGCTGAATAAGTAGTTACATTAAATAATAAAATAAATTATACAGATTAATAAAAGATGCAATATAAAATAAAAGATACATAAGTACACATTTACGAAATTGAGATTCTAGATAAAGAACCAAGGAGGATGACTATTGATTCATAACTTTGTCTTTTACAAGATATTTATTTGTTTTTTGTTCCAATAGTGTTTGCAAATCATTTGATAGAAAGGAAGCATAATGAAGGTTTTTTGATATGATTAGCTCATTTTTTAAAAAGGCCACTAAAATGGTCACACAAATTTTTTTATTCATAATATGGTCATAATATACAACATTGGTATGTTATTTAATAGGATAACACACAACAGCTGTGCGTTATCACTTAATTACAGTTTTATGGTTTACACGGTCGATTTGACAGATAACGCACAGAAGACATGCATTATAAACTAGCAATAACGCATAATGTTTGTGCATTATCAACAACATCATTTTTTTTTTTCAAAACTTCTAGTTATATAATTTTTTTTTTAAAAAGACTGTATTATTTTATTTAACCTATTTTGATGTATATTTCATTATAATATTTATAACCGTTTTAAAATAAAATATGTTTAACTCATAACCATTTTATTAAAAAAAATATGAAGAAGTAATTTAAAGTATTGTAAATTTTACTATAAAAATTTAGAGTAATGAAGAAGAAGTTAGAAGAAATTCAAAGAAAAATTTTATTAATATAAACCCTAAAATATCACAACACTTTCAAAAAAATAAACTTATACATTGCTTGAACCGGGGTTATTACAATTTTTTCTATTATGTTTCGGCATGCGACATCTGCCACATCTTGGGGGAGGATCCAGATTTTGATAATCCATTTTCCTCCGAAATCTTGTGCCTTGTTTTCTACCCCGTTCAGTGTTCATGTTTGGAGGATGAAATGTTAAATTATAAGGAGCATCCCTCAAAAGTTCTCATGCCCGACCAGATGAAAATTCGATTTGTATGTTCTTTTGGAGGTTTATCGCAAATATATATCCAGCACATAAGTATCTACTCTCGTACTATTTTCTCTATAAACTGCAAGAGTATGAGAACAAGATAATGTATATGCTTGCCATTTACCGCAACTACATGATTTATTATTCATTCTTAAAGTACAGACGTTATTGCTAGTACCATCAACGCGGATCGAAGATCTGACCATGTAAATTCCTTCTCGCAGATTGTAAGTTGTAACTTTGTGGTCTCTTGATTTAATCCAATCCGCAGGAACTTGTCAAAAACTCTGGTTAGAAATGGATGCACGCAGTTTTGGGCCTCTTCACGGTGTTGGTTGAAGTACCTAACAAGTTTATTGAATATTAATTCAACTAGGCTTTTAAAGGTAAGACTCTAGCTTTTTTCAACACACTGTTAAGTGCTTCCGAAATATTCGTTGTCATCATTCCATGTTTGTGCCCGCCATCATACAACAGTATCGATTTGTCCAGGTCTATCTTTACCAAATAAATGTAAGCATCAACATTTTTTTTGGATCTCACGCATAACACGGTCAAATTTCCACTGCTTATATTCTGTTATAGCCTGCCACATTAAGCTTTTTAATTCGGTGTTCTTGAAGGTCTTGTTGAAATTTGCTCGAATGTGATGTAAACAAAAACTGTGAATTGCGAATGGAGGTTGCCACAAAGCTTGATTTTGAATAGCAGATAAATTCCTTTGTGACGATTGGAAATAAGACATACATGCCGATCTTTGCAACATGTTCCCATAGATGTTTGAGGAACCAATTCCAACTTTCAGACGAATCCTTATCAACAATTGCAAATGCAACTGGAAACAAATGATTATTGTCATCTCATGTACCTGTAATTAGAAGTATGCCCTTATATGGTCCTCGTAGGTGAGTGCCATCAACAGAAATCACCACCCGACAATATTGAAAACTATCTATACAATGGGAGAAACACCAGAAAAGAAATTTGAAAATATAGTTTGGGGGACTGCAAGTTTTGTGATGCAAGAACTCGTAGACAGCCCCGAGTTTAAATCTTGCATTGCCTGTAGATATTTTGGTAAAATATTAAAAGTTGACTCCCAGCTGTCGAAAAATAGTAAAAATAAAGGGTACAACTTACAGAAATAAACCCTAAATACATAAAATGAAGGGTTCTAAAGTTAAATAAATAAAACCCTAAATACATAAAATGAAAACTCTAAAGTTATAGATTAATTTCATTACATAAAATGAAGGGTACAGATTACATAAATAAACCCTAAATACATAAAATGAAGGATTCTAAAGTTAAATAAATAAAAACCTAAAGTTAAAGAATTAATTTTCATTACATAAAATGAAGGGTACAACTTACAGAAATTGTAACACCCTACCCTATAAGTACCTAACATGATTTTAAAATTACGGACGTTATGGAAATAGAGTTTGAATCTGATATGGTGGAGTACAGTGTTTTTGACACTTAATGGTATTTTGGGAATACCGCCTCAATCCCCATGCAGGGACGGAACTAGAACAATATGATTGGGGGGGCTGGAGGAAAAAAAAATTTTGCCTGAATTTCGTCTATAAAATGATGCATTCCATGTACAAAAGACACTCAAACAATTCCAAATTTACATATAATATAGCAAAAGAATATGTAATCGACCATTACCAATGAGGAGTGATCACTCATCACTCACGGGATAAACATTACAAATTCTAAATTTACATATAATATCGGGGAGAGAGAAGAAGAAAATTGAAATTTTTTCTATTGTTTCTGCTGGCGCAGCCGAGGTTTTTTTTAATTTTTTTTTATAAATCAGCCCCTACATTTTGTGGGGGCTAAATTGAAAAAAAAAATGGGCTTAAATGTAAAAAACATAAATTTTTTTTTTAAAAAAAAAAGATTCCCAGGGGGGCTCGAGCCCACCCGGACGACTGACTAGGTCCGTCCCTGTCCCCATGTATATATATAGCATATCTTCCTTTCTTTCTTTTTTGATTTGTTTGGCAACAAGAACATGTGGAAGCACCCATAGTAATAAATTAAGGTTAGTTATTTGTGGTTCAAGAGCTTTTCTTTTTTTTAATTATTATTATTTTATCTTGTTTTTATTTTCGTTAGAATATATATATATATATATATATAGTTTAGGTTATTGATTTATTTTAGGACTTAAATATTTCTTAAATGGATTTTTAGTATATAGTTAATTATGGTTTCTTGGAAAAGTATATTTTTTAAGATTATACGATTTTCGATCTTTTAAAAGAATTATTATAAGTATACATATATCGCTATATAGGTATATATATATATATACATCCTAGTTTTATTTCATAGGATTTCGATATTATTTAGGGAATAGGACTATTTGATTGGTACCCAGGTATTAAGTATTTTAGTATTATTATTTTGTAGGATCCTAGTACCAGATCTGAATTCAGGTAAGTTTACCAATTCCATTTTGTTATGTTATTTCAAATATTACAAGACGTATAAATATATATATATTTTTTTCCGAACCATCACAAAATATTGCTATCTTTGGAATGATATCTCTCAGCGTGTTTTTTTTGGAGATGTTCTCCACAAGGTATTACATGTTCCTTAGAAAAAATGCATAGGAGCGGTGCTCCATATAGGTGTTTCTTTTAAAAACAGACTATTACGATGAATAAGAAGTTTGTTGTACGCAAATTTTTCGAAAAATATTTATATGTTGGAAAATGTTCTAGCTTGAAAAGTTACGTATTTTGACATGAATGAATATAGATTTGGCATTTACATAATTATGAAATTTTCATGAGCATGTGATGACTGGCGGATGGGGATTTTTGCTGAAAATATTTATAACCTGATTCTGTCCTAACGGCCAGACAAATGGCCTTTCTGTTACAAATAGAAATGAAAAACTCCATTCCGACCAGGGTGTCAATTCCGGTTATGATCTTGTGTTCTGAAGCGTCAGAGAATTGCACTGTACATGGCTAGTCCCCTGTACGAGGGCCTCTTCCGATGGTGTGGACGTTTCAAACTCCGGAGAGTAGATCCACTTGAAGAGGGGCGTAGACCGAGAAGGGTATGGCCCAATCGGTCTATGTGGACACCGCATCATGCTCTGCGGTGGGGTTCGGCCGCCTAGTGGAGAGTTAGGAGGGGCTCGAAACTGAGGTTGGTCCCATGGCAGACTTGGTAGGTGCCCCAGGAGTTTGTAGCCTGTTTTGACCAGTGATATGGGAGTGCGGTTGTTTTGTAATCGAGCGCTCGTATGGTGTTTGGTTGGTATTGACTACGAGATGCCGGAACTTGGTTCTGATGGCCTCGTTTTTGGGATCCGAACTTTGTCCGTGGAGCCCCACTGTTGCATTTCATGTTTTTTTAAATTTGGGGCGTAGAAGCTGCGTTGATGTGTCTTGATTCGCTCAGACTTCCCAGCTGCGCTCAAAACCCTCATGTAGGTTAAAGCATCAGTTTTGTTAAAACATTAAAAGAGAATTTTTTCTTATAATATTGCATGAACTGCTTTGTGAAACTGCACCATCATTGTTTTAAAGAAATCACTACAGGGCACACACACACGGGGACTCACTGAGTGTTCGTGCTCACGTTTTTCTATATCATGTTTTCTTCTCAGATTAACTCAGGTCGGTCAGAGTTACAATAGACCGCTGAAGTTTTAGGCGTGGAATTTTGGTTCGAGTCTCTCCGGAAGGACATATGTTTTTGTGTTGCTCTCTTGTACTCGAGCCGTTTGTAAAGTATTTCTATCTTTGTATCAGAATTACTATAAGACAAGAAGTTTTCTTGAACCCTATATTTTGAGCTCCTTTTTAATGTCCAAATTGTTTAGTTTTCTGTTGCATATTGTATATATACTTCTAAGTATTGCCCAGGGGGTATGCTTTTATTTTCAGACTTGTAATTTAGTGCCAAGAGGCACGCATATATCCTACTCAGCCGCAGTTGACCTAATGCCAGAGTTGGGGGTATCACAGAAATAAACCCTAAATACATAAAATGAAGGGTTTTAAAGTTAAAGAAATAATTCACAGAACCTTAAAAAACCAAAAATCCTAAACTCAAAAACCTTATGACTAATCAGATGGCGTGAACCCAATAGTCTTCTTACCAACACGATGACCATGGAAAGAGAAGAAGAGAAAGAAAACAAGAGGAAGAGACAAAAAAAAGGAAGGAAGGAGGAGGAGCGACGGAAATGGTTGTCCTAGCCGAAAACCAGTAGTGGTGGAAATTGAAGGAAGAAAGAAAGATAGAGAAATGGGGGCTGCGGCTAGGGTATGAACTTTTCTTAACATGATAGCGCACAGTCATTGTGTGTATACATCAGAATAACGCATAACACCTGTGTATTATATTTCACAATAACGCGCAATCATTGTGCGTTACTGTCCATTTCAATACCAAGTACCGCCACGTCCTCGTCGCGTCCTCGCTACATCAGTAAACAAGATTATGGTACAGATTAAATCGCTAATTAGCTGTAACACATAATCATTGTGCGTTATCATTAAATTTAAGGCACAACTGTTATGTGTTATGGCCCGTTTAGGAATAAAAAATATTGATCACTTTAGTGACGATTTTCAAAAAAATGGCTAATTCTGTAAATAAAAAAAAACCATAATGAAGTGTCAATTACTAGCCAACCTATTACTAAAGGCGAACGTGAGAAAGAAAATTCGTGGCTGAATTCCTCAATTGATGTTATGTGAATGGGATATATACTCTAAATCTGATAAGTATTCAAGTTTTTTCTTCTCAGAATTAGCGATAAATAAGATAAAATGTAAGGTTTAAAGAGAATATATATATATATATATATATCATTCTTAATTTATCCATGCTTCCCCATACAAAAAGAAAAAAAAAACGAATTGGGTTGTATTCACAAGAAAATTAATATATATTATTTCATTATAAATTTCATATTTAATTTAATTTTTAAAATAAAAATGTAAAAAAAATTAGCAATTGAAATACAAGTGTATGTCTTCATTCAAATGATTTCCAAAGAAAAAAAAAAATTTAAAAATTTGTTCCTAGGTAATAACTTATTTTATTTTCTGTTAACTTTATTTTATTTTATACAATTTTATATAACACTAAGTAAGAATTATTTTTTAAAACTTTATTGGTTCTTTTTTGTGATCTTTACTAGAATGAATTTTTTTTATAATTTTTATTTTAAATAATAATTATTAATAATAAGAACATTCTAATTTGATCATATCATTCCTCACTTAGTATACTTCTTATTTTAATATAATTTTAATAATGTATAAATATTTATCCCATTCTCAAACACAAAACAATGGTTAAGTCCAAGAGACCTTTCATGTGTCATATCACCCAATTAGCGTCACGTGAAGAGCCTCATTTTTTTACTTTAAGTGGGTTATTTTTTCTTTTAAAAAAAAATCTAAGTTTATGTTATAATTTGTTATTATTTAATTTTTATGATTGTTACCTATTAAATAAAATTTAAAGATTAATGTTTGGCTTGAACTTTATATTATGCATATTAGATAGCTATTGGTTTGTAAGTTAGAACCTTTATTTTAATATATGCAACAGGATGTTAAAGCTTTCCAAATAATTTCTTAAAATTAAGAATAACTTTATTGTTTACAACCGCATTTGATGTTATTTTTTCCCTAAATAAGTTCACTTTTTGCTCTTTTCCTACCTGTTTTTCTTTTTTAATGATTCTGACAGGAATTAAATTTCTTTTAACATTTTCCTATCTTTAAATAATAATTCAATTACCTAAAAACAAGAATTTAATTTTTTTTTACTTTTATGTGATATTTATGCGAAATTGAAGAGTTTTTGACAATTTTTTCTAGAATGCATTTTCTTAGGGGTTTGCCTAAACTTACCCTATCACGAGTAGATGAGATTGAACCTTTCGATGAGAAGAGATTGTTGCATTTTGATTTTTCTTAGGGTATATGTTAATATGTATTAACTTTTCAATTTATGATATAATTTTCTTTAAGGTTCAATAATTTCTATTATGTTTCTATTAGGTTTTAACTATCATATATAACATATTTTATTAATATATGACATGTTTTATCTATATTAAAGTGTGTCACATATAAGACTGTAAACGGGGGCGGGTCTTACCTTACCTGCTATAGACCCGTTTATAGCGGGTAAGGTTGAAATTGTATACCTGCGGACTCGTACCCATACACTTGTAGATTCTATTACATGGGTTTGGACAGGGAACGATGATACCCAAACCCGTATACCCGTTATAATTAAATAATATATATTTATATATATTATATTTTTTTATTAATACATAATTTATACATTTATGATATTGAGTGGTTTATTTTCTTAGTTTAGAGAAGAGAAGAGAAACTTTCTTCATAGTTTAGAGAAGAGAAATTTTCTTTAAGATTTCTTCTTCTTTGAGGCATCAGTACTACTATTCTCCATTGGATGTTTCTTATGGACTTTTTTTCTAATTCAAAATTTTATACCAGTGGTTGTTTGTTCCAAAGGCGAATAATAGAGACATGATTTTTTAAGGTTAGATTTTTTGAAAATTTTTTATATATTTTTTTGTTTAACAGAAAAAAAATAGAAAAATGTCATACGGGTACAGGTATACTCAGACCCTGGAGGTCGGGTCTGGATCCATAAATTTTATACCCAGAGGGTCTGGACCGTTTACACCCCTAGTCACATATATACAAGATAGAAAAACCCTATTACAATATAGAAAAATAATTAGGAACGTGATGAAAATTTCAAGTTACATCCAAATAAAATTTATGTTAAAGGGTATAAATATAAAATTTGATTGTTATTCGTAAATATTTCTGTTGAGAAAAAACCTAATTACTATTACAGAAAATCTAATTACTATTTCAAGCCTCAAGGATAAAAACACAGCGGAAGAAAAGAAAAAATACAGAAGATTAAATCTTCACAAAGAGATGCCTGCAAAATTAACAAACTGTTAATAATAAAGAAAACAAAATATATAAAAAAAGGAAATTTCACTTACCACTGCCGCGGTAGAAACCGAAGGTGGAAATCAAATCAAGGAGATGACCGAGACAGAGCAAATGAATGGTCACCGGACAGACAAACGGTCACCGAGCAGCGGCAACGCCGCATTGAGGCGCCGTGGGTAAGCAAAGGGTAGATCGGAAATGGCACCTTCAGAAATGACCTCAGCCGTGACAAGAGTACATTTATTAAAAAAATTCATATTTGAATCACATATGCTAGGACAATTCAGTTTTGTTAATAAATTAGTGGCACATCTATTTGACTATATTACGACTATTTATGGATATAATAGTTTATTTTTTATTATTAATATAATATTAATAGTTTATAAATATAACCCGTGCTTTGAAGCACGGGATCATAGTTAGTTATATATAATTTCATTTCATTTCGGCATAAATATAATAATTTTTCTAAACAAATAAAAGGAATATCATTTTATTTTACCTTTTCCTTCTAGACACTGGGATGGAGAGATTTCATTGCATTCCAGATAAAAAAAATTTCGGATGGTAAAGATTCCATTGCATATCATCCTAATGGAGGATCGATAAAGGACACACGGGAAAACAAAAGAAACACTCGAAATTTTTCAAAAATTTCTTTTCCCCCGAGCACTTTCTCTCTCTAACCTCCTTCCCTCCAAAAATTAACTTGAGTTTTTGAAGATTTTTAAAATTTTAAAAATAGACATGGACAATTTTAAAAATTTTGTGTAACAAAAATTAATTTTAACGTAAAAATTGCACATAATTATAAAAAATTGAACTTTTATGATAAAATTTAGACACATGAGGAAGGTCCTACCTACGCCGAGTCAGGCGCAGCTTTTCCATGACATATGCCTAGCCAAGTGCAGCATTGAGCAGCCCAGCCAAGCTTCCATATTCTCTTCAAGATTTTTTTTTTTTTTATACAAAATGAACAAAACAACATGCTAAGCTTCCAACTAAGAATTCTTCATTCTTTTTCTTTTTTAGGTTCTCATGCAAAATGAACAAAAACGTGCCAAGTTTTTTAAAAAAATTATAATGTTATTCATACTGTTATATTATTTGTTTTAAATATATTATGGTTCCTCTCAACCTAGTTTTTGTCCTATTTTTCAGGTTTTTTTTTTTTAAATCATAAATACTTTTATATTTTTATATTAATTATTTTTAATATATTTTATACCATTATATTAGTTATTATCATGTTTATTATTAAAAAAATAAACACATGTATTAACAATAATAATAAATATAATAATAACTCACATAATAACTCAAATTAATTATGTTTATTTTTTTTTGTTAATTTCATATTTTGATGTAAGTTATTTATGTTAATACATGTCTATATATTCAGGGACGGAACCAGAACAATATGATTGGGGAGGCTGGAGGAAAAAAAAATTTTGCCAGAATTTCGTCTATAAAATGATACATTCCATGTACAAAAAACACTCAAACAATTTCAAATTTACATATAATATAGCAAAAGAATAGGTAATCGCCCATTACCAATGAGGAGTGATCACCCATCACTCACGGGATAAACATTACAAATTCTAATACTACATATAATAAAACAAAAGAATAGGTAATCGCCCATTACCAATGAGGAGTGATCACCCATCACTCACGGGATAAACATTACAAATTCTAATACTACATATAATTAAACAAAAGAATAGGTAATCGCCCATTACCAATGAGGAGTGATCACCCATCACTCACGAGGAATGATTACCCATCACTCACGGGATAAATACCTCTATCAAAGCTGAGAATCTTGATCAGAATCTTGAGATAACAGATGAGATAAACACGATCAGAAGACGAAATCCAATATGACCTGCAATTGATATTTGACACATTAGAAGATTAATATAAAAACAAATAACATTCATCCCAATGCAAAGAATGAAAAAGAAATGACTACTGAAAAATGATTTAAAATGGAGTTTTACATGTGAATCACTTCTGTTGCACAAGCATTAACAATTTCTTTTTGAATTTTAGGAGAAGTCAACTGATTATTTCCGGGAGCATTCAAGTTCATGACCTTATTTACTTCTTCCGATTCCTTAATTCATCTCCTTAATTCATCTCTAATTTCATAAGGATAACTATCAATTGGTTTACGCAATCCTGGATCACCAATAATTTCAAAATCCGAAAACTCTACCCCTACCCGAGGCTTTTTCCCACGATCTTCAATATTAACATTTCCTTTATTAGCTTATTTTTCTTCAACCGGTTTAGGACCTTCTTCCATTTTCCAATAAATTTCTTCATAGTAAAATCCTATATAATATTCAAATATTTTAAATTCACAATTCAACACATTTCATGTATAACATAATAATTAATTAGTCTATAAATTACATAATAATCATATTTTTACCAAATAAACCTTAGACAATTTTTTCACTATAAAATAACAACATAAAAATTTTAGCACTCAAAAATCTATTTACCAAAAAAAAAATTTTAGCACTCAAAATAAAAAATCATAGAAATGGAACTTTTTCTGAAAACTTACTTTTTTTTTTTCAAGATTGTTGTGATGTGAACAGGCAGGGACGGACGGAACCACGCTTGGGTTGGGCTGGGCTCTGTGCTGCTGCCTACTGCTGGCGCGCCGCACGCTGCCGTCGACAACCGCACGCAGAGTCCGACAAGGAGGAGGAAGAGAAGAGGAGGGAGGGAGGTCTGTCTCGCACGCGCAGAGGGAGGGGGAGCGGAGGAGCGGAGCGAGCGGGCGGGGGGGGGGAGGGGTACTGGCTGCTGTGTGCGCCGGCCGGTGTGCGGGAGGAGGAGATCGATTGGAGTCGGAGACGGGGAGAAGAGAGAAGAAGAATGAAATTGATTTGGTGTTTTTGCTGGAGCAGCCGAGCCGAGGGTTTGTTTGTTTGTTTTTTTTTTTTTTTTTATTTTATAAATCAGTCCCTACATTTTGTGGGGGCTAAACTGAAAAAAAAAATTTTTTGGGGGGGGGCTTAAATGCAAAAAATATAAAAAAATTTTTAAAAAATAAAAAATCCCAGGTGGGCTCGAGCCCACCCGAGCCCAGGCGTGGTTCCGTCCCTGTATATATTTGTGTATATGTTAGCATTTAATTTGTTTAGTTCATATTAATTATTTAATTTTAATTATATAGTTCATATTATGTTTAGATTGATATATTAATGATACTTGTTAATGTTTACAATAATTATGAATTATTTAATTTAACATGCCGTTAAGTTATTATTATGTTATTAGGATTTAGAGTCTAGGATTTAGGGGTTTGATTTTATTTTATTAGATTTAGAGTCTAGGGTTTATGCTATTAAATAAAACGACATAAAAATCAATAAATTTCCTCTCTCTAGCACTAAATTATTCATCTACCATTATGCATGAAGTGGCCAATCCAAATTTTAATGTATAAAAAAGTTAATAGTGATAAACGAATCAACATTGAGCCAATCTCTTTATTCAATGAGACCAGAATGGTCTTTTCCATGGAAGATCTCTACCAGCAAATGGGACCAAGTATATTTTTTATTATTTTTCCAATTTTATCCCTCATTGCGCCACCATATTTGGCTTAAAATTGATCTCCTAAACATTTTCCAAAAAAAAGAACCATATTTGACCTCCCCCCCGCCCCCCCCCCCTCCCCAACAAATGACCCAACTAACACAAATACGTGTGCCAAGATGATTCACAAACAGTTTTTCCAAGCAAAGTGTACAAATCATTTTTCTTAAAACCTTTGAGTATGACTAGAGATCCTTTACAAACACGTAAAATCCCATTTTTTGATTTGTAAGAATAACCATTTGTATCAAAAATACCAAGAGAGATTAAATTCTGCCTAAGATCAGGCACATACCTCATCTCGGTCAATTTTCTAGTCACACCATCATGCATTTTGATAAAAAAATATTTCCAATTCCTTTGATATCACAAACCTTATTGTTTCCCATAAAAACTTTTCTATGATCAAGGATTTTAAAATTAGAAAATCAATGCTTGTTCGGAGTCAAACGAAAAGTGCAACCAGAATTAAGAATCCACTCATCAGAAACTTTAGAGGTAGATGGGGAGGGGGATACACACAAAACTTCAGAAAATATAAAATTACCATCTAGTTCAAAATCGTGTGTTTTGTCGGTTTTATCCTTCCCATTACCTTGTTTACGTTGTTTAACATCTTTGATTCGTTTAAAATATTTATTTTCCATATGACCATATTTGCCACAGTAAAAACACTTCATTCTATTCTTATCTCGAGATTTAGACCTCCCTTTAATTTTAGAATGGTGACTAGAAGGTTCTCTCCGGTCAACTCTTCCTCGCACGTAAAGGTTCTCTCCGTTTGTGTTATTTTCTTTTTGCAAATCTAAATATTTTAATTTCAAAGCGTTTTTTACATCAGAAAGAGTCAAATTATCTCTGCCATACTTAATAGCAAATTTCACATCATTAAAAGACTCAGGCAAAGTATTCAACAAAATAACAACAATGTTTTCATCAAAAATATTTTCTCCAACATTTTGGAGTTCTAAAATAATTTTATTCAAATCATCCATATTTTCTGAAAGGAATTTTGACACGCTCATTTTAAAACCAAAGAGTTGTTTTTGTTAGCCCTAAGGGCATTAATACTTATGATTTTGATTATGATTAACATATGCTTGTGTGAGTATTTTAGCTAACCTTTCATAGAACAAAAGAAGCACTTTTGAAGTCTCAAGTCTACACTCTATAAAAGCAAAAGATCTTGTTGATAAGGGCAAAATGAAGGAGAAAAGACCAAGCCATTCCAAGATCAAATCATTGGAGACATTGAAGACATTGAAGGCCTTGTCTATGTTAGAGTGTAATTAGATATTTCTTTGTAAAACTCCCTAATCTTACTCTTTGTTTATTGAACATATATGAAGCTCCTTTTACGATTTTCTCAAATATAAACTTTTGTTAAAATCTAAATATTCTTGACTGAAGTTGTGATGTGAAAGGTTCTTCTTCTCTTTAAAATGATTGTCAAGAATACATGTTATTGAAACAATGAAGAAAGCTTTTGTCTTAAAAAAACTTGGCTGAAAAAATAAAAAATTCGGTCATCCGATTTTAGAACCGGTCGTCCGATTTTTTCTAAATAAAAAAAAAAAATCGGCAGTCCGTTTTTCAGATGGACAAGTCCGAATCTTTCTATTCAAGAACCGGTCGTTCGATTTTAGAAACCGGTCGTCCGATTTTTCTACACTTAAAAATCGGCAGTCCGATTTCTAGCTGGACAAGTCCGAATCTTTCTGTTTAAGAACCGGTCGTCCGATTTTCACATTTACTGTAAAAAATTATTACCGTTACACAGAGTGCAACGGTCACTTTTTTAAGATATTATATATAGACTTTTGATCAGCCATAAAAGAGAAAAGTTTGGTGATATATTCATTGAGAACATTTAAAACTTTTAAAGAGCTTCAAAATTACATTTATTGTAAACACTTTTAATCCCAAACAAAAATCTTCTTGAGCTTCATTATTGATCATCATCAAAGAAGAAGAAAGGAGGAGCTTGTAGAAACATTTCATTGAGTTGTACCTATTATTTCTCAAGCTCAAAAGTGGTAACATTGTTCTTAAACCTATCTTTCTCTCTTATTGATATCAAAGGTTTGTATTGAAAAACCCTTGGGTAATCTTTTGATTTACATTGTGTTGTAAATTGAGGTTGTGTGCAAAACCCTTGTAGGGTGATCCTCATATTTGTAGTTGGTGTAATTTTGTGTTTATAGTGGATTTGGAAAATCCTTGGGTGTTAACTCAAGGTAGTGGATGTAACTCTTTGAGGGAGTGAACCACTATAAATCCTTGTGCTTTTTCTTTCTAAGCTTATTACTTATTTGTCTCAACCACAAAATTTTGTTTGGTTTGGAATTTTATTAAAAGAGTTTTAGAATTCTCTTTCAAACAAAATTGGAGGTTTACCCTTTAATTAACAAAGATTTTTCGATAATTAGCCAAAAACCTTATTCACCCCCCCCCTCCCCCCCTCCCCCTCCCCCTCTAAGGTTTTTCAATTGGTATCAGAGCAGGGCTTCTTAAAAAAAGGACTAACACCCTTGAAGCAAAAGATATTTACTTTACTATGGCTAATAATTCTAGTTTACTATATATAGAAGGCTCTTCTACAAATAGACCTCCTCTTTTTAATGGAACAAACTATACTTTTTGGAAATCTCGAATTAAAATATATATTTGTTCTATTAATTTTGACTTGTGGAGCATTGTAGAGAAAGGTCCTTACATTCCCAAAATTGATGGAGTAGCCAAGAAGGTTGAAGAATTTGATGAGTTCGACTCAAGGAAGATGACTCTAAACTTTCAAGCTATGAATATTCTTAGTTGTGCCTTGGATGCAAGTGAATATAATAGAGTGAGCGGATGCGATTTGGCTCATGAAATGTGGAAATTACTTGAAGTGACTCACGAAGGCACCAATCAAGTAAAGGAGTCAAAGTTAGCCATGTTGGTGAGAGACTATGAGCTATTCATGATGAAACAAAATGAGAGCATTAGTGACATGTTCACAAGGTTCACCAACATCACAAATGGCCTAAAGGCATATGGGAAAGAGTACTCAAGAGGAGAAGCTAATAGAAAGATTCTTGATGCACTTCCAAAAGCTTGGCAACCAAAAACACTCGCTATTGAGGAATCAAAGGATTTGAGACTACTTCCTATTGAAGAACTCATAGGATCACTACTCACCTATGAAATGAAAATAAAAAGATTGAATGAAATGGAAGATGAAGAAAAAGCATTGCACTCAAGGCAAATGAGGATGATCAAACATACTCATCAAACAATGAAGATGAGGTTGATGATGATGAGGAAATGGCATTGATAATGTGAAAATTTAAAAGATTCTACAAGAAAGGTTTCAACAATAGAGGAAAGAAACCTCCACTCAAGAAAGGAGGACAAAGCTCATCACTCTTCAAAGCTAGGTGCTTTGAATGAAATAGCACCGATCATCTTGTAGCCGATTGTCCCTAGGCCATTGAAAAGGAAAAGGGAGCTTTAGAAGCCAAGCTTGAGGCATTAAAAAAGAAGAAGAAAGGCAAAGGCCTAATAGGAACTTGGGATCAAGACTCAAGTGAAAATGAAGAAGAAGAAAATGCCAACATATGCTTCATGGCACTAGAAAATGAGGTACAATCTTCACCCCCTAACTCATCCAATCTCATTGATGATATTTGTGATGATGATCCTTGTACCATGCTTATTGAAATGTATGGTGAATGCGAAAAGGTTTCCAAAAGAAACAAAGAGTTGAAAAACAAAAATAAACTTTTGATTGATGAAAACTCAAAACTTATTTGTGAAAACAAATCTCTCCTTGAGTCTCTAGAAATCTTGAAAAACAAAAGGGAGTGTTCAAACAATGATTTTCAAATACTTGCTTTAGAAAACAAGAGACTTTGTAAAAAAATTCACACACTTGAAAAAAACATGGTGGACTATGATGTTTTAAAGGAAAAAGTGAGTGATCTCACCATATGTGTTGAAAAATTCACAAAAGAGAAAGAAAACTTTGAAAAACTTCTTGGCCCTCAAAGATCACTTTTTGATAAAAATGGTATTGGATATACTCATTCCAATATTTTCTCAAAACAAACACGGTTTGTAAAGGCTTTATCATCTCACTCACACCTTTGTTGCACCTATTGTGAAAAGAGTGGTCATAAAGCCACGAAGTGTTTTATAAAGAAAAAGATTGAAAGAGGAGTGAAAACCATTTGGAAGGTTAAAGAAAATCAAACTAACATCCATGGACCCAAAAAGATGTGGGTACGAAAAGTCATTTCTACTTCTCCTTTTGTAGGAACACAAATCAAGGCCATCTAAGTGGTACTTGGATAGCAGATGTTCAAGGCACATGACCGGGGACTCATCACTTATGAGCAATCTCAAAAAAACTGAAAGTGGATTTGTCACTTTTGGAGATAAGAACAAAGGAAAAATCATTGGTATTGGCAATATTGGTAACAATTCTTCCTCTCTCATTAAGGATGTTCTTCTAATTGATGGTTTAAAATTCAATTTGCTTAGTATTAGTCAATTATGTGATAGTGGAAAAAAGGTTGTTTTTGAAAGTGATTCTTCCTTTATCATTGATAAGCATGAAAACAAAACTATTTTTGTTGCTAAAAGAGTTGGAAACGTTTATGTCTTTCATCTTGAAGATTTTCTTTCTCAAAACTTGAAGTGTCTCTCGGTTCATGATGATGATGCATTTTTGTGGCATAGAAGACTTGGTCACGTTAGTATGGATTTATTAAACCAACGATCTTCAAAAGAACTTGTTAGAGGCCTACCAAAATTTCACTTTGAGAAAACTAAACTTTGTGATGCTTGCCAATTTGGAAAACAAATTAAGACATCTTTTAAATCAAAGAACATGATTTCAACTTCAAAACCTTTGGAACTTGTTCACATAGACTATTTGGACTAATGAGGACCACTAGTTTTGGTGGTAAGAGGTATGCTTTTGTTATTGTGGATGATTTCTCTAGATTTACTTGGACTTTGTTTTTAAGTCAAAAAGATGAAGCTTTTCATGAGTTTGTTAAACTTTTCAAAAGAGTCCAAACCTCCCTTGATTGTAAATTGATCTCTATGAGAAGTGATAATGGGAGAGAATTTAACAATCAAGATTTTACAAAACTTTGTGATGATTTTGGCATAACACAATTTTTCGGCCGCTAAAACCCCACAACAAAATGGTGTTGTGGAGAGAAAAAATCGCACTTTACAAGAAATGGCAAGATCAATGCTTTGTGAAAACTCCCTTCCTAAATACTTTTGGGCCGAGGCCGTTAACACCGCATGCTACGTTATGAATCGTGTTATCTTGAGACCTTCTTTAAAGAAAACTCCCTTTGAACTCATTTTTAATAAAACCCCCTCAATTGGTTATTTTAAAGTTTTTGGATGCAAATGCTTTATTTTAAACACCAAGGACAATCTTGGGAAGTTTGATCGAAAATCCGATGAGGGAATTTTTCTTGGTTATTCTTCAAACAAAAAGGCTTTTAGAATTTTCAACAAAAGAACCTTATGTGTTGAAGAGTCCATTCATGTTAATTTTGATGAAACTAACATTTTTTACAATAAAGTTGATGATGATGACGTAGATAACACTCTTAGTAACCAACCATTGTACACTCAAGCAATGGAAGAGCATGCTATGGAGGAAGAAGAGATTGAGGAAAAACAAGGAAACAATCAAGAAACTCAAAATCTTCCTAAAGATGTGATATATCCAAAGGGACACTCCAAAGATGAAATTATCGGTGATGTATCTCAAGGGGTAAGAACAAGAAGGTATTTTATTGATAACTTTGCCCTATTATCACAAATTGAACCTAAGTTTATTGATGATGCTTTATGCGATGAGTTTTGGATTATTGCTATGCAAGAGGAGTTAAATCAATTTGAAAGAAACAAAGTTTGGACTTTAGTCCCTAGACCACGTAATCACCCCACTATTGGCACACAATGGGTTTTTCGAAATAAACTAAATGAATCCGGAGAAGTCATTAGAAACAAAGCTAGACTTGTTGCCCAAGGATTCAATCAAGAAAAGGGCATAGATTTTGACGAAACCTTTGCTCCGGTTGCTAGACTTGAATCTATTAGGATTCTTTTAGCTTTTGCTTGTTTTAAAGGATTCAAGCTTTTTCAAATGGATGTTAAAAGTGCTTTCCTAAATGGTGATATTGAGGAGGAAGTTTATGTTGAACAACCTCCCAGTTTTGTACTTGAAAAATTTCCAAATTATGTTTACAAACTCTCAAAAGCACTCTATGGTTTAAAACAAGCTCCAAGGGCTTGGTATGAAAAGTTAAGTGGTTTTCTTCTTTCAAATAACTTTTCAAGGGGTGTGGTGGACACTACTCTTTTTACAAAAACCTCTTGTAACAATGATCTTCTTCTTGTCCAAATATATGTTGATGACATCATTTTTGGTGCTACTAATGTCTCTTTATGTGAAGAATTTGCCTCACTTATGCAAAAAGAATTTGAAATGAGCATGATGGGAGAATTGACATACTTTCTTGGCCTACAAATCAAGCAAACGAAAGAAGGAATCTTCATCAATCAAGAGAAGTACGCCAAGGAACTTCTCAAGAGATTTGATATGAGCAATGCAAAAGGTATTGGCACTCCTATAAGCGCGTCATTGAAGCTTGACAAAGATGAAAAAGGTAAAACTGTTGATGAAAAGACATATAGAGGTATGATCGGTAGTTTACTTTATTTAATGGCTAGTAGGCCGGATATCATGTTTGCCGTATGTTTGTGTGCTAGATTCCAAGCTTGCCCCAAGGAATCTCATTTAATAGCTGTAAAACGTATTTTGAGATACTTAATTTCATCATATGATTATGGCTTGTGGTACTCTAAACAATCTTGTTTTGATCTTATTGCCTACACCGATGCAGACTATGCCGAATGTAAGGTAGAAAGGAAGAGTACAAGTGGAAATTGCCAATTCTTGGGAGGATGCTTAGTATCTTAGTACAGCAAGAAACAATCGTGCGTGTCCCTATCAACCGCCAAAGCGGAGTACATCGCAGCCGGTTGTTGCTGTGCTCAGGTACTTTGGATGAAACATACATTAATTGATTTTGGTGTTTCTTTTAAGTGTATACCTATTATGTGTGATAACACTAGTACCATAAACATTTCCATAAACCCTGTGCAACATTAAAAAACAAAACATATTGAAATCAAACATCACTTTATTAGAGATCATGTTGCTAAAGGTGATGTATCTTTAGAATATATTTGCACAGAAGATCAAATTGCTGATATTTTTACAAAACCTCTTTCGGAAGATCGCTTTTGCTATTTAAGAAAATTACTTGGTATCGGGAAATTTAATGAGTAATGTGTGTTGCTTGTATTATTTGTTTTTCCCTTATCTCTGTTTCTCTTGTCTTGCTGCAAATTTTCAAAATTCGGACGCCTCCTTTAAAAATAGGACGTCCGGTTTTAAAACCGGACTCAGAGTTTTCCCTTCAAAAAATTCCAGAGATATTCGGACGATAAAACCAGACGCCTGCACAAAAACTTGGACGTCCGATTTCTTCAAATCATCAAAATATCGGACGACCGATTTTAAAAAACGGTCGACCGAGTTCTGAAAAAAAGGTCGGGTCTGTGCTTTAAAATTAGAATTTTCTCCAACATTTCACACTTTTCTCTCAACTCTCTCTCACTCTCTCGACCGAAAACCCCCTCCCTCACAAGACCCATTCGATTTCTTGTTCCGATTTTCAATCTTCCTCTTCTTTTTCTTCAAATTCATCTCTCAACACAGCAAAGAAGCTATTTTTCTCTCTGTTTTGTTTGCTACAATCTATCAATCTCAAACTCTTCATCTCCTCTAAACCCTACCCAAGAATGGTTAAAACAAAGAATGCTCAAGTTGGTCAAGGCCAAAATCCTGAAGAAGGAGGCACTAGTAGAGGGAAAGGAAAGGGAAAGAGAGTACCTTCTGGAACTGGAGCTTCTGCAGCTAGGGCTTCAGAGAGGTTTATTTCAGTGAAGGAGGCTGCCAGGTTTGAAGAATGGACTAGAAATCGACGGAAAATTGCTTCGGGTCATCGGGTGGACTTACATGATATGCAAGGTATGGAGGCTATCCCTCATCTTTTTGAAATAATTGGTTGGATACCTTTGCTAATTGTGAATGAACTCTATTATGTGGATATGATATATGAGTTTTATGCAAATCTCCACAAGGGAAGAATTGAAAGAGTGGATAATGTCCCACACCAATGGATTGTGACTAGAATTGGGGGAAGGGATATTACATTTCATGATAGACTGTTAAATGAAATTTTGGATACTCCTCAAGATGGTATAAGATTTTACACTAAGAACAAAAAATGTTTTGATCCTAACTTATACAGTGAAAGACGGTTTGAGGAAATTTTCACTAGGGGAGAGGTTTTAAAAAGACATGATGATAGGAATGTTAACAAGCTTGATGCTTATGGGAGATTGCTCCATCACATGATCTCTAACATCATTATTCCAAATGTTGGGCATAAATCATCTATCACCAATATGCACGCATTTGTGATGCTAGCCTTGCATGAACATAAGAGGATGAATTTTGGATATATGGCTATAGAACATATGCTAGCTACACAATCCTCCTCAACAAAATGCTTGCCGTATGGTTGCTTTATCACAAAAATCCTCCAACACTTTGTGATCAATTTGGTTGGCATTGGTGATCACATTGGACATGGTAAAATCTACACTCAACAAACCTTCAAAAGAATGGAGTTTGAGAAAGATGATGGGACATTCATCCGAGGTGGACAAGATGATGATGACAATGATGAGGAAGATGATGATGAAAATCAAGAGGACATGGATATGGAAGAAGAGGACAGTGATGAAGAAACGGAGGTTCAAATCCAAAGAAGAGAAACAAGACAAAAGAAGCGACAAGAAAGAACAGAGGAAGGCTCATCTTCGGGGAGCATGAGCCATCTAATGGATATGATAGCCTCTCTACAAACATCAATTAACACTCGGTTTGATGCATTCGACGGTCGCTTTGAGGTTTTGGATGAGAAAGTTTCCAACATTCAAGAAAGGCTTGATGCATTGGATCAAAAAATGACCGACACACAAGAACGGGTTAAGAGACTCGAGCAAGGAGGAGGAGATAGAGGTGATTGAGATTTCTTTTATAAAACCTTCTCTTTTTCCCCTGTTTTGTCTATAACTCCTTTCAAACTCCTGGTGGTTTCCTTCTCTTAATGATATGCTCTTTAACTTGCTATATTCTAATCTAAATTTGCTTTTGTTATGCTAAGTGATCCTTTTGTTGCTTTTTTTTTTGTTGTTTGGCCTCTCTTCTTATGAACTTCATGATGATAATGTAATGTTGAAAGTCATATTGCTATTTCTTCTATGATCCCTTGAAATTTCTCTCCTAAAATCCTTTTTTGATTTATGACAAAAGGGGGAGAAAATAGTGCAAGATGTAAGGGGGAGAAATCTTCGTAATATGTTGTTATATTGATGCTTATGTTGTTATATGTTGATGCTTATGCCTTGTGATGCTATGGATGTTGTTATATTGATGCTTATGTTGTTATATGTTGATGCTTATGCCTTGTGATGCTATGGGCTTTTTGGCTTAGTTTGATCTTGTAATATTCTTTAGCCATATTTGATATAAAGCATGTGTTTAGGGGGAGTTATCTCTCTTTTATGGTGATTGTTGTGCTTTGCTCTTATTATTGATCCGTTTGAAGCATAACCATACTTTTACTCTTGCTCTTTTGTGCTTCTTGCATATGTGTTTGTCATAATCAAAAAGGGGGAGATTGTTAGCCCTAAGGGCATTATTACTTATGATTTTGATTATGATTAACATATGCTTGTGTGAGTATTTTAGCTAACCTTTCATAGAACAAAAGAAGCACTTTTGAAGTCTTAAGTCTACACTCTCTAAAAGCAAAAGATCTTGTTGATAAGGGCAAAATGAAGGAGAAAAGACCAAGCCATTCCAAGATCAAATCATTGGAGATATTGAAGACATTGAAGGCCTTGTCTATGTTAGAGTGTAATAAGGTATTTCTTTGTAAAACGCCCTAATCTTACTCTTTGTTTATTGATCATATATGAAGCTCCTTTTACGATTTTCTAAAATATAAACTTTTGTTAAAATCTAAGTATTCTTGACTGAAGTTGTGATGTGAAAGGTTCTTCTTCTCTTTAAAATGATTGTCAAGAATACATGTTTTTGAAACAATGAAGAAAGCTTTTGTCTTAAAAAAACTTGGCTGAAAAAATAAAAAATTTGGTCATCCGGTTTTAGAACCGGTCGTCCGATTTTTTCTAAATAAAAAAAAATCGGCGGTCCGTTTTTCAGATGGACAAGTCCGAATCTTTCTGTTCAAGAACCGGTCGTCCGATTTTTCTACACTTAAAAATCGGCAGTCCGATTTCTAGCTAGACAAGTCCGAATCTTTCTGTTTAAGAACCGGTCGTCCGATTTCAGGGACCGATCGTCCGATTTTCACATTTACTGTAAAAAATTATTACCGTTACACAGAGTGCAACGGTCACTTTTTTAAGATAGTATATATAGACTTTTGATCAGCCATAAAAGAGACAAGTTTGGTGAAATATTCATTAAGAACATTTAAAACTTTTAAAGAGCTTCAAAAGTACATTTATTGCAAAAACTTTTAATCCCAAATAAAAATCTTCTTGAGCTTCATTATTGATCATCATCAGAGAAGAAGAAAGGAGGAGCTTGTAGAAACATTTCATTGAGTTGTACCTATTATTTCTCAAGCTCAAAAGTGGTAACATTGTTCTTAAACCTATCTTTCTCTCTTATTGATATCAAAGGTTTGTGTTGAAAAACCCCTCGGGTAATCCTTTGATTTACATTGTGTTGTAAATTGAGGTTGTATGCAAAACCCTTGTAGGGTGATCCTCATATTTGTAGTTGGTGTAATTTTGTGTTTATAGTGGATTTGGAAAATCCTTGGGTGTTAACTCAAGGTAGTGGATGTAACTCTTTGAGGGAGTGAACCACTATAAATCCTTGTGCTTTTTCTTTCTAAGCTTATTACTTATTTGTCTCAACCACAAAATTTTGTTTGGTTTGGAATTTTATTAAAAGAGTTTTAGAATTCTCTTTCAAACAAAATTGGAGGTTTACCCTTTAATTAACAAAGGTTTTTCGATAATTAGCCAAAAACCTTATTCAACCCCCCCCCCCCTCTAAGGTTTTTCAGTTTTTTTAAATAAATTTTGTTTGACAAAGATTTTCCTAAATAAAGTTTTTCAAATTTTTCTAGATTTCATGAGCATTGTCTTTTTCAGCTATTTCTCTTAAAACATTATCTTTTAAATACAAGGTGAGACAGCTATGTGCATTACCAAGGTTTTCAGCTAGTATTTCTCCTGTCCAAGATTCCGGATACTTGTCAGGAGTACAAATAGCGGGTGCAATTTTGTTTTGGACTAAAACAATTTTTATTTTTCTGCGCCACATTACAAAATCAAATTTGCCATCGAACTTGTCCGTTTCAAGTTTTGGAACGGACATGTTATACAGAGGCAAATAAGAGTAATCAGAGGCATGAAAAATAAAAGATTTAAGAAAAAGTTCGTCACACAAAAAACAGCCTGGATATTTTTCGGAGAAACAATACAGCTAGAAAAACAAGCAATATGCAGATAATAAACTCACAATAGATCAACAGGTAACAAAGGCTGAGCAATAGCCACAAACAGATGATCAATAAATATATATATATATAAACACAGGCTGAACAACAGCTCCCAAAACAGACAATATTAAATCTCGACAGTCACAGACAGTAAAAACAAATTTTGCAATCAACGAGAAAAACACCAAGTCATAGATATTTCGAGTCTCAATGGGACTCAAGCTAGACTTGAGTTTTGGTTTCTCAAGGAAAAACAAAATTACAAAAAATTTGATTCGTGACCAGAAATATTAACAGCAGAAAAATATATATCCAGACAATAAAATAAAACCTTAAATGAAAGGAAAGTAGAGAGCAGTAATAGTAAAATTTCCCGTGCTGGATTCACGGAACTCAACAGTTCCCGTGAGTCTGGAAAGAACCCAGAGAGGTTTCAGACGAAGCCACGTCGATGGAAGAATGCAACAGACACCAAAAAGATCTAAGTCTTCTGGCTCTGATACCACTGTTACATAACGAATCTGGTGATCAGCCTTGTGATAAATTACAAACCTCCTATTTACTATTACAATTGCAGCGGAAAAACAAAGATAAACAGAACTATTACAAGATAACCTGATGATGGAACCGGATAACAACTCAAAAACGGAGCTTCATTGGATGAGAAGTCCGAAAAATAGACAACCGATTCTTTTGCAAACCTGCAAAAATTAGATTAGCAAAACAAATGATGTAGGCAAACATCAGATCCGATATTTGCCACAACAAACCGAATCGAACGACCAACACAGGAAACCGGATACCTGGTTTAAAAAACGGATGACCAACACAAAAAACTAGATGACTGGTTTCTATATAAAAGAGGGGAACAGAGATATTTGGACGATGAAATTGAACGAAGAAGGCAAAAACCGGACGATTGGTTTTTGTTGTACTCACTGATTCTCAATCAATAAACCCTTAGAACGGTGGATGAGCCTCACACAATATTAATCTAAACTCTCACTCTCGGTTCTCTCATTCACACGCCACCCAAGCTCGTAGTCAGCCAAAAATAGCGACTAATGGTGGCAACAAAAGAATTCACAGAGAACAAGCAACAGAAGAAGCAGAAGAAGTTGCAGAGACGAAGAAGAGAGAAAAGAAATGAAGAACGCTGCTCCACAGAGTTGGTGTCAGCAACATGTGAGGATAAGAGTATTTATAGAGGCATCAAAGTGACTTGGCGTGGACTCATTCAAACCCTGCATTTTGGGTTAAAAAAAACTCAGTTCACTTTTGATTGTGAGGCACAGTCCATCTCATCATAAAGTCAAGAAAAGGGCTAAAAAGAACAAAAATGTGTGAATAATTTGCCAACAGGCCTAAAGTAGGATGTTAAACGGATAACTTTTTTTTTTTTTTTTCTCCCTGATTGTAGAGATAGGCCTGATTAAAAAAAAAAGAAAAATAAATCAAACGTTGAATATGCACCAAAATCAATGGATAAGGTTTAATCTTCGAGATCAGAAGAAATCAGATCGTCAAAGGATCCTAATTATTGCTCCCCACTCGAAATTTCATTTACTAGTAAGAAATAAATTGGAATATTCCAATTAATGGTGCTCTTATTGTTCGTCTTTCTCGAATTATAATAATTATAAATCGACCCCGTAATTGAAAATCTGTTTCTCCCAACTACCAACGTTTCCCTCTCTGTCTAGCGCCGGAAAAAGGTGATTTCCTTTCCAAATCCTGTTCCTTTTCCTCCTTTTTCGTTAATTCTGTGTGGAAATGCATATTTCTGAGGAACTAGTGAACTTGTATGTTTGTTTGTTTGTTTGTTTTTGAATTTTGAGTTCTAATGCATCCTTTTGAATTTCGCGGCAAGATTTGTGTGAGAAATGTTAGATTTGGGCTCTAACTTCCAAGAGTTTGGGTGTTAATGAAATCTTTATGCTATGTGAAATGGAGATTGCTTCTTTGTCGAATTGTTCTTTTTGGTGAAATTTTATTAGAAAGCAACACCAAAAAGAAGAATAAATTCAAGTTTGGCTCCGATGTCCATCTAGATTGATAGGATGTGACAACTAGCGAAAGATCTTTCATTTTCTGTTGGGAGGGCAGAAGGCGGCAAAATGATTACTTTCTTATTTTGCGATGGAGAGAACATAATCATTTCATTGTAACTGACGATATTGGTGGAATTTTTCTGGTGTAAGAGGTGTATAAGTTTCAGTTTTTGCTAGCGAATGAATTTTGGCCTGATATTATTTAGACGGATAAAATTTTTTGCCTGTGAACCACAAGATATGTATATCTTAGGTGAGATAGTTGGGTGTGTCTCCACGTTTAATTAGAGATCTCGCGTTTAATTAGAGATCTCGAGCTTGAATAGTGGGAATGTAGCGTAGTGTTGTACGAGAGTTTTGCGTCCTTGTGATTCTATATGAGTGGGATTAGTCTTGAGTGTGATATGGCTTAAAGGTACCTTACATGTGTATCTCCTCTTAGGTTACCTTATGATCAGACAAAAAAAGATTTTTACCTATGCTCTGTAAATATAATGGAATTGGGGTAGATTAGATCTGAATTTGTAGTCAGGAGATTAGATCTCAGTTTACCTATGGTTATTTCAATAAATGAACTGGATTCATACTTAAGGTTGCTACTTTTTTTTTCCCGAACATTTAGGTCGCTACTTTCTTTTGTTTATGTCTATATGTGTGTGCGCTCTCTATATGGATATGCAATAAGATTCTTCTCTCTCTCTCTCTCTCTCTCTCTCTCTCTCTCTCTCTCTCTCTCTCTCTCTCTCCACTAATTCACAACTTTCACGAACTTAGTACATTTGAAAGATTTCAGGTGTTAGTATGGAACCATCTACCAGGCTAGTATATTGTTATCTATAAATAATGCTTTTGAATTATTTTGCGAAGGGAAAGTAACATTATTTTTGCTCACATCGGGGGGTATGCCTGGTTTTTCTTAATTTGTAGGTTTTAGTGAGGGAACAGAAATTATTCTTAATATGTAGGTTTTAGTGACGGAACAGAAATTTGTCATTTGAAATCATTGTCGTCCTAGCTGCCATTCCTTTGTGTGGAGTGGGGCATTATTGTTACTGTGGAGGGATAGAAGCTGAGGGGTTGATTAATTCTTAAGAAATGGTATTTCTTTTCAGTTTTGGATATGTTGGAAACGATTATAATATGAAAACCAGCTTGTACCAAGAATAATACCACAAAGATAAACTTTCTTTTGTTTCTAGCTTTTCCCAAGGGCAACATTTTTGGTTGAAACCTTCCATTGGGCAAGTCATTAGTAGAATCATCCCCTTTCTCATAGTTAGTCCTTCAGAAGGGCCAGTGTTCCTTGTCATGGCTGTTTTACTCCTTCAGAACTGCAAGGAGACCCACTATTATTTCGAATCTAAACCTATAATACAAAAGATAAATGTTTTGATACCTGCATTGGATTTTGTGACTGCAGAGTTAACTGTTTATTTGGCTTTTGTGATTTCTGAAAACATGTGAAAATTTAAAGCTTTATTCTTTGCTGTAGGACATCTACAGAAAGCATAGTCTCATCTTCGTATCGTATGATAATTGAGCATGAAGTACCTGGAATACACTCCTCTTGATCGGTACATTCTTGGTCTTGTTATATATATTTTCACCTTAGATTCTTTTTTGAGGTTTATAATGCCTATTTGGTGTTTTAATATTCATATTGATGAAACATTTTCTGACAACTAAATTTTATTTGATATATTTTTCAGCATCAATGACTTCTTGAGTCAGGTAAATCTTGGAGAGCGCACTATCAAAGGGTGTCTTGAAGCTTACTCTTGTAAGTGTTCTTTGCAAATCTGTAGGGACAGGTCTTCATCTCCTCTTTGACTTCATTGCATATCCCTTTTCTACAATGCTTTCAGCTGAGACTTTGCAGCTGCATGACACTAAATATGCATTTACGTGTACTTTTCAGGCAAACACACAGGAACTGATAAGAAGCTGTCACTCAGTTTGGAGAATGAGGTGATTTCACTTGTTTTTATTTATTTAGTTTTTCTTGGTTGGTTGTATACTGTATTTTCTACAACTTACAAAGATAGAAGTAATATGTGCCCAAGATTTTGCTTTCAATTAGGTTATTTTTTCCTATGACTTAATTATGATCATGGCATTCTGAAACTGTAAATGAAGGATAAGAATGCATACCATCATATGTTTGTGTGAGTGCTTAAGAAAAAGAAATGATAAAGGAAATGGAGGGGAGATCTAATGCTCTGTGCTGTTCACCTTTTCTTGTATGACTTAATTATGCCCTTGGCATCCTGGAACTGTAAATGAGGGATAAGAGTGCAAAGCATCTTATGTTTGTTCCAGTGCTTAAGAAAAGAAATAATAAGTGGAGGGGAAGTCTTATACTCTGTCCTCTTTACTTTTCATCAGAAAACACATACACACACACAAAAGAAGAATTTGGGTATAGAAATGCCAAGATTACTTGGAAAACCAATTATACTTCATGCCTTCCTTTTATGTTTTTGTCTTGTTTCCTATCTTCATGTTGTGCTAGTCTGCATCAGGGTCTGCCATATTATTTTCTGAGAAGATATCAAATTACCATAGCAGAAATGTAATTGCATTTATTTATTTTTTAATAAGTTTTTTCTTGACCAAGGGTCAATGATCTTTTGTTCTATGATTGTTTTGATCTAGATCCTTGATTATCTTGGAAAGTCTTCAGACACAGACTCCTCTTCCCCAGTGGAATATGCTTGTGGATCCAGGTTTAACCTAATTTGGTATATCTTATCTTCTTATTTTTCGATTATCGTTAGTGTTATTGGTTTTAACTGTTATCCTAAATACATATACCAGCCGCAAGACGTTGATATATCTGCTTCTTACTCTCTATCATATGTACCCGGATTATGACTTCAGGTAACTCTGTATCCATGTCATTTCATTTTCATTTTCTCTCACATGAAGCTGATGCGGAGGATTATGGGTACTGTCACTGTCAGCTTTACTGGCGACTTGTCATCCCACTATATAATCCTCTCTTAGCGGCACTGGGAGTGTTGTCAGAAGGTTTGACAGGCAGTTCATATAACTGTTGCTCTTCAAGGAGCTGAGAGTTCAAGTCTCTCCATTTCCCAAACTCAAAATTACTTTGTCTGTCTGTCTTGATGTCTGTTACTACTAGTTTGTGATTGCCAACATTGCTATGGATTTCTTGGTTGGACTTTGTCTACAATCTGCCAACTTTTTGCTTTACCAGTGCAGTGAATGCTCACCAGTTTTTCACTGAAGAAAGCTGGGATGGTTTTAAGCAGATTTTTGACATTTATATGTGTGAAGCATCAAAGGTATCTTTATGTTGTGATTCTGTTTTGAGTGTTTGTTTTTTATGTCAATCAAATAGTTCTTGTTGCTCCCTATTCTTCCATTGTCTGGATTCATGGATTTTGTGCTCTCATATAGCTGACAACCTGTATATGAAAACTAGGAACCTAGAGTTTCTTGTTTGGATTCTTGGATGCTTGGCTTCTGGTTCTTTCTGATTGTGAAGATCTTTGCAAGCTCTGTTCCAATTATATTCGCTTTTAGATGGGACATACTTCTGAATGTTGGTTCACAGTTCATTTTCTGGTGCTTGGTGCTTACTCTAAAAGATGATGCAATAACTCATGTCCAAACACACTTGTTATAGTATATGCTCCCCTCCATTAATTCAATTTAATTGTCACTTGGACATACTTTTTTTATTTCTAGTGATCCGTTAATTCAAAAGATCAAGAGAGCTGTCAGTGGACTTTTTCCCAACCTGTCCCTATTTACTATTATTTGGATGGTACATTTCAAATAAATACATCTCAAGTAAGGGCAATTTAATCAATTTATCCTTCATAGGACAATCTAATCATTTTCATAATAGTTGTACACTGTTTTAAGGTAATAGATAATATGAAATGGAGGGATTAATATTCTAAGGAATTTTCTGATTTCAGTTCAGTAAATACCTACTGTTCGGTCTGTGTCAATTTTCCTCATACATTTTATCTGCAGGAATGGCTTGCAGCAAATGAGGGCAGCCCACTGTTGGAGACGTTATATAAGGCATTGGATGAGGTGCGTTCTTTCTTTGAAGATTGAAAAGAGAAACAAAAAGAAAAGCATAAAGGATTTGACAAGGAGAGGGTTGTTGACATGAAAGAAATTGCAGGTAGTGAAAGCAGCAGAATGTGAAATATATAGCTACAATCCTGAGGCTGATGCCGATCCATTTCTTGAGAGAGGCGCCATGTAACCTTTTATACTCTTGTTTTCAATGAATTCTAGCACTCGTATGCTCAAAATATCATATGACAGTCCATATTTCTTTTGCCAGATGGTCATACCATTTCTTCTTCTACAATAGGAAGCTGAAGCGCCTTGTGAGCTTCCGTTTCAGCTGTTTAAGGTGACCTTATGTAAAACCTCATTGTGACTTCTGTTTTCCATGTATTACATAGAACTTTGGTGTTCAGCTATTTTCTTGATTGTACTTGTGGCAGCAACTTCGCGGGCGAAAGTTTTGTAGTTGATGAGCTTGACTACAAGGAAGATGGCGAAATTTTTGATGACATGGACATCTGATCTAAGTCCAAAAAAGCTGTTCATATGTTGATATTGTTAGAAATGATTGAATCAACCTCTCGTTGTGTAACTCTGGTCCTAGGTTTGGGATATGCGAGTAAATAAAAGCAACCCTTTCTGTAGTAACCGGTGCTAAAGTTCTTGGTGGATTATGTAGCTTCTACTGGGTAATACAATTATGATGTGATTCAGAGGTTTCCTTTCCTACTCCAATCGTTGTCTTTCTGATTGTAAAACCGGTTATTGTGTAGTATATATGCGACATTCTTGTAGGTTTGTGGGTATGTTTGCTCAGCTGTGTTCTTTTTCTTGACTGCTTAAGCAGCTTTTATTTCCTAAAAGATGCCCTGATGAAGGAACACCTTGAGGTGGTAGGCCTCTTGATTCTTCTTGCGGCGAGCTTGCTGTGGTCTCCCTCTCGCTGCTGTTCGAGTGGAGGGAACTCCCAACGGTTTTTTTTTTTTTATTTTTTTTATGGTATATTTGTTGGGTTTGTTTGGTGGTTTTTTCCTGTAAATTTTTAAATTTTTGAGTTTGCATCAGGGAACTTTGTAATTTGTGGTGATGGCATGCCCAGGTGAGTGGTTTTGGGGTTTCTCACGGGTTTGCAGTGGTTGTATTTTGTTTGTGTTTGGTTTCTTCTCCTCTCTCTGGGTCATCCTTTCGTAGGGCTTTGCGAGCCAAAGATTCGGAGGATGATTGGAGGGTTTGTTTGCATTTGCCATCATGACTCCAGTGGTTATGGTGATTTTGCTGGAGAGGTTGCTGCTCTGTTGGTATCTTTGTCATTGATGCTGAAGACCTTGTTGGAGACTGTGGACGGTGGTGCGGGAGGGCATCATGTGTCGAGGATTTTCATACCTATTCTACGTGTTTTTTCCTTTTTTTTTTTTTTTTTTCACATTATTGTCTTAATTTGTGGCTTGTTTTTCTTTATTTTCTCTGTAGTATCACCTGTGAAAATTAATGTGCATTTGTACATAATACAGTTTGATAAAATTAAAATTATTTTATATTTCCTTTGGTTTCTTTTTAATGGTATTTTAATTCTCTAAAATTCATTATTCCTTTCAGGATTAATGACAAATACGTATTTTTAAAGTTTGAGGATTATGGATTAAAGGACCGTTTATTTAAATTATTAATTGATGGAGAATTTGGTGCATATGTGTAATTTTTAAAATTCATAATTAAATTTTTTTCATATCAAGTTCACTCTCAATTATTTAAAATATTTTTAAATTTCTTAATTTATTTCATGCTAAAATTTTTTCATATTTTTTCATTATATTTCGCACTCACTCAGTCAATATACTTTTAAATTATTCTATTTCTATGGACGGAAATTTAATGTTTGTGCTCAAAAACTATTTTTAACTGTTTATTTATTTTTTCCTTAAGAATACTATCTATTTATTTTTTATATTTATTTTAATTTTTTTTTTCACGGTTTTCGTTTTACTCAAATTAAAATAAGAAGAAGAGATGATATAGGATGGAAGAGAGAGAACATAAAAATTTGAGAGAACAGTATGCAATCAACGATGATGGAGAATGCAATTCGATAACAATTCTTTTCTACAACTCTAGTATATCCATAGAAATAAAATGATATAAAAATATGTGTTGAAGTTGAAAAGTAAAATAAATTAGGAAATTTAAAGAGATTTAGGAAAAATTAGAGGTGAACTTGATTACAAAATTAAATAATGAGTTTTTAAAAATATACTTTTGTTTCAAATTGTCCCTCAGTTGACAATTAAAATAAAAGAGTCTTTTAATTGACAATCCTTCAAACTTAAGAGTACTACTTGTTTGTGAATAGCCATTTCTTTTACTAAAACACTTAACGTAAATTTTATTTTAATTATCTTTTATGTAACTTCTAAATAGCTATCGAATTATAAAAGACCTTTCAACTCTTCCATATATTAAAATTTTTAGTCTTTTTTAATTAGTTTCTATTTAACTCTTATCTAACTAGCAAAACAGCCCGTGCTATGCACCGGGTGGGATTTTTGTTTGAAAAAGAAAATTATTATGTAAATGAGTTTAAAATTTCAAATAAAAACTTGTACAATTAATAATGAAGATAATTATAAGATAAAATACAAAAGATACTGAGGGTGCATTTGGAATTGAGTTTAAAAATCAAAATCCTTTTATTTTTTTTATTTTAGACCGTACCTATTCTCTTACAAATAATTTACCTTTTAGGCTTCATTTTTTCATTCTTAAAATACAATATAAATGCACCCTAATTCATTTGTTTTAACAATAATAATGTAAAAAAATCTAAATACATAAAAAGCTAAAAGTAAATAGTGCAGTCCATATACATATTTCGTCATCGAACAACAAAAAGAAAAATTACTAAAAGTATCGCAAAAGAAAAATTACTAAAAGTATGCTGCGATTTAATAATTATAATAAGTGAGTTTAATTTAGACTTCAATACCTAAGGTAAGAATTTGTGTACAACACCTTCTTGTCTGCTTGACCAACCCATCAGCTGGGAAAATAAATCTGAAACTTGCAAGAGCTTAAAAAAGAATTGGTCTGTCATATAAATATCTAAACCCTTGGGCATCTCCCTTCCAAAGGCACAAAAATCATAACATATATATAAAAAATTGGAGAAAAAAAATAATTTTTTTTCATTCAAAGCCTAAAAAAAAGGAAAACAACGGGTATTCGACATAGGTAGGGTAATACGAAAGGAAGTTGATCATGAATTACAAATAAGCTTAAAAGTGATTCTTCTTGGGTATCGGCCGAACGGTTAATGGGAACGAACTATAAATTCGTTGGCAATATGTCTATGCTAGTTCAAATTCAACTCGACCCAATAATTCGCCAATCTCCCACGTATAACCCCCTTGTCCTTCAAAAATACTCGATACGGAGATAAAAAAAAAGAATCCAAATTTCTGCTAGATCCCTTATTTCCCTAGGTCTAAAAAATCTGATGACCTTCTTCGATACTATAGATTCCCTAACGTTCCCTTTAAGACATTCTTGAACTAAATCGAGGGATAATTAAAATCGCATAAAATAATTTTATTAGTTATTTGCTTTTATTCGTTCTCTTAAAAAATAATAATACATTCTTTAACATTACAATTAGACCATATATTTCTTGCGACCCATGGTCAATAATTAACGAAGCCATTCTTTATTTCACAAAGACAAACTAATGGCGTTAATATAGTAATTCTTAGAAATGGAAATGATAGCACAAATGGGATACTTCTAGGTATCTATGGAAGTTTACCGAGCCAGCAAAGGTGAAATGAGACATGCACTTAGCCAAAAAGAAAAATAAAAACAAACACAAAATAAGACCATCCAAGGTAGTTTGAGAGGTACATGGAAATAGTTAATTTATAAAATTAAAGAATTAAAAAAGATTTCTTCACAAGTTCAAATTAACACGAAATAAGACAAATACTAACCTGCCCAAGAATGAGGCTACATTGAAGTGAATCAAGTATTCATCCCACGAATATCATATTCGTAATACACTTTTTCCTTTGAAAAAGAAAAAAAAAAGAAAAGAAAAGAAAAGAAAAGAAAGACATGGTCAGAATATGTGAACAGTAGCATGTAAAATTAATCTTATATAAAGTTTTTTTTGCTTAAAAAGAATGTACAGAGGATTTCTCAAATGTACATAGGATCTATAGAATATACCTTCTTCATACACATATCAGAAGGAAAATGGCACTTGCAAGAGCACTGCTAGGGCCTCCAATTTGGAAGATTTCGTGAAATAAATTTCACAACAAATTGTCCTAAACAAAAGTAATTAAAAATTTAATGGTAGGAAAGTAGAAAAAGGAAAAATCTCAACAATGCTAAAATAGTCATTTTAGAGCAAAACCAAAACGTTAATTTAAATTTGAAAGACTATCCTTACCATATTCCATTAGGATATTATTCACCTAACGGGGCAAAATTGATTGCTGCGAAGATAACAATGGATTCGGTGGCCGTTTGGCTTAACCACTAATATAGTATATGGCATCGATCCAAAGGCGGAAATGAACAAAATTGTGCTGCTGCTATAATTTGATATAAAAATAGAAAAGCAACTTTGGAGAAAGGAAAATCTTGAAGAAATTAAAATTCAAGCCAAAATTATATTATTCATAAAAAAAATTCAAAATTATACAAGTGCATAACAATTAAGTACCTTCAGGTCCAAGGCAAAGAACATTTTGCTTGTTCGAAAGAAGAGGAATGTCTAGCAAAAAATTGAAGCATTTGAGGATTGGAGATTGAGATTGAGGGTGAACAAATGGTGGAAGTGCTGAAGTGGTGGGACGGGTGCAGGCTAAAGATTAGGGATTTAAAATTTTAAAGTTAGAGTTTGGGTTAACCAATGAAAAATTTTCTAACTAATAAAATAAAAGATTATAAAAAATTAGAATGAAGTATGAAAAGCTTTAGGGGAGGATTGAGAAGAAAAGTAGTATTTAAATATAGATAGTAATAGATTATTAAAGACTTTCAAAATAAATTAAAATGTGTAAATTACGCATGGTTTTATTAGAGGCTTTTATAATAAGAGAAATGGATATTTTTAGAATTGAAATCTGGGTGGTCTTAGTCTCCTCTATCTTTGCCCTGATGAATATCTCATTCTATGAGTAAGAAATTTTATGTACACGCTAAACAATATAAGGATGTCAAGATGTTCAATACTCAAATGGCCTTTATATCAATTACAATGTTGAATTATGATTAGTTTCATTTCAAGACATTCGTTAGTGTTTTTCAAGTCTCAGTTTTCTATTTAGCCTTATATTTCTCTTATGCCTAGCCTTTAATAATTTATTCACAAAATATGCAACCTTAATTAAGAGCACAATGCTTTTGTAGGGCGTACAATGTGTGTGCACCTTAGCCAATCAGAAACACACCATTCAAAGTAAAGCCAAACCTGATAATCTTTTTCAAAACAAGGCTAATTTAAGAAAAAAGTTCACCTTCTACGAGTGGTAAGAGTTGAGTCTTTCAACTAAAAGCATACATAATGCATGCTTATATAGGCACTTGAATTTTAAATTGTGACAGTTAAGTACTTTTAATTTTTAATTAAGATGATTATGAATTTATTAATTTAAAAATACCCTTAAACTTTGAATCAGTTAAAAAAATTATTGTTCTTATTTAATATTCATTACATGCTAAGCTATGAAAAGAATCAAATCCCTTGAAAATTAGATACATTCAGCAAAGGAAAGGACTTGGATTGCTTATTGAATAAAACAACCCAAAGTAGACTTTATGGTGAAAATTTAGGGTTATCCGTTTGATGCAATCAAAGTTCATAGTAATAAGCTTTTACTTGAAGTTCCAGTTTATGCATCTATAGATTGAGAAGTTCATGGACTTAATGAGTTTTGTATAAACCATTCTTGTCCTATATTAGAAAATTGTGTAAGAAATATTCAATATTGGGCCTTTCATCGAAGATCATCTTGCTTATTGGGAAAGAGGCCTCACTGCTGTTCAACGGAGTTGAAGGGTTGAAGGGAGTTCAAGCTTAAGTAGTTACATTCTAAGAGGAGCCTGAAGAGTTGAGGGGAATTTAACTATGTTGTGTGCAAAGAGAGTTTCCATTTTTTCACTAGGATAAACACTAGATGCATTGACGAGGTAAGTGTTTTCTTTTACTGTGTTATCACTTTTGGTGGAAGCTCTTTTTGGGCATGGCCCCACAGTCACAGGTTTACGCCGAAATGCGGTACCAATTTCTGTGTTACTTTGATTTATGTTTTCCAGCACACATTTCTTGACATAACTTAACACAACAATGTATTGACTACACACAACATTAATAGGCCTAATCACCAACTTACAATTTCTATGGCTGAGCAAAGTTGATTCTGGTGACTTTTTAATCTCTGCAATGACCTTAATTGAAGAAGAGTCCATCTAGAATATTTTAGAGGACTTCAAGCGATTTCCATGAAGCTAAAATTTGTCTCAATCGAAGTTCATTTGGGCATCCAACATATAGGGCAAAGATTAGCTTTCTCACATGACGTTTCAGTTTGACACCTTTCAGTAAAACAATCATAACTGAAGATATATAGCTCCAATTGATATGATTTAAGATTCTTTAGAAATTTAAGAGTTTTATCTACAAATCATATGAGACCCCAAGACTTGAATCATCCAAATAAAGGGTTCAAAATGACTCTTGAAGCAAAATGTACTTACCTGATCCGAAAAGTAGCACAAAACAAGGATTTTTTGCACAGTAACTTTCCCAATCCAAAAAGTTGCGAAGCGGCCTAATGTGCAATTTTTCTAATGTGTTTTATTTGAAATCCTATTTTCTTTCCTTTTGTAATTTGGTGTCCAACTCTTTTTAGGAGAGGAAATAGACGATTTTTAGGAGTAAAATTTCCCTATATAAACCCCTCTTTAGCTAGATAAAGAATGAGCTTAGGTTTTAGATTTTAAAATTTCAATTTGTAAAGAAGTTTTTGAAGACCCGATTCAGAGGCAAATTCGAGATTACTTCGGGCAAATCGAGAGGCGAGCTCGGACGTTCACCAGAACCATGGAATCTTTAATTCTTCTCCTAAGCTCTCTAAAATTTCTATTTCATGAATTTGTCTATGAGTTTATATTTTAGAAATATGTTTAGCGGCAAATTTACTTTGTGTTTAAATGGGATGAACCCTAGAATTCTTGATGTTGATTCCAATTGATTTTATGGTTTGAATGTTATGATATTTTGTTGGTTGTTGCTTAATAGCTTTTTGTGCTATCAATTTTACCAGTAATTGGTACATTTGCATGGTTAATTGGAATTGAAAAGATAAGATTAATCTAGGGCATTAATTAAACAATAAGGATTGGTAATTGAGTAGAGATACTAATTACGGTCTTCTGGTCATTAATATTCACTCCTAATGTATTATTCATTCATAGTCAAGTTAGGGAGAGGAGAGATTCTTCTCTAAACGGCTAAGTGAATAGGAGGATCTTTGCCTAGAGATAAGAATCATCTGAAGTTTGAGTAACACCCAACTAATGTTGCTAAAACTTTCTTGCCTATAATATTTTAATTGCATTAGCTAAAGGTTCTAGGGGGATTCCATCATTAAACACTTTTTTCCAAATTTAATTTAAAATCCTTTATTTGCTTTCTTATTTATTAATCTAGTTTATAATTTTTTTCTTTATTTTTCAAAGATTCTTCATAAGTTTTTATTCGATTAAACATTAGAGACGTAGTTAATACTAGTATTTGGCGTCCCAAAAGTTCAACAATATCGGGACTTTCCTTACCATATTACACAATAGGTATGCTTGCCTCAAGTGAAATTTTTTTAGGATAGAAATCACAACAAGTTTCTTTTGCCGTTTCCTAGGATGGAAACATTAGGGAAGCTAGGAGTTTATTGCTTTAATCTCTTTTAATTATTTAGTTTTCGTGTGTTGATTGTTTTCAATCTTGCTTGTTGGAGTCTCATTTGTGTCTTTATTTTAGAGAGGTTATTTCTTGTGGAGTTTGTTTTAGAGTGCTTTATCACCCATTCTCTTAATGAAAAATCTTCTTTATTGTAGGAAATAAAGCCTAAGGTGTCATTCGAAGCTACGAAAGTTCAGTCATACTATGAAAGCACAATGGTGAAAGGAGAAGGAAATCACGTGAAGGAGAAAGAATCCCGAAGAGGAATACTTTAAGAACATCACGTGGACAAGATAAAGCTCCACCCCACTCAATAAGAGTGACAGTAAAAAAGTGGGTGTGACACAAGAGGAAGAAGAAAAAGCGGGGCCAAGACCATATTTAAGTGATTTGGGAGGTGCTTTAAACACCTAAAAGAGGGAGTTTTCTCACCTTTTCTTTTGTATTTTATTGTAACTTTAGAGTTCCCTTCAAGTTTCATTTGCTTGTATTCATCTTATGTCTGTTGTAGTTTTTATTATTGTCATTTTTATAGTCGTTCTTGTTTTCTTTTCTTTCTTTTGATCGCTTTTCTTGTGTGTTATTCTTCTCTTAGCAAAACTCCGGCATCTCATAGCAGCGGTCGTTCATTTCGACAATGAACTGAGGCTAAATTTTCTAATTCAAATTTTTTGCTTAGTTTCGACTTTTACTTGGAATTAATTGTCAAACATTGTTGGGGACTAAGCCTAATTGTTTGACTGCTTTTTGTTTGTTGTGTTGTTGAACTGCTTCTATCATACTTTCACACACATGCTACGTTTAATTTTGTGATTTTCTGTTTGTTAATTGTTTTAGTGTTGTTTTTTTAGTTGTTGGTTGTGTTTGATTGGTTTCGTTCTATTATAGTTCATTTCGTTAGTGAGCTTTCGATTATTGTTGGGCCTCTTTTTGTTCTCTAATTGGCTTGTGTTAAATGTTACGTTTTTTTAGTTTTATTTTTTGTGTTTCGTTTTAGTTTGCCACTATATTGAGGAAAATGTGGTTCTAAATGTGGGGAAGTGTTTATTTATTTAGTCTATTTTCTTGTTTGTTTTCGTTTATTTTAATTCTTTCGTAAGTTGGTTTTAGTGTTTACTTTATAAAAAGAAAAAATTTTTTGAAAAATTATAAAACACCAAAACCATGGAAAACTTTGAAAATTCTCAAATAGATATTTTTGCTTCCTTCACTTAAGTTATCTTTCTTGTAAATAGGTGTTTTTGTCATTCTTGAAAAAACCAATAAATATTTTTCGTTTTCTTTTATTGTCACTATATAGCATGGAAAGAAGTGCATTAATCATTCTAGAACTTGTCTTTCCATACCTTTAAATGCAAAGTCAAGTTTAGGTTGATTCCAGGGATGATGGTCTTAGGCTTTCCAACTACAAAAATACAAGAAAATACGACGTTTTGATGCCGTTGGTGTCCCATCGGTACAAATGTATTACCGACAACAAACTGATGGGTACATGACCATCGGCCCCTCGATGTCGGTAACAATTTGTACTGACGGTCGGCCGTCGGTACCTACTATTCCTGACGATGTTACCGACGAAAATTTTTTTTCCGTGGTATGTCAGCAGCTAACGCTCCTATTCTATCGGAAACAAATACTGATGGTGTCTCCAACGGTATCAGTTTTTCATCGCTAAGCTTTACCGATAGCAAGGTTGACGGTTATCTTTCTGTTGGTGATACCGATGATTTATACCGACAGAAATTGCCATTGGTTTCTATTTTTTTTTTTAAACTTTGTTTGCTACGGTCAAGCCATCGGTAATGTTTTTTTATCATTTGTAAAACAGACCTGAAACTACCTTAAATGCAAAAAAACCCAATAGCAACAATATATATTCATAAACTCATGCTTATACATAAAACATCAAACCCATAAAATATCCATAAACTAAAACATCCATAAAACATAGAATGTACAAGTATCAAACCTCCTCATGATTCCTAACATCACTAGAGGGCAGGGGAGGGAGAGAGGGAGAGGGGGGAGAATCAACAGTGTTGGTGCCCGGGACATCAATAGAGGGGGGAGGGGGATTAGAGAAAGATACCCTCGCATCTGAGGTCCCCGCAGCTGCTTCCGCTGATAAAGATGTCGATGGAACAACAATCATAGCAGCTCTGACGATGTCCATCATCGGTGGCATAGGGGTGTACGACAAGTGGCTCTGCTCGATAAATCGCCTCATATGGTCATTGAAGGAAGCGTAGACAGTGGAAACAACAGTCTCAACCCGTCTTATGATCCTCTGCTCCGCTTCCAAATAGCAAGGTGACAATTTGCTGCAGCCCAATTGCTCTTGGCTCTGAAATTAGCTATCTCTGAACCAGCTGCATATAACCGACTGTGGCTCAATCCACCAGATATAGTGGCCATCAACTGGAGATCATCGGGCATAGGAGTGCCTATGGCTGCAGCTTCCTCCTCAGCCTTCTGTCAGGTCTCGTGAAATTTTG
This sequence comes from Catharanthus roseus, assembly GCA_028651295.1. Lineage (NCBI taxonomy): Eukaryota > Viridiplantae > Streptophyta > Magnoliopsida > Gentianales > Apocynaceae > Catharanthus > Catharanthus roseus. The sequence goes on along the minus strand of JAPQWS010000153.1, from coordinate 2,286,302 downwards.
TCTACGATATGAAATGTTAGTTGGATAATAAACTATGAATATCATATAAAATTTAAAAGTTATAAGTATAAAACACTATATAAACCTAAGTTTTAAATTTCACTAAACTTACCCAAAGCTCCTCTGAATGGAAATCCACATATTACCCCCTTTCATCCTTGGTCTGATGCTTGTGGATCTCCTCCAAGTGTCTGCTCTTGGAGAACCTCTCCATTAAATCCACTTGCTACAAAAAAACAACACAGTGATTAATTACATTATAATGAAGTAACAAAATGAAGTAATAAAATCAAACACCAGTTCTTACCCTCTTCAACTGATGCTCTGTGAAGGATATGGAACCACCTGTGTTCTTCCCCGCTCCCCATACCTCATTTCTGTTCCTTTTATTCTGTTCACAAAATGCTTTGTACTCAGGACTCTGCCAATACTTCATCATATTTTTCCAGGATATCTCGGGAATCCAAACGGGCCTCTTCCTCACTGCGCAAGCATCGCCAAGTAAATCTTTCATCCGATCGCCGACCTTGACCTCCCATGCCTGCCTCATCTCGGTCATGGATAATGTCGGGTCCCACACGCAGCTTTTCTGAAGTTTTAATAAAATTTCAAAACATTAGGAAAATAGTATTTGTATAAATATAAGTATAACCAGTATAAGGTTAAAAAAATTATTATAAAATATTATAAGTATTAAAGACTTGTAAAAAAATGAAGACAAAGTAAAACAACTACAGTATTAGATTCATTTATCTGAAACTCTCCCCATAATATTTGTATAAATATAAGTATAACTAGTATAAGATTCAAAAAATTGATTCAAAATATTATAAGTATTAAAGACTTGTAAAAAAATTAAGACAAAGTAAACAACTACAGTATTAGATTCATTTACCTGTAACTCTCCCCACCACATGTCGCGGACATCCAACGGGACCTCAGACCAACGATGGTACGTTGAACTTCGACTCGTATATAGCTGAGATATGGGTGTGGCTCTTGAAGATTGATGTAATTATACATATTAATGCTAGTATATATTATATTTAATTAAATTTTATATAATTATAACGATATGTTTTTATGGATATTGAACTTATCGATCTATATTCAGGGTCAATAACTACCGAGTATCATGGAAGGCAGCTTCCAGGCTGCACGATCTTTAGAAGGAGCCGGAGAAGATGACGGCTGTGTAGTCGGTGCCGAAGATGAACAGGGAGTATCAGAATGTGCCACTATTTGTGTCTGCATCGGTAGATCCTTATCTGTAAGTGTGGGGATATCCTGCTGTGCTGGAGTCAACAGATCCTGGTGCATGGGAGTCTGTGGATCCGTCTGTCATAGGCAAGGTCTCCTGCTATATGGGGGCCAATGATCCTTTCCCTTACGTCCTCTGGCCATCGAACCTGTTATATAAGTAATGAGGATAGAATTAGTTATAGATAATTGATATGAATAAACAGGATGGGATCCTAATCACTACAATGCAAGGCAAGGGGACCTAACATTGTAAAAGTGAGTTTCAACCCGAGTGTCGAAACTCTCGAGGACGAACGAAGGTTCAATTACTAATCGTGTTTCTAATGTTTAGTCTAAAAAGAAGATGATGTAGTTGAGAAAAAAAAAACTTAAAATTGAAATAATTAAAGAAAGAAAATGACAAAAGTAGTTTTTAAAAGTTCATAAAAACAAGGGTTTGGATGGTGGAAATCCCTCTAATCCTTGTTAATAATTCAATTGGAAAAACTTTAATGAAAACGATTTTGAATTAATTAGGTTAGGTCATCACTCAAACTGGGCAATCCCTGTCTCTAGGCGAAAGCCACTCTACTCACTAATCCTTAGAGGAAAATCTCTTTTCTCCCTAACAAATTATGAGCGCAATAAACTTAGGTGATTAAAAAAAGACCTAAAAGTGAAAATCATATCACTAGTCAATTGCCCCAGTTAACTCCAATTGGTTGCCATAGATTGTTCTTCCTTTTTCAATTCCAAACAACCTTGCGAATAATCTAATCTCACGACAATTAAATTATAACAAACGCAATTGGAAGACAAGTTAAATTAAAACAAACATCGAAATCAAGAAATCAAACCAAGAATCTTATAACCAAGAACTAGGGTAAACCCCTATCCAAACAAAAAGAACTACTCATTATAATAAAACTGAAAATTAACATAAAATTCAATAACAAGAAAAGGAAAAGAAAGCTTAGGATAGAAATCAAAGTCGCAATTGAAATCCTGAACGTCTTCCCAAGATCGTCTTTCGAGTCACCAAGTTGAAGATCGAAATCTTGAAATTATGTCTTCAATTCTTGAATCCAAGAAACTAAATTGCAGAAGTCTTGAAACTTTGCTAACTAATTGAATGTATAAAAGTTGGAATTTGAAAGTGTTTAGCTAATATAATCTTATTAATCTAATTCTAACCTAACTAATCTATAACTAATCTATCTAAGAATTTCTAAGATCTAAATCTATCTGAAACAAGTCTAATTCTCTCTACAATAGTTGTAAAAGACCCCTTATATAGAGCTGAAAAATACAAGAAAACCAAGTTGAAATTGGAACAAAATACAAAATTCAAGTTAGTTTTGGACTCAACCACCCCGCTGACGGTAGGGCGAGACCTACCGTTTGCCAATGCCCTGCTTTCCATGGCACTTATCGGCGAAGGTAGGTCAGCCTACCTCGCGTGGTAGGTTTATGAATTTTCGCCGATGGTTCCGTTTTCGTCGTTTTTGCCCGTTTTCGTTTCCTTTCATCGTGTTCACATTCGGAGGGCACCGAAGATAAGAATAAGAGATATTTAGCCAAAATAAATATCCTTACATATTAAAAACACCGAAAACGATGAAATTAACATATAGAAAATATAGACAAATATGCACTTATCAAATAACCCTGTACTTATGCATTGCTTGCCCTCAAGAACATAAACTAAACAGACAAAACAAAGGAATTAAAACCTTTTATTCTAGGAAGACAAAACATGAAAACGACATAAGCCGAAATATAAACACTTAAAAATCTCAAAACGATTACAGGCATTGGTAGCTCACAATAATCAAAACAAACTCATCAAAAACAAAAACAAAAGTAAAAAACAAAACTTAGAAAAATAAAAGATAACACCACTTCAATAGAGCATTTCATTGCCCAACTCCCAAGAGAATCCGAAAATGGACAAACGACAAAATCACTAAGTCCACCATAAGTTACTAAAAATCATTACTAATCAAAGGTGTGTAAGTATGATTTTTCTCATGCCGTTTTTCACAGAAAAAGAGGAATGTTAAGTGATTAGAATCAAGAAATATTTTCAAAGACAATGCACACAATTCATACTTTTTCTATCATTTATCCACTCTAAAGTCTATTTTAGATTGTTCCTGAATTAGGTAGGACTTTATGGCTTGTAATGTTAGACTAGGGATATAAGTAGGTTACAAACAAAGATAAAAGGAGACAAAAACAAATGAGAAGAGCTAACTCATGCGAAAGGAAAAGATAACAAAATAAAAAAACCACTTTCTAGCCGCCGTTTTCACTCATCTCTCCCACTCTGTGTACAACTTACTTCATTCTTCTTTGATAAGAATCCCATCTAACAACATATTTTTCTCAATATTTTTCAAGAATAACCAAAAGTAAGAGAGAGATATGCTTGAGTTTTTCTCAAGATATTACTATAAAATAAAGACTCATTTTTTTTCTTCGTTTCCTGCCATTCTTTTCATTTTTTTGGCTTTTTCTCTTTTTCTATTTTTTTCTTCTCAAGCATCAATATTTTTCTTTCTTTCTCTCTTTTCAACGGCCAAAAGTACCGAACACATGAAACTACCCAAAATGCCCTTTTCTTTTTATAAATAGGGTTTTTCTTTCGTACTTTCTTCACCCTTTTTACCCGAACACTTATTCGTTTCTTTCACTCAAACCGGCCAAAAGTCTATACTAACCATTAGCTCCATAAATGGAGGTTTTATATAGTGAGGTTAAAAGAATAAAGAAAAGAAGGGAGTATGACCCTTGGCATGTAGGCACAAAGAAGGAACTAGGGATTGATTTCATAAAGGATATATGATAAAAAGCACAATCAGTTCAAAGAAAGCCTAAGACCATCATCTCCGGGACCCTCCTAGAGTAGTCTTCTTTACTTTTAAAGACAGAAAAACCATAAAATTACAGGCAAAGTTCAAAAATTATTATCATAATGCTAATAACCCAAGATTCCTAAACTTCTATTACTTAAACAACATTCACAAGTGAATAAAAACCATTGATCATGTTAGAAATTTAGTAAGAATGGTTTTCAAAGTAATTAAGTAATATGTCTTTTTCAAAATACTTGAAGAATTTTATTATTTAATACTCTACCAAAAGTGATAAAAATAAAATATTTTTGATTTTTATAAGAGAGTAAAATGAAAAAGAAAGTAAAACATTTTTTGGATTTTTAAATTTTCTAATTTTTTTGGATTTTTTCAAATTTCGAATAAGAGACTAACAGAAAAAAACTTGAAACAAAGAAAAAGAATAAAAGAGACTAACAGAAAAAAACACTTGAAAGAACGAAAATACTCCCCCCCTCCCCATACTTAAAATCAAATTTTCCTCAATGTGGGGGTTAGGCTAAAAGAAAAACAACAACAAACACATATATGGGAAGCAATTCCGCAGATATAAAGCGATAAACACAACGGGAAGACATCTCCACATAAAATAAAACAAAGAATAGAAAACAAATAAAAGCAAAAATAACTCAATGTAGCAAATAAAACATGAAATAAAAAAAGAAAATCTAAAAGGAAAAAGAAACAAAAACAAAAAGAATAGAAAAGAAAAGAAAAGAAAAGAAAAGAAAAGAAAAAAAAAACTCCCTATGGTATCTCCTTGTAATGAAAATGGAAGAATTTGAAACCAAAACAAGAAGAGAGATTTAAAACTTAAGACCAAGCTCAAGGAAGATATTATAAATTACGAACAATTTTAATTCTTTAAAGGAAAACTGAAGATTAACAAGGTTTAAGGTTGAATAAAAACTTATTCGTGATTTTCCATAGTATAAGGGGTGCTTTTTTAGCACTCTCGAAATTTCCTTTGAACTTCATGAGACGCCTCTTTTCCTCGTCATTCTCCCTGGGTAGCATCCATAATGCTTGTATACATAAAGAATCATCAACAAGAAACGAGTTAGTTTCAATAATAGGGAAGTTCACTCCCTTACTTTCCTCGACAACGTCTATCTCTACTTCTTGTCTTTCTTCTTTATGCTCCTCTTGAATTTCCGCAAGACTCTCGTTCTCCTTTTCTGGCTCATCTTCCTCAAACTCACTCTTATTTTCTGACAAGCACTCATCTTTCTTACTTTCTTCCACTATACTTGTATTCGATAGAGGTTCTTGAAATCTTTGGAGAGTGGACTCCTCCGGTTCTTGAGCAGTTTCATCCTCGTCATCCATAAATATGGGAAACATCATCACTTGTTCTTCTACATCTCACAAAGTGACCGTATTACTAGGTGCATTACTAGGCGGTTTTTCAATGATCATCCTTGCTAATAGTTTTATTTGATTTTCCATGTTGTGGAGGGAAGCCAATTGGCTTCTTTGGACAGCTTCCATACTTTTCACTCCGGTATTTGCCGAATCGATATACTTCGACACGAGATCTTCTAGATTAGGTCGTGGGGGTGATGTTTGCACCGGTTGAGTACAATTGTATGTTGAATATTGACTATAGTCTCCCCACAAAATGTTTGACTGCATCCTCCATTCCAAACTATACTAGCTAGAATACGTATCGTACCCCTACCAGTTTTCCTGGAATATGGCCAATTGATAATGTGTATATTGAGGCGTAACGACCATGTTTTCCATCATTTGTTCTAACATTGATGCCCATTAGGTTTTTATGATGTCATCGGTATTCGTTTTGTACTTTTCAAAACTTGGAATAAACAATTGAATGAGTAAATAACATAGGTTATAGAAGTAATATGTCAAATATACAATATCCATACCACAAACACCCAAAAATAGAGCAATAAATAAGAACAAAGCAAAACAACAAAACCGAAAAGTGACAAAAGACTAAATAAACGATTTTCCTTAAACTTGCCGTCCCCGGCAACGACGCTAAAAACTTGATGTGAATAAAATGAGATGGAATCCTAATCACTACAATGCAAGGCAAGTGGACCTAACAATACAGAAGTGAGTTTCAACTCAAGTGTCGAATCTCTCGAGGACGGACGAAGGTTCAAGTACTAATCGTGTTTCTAATATTTAGTATAAAAAGAAGATGACGTCGTTGAGAAAATAAAAACTTAAAATTGAAATGATTAGAGAAACCAAATAGAAAAAACGGTATTTAAAAGATTATAAAAACAAGAGTTTGGATGGTGGAATCCCCCTGATCCTTGTTACTAATTCAATTGGAGAAACCTTAACAAAACGATGTTGAATTAATAAAGTTGGGTCATCACTCAAATCGGGCAATCCCTATCTCTAGGCGAAAGCCACCATACTCATTAACCCTTAAAGGAAAATCTCTTTTCTCTCTAACAAATTATGAGTACAATAAACTTAGGTGATTTAAAAAAGACCTAAAAGTGAAAATCGTATCGCTAGTCAATTGCCCGAATTAACCCCCAATTGGTTGCCATAGATTGTTATTCTTTTTTCAATTCCAAACAATCTTGCGAATAATCTAATCTTGTGACAATTAAATTACAAACAAACGCAATTGGAAGACAAACAAACATCGAAATCAAGAAATCAAACCAAGAATTTTATAATCAAGAACTAGGGTTCAACCCTTATCAAAATAGAAAGAAATACTCACTATTCATTATACAAAACTGAAAATTAACATAAAATTCAATAACAAGAAAAGGAAAAGAAAGGTTAGACTGAAATTGAAGTTGCAATTGAAATCTTGAACGCCTTCTTAGGCTCGTCTTTCGAGTCGCCAAGTTGAAGATCAAAATCTTGAAATTATGTCTTCAATTCTTGAATCCAAGAAACTAAATTGCATAAGTCTTGAAACTTTACTAACTATTTGAATTTATGAAAGCTGGAATTTAAAAGTGTTTAACTAATCTAACCTAATTAATCTAATTCTAACCTAAATCTATCTAAGAATTTCTAAGTATCTAAATCTATCTAAAACATGTCTAATTCTCTCTACAATAGCTGCAAAAAGACCACTTATATAGAGGTGAAAAATACAAGAAAACCAAGTTGGAATTGGAACAAAATACAAAAAAAATAAAAAATAAAAAAATTGAGTTTGTTTTGGACTCAACCACTCCTTGCTAGCATACCCTACCGCCGACTGTAGAGCGAGGCCTACCATCCGTGGTAGGTCTCTATTGCCAATGCCCTGCTTTCCATGACACCTACCGGTAATGGTAGGTCAGTCTACTTCGCACAATAGGTTGCTATATTTTTGTTGACAGCTCCGGTTTTGTTGTTTTTGCTCCTTTTTCACCCGTTTTCATTTTCTTTCATCGTTTTCACTTCCAGAGGGTACCTAAGACAAGAATAAGAGATGTTTAGCTAAAATATATATTTTTACATATGAAAAACACCAAAAACAATGAAATTAATATTTAGAAAATATAGATAAATATGCACTTATCAATAATAAACATAACTATAATTATAAAATATTCTAAATATCATCAGTATGATAACAAGAAGTTAATAAACATAATTATAATGATATCTAATTCTTTTGATGAACGAGACTCGTGGACGAGAGGTCCTACATCTTCAATCGTCATATCTATTGCCGAACCCTCGTGAATGTCCATATTCTCTTGGAACACATCATCTTGGTAATATTTTTTAGCATACCTAAAACTCAAAACTTAAAAGATAATTTAAAAATGTACTAAACTTCAAATAATCTTCAGACTATAATGTTAACAAGGCAATAATAACATAAATAATTACCTTTCAGACAAAAAGGAAAAACTTTTTTATTTGAAAAGAAGATTGGATCACATGAACCACACAAGTTATTAATTGCATTATTGATGTGATTTATTATGATTTAACTGGTTTATATCTTCCTCAACAAATCGAGTTTCTAATAAGAATTTTTCTAAATTTTAACAACTTAACAAAACTAGAAGAAAGTGCATGTCTTTTTTTTTATTTTTATCTTTTTCTATACATTGAAGGAGGGATATGTGATTATACATTTAAGGCCACGAGAGAGAGAGAGAGAGAGAGAGAGAGAGAGAGAGAGAGCTGATACGAGATTTTACAATGCTTATCTATGTATAGTTAATAGAGGAAAAGAAGAAGAAATCAATAAAGGACATGACATCATTTGAAGGAAGGATGGACTTTTCATACGTGCAAAAATGAAATTATTAATAGCTTCAAGAAAACAAACTTAGTATATCAGTAAGTATGTCTAGATAAAAGGTTCTCTTTTTCTAAATCTATAGGATATTGTTATCCTTAACCAATAAACAGAAGATACTTGACATCTTTCGTGCTTTCATTATCTAAAGCTTAATTAGGACAAAACTCTACGGTTTCTATAACGATGTCTCCACACATGATGCAAGAGTTTTAACTTATGCAAAAAAGCAATCAAAAGAGGTCTCTAGATAATGACTCTCTAAAGCACGTGCACAAGAAGTGTTTTGCTGCATTGTTTTCTCGTCTAGAGCTACTTATAGCTGACTCCACAAACCAGTAAATTGTTTACCGCCTTCTGGCTTCTAGAAGCCGCTAATCAGACACTCTAACATATCAATAATGCAAAATAAACATATCAATAATGGAGGAGAAGAAAATTATATCTAGCTAATCACTAATAATAAAAAAGCCATTGTTTGTTCCAAGAAACATAATACTACTACTTTCTATTTAGTTAACAAAATTATTTTTAATTAAGAGGAGCAAAAGTGATCAATAGTGCAAGGTACCAAACAAAACAATCATAAGATCTCCGAGTGAGGAAACAATTAACACAAAGTTTTGAACTCCTCGAGTTTTGCTTCATCACAATTAAAACACATTTCTACCCTGAATCTAAAATTAAGAGTCATATCAAATACTAAACTCGAAAGTCATATCCCCAAAAAAAGAATTTAGAAGTCTAGAACTTCTCTAAAGAAGGAAAAATCTCAATCTTAATTATTTATAAAAAATAAATAATACTAACACTAAGGCATCACCTAAATAATACTTCTACTTTCATAACCAAAGCAGAATTCAAAAAATATATAATGGAAACAGAGAAATTAACCATATAAAGCATCAAATTCATGTAAAAAAAATACAGAAATTATCAAACATTAGAGAAAACAAATCAGTCATTAAGTTTACAACATTGACGTGATGCTCTCTGTTAATACCATAACATAACATATAGTATTTACATAGGAAATTAAGCACATATGGAAATTAACTTTAACTAAAAAATATTTACAAGAAATTACCAATGGTGAGCAGCAGGACAAATTTCTGGTAGCAACAAGTTTCTGATTTCCGGCTAATAGTTCAAGAACTCGGCTTCTGATACAGAGAAGAATTTCATATTATGATATCTACTAATTAATTTTCTGAAAATTTTCTGATAGATGTAATTTATAGAGTTTTATTAACAAAATCAAATATTCCTCTTTCTTGAGGTTGCAGTTGTTATAGGAAGCAAAATTTATAGCCAAATTTATAAAAGCTGATGAAGAACAGGAAGAACAGAGAAGAAGAGAAGAAGAACAATTGGAGAGAGAGAGAGAGAGAGAGAGAGAGAGAGAGAGAGAGAGAGAGAGAGAGAGAGAGAGAGAGAGAGAGAAACAACATGCGTTGGGAGGGGGTGGCACTAGAGATGGCTTTGCCGTCGGTGTAGGGCATCGGCGACGACCACAAGCCGTTGGTAAGTAGTGTGGAAGGGATTGGAAGGGTTTTTTGAGAGCTTTGAATTATTTGGGGAAGGAAAGGGTTTGCCCGATTTTGTATATCTCTAACTTTATTACCGACGGCACATCAGCGGCTAATCTGTCAGTGACATAATATCAAATATTCTCGACGGTCGTGCTGTCAGTACCACTGTAGGTAAAATAAAATTAATTACCAACGCAATGCATATAGCCGTCATTAAGGCTGTTGGAAATCTTATCTATGTACCTAAGGTCTCATGCCGTTAGAAAGCCCGTCGGTACCAAGATAAAGCGACGGCGTCTTCCATCAGTAACAAGGCGTCATTTTGGGGTGCACAGTTTCCTTCTACTTTTTGGCTGGAATTGTTTAATGCCAACGAGAATTATCCTTATCATTAGTATGCCATTGCTATCTATTGGCAGTTTTGTTTTTGCCGGTAATACCTGTCGGTTTATGACCTCTTTTTTGTAGTGTCATTGATTCATTTGTCCCTTTCTTGTCTGTTCCTTTAACACTCAATCCCTAGTATTCTTTTTTAGTTTCATGCCTAAGGGATCCGTTTCCTTCTTTTCTTTGTCTTTAAACTCACATTTAAATATAAACCCTCAATTAATGAGCTAATGATCTATACCTTTGAGTCATTTTGAGTGAGCATGCAGATAAGTGTGGAAGAAAAGAGAGAGAAAAGAAAAATAAGAGAGAAAGGGGTATTTTGGGAACTTTTGTGAGAAAGCAATCAAAGGAGTGAAAACACAAAGGAGTGGTTTATTATTCAAAGAAAAATATTGAAAAAAAAAAGAAACCCTTTGTGAGAAAGCTTGTATCCTATCAATCATTTGTTAAAATAAGAGAAAAAAATGAGGAAGATGAAAAAGAAGTTAAAAGAGAAAAAGAAAGGAAAGAATGAAATAAAGAGAGAAAAGAGTGAGTTCATCGAAATTTTTAATCTTTTTGTCTCTTGTAAATATGTTATGAGCCTTTTATTCCCTTTTTTTCTCACATGTACAAGAGAGAAAAGAGTGAGTTCATCAAAAGTTTTTATCCTTTTTGTCTCTCTTAAATATGCTATGAGCCTTTTATTCCCTTTGTTCTCACAATTAAATTTCCTGTAGTTTGAATGATAGATGAGAGTGCAAAGTTTTATTGGGATTTATGGGATTTGATTGAAAGTGAAACGTAGAGTGTTTAATGAGATTTGAGTGAAAGTGGCTTAACGGTTATAGATAACTTGACTTTTTCCCGTTTGGTAGCATTAGCTCGTATTCTCATTCCTTTTTTTTTTCTTTACCTTTGTTGATAAGAACTTATGTACCCAGCCTAATGTTACAAGCTTAAAACTCATACCTAATATGAGGATGACTTTAAGTAGAACTTGTAGTAGAAGGAAGCTGGAAAGTTCAAGCCTATAGATTATGGCTTCATAAAGTGAATCATATGGTCAATCACTTGACATTTTCTTTGCATATTATTGAAACTAAACATGAGTATACATACACACACCATTGATTCATATGTGCTAAAACAAGATGTTGGATATTTTTGTTGACTTTTGGATTATGCTTTGATGAGTCTTTGGTGGTTGTGCGGTGCTTGACTATGTCTGAAAGTGATGATATATATTTATTTTTCTTTTATTTTTCTTTTTTTTAGCTTTTTGATAGTTAGTTAGCTATTTTTGTTTTGTATGCTTTGTTGCTTTTGTGACTTTGTGGGTATATCTTCTACGAACCCTCACGAGACCTTACTCGTGCTCTAAGGGTAAATTAGGGGTTTAAAGGTCTTGTTGCACGTGCAAAGTGCAATCGTGAGTCCTATGAAAGTGGCTAGTTAGTTTATTTTTTGTTTCTATCTTTGTTGCATTTTTCCCTTGCTCAAGGACGAGTAAAGCAAGTGTGGGGAAGTTTGATATGTCCATTTTACCCTTTTCATTATATTGGTTTTATTGGTTCTTGAGGTTTATATGTAAATAAAATGGACTAATTATCCTCAAATTATTCTCTTATTATTATAGTTACCTTCCCAGGGGAGTTAAGAGTTAAAAAAAATAAAAATAAAAACAGGAACCTACAGGGCAAGAACGGACAAAAAAAGGAGAAGAAATAACAAACTGCCCAAAACAATTCTATGGCCGAATAAAGCTGCTTCTGATAGATTTTTTACCTCTGTAATGACTTTAATTGAAAAGTGTCCTTCTTGAAGCTTTCAGAAGACCTTATGAGGTTTTCATAAAGTTAAAGTTTGACTCAATTGAAATTCATTTGGGCATCCAAGGTATAGAGCAAGGATTTGCTTTTCACATGACATTCTAGTTTGGCATCTTTTGGTAAAACAGTCATAACTGGAAATATACAACTCCAATCGATATGATTCCAGATGAAAACTAAGAGCTTTATGTTCAAATATATGAGACCCCAAGACCTGACTCATCCATTAAAGGGCTAAAAAAGACTCTTGAAACAAAACGTACTTATTTGATTCGAAAAGTAGTGCAGGGGACTAATGTGCAATTTTTCTGATGTGTTTTATTTGAACTTTCATTTTCTTTCCTTTTTAAATTTGGTTTCCAACTCTTTTATGGGAGGAAATAGGCGATTTTAGGAGTAAAATTTCATATATAAACGCTCTTTAGCTAGATCAAAGGGGACCTTAGGATTTTGAAGACCCATTCGGAGGTAATTTTGGAATTTCTTCGGGCAAATCGAGAGACGAGCTTGTATGTTCATTGGGACCATGAAATATTCTTCTCCTAAGCTTCCTAAACTCTTCCTATTTCATGAATTTTTCTATGTGTTTATGTTTTAGAAATATGTTTAACGGCCAATTTACTTTGTGGTTGAATGAGATGAACCCTAGAATTCTTAATGTTAATTCTAATTAATTTTAGGGTATGGATGTATAATATTTTTTTTAATTGCTTAATTGCTTTGTTTGTGCTATCAGTTTACCGGTATTAAGTAAATTCACAAGGTTTATTGGAATTGAAATATGAAGATTAACCAAGGACATTAGTTAAACAATAGGGATTGGAATTGAGTAAAGATACTAATTATGCTCTTTAGGTCATTAATATTTACTCCTAATCTATTGGTTCATAGTCGAGTTAGGGAGAGAAGAGATTTTTCTCTAAATGGTTAAGTGAATATAAGGATCTTCACCTAGAGATAGGGATTATCTGATGTTTGAGTGAGACCCAACCAATGTTTCTAAAACTCTTGCCTATAATATTTTAATTGGATTAGCTAAAGGTTCTATGAGGATTCCACCATTTAAACACCTTTTTCCAAATTTAATTTAAAATCCTTTATTTTCTTTCGTATTTGTTTATCTAGTTTATAATTGTTTTATTTATTTTTCAAAGATCCTTCAAAAGTTTTTATTCGATTAAACAGTCGAGACATAGTTACTATTTAGCCATCTCAAGTGTTTGACAATCCCTGGACTTTCCTTGCCATATTACACCGATAGGTACATTTGCTTAAAAGTGGAATTTTCTTAGGATAGAAACCACAGCAACTGGATGGGTTGGGTTTGATTATGGATTTTCTCATTGCATTTACTTATTGGTATTTGATCATTATTCAGCTGGCAGAAATTGTACAGGAACTTTAACCTTCTGAGGATCTACAACAAATCTTGGAAAAAATTTATCTTTTTTAATTCATCTTGTGTTTAGGGCGGGTTTGTTAAGGATTTTATCGTTGCATTTTCTCACTGGTATTTTAACATTTCCTAGCTGCCAGGAATCGTATAGAAGCTTGAGCCTTACAGAGATTTTCCACAATTTTGTTAAAGCATATATTTCTGAATTCGTCTTATGCTTAAGGGTGGTTTGGGTTCGGTTAGGGATTTTCTCATTGCATTTGCTTCCTGGTATTTTAACATTCTGTAGCTTCTAGAAATCGGATAGGAGTTTGAGCCTCACAAGGATTTGATTCAATTTATGAAAAATGTGTCTTTCTAAATTCAATTTGAGCTTAGGGTGGGTTAGGTTTTGCTAGGGGTTTTCTCATTGCATTTACTTATTGGTATTTTCACATTTCCCAACTGTAAAAAATTGGACAGGAGCTTGAGGCTTCTGGAGATTTGCAGCAATTCATGGAAAATGTTTCTTGATGAATTCAATTCATGGAAAATGTTTCTTGCTAAATTCATTTTGTTCTTAGGGTGGGTTGGGATTGGTAAGGGTTTTCTCATTGCTTTTGCTCACTGGTGTTTTAGCATTTCCCAGCTTTAAAAAATTGGAAAAGAGCTAGAGCCTTATGGAGATTTGCTATAATTCCTAGAAACGCATCTTTTTGAATTTATCTTATGCGTAGGGGTGAGTTGGGATTGGTTAGAGGTTTTCTGCTCATTGCATTTGCTCATCGGTATCTTGATATTTTCCTGCTGCTAGAAATTGGACAGGAGCTTTTGCTTTGCAAAGATTTGCTACATTTCATAGAAAATGTTGCATTCTGAATTCATCTTACCCAAAATTGGACCAGGAGCTTTAGCTTTCCAGAGATTTGTAGCAAATCATGGAAAATGATCTATCTAGATGTTGAATAGAGACTTTAATTAACTATTCGAATCCCACAAAATAGAGTTGACCGAATCTTTGAAATATATACGTGATATGTGTGAGAGGGATGTAGTTATGGTGGTAAGAAATTATAGATCAGATCAAGTATACCCGCACTTGAGACTTAAATAGCGAAACACATATAGATATGCAAATGTTAAAACAAATTTAAAAATATTTAAAATGTTCTAAATCTTTTAAAATATTTTAAATTGTTAATGATAATTATAGAACTTTTTTAGAACAATTTAATTAGTAATCTTATAGGAGTCGAAATAATATTGCAAATAATAAAAAGAGCTCAACTCAACTATAAATTATGCACTAAATTGTCAAATATAAATTACATTTATTTAATTTATAATAGCTCCAAAATCAAAAGATGTTTTGTATTAACACATTTGTAATTACCCTAATATAAAAATTGAGATAGACATTTAATTGTCACAATTAAAACTTCAATCAATTTTTGAAATTTAACCATATTTTTTGAAGTTGTTTTACTTTTGATTTTTTTTTTTTAAATGGGTTAGTGCCAAAACACCCCCTTAAAGTTAAAGGTTATGACCATTTTAGTCCAAAAGTTAAAAGAATATCCACTTAACCCCTTAAATTATTAGCAATGGTTCGATGACTTTTGACATAATATATGTTACCAAAAAATACCCTCGATTGGAAGGAGGAATGAAGAAATTGGACTAGAGATCGAACCGATCAATTTACTGGTTCAATGGTTTATTTGTTCAACAGGCTGAACCAATTGTCGAACCAAATAACACCATTATAATGATATAAATATATAAAATTTTTTAATTATAGTAATAATTTAATAAAATTCTTTAATATAAAAAATGTCTATTAAAACATGTCAAAATTTTTTTATCCAATTTAAACATTCATAATAATAATAATAATAATAGTAATAATAATATAATAATTTATTTACATACATATCACACATGTTAGTTATTAGTAAATATATTAAAAAATAATTCAAGAATTCAAGGGTTTTTATATTTAAATAATACAATTCAAATATTAAGGGTTAAAAATATTTTTAAAATAAGTTTTACATTATCATTTTGGATTAGTTTTGAAAAGAAGAGTTTTAAAAGAAATATATTCTTTATTTTTTAAAATAAAAAGAAAAAGAAACCCTAAAAAATAGAAAAAAACTATACACTTTGGGCTTTGTTTTTTAATTGGTACATTTACATGGTTAATTGGAATTGAAAATAGAAGATTAACCTAGAGAATTAATTAAACAATAGGGATTGGTAATTGAGTAGAGATACTAATTATGGTCTTTTGGTCATTAATACTCACTCTTAGTTTTGTTATTCGTTCATAGTCAGGATAGGGAGAGGAGAGATTCTTCTGTAAATAGGAATAGGAGGATCTTCGTCTAGAGATAGTGATTATCCGATGTTTGAGTGAGACCCAACCAACATTTTCAAAACTTTCTTACCTATAATATTTTAATTAGATTAGCTAAAGATTTTCGGGGGATTCCACCATTTAAACCCCTTTTTCCAAATTTAATTTCAAATCCTTTATTTGCTTTCTTATTTGTTAATCTAGTTTATAATTGTTTTCTTTATTTTTCAAAGATTCTTCAAAAGCTCTTATTCGATTAAGCAGTAGAGACGTAGTTAGTACTAGTGTTTGTCCATCTCAAAAGTTTGACAATTCAGGGACTTTCCTTGCGATATTACACAATAGGTAAACTTGTCTAAATGTGTAATTTTGTTAGAATAGAAACCACAACAACAAGTTTTTGACGTCATTGTCTGGGACTGCAACATTAGGAAAGCTAGGAGTTTACTGCTTTAATCTATTTTAATTGTTTAGTTTTCAAGTTTTGATTGTTTTCGGTTTTTCTTGTTAGAGTCTCATTTGTGTCTTTGTTTTAGAGTGGTTATTTCTTGTGGAGTTTGTTTTAGAGTGCTTTATCACCCATGCTCTTAATGAAAAATCTTCTTTGTTGCAGGAAATACAGCCTAAGGTGCCACTCGAAGCTACGAGAAGATCAATCATACTATGAAGGCGCAATGGTGAAAAGAGAAGGAAACGTGATGGAGAAAGAATCCTGAAGAGGAATACTTTAAGAATATCACATTGACAAGATAAAGCTCTACCCCACTCTATAATAGCGACAATCAAAAAGTGGGTCATGAGATACAAGAGGAAGAAGAATAAAGTGGTGCCAAGACCAATTTTGGGTGATCTGGGAGGTGCTTCAAACACCTAAAAGAGGGAGTTGTCTCACCCTTTCTTTTGTAGTTTATTGTAACTTTAGAGTTCCCATCAAGTTTTATTTTCTTGGAGTCATCTTATGTCTGTTATAGTTTTTATTATTGTCGTTTTTATGGACGTTCTTGTTTTCTTTTCTTTCTTTTGATCACTTTTCTTGTGCGTTATTCTTGTCTTAGCAAAACTTCGGCATCCCACAGAGGCGGCTGCTCGTTCCGACACTGAACCGAGGCTAAGTTTTCTAATTCAAAATTTTTTCTTAGTTTCACTTTTCCTTGGAATTAATTATCATACATTGTTGGGGGCTAAGCCTGATTGTTCAATTGCTTGTTGTGTTGTTGAACTGTTTCTATCATACTTTCTACACACAGGCTATGTTTAATTTCGTGACTTTTTGTTTCTTAACTATGTTAGTATTATTTTTTTAGTTACTTGTTGCTTATGTTTGAATGGTTTAGTTCTGTTTTAGTTCATTTTGTCCGTGAGCTTTGGATTATTGTTGGGCCCCCTTTTGTTCTCTAATTGGCTTGTGTTAAATGGTACATCTTTCACTGTTGTTTTTTATGTTTCTTTTTAGTTTTCCACACATTGAGGACAATGTTGTTCTAAATGTGGGGAAGTGTTCAGTTGTTTAGTCTCTTGTCTTCTTTGTTTTCGTTTATTTTCATTCTTTCGTAAGTTGGTTTTAGTGTTTATTTTATATTTTTTTTGAAAAATTCTAAAACACCAAAACACAGAAACTTTGAAAATTCTCAAAAAAATATTTTTGTTCTTTCATTTAAGTTGCCTTTCTTGTAAATAGTTGCTTTTGTCATTCTTGAAAAAACCTAAAAAGATTTTTCATTTTTTTTTATTGTCACTAGATAGCATGGAAAGGAGTGCATTAACTTGTTGAAACTATAAATAGGCATAGTACTTTGTTTAACTGAACATCCTTCTTTTGTCTATGCCTTATTTATCTATGGTTTTTATGCACAATGCCTTTGTTTGTGGAGTGGAAATATTCTTTGAAAATCTTGGGAAATTGCTAAATATGATTTGTTTTCAAGTATCATTCTAGAACTAATCTTTCCACACTTTGAAACGAAAGGTCTAGTTTAGGTTGTTTCCGGAGATGATGATCTTTGGCCTTCATTGATTTATTTGAACATTTCTTGCCTATTCCTTTAGCACTGAATCCCTATTACCCTTTTTTTTTTTGTCTTTTCTTGCATAAGGGATTCATTTCCTTCTTTTCTTGTCTTTAAACTCATATTTAAATATATAGCCCTCACATTTGAGTTGTTTTGAGTGAGCATCAAAGGGGGAAAAGAGAGAGAGAGAAACGAAAAATTTGAGAGAAAGGGGTATTTTTAGAACTTTTCTGAGAAAGCCATCAAACGAGTAAAAACAAAAAGGAGTGGTTTATTATTCAAAGAAAATATTGAGGGGAAAAAAAAAAAAAAGAAACCCTTTGTTAGAAAGCTAGTATTTTATCAATCATTTGTTGAAAAAGAGAAAAAAATGAGGAAGATGAAAAAATAGTGAAAGGAGAAAAAAAAAAAAAAAACACAGAAAGAAAAGAGGCGAGAAAAGAGTGAGTTAATCAAAAGTTGTAATCCTTTTGTCTCTCTTAAATATGCTATGAGCCTTTTAATGGGATTTGTGGGATTTGATTGAAAGGTAGAGTGATTTGTGAGATGTGAAGAAAGCGGTTTAAAGATTATGGATAATTTGAGTTTGTTTCCTTTTTGGTTGGATTGGATCATATTCTCATTCTTTTGTTTTTCCTTTACCTTTGTTTGATAACCACTTATGTCCCTAGCCTAACATTACAAACTTGAAAGTCCTATCTAATCCGAAAATGACTTAAGTAGAACTTGTAATAGAAGGGTGTTTGAAAGTTCAAGCCTATAGATTATGGCTTCATAAAGGGAATCATACGGTCAATTACTTGACATCTTCTTTTCATATTATTGAAACTAAACATGAGTACAGGCACACACACGCACACCATTGATTCATAGGTGCTAAAACAAGATGTTTAATACGTTGGTTGACTTTTTTATTATGCTTTGATGAGTCTTTAGTGGTTGTGTGTTTCTTGGCCATGTTTGAAAGTGATGATACATTTTTATTTTCTGTTTTTTGTGTTTTACCTTTTTATAGTTAGTTAGCTATTTTTTTTGGTTGCTTTGCGACTTAATGGGTATGTCTTCTGCAAACCTTCACGAGACCTTACTCGTGCTCTAGGTGGTAACTTAGGGGTTGAAAAGGGCTTATTGCACATGCTGAGTGCAATCGTGAGTCCTATGAAAATGGCTAGTCGATTTATTTTTTCTTTTTATCTTTGTTTCTTTCTGCTCTTACTCGAGGACGAGTAAAGCTTAAGTCTGTGGGAGTTTGATATGCGCATTTTACCCTTTTGATATATTGATCTTATTAGTTTTTGAGGTTTATATGTAAATAAAATGGACTAAATGCCCTAAAGTTATTATCTTATTGTTATATTTACATTCCCAGGGGAGTTAAGAGTGAAAAAGAATGAAAGAGGGAGTCTATCATGCAAGAACGGACAAAAAAAAGGAGAAGAAACAACAATCTTAATTGAAGAAGTGTCCTTCTTTAAGCTTCGAGAGGACTTCATGAAGTTTTCAAAAAGCTAAATTTTGTCTCAATCAGAGTTTATTTAGGCATCCAATATATAGTGCAAATATATTCTTTTTTTCACATGACATCCAGTTTGGTACCTTTCGGTAAAATAATCATAACTTAAGATATACAAATCTAATCGATATAATTCAAGATGTTTTTGAAAGCTAAGAGCTTTATATAGAAATCATATGAGACCCCAAGACTTGAATCATCTTTTGAATGGCTTAAAATGACTCTTGAATATGTACTTGATTCGGAAAGTCGCACAAGGGCCTGATGTGCAATTTTTCTGATTTGCTTTATTTGAAGTCCTATTTTCTTTCCATTTGTAATTTTGCTCTAACTCTTTTCGAAAATGTGATATTTTAAGAGTAAAATTTCCTACATGAAGCCCCTTTTAGCAAGATCAAAAGAGAGCTTAGGTTTTAGATTTTAATTATTCAATTTGTAAAGAAGTATTTGAAGACTCGATTCGGAGGCCATTACCGGATTTCTTCGGTCAAATTGAGAGACGAGCTTGTATGTGTTAGTATATGCCCTAAGAGCAATTGACTCACATTTATGATTTATGAAGCATGTATTTTTTAATTGTATTTTATGCTCTTGGTCATCAAGTATGTGACTTGATAGTAAAACCCTTATAGCTAATAAAATACTATTCTTATTTGTCCCTAGTTTATTACATCTTGTAAACTAGTGTGAAGTTGATTGATGGTCAAGTTTTACTGATCTTGAATATGAGATATAAAATCAATTCATAAGTACATATTGAGAATATTGTATCGGACATGACCCAAAGTGAAGAAGAAATATTGCATGAGTTTAAGTTATAAATATTTCTTCTCAGTTTTATATTTGGTGTCCTTTGACCTAATGTTTCTAATGTTTCTTGCATGGGGAGAAAATATGTTTTGACATAGTCAAACATCACTTTTAATTAGGTGATTATTAAGACTATTGGTTGGCTTATTTTCTTGTCATGACTTGAATATTGGAGATAGTGAAAGGGATTTGTGCCTCTCCTTTTAGAGAGATATCTCCATGGGCCCCTCGATAAGGAAGATTGGAAAATATGCATGGCCATGCTTATATAAGTATTAATAAGGTGTTATTAATATTATTTGTTGGAACAGTCTGCCTGGTGATCAAGTAAATGGTTAATTAAGTTTTATAAGGATGACTAGGTCCATGCCTTATACTTAATTAGGATATCGTGTGATAAAAGGACTAAATATTAAATCTGATGCTAGGTTATTATTGCATTTACTTAACTTGGGTAAGCATAATATCTTGCTAGAGGTCGCTTATGTTTTGTGAATAAATGTCTAGGACATTTTTCATTCACTGCCAATGTTAAGTCAACCTACAGGGTCACACGCATAGACGATCTTGTGAGCATAATGTCCACGTTCAATGGATCTAGATTGTGTCCAGATTCATTGAACGTATACAAAAGGGGAATCAGATTCCATATTGTATTTTCTGGTAAGTTAGTAAGTAATTAATTTTATTTAATCGAATAAATGAAATTAATTACTTAATATTACTCATCCAACCGTTGGATGATTATAGGAATAGATAGACGAAATTAAACTGTCTTTAGATGACAATTAGGGTTTTGATATTGACAGCTATAAAAGGTTATGTAAACCATTTCTTGGCAGCCGTCCTTTATCTGAAAAAGAAAAACAGAACCCTAAACCCTAGAACGGCGATATAGTATCTAGCCTCCTCTCTCCGAAACACGACTGATTACCAGATAGTCAAGATCAGTTCTGAACAGTTTTCAGACACAGAAGGGGCTAGCATCCCGATCGCTTGCAGAGGAGTTCGTAGCATGGATACTAGTAGAGGGCGAAGCGTAAAAAGCAGTGCCTCCACACCGAACAATCAAAACATTGAGGTAATTTCTATCCAATCGGTTTTTCTAGTATGTGCAGATCCTGTTGATGGATTGCTGTAGTTTTATTTTATTTTGTTTTTATCTACGGAATCCAACAGTATGTTCATTGGAACCGTCGAATCTTTAATTCTTCTCCTAAGCTCCCAAAACTTCTTCTATTTCATGATTTTGTCTATGAGTTTATATCTTAGAAATATATTTAGCGGCTAATTTTCTTTGTGTTTGAATGGGGTTGAACTATAGAATTTTTTATGCTAATTACAATTGATTTATGGTTTAAATGTTATGATATTTGTTTGTTGTTGCTTAACTCCTTTGTTTCTGCCATCAGTTTTAGCGGGAATTGGTACATTAGCAAGGTTAATTGGAATTTAAAAATGAAGATTAATTTAGGGCATTAATTAAACAATATGGATTGGTAATTGAGTAGAGATACTAATTACGGTATTTAGGTCATTAATATTCTCTCATAATCTATTATTTATTCATAGTCGGATTAGGGAGAGAAGAGCTTCTTCTCTAAACAGTTAAGTGAATAGGAAGATGTTTGCATAAGACAGCTATTATCTGATGAGTGAGACCCAAGCAACGTTTATAAAACTTTCTGGCCTATAATATTTTAATTAGATTAGTGAAAGGTTCTAGGGGGATTCCAACATTTAAACACCTTTTTCCAGATTTAATTTAAATCGTTCGTTTGCTTTTTTATTTGTTATTCTAATTTATAATTGTTTTCTTTATTTTTCAAAAAAATCCTTTAAAGGTTTTTATTCGATTAAATAGTAGAGACATAGTTAGTACTAGAGCTTAGTCGTCCCAAGAGTTCGACAATCCGAGACTTGCCATACTACACCGATAAATATGCTTGCTTCAAAGTTAAATTTTGTTAGGATAAAAACCACAACAATAGGGTTGGTTGGGTTTGATTAGGGATTTTCTCATTGCATTTGCTTATTGGTATTTTAACATTGTTCAAATGCCAGAAATTGTACAGGAACTTGAACCTTCCGGAGATTTGCAGCAAATCTTAGAAAATGTATCTTTCTGAATTCATCTTGTGTTTAGGGATGGCCTGGGTTTGTTAAGAGTTTTATCATTGCATTTTCGCACTGGTATTTTAACACTTCCCAGCTGACAGGAATTGGATAGGAGCCTAAACCTTACGGATTTGCTGCAATTTCTAGAAAACGTATATTTTTGAATTCATCTTGTGCTTAGAGGTGTACTTGGATTTGGTTAGGGTTTTTCTTATTGCATTTGCTTACTGGTATTTTAACATTTTCTAGCGGCTAGAAATTGAACAGGAGCTTGAGCCTTACGGAGATCTGCTGAATTAATAAAAAAATGTATCTTTCTAAATTCAATTTGAGCTTAAGGAAGGGTTAGGTTTTGTTAGGAGTTTTCTCATTGCATTTTCTTACTGTTATTTTAACATTTCCAAATTGTTAGAAATTGGACAGGAGCTTGAGCCTTCTGGAGAGTTGCAGCAATTTGTGGAAAATGGATTTTGATGTATTCAATTCATGGAAAATGTTTCTTGCTAATTCATCCTGTGCTTAGGGGTGGGTTTAGATTGGCTAGGGGTTTTCTCATTGCATTTTCTCACTAGTATTTTAACATTTCCTAGCTTTTAAAAATTGGAAAGGAGCTAGAGTCTTATGGAGATTCGCTGCAATTCCTGAAAAATGTATCTTTATGAATTTATCTTATGCTTACGGGTGGGTTAGGATTGGTTAGAGGTTTTCTTGTTTCATTGTCTCATTAGTATTTTGACATTTATCCCTACTACTAGAAATTGGACAAGTGATTCAGTCTTAAGGAGCTTTGCTGCATTTCATAGAAAGTACATCATTCTGAATTCATCTTATGTTGTGGGGTGGGTTAGGTTTGATTAATGATTTTTCTCATTGCATTTTCTTGTTGGTATTTTAACATTTCCTAACTACTAAAAATTGACAGGAGCTTTAGCCTTCCAGAGATTTGTAGCAAGCGTGGAAAAGGTATCTATCTAGATGCTGAATAGAGACTTTAATTAACTATTAGAATTTGACAAAATAGAGTTCACCGAATCTTTAAAATATATATGTGATATGCGTAAGAGGGATCTAGTTTACGGTGGTAAAGAAATTATAGATCAGATCAATTGTACATGCACTTGAGACTCAAATCGAGAAACCAATATAGATACACAAATATTAAAACAAATTTAAAATTTGTTTTTTAAAATGTTTTAAAGAAAGTAACATGAGAAATGTTTAAAACATTTTAAATTATTAATTATAACTATTAATGTCACAATTAATACTTCAGTGAATTTTCTAAATTTAACCATATTTTTTAAAGTTGCTTTACTTTTGAGGTTATTTTTTTTAATGGGTTAATTAATGTCAAAACACCTCCTTAAAGCTAAGGGTTAGGACCTTGTTATTCCAAAAGTAAAAAAAAAAAATATCCACTTAACCCCCTAAAATTGTTAGCAATGGTTCGATGACTTTTGACACAATATGTTACCAAAAATACTCTCGATTGGAGGGAGGAATGAAAAAATTAGATCGAAGATCAAATCGATCAATTTACTGGTTCAATGGTTTATTGGTTCACCAGTCGAACCAGCTGTTGAATCGAATAACACCACTATGATGATATAAATATATAAAATTTTTTATTATAGTTATAGTAATACTTTAACAAAATTCTTTCATATAAATAAAAATATCTATTAAAACATGTCAAAAATTTTTAATCCAATTTAAACATTCATAATAATAATGTATAATTTATTTACATATATTATCACATGTCCTTTAGTAGTAAATATACTTAAAAAATATAATTCAAGAATTCAAGGGTTTTATATTTAAATAATATAATTCAAATACTAAGGGTAAAAAATTTTTTCAAAATAAGTTTTATATTATTATTTTGGATTAGTTTTGAAAAGAATAATTTTGAAAGAACCATTCTTTATCTTTTAAAACAAAAAGAAAAAGAAACCCTAAAAAATAGAAAGAAAACTATAAACTTTGGGCTTTCTTTTTTAATTGAATGGGCCTAACATTCGACGAAATAGATCTACCTATCTGCTCGAAATTAAGCAACCCAACATGCAACATCGAAGGCTGTCACCATCGATTATTTTATATTGGGGTCGATAAATGTAACTCGAGAATCTATAAGGATAACACGAAAATAATTCATTTCTTACCTTTACTTTTCTCTCTCTACAACTTTCTCTCTAAAAAAATATCAATCTTTCACATTCAACTTAATTTGGAAAAAGATATGGATCATAATGAAGATTATTTGCAAGAAAATATCATTTTTTAGGTAAGAAAAGTCTTTAAATTTTTTTCCGTCTCTGTAGCACTTTTGCCCAGACTCGCGAAAAAATAAAGAATTTTCGCCCATCTAGGCGAAATTTAAAAAAATTTGCTCAGGTTGGCGAAAATTCTTTGTTTTTTGGCCAATCTGGGCGAAAGTGCTACAAATTTTTTTTTTTTTTTTGTGTTTAGGGTTTAAGGTTTAGGGTTTAGGGTTTATTCATACACTTTCACTCAGGCTGGCGAAAAGTACAGCCAAATTCACCAAGCCTGGCGAAAATAAGAAAAATTTTCGCTTCTGCCGGCGACTTGTAGCAGGATCTTAGCCAGACCGGGCAAAAATCTCAAATTTTTTCGCCGGTCCGGGCGAAAACATAAAAAATGGGGGAAAAGACGTTTTGATGCATTTTTTCAAGATCTAAACTGATATAATTGTAAGTAAATTAGTGTATATCGAAATACTAACCATTTTTTTTATTTTAACGGTCGGATCTTCGTAGATCTGAGTTTGAAATCTACACTTGTAGAGAGAGGTGAGAGGATTTCTTTAGAGAGAGAAAGTGTAAGGTTGAAAATGATATTTTTTGAATTTTTTTACGTTATTCTTATAGATTCCCGAGTTGCATATATCGATCCCCTTTATATTTTACAAACACTAAAATCAAAATCAGCTGCCGGTATCCATTCTTTTTTTTTCCCCCCAAGAATCTCTACTTTCTTCAGCTTCTTCTTACCACACTCTCTTCTGTCCTTCTTTTCTTTTTCCTTCCTCAACGGAGAGCCTGGCACTGCCACCGTTGCAGACTTCCTCTGTTTCTTGTATAAATCTCTTTCTCTCAAAGAATCAAAAAGAAAAAAATTCTTTTTTTTTTTCACAATAAATCTCAAATATTCTCAAAAAAGTATGGTACAAATTTCTCCTAGGAAAATTCAGAAACAGGTTAAAAAGTTACCAAAAAAGAGAAAAAGGCGTCGATCAGTTCGATTTGGTTCTCGGTTGAACCACTAATTTTGTCTGGTTATTTACTTTTTCAATTCTTTAAAATAATCAAACTACGTAGCAGTTTTCGATTTGATTAGTCCATCCAATCTGTTTTTTAAAACACTGCTTTCAAACAGTGATATACTAATCATATGACATATCCAATTAGAGGACTAACGGCGAGGACAAATAGAAGAGCAAGATTTGCCACTTTATGAAAGTTAAAGGTCAAGGATTCTCACTTTAAAATTGAAGGGAAAAATCGAAATTTGCAAAAGTTTAAGTGCTTTGGAGGCTTTTTACCCTAAATATAATGGTTTGGTTATTCTAATGTTCTCAAATTAGCAATTGATTATCTTTTTTCTTATTTTTCCCCCCAACAAATTAACCAATTTGATGGCACTAATATGTGGTTAAAAATATATCTTTGTGAATTAAATTGATTTTTTCTATAAATATGTACATGCTGATATTAATTCTAAGATTATGTTGTTTTAAATATTTAGCCAAGGATATTAAGGGGTATTTTCCGTGTATTTTTCAAAAATCAACTAATAGTTAACTAGCAATTTAGTGGTTAAGTAGACATTCATTTTAACTTTTTGAATAAAATGGTCCCTACCCTTAACCAGGGACGGAACCAGCTTAGGGCTAGGGTGGGCTGGAGCCCACCCAGGATTTTCCAGAAAAAAATTTTTTTTTTTAAATTTTATAGTTTTTGCATTTAAGCCCCCCCAAAATTTTTTTTTTCGTTTAGCCCCCACAAAATGTAGGGACTGATTTTAAAAAAAAAAAAAAAAAACTCCAGCAAAAAGCCCCAAAATCACTTCAATTTTTTTGGTTCTTCTCTTCTCTCTCCCCGTCTCGTCTCCGATCTCCTCCGGCTCCGCGACTCCCGCTCCCGCACAGCACCACCACCGCACCGGCGCACGCAGGCGCGTAGCCCAGCCCCCAGGCAGCCCCCCCCCCTCGCCCGCCCGCCCCGCCCGCTCGGCGCTCGCTCAGCTCCTCCGCTCCGCAGATCCCCGCCGCTGTCCGCTCCCCTCTCCTCTCGGCGACTCGGCCATAAGCAAGCAGCGGCGGCGCCGCCACTTCACCACACCAGCAGCAGCAAGCAACGGCAGCAAGCAAAAGAAGAAGCGGTCAGCAAAGTAAGTTTTCAGGAAAAGTTCCAATTTTATGATTTTTGATTTTGAGTGCTAAATTTTTTTTTTTGGTAAATAGATTTTTGAGTGCTAAAATCTTTATGTTGTTATTTTATAGTGAAAAAATTGTCTAGGGTTTGTTTGGTAAAAATATGATTATTATGTAATTTATAGACTAATTAATTATTATGTTATACATGAAATGTGTTGAATTGTGAATTTAAAATATTTGAATATTATATAGGATTTTACTATGGATAAATTTATTGGAAAATGGAAGAAGGGTCCTAAACCGGTTGAAGAAAAATCAGCTAATAAGGGAAATGTTAATATTGAAGATCGTGGGAAAAAGCCTCGGGTAGAGTTTTCGGATTTTGAAATTATTGGTGATCCAGGATTGCGTAAACCAATTGATAGTTATCCTTATGAAGTTAGAGATGAATTAAGGAGACTTTATGTGGCTAAAGGGCCAACTCAACCATGTGATCATAAATTTCCGCAAACTGATTTTGGTGAAATTAGAAGATCGTTTCAGAAGCAATGGTTTAAAGATTTTACTTGGTTAGAGTACAGTGTAAATAAAGATGCAGCATTTTGTTTCTGTTGTTATTTGTTTGGTAAAGGTCAAAATCACAAACATGGTGATGATATATTTACGTGAGTTGGTTTTAAAAAATTGGAAACGTGCAAAAGAAAAAATTTAGAAACCATGAAGGTGCTCCAAATAGTCCTCACTCCGGTGTCAGTAATTCGGTTGTTGGGTTTCAAAAATCAAAGACGGAATGTGGAATACGTTTTATCGAAACAAAGTAGTCAAACCCGAGATTGAGTACCGTGCACGACTCGATCATTGCTATGAAAGTTATTCGATTTTTTATTAAGTCGGGGTTTAGCTTTCAGTGGAAATGATGAGTCCATAAATTCAATCCGAAGAGGTAATTTTCTTGAATTAACAAAATGGTATTGTGAGGAATCGGAAGAAGTAAATAAGGTCATGAACTTAAATGCTCCGGAAATAATCGGTTGACTTCTCCTAAAATTCAAAAAGAAATTGTTAATGCTTGTGCAATGAAGTGAGGCAAGCTATTGTCAATGAGATTGGTGACAAGTTTTTTTTCTCTTTTGGTTGATGAGGCTCGAGATAGCTCTGTGAAGGAGCAATTGTCTATAGTTTTGAGATTTGTTAATGATAATGGAGAAGTGGTCGAGCGTTTTCTTGGAGTGGTACATGTCAGTGACACTTCTGCCTGGACTTTGAAAAATAGTATTGATGATTTCTTTGCAATAAATGGATTATCAATTTCACAGCTCAGAGGTCAAGGTTATGATGGGGCGTCTAATATGCGTGGCGAGCTTAATGGATTGAAACAAAAAATTTTAGATGAAAATAAGTACGCATATTATATTCATTGCTTTGCTCACCAACTTCAATTAGTGCTTGTGGCTACTTCAAAGAAAAATGCTCACGTGTGTAGTTTTTTTGAGTACCTTGCTAAGATTGTAAACACTGTTGGAGCTTCATGTAAAAGAAAGGATGCTCTTCTACAAAAGCAATATGATGATCTTGTAAAAAGTCTAGAAAGTGGAGAAATTGCTACAGGAAAGGGAAAAAATCAGGAAACAAGTTTAGCTCGGCCAGGTGACACTCGTTGGGGCTCTCACTTTAAAACAATAACTCGGATTTTGCATATGTGGGATGCAGTGACACATGTGCTTGAAACTATATATGAAGACGCTGATGAGGTCAATAGTCGAGGCATTGCTCGAGGTTTGATTGATAAAATGTGGCAGTTTGAATTTGTATTCATCGCTCAGTTAATGGTACATGTATTGGCAAAAACAAATACATTGTCAATGTGCTTGCAACAAAGGACTCAAAACATAGTCACTGCTATCCGGATGATTAAGACAGTAAAAGAAGATTTGAAGAAGTACAGAAATGATGATGATTATTGGGAGGAGTTATTGGGTGTTGTTACTGCATTTTGTGTCAAACATGATATTTTCGTGCCGAACATGCAAGATCCTTTACCAGGCCGAGCTAGATTATACAGGAGTGTGGATGGGCAGCCAAAGACTTACTATCATTTTTTTCGTCGAGACATCTTTTTTGAGGTAATTAATTTCAATGTTTTTTTAACTTATTACCTAATAGCTCATTAATTTGTAATATTATAAATTATTAACTGTTCTTTTCTCTATTTAATGTTAGGTACTTGATTTTATAGTCAAAGAAATGGATGATCGTTTTACGGAGTCAACTTCAGAGCTACTTATTTGCATATCATGCCTTGATCCCAGAGATTCCTTTGTGCATTTTGATCGGGGTCAGTTACTCCGTCTATCTGAATTCTATCCAGATGATTTTTCTATCTACGATAAGTTTGAGCTTAAAGCACAACTTGATACATATATCTCTTACATGAGATCAAGTGATGGGGCGACTTTCTCGGCCCTTACCGACATTGGAGATCTCGCAAAGAAGATGGTTGAGACGAATATTCACCGAGTTTTTTTACTTTAGTTTATCGACTGATTGAGTTGGCTTTAGTCTTGCCCTGTTGCTTCGACGACCGTTGAAAGATCGTTTTTCGCTATGAGAACGATTAAGAATGATTTACGCAATAGGATGGGAGATGAGTTTCTCAACGACGGTTTGGTTTGCTATGTGGAGCAAGAGATTTTTAAGAGTATTGAAAATGAAGACATCTTGCAGCGGTTTCAAAATATGCAAACTCGAAGAATAAAATTGCCATCTTAATCATTTCATTCACATGTAAAACTCTATTTTAAATCATTTTTCGAGTAGTAATTTCTTTTTTCATTCTTTGCATTGGGATGAATGTCATTTGTTTTTTATATTAATCTTCTAATGTTCTAAATCAATTGCAGGGTCATATTGGATTTCGTCTTCCGATCGTGTTTATCTCATCTCGTTATCTCAAGATTCCGATCAAGATTCTCGACTTTGATAGAGGTATTTATCCCGTGAGTGATGGGTAATCATTCCTCGTGAGTGATGGGTGATCACTCCTCATTGGTAATGGGTGATTACCTATTCTTTTGTTTTATTATATGTAGTATTAGAATTTGTAATGTTTATCCCGTGAGTGATGGGTGATCACTCCTCATTGGTAATGGGCGATTACCTATTCTTTTGCTATATTATATGTAAATTTGGAATTGTTTGAGTGTTTTTTGTACATGGAATGTATCATTTTATAGACGAAATTCTGGCAAAATTTTTTTTCCTCCAGCCCCCCCAATCATATTTTTCTGGTTCCGTCCCTGCCCTTAACTTTAAGGAGTTTCCTTAACTCAAAGGAGTTTTTTGGTATTAACCTAAAAAAAATATTGTATGGATTACAAGGGATGTGGGCAGCCTGCCCGTAAGGGCTCTAGCCCCTCTGGGATCCTATGTAGTTTGGCCACGAAGTTGCATTTTGGCTCATTCAATTACCCTGCATTACGTGTGTTATAAGTTTAAGAAAGAAGTTAGGATATTGAAATGCATAGCTTCTTCGCAGTAAATGTCTAGTTGTTACCTATACCTTAGCTTTTATATTATGATTTTCCTTATCAAGAAAAGAAAGATATTGCAGGCTATGCCATTGGTGATCCCTGCCTATTATGTTGCATGATTATTTTCGCTTGTTTCTTGCATGGTTGAATCCTTTCTTCTTAGTATTAGTGCTTCACTTAGACGAACCAAATTAAGGTTGAATATAATTAAACCATAATTTGCAAATTAATCTAGATATACTACAGATATGACATTAAAATATAATGATCGATTCACAAAATATTTTAGCACTATTACTGGCCACGTGCTATCCTAGATTCATGATCATTTATAAAAGTAAATCTCATTTTTGATAGAAACGACACCAATCTTTATGATCATATATAGGTAAAAACACTTTCTAACTTTATCACCAAGCACTAAAGAGAGTAATTACTTTTCATTAAGAATACATTTATTTATATATTCAACCTTCAAATTCTACACTAGTAGGGTATCGAAAGACTAGTGCTCAAAGCCCCTAATCAACTTATTTTTACCCTTTAAACCTTTTTTTCTAGTGGTAGTGCAAGTATAAAGGTAGGGTTCCTATGATATTGATTTTAGATAAATGGAATAAACCCCATTCCTGGTAATGTCAAATTCATTAAGTCCCTTGATAAAGGTTTAGTTAATGGATCCACTAAATTTCTGTATGTTCTACGAATGAAACAATCACAACACCATCTCGTAGCATATGCCTAAGATACTCATGTCTTAGGTTTATATGTCTAGATTTGCATTATACACTTTGTTTAAGGCTCATGATTGCTTGACTATAACAATATAAAGAAATCGGAGGCATAGATCGTGGCCATAACGCAATATTAAGTAATAAATAGCCATTCCGTCTACTTACATGCAGCAATTACAACTATGAATTTAGCTTCCATGGTGGAATGAGTAATCACGGTTTGCTTCTTTGAAGTCCATGAGATAGCACCACTACCTAATGTAAATATCCAAACAATATTGGAGTTTTAGTCACTCACATTGGTGAACTAACTAGCATCCGAGTAACCATTAAGTATAGTTAGAAATATGTTATAATAGAACCCTAAACTCTTGGTTCGTTTCAGATAAACTAGAACTCTTTCAATTGACTTCCAATGATAAATATCAGGATCTTGGTATATCTAGAAATTTTGCATATTGTATATGAAATACCTGGTCTGGTACAATGCATTGCATATATTAGAACCGACTGCACTTGCATATTCAAGTTGACCAATCAAATTTCCAACATGTTCATGAAGTTTTAAGCTAGGATCAAAAGGAGTATTCACTTCTTTGATTTTTAGATGTTGAAACTTATTCATCTTATCAATATAGTGAGATTGACACAAAGAAAAGCCCCCACTACATACACCTAATTAAAATGGTATACACTTCTCCATCCGCCAGTTCACTACATGCTTATGCAGATTTCATACAATCATACCAGATTTATACATATACATGTCAAAATGATGTAGCTTTTCAAGAATAGAACATTTTCTAACATATAAATGTTTTTAGAAAAACATGTATAATCAAATCCTGCTTCACAGTAATTATCAACCGTTTTGAAAAGGCCATACTTAAATATGGAGCATAGCTCCTATGCATTGTCTAAGAAACAAGTAACACATTATGGAGAACATCTTCGAAAGACATGCTAAATTTTTACATGCTGAACGAGGTAAATATTTTGTAACATATTTAGAAAACATATTTTACAAGGCCCGAAATAAATAATATTAAAAATCAGGGCTTGTGGACTCACCTGAATGTGGCTCTGATGCTATAATTCTACAAACTGGATACCAATAAACACTTAAGTATCAATCCAAACATTTCTATTCGTCTACGAAAATAAAAGTGATAACTCCTTATGAACCTAGGATACAACTACACATATACTAATAGCCTAAACTTCTTATCCCATCTATACTAAAAATAATACATACCCACCAGTGATACTAAAAGTATATATACTAACGTCGTATACGAAAATTAGGTGTATATGTATCAAAATTAATCATGAAAGTTAAGTATATTAAAATTATATACATAAAATCATAAATGTCAAAAATCATTTTCAAGAATCGTTTATACTAAAAATACGTATAAGATTTATGAACGCCAAAATTAGTTATAAAGTTATGTATATAAAAATGTATACAATGTTATGTACTAAAATATATATATATATATATATAAGGCTTTCTTTATTAAATTTATTTTTTATATAAAAAGGAAATCCCATACAAACTAAAAATATATATACCAACTCTATATATATATATTAAAATTATTCACAACAATTATGTATACCATACACATGTATATATATAAAGCTGTATAGTAGAATTTATTTATATAAAGTGCCACAAATATATACTACATATACAAACTGTTCATATATAAAAACATATATATATATATATACAATTGAAATATATATCTGTAAATATGTATACTAAAATATTCATGTAAATATATATATACAAAGAATATATATGTTAAAATGCACATGTAAACATATATACTAAAGATATATAGATACTAAAACTATACATGTAAATATATATATGAAATATATGTATATATATTTATATATGAGAATATAAATAATTACGTAAACTAAAAATATATATAAAAGAAAATACAATAAAATCATTTACCGAAAAATATGTATACAAAATTATTTTAGATAAGAGAATCTGCCAAGGAAAATTAAACAAATAAAAATTATATAAAATTAAACAAGAGAAATCAAAACAAAAATTAACTAAATTTTAATCAAATTATACCATTACTAAATGTTTAAGAAAAAGGAAAAGAAAAAAACAACAAGAGAAAAAAAAAGAAAATGGGAATATATATATATATATATATATATATATACAATAAGCAAAACGGAAGAGTAAAAATAAAATACGGAGGCGGCAGTAATGATTCAACAGAAAGAAAAGCAAGCAAGATAAAGCAAGTTTTTTTTCTTAAAAAGGACTTTTTTTTTTTTTAACTGGCTACTAAAGTGGCCTAAAAATTGCCACATCCTTTCATTTATTTTTCTTTAAAAAAAAGTCTTGTAACAAAATTTGAACACTTGACCTCATGAGAAATAACATAAAAAAATTTACCAATAGACCACTATTGGATCTTATTCAACAAGTGCATGTGATTGCTCCTCTGTTTAATTTTCAAATTGATGCTGTAATTTTTTATTTAACAGAGAAAGTATTAGAAAATTACAAAAACGTAAATTAAAAAAAAAAAGGATGTTTTTATGGAAATAGTTGGTGGGAAACTGCCAAAGCGGTTTCCAACGCGTAGATCTCGAAAAAATACTTGAAATGCCTACAAGAATCGTCTCAATCGAACGTCCGAGCGCAAAGTTATGCCTCGTCAAAGTTTTCGACTATACAGAACAATTTTACCCAGAAACGTGTCCGGATCACTTTTTCGATGATGCCGTTGCGTTTATCTTTACGAGAACCATCAAAACGAGTGGTTATGAAACGGACATTCGATTGTAGAGTTATTCATTTTTAAATTTTTCCAAAATTCTAATCAACATAAAAAAAAAAACTGATGTGGCTGATAACAAATAAACGTTATGCGTTATCCGCCACATCGGCGAATTAAGGGAGAAAATCTTCAATTAAGTGATAACGCATAATAGTTGTGCGTTATCCTAATTAATAACGCACAACCATTGTGCGTTATGGCCAAATTAGGTATAAAAAAATTTTTTGGACCACTTTAGTAGCCTGTTAAAAAAAAGGACTAATTGTAGAAAAAAACCGATAAAGCACAAGGAAAAGAGGGAAAAAAAAAATAAATAAAAAAAAAAAAGAAGAAAGACTCACCTGGATGCTGGGAGCCGAGAGGAAAGAAAAAGGAGGAGGAAAAAGGCAGCAAACACGTATATACACACTACACACATGCATGCAAACTGCCAAGTGGCACAACATGCTTGACAAGTGGCATTTTTTTTAAATCCTACCATAAAATCTAATAATAATAAATAAAAAAATAATAATATTAATAAAAATAGTATTCTTCCATAAAAAGAAAATACCACTTTAACCCTATATAAGACTATCGAGTATTTTAAATCGTTAAAAGTGCATACCATAAATTCTTAGATTTTACTATGTTAGACCCTAACTTCTATGTTCACGAAAGTCGCCCTCTCAAGGTCGTCTATTGAGTGGGGCGTTACATCATCTCTATTATTACAAAAAAGCTAACAATTATCAATAATCAAAACGTGTGATCATGATAAAGAAATTGAATACAGGTACATATGAATCAGTAAAGAGCTAATGCATAGCCTGTGTGATAACTTCACTTTAAAATAGCACACACTTTGTAGAGCAATATTTTCCAGAAACAGGTCCCTGGCTTGAGGATCTACCAACAGAAAGTGAGTCATTCATCAGCATGTAAAACACCAAGTATAACACACCATTCATCAATTAAGATGACTTGCATTTTGAGATTAATACGTTTAAGAGCTAAAACTGTTTTCATCTGAAAGAACTAGCAAAATTAACGACTAGTTATTCAAACATCAGTAAAGACCAGTACTAACCCCCAGATTCAGCAAACCATTAATGCCTGACATCTGTTTCAGGGAATACACAAACTTGAACCATTTGAGAGAGCAAACAAAATAAAATCTTTATAGACACAAGTCCCTCAAGCAACTGATAGCCTTGAGTACTTGCTATGCCCTAAAAATTTGAAAAGAGAGAAAGGAATACTATTGCAATGCAAGACCAAAGTATCATTTCTAGAAGAATATAGACTACTAAACGAAAAGATACACAAGCCCTCCTATTAAGTACCAAAGAATCGAGTTCTTCTTTCCCACATACAACATATAACTTACTTTTCTGCTTTTAGGGAGTGAATTTCCGTTTAACTTTTTGGTGAAAAGAGAAAAGAAGCTTTTCCCTTTACATAACTTTATCAAAGAAGAAATTTACCACCAATGAGTGACATCCAATTTACCTTTTATAATAAATCTAGTGATTGACAATCTTCTTGCAGTTTAATATTATAAACTTATGTTACATAATCAAAAGCCACAAGAAAATCAACTAGCTTAACTATATAAAGGAAACAATTAACCTCACAATTTCTGCTCTTACATATAAACATGGACAACAATTCAATTTCCTAAAGCACCATAACCGCACCAACACGAAATGTTTCAAAATATATTAACTGAAGCAAGCAAACTATTTCATCACATAATCATCGAAAAAAAAAAAAAAAACTATTTCATCATAGCTTGAACTTTTTTTTCCTCTTCTGTAGTTAAACATCACTTGCTTAGCACTGAAAACATATTTAACTTTTTTTTCCTCTTCTGTAGTTAAACATCACTTGCTTAGCACTGAAAACATTCTCCATATATTACCTATTTGAAATAGTTAAAAACAACAAAATATGTTCTAGGAAAATGAAAACAGCCCACCGCAATTGCAAAAAAAGTTTTGTGTCCAATCTCCGACACGACTTTGTAAAGCCCTATATATACATCAAACAAGTAAAAATTGTTGACATTCCAATCCAGGAACAAAGTAATTGTAGCCGTGGACAACAAGCATCAAATAATAAGTGTGAAACTGTGAAAAATAATAACTTACCGTGCTAAAATTCTCAAATATGCAGTAAAAATGTGAAAACTAATAACTTACCGTGCCATCACAAAAAGCTCTCTAGCCATCCTAGACCCTTCTCTAATACACTTCTGAACTAAAAAAGGAGATGGAAATAAAACCTTTGATTCATTATGCAATGCTTGCAATAAAAAATACCATTTCAACATGGAGTCCTAATTCTAGCATCTTCTTCTATAACCTGCAGAAGATTGTGTGGCTTTCTCGGTGTTGGTTGGCGGTGGCTGATGGCACAGCAGCAGCAGCAATGGTTAATATGGAGAGAAGAGAAAGGAGAGAAGGGAGAGGGGAGAAGAGAAGAGAAGAGGTAAGGGAAGAAAGAAGGAGGTCCGAGGTGGTCGCAGGTGTGGAGGATGGTGGTGGCGTTAGGGTTTGCAGTCAGGGAGAGTAGAGAGAAGGATGGGAATGAAATGGAAGGGGATTGGTCCAGATCGGGAGAAAACCTCCTGCCGGTGATGAAGGGAGAGAAGCTGAAATCCGCGGAGAAAAGAGAGACTGGCAGCTGCGATAGGGGCAGTGGGGTAGGGTTTAGCAGAAGGGTGAATAGCGAAGAGAGAGGAGAAGGATGAGGATGAAGAGAGAAATGGGAGGGGCAGGTTAGGTTTTTCTTTTTCTTGCATAATTTATTACCTAGCTGGGGTACTGAATTGCAACCCACTTGGTCTTTTTATTTTTAAAATTTTGTGCAACCATCCTATTGGATAGCTATTCAATCATAAATTTTTTTTAAATAGCCCTAGTATAATATTGGGTCGCAACGGAACCAAATAATTCGATCTCTTTTTGGTGTCGCAATTCTTTGTTTTTTTATAGTGATTTCTCTTTTATATTTGTAAAGAGTTGTAAACTTCAAGTTGAAAGAAGCTAGGAATCATGTTAGCGGAAGTTGCCCTTGAAATTTCTCAAATTCTCCTCTTTTAAGGTTATAAATTGCTGAGACCTCTTTGGCTATATCTGCTCCTAATCTAATTTTCTATAAATTGTGTAATGAATGCCGCAGGTCTCTTACCACTAGAGATTGATAATGTTTTGAAGAATGCTTTGATTTATTGGAATCTAATCTTTTTTCCTTATATATTATTAATAAATCTAATACACATTTAATGATTAGACCAAAAAAAATTTTTTTTTCTGAATAAGTGATTGATTAAACAAAAAAAAATAAAAAACAAAATTACACAGATGGATTAGAGATAGACCCTCCAAATCCATGGTAACAAGACAAAGACTCAACCTTCAAGAAACTTGAATGGGTATAAAACAAGAAATAAAGAATGAAAACAAAATAAAAACAAACACACATTGGTCTTCTTCTTTCATCTTCAAAGCCAACTCTCTAAACCATATGCATGATGAAATTAGTATCCACCCATCCCTTAAGGAGAAGCAATTAGAAAGATCCGGGCATAACAATTTTCTTGAGGATTGCCTAGAAAATAAATGAAAAACGGATAAAGTGTCTAGATCTGAATTGAGTTTTAAGAAATCTTTTTAGGAAAGAAGAAGGAAACTCTGATCTAAAGAGACAAAAAAAACAAAAGTGCATCAGGATTGTAGATCTAGTTGCAAGATTTTGAAAAAAATAATAAAGTGGTTTGTAAGAAAGAAAGTACTAGAGAAAACAGACAAAAAGTGTAGAGACGCATTCTTCCACCAAGATTGAAACTCCGACCGACCGAAGCTAGAATCCAAACTTGGCTGGAGAAGCAGAAGGAAGAAAATGGAGGATAAAGACGATTGCTTTTGGGGTTAGAGAGAGACAGGGACGGAACCAGAACAATATGATTGGGGGGCTGGAGGAAAAAAAAATTTTGCCAGAATTTCGTCTATGAAATGATGCATTCCATGTACAAAAGACACTCAAACAATTCCAAATTTACATATAATATAGTAAAAGAATAGGTAATCGTCCATTACCAATGAGGAGTGATCACCCATCACTCACGGGATAAACATTACAAATTCTAAATTTACATATAATATCGGGGAGAGAGAAGAAGAAAATTGAAATTTTTTCTATTGTTTCTGCTGGCGCAGCCGAGGTTTTTTTTTTTTTATAATTTTTTTTTTATAAATCAGTCCCTACATTTTGTGGGGGCTAAATTAAAAAAAAAATTGAACTTAAATGTAAAAAACATAAAATTTTTTTATATAAAAAAAAAAAAAATCCCAGGAGGGCTCGAGCCCACCCGGGACCTTGACTAGATCCGTCCCTGGAGAGAGAGACTCAATTTTTTCGATAAGGCCAGACTTTGAACCTTGAAATTCCTATCTAATTCATATATACTTTCTGATTCATTGGGGAAAGGCACCATTGTTATCTCTCACAGCTCTACATCACTTTCATATTTTCATTCACTTTCTAGCTATTTCCTATGTGATTTTCTGTGCATTTAAAATCTTGTTTGGGGCATCAAGGTAACTGTAAATTTAACTTTGTTTTTTTTTTTTGCTTCTCTTACTTAAGAATGAACTCTTTTCTTTCAATTGTTATTTACTATGAGGAATATGATCCATAAGGAGGTATTTGCAGCTAATTTCTTATTCTTATTTCACATCTCTCTAAATAGATTTGACTAACCTAATAGACAAGATGAAAAAATAACCTTAACACCTAAATACTTAATAATGTAATTGTAGCAGCTTCGAATTTCCTTATACACTTTATTTTAGTTATTAATTTTATCTTCTTTGCATAATACTCTCTCCGTCCCAAATCTTTCGTCCTACTTTACTTTTCCTTCCATCCTAAACTATGGTCTCATTTCTATTCATGAAAGATAGTTAAACTTTAATTTCCTACTACGCCCCTCATCATTATACATCTTAACTAGTAAAAACCACCCAACAACTTCATGTCTGCATTTATAAAGTTTTAAGATAAGAAGTCAAATTAATTTAACTTCAAAGAAGGGCATAAAAGATAAATCAAAATAAAATTTATTAGTCTAACTAAGTTTCTTAATCCATATGAAAATTGAAATGGGACATAAGTTTTGGGTGGCCGGAGTATTGTTAAGTTACTTGCAAATGTTATGTGTGAAATTTCAAAAGGTTTACAGGAGTTATGAAACTTATCTTAGATTACAGATATAGTTTTTGTTGTGAAAGAGCTCTGGTAGGTCAAAAGTATTATGTTTTTCAACAGTATGACATAGGAGAAAAACTAATGCTTATATTTTGAACTCACTTTGTGAAGTTGGCTTGGTTGAACCATAACATCATATGATTCTCTAATTTCTCAAAACCTGAGACAGCAGCCTCAAGGTGGAGTAGAATGAGGTTGAATGCTTCGAAGGCAAGTACATAGTATTCTATTTCTCTTCTGCCTTTTATTTTGAACAACCCACGATATCATATCAATATATCAGAAAGTGCTATAGGGTTTAGCTGATGGGAAATTTCATGGAACCAAACACGATGGGCAGATAAATGAGAGTCCATATAAGTTTAGTTATGTACTACAGCATTTACAAATCTACATACATGAAGTAAGGACATGCTATCACTATATTATATAGGTACTACCCATTACTAGAAACAGTTAGAGCTCCTCTAATGGCTTGAATGAAATCTCTGGTTGGGGACAGATCAACTTTAGATACTAGAGATGTATGCCATACTTGTTGAATGTTCGTTTCTACTATAAATGAATTAAGACCCCAAAGGTTGGGTAAGTGCCTTGGATGACCGCCTACGCTCCATTGCCAAAACAGAAGAACAAACCGGCCAAGGTTGAGCTATTACTACTCGGACCATCTCATGGTTGTTCTGAATGACATCTATGATTCCCGTTCTATTTTGTCTGAAGACTGCATCAACATTTACTTTAAACTGGCCCTATGGGGGTTGGCTTCCATATTTCTTTCGAGGTTTGAGTTGTGTCTGCAAGGAACTTCCTTTTGGTATGGAGGGAGTCATGGTGTCTAAATGGTGATTTCCGTCTTCCTGGAGTAGAGAGGTAATAGAGAGACAATTTCTGATGCATCCCCTTTTTCAAGTAACCCAGGCATTCCTTGCTACCCATAAGTTACACTAGTCGTGATGGAGGACTACAGATGTCCATACCTCATAAGAGCTAGCATTTTGCCAGGCCTAAGGTAAGTCATGTGTTAAGAGATCTCCACAAGTAGACTTTTACTCTTGGTGGAACCTCTGATATTCCATAATGCCTTCGGCTAAAATCCCTGTGTTCCTTAGAATGTTGAAGTGAACAAATTTCCTTTGTCTCTGTCCTAGAGATCCTTAGCTACTATATATACTAAGGCCAAAGTATATAGAGAGGATTCCTCTAATATTTTTGACATCTGAGGGATCAAAGACTAATGTAGAAGCTGTAACTTCCATCTCTGAGAGAGGATCTGTTTGTTTGAGTCTGTATATATATGTTTTATTATTTGTTATTATATGGCTTGTTTTTCTTTATTTTTAGAATATAACTGGAGTTGAGTTCCCTTTCATATAAGATTTTGCTCCCAACTGGATTCACAAGAGTGATGATTATTCTGGTACTTTATTATTGAAATGCAAAAAGATTTTGTCTAATGAAAGATTTTCCAAAGGCTTCATAATTCTTTGTTCTGAGATATATGTAGGTTGCTTGGGAAAATCTCTTCTTGATGTAAATTTCCAATTTAGTTGGAAATGGAATCCATCACCATTCCAAGATCACCTCATTATTGAAGAACTCTTATTAAAGATTTTGTAGTTCAAACATTCCACTCAAGAACCTATGAGGAACTAAGCAACAAAAACCCAATAGTGAGAGGAAAAATTCTTTCTCAATTTGATAACAAGAACCTTAAGGAAACTATGACCCTAAAACTCAAGCTACACAAATTAGAAGATCTAGATTAATCAACTCTAGAAACAAGAACTCCTAAAATCAATCAAAGAAGGAATTGGAAATGATTAATTGACTTCTATAGATTCATCAATCTAAGTAATCAATTGCTCACATACTATAGATGCAAACCCTTAGAAGCTAACTAAGAAGGGTTGAAGAACCCTAGAAACCATTAGAAAAAACTCTTAATTTCATCAATATTCAACTTCATTAGAATATAGGCTGTAAATGTATATTTATAGTGTTAGGGCTAAACTTTACATTGACCATTGACTTAAGACTCTAAAAGACCAATTAGACCCTAAATTAACAACTGAAATAGAGCTTCAACAATAAAAATCCGCCCAACCAATGCATTTTACTAAAAGTCCAGTACCCTACAGTCGACGGTAGATCCTCAACCCACCAACACCAATTTATCCAAAAGCCTACCGTGGACGGTAGATACAGGGCCTATCACCTGCCGTAGATCCTTTTCTTCACTCTCCCTGGACTTTTTTACCTTCAACTTGCTCCATTGAATACTCCTTGCTTATTGTATGAATCATGAGCAACTCGGGAGGAATTCCTTCATCTTCAATGCCTTTATTCTTTCTCTTTAATCCATTCTGCATGGTTTCTTCAATGAATGTAACTATTTTTTTAATGAAGCTATCATCATATGCCTTGATCTTCTTTGCCCTTGCTCTAGTGATTTGTCCTTGAATCAACTCCTTAGCTTCATGTTCCTCCCGATTCATATCATCCGCCCCTTCATCGGAAAGATTTGTCCTCAAATTTTTACCTACATCAAACAAAGATAAATCATAAACATTGAAGGTAGTACTATTCACTCGGAAGATCAATTTTATATTCACTAATGCGCTAAAGGATTTGAAAAAGGCCATCGCCACGTGCATCAAGCTTAGACTTTCATTGAGAACGAAATCGTTCGTTTCTAAGGTGAACCCAAACCTAATCTCCGAGTTGAAAGACTACTCGTTTCCTTCCAACATTTTTTTAGCCATGATCTTCCTGTTGTTGGCTTCAATAGCATCATAAACTTTTAATAGATAGACTGTAGTAACTCTGCTTTCTTCTTTCCATCGAAGCTCAAAACATGATCTATAGGTAAAGGTACCAAATAAAATGGAGTTAGAGGATTGAAACCATAATAACTTCAAAAGGAGAGTAAGAAGTAATAGAGTAAGAAGTAGTAGCGCTCTATTGTAAGCAAATTCAATGTGAGGTAAACAATCTTCCCATTGGCACAAGTTCTTCTGAAGGATGGCCCTAAGAAGTTGTCCAAATAGTTCTATTAACCACCTTCGTTTAACCATCAGTTTGTGGACGACAAGCTATAGAATACAACAAGTTAGTTCCATGGTTCCTCAACAAAACACGCCAAAAATTACCAAGGAATTAGTGTCACGATCCGAAACAATAGTTCTAGGAATACCATGGAATTACACCACCCAAGTAAAGAAAATGTCCGCAACATAACTAGCATCATCGATTTTCTTACAAGGTATGAAATAAGCCATTTTAGAAAACCTATCTACTACAACAAAGATACAATCCATGCCTTTAAGTGACCTAGGTAGTCCAAGAATAAAATCCGTAGATATATCTACCCAAGGTACTTTAGGCACATCTAAAGGAGTATAAACACCATGTAGTAAAGATGTAGACTTAGCTCTTTTACACTCTAAGCAATTACCAATGAACTTTTCAACATCTTCAATTACCAAAAGAAGTGCTCATGCAATATGTCATAAGTTTTAGCAATTCCAAAATGTCCCATTAAACCACCACA
Source organism: Catharanthus roseus (assembly GCA_028651295.1). Classification (NCBI taxonomy): domain Eukaryota; kingdom Viridiplantae; phylum Streptophyta; class Magnoliopsida; order Gentianales; family Apocynaceae; genus Catharanthus; species Catharanthus roseus. The sequence continues at coordinate 2,243,706 of JAPQWS010000153.1, read as the reverse complement.
ATGAGCTTCTTTTACCAACAACAACGTAGTAGAATAAAAAGAAATGCACAATTTTCCCTCATGATAAAGAAGACCATTATGTATGAGATGCCTATCATTAGACACAAGCAAGCAATCATCAATATATCTTTAAAATCTTGATCACTAACATACAATTCTTTAAGCATTTCAAAAGCTAAGTAATTGAGCTTGCAAAGCAGAGATAAGAGTGTACCTTCTAGACAAAGTATTGGCTACAATGTTTTCATTACTTTTCTTATACCAAATGACGTATGGAAATGTTTCAATGAACTCCATTTATCTCGAATGCCTCTTGTTAAGCTTTTGCTGTCCTTTGAGAAACTTCAAGGACTCATGGTCGGTGTGCACTACAAACTCTTTAGGCTACAAATAGTGTTGCCAATGTTTCAAAATCCTCACTAGTGTATAGAGCTCCTTGTCAGAAGTAGCATAATTCGATGTCGCACTGGTCAACTTTTCACTAAAATAAGCCAAAGGCCGCTTGTCTTGCATCAAGACTCCTCTAATTCCAAGTCTGAGGCATCACATTCTATTTCAAATGTCTTTTCAAAGTTAGGTAGTGCAAGTAGAGGTGCACTACTCAACCTTTCCTTTAACAACTTGAATGCTTTCTCTTGTTTCTCCTCCCATTTGAAGCTATTCATCTTCTTGATTACATCCGTCAAAGGACTAGCAATGGTGCTAAAAACCTTGCTAAACCTTCTATAGAAGCTTGCTAAGCTATGGAAACTCCTAACTTCGTATGCATTCTTAGGAGTTGGCCAATCCTTAATAGCTTTCACATTTTCTTCATCAACTTGAAGACCTTGAGAACTCACCACATAACCTAGAAAAAAAGTCACCTTCTCCAAACAAAACTCATATTTTCCAAGGTTAGCATAGAATTTCTCACTTCTCAAAACAAATAAAACTTGTTTAAGATGATGCAAATCTGTAAGTTTTGCTATAAATCAAGATGTCATCAAAATAGACTACAACAAATTTTCCAATGAGATTTTTCGAAACATGATGCATGAGTCTTATGAATGTACTAGGTGCATTGGTTAAACCAAAAGGCATGACTAACTATTTATAAAGAACAAAATTTGTTTGAAAGTTGTTTTCCACTCATCCCCTTCTCTCATGAGAATTTGATGGTAACCCAATTTTAAATCTATCTTTGAAAATTTTTTTTAGAACCATTAACTTCTCAAGAAATCATCTAATCTAGGAATGGGATGTCTATACTTGACGCTAATGTTGTTAATGGCTCTACAATCTGTACACATGCACCATGTACCATCTTTCTTAGGAAGTAATAAAACGGGAATGGCACAAGGGATCAAGCTTTCTCTTATATAACCTTTGGAGAGCAACTCCTCAACTTATCTTCCAACTCCTTTGTTTCTTCGGGAGGGCCTCTATAAGCCAGTCTATTTGTTAACATTGCACCAGGAACCAAATCAATTTGATGTTGAATTCCTCTTCGGGAAAGACATCCTTGAATTCTTCGATGATCCTTACTATAGCACTAGATATAGAAGAAAAATGATCATTAGTAGAAACAAATGTACCTTTGCAATAAAGAAGTAAGACAAACTCTTCGTTTTCAATGGACTCTATGATCTCACTCTCTTTTGTATAGAAATATCTCTTTTCTCTCTTATAACTTTAACTCTTTTGATCACTCATTTTCTTGTCTCTCATCAATTTTTCCTCTCTTGATTTTTCCACACTCATTTCTTTTTCCACTTCAATACTCTCTCTCTTTTTCTCACTCTCAAGTCTTTATTTTTCTCCTATTTTCTTTTGCTCTTCAAATACTTGACTAGGAGTCAAAGGATTCAACATGAACTTCTTGCCATTCTTTCCAAAAGAGTTGGTGTTTTTCACATCATCATGAATAGCTTTTATATCATATTGCCAAGGACGTCCCAAAAACAAATTCCCCGCTTGCATAGGAGCCACATCATAAAGAATTTTATCATTATATGACCCCTTAGTAATAGAAACTAGTACACCTTAAATTCCCTACTATCATTTAGCTAATGAAGTTTATAAGGTTTAGGATGCTTGAGGAGAGGTAAGTTAAACTTTTCAACAAGATAGGTACAAGCTAATTAGTGCAACTACCACTATCCATAGTAAACTTAGCAACTTTATCTCCCACTAAGAATTTAATGTGAAAGATGTTTTGCCTTTGAATGCTAGATTCCTCTTCAAGGACTTGAGTAGACAAAGCTCTAACAGTTAACAAACTCATGCCTTCTTCGTCAGCATCAAAAGAAGCAATTCCTTTGAACTTCATCACTATTTTCTTCTTGCTTTTCAACAATGTCCTCTTGGCAATCCTCCTCTTCCTTTTCAATTCAACCATTCAAATCTTCAAGAAAGATCAAAGTTCTCTTGTAGGATAATTTATGGCTATATGTCCGGCACCATTGCACTTGAAGCACCTAGTTGGATTGGTATCAATATACCTCTCCTCCACCTTAGGCTTAGAATTATCTTTGATACCACATTTCTCGAAGAACAAAGGGTAGTTTTAGAGAAACCACTCCTCTTCCTTTGATTTTTAATCTTGGTTACTAAATGGCACATGTCTTCATAAGTGGTGTAAGGGTACAATTCTAGTTGATTTGCAATGTACTATTGGGACCACATAGAAAACTAGCAACAAAAGCATCCTTGTCCTCCTCCAAACTCAACCTCAAAGTGTATAACTCCATCTCTTGTCTATATTCCTCAACACTTTTACTACCTTGCCTAAGAGTCATCAATTTGTAGTGAAGCTCCCTATAGTAATTCTCTGGTACAAATCTTTCTCTCATAAGAGTCTTTAATTCAGCCTAATTTGCAACTAGTTGTCTTCCATTTCTAATTCTTTGAGTGATAATCCTTTCCTATCAATGAAGTGCATAACCTGAAAATTCAGAAATCACTAACTTAGCCTTGACATTGTCACTATAATTTCTCACAATAAAAAGGTTCTCCACTTGATGTTCTTAATCAAGGAATACATTTGGATCACTTTCTCCATTGAAGCTAGGCACCTTCCACTTGATCTTGTCGAAGGCTTTATCTCTTTGTTGTCCACTTTAATAGCCGCCTGTTCTTGACGAATATTAGGATTCTCTCCATAGTCATTAAGCAAGTTATCTTCATGTCCTGCTTTATTTCTTGGAATCTCTTCTTGTGGTCTATTGTTTCCTCTTCCTCCTAGACCCCATTTTTTTCCACCTCTAGTGGCTTGCCTTCCTTGGTAACCACTTTCATGAAATGGATAGGAACTTTGAGCCGGCATGTCATAGTTTCCATAAGGAGGTATATTGTGATAGGCCCTTTGATGGTGAGGTGAAGGAACTCCTCTAAGATTGTCCCCAACTCTTTGCTCTATTGTGGCATTTCCCTTGCGCTTCTTTAACTCTTCAATATCTCTAACTATTCCCTAGAATTTTCTTGACAAACCCTCAATATTGTTGCATAGTTCGCAAGGTTTCATTCAAGTTCTTCCTTGTAGGATCACTAGTGCCTTTATGATGAGATAGGGTAGGTAAATGACCATCTGTTAACATTGCTAAACCTATAATTAAACGAGAAAAACAAGAAATAGGACCTCACAATCACTCCCTAAGTGTTTGCCCTCTTTTGATGACCACTCAGTTCTCTCCTGTTTAACTTTCTTAATGGCTTTTATAACAATATGCTCACTCTCTTGCCTTTTTCCAATCACTATCCTCTCAAAGTTTCATAGATTCTTCAAACCTCTTAACCAACTCAACCAAGACAATTCAACCCAAGCAAGTAAAATAATCAATGCACTTAGTTGGATATAAAGAGTTCAAAGAAGCAATTTATCGATAACTTGAGGTGTATAGAGTTTCAAAGAGTTAATCTATGGAAAAGAGACAATAAACATACTTGATCATTAAACAAAGAGTAGGAACACACAAGAAAGCAATTAGAAATCGAATTCAAAACAATCTAAGCAAAACAAAGAAATAAAGAGTACTAAGAAAAACTTTCCAGAAAACAGGGCATGATGACACCCTATTACAAAAACGGCTATAACTCCTCAAATACTAATCAAAATCGAATGAAACAAGTTTATAAAGATTATTCACTCCACGAGGATGATTTTAAGCACAAATTGCAATCAAATGGAAAAAATATAATAAAAGATACACTCAAATTAATTCACACTTTTTCTGCAACCGAGATATCAGAACACTCATCAGTTTTCAATCAATTTGATCAATCTAATTGACTTCAAATTGAGTAAAACTTATTTCAATTGATCCCCAACTCATAGAAGTTTAGATCAATCAAAAAGTTCCAAACGAATTCGCACTTAATCATTCTTTTTTTCATTTGAGTTTTCGGATATGATTTTTCTATACTATTTCGCATGATCTTCATGGAATTTTTTTAGATCATCAAGCACTTTCTCTATTTAAAAAAAAAAAAAAATTTTAAAAACCATAAACATAAATGGAACTTCAATTAGACTTTGCTCTGATACCAATTTGATCACAAATTGAATCCATCATCATCCAAAGACCACCTCCTTGTTGAAGAACTTCTATTGAAGATTTTGTAGTTCAAACACTCCACTAAAGAACCTTTGAAGAACTAAGCAACATAAACTCAATAGTGAGAGGAAGAACTCTTTCCCAATTTTATTACAAGAACCTTAAGGAAACTATGCCCTAAAACCCAAGCTACATAAATTAGAAGACTTATATTATTAATTCTAGAAACAAGAACTCCTAGAATTAATCAAAGAAAGAATTGAAAATGATCAATTGACTTCCATAGATTCACAATATAAGTCTCAATTGCTCACATACTAAGGAAACGAACCCTTAGAAGTAACTAAGATGAGTTGAAGAACCATTAGAAAAAACTCTCAATTTTATTAATATTCAACTTAATTACAATATAGGCTATAAACGTATATTTATTGTATTATGGCTAAACCCTACATTGAATATTGACTTAACACTCCAAAAGACCAATTAGACCCTAAATTAACTGAAAATAGAGTTTAAACATTAAAAATCCACTAAAACAACATATTTTACTAAAAGTTCAGTACCGTACCGTCGTTTGTAGATTCCCCACCATTGATGGTAGTTCCTCAGCCACCTACACCAACTTTTCCAGAAGCCTATTATGGAGGGTAGTAATAAGGCCTACCGCCTGTGGTAGTTCCCGTTCTTCACTCTTCTTAGATTTTTTCACCTCCAACTTGGTCCACTGAATACTCCTTGCTTATGGTATGAATCATGAGCAACGTGGGATGTCTTCCTTCATCTTCTATGCCTTCATTCTTGCTCTTTTATCCATTCTTCATGGTTTCTTCAATGGATGAAACCATTCCTTGAACTAAGCTACCATCATATGCCTTGATCTTCTTGCCCTTTCTCTAGTTATTGGTCCTTGAATCAACTCCTTAGCTTCATGGTCATCCCGGTTCATATCACTTATTCTGAAAATAATATATATGCAACTTTGATTTTAGTTGGGTATTGCCTGTTTCCCTGTATTATGAATTTTTTGGTTATAGAAAATGCACAGTGGTCTATTCTTTCCTTACATAACCAACAAATATTAAGTACTTTTAGTTTTGGCGCTTATATATATATTATTATAGATTGGATTTTGTTTTGTGAACTATAGAATTACTTTTGCCCTAATACAAGGATGATTTCAATATGTAAGGAACGAGAGAGGCTATAGAGGATCCTAAATCCATTGTCGTTGATCTTAAATGGAAATCCAACCAGAAGGTAACATATTTTTTCACTGGTAACTTCTATATGTGCTAATAATATATCATTTATTAGCTAGGGATGTGAAATCGTGGCTTAACTTTGTAAAAGTGAACTTCAGCTGATTCGTTGAAACTTGGATATTTTCCAAAGCTGAGCACTTTAGTACTTTATGATGCATGATTTGTTCATGTGTTCTTGTAAATTTTTAATTGTTGCTTTCAATTGGGCTGAAAAGAATAGAAATGTTTGGTACTGAAATTTTTCTTTAGGTTTATTTGGCAAATTTCTTGTAGTTGGAGAATGTTGGGCTTATACTTGGTCCAACCCATTTGTTGGGCGTTGTTGGCCAAAACTCTATTAGCCTACAAAATTAAGACTCTTGACTAAGGGTTTCCAATTCCCTTGAATTGAAGACATTGCTACTGTCCTCGAACGAAATTCTTCCTCAGAAAATAAAAGAGAAGAAAAACAGAGAGTTTGTGAGAGCTTTGAATAGGAGAAGCTTAAACCTTTAGGGTCCTCATCGGATGGTCATTTCAAGACCGATTGAGAAGTATTTTATGTCACTGTGATCCTCTCAAGGTGCTCTACACATCTATCAATTTCGATCTTTGTTTCATTTTATATTTGGTAATATCCTTCCAAACCCTCATCTCGGTTTATTGTTGTTTTGGGAGATGATTTTGATGTTGTTGTGCATTTAGTTGTATCTAGAGAGGACCTGTATTGCCCATTATTATTACCATTATTTGTGATTGTGGAAGTTTTCTTTACTAGGTCCTGTGGTTTTTTCCTATCTTGAGTTCTTCTATGTTAAAAATCTTCGGTGTTCTTTGTTGTTTATTTTGTGCTTATATTTGCTATTAATGTAGGTGATCATTTTGTTTCTAGTTATTTGCCTTATACTTGTTTGATTAGCATTTGGGAAATTGTTTATCCTGGTGGGACATTTTTTGAGCCTCTGTTGTGTGGTTTGTGAACTTATATTTCCCAACAAAGTGGTATCAAAGCTCTTGGTTGATCAAACTGTGCTAATTAAAAATAGGTGATACAGATGACACTGGATGTATGATGAAATTAACATCATTTAATTGTGTGGATTTGGAACCTAGAATGGAAGACTATTTATACTGCAAAGATTTGTATTAACCTATTCTAGGAGGTAAGGCTAAACCAAAGGGCATTAGTGATGAGAAATTGTCACCTATACAGAGAAGAACTCTTTATAACATTAGAAAGTGGATTAGCCAGAGTATTTTTCAACACTTTTTTAAGTCCCAAAAGAATCCAAGGAGGGGGCGAATTGGACTAAACAGAAATGAAAGCGAATAAAACTTTTCTATGAATATATTGTAAAACTAGCTCGACTTAACTATTGATAACAAATTAAGTTCTTATGCCAGCCATTATTTTGACTGTAGAACTTTCTTGTAGGAAGGATATAGAACAAAAGCATAAAGATATATTCAGAGCAAAGAAGTTCTCATGTCAACCATTAGCTTGACTGTAGAGATTTCAACAGAAATAATAGAAGAGAAAGCAGAAAGATAAATGCACAAGAGACTTTATAGTGGTTTGGCTATATACCTACATCCACTTTCTCCGAGATCATAATCTTGAAGATTACACTAACACAAAGCTATCTCGATCAGGGTGAGATAAACCCTTACAGAAACACTAGTTTTCTACTAGACTAGCAACTAACAGTTTCCTTAACCCAACTCAAACCAAACTACAAGTTTTTATTGGTTCTTGTAAAACCACATTCAAATTTTCAAAAGGGAACTTGAAGAAACCAACTTAAGATCAAAAACAAGAAAAAGAAAACCAAGCAGAATACATAAAAAAAGTATTCATCTCTCTAACACAAAGTGTATCTGCTCTTGCACAAAACTTCTTCTGTATGTTGGCGCACTCTTGCTGCAGTTCTCACTATTCTTGAAGATAATGTTTTGTATGTTGTGCACCATTTTCTTTTTTCAACCCTTTTTATAGACCTTCTTTTGTGTCTTGCAAACTTTTATTTCTTTCTTCCTAATGAAAAAAGCTCACACTAGAATATACAATACTACTTTCAAACATTCACACAACCAACAAATTATTAGAAGCAATAGTTTGTATTCAAAAAAGGAAAATAGGATAGCAACAAGGAGTTGGAACACAATGATAAAGTGTAACCAATTAATTCTTGAAGTACAATACGTATTCCTTATCCTCTTTCAATGTGCCACTTGGGCAATGTACTGTTGTAATTGATTATAAAGCAGATCTTTTTGATCCCCACTAATCTTCATAGTGCTACTTGTACTTTTCTGCTTTTCTAATGATCTCAAGGTCACTAGCTCAAGATTCCTAGATATATGTTAGCTCAATTGTTCTAAGATGAACTAAAAATAAACTGAGAACAAACAAGTCAATCATCAAAACAATATATATAAACAATCCATTGACCCAACAATCTCCCTATTTTTTGATGAGTGACAAAATCAGTTTGTTTTTAAAAAAAAAAAAAAAAAAAAAGAGAGCAAAGCAGACTATGGCAGAACAAAGAACAGAGGACAGAGCAAGAACAGGATAAGAAAAACATCAAGATATGGGGATATGGCAAAAATAAACAGACTCCTCATACTCCCTCTTTGTATCACACATCAAAGAGGGTTATGAATAAAAGAGTACTAAGAGTTCAAGGGTACATAGACCTAACACACCATGATAAGAAAAATATAAATGTTCAAAAGTAGCCCCACAATGGTAACATAATAACCAAGAGAAAATAAATGAGTTAGTGTCTGAATCATATAGACTACTGCAAAAGATGTCAAGCTAATTAGACACAGTCTTTCTAGTACTGGCACCACAAGATTTTGGCTTTATAGCATGCATTTGGGCAGAAGTAGACACAATACTAGGAGATTGCAATCCTAAAAGTATGCTCAAAGACTAGCTAAGTGGGAGGACGATGAGAATGATTGTTGCAGAAGAATAGAGTATTTTAAGTAAATCCATATAGAGATAAAAAACAGAAGGTGAAATACTAGAATGCACAGTTTCAAAAGAAATGGATTCAGAAGGGACATTCATATCTGAAAAACCTTAGAGGAGGGGTGAATAAGGTTTTTGGCTAATTTTTGAAAATCTTTTGTAAATTAAGAGATAAACCTCCAATTTTGTTTGAGAAAGAATTCTAAAACTCTTTTTAATAAAATTCCAAACCAATCAAAATCTTGTGGTTAAGATAATTAAGTAAAAAGCTTAGAAAGATGCACAAAGATTTATATTGGTTCACTCTCTCAAAGAGTTACTTCCACTACCTTGAGCCAACACTTAAGGATTTTTCAAATCCACTATAAACACAATATACACTAAGTACAAATTTGAGTATTACCCTACAAGGGTTTTGCACACAACCTCAATTCCCAACACAATATAAATCAAAGGATTACCCAAGGGGTTTTTCAACACAAACCTTTGATATCAATAAGAGAAAGAGATAAGTTTAAGAACAATGTTACCAATGTGAGCTTGAGAAAAGAAGATACAACTCAATGGAATATTTCTACAAGCTCCTCTTTACTTGTTCTTTGATGAAGATAAACAATGAAGCTGAAAAAGATGTTTTTTTTTTTTTTAAATTTTTTTTTGAGATTGAAAGTGTTTGAAGTAAATGTGCTTTAAAGCTCTTTAAAAGTCTTGAATGATCTCAATAAATATTTCACCAAACTTCTTAATTTTTGGCTAATAAAAAAGAACTATATATATAATCTGTGAAAAATGACCGATGCACTTTGTGCAATGGTAACATTTTTTACAGTAAACAGGAAAACCGGACCACCAGTTCCTAGAATCGGACGACCGGTTATAAATCGGATGGCCGATTTTGAGAGTTTTTACAACCATTTTTTTAAGACATGTATGTTTGATACTCTTTTTAGAAATAGAAAAACTATCAAAAGCATAAAAAATTCTATCAAGAATACTTAGATTTTAAGAAAAGTTTATATTGTGAAAATCATTCAAAGAGCTTCACATATGATCAATAATCAAAGATTAAGGTTAGGGAGTTTTACAAAGAAATACCTTAGCACACCCTAACTTAGACGTAGGTCTTCAATGTCTTCAATGACTTGATCTTGGAATGGCTTGGCCTTTTCTCCTTCATTTTGCCTTCATCACCAAGATCTTTTGCTTTTTGAGATTGTAGACTTGAGACTCCAAAAGTGCTTCTTTTGTTCTATGAACGGTTAGCTTTATACTCACACAAACATATGTTAATCATAATCAAAATCATAAGTAATAGTGCCCTTAGGGCTAACAATCTCTCCCTTTTTGATCATGACAAACACATATGCAAGAAGAACAAAGGAGCAAGAGTAAAAGTATGGTGATGCTTCAAACAGGATCAATAATAAGAACTAAGCACAACAATCACTATAAGAGAGATAGCTCCCCCTAAAAACATGCTTTATATCAAATATGGCTAAGGAAGATGATAAGTCCAAAATAAGCCAAATAGCCCATAGGGTACAAGAATCATTATGTAGCAACTCCACAAAGTATAAGAAATACTAAGGCACCAACGAGGCATAAATATAAATATATGAAAAAGCATCATCAACATAAACATCAACGTATCTCATCAAACAACAATTTCTCCCCTTTACATCTTGCACTATTTTCTCCCGCTTTTGTCATAGATCAAGATAGGACCTTAGGAGAGAAATTTCAGGGGATCATAGAAGAGGTAGCAATTAGACTTTCAACATTAAGTTATCATCATGAAGTCCATAACAAAAGAGTCAAAGTAACAAAAGGAAGAAACAAATGGATCACATAGCACACCAAAAGTATGACATATATTAAGTCACAAGAGAACAAAAAACATAACATTAAGAGAAAACCACGAGAAGGAGTTTGAAAAAGAAAGAGTCATAGAAAAACAAGGGAAATGGAGAGGGTTTTGTAAAGAAGATCTCAATCATCTCTATCTCTTCCCCTTTGCTCTAGTCTCATAACCTGTCCTTGTGTATCGGTCATCTTGTTATCCAATGCATCAAGCCTTTCTTGAATGTCGGAGACTTTCCCATCCAAAACCTCAAAGCGATCGTCGAATGCATCAAATTGAGTACTCATTGAAGTTTGTAGAGAGGCTATCCTTTCCATTAGTTGACTGATACTCCTCGAAGATGAGCCTTTCTCTTTTCTTTCTTGTCTCTTCTTTTGTCTTGTTTCTCTTCTTTGGATTTCAGTCTCTGTTTCCTCTTCACTTTCTTCTTCTTCCACATTCATACCTTCTTGGTCTTCATCATCATCTTCCTCATCATCGTCATCACCTTTTTGTCCATCTCGTATGAATGCTCTTTCTTCAGAGTTATAATGGCATTGGCTACAAGTACAAGGGCAAACCACTGATCTCAAAAGCTCCGCTTTTCAAACCTCATTCTTTTGAAGGTTTGTTTATTGTATATCTTGCCATGACCAATGTGACCACTAATCCAACCAAATTGATCTCAAAGTATTGAAAAATTTTGGTAATGAAGCATCCATAAGGCAAGCATTTAGTTGAGGAGGTTTATGTGGCTAGCATGTGTTCTATAACCATATACCCAAAGTTCATCCTCCTATGTCCATGTAAAGCTAGCATCACAAATGAGTGCATGTTGATGATTTATGTCCAACATTAGGAATAAGGATGTTAGAGATCATGTTATGGAGCAATCTCCCATATGCATCAAGCTTATTAACATTCCTATCATCATGTCTCTTCAAAACTTCTCCTCTAGTGAAAATTTCCTCAAAACGCCTTTCACTATATAAGTTTGGATCAAAATATTTCTTGCTCTTAGTGTAGAATCTTATTCCATCTTGAGGAGTTTCCAAAATGTGATTTAACAATCTATTATCAAATGCAATATCTCTACCCCCAATCCTAGTCAATACCCATTGGTGAGGAATATTATCCACTCTTTCAATTCTTCCCTTATGGAGATTAGCATAAAACTCATATATCATCTCAACATAATAAAGTTAATTCACAATCAACAATGGTATCCAACCAATCAGTTCAAAGAGATGAGGGATAGCCTCCATACCTTGCATGTCGTTTAAATCTACTCGGTGAGCCGGAGCTATTTTTCTTTGATTTCTAGTCCATTTCTCAAAGTTTGCAGGCTCTTTTACCGAAATGAACCTATCTGGGACCCTAACTTCAGGAACCCTAACTCCAGAGGGTACCCTTTTTGCCTTTCCTTTTCCTCTACTTGTACCTCCTTCTTCAAGATTTTGGCATTGACCAACATTTACATTCTTGGTTTTTACCATTTTTTGAGAGAAACTCGGCTAGGGTTTGAGAGGAGATGGAGAGTTTCAAATGGAGCAGATTTTGACACAAAAACAGAGAGAAGAACCGTTTCTTTGCTATGTTAAGAGATAGCTTTGAAGAAAAAGAGAAGAAGAGTGAAAATCGGAGCAAGAAATCGGATGGGTCTTGTGAGGGAGGAAGTTCTCGATCGAGAGAATGAGAGACAGTTGAGAGAAATGTGCGAAAAGTTAAAAAAATTCTGATTTTTAAAAGCGCAGACTCGACAGTTTTTAAAAAAATTGGTCGTCCGGCTTTTGTAAATTGAAGAAATCGGATATCCGATTTTATCGAAATCATCCGATTTTGTCGTCCGAATATCTCAGGAATTCTTAAGAGTAAAAATCCTTGAGTCCGATTTTGAAACCGGGTGTCCGGTTTTTAAGAATGACGTTCGATTTTATGAAAAATGAGAGCAAGGACAACAACCAAACAAAAAAAAAAAAAAATGTAAGAGGAAAAACAGATAACACAAACAACACATATTACTCATTGAATTTGCCGATACCAAGCAATTTTCTTAAATGGCAAAAGAGATCTTCCGAAAGAGGTTTTGTAAAAATATCGGCAATTTCATGATTTGTGCAAATATATTCTAAAAATACATCACCTTTAGCAATATGATATCTAATGAAGTGATGTTTGATTTCAATATGTTTTGTTTTTGAATGTTGCACAAGGTTTATGGAAATGTTTATGGTGCTAGTGTTATCACACATAATAGGTATACACTTAAAAAGAAACACCAAAATCAATCAATATGTGGTTCATCCAAAGTACCTGTGCACAGTAACAACTGGCTGCGATGTATTCCGCTTCGGCGGTTGATAGGGATACGCACGATTGCTTCTTGCTGTACCAAGATACTAAGCATCCTCCCAAGAATTAGCAATTTCCACTTGTACTCTTCCTTTCTACCTTACATCCGGCATAATTCGTATCGGTGTAGGCAATAAGATCAAAACAAGATTGTTTAGAGTACTACAAGCCATAATCATATGATGAAATTAAGTATCTCAAAATACGTTTTATAGCTATTAAATGAGATTCCTTGGAGCAAGCTTGGAATCTAGAACACAAACATAGAACAAACATAATATCTAGCCTACTAGCTGTTAAATAAAGTAAACTACCAATCATACCTCTATATGTCTTTTCATCAACCATTTTACCTTTTTCATCTTTGTCAAGCTTCAATGATAAGCTCATTGGAGTGCCAATACCTTTTGCATTGCTCATCCCAAATCTCTTGAGAAGTTCCTTGGTGTACTTCTTTTGGTTGATGAAGATTCCTTCTTTCGTTTGCTTGATTTGTAGTCCGAGGAAGTATGTCAATTCTCCCATCATGCTCATTTTAAATTCTTTTTGCATAAGGGAGACAAATTCTTCACATAAAGAGACATTAGTAGCACAAAAAATAATATCATCAACATAAATTTGGACAAGAAGAAGATCATTGTTACAAGAGGTTTTTGTAAAAAGAGTAGTGTGCACCACACCCCTTGAAAAGTTATTTGAAAGAAGAAAACCACTTAACTTTTCATACCAAGCTCTTTTGGAGATTGTTTTAAACCATAGAGTGCTTTTGAAAGTTTGTAAACATAATTTGGAAATTTTTCATGCACAAAACTGGGAGGTTGTTCAACATAAACTTCCTCCTCAATATTACCATTTAGAAAGGAACTCTTAACATCTATTTGAAAAAGCTTGAATCCCTTAAAACAAGCAAAAGCTAAAAGCATCCTAATGGGATTCAAGTCTAGCAACCGGAGCAAAGGTTTCATCAAAATCTATGCCTTCTTCTTAATTGAATCCTTGGGCAACAAGTCTAGCTTTGTTTCTAATGACTTCTCCGGATTCATTTAGTTTATTTCGAAAAACCCATTTTGTGCCATTAGTGGGGTGATTTCGTGGTCTAGGGACTAAAGTCCAAACTTTGTTTCTTTCAAATTGATTTAATTCCTCTTGCATAGCAATAATCCAAAACTCATCACATAAAGCATCATCAATAAACTTAGGCTCAATTTGGGATAATAGGGAAAAGTTGTCAATAAAATACCTTCTTGTTCTTACCCCTTGTGATACATCACCAATAATTTTATCCTTGGAGTGTCCCTTTGGATATATCACATATTGAGGAAGATTTTGAGCGTTTTGATTGTTTCCTTGTTTTTCCTCAATCTCTATTCCTCCATAGCATGTTCTTCCATTTCTTGAGTGTACAATGGTTGGTTACTTATAGTATTATCTATGTCACCGTCATCAACTTTCTTGTCAAAAATGTTAGTTTCATCAAAATTAACATGAATAGACTCTTCAACACATATGGTTCTTTTGTTGAAAATTCTAAAAGCCTTTTTGTTTGAAGAATAACCAAGAAAAATTCCCTCATCGGATTTTCGATCAAACTTCCCATGATTGTCCTTGGTGTTTAAAATAAAGCATTCGCATCCAAAAACATTAAAGTAGCCAATTGAGGGGGTTTTGTTAAAAATGAGTTCAAAAGGAGTTTTCTTTAACGAAGGTCTCAAAATAACACGATTTATAATGTAGCATGCGGTGTTAATAGCCTCGGCCCAAAAGTATTTAGGAAGGGAGTTTTCACAAAGCATTGATCTTGCCATTTCTTGTAAAGTGCGGTTTTTCCTTTCCACAGCACCATTTTGTTGTGGGGTTTTAGCGGCCGAAAAATTGTGTGAAATACCAAAATCATCACAAAGTTTTGTAAAATCTTGGTTGTTGAATTCTCTCCCATTATCACTTCTTATAGAAATAAATTTGCAATGAAGGGAGTTTTGAACCTTTTTGAAAAGTTTTACAAATTCTTGAAATACCTCATCCTTTTGGCTGAAAAATAAAGTCCAAGTAAATCTAGAGTAGTCATCCACTATGACAAAAGCATACCTCTTACCACCAAGACTAGTGGTCCTCATTGGTCCAAGTAAGTCCATGTGAATAAGTTCCAAAGGTTTTGAAGTTGAAATCATATTCTTTGATTTAAAAGAGGTCTTAATTTGTTTTCCAAATCGGCAAGCATCACAAAGTTTAGTTTTCTCAAAGTGAAGTTTTGGTAAGCCTCTAACAAGTTCTTTTGAAGAAAGCTGGTTCAATAAATCCATACTAACATGACCAAGTCTTCTATGCCACAAAAATACATCATCATCATGAACCGAGAGACACTTTAAGTTTTGAGAAAGAAGATCTTCAAGATGAAAGACATAGACATTTCCAACTCTTTTAGCAACAAAAATAGTTTTGTTTTCATGCTTCTCAATGATAGAAGGAGAATAACTTTCAAAAATAACCTTTTTCCCACTATCATATAATTGACTAATGCTAAGCAAGTTGAATTTTAAACCATCAATTAGAAGAACATCCTTAATAAGAGAAGAAGAATTGTTACCAATATTACCTATACCAATGATTTTTCCTTTGTTCTTATCTCCAAAGGTGACAAATCCACTTTTGGTTTCTTTGAGTTCACTCATAAGCAATGAGTTCCGGGTCATGTGCCTTGATCAACCGCTATCCAAGTACCACTTAGATGACCTTGATTTGTGTTCCTACAAAAGAAGAAGTAGAGATGACTTTTGGTACCCACATCTTTTTGGGTCCATGAATGTTAGTTGGATTTTCTTTTACCTTCTAAACAGTTTTCACTCCCCTTTCAATCTTTTCTTTACAAAACACTTTGTGGCTTTATGACCAATCTTTTCACAATAGGTGCAACAAATGCGTGAGTGAGATAATGAAGCCTTTACAAACCGTGTTTGTTTAGAAAAAATATTGGAATGATTATATCCAATACCATTTTTATCAAAAGGTGATCTTTGAGTGCCAAGAAGCTTTTCAAAGTTTTCTTTTCCTTTTGTGAACTTTTCAACACATATAGTGAGATCACTCACCTTTTTCTTCAAACATCATAATCTACCATGCATTTTTTAAATGAGTAAACTTTTTCACAAACTTTCTTGTTTTCTAAAACAAGTTTTTCAAAATCATTGTTTGAACACTCTTTTTCATTTTTCAAGATTTCTAAAACCTCAAGGAGAGATTTGTTTTCACAAATAAGTTTTGAGTTTTCATCAAGCAAAAATTGATTTTTGTTTTTCAATTCTTTGTTTCTTTTAGAAAACTTTTCGCATTCACCATACATTTCAATAAGCATAGTACAAGGATCATCATCACAAATAACATCAATGAGATTAGAAGAGTTAGAGGGTGAAGATTGTACCTCATTTTCTAATGCCATGAAGCATAGGTTGGCCTTTTCTTCTCCTTCACTTTCGCTTGAGTCTTGATCCCAAGTTCCTGTTAAGCCCTTGCCTTTCTTCTTCTTCTTTAATGCCTCAAGCTTAGCTTCTAAAGCTCATTTTCTTTTTCGATGGCTTTGAGATAATCGGCTACAAGATGATCGGTGCTATTGCATTCAAAGAACCTAGCCATGAAGAGTGATGAACTTTGTCCTCCTTTCTTGAATGGAGGTTTCTTTTCTCTATTGTTGAAGCTTTTCTTGTAGAATCTTTTAAATTTCCTTATTATCAAGGCCATTTCCTGATCATCATCAATCTCATCTTCATTGTTTGATGAGTATGTTTGATCATCCTCATTTGCTTTAAGTGCAATGTTTTTTCTTCCTTTGTCTTCATCTTCCATTTCATTCAACCTTTTTATTTTCATTTCATAGGTGAGTAGTGATCCTATGAGTTCTTCAACAAGAAGTAGTCTAAAATCTTTTGATTCCTCAATAGCAAGTGTTTTTGGTTGCCATGCTTTTGGAAGTGCATCAAGAATCATTCTATTCACTTCTCCTCTTGAGTACTCTTTCCCATATGTCTTTAGGCCATTTGTGATGTTGGTGAACCTTGTGAACATGTCACTAATGCTTTCATTTTGTTTCATCACGAATAACTCATAGTCTCTCACCAACATGGCCAACTTCGACTCATTTACTTGATTGGTGCCTTCGTAAGTTACTTCAAGTAACTTCCACATTTCATTAGCCGAATCGCATACGCTCACTCTATTATATTCATTTGCATCCAAGGCACAACTAAGAATATTAATAGCTTGAAAGTTTAGAGTCATCTTTCTTGAGTCGAGCTCTTCAAATTCTTCAACCTTCTTGACTAATCCATCCTTTTTGGGAATGTAGGGACCTTTCTCTACAATGCTCCACAAATCAAAGTTAATAGAACAAATATATATTTTAATTCTAGATTTCCAAAAAGTGTAGATTGCTCCATTGAAAATAGGAGGTCTATTTGTGGAAGAGCCTTCTACATAGGGTAGGTTTGAGATACTAGCCATATTGAAAAATATCTTTTGCTTCTTAGGATGTTAAGCCTTAAAAAGAAGACCCGCTCTGATACCAATTAAAAAACCTTAGAGGCGGGGGGTGAATAAGGTCTTTGGCTAATTTTTGAAAAATCTTTTGTAAATTAAAAGATAAACCTCCAATTTTGTTTGAGAAAGAATTCCAAAACTCTTTTTAATAAAATCCCAAACCAAACAAAATCTTGTGGTTAAGATAATTAAGTAAAAAGCTTAGAAAGAAATGCACAAAGATTTATAGTGGTTCACTCTCTCAAAGTGTTACATCCACTAACTTGAGCCAACACCCAAAGATTTTCCAAATCCATTATAAACACAATATACACTAAGTACAAATTTGAGGATCATCCTTCAAGGGTTTTGCACACAACCTCAATTCACAACACAATATAAATCAAAGGATTACCCAGGGGTTTTTCAACACAAACCTTTGAAATCAATAAGAGAAAGAGATAGGTTTAAGAACAATATTACCAATGTGAGCTTGAGAAATAGAAGATACAACTCAATGGAATGTTTCTATAAGCTCCTCTTTACTTCTTCTTTGATAAAGATCAACAATAAAGCTCAAGAAGCTGGTTTTTGAGATTGAAAGTGTTTGAAATAAATGCGCTTTAAATCTCTTTAAAAGTCTTAAATGATCTCAATCAATATTTCACCAAATTTCTTACTTTTTTGCTGATAAAAAAGAACTATATATATAATCTATGAAAAATGACCGTTGCACAGAATAGTAAACAGGAAAACCGGACGACCTATTCCTAAAATCGGACGACCGGTTTTGAAACAGAAAGATTCTGACTCGTCTTGCAAAAAATCAAACAACTGATTTTAGGAAAAATCGGACGACCGGTTTTAAAACCGAATGGCCGATTTTGAGAGTTTTTATAGCCAGTTTTTTTAAGACAAGAGCTTTCCTTTCTATTTCAAAGACATGTATTCTTGATACTCTTTTTAGAAATAGAATAACTATCAAAAGCATAAAAAATTCTATCAACAATACTTAGATTTTAAGAAAAGTTTATATTGAGAAAATGATTAAAATAGCTTCACATATGATCAATAATCAAAGATTAAGATTAGGGAGTTTTACAAAGAAATACCTTAGCACACCCTAACTTTGACATAATTCTTCAATGTTTTCAATGACTTGATCTTTTCTCCTTCATTTTGCCTTCATCACCAAGATTTTTTGCTTTTTGAGAATGTAGACTTGAGACTACAAAAGTGCTTCTTTTGTTCTATGAACGGTTAGCTTAATACTCATACAAACATATGTTAATCATAATCAAAATCATAAGTAATAATGCCGTTAGGGCTAACAATATCCATTTCTGGGGCTTTCTTGTTCAACTTATTCTGTGTGGATGCTCCAATCAGTTCTTTCAAACTCTCACCAAAATCATACATAGATTGTCTGGATTATCAATTCTTTCTTGTATCATCTCATACATTTTCCAGACTTTTGATAATTTCTCTTATTTTTCATTTTTCTCAATCTTCTCTTATGTGGTCAGATTCTCTTTCTCCTTCCAAGTTTCCTCTTCTTTCTCTCTGATCTTATCATCTTTCACTTCAACTGGGAATTTTTGTTCATCACTCTCAGTTTCAATGCTCAAATTTCTTTTGACAGTTCTTTTCTTTCTTTTTGGTACACTTTCCTCCACATTTTTTCTCCATCAGATTTTTCATTCTTAGACTCTCTTCTTCCTTTTTCTTTTCTTCAATTCTTATTTCACTTTCTATATCCATCTCCTTCTCTTTTTCCTTTTTGGAGTCTCCTGATTCTTGTTTCCTTAACAAACTTTTAACCTCCATACACTCTTCAAGAATAGCAGTATTGGTCCTCTCACTGTCTCCTTCACTAGAACTTTCATTTTTTCTCACTGACTTCCTCTTGTTCCTCACTTTCCACTTCTTTTTCTTTTCTCTTCTTTGAACTTCATCTCAATTTCTTTTTCACTTTTTCTTTCTTTACATCTTTTCCCATTAGAGTTCTATTGAAAAAATGTTCATCAATTACTCCCCTGTCACTCGCATTTGTGTATACATCCTTACTCATATCAACTCCTAGAAACCTAAAAAGCTTCGTCAAGATAATCCCATATGGTAAAGCTTTACTTACTCATTTATTTGTGATAGCCTTCATGTTTTCCATCACGAGATAACACAAATTCAGATCTCTTTGTTTTTTTATGTGCCGGATGATGCACATTTTAGTTACACTAACATATTGATAACTGCCATTTTTTGGAGAAATATAGCAGGTTATCAATTTGTGTAATACTCTACTGTGCAATTTCATTTGAGAAGACTTCACCTCATTTGATTTTTTTACCCTTCCATTCTCTGGTATTTCTCGGAAGTGCTAAATGTCTTGAGAATTGAAAAACTTTTTGCTAACCTTGACAAATGTGAGTTTTGTTTGGAGAAAGTTACATTTCTAGGTTATATGGTGAGCTCACAAGGACTTCAAGTAGATAAAGGTAAGGTCCAAGCAATTAAGGAATGGCCAACACCAAGAAATGCATCGGAAGTGAGGAGTTTCCATGGCCTAGCAAGTTTCTCTACGTGGTTCGTCAAAAATTTCATCACACTTGCTAGCCCTTTGACCGATGTGGTCAAGAAAACCAAAGGATTTAAGTGGGAAACAAAGCAAGAACAAGCATTTCAATTGTTAAAGGAAAAGTTGTGTAGTGCATCCCTTTTGTCACTACCAAACTTTGAGAAAACTTTTGAGGTGGAGTGTGATGCATCTGGCATTGGTATAGGTTGTGTACTTATGCAAGATGGAAAGCCCTTGGCCTATTTTATTGAAAAACATAATGGGGCAGCTATCAGGTACTCAACTTATGACAAGGAACTTTATATTTTAATAAGAACATCAAAGCATTGGCAACACTACCCAGGGCCAAAGGAGTTTGTTGTGCACACTAATCATGAGGCTTTAAAGTTCCTTAAGGGCCAACATAAACTCAATAAGAGACATGCAAGATGGATGGAGTTCATTGAAACATTTCCATATGTCATCCCTTACAAGAAAGGTAAGGAGAATGTGGTGGTCGATGCTCGATCTAGAAGGCAAACTCTCTTATCCACGCTTCAAACAAAAATTTTGGGTTGAATGCTTAAAGAAATGTATTCTAGTGATCATGACTTTAAGGAAATTTTTGAGAAATGCTTGTTAGCACCTTTTGAAAAATATTTTTTACATGAAGGATTTCTTTATTGTGAAGGTAGATTGTGCATACCCTCTTGTTCTACTAGAATTCTACTTGTCAAAGAAGCACATTGTCGGGGTTTAATGAGACATTTTGGTATCACTAAAACCTATGAAATTCTTCCCAAACATTTTTTTTTGCCACATTTAAAAAGAGATGTAAAAAGATTTGTAGGAAGTTGTATTTCCACATGGACTTTACACACCATTAGAAGCTCCTCAAGAACCTTAGGTTGATATTTCTATGAATTTTATTCTTAGTTTACCTAGGACCTCTAGAGGTATAGATTCTATTTTTATTGCTGTGGATAAGTTCTCTAAAATGGCGGACTTTATTCCTTGTAGGAAATTTGATGATGCTAGTCATGTAGCTAGCTTGTTCTTTACTTGGATAGTTAGATTCCATGGAATTCCAAGGTCTATTGTGTCGGATAGGGACCAAATTCTTGAGCGATTTTTGGAGAGTTCTTTGGAAGAAACTTGGTACTAACTTGCTTTATTCTATAGCTTGCCATCCACAAACGGATGGACAAACCGAAGTGGTAAATAGAACAATTAGCCAACTTTTAAGGGCAATTTTGAAGAAGAACTTGCGGCAATGGGAGGAGTGTTTGCCACACATTGAATTTTCCTATAATAGGGCACCTCACTCTACTACTTCTCATTCTCCATTTCAAGTTGTTTATGGTTTTAACCCTCTAACTCCCTTTTATTTGGTTCCTTTGCCTACAGATCAAGCATTAAGCAAGGATGCCAGCAAGAAGGCTGATTTTGTGAAAGCAATTCTTGCAAAGGTCTATGCAGCCATTGTCAACTCCAACAATAAAAGTTGTAGAGAAAAGAAATGTCGGAAGAAGAAAAGTGGTGTTCAAACCCGGTAATTTGGTTTGAGTGCATTTCAAAAAGGAAAGATTTCCCCAACAAAGAAAGTCTAAGCTTGATGATAGGAGAGATGGGCCATTTCAAATCCTTGAGAAAATTAATGACAATGCCTATAAAGTTGATCTTCCGGGACATTATAATATTAGTGCCACTTTTAATGTATCCGATCTCTCTATGTTTGATATAGGTGATGGAGATTCGAGGACGAATCCTTTTCAAGAGGGGGAGGATGATGTGAACTAGTTAGACATGGAAGAATATCAAGGAGTTGTGACAAGAGCCAAGGCAAAACAACTAAAGAGTCACAAGGATCAAATTAAGCAAGAGAAGTTTCAATGCTTAAATTTTGATGTCCAAGACCTTATGGGGCTTAAATTTTAAGGTCCAAGACTTTATGGGGCAATATCCTAAAGTTTTGAATAAGTTAGAAATTGAAAATTCACCTTGGTAAATGGTTGGAAGCCTTTTTGCCCAAGTTGGAAAATTGCCTCCTATTTTTGGCAATGTGTTGACTAGTGCACTAGAATAGTCTAAATGCAATTAAAATACCTCTATTGTCTTATCAAGTGTATGTGTAGATTATATCTATGTTTTGGTCTGAAAATATGAGAGGGAAAATTCCTATTTTCTCCCTCAAGTTTCTATAAATATGTAGTCTTCCATTTTGAAGAAGCTAATCAAGAAATTTTCAAGACAAAGGTTCTTCTCTTAGTATTCTTAGTTCTTAACTTAGTTTTTCTATCTTTTTCAAGGGTGAACTTCCTTGAAAGAAAATTCACTTTGAATTCTTGTTGAAAGTTCCAAGAGCTTCAAGGTTGATCATCAAAATTCCTTCATACTAGTTACTACACTCTTTTAGAAAACTAGTCTTGAGGTCTTCTTCTTGTTTCATTGAGATCTAAGGTTCAAAATACCTTAGGTTGCTTGAACTTTGAAAAAATTTTTTGTTTAAACCTTCTTGAAGTCTTGGATTTAATATATCCAAGGGTGCTAGAAGTTTAACATTTTCAAATCTTTTCAAAGGCACTTTCTCTCTTCTACTTTTTACACTTGTTTTGTTTGTCCTCTCCCTCACTTCTTGGATGAAATTTTATGCTCTTGAAGGTCACTCCGCATCAGTTTTCATTCTCTGTTAGCTCATGATTAGCTTTATCTGAACAATTATTTCATGATCATTGGTATTTTCCTGAAGAGGAGTGTTTTGACATTCTTCTTCCAACTCTTTATTTTCATATTTCTCTTCAATATTTTCACTGAAAACCACATGTATCGATTCCTCAACCACTTGATTCCTTTTGTTGAAGACTCGATATTCTTTGCTTGTTTCTGAATACCCCAAAAAGATTGCCACATCTAATTTTCCATCAAACTTTCCTAACTGTTCTTTCTCATTCAGACTAAAACACTTACATCCAAACACTCTCATATGTTCGATGCTAGGTTTTCTTCCTTTTCAAAGCTCATAAAGAGTCTTTCTCAAAATTGATCTAACCAATGTTCTATGTAGAATGTAACTAGCTATACTAATCGTTTCATCCCAGAAATATTTTGGAAGCTCTCTTTCTACCAACAGAGTTCTGGCCATTTCTTGTAGAGTTTTGTTTTTCCTTTCCACTACTCTATTTTGTGGTAGAATTCGTGGAGCTGTAAAATTATGCTCAATCCCATTTTCCTCACAATACACTTGAAATTGTCTTTTTCAAATTATTTCCATGATCACTTCGGAGTGCTGTAATAGAGTATCCCTTTGCATTTTGTGCCTTTTTGAAAAAAATAAAGAATTTCTCAAATGTCTCATTTTTATGAGCCAAGAACAACATCCATGTGAACTGTGAGTGATCATCCACAATCATAAAACAATAAGATTTACCTTCTAGGCTATATGGACTCACTAGTCCAAATAGATCAAAATAGATCAAATCAAGTGGTCTTGATGTTTAGAGAACACCTTTGGCTTTGAAAGAAGTTCTTGTTTATTTTCCAGCTTGACCTGCATCGCAAACTCTATTTTTTTCAAATCTATGTTCAGGTAAACCATTTACCAGTTTCTTCCTGTTCAACTTATCCAGAACACTCATACTTGCATGTCCTAACCTTCTATGCCACAACCAACTTTCATTTGTTACAGGTGCTAAACGCAAAGAATTAGCTCCACTCAATCCTTCAATTTCCAACACGTATACATTCTTTGTTCTCTTTTACTCTTAACACAACTTCATCATCTTTCATGCCATAACAAAATCTTTTTCTGAAGTTTACATCCATTCCCTTATCACACAACTGACTTACAACTTATTAGATTCAACATGAGACCTTTCACCAGTGATACATCTTCAATTTTTGGATTTGTTCCACTTGTTCATTTTCCAATGATTTTTCCTTTACTGTTTTCTCCAAAACTTACATGAACATAATCTTTTTCTTCGAACTTGGTGAACAGATTCCTGTCACCTGTCATGTATCTAGAGAAACCACTATCTATATACCACCATTTTTCTGCACCTTGCTCTTGAGACACACCTTTGTGATTTCCTCATTGATGTTCTGATCTTCATTGATTTCTTTTCATCATCATCATTACTTGAACTGATGTTAAAATCACTCCAGGTATCAGCCATAATTGCTCTATATTTCTTCTTTTTCTTCAGTTTAGGACACTGAGTCCTATTGTGTCCTGGTTCCCTGCATTCACATCACACTATTCCATTGCTTCTTTCATTTTAGAGTCATCTTTTACCTATGCATCTCTCTTGTACTTTCTGAGTGTTTTATAAAATCTTTTCATCTTTTAGCTGTCAGATTCATTTCTTTTCACACATCCATTTTTTCACTTTCTTCAACTTTTAAAGCAATACTTTTCTTTTTCTCTTGAGCAGTATTCTTTCCTTTTTCCAGCATCAGCTTATGTGACAACAGAGATCCAATTAGGTCATCATAGGGAAAATTTTGTCAAATCCTTTGTGTCACTCAGAATAGTGACCTTAGTTTCCTACTCCTCAGATAAGGACCTTAGAATTTCTTTACCATTTCTTCCTTAGTAATGTCTTCTCCAAGAGCCTTTAACTGATTTACAATATCTTTAAATCTGTTATTCATTTCTGTAACAGTTTCATCAGTGTTCATTTGAAATAACTCACAGTCTCTATAAAGGATGTTAATCCTAGTTTGTTTTACTTGACTATTTCCTTCATAGGTAACTTCTCTTATTCATTATTTCTTTAGCCAATTTGCAAACTGACACCTTATTGCATTCATTCACATTAAGTGCACAATGAAGGAGGTTCAGTGCTTTGGCATTAATAAAACACTTCTTCCAGTCATTGTCATCAAAGTAATCTTCATCCTTTTCGACTTTAATGTTTTCAACAGTTTTCTTGGGAACAAATGGTCCGTTATTTATAAACTTCCAACATTCTACATCAGTAGATTGAATAAAGTTTTTCATTCTAGTCTTCCAATAAGAATAATTAGTTCCATTAAACAATGGTGATCGTGAAATTGATTGTCCTTCAGTTACATTAGTTGAGCTAGTCATGGATCCTCTCTCGAGTTGTTAAACTCTAGTCCTTGAGAGAAAATGTTTGATACAGAATGTAAGTCCCGAAATAGTCCAAGAGGAGGGTGAATTAGACTAAACAAAAATTAAAGCAAATAAAACTTTTCCATGAATATACTGTAAAACTAGCTCTACTTAACTATTGATGACAAAATAAGTTCTTATGTCAGCCATTGTTTTGACTATATAACTTTAGTAAGAATATAGAACAAAAGCATAAGGATAATTTCACAGCAAGGAAGTTCTCATGTCAACCATTAGCTTTATTATAGAGATTCCAGTAGAAATAATAGAACAGAAAGTAGAAAGATAAATGCACAAGAGACTTTATAGTGGTTCGGCTATATACCTACATCTACTTTCTCCAAGATCATAATCTTGAAGATTAAACTAAAAAAAGCTATCTCAATTAGGGTGAGATAAACCCTTACAGAAACACTAGTTCTCTACTAGACTAGCAACTAATAGCTTCCTTACCCAACGGAAACCAAACTACAAGTTTTTACTGGTTCTTGTAAAACCACTTTCAATTTTTTACAAAGGAACTTGAAGAAACCAACTTAAGATCAAAAACAAGAAAAAGAAAACTAAGCAGAATACATATAAAAAATATTCATTTGTCTAACACAAAGTGTATCTGCTCTTGCACAAAACTTCTTCTCTATATTGGTGCACTCTTGCCACAGTTCTCACTATTCTTGAAGATAATGTTTTGTATGTTGTGCACTATTTATCTTTATGTTCAACCCTTTTATAAACCTACTTTTAAATCTAGCAAACTTTTCTTTCTTGCATCCTACGAAAAGACGCTCACCAGAATGTACAATACTACTTCACAACATGCACACAACTATAAACTGTTAGCAGCAATATGTTGTATTCAAAAATAGGAAAATAGAATAGCAAGAAGAAGTTGGACCATAATGATAGAATGTAAGCAATTAATTCTTGAAGTACAATCCCGATGATGCCTTATCCTCTTGCAATGTGCCACTTGGACAACGTACTGCTGTACATGATCATAAAGCAGATATTTTTTGTCCCCACTAATCTTCGTTGAACAACTAGTAATTTTTACTTTTTCTTCTTTTCTAATGGTCTCAAGATCACTAGCTCAAGACTCCTAAATATAATATTAGCGCAACTATTCTGAGATGAACTAAAAATATACTGAGAACAAACAAGTCAATCATCAAAACAATATACACAAACAACCCCTTGAGCTAACAATGTTACTAAAAAAACCAGAGCAGATGTTTTATGGGATAAACTTGAGCAAATGTATGAGAGAAAAACTAGAGAAAACAAAACCTTTTGTTTCAGGGCTATTACTCAGTTGAGATATAAAGATGGTTCTGACATGTATGAGTATTTGAGTGACTTTCAGGGCTTTTTAAATCAAGCAGCTACTTTTTAAAACTGCACTTGGATATTAGATACATGTTATTCTACAGTTCAATTTATTCCCTAAAAGTTGGGAGACAATGGTGGTTTCTACTAGTAATTCGAATCCTGAATTGAGCTTTGCCAAAGCAAAAGAAGTTGTAATTGATGAAGAGCTCAAGAGAAAGGAATAGTGAACCAATTATATGCTTTCGTGACTCACAAAAAATATCGGAGAGGAAGAAGTAAAATTAGAGGACCGTGCTATAGGAACAATAGATCCAAGAGCAGAAATGATTCTTTAAAAAAAACATTAAATGTCATCATTGTGGAAAGAAAGGACACATAAAAAAGTACTACAAAATATTGAAAAGGAAACTTGCTGAGAAAAAAAGACAATGAAAATATGAATGAAAATGATGAAAAAGACTACAACAGTTGTGGCAGCTCATGATGATGATTTACCAGTATTCTGTGATGATTGTCATGTAAATGTTACCTATCAGGATAGTGATTAGATTGTTGATTTAGGTCCGTCATATCATGTTACTCCCCACAGGCATTTCTTATCAACTTACACCAAAGGAGACTTTGGTCATGTTATAATTTAAAATAAAGCTTCATCTAAAGTTATTGGCACGAGAGATATTTATTTGGATACAGATACCGGGTATCAGTTACTTCTAAAGAATATTAGACATATTCCAGATATGTGTCTTAATCTTGTCTCTATAGGAAAGCTTGATGATGAGGGCTATTACAATTCTCAAGGACGAGGCAAATGGAGACTCAGTAAGGGAAACATCATTGTTGTAAAAGCAACAAAATACAGTACTCTTTACTTGATGCAAGCAAAGCTGGAAAAGATGAAGTGAATGTATTCATGATTCTTTTGCTAATCTGTGGCATAGAAGGCTCTGGCATATGAGTGAAAAAGGACTTCAGACACTTGTTCATAAGCAGCTTCTTCCAAATGTTCAAGATAACTCACTTAAACCTTTTGTTTATTACATTTATGGGAAACAACATAGAGTTTCATTTCATAAACATTTTTCATCTAGAAAGTTGAATGCTTTAGAATTGGTACATACTAATGCTTACTACATTAAAAATAGGTCTCGTGGTGGTATATTTTATTTTGTAACTTTTATTGATGATTTTTCAAGAAAAGTTTGGTGTTTTGCTTTGAAATCCAAAGACCAGGTTTTGGATATGCTTAAGGACTTGCACATAAAAGTTGAAAGGGACATAGGCAAACCGTTGAAGTGTATCTGTGCTGATAATTGTGGTAAGTACAAAGGACCATTTGAGAGCTACTATAAATCTAATGAGATCAGATTGGAGAAAATAGTATCAAAGACACCTCGAGAGAATAGCATTGCTGAGAGGATTAATTTAACTATCACTGAGTGAACTGATGTATGATTTCCAATGCTAAGCTGCCAATATCCATCTGGGGTAAGGCAATGAGGACTGCAATTGACTTGATTAATCTATCTCATTCGGTTCCTTTAGATGGTGACATCCCAGAGAAACTGTGGATAGGAAAAAGTATATCCTTCAAACATTTGAGAATGTTTAGTTGCAGTGCATTCGTTCATATTCCCAAAAATGAGAAGTCAAAGCTTGATGTGAAGTCCAAGTGGTGTATTTTCTTTGGTTATGCACATGAAGATTTTGGCTACATATTGTATGATCCTGTTGAAAAACAAATCAATCAGAAGCAGAGATGTTGTCTTTCTCGAGGATCAGACCATTAAACATATTAATAAAAAGCTTGACATAAGATCTTCAGATAGCCCTTCTACTAGTTCAAACTAGGATTACAAACAAGGTGGGTCTTACCCGTATCTAACCGGGTTTATACCCGTTTGTAGCGAGTAAGGTTCAAATTTTTACACCCGCAGACCCAAACTTGTATCCATACCCGTATAACTTCTATTAAATGGGTCTGGGCAGGGTATCATGATACCCAGACCCGTTTACACGTATACCCGCCATAATAAAAAGATAATATATATTATATTATTTTTATATTTTTTTATAAACACATAATTTATTTCCCCTAACTAAGGCCCTCGCATGGATTGGCTGGTTTGTTTCCTACTTAATTCATTCTTTCTTTCTTTTTTTATCTACTATGATTAACATTGGCAATTTATTTATTTTTTATTCTTATTCTGGTTTTAGATTTAGGTTAAAAAACTGGAGTGGCTTAGATCCCTACAGAATAGCTGAAGATCTTGCTTTTTTCGTTGCATGTTTTTACCAAAATGGAGGTTCTTTCCAGAACTATTACATGGTACATAACTAATTATTTATTATCTAATTAATCCCTTTATGTTATACATACATATTTATTTATTTAACAGGAAAATATATAAAAATGACAGAAGGGTAGGGGTATACTGGGACCCTACTCGAGACCCTGGAGGGTCGGATCCGGGTCCATAAATTTTATACCAGATGGGCCTGGGTTAAGATCTATATTTCACCATAAGGTTCTAGGTCTGGTACAAGGAGTACCGTACCTATCTGGACCTGTTTACAGCCCTAATTCAAACATATATCCAATACCAGTTGATTCTAATGATCCAGTTACAAAAGTAGCGGAGTTTAATCTTGGGAGAGCTGAGGTAAAGAAAGAGGAAGATAGTAATGTTACTAATGATGTAGATACTGATGTACATGAGCAAGAAATTCCACTATCTCCAAAGCCAGCAGAACATGTTGAGCTTAGGAGGTCTACCAGAGAAAGAAAACCTTCTAGCGAGTATAATCCTAGAGAATATGTGCTATTGTCAGATAGAGGTGAGTTATAGTCCTATAGTGAGGTCTTAGAGCATGAAAAGAAACAGGAATGGTTGCAAGCAATGAAAGAGATGGTATCCTTGCAAGAAAACCATATTTATGGCTTGGTGAAACTACCTAAGAGTAAAAGAACACTTAAGAACAAATGGATCTACAAATTGAAATAAAAAGAGAACAATTCATAGCAAAAGTACAAAGCAAGACTAGTTGTGAAAGGCTTCAATCAGAACAAGGGTGTAGACTATTATGATATATTCTCTCTAGTGGTAAAGATGACATCTATCAGAGTTATTCTTGGAATTGCAACCAGCTTGAACTTAGAGATTGAGTAGCTATATGTGAAAACAACCTTCATACATAGTGATTTGGAAGAGGAAATTTATAGGGAACAACCAAAGGGATTCAAGGAATTTGGCAAATAGAAACTAATGTGTTGGCTCAAGAAGAATTCGTATAGGTTGAAACAAGCACCAAGACAATGATACAAGATGTTAGACTCCTTCACAACAGATGAGAAATACAATAGGACAACAACAGATCAATGTGTTTATGTGAAGAATTTTTCTGATGGTGAATTCATCATTCTTCCACTGTATGTTGATGATATGTTGATCATTTGTCGTGACGCTATGAATATTGAGAAGCTAAAAGGGGAATTGAGCAAATCCTTTGAAATGAAAGACTTAGGTCCAGCAAAACAAATTCTTGGGATTAAATAATTAGAGACAGACAAAACGGAAAGTTATGGTTATTTCAGGAAAATTATGTTGATAAAGTACTTGATAGGTTTAATATGAGCAAAGCTAAGGTATACTCTACACCACTTTCAAGCCACTTTACGCTTAATAACAAGTAGTGTCCAGAAAGTGAGAAAGATAAAGAAGACATGAAGAAAGTTCCTTATGCTTCAGCAGTCGGTAATTTGATGTATGTCATGGTTTGCACTAGACATAACATAGCTTATGTAGTTGAGGTTGTTAATCGGTATCTATCCAATCCTAGTAGAGAACATTGAAATGCTACAAAATAGATTATCACATACTTGAATGGAAGTTCCAAAGTTTGCTTATGCTTTGGAAATGGCAAGACCAAACTTGATGGATACATCGATTCTATATAGGAGGTGATATTGATAAAAAGAAGGTCTGCATCTGGATACTTGATGACTTTTGCAGGTGGAGGTGTATCTTGGAAAAGCAAGCTACAAAAGTTTACTCTGCTTTTTAGTACAGAAGCACCCCGAGCATATAGCAACTACTGAAGCTTGTAAAGAGATTCTTTGGTTACAGAGGTTTCTAATGTAGTTAGGCATGAAACAAACAAAGACTTTACTGTGACAGTCAAAGCACCATTCATCTGTGTAAGAATTCTACACTTAATTCTTGATTCGAGTATATTGAGTTGAGATATTACTGGATTAGAGACATTTTGGATTCCAAGTATTTGACACTTGAGAAGGTGCACACAAATGACAATGGTTTTGATATGTGGATACTTCATATTCTGCAGACAAGAAACAAGTTTAGTATTGCCCCCAAATAAGCTTGAGAGAGATTGTTGGGCTTATACTTGGTCTAGCCCATTTGCTGGGCCTTGTTGAACAAAACTCCATTAGCCTAAAAATTAAGGGTTTCCAATTCCCTTGAATTGAAGACATTGCTGTTGTCATTGAATACATTCTTCCTCGCCAAAGAAAAGAGAAGGAAAACAGAGAGTTTATAAGGGCTTTGAGTGAGAGAAGCTACAACATTTAAGGTCCTTATTGGGTGGTCATTTCAAGCCCGATCGAGGAGTATTTTATATCACCATGATCCTTTCAAGGAGCTCTACACATCTATCAGTTTCGATCTTTTTTATTCTCTATTTGATAACATCCTTCCAAACCCTCATCTTGGTTTATTGTTGTTGTGGGAGATGATTTTGATGTTGTTGTGCCTCTAGTTGTATTTGGAAAAGACTTGTATCGCCATTATTTATTGGTGATCGTGGAAGTTTTTGGTCTAGGTCCCGTGGTGTTTTCCCATCTTGGGATTTTCCAAGTTAAAAATATGGTGTTCTGTGTTGTTTATTTTGTGCTTATATCTGCTATTGGTGTTGGTGGTCTTTATTTCTGGTTATTTGCCTTATACCTATTTGATTAGCATTTGGGAAATTGCTTTATCCTGGTAGCAATTTGATTCGTTTGGCAAATTTGATTTTTTGGTAGCAAAGAACTATAAATGATATAGAAAGGGTGCGAAATAAAGATATTGAGGAGGCAATCAAGAATGGTTATGGTCACTTGAAGACTGATTCTGAGTGTTTTAAGCAAGATCGATAGGAAGGCTCATGCTTTATGACAGCACTATCTGAAAAGGCAATGTAGTTGTATCTAATGATGGAGATTGCCTTGTTGTAGTCAGCCTAATTTCTTGGTTTTTCTGGTTATTTTTAAAGGCTTTGGACAATTAAAGTGATGTTAATCTTGATTGTTATTCTAGTGTTGAATCTGGATAAAGCATTAATATATAATATATTGATTTTTAGATTTTGACAATTTTTAAGTATGTTCAATTTGATAGAATATGTAATATATTTTTAAAAGATAAATATAAAAAGAAATAACAAAAATTTCAAAGTAAAAAAATTAAGCTTAAGAAGACTCAAATCGTCTGTACCATCCCGTGTGTCATTCTCTGTACCACTCTTTAAAATAGAATACCCTTCCCTCTTATTTATTATATTTTTCTTTTTAATAAAATATTATTAAAAACAAATTAACTAATGGTGTTAGTACAAAACTTTTAAAATCCAAAATTTCTCTCTTACCCCTACGAATGCTTCTTCTGTACTGCGCGAAACAGAGTCTGCTTCTGATCTGTCGTTCTTCACGCAAGCGAGCTTCACCCTCTTCAAGCTCTAGTATATCTCTCTAATCTCTTCCTCTTCTCCTAATTCTGCCTCAAAGTTTCTACCTTCTTCCTTAATATCTATTTTCTTCATTGACATGGGCTTAAAGTTTCTACCTTCTTCTTCAATAAATGTGTTCTTCTTTGATATTGTCCAAAACTATTATTATTTTATACTGATTTAGAAATTGTTTGTTTAGTAAGCCACCACTCTATCTCTCAAATTTTATCTAAAAAGTGTTAGGGACAAGTCCTACTAAATGTATTCAGCAAGTGTTTAACAAATAAGACTAAAGATAAAAGAAAGGGAAACTATAAACACAAGGATTTATGTGGTTCAGCTTAAAGCCTACGTCCACGGGCGAAGATGAAAGGAATCTCACTATATGAAAAGAGATTAAAAAATGAGCACAGCCTCATAAAAGCTCTCCACACCAATTGCTCTCTCTACTCGCACACTTCTTTCACCCCTCTACTAATGATTATTTATAAACAACAAAACTAATCATGTGACCAAAAAGAAGGTCATTTCATGAAGTAGTGGAGTGAGGGAAGAGTGGCTATCATGGGAGTAGAAGTGATAAAACACATGCCTTAAATTAATCTTCCAAAAAACTCATGACCACTCCACTAACTTAGTGGTCAATTTTCATGAGACCACTATCTAACTTTTATGGCACCACTAACAAATCTCCACCTTGATATGATGTTTGAAATCATCTTCACTAAAGCCTGTGGAAGGCTAATCAAATTCTGCCAATGCCAATTGAGTGCAAGTAATGGTTGAACTTTGAATGTGGCACTGGTTTAGTCATCATGTATGTTGGATTCTCCATGGTAGAAATCTTTTTCACGTCTATGGATCTTTTAGATATAATTTCTTGAATGAAGTGATACCACACATCAATATGTTTCATTCTCTCATGATACATTTGATCTTTAGTTAAATTTATTGCACTTTGACTGTCACCAAGCATAACAGTAGATCTTTGAGACAAACCCAAATCAGTAACCAAACCTCTTAACCAAATGGCTTTTTTCACTGCTTCTGTAATTGCTATGTATTCGGCTTCTGTATTGGTCAAAGCAATAGTAGACTGCAGAATTGCTCTCTAACTAACACAACAACCCAAAAAAGTGCAACTATAACTAGTTAAAGATCTTCCCTTATCCAAGTCTCCAGCATAGTCTAAATCCACATAGCCAACAATGTTATTTTTTGTATATGAATTTAATCCAAAAACTAAACCAACATCATTAGTACCTTTCAAATATCAAAATATCCATCTCACACCTTGCCAATGCAAATTACCAGGATTTCTCACATAACAACTTACAACACTAACAGCTTGTGAAATATCAGGATGAGTACATACCATGGCATACATTAGACTTCCAATAGCACTTGCATAAGGAATATTAGTCATCTGCTCTTCCTCCTCATTTGATTATGGTGACAAACCAGCTGAAAGTAAAAAATGAGCAGCTAATGTAGTACTTACAGACTAACAATTTTCCATGCCAAATTGCTTAAGCTCCTTCTCAATATAGTTATTCTATGATAAAATAATTCATGTGCTTGGAGATCTCTTTTAATTTCGATGCCCAAAATTCTTCTTCCTGTATCCAAATCCTTCATCTCGAATTCTTGGTTAAGTTGAGCCTTTAACCTATCCATTTCAGACATGCTTTTTTGCTGCAATAAGTATATCATCCACATAGCGTAACAAATACACAAATGAACCATAAGAGAGTTTTCTATGATAGACATAGTTATCATAGTTACTATGAGAATAACCATGATTAAAAAAAAAAAAAATGTCAAACCTCTTATACCATTGCCTCGGAGATTTTTTCAAGCCATATAAGGACTTCTTCAATAAACAGACATGATCTTCCTCACCCTGAAAAACAAATGTTTTTGGCTGATGCATGTAAATTTTCTATTCAAGTTCACCATGCAGAAATACTATTTTGACATCAAGCTGCTCAAGCTCTAAGTCAAATGTGGCTACCATAGCAAGTAATACTCATATAGAGCTGTGTTTGACAACTAGAGAGAATTAACCTTTTTTTTCATTGCAATAATCTATTCTTTATACTTGGAAGATATGATAGCCTCTTGATAGTTAATAGGCTCTTTAGTACCAATAGATTCAGTTGCACATAATGCAAAAACCATGTTAGCATACCTTGTTGGTAGTTTGATTTGTGACCTCTGTCTGTCAGTAGCAATACTAGGTTACTTTTTTTCTTGCTCTTGCTCCTCTACCATGGTATCAATATCATCAATCGGAGAAGACTCATGATTCTCAATGTTTTGATGAGTGAGTTGATTTTGAAACACCTTTAAAGGTACTACTGCTAATTCCACCTTCTTGACAGCCTTATCAACTTTCCTGCATTAACAGACTCCTTTCTTGGATGAAACATGGAAAATTCATCAAACTTAACATCTATACTAATAAAAAATTTAGATGCCTTAAATTTATCACACCATAATCTGTAACCTTTTATCCCAGAGACGTAACCTAAAAATATGCACTTTTTAGCTCTAGGTTCTAGTTTACCTTCATTTACATGTGCATAAGTTGGACAACAAAATTTTCAAGTCTGAATGATTGACAGAGTTTCCAGACCATGCCTCTTCAGGAGTCTTTAATTCAATTGCAGTGGATGTGAACAATTCACCAAGTAACAAGCCCTGTCGATAGCTTCTGCCCAAAAATCTTTTTCCAAACCATCATTTGATAGCATACAAGAGCTTTTTCTTGAAGAGTTTTGTTCATCCGTTCCACTACACCATTTTGTTGGGGTGTTCCGACAACTGTATGCTGTTTGAAAATTCCACTTACTTTCATAGTACTCACTAAATTCACTTCCAAAAAACTCGAGTCCATTATCAGTTGAGCCGCTTGATTTGCTTGTTTGTTTGTTTCTCCATAAGAGTTTCCATTGCTTAAACCTAAAAAACACATCACACTTATGCTTTGAGAAATAGACCCACACTTTTCTAGAAAAATCATCAACAAAAGTAAGCACATATCTAGCACCATATTTACATGTAACATGAGAAGGGCCCAAAGATCAGAATGAATATAATCAAGTGTACCCTTGGTTTTGTGAACAGCAGTGTTGAAACAAACTCTTTTATGCTTACCGAATATGCAATGCTCATAAAATTCCGATTTACCAGTATTCTGAACGCACAAAAGTCCTGGTTTGCTCAATACCGCAAGCCCCTTTTCTCTCACATGACCTAATTCCTGTGCCATCATTTTGTTACATTAGACTCTGTCAAAGATGATGAAGCAACTGCAGCGACACCTATAATAGTAGAACCCTGCAAAACATATAAACTGCTAATTCTTTCACCTTTTAGTGTTAAAGAGCACCTTTAAAATTTTTCAAAACTCCACCTTCAGCTAAGTATTTGTAGCCATTTTTATCAAGAGTACCTAAGGAAATGACGTTCTTTTTCAAATCAGTCACATGTTAAAAATTAGTCAATGTATTAATAGTACCATCAAACATCTTGATTCAAATTGTACCATTTCCCACAACTTTGCATGGTACATCATTCTCCATCAAAACAACAGCCCCACCAATAGAAGCATAAGCAGAAAACTAATCTCGAATAGGAGACTGATAGAGATGATTTTTTGTACAAATAAACACCTTAAGTTTTAATTATTAGTCATGGAGTAGTATTTATTTATTTGTTATAGTTATTTAATTTATTCATTTTTCCATTTGCAACCCATAACTTTAGATGCCATTACACTAGAATGTCAAAACCCATTGGATTGAGGAATTGGAAAAAGGGTTGGGGCAAAAAAATCAAAAATAAGATAGAAGCCCACAGACATGAGAAGAAAAGGAAGCAGCCCACAAGAAAAGGAACGGCGGCCCATGCAGAAATTGAAAAGAAAGAAAAGTGGCCAAGAAAAGAAGGAAAAAAAGAGCTACAGCAAAAGGAAGAAATAAAAGATCTGCTAGCAGCAGAAGAAAAACGGATGCAGCTGGGCTGAAGAAAACGGACGCAGCGGCAGCAA
Organism: Catharanthus roseus; assembly: GCA_028651295.1. NCBI lineage: Eukaryota > Viridiplantae > Streptophyta > Magnoliopsida > Gentianales > Apocynaceae > Catharanthus > Catharanthus roseus. Next base: position 2,207,445 of record JAPQWS010000153.1, on the reverse strand, counting down.
CTTTAATTGGAAGAAAGCCATGATCTACTTCAAGAAATTGGTTCTTCCTTTCCCTTTAATTATGACCTAATTTTATTTTTTAGAATCTTGATGAAACCCTAACCATGTAACTATGGTTTGTTTTATTTTGGGAGATTTATTATATTATTTACGTGATTACATATCTTGGGATGTTTCTTGGTTTGATGTAATTAATTCTTGGTAATCATTCTTGTAGAATAATTATTTGGGTTAGTTGGTACTTTATCCATGCTTGATTCTTGTAGTCATGAGTATGAGAGATATGTCATTTTTGTAAGTATATTGTGGTTTATAGAATTGAATAGTTCATACTAGTTTTAGATGATTTATATCAAAGAATTGAATAGGTCATGCTAAAGGTTAGATGTGTTATGTCATGTCTTTAAGCACAATACATTTCTTTAGTGAATTGAAGCTTGTAGCATAGATCATCACATAAATGTCTAATCTTTTCTCCTAAACAAAATTAAATCATTGTTATATAGGTTAGTGGTGGATTCAAGGTTCTAAATCATCTCTTTGTTTAAACTCTTGCTATTTTTAATTTAGTTATTATATTTAATATTTTTACCTAATTTTGGAATAATTTCTAGAAAATATAATTTGATTCTTCTTTTTATAAAATTAGTTTAGGAAGATAATAATTTAAGAAGTTAAGCCTTTCTATATGGTTCGATACCCTGATACTGCCATATTACATTGATCTTCTGCACTTGGAAGTATTGAGTTTAAAACTTTGTTATAAAAATCCCGACCAAGTTTTTGGTGCCGTTGCCGGGGAAAGATTAAATTAATTGCGTGTTATTGTCTCCTAAATTTGTTAGTATTTTTATTTTATTTATTTTTCTACATTATTCTTGAAAAAAAAGGAAAAAAGTTTGTTTCTTTGTGCTCAGTTGGTTTCTTGTTTTTTTTAGTATACTTTTCGTTTATTTTATTTTTACTATTTTACTAAAACATTCTTTCATTTTGTAATTTATTCTTCATTATTATTTGCAGTAATTTTTTTTTCTTAAATTTGTTTATTAATGCATGGTTGTCATTCACTCCGTCTTGATTTAAACGAAATTGTCCCTGATAGAGCGTACACTTAAGGCACTTAGAGCACAAGGAAAAATCACTAACACTTGTGATATTAAGATGGCTGAAAATCCACGAGCGTTAAGTGAGTATTTTACTCCCAACATTTATAACTCATCATTATGTAATAGACTACCTGAAATTGAAGCTAATCACTTCGAAATCGAAGCTTCTACTATTCAAATGTTACCATCGTTTTATGGGCTTGATTCCGAAAATCCTTATAAGCATATTGATGAGTTTTTAGAAATTTGCTCAACTTTTAAACTGCCTAATGTTCTGAGGATGCTATTAGATTGCACCTTTTTCCATTTTCTCTGAAGGATAAGGCTAAACATTGGTTACATACACGTGAGAGAGTAGGTACATAGGGTGAGATGTCTAAGGAATTTTTAAAAAAATACTTTCCTATGGGTAACTTACAAGGTTAAGGAGAGAAATCACTACTTTTTCCCAACAAAATAATGAACAATTTCATGAGAGTTAGGAGAGATTTAAAGAACTTCGTAGTTGCCCTCACCATGAAGTCCCTAAATGGCAATAAATACAAAGCTTTTATTCAGGACTAGATGAGAGAAATCGCCAAATGGTTGATTCCTCTTGTGGTGGTACCTTCATAGAACTGCATATGAGGCGTGGAATTTATTTGAAAATTTGAGTAATAATTCATAATAACATTCCATATCCTCGCGTTAGGCACATCTAGACAAATAGGAAATAGAGGAGGAATGTATGTAGTTACTCAAAATGTTGATCTTTCTTTGAAAGTTGATGCCTTATCTAAAAAGTTTGATCAATTGTTAGCTTTGAATACATTGCCTACGAATTCTCCTAACGTGCAAGGTGTTTGTGCAATTTGCTCTAGTCCTTCTCATGTTATCTATGACTGTCCTAGTGCTTCACTATTTCCAGAATTTGTGCAGGAACAAGTAAATGCGGCTCAAGGATTTCGCAGATAGAACGGCTCATATCTAAACACATATAATCTAGGCTGGAGAAATCATCCTAATTTCTCCTGGAGGCAACAAGGAGAGGAAGGTCAATTAGGCCAGCGACAATTCAACAGAACAAACAATCTGGCATGACTGCTCCTCCTGGTTTTCAATCTCAAAGGTATGTATCTTCTCGCCCCTCTCAAAGTGGAAACTCTATTTTTGAAGAAAAATTCTTATTTGCTTTGAAAGGCTTGGAAGCTAAGACACAAATTCTTGACTCACACACTCAATCTATTGCTAAGTTAGAAACTCAAATAGGGAAAATAGCTAATGCAATAAGTAGAAGAGATAAGGGTAAGCTTCCCAGTTATCCAATGGAGAACCCTAGAGCTAATTATCATGAGCAAGCTAAAGCTGTAATTACTCTTAGAAATAGGAAGTTAGTAAATAATAAAGTAGGGGAACCTATTAAAGATAGTGAGTTAAATGAAAACGAAACTGAGGAGATTGATATGGAGACTAAAATTGAAAAGAAGGTAGAAAAGAAACTACCTTCTTCCTCTAATTCTAAGACTCTAGACTCCTTTCCCATGACTTCGTACAAGCCAAAGGTTCCCTTTCCACAAGCTTTATTACCACCTCCACATTGTAGAAAGGATAATAAAATGGAAGACATATTAGAAACTTTCAAAGAAGTTAAAATCAATCTTCCACTTTTAGACGCCATTAAGCAAGTCCCGGCCTATGCAAAATTTCCTAAGGACATATTCACTTTCAAAAGAAAATCTAAAAGTAATGTTTCTAAGAAAAACTTCTTAACTGAACAGGTGAGCTCCATTTTGCAACATAATCCTCCACCTAAATATAAAGACCCCGGTGTCCCTACTATTTCTTGTCTTATTGGTGATCATAAAATAGATAGGGCACTTTTAGATTTAGGTTCCAGTTTTAATTTGATTCCTTACACTGTTTATAAAGAGTTAGGATTAGGGGAATTGCAACCCACTGATATGACCTTATAGTTAGCTAATAGGTCTATCAAGGTACCTAGTGGGAGGATAGATGATGTTCTAGTTCAGATTAATAAAGGTGTCTTCCCTGTAGACTTTGTAGTCCTTGATGTAGAACCTGGTAGATCTTCCAAGAACTATATCCCTGTTATTCTAGGTTGTCCTTTCTTGGCTACTGCAAATGCTAGTATTAATTGTAGAACTAGGTTCATGGATGTCACTGTGATGAATATGAGGATTAGATTGAATATTTTCAAAGCTTCTTTACAACCGTTTATGGAAGATGATTTTGATTGTTATTTGGTAGATATGATTGTTGAATTAACTGAAGAAACTCTACCTTTAATGTATTCTAAACAATCTACGTCTATTGAGAATGAGAATATCATGTGCGTTGAGGATGTAAATTCTGTTTTTACTTGTATTGCATCACCAGAAAACTCTTCGTGGGTTGTGAATCATGAGTATTTGTCTATGGTTGCAAAATCCCCTTTTGTACCTTCTCTTGTGTGCCTACCCCAGCTTTAATTGAAAACCCTTCCTTCTAAACTTAAATATGTTTTCTTAGGTGAAAATGAAACTTTGCCTGTGATAAATTCATCTGAGTTAAAATCTAACCAAGAAAGAGATTTAATTAAAGTTCTTTCTAATAATAAGGGGGCTATAGAGTGGTCCATCGCTAATTTAAAGGGGATAGACTGATCTGTATGCATGTATAGAATATATATAATAGAAAATGTGCAACCTTCTAAGAAATTGCAAAGAAGGCTAACTAAATGCTGCTACTAGAAAAGACCATTTTCCTCTACCTTTTATTGATCAAATTCTTGAATAATTAGCTTGTCAAAGTTTTTATTGCTTCTTAGATGGTTACTCAGGATACTACCAGATTCCAGTGTACCCCGAAGACAAAGAGAAAAGTACTTTTACATGCCCTTTTCGTACTTTTGCTTTTCGTAGAATACCTTTTGGATTATGTAATGGGGCTGCTACTTTTCCAAGATGTATGCTTGCTATATTTTCTGATATGGTTGATAAGTTTCTTGAGGTTTTAATGGTTGATTTTTCTGTTTTTGGACCTACTTTTGAAGATTGCCTTAATAACTTGTTTGCTACTTTAGAAAGATGTGAAGAAGCGAATTTAGTTTTAAGCTGGGAAAAGAGCTATTTCATGGTTATAGAAGGAATAGTTTTGGGACATAAAGTGTCTAAAGAAGGAATTGAAATAGATAAAGGTAAAATTGATTTAATTGCTAATCTTCCTCCACCTAAATCTGTGAAGCAAAGTAGATCAGTTTTGGGGCATGCCGGATTTTATAGAAGGTTTATAAAATTCTTTAGCATAATTGATAGACCTTTAACTAATCTATTAAGCAAAGATGTCGCGTTCAATTTTGATGAATCTTGCATGGAAGCTTTTGAAAAACTTCGTTCTCTTTTTATATCTGCGCCTATTTTTTCAGACTCCTGATTTTTTTTACCCTTGGAAATCATGTGTGATGCTTCTAATTTGGCTATGGGAACTATTTTAGGACAAAAGATTGACAAGAAACCCCATTCATTTACTATGCTAGTAGAACTCTTACTGATCCTCAAAGAAATCATACCACAACTGAAAAAAAGTTATTGGCTGTAGTTTTTGCACTTGAGAAGTTTCGTTCTTATCTGTTACATTCCAAAGTTATTATTTATTCTTATCATTCTGCTTTAAAATACTTATTGTCTAAGAAAGAGACTAAACCAAGATTGATTAGATGGATATTACTTTTGCAAGAATTTGATATTGAAATCAGAGATAAGAAAGGTTCATAAAATTTAGTATCTGATCATTATCTAGACTCTGGGATAATAATCATGATGAATCAATTGCTTTGAGAGATACTTTTCCTGATAAGCAGTTATTTTCTTTATCACATTCTCCTATCCCTTGGTTTGTACCTATTGTTAACTAACTCTCTACAGGTGAAATTCTAACATATTGGAATAAACAAGATAGAGATAAATTCTTTTCATTGGTTAAGTATTATTGTTGGGATGATCCCCACTTGTTTAAACATTATCCTGATCAAGTAATTCGTAAATGCATACCTGAATGTGACATTCGTAGTGTTTTAAATTTTTGTCATTCATATGCATGTGGTGGACATTTTGGAGGTCGTAAAACTGCTGCTAAAGTTCTTTAAAGTGGTTTTTATTGGCCTAGTTTATGCAAAGATGCTCATAATTTTTGCTGGGCATGTGAAAGGTGTCAACGTACTGGTTCTATTTCTAAATGTAGTATGATTCCTTTATAACCTATTTAGATTGTTGAGATTTTTTATGTTTGGGGAATTGATTTCATGGGTCCTTTTCCATCTTCTTTTGGTTATCATTACATTTTGGTAGTAGTGGATTATGTGTCTAAATGGGTGGAAGCTATAGCTATTCTGGTTATCATAAAGTAGTTGTTCAATTTGTTAAAGGTCATATTTTCTATAGATTTGGTACACCTAGTGCTTTTATTAGTGATGAAGGAAGTCATGTTTGTAACCGTTCTTTTGAAGCACTTTTTAGGAAGTATTCTGTAACTCATAAAATGGCTACCCCTTGTAGCCCCAAACAAGTGGTCAAGTAGAAGTGTCTAATCGAGAGATTAAATTCATTCTTGAGAAAACTGTTAGACCAGATAGGAAGGATTGGTCTTGAAGATTAAATGATGCACTTTGAGCTTATCGCACAGCTTATAAAACCCCTATAGGAATGTCCCCTTTTAGACTCCTTTTTGGGAAATCTTGTCACTTGCCAGTAAAATTAGAACATAGAGCTTATTGGGCTATTAAAGCTCTTAATTTTGATTTGAAGCAAGCTGGTTCTAATTGAAAGTTGTAGTTAAATGAACTTGATGAATTATGAAATGAGGCATATGAGAATGCTAAGATTTATAAAGCTAAAACTAAAGCTTTTCACGATAAGATGATTTCTCTAAAATTATTTGAACCCAACCAAAAAGTTTGGCTTTTTAATTATAAATTACGCCTCTTTCCTGGTAAGTTGAGATCTCGTTGGGATGGACCTTTTATTGTTAAATAAGTTTTACCCTCAGGTGCTATTCAGATTGAAAATCTTAAAAACAACCAAACCTTGTTTGTTAACGGACAACAGTTGAAGCCTGCTATTACCAAAAGATAGTGAAGAAGGTATAATTTTTAGTCTACTATGTTAGTAGACCCTACATATAAGGACTAGTTGGTGATAGAGTCTAGCTGAAGACTTTAAATTTAGTGCTTTTAGGAGGCTACCCAAATTTTATTTTGTTTATTTATCTATTTATTTGTTTATTTATTTTATTTTATTATTTGTTTTTATCTCACTTGATTGGTAGAAAGGTATGAGTGTTTGTTTTGTAGGATAATCAGATAACATATCATGGAGGCTACAAAGATGGTCCACTACTCTTCTGAGCAGGCACTAATATTGATTCTTCTACCAGGTTGTGTTGCTCTTCTCTTTGTTTCTTTTCTACTCTTGGTATTCTTCTATCACATTGTGGACAATGTGTGGTTTAGGTGTGGGGGAGAAGATACTTTTATTCTGGTGTCAATTATTTTTTTTATTTTATTTTTTTCTCGTCTTCTTGTTCAATTTTGCTGAATTTTTTCTTATTTTATTTTATTTATTTTTTCTGCATGATTTTGAGAAAAAAAAACAAATTATGATTTCACTTAAATAATGATTCTTTTTGAGTTCCTTTAAAAATGTCTTGAATAAGTTGAGAAAAGTACTTGTTTTCTTGTTTTTAATTAGGGTGATGGACCTATGTTCTATATCTATTATAACTTTTGCATGACTTACATTTGAGTACTTGTGTTATTGTTAGTGCTTAATAAATCCTTTACATTATTTTTGAGTTGCATGAAGTTGATGAATCTCTTCCCTACATTCTAGAACTTACTTGAGTACCGCTTGAGGCGAAATAGAAAGAGTTTCCTGATTTGACTTAGAGACATTGGTCATAGGCCTTCTTTGAATCGTTTGTGCCTTTCAAGCTCACCAAATTTCATGATTTTTTCCTTAGTACACTTTTGAGCCTTAAATGTTATTTCCTTCTTTAAACTACTTAAATATTAACCCTTAATCTTGCAAAGAGTTTAATGCAAACTTCTAACTTTTGCTTCCATGATGGGTTATTGTTTTTTGTGTTATGGAAAGAGAAATAAGTTATTTTGACAAAAGGGGGAGAAGAAAATATATATAGATATATGACTTGTTATACTGAAAAAATAAATGTATTGAGCTGAAGAAAAAAAAAGAAAAAGAAAGAAAAGTTGATACATGATGTTATAAGTCATACGGTGCAAAGGAAAAAAAATTCAAGAGGCCGAATTTGTGAATGTAAGAAAAAGAATGGCCTTAAATGATGAAATTTTGAGAAAAGAAGATGGTAGTTAGTGAATGTATTAATTGAAAAAAAGGAGCAAAAACAAAGTTAGAAAGTGGTCAAAATTTTAAAGTATCTATATTCTTTGCAAGCTCTCTTTTCTTTGAATTTGAATTCCTTACCTACGTTTGATTACCAATGCCATAACCTTACATTACAAGCTTTAAAGTCTTACCTGATCTGACTTGAGTTTGAGAATCCTTGATTAGCGGAGAGAAGGTACAAAGAGTGAGCCTTTGGAATGAACTCTTGGTGAGATTTGTCTTCTATGTGTAGTTTGGAAATTTTGTTTAGTATTTATTTTGCACTCTTTATGACCATGATTACACCTTACACAAGTCTTGCATTGGTTATGGGAGATAATTAAATGTTTGTTTGTTAACTTGAGTTGAAAATAAGAGGAAGAGTGCTTGTCTTGATAAGTTTGAGATATTGATAAAGGGTACTTAATTTGGGTTATTCTATTATCTTTTCTAAACTTTGTTGTTTACTTGACTTTGTGGGTACGTCGTCTGCAAACCCTTACGAGACCATACTCGTCCACTACGGGTAACTTAGGGGTTCAAAGGGCTTGTTGCACATGCTAAGTGCAATCGTGAGTCCTACGAAAGTGAATAGTTAATTTTTCTTTTTATTCTTTATTTTTGCTCGGGGATTAGCAAAACTTAGGTGTGCGAGAGTTGATTTTTTATACAAATAAATACCTTAAGTTTTAATTATTAGTCGTGGAGTAGTATTTTATTTATTTGTTATAGTTATTTAATTTATTCATTTGTCCATTTGCAGCCCATAACTTTAGGTGCCATTAGACTTGTTAGCCCTAAGGGCATTAATACTTATGTTTTGATTATGATTAACATATGCTTATGTGAGTATTTTAGCTAACCCTTCATAGAACAAAAGAAGAACATGTGAAGTCTCAAAGTCTCAAGCAAAAGATCTTGTTGATGAGGGCAAAATAGAGAAGAAGAGATCAAGCCATGCCAAGATCAAATCATTGAAGACATTGAAGGCATTGTGTTGATAGAATGAACTAGGTACTATCTTGTAAACTCCCTAGTCTTAGTCTTTGATTAATTGATCATACATGAAGCTCTTCTTATGTTTTTCTAAAATATAATCTTTTGTTAAAATCTAAGTATTCTTGACTGAAGATGTTTTGGAATGTTTTTCTTCTCTTTAAAATGATTGTCAAAGAATACATGCTTTTGGAACAAGGAAGAAAGTTTTTGTTTAAAAAGAAACTTGGCTAAGAAAAACATGAATTCGGCAGTCCGGTTTTAGAACCGGTCGTCCGTTTTTTCCAAAGTAAAAATTCGGCAGTCCGTTTTTCAGAAAATCAAGTCCGAATCTTTCTGTTCAAAAACTCGGTCATCCGGTTTTTAAAACCGGCAGTCCGATTTTTCTATATATCAAAATTCGGCAGTCCGTTTTCCAAGTCCGAATCTTTCTGTTTTAAAAAACCGGCAGTCCGTTTTCAGGAACCGGTCGTCCGGTTTTTGCTGTTACTGTACAAATTTTATCGTTGCACAGAATGCTTCTATCATTTCTGAAAAATAACGGCTATTGTCTAAAGGCAACGGTCTTGTGCTTCAAAACTCTATATAAACACTTGATTTTCAGCCATAAAATATACAAGTTTGGGAATTATTCATTGAGAACATTCAAGACATTTAAAGAGCTTCAAAAATATATTTTATTACAAATCATTTTCAATCCCAAACAAAAATCTTCTTGAGCTTCATTGTTGATCATCCATCAAAGAAGAAGAAAAGAGGTGCTTGTAGAAGTATACCATTGAGTTGTAATCTTCCTCTTCTCAAGCCAATTTGGTAACATTGTTCCTTACTCTTCATTCTTTTATTGTGATCAAAGGTTTGTGGAAAACCCTTTGGGTGATCCTTTGATAAACTTTTTGTGGTGTTGTGTTTGAGGTTATAGTGTAAAACCCTTGAAGGGTGAACCTCATTGTGTAGTTGTGTAACCAACTTTGAAGTTAGTGGATTTGTGAAATCCTTGGGTTGAGTCTCAAGGTAGTGGATGTAGCTCTTTGAGAGAGTGAACCACTATAAATTGTTGTGCATGTTCTTTAATGTTTAACTCTATGCTCATTTCTTAATTGCCAATACTATAAGATTGTGTTTTGTGTGGATTCTTATTAAAAAGAGTTTTAGAAATCTTTCACAAACAAATTGGAGGTTTATCTTTCTAATCACACAAAAGAATTTTTTAAAATTAGCCAAAAACCTTATTCACCCCCCCTCTAAGGTTTTTCAAGACTAGAATGTCAAAACTCATTGAATAAGGAATTGGAAAAGGGGTTGCGGCGAAAAAAACAAAAATAAGATAGAAGCCCACGGACAAGGAGAAGAAAAGGAAGCAGCCCACAAGAAAAGGAAGGGCGGACCATGCAAAAATTGAAAAAAAAAGAAAGACGGCCAAGAAAAGAAGGAAAAGAAGAGCCACAGCAAGAGGAAAAACAGAAGAACTGCTGGCAGCGAACAAAAAATGGACGCAGCTGGGCTGAAGAAAACGGACGCAGCGGCAGTAACTTTAATTGGAAGAAATCCATGATCTACATCAAGAAATTGGTTCTTTCTTTCCCTTTAATTATGAACTAAATTTTCTTTTTTAGAATCTTGATGAAACCCTAGCCATGTAACTTTGGTTTATTTTGTTTTGGGAGATTTATGATATTATTTATGTGATTATATATCTTGGGATATTTCTTGGTTTGGTGCAATTAATTCTTGGTGATTGTTCTTGTAGAATAATTATTTGGGTTAATTGGTATTTTTATTCATGCTTAATTCTTGTAGTCTTGAGTATGAGAGATATGTGATTTTTGCAAGTATATTGTGGGTTTTAGAATTGAATAGTTCATGCTAATTTTAGATGATTTATGTCATAGAATTGAATAGGTCATGCTAAATGTTAGATGGGTTATGTCATGCATTTAAGCACAATACATTTCTTTAGTGAATCGAAGCTTATAGCCTAGAGCACCACATAAATATCTAATCTTTTCTCCTAAATAAAATTAAATTATTGTTATATAAGTTAGTGGTGGATTCAATGTTCTAAATCATCTCTTTGGTTAAGCTCTTGCTATTTTTAATTTAGTTATTATATTTAATATTTTACACAATTTAGGAATAATTTCTAGATAATATAATTTGATTCTTCTTTTTATAAAATTAGTTTGGGAAGATAATAATTTAAGTAGTTAAGCCTTTCTTTGTGGTTCGATACCTTGATACTGCCATATTACATTGATCTTGTGCACTTGCAAGTATTAGGTTTAAAACTTTTTTTATAAAAATGCCGACCAGAGACATATGAAGTAAAAACCTAAATTAAGTATCCATTCATCTCTAATTTTAGAATGAGACTCAAAGACCATCAAAACAACATTTCCACATTTTCCACAATTCTAGCTTCTACTGAATTTTCTTCTACTTTGGTTTTTGATTTTTCTAACCACCTCTCCAACTTAAAACATTAAGATTTTATGTGCCCCTTTTTATGATAGTAATTACAGTCTTTGTCTTTATTTTTTGACTTGGACCTGAATCTATTTTTGTTTCCTTTATAATCCTGTTCCATTTCCCTTTCTCTCACACTAAAGGCTCTTGCTTAATTTTCACTACCACTAGTGAATTCCTTATCAACCTTGTCTTTACTCGAAAGGTTTGTCTTAACCTCTTCCAATTTAAGAGATTCTCTACCTCTGTAAATCATGGTCTCTCGAAAACTTTTATGTAAATTTAGTAAGGAACATAACAACCTAATAGCTTGATCCTCATTATCTATCTTCACATCAATATTTCTTTACTCAGTAATGAAATATTTAAATTAATTAATGTGAGATCTAAGAGAAGTACCTTCTGACATATGAAGCATGTATATCCGTTGCTTCAAAACAAGTCTGTTTGCAATAGACTTGGTTACTTATAGCTCGTTCAATTTCTTCCATAATCCAACGCTGCAGTTTTTCCCAATAAAACTTCTTGGACGACAGAATCATCCAAACTAGACTGGATGACTGAAAGAGCATCTTCACTCAACTCCTTCCACTTTTCTTCAAACATATCTGCCTGCTTTTTCTTTTTTTTTTCTTCCAAAGCTTTCTTTAGTTTATTTTGTGTAAGAGTGCGAAGCATTCTCAATTTCCACAAACTAAAACTCCTAGATTCATCAAACCTCATGGCTCTAATTTTTTCAGTAGACATAGTAACACAAAACTAAATGTACGACCTACCTCTGATACCAGTTTTTTAGGGACAAGCCTACTTAACTGTATTCAACATAGTTTGGACAAAGAAGATTAAAGATAAAAGAGAAAAAAAATAGATACAAGGATTTACGTGGTTTGGTTTAAAGCCTACGTCAATGGGCAAAGAGGAAAGGAACTTACTATATGAAAAGATATAACAAAATGAGCAGAACCTCACAAAATCTCTCTATACCAATTGCTCTCTCTACTCACACACTTCTTTCACCCCTCTACTAATGATTATTTATAGACAACAAAACTAATAATGTGACAAAAAAGAAGGTCACTTCATGAAGTAGTAGGAGTGAAGGAAGAGTGGTTATCATGGGAGTAGAAGTGATTATCATGGCCACTCCACTAACTTAGTGGTCAATTTTCATGAGAACACTTTCTAACTGTGGCACCACAAACAAAAAGCTTTCATGTGGCTACATTCTAGCAATCAACAATCAACAAATAATCAGGTTTTAAGAGCTCTCTCTGGATACATCTCATTGTTTGCTTTTGTTTATTGGTGAATGATTATTCTTGGATTAATTTACCTTTGTTTAATTATGGTAACAAATAATCAATACTTTTTCCTTCATTAACAAGATCAAATTTAACGGAGAAGTATTTTTCCTAGTTGAGCTTTAGATACAGGCAACCTAATCAAAAATTTTCTATGGGTAAGGTTCAATAATCTCTTTGTCATTGTGTACTAGGGATTGTTATGAGGCTAGGGAGATTCGCTGTGATTACTGAAAGAAGGAATATAATCATAACTTTCAAAAATATTGTCAACCATGGGTGATCCTTCTTATTCTGAATTGAAATAACTAATGATAATCTCAAATTATGCCAACATATAGCTATTTCATACCTACTTCTGTGAATTTTTCCATATCAACTTATAGGAATAAAGTTGAAAAGATAAAGATAAATCGATTTGAGATTCTTTTTATATCTTATTTTACAAGATTAATTATATAAGTTAGTTGTTTGAGTAAAATTTCTTTGGATATAGTTGCTATGGATTCGTTGTTGATTGATTATATATTGAGGTATTAATTGGTTATTTCTTATTCTTTCCTAGTTTGGTCGTTGCATCTCGAATTTTCTTTGTACTACTTGATTTTAATTTTTATTGGTGCTATTGGATTAATCCTCATCTATTCTTCTTATTGGGATAATCAACATATGCTTTTTTTATAGGCATCAAAATTCATTTCTTTTCTTTGTCACTTTATCATTAGTTTCTACTTTAGGTCATGGATATGAATCTTGATTTAAGCATCGACTCTCTAACAAGACGTAGATTATTAGAGTTTCAAATTTTGAACAATGATGGGGACAATGTTTTGTTTGAGAAAGAAGCAAAACTAGAGGATATCATTTCAACACCCACACATTGTGAAAATATAAGACATGAGATCCATTCTAGAATTTCAAGTAAGGTACTTCCAAAAGTAGTAGGAATCTTCACATTGAAGATGATGCTTATGAATTTTATAAATCATACGCTAAGGAAGCTGGGTTTGGCATTCGAAGGAGTCGAACTCGTAGGATACTGAAGATAAGATTCTTGATAGAACCTTTTGTTGTTCTTGTGAAGGAAAACGACCATCGGATAAAACAGATGATAGTATTAAATCTAATCGTCCAGAAACAGGATTTGATTGTAAAGCAATGATGAAGATTAGTTGTCAAGCAACTATTAAATTATTCAATTCATTCATAACCATACTCATAATTTATGCAACCATAGTAAAACACATCTTTTCAGATATCATAGAAATTAAATAATGTTCGAGCAGTAGAGGCAGATATGGCAAAGGGTGTTGGGATTACTCCTAAAGAAACAATTGACTTTGTTAGTAAACAAATTAGTGGACGTAGAAATCTAGGATTTATCCCTCAAGATTACAATAATTATGTGCGTTCCAAGTGTACAAGGGAAATAAATACTGGGAGTATACTAGAATATCTGCAAAAGAAGCAATTCGAAGGTCCCAACTTCTTTTATGCAATTCAAGTCGATGAAGATTATCTGATAACTAATATCTTTTGAGCTGATGCAAAGATGATGGTAGATTATTTATACTTTGGTGATGTGTGTTTTGATATTACATATAGGTCAGATAATTATAGTTGACCTTTTGCATTATTTTTTGGCGTTAATCATCATAAGCAGCAATAACTTTTTGTGATGCATTGTTTTAGGAGGAAACTACACTAACTTTTCGGTGGTTGTTTGACACTTTGCAAAAGCTTTGGTAGAAGCTATGCCTTACAGACCAATATCTAGCAAAAGAAATTACATTAGCATCAAAATGGCGAGAAACACACTGCCGCCTACACATTTGGCGTATCTATCAAAATGTTGTCGTCCATTTCAGTAGTACATTTGCTAAGTTAAATGATTTTGCAAAAGATTTTAGTGATTGCGTATGTTGTTTGGATGAGGAAGATGACTTTATTTATGCATGGAAAATTATACTTAAAAAGTATGATCTTGAAGATAATGATTGGTCGAAAAGAATGTTTAATATCAAGGAGAAATGGGCACTACTGTATGGACGTGATACTTTTTGTGCAGATATGAGCACTCAGCGTAGCGAAAGTATGAATAGTTTTTGAAAATGTTTGTGAGTTACAAAAATAAGTTGCTTAAAATTTTCAACATTTTGATAGATTGGTTAAAGGTCATCATTATGCAGAGGTAAAAGCATATTTCGGAGCAAGTCAAAGTACTGCTTTCTTCTCCATTCATGTGGAAATTTTGAAACATGCTTTAGAAATATACACACATAAGATATTTAAGATGTTTCAAATAGAGGTATGTAAAGCATACGATTTACAAGCAGATATATGTGAAGATTATGGAATCATTATGAAGTATTTAATCGCGCATCATAAAAAGAAGCATCAAGATAGTGTTATGTATGACTCTAAAAAGGGTACTTTCTCATATAGTTGCAAGAAGTTTGAATTTGTTAGGGTTTTATGTTCACATACTCTTAGAGTTATGCAAAAGTTTGAATTTGTTGGGAATTTTGTTGGTTGGATTTGGTTCCTAACTTTTAATTTTAACTTCTTTTAATCCCTAACATATTTTTATTGGTTAGTTTTTGTCCATAACTAATAATTTTAACTTTTTTTGTCCCTCATATATTTTTCTCTGTTGGATTCGGTCCCCAACAATTAGTTTTAACTTTTTTCATCTTCAACTAATTTACGTATAATCTTTTTTATGCTCTATCATTTCTAGTCATTTTGAATGATTCTAAAGATTTTGACTACAGTAATTTTAAATCCTATAGGGTAAAATTAGAAATTAAATAAGCTAAAGTTTTTTTCGTAAAAAAAATTTCTAAACAACATCATTCTCTATATGCATATTTTCCCTAAATCTAACACTATTTACCTCTCTAAAATAAGGTTTCCACAATTAACTTCATAATCTCCATTGATTCTTCATCATCGATATGATAAGAGAATGAGAAAATGTTTCAAACTTCTATCTTGGAACTCGATTGAGAAATAGAAGTAAGGATGATATTCATTACTCCTAATGAAAAGTTTAAGGCACTTTCGAGTTCTGCAACAATCTGAACTATTTGAGGACAATGAAGGAGATCGCAATGTGTTAACACAATTTTGTTTTCTGAAAATGATTTTTTTTAACAAAATTCAGTTTATTAAAATTTTAATTTACCCTTTAAGCTTTAAATTTTCTAGAGTCAAAGTCTTCGGAACCGATCAAAATTACCGGAAACCACTAGGTCAACTGCTGATGAGTAGGGCATCTGCGTGCCTCTCGGCACTAAATTATAAGCTCCACACCAAAACAAAACCCTAGAATAATACTAACAGGTATAAACAAAGTATGCGGAATACTTAAGTAAATTAGATACTACTGATGCGCTCAAGCACAGGATAAAAAAAAACTTCTCATTTCCGTTTTATCATAAACACAAAAGTAATCTTACATCAACAACTTACATAAAGACATAAAAAGAAACTCTACAGACGATTCGAGTCTAAAAAGATAAAACATAAATCTATGCCCTTCCGGGGAGATTTGATCCAAAAACTCCTGGCCTAAAACTTCAGTGGCTCGCGAGATCTCTGACCGTTCCAAGCTAATCTGAGAAGAAAACATGATATGGAAAAACGTGAGCGCGAACGCTCAGTGAGTCCACGTGTGTGTGTGCGGTAGTGATTTCTTTAAAACCATGACGATGCCATTTTACAAAACAATTCATGCAATGTTATAAGAAAAATATTTCTTTTGCTATTTTAACAAAACTGATGCTTGAACCTATATGAGGGTTTCGAGCGCAGCTGGAAAGTCTGAACGAATCAAGACACATCAGCGCAGCTTCCATGCCCCAAATTTAAAAGAACATGTAATGCAACAGTGGGGCTCCACAGACAAAGTCCAGATCCCCAAAACGAGGCCATCGAAACTAAGTTCCGGCATCTCGTAGTCAAATACCAGCCAAACAACATACGAGCGCTCGATTACCAACAACCGCACTCCCATAACACTGGTCAAAACAGGCTACAGACTCCTGGGGCACCTACCAGGTCTGCCCTGGAACCAACCTCGGTTTCGGGCCCCTCCTGACTCTCTACTAGGCGGTCGAACCCCACCGTAGAGCATGATACTGTGTCCACGTAGACCGATTGGGCCACACCCTCCGCGGTCTACGCCCCTCTTAAAGTGGATCCACCCTTAGAGTCAAAAACCGGTCCACGTCATCGAAAGAGGTCCTAGTACGGGGGACTAGCCACGTACGGTGCAATCCGCTAACGCGTCCGTTCACTTGATTATCAATAAACTTTAACCTTGGTCGGAATGAGGTTTTCGTATGTATTTACAAATCAATGGGCCATTTGCCCGGTCATAATAACAGATTCAAGTCATAAACATTTCAAAACATAAAAGAAAATCCTCATCTGCCAGTCATCACATGCTTATGCAATTTCCCAATTATGCCAATGCCAAATCTATATTCATGCATATCAAAATACGCAACTTTTCAAGCTAGAACATTTAAAAATATTTCCGAAAGAACCTGCATACAACAAACTACTTATGCACCACCGTAATAGTCCATTTTAAAAGAGACACCTATTTGGAGCACCGCTCCTATGCATTTTTCTACGAAACACGTAACACATTAGGGAGACATCTCAAAAAATACGCTAAGAAATATCGTTCCAAAAATAGCAAAATTTTGTAAAGGTTAAAAAAAAAACATATTTATATGTCTTGTACTATTTGAAATAAAATGGAGTTTATGGACTTACCTGAATGTAGATCTGGTGCTAAGATCCTACAAAATAATAATGCGAAAATACTTAATACCTGAGTATCGATCAAATAATCCTATTCCCTAAATAATATTGAAATCTTATAAAATGAACTTTAGGATGTATAATAATACATATACTTATATTATTCTTTAAAAAGATCGAAAAATTCTATACTCTAAAAGAAAATATACTCTCCCAAGAAATCATAATTAACTATATACTTTATACTAAAAATCCATTTAAAATATTGAAATCTTAAAATAAATAACTAGCTTAAAAATATATAATCTAACTAGAAATAGATCTCACTATATACTAAAGCCTAGAAAATAAACAATACACCTAAACTATATATATTCTAATGAAAATACCAATAACAATAAAAGGAAGGCACATGCAAAACTTACCTTAAATGTATTATTGTTGCCTCAGCTTATTCTTGTTGCCAACAAAATTTAAAAGAAAAAAAAAAACACTTGCTATACGTATATATATAGTGACTTGAGGTGATTAGGAAGAAAAGAAAAAAGAAAAAAAAATGGGAGTTGTGAGGCGGCTAAGGGGGAAAGAAAAGGGAGAAATTGGTGGTGGTGACAAGTAGACAAGGAGTTGGCAGACATTTCCTTAATCGGTATGTTTTCTATTTTTTTTAATTTAATTCCTATATGAAAATGCCAAGTATTTTAAATTTCTAAAATAAATATACTAGGTATTAAAAATAAAAATCCACTTAAAGGAATTTATAAATCTTAATAATAAAATCTCAATAAGATAATAAAATTTTATTCCTATTCCTAAATATCCCTAAAATACGACTAAGTGCCAAAAACACTATATCCCACCATATAGATCAAAACTCTATTTTCATCACGTTCTTAATTTTAAAGTCATGCTAGGTGCTTACGGAGTAAGGCGTTATAGAATATTACACATAAATTAGTTGAGGATGAAAAAAAAATTAAAACTATTAGTTAGGGACCAAATCCTAAAGACAAAATTATGTTAGGGATGAAAAAACTTGAAATTAATAGTTAGGGACCCAAAATAACCAACAAAAATGTGTTGGGGATCAAAAAAGTTAAAATTAATAGTTAAGGACCAAATCCAATCAATAAAAATATGTTAGGGACTAAAGTTGATATTCAATATGTTGGAGTTGACAAATAGGATGTAGAAATATACATATCTATCTAATCTATCTATCTATCTATCTATCTATCTATCTATCTATCTATCTCAATTCTCAATTGAGAATGCTACCATGAAAGAAGAACACCAGACTGAGATCATCTAGTATATCTTCTAAACACTCTCTAGTACACTCTTTTTATAATAGTTTTATTAATATAAAACCTATAAAATAATGTTAGAAGGGCATCTAGGTCATATTATATATACTATCATTCCATTTCAGCATAAAATAATAATTATTCCAAACAAGAATTTCTAATTGTAAATTATTCCATTCCATGTCATTCCAATATACTAAACGTACTATAATAGGAATAATTATTTATTAGGATAAGTAATTAGGCAGACATATAATGGTAGATGAGATTAGCAAGCTTTTAAATAAATTATTGTTAAAGATATATGTTTTTTATCCATTATTAATTATCAGTTACTGGTAAGACAAATCCCATAAAGCTTAATTGCTAGAATAAATGGAATAAAATGATTATTCAAACTCCCTTTTTCATTCCTATACAAATTTAAAATTGATGGAGCTTTTCACATGAAAACCTAAGAAGTGGAAAATATTATTTTACATAAAAATCTTAGGAAATTACCTTTCCAACAGAAGTACAAATGTTAAAAATTTTTAACATGATTGTTGATGAGAATCGTGACCAACATTTCAAGAGCTAATATACAAAATCGTAGATAGGTAACAGAGTAGGTGTTGAACCTCGTTTTAACTGCAATGCCAAAATCAATAAAATCAATAAAGTGGAATAGAATAAAATATATAAAGTAAATAGTAACTTATTTAAGAATATAACTTATTTAAGTAAACAGTAACCTGTGAATATCTTCGAAAGTTTTTTTATAAATCGATGTAAAATTTAAGAAAAATTGAATTGCTTGACTCATTTGAACCTTTTCAAATCTAAAAAGACCACACATGGCGAATGAACTTTGTGATAAAACTTATGAATTATTTCCTAAAAGACATGGGCTAATAGCCCATTCTATTAAGCCCAAGAGGAAAGGTGTCCACTATTCCATCAATTGTTATACTCTCACAAAATACAAAAAGAAAAGGGGTCGATAAACCTAATTCGGGAATCTATATGAATAGCGCGAAAAAATTTATTATTTTCCCTCCTCTTCCCTACTTTTTCTCTCTGTACAAAATTTCTTTGTTACTTCTCTTTACTCTCTCTACTCTAAAACTGTAATCTTTAACATTGAACTTGTATTGGAGGTAGATATGAATGATTATGAATAATTTGTGGAAGAAAATATCAGTTTTGAGGTAAGAAAAGTTCAGATTAATTTTTTTCGCCACTGGTGCTCGGTTCGTTCGGGGCTTGCGACCCGGACGCGATCCGATCGCCCAGCCGAGCGATTTCTCTTCACAGTTGATCGACCAGCGGCGAGAACCGGTCACATCCAGACTGCTGGCCTAGGCGACCTGAGCATGGGGTTTTTTTCTTTAGAATATTACTATTGTTTTTTTTAGAATGTTCCTTTTTTTTTTAAATTTTAGATGTTACGTTTTTTTTTAATTTAAGAATGTTACTATTTTTTTTTTTTTAGGATGTTACAAATTTTTTTTAGAATGTTACTAATTTTTTTTTTTTTGTTTTTTTGTTTTTTTAGAATGTTACTTTGGTTTTTTTTTTTATTTTTTATTTTAGAATGTTACTTTTTTTTTTTTTTTAATTTTAGATGTTACATTTTTTTTTAATTTTAGAATTTACTATTTTCTTTTTAAGAATGTTACTAATTTTTTTTTTTTGTTTTTTTTAGAATGTTAAATTTTTTTTTAAAGAATGTTACTATTTGAACTTTGTGTTTTTTTATGCTTTTTTTTCTTAAATGTTAGTATATGAAATTTTTTTTTGGTTTTTTTTAAATGTTAGTATATGAAATTTTTGTTTATTACACTGTTTTTTACAATTTTATTCTTAATATATAATGTGTTCATATTTTAATTTTTTTCGTACTATATCGTAACAGAACAGTGTAGATCCAAATACATTTGAAGAATTTTTGGAACCGGAAGAATACGTGGATCATATACATTTATTTGCAACTGATCGAATCTTTAATTCGAAACCAAAGTTTGTGAACTGGGGAAAAGAAACAGCTATAAAAGTGAACAAGTATTTGATTGTCACTCGGTATTTAAGTTCAAGAACATCCAACCGCCGACTGTATGTTACACTGAGTTGCGAGCGTGGAGGTGCAAATAAACTGAGAAAGAAGCCCATAGTTGACAATGAAGAAGAAGAAGTTCAAGTAAAAAGGCAGGGTCCTTACAGGACTAAAAAGTACGGTTGTCCCTTCAAATTAAAAGGCGAGCAAATGGCAATGTGTGAACATTGGCAAGTATTCGTACGCGATAGGAAGCATAACCATGCAATAGGTATATATATATTCACGATCACGTTCAGGCAGCAAAACTGACGGAGGAGCAGCTGATACAGATTGAGCAAATTCTGGAAGAGTCATGTGCCACCCCATAGTATTTTACGATAATTTTGGGAACAAAATGTGGGTTCTGCTATCAGGTATGTTGCATTAACTCTAATGCATCCTGGTTTTATGTTTAGGGTCTAAATTGAGGTCTAATAATATAATTTGCATGATTTTTTGTAGTGCCCAGAAAATATATAACGTTGTTGCGAAGATTAAGAAAAATAGGATGTAGAGGCAAAACACGGGTGAAGAAGTTTTCTGCCTAAGTGCTAAACGGGATTACACGGTGTTCTATAGAAACCGTGAGGACGGCAACATGCTCAGTAACATTGTCGTTGCACATCCGACATCAATTGAAATGTTGAGAACGTGGCCATATGTACTTATAATGGATACGACATATAAAACAAACAAGTAAGTTGTATTAAATTTGTTATATAAAACAAACAAGTAGGCGTTATTTGCGAATTCACTATTTAAAGTTATATTATAAATACGGTTTAGGGGTAACCCTTGAATGAATACTAGAATGAAATATGTCATATTTAATCAGTTTTGGGTTAAGTTTACTGGGTTTTATGTTTAGTTTCTAAACAAGTTATCTGCTTTATGTGTTTCTTAAAAAAAGTACAACATGCCACTATTGGAAGTCATAGGGATGACCCCGACTAGTAAAAATTTCACTGTGGCCAGCGCTTTTATGCGAAATGAGTAGGTTACGACTTATAGATGGGTTCTTCAATAGATTAAGCATCTATACTTTTCAAATGCTATGTCAACAGAGAATCAAGAAGATGTATATGATCATGAGCCGAAGGTAATTATTACAGACAAGGAATGCGGTTTAATGCCCATGATCAGCGAAGTGTTCATTACAGTGTACCATATGCTATTTAGAAGGCATATCAATCAGGACGTGTTGACCAAATTAACCGAGTTGACCAAAGATGAAGTTGCATCACAGTTTATAAATGGGTCATGGAAGAAATTGTTGGACGAAATCGATGAGCAGAAATACTTAAGGAAGTCGGATGCTCTAAAGACAAAGTGGAAGAGCAAGCCAAACCTCCTACACTATTTGTTCAACAAATTGGTTGAATTCGTTTGCTCATAAATTCGTGAGATGTTGGACTAAGAGTCATATGCATTTTGGGGTGGAGACCACCAATTGGGCTGACAGTGAACACTTAGTGCTGAGGCTATGGCTTTCAACATGCCATAGTGATTTGGATACTGTGTTCCTTAATATTGACTCGCTTATTAAAGGTCAAATAACAGACATTAAGACATCATTAGAGTTTTCCAAGACTAAAGAGAAGAACAACGCGAAGAGTGACCACATATTTTATATTGTAAATAATAAAATCAGTCACTTGGTATTGAAAAAGATATGGTCGGAGATATCGAGAGCCACTAGATATATGATGATCCAAAAAATAAGTGCCGGCACTATTTGAGGACGTCACACAGCCTCCCTTGTGGTTGCGAGCTGATTACACAGTTCGATCACGTTCTTCTTATACAGTTATCTGATACTAAGGCATTTTGGAAGACACCAGAAATTGGCAGTCGTCATCCTTCAGCCCGACAACAGGACACGGATTCTGAGAAGCATTCTCGCACTGACCTCTTGCATCAGATAAGTACAACACCCATATCAAAAGTTAGAGAGATTCGTCATCTTGCGAAAAGGGCATTGAATCCAGTTTTCCCTAAAGATCCGGGTGTGACATTGACATGACTTCCCAAGGTAGCAGTCACTAATGGGCGGAAGAAGACGAACTCAACAAAAAGAAACTAGTCACATTAGGTTCTGATTCTGGCACTGGATCTGAGTCGTGGTCCGATTCAGGTTCTAGGTCGGGATCCCGTGGGAGAGGGAGACCACCACGGGCTCCTAGGGGAAGGGACAGAGGGCACATGCATCCCTGTGTTCCACATTCCCTTGTACAAACGCTTTCCCTACTTTCATTTATCCTTTCATCAGCAATTGGAAGAACGTGATTGGTTATGGAAATTGTGGTTATCAGGTTGTGGCAGATTTTGTGTTCGATGATGAACATCAATGGCCAGAGGTTCGTAGACGAATGTTTTATGAATTGGAGCATTCGACGAATGTGTATCTTAATTTAGTGGGTTCAGAGGTACATGTTAATGAGCTCATTCATAAGATACGTTGGCTAGTGAATGGACTTGCGTTGTACGAACATTGGTTCGAAACACTTGATTCACTTAACGTCATAGCAAATGCATTCAATCCGTGTGAGATACTAATTGTACAGCTTGGTTCTATGACTGTGTTACTTTTGTATTCGTATTTAGATCATACATGAGGTACATTGGTTATTAGTCTCTTGAAAGACCAACAACACTTTATTCAGGTAAATGTCGAATATCAATATCTTTATGGTTTTTACGTTGTTCTGTATTATATGATGTTTGGGTTTATGGTTTTTCTGACATTTACATATTTCTCTTTGTTTAACACAGCTACAATTGAATGATGGGTGTCAAATACCTCCTTTACACGTTCAATGGATTCATCATCGTACCGAACGAGTCAGCAATTGGACAGATTCGTATCAGAATAGAATTGCAAATTGGAACGCGAGGGTTGCTCAAAATAGAAAGTAAATAGGAATTTATTTTTCAACTTAGTTTTAGAACATATACACGTTAACTTTTTTGGTATATTTCTGATTTTTTATTAATGTACACTCGTTTTATGATTCAATATCTTTATACTTCATGTGTTTTGGGTTTAGGGTGCTTTATATTTTTTCTATTACAATTGTAAAATCACTGAATGCATAAAAAAATTTCCATCAACCAAGCAACAACAACACTACAAAAAAAGTCGCACACTACAAAATAAAGTCATAAACTACAACTAGTCAAGTACATAAAACAACACACTAACTTTGAGTCTGATGATACCTCTTGATCATGTCGAAAGCTCTACCAACCTTCGTAGCAACATCAATATCGTCAGGGTCCAACTCATAAGATATCATATCCAATAGAACAGCGGTGTAATAGGAGCTGTCGTCGACAATTGCATGCCGCGGGGGAGCCTGTCCAGATTCTTAATCCTTGGATGAGTGCGGGGGAGAAACCAAGGCATGTAATCATCTATGCACTGAGATGGAGGTATAGCAGGTATACTGGTCCATGTAGAGGTAAGCAGGTGAGACGGTGTGTCCAGCAAAAATGCCTCTATGAACACATTTTCGACCATGTACACCTTGTTATTTGCTAGCCTGGGGTGCTCCTGAGGACGAATAGGATGAGCTAGAATGCATTTAACCCGCCCAAACTGTTTGACAATCCTATCAAGCATATAGGACTCAACACAATCAAAGTATGCAATCATCTCATAGCATGTAGAAACCCATACATCAGTAATCTCATCAGATCTGTACGGAGTCCACCTGACCTCGTCAGCAGTCATCGTGTTTAAATGAATGCAAAAGTTGATTAATTTGTTCTCCATTTTGTGACCCAACATCGTAAACCTTTGGATGTGCAGTTTGCACAACCTCGCTCTCGGTCTCACCGGAGGTGCAAACATAAAAAAATACAGGTACATCCAAGCCTTTTGAAAAAAAATAATTAAAAAAAATCATCAACCCTATCATTAGACAAAAATAAACCCTAAAATTTAAAAAATAATTAAACAGGATGAAGGTTATAGTGATATTACCTCAAGCAGCGACCAGCGACCAGGCAACTCCTTCGCATCAATACGAGAGGCTTGCCCTAAACTCTGGTACAAGTAGGCAAGTGTAGCAGCACCCCCATGCAAATCCACCAACAGAACTATTATTCTTCACGAGCGGCCACAGCTTCCCAAGGACATTATTTCCACTCTTGTCAGTGAAGAGCAAACTGCCAAGTAAATATAAGACGTAACAGGCGGCCCTCTGCTCCGTAGACAGTCCACTACGAGGTGATTCAACAACTGCCGCCAAGTCTTGACCATTTATGCCGATATTGGAGTGGGAGATATCGAGATCGCTCTGGATAACTGCAATTAATTGCTCTCGGGAATAATAATGGTCGACGACATTACCGTAAGAAGGTAAATCCAGAATCAACTCAACATAATGCAATGTAACTGTCATCCCCTCCCAGGGTATGTGGAAATTGTTGGTGTCTGGTTGCCAACTCTCTACGAAAGCAGATAGCGAGGAGTTCGGATGCTGGAATATGCAGGACCTCAAATGCGATAGTCCTGTCTCTCCTGCCAACTTTACAACTACAGGATCACTAAGAATCTAATAGGTCAAGGATACGTAGCAGGACCTCGACTTCAAAATGCCTCTATCTTGCAAAAATAATATAAACACCATATATAAAAAATAAACAAAATATTCAAATCTATAATCAGAAATAAAAAATATACAAAATATTCAAATTACCTGTCCACGTCATATACTACCATCGACATGACCGCTATATGAAGGGACAAGGACTGGATCCTGTGTACCTCCATCACCTAGACCTGTCTGCTCCCAACCGTAATTCTTTGATTTCTTCCTTTGCATAGGGTTGGTAGGAAGACGCGACTTCTCGGGTCTTTTTTATCACGACCAGCAATCTTACTCATCACTGACATGAAACTGCCAGTCAACCCTTTCCCCTTACCCAGAGCAAGCCTATGGCCAGACGATGAGGCCTTAACCACAGGAACAGGCTCGTGATCATCACTGTCACCGTCACCATCATCATCATCATGTCCACCATCATCCTCACGCTCATCTTCATCGTCCTCGCCACTATGAATGCGGAGAGAACCAACCCTGACAGCCTCCACAGACTGGGATGTACCAGAATCCCTACCCAACCCAACATAAGATGAAGGATTGCCATGAGTAGTGGCTCTATACTGAGCACCGCTGTAGGATGAGTCCACTTGAACAGACCCAGCAAACTGCTCAAAGAACTGTGCACCTAACTGCAACCCTGGACCACTAACCTAATTTAATGGAATCTGAGTTTTAGAGAAATATGTGTCAGATCCAGACCAGACATATTGATAGGCAGAGAAGGAGCATGTGCATATAGATCATATGATGTTTGTTGTGGCTGAGAATATCCATAAAGGTCATAGGGTGCGAGGGTGTACGGATGGTATGATGTGGTAGGAGGATGGATCCTAAACGGTATAGGGGTGGCTGGTGGAAGACCCCGGTGCACCAGGGTCATAATACATACCCGGTCCAACAGGTGCAGAAGTGGACGGTATGTCTGACGTACTGTGGCGTCCCCTCACACCACGGGATGACGCAGTCACTGAATGATCTTCAACTCGACCGATCCTGTCTGTCACAGGATCGGTATCATTATCACCCCTACGTGCTGCGGGCCGAACCATCTAAACAAATTATCAAACATTTTCCTCAATGACATTACATAATATTTGTCTAATTCATCATATTTTTATACGATACAAGTAATGCATTTTTCTTCATCTTTATATTATTAAGTTAAAGCCGTGCATTAAGCTAAATTCATTATAGTTGTATTTATAACCCCATTTGAACACTTTATACTTTTTTATTACATTGTGTTAACCCTAAAAACATAAAATCTTTCAATATAAAAACCTAAATCCAAATTGCATAAACGCTTATTTATGCCATTTGTTTATGACATTTGATTATGAAGTCGTATTATTCATATAAACACTAAACCCTAAACTCTAAATAAACAAAATTATACAATCAGTCAAGTCCACAGGCACCCTAATAAACATAAGCAAATTATGCCGAACATAATATAACCTCTAAATTAAACAAATAAACATAAACGTAATAATAATTTTTTAAAAATCACATAACCATTAATTATAATAACATAATCATAAACAAATCCTAAAAGAAATTAAAAAAATTAAATAACATAACATAAACTACAAATTAAACAAATAAAATATGTGTAATCATAATTTTCAAAAAAATTACCATCATCATTAATTATAACAACATAATCATAAACAAATGTTAAAATGATTAACAAAAATTAAACAAATTAAATAACATAATACAAACTCTAAATTAAACAAATAGACATAAACGAAATCATAACTTAAAAAAAATAACATAAGCATAAACAAATGTAAGAAAAAAATTTTAAAAATACTAAATAAAAAAATTTAAAAAATAAAAACTAAAAAAAGTAAAAAAAATAAATAAATAAAAAAATTAAAAATTAAAAACTAAAAAAAGTAAAAAAAATAAAAAATAAAAATAATAAACTAATAAAATAATAAAATAATAAAAAATTTAAAAAATAGTAAAAAATAAAAAAATGAAACAGAACAAAAAATAATTAAATAAAAAATTTAAAAAAATAAAAAGTAAAAAATAAAAAAATAGAAAAGAAATAAAAAATAATAAAAGAATTTAAAAAATAAAAAATAACAAAAAATAATTTAAAAAATTAATAAAAAATAAAAAAATTATTAAAAGTAATAGTTAAAAAAACCGGGCAGCCGCTTGAACCAGAGCGACCGTGCGGTCCAGCGATCAAAGGCATCACGAGGTTGCTGGACCGGGCGACACGACGCTTTTCCGGCCAAAAAATTCTCTTTGCAAAAACAGTCATTGTTTTTTTCAAATCGACGGTTATTTTCAAATTTTCAAAATGAGTATAGATCGAAGTACTAATTTTTTTTTCGAATTACAACGGTTGGATCTTCCTAAGTCTGAAATTGAAATTTGAAGTTTTAGAGAGAAGTGAGAGGATTTGTTGAAGAGAGAGAAAGTTTATAGTTCAAAATGAAATATTTTGAATTTTTTTCGGGCTATATATATTCCCGAGTTATAATTATTGACCCCCAAAAGAAAAATCTTAACAAATTTTATTAATTTTATCTGATGAAGAAGAGACTCAGAATACTCGTGTCAGTTTTAATTTTAAAAACTTCACCAATGCACAAAATATGTTTAAAGAAAATTTATTTTATTTTAGAATATTTATGTATTGATTGAATGTTTGTAACACTTGATTTTTTCGAATATGTACTATTTTTGGAATTATAATATAAGGGGAATTTGAGTTATATAATATAAATTTTATTTCATCTTAGTATTAAATAATAATTTTACAAAATATAAAAAAAGGAATCTTCATTTCATTCGATTCTTTCATCTAGTCAAATGAATTTCGAACTTATTCCACATGATAAGATATTTTGTGTGGAAAGACAATTCATTTCATTTCATCATAATGTATCAAACATGCCATAAGTGTACTGATGGAGCTTAAAAGGGATTAGAAAGGCCATGAGTAAAAAAAAAAACACTATATCCATGTATTTTTATACTTTTAAAATAAAAATTTTCTATATATATACACATATATACATATATATATGTATATATACATATATATTATTTTAAATCTTATATCACTAATAAAGGGCACTTGCATTTTATTTAATAGCATGGTTCTGAAGAAGAGGAATTGAAGCTTCTTTCTCCTCTTACTTGTGGAAAAATTAAAACTATCTTCTTTTAATGTATATAAATGATTAAACGTCTCTCCTGTTTTATTCTGATTTTTTAATTTTAATTATAAACAATATTTGAGAAAGGAATCACTACACGGAAAATATAAAATTGAGATCAAAATTTGCAACCGACATTTTTTATTGCTAATTTAGCAATCAATTTACCACTAACTAGTACAACCAAGAATTTTGCGACTTGAACTACGACTGAAAACAAAATCGGTCACAATTTTTTATAAGCTAGTAACTGAATTACCACCAGATTCAGACCAGTCGTACGATATTCTGAATCACGACCGGAGTATGGGTCGCAATTCAGTCCCTCGGCGCCCTAATATTTTGGACTGAGACCCATCTTTGATTCTTTCCTCTTCATTTTCTTTCCTCCCCATATCTTGCGTCGCAGTCCCTCTCGCCTCGTTCTTCTCATCTTCACTTTTCTCTCCCTCCTCTCTCCTCTTCTCCCTCTTTCTGATCTCTTCTCCCGTCTTCCCTCTTTTCTCCACCTAAGCCTGCCACCTCTACACGTCGGCGACGCAAGTCCTTCCCTATCTTTCTTCTTTCTTCCTCTTCTTCCCTCTTCTCTCTTCTCTCTTCCCTCCTCCTCCCTTCTCCCTCTTTGTCTACACAGGTAGTTGGAGAAGTGAAAAAAAAGTAAGTTTCATCGCCATCGCCTCTGTCTCTGCTTATGCTTCCGCCTCAGCACTGATGAGTCAAATAACATCTCTAATTTGGTAATTCTCTAGATCTTTTGATTTTATGCCGCTAGGGTTTTTAATGATAATTTGGTGTGATTCCTACAGGTGCACGAAAAACGCAAAATAGTGCCAGCGACCGAATATTTTAGCCGCTCATTTTGCAAACCAATTGCGACCCGTGAGCATGAATAAAAAAATTGTGACCAGCTTTGAGACGGAATGTGGTTTCCATAACTAATTTTTAAAAAAATTACGACTGAATTGGGATAGAATTAAGAATCATTCGCTAAATTCAAAATAAATTGTGACCAACTTGCGACTGGAATATTTCGGTTGCAAAATTTAAGAATCTAGCGATGAAATCGGTCACGATGCAGTCGCTGCATAGGGTAAATTTGGGACAAAACACTGATCCCCTCACCGCTCCAATTTCAGTCTTTTTCCTCATCTTTCTCCACTCTCCTCTCTTCATCCTTCGCTGCCTACGGCTTGCCTAGAACCCTATCTCCTAAGTCATTTAGCCTCCATTCAGCTTCTCTCTCTCTCTCTCTCTCTCTCTCTCTCTTTCTCTCTCTCTCTCTCTCTCTCTCTCTCTCTATCTCTCTCTCTCTCTCTCCCTTTCCCTTTCCCTTCTCTTTTCTCTTTGTTCTTTCCTCTGCTGTTGGACAAAAATCTTCAGAAATTTCAAAATTGAATTTCTCTCCCTATTCAAGAATGAAGTTCTAAGCTTAGACATCTGTTGCAGGAAAACAAGGTCCAGGCCAACTTCTATAAAAATTACTTCAAATTGGTTTCTAAAATTTTGTTGTTGAGGCCAAATTTTGCATTGGAATATTGATTTCTTTAGATTTAAGGGAGTCATGAGGACTAAGATAATTCGACCTGAAAAAAAAAAAAAAAAAGGCCAACTCTTTAAGGCAGTAAGCTGCAGTATGCCTGAAATAATTTCATTTTTTTTAAAAAAATTCATTTCAAACTTTAATATTTTACTTTTACTGACATTTAGTACTCCTGCTGATGCTAATGCTTCAGAAATGAATGAAAAATCATTCTTTCAAGTTACTTTTTCTTTCTATTCAAGTATTATTAAGGATTGCTGTGTAAAATTAAAATAGGAATATTCTTGTAAAATCTTAAACCATGTAGAATTATGATTTAGCTTCCTAGTTGTAATTAGTTTTAGTTTCCTAGTCATAATTTATTTAGGATTTGTCACATTGACAAGAATATAATGCAAACTATTTTGCATTAATAAGATAAAAAACATTGGATTGTTTTCCCCTACTGGAAACTTTAATGGTATCTTAGCAAATTGTCTAACTTTTCATTATGAGTAACGACAATACTGGGAATGTTGCCAATGATATGGTAGAAGAAAGCCATGTTCGTAGAATAAAGAAAGATGCCTACTATATAGCATTTATTGGGATTTTTATAACAAAGTTTTAACCCAATACTTGCAAGTGCACAAGATCAATGTAATACGGAAGTATTAGGGTATCGAACCACAGAGAAAGGCTTAGCTACGTAAATTACTATCTTCTTAAATTAATTTTATAAAAAGAATCAAAATTTATTATTAAAAATTATTCCTAAATTAATTAAAACTAATAAATAAAATAACTAAATTAAAGATAATAGGAGCTTAACCAAAGAGATGATTTAGAACCTTGAATCCACCCCCTAACCTATATAACAATGATTTAATTTTATTTATGAGAAAAGATTAAACCTTTATGTCGTGATCTAGGCTACAAGCTCAATTCACTAAAGAAATATATTGTGCTTAAATGCATGACATAATTCATCTAACCATTAGCATGACTTATTCATTCCTATGATATAAACCATCTAAAATTAGCATGAACTATTCAATTCTAAAACCCACAATATACTTGCAAAAATCACATATCTCTCATACTTAAGACTACAAGAATTAAGCACGGAACCCAAAAAAATTTTTCTACAAGAACAATCACCAAGAATTAATTGTATCAAACCAAGAAACATCCCAAGATATGTAATCACATACATAAAATAATAAATCTCCCAAAATAAAATAAATCAAAGTTACATGGCTAGGGTTTTATCAAGATTCTAAAAAGAAAATTAGTTCATAGTTAAAGGAAAGAAGGAACTAATTTCTTGGAGTAGATCATGGCTTTCTTCTTCTCCAATTGAAAGTCGCCTTCAGCTCTTCTCTTGTTTTCTTCCTCCTCCTCTTCTTGGCTCTTCTATATATAGATAAAAGAGAAGCAAAATCCTAATCCTTAAAGGATTATATTAAAGTTCTAATCCTAATCCTTATAGGATTCAAATACTGCAGCTTCCCTTTACCAAATTTAATATGGAATCTTTATTTTCCATTCTTTTTTTTAGAAATCTGCACAAAGATAAATAAAATAAATTAAATATAATAATTATGACTAATAAATAAAAAAAATATTTTCAAAGGCTAATAATTAAAACTTAAGGTGTTTATTTATATTAAAAATTGACTCTATCAACTTCCCCACACCTAAGTTTTGCTAGTCCTCAAGCAAAAATAAAAGAACAAAAAGAAAAACTGACTAGCCACTTTCGTAAGACCCACGATTGCACTTAGCATATACAACAAGCCCTTTAAATCCCTAAGTTACCCTTAGTGGACGAGTATGATCTCATGAGAGTTTGCAGACGACGTACCCACAAAGTCAAATAACAACAAACTTTAGAAAATATATAGAATAACCCAAATTAAGTACCCTTCATCAATATCTCAAACTTATCAAGACAAGTACTCTTCCTCTTATTTTTAAACTCAAATAATAAATAAATATTCAATTATCTCCCATAACTAACGCAAGACTTGTGTAAGGTGTGATCGTGGTCATAAGAGAGTATGAAATAAATACTAAACAAAATTTACAAATTACACATAGAAGACAAATCTCAACAAGAGTCAATTCCATAGGCTCACTCTTTATACTTTCTCTCCACTAATCAAGGATTCTCAACTCAACTCAGACCAGGTAGGACTTTAAAGCTTGTAATGTAAGGTTAGGGTGTTGGTTATCAAATGAAGGTAAGGAATTCAAAATCAAAGAAAAGATAGCTTACAAAGAAGATGGATATTTTGAAAATTTTGACAAACTTTCTAACTTTGTTTTAACTCCCCCTTTTTTTTCTTCAATTAATACATTCACCAACTACCATATTCTTTTTCTAAAAATTTTATCATTTAAGGCCATTCTTTTTCTTACATTCATAAATTCGGACCTCTTCATTTTTTTCATTGCACCTTATGACATGTAACAATCATGTATCAACTTTTCTCTCTTTTTCTTTTCGACTTACATTTGTTCAGCACAACAAGTCATACCTTTTTTTTTTTTTCTTTTCTCCCCATTTGTCAAAATAATTTATTCTCTTTTCCATAACACAAAAATAGTAACCCATCATGGAAGCACAATTTAGAAGTTTGTATTAAGCTCTCTACACGATTAAGGGTTAATATTTAAGTGGCTTAAAGAAAGATATAACATTTAGGCTCAAAAGGGTACGAAGGTAAAAATTATGAAATTTGGTAAGCTTGAAAGGCACAAACGATTCAAAGAAGGCCTATGACCATCGTTACTAAGTCAAATCGAGAAAACCTTTCTATTTTGCCTAAAGAGGTACTCAAGTAAGTTCTAGAATGTACGGAAGAGATTCATCAACTTTATGTAGCTCAAAAATAATGTAAAGGATTTATTAAACACTAACAATGACCCATGTGCTCAAGTGTAAGTCATGCAAGAGTTATAATAGATATAGAACATAAGTCTATCATCCTAATTAAAAACAAGAAAACAATTACTTTTCTCAACTTATTCAAGACATTTTTAAAGGAACTAAAAAAGAATCATTCTTTAAGTGAACTCATACTTTTGGTTTTTTTTTTCAAAATAATATAGTAAAATAAAAAAAAGAAAATAAAAAAATTCAGTAAAAATTGAACAAGAACGGCTAGAAAAAAGAAAAAACAAATTAACACTAGAACAAAAGCATCTTCTCCCCACACCTAGACCCTATATTATCCACAATGTGATAAAAGAATGCTCAGAGTAGAGAAGAGATAAAGAAAAGAACAATACAACCTGGTAAAAAAGGCAATATTAGCACATGTCTGCAAGAGTAGTAAACAATCTCTGTAATCTCCATGATAATGATAAGTTGTTTTATTACCTTACAAAACAAACACTTCCTACCTTTCTACCAATCAAGTGGAATAAAAAAAATTAAATAAATAAAAATATAAAAGTAAAATAAATAAATAAAATAAATTTGGGTTGCCTCCCAAAAGCCCTAATTTTAAAGTCTTCAGCCAGACTCCCTAATTCTTTTGCATTCAGCCAGGATCTATTTCTCTCATATTAAGCTCATGATTTTCAGCCCAAGAAGAATTTTTTAATGGAGTAATGCAAGCAATATCAGAATTAACATCCTCAGTGCAAATTAGGTTTTCTTTCTCAATAGAAGTATAATCTTTTGAACACATTAAAGGTAAAGTTTCATCAATTAATTCATCATTTTTATCTACCAAATAGCAATCAGAATTATCTTCTATAGAAGGTTGTGAAGAAGTTTCAAAGATATTTAATCTAACCCTCATATTCATTACAGAGACATCCATAACCCCAGTTCTACAATTAATAGGTGGCGTCAGCAGTAGCTAAAAAAAGAAGACCTAGAATAATTGGGATATGATTCTGAGAAGATCTACCAAGTTCCATATCTAGGACTACAAAGTCTACAAGGAAGAACCTTTATCAATTTGAACTAGAACATCATCTATCCTCCCCCTAGGTACTTTGATTGATCTATCAGCTAACTGTAAGGTCATATCAGTTGGTTGCAATTCCCCCAATCCTAATTCTTCATAAACAGAGTATGGAAGCAAGTTAACATTAGAACCTAAATCTAAGAGTGCCCTATCTATTTTATGATTACCAATAAGACATGAGATAGTAGGACACCAGGATCTTTATATTTAGGTGGAGTGTTATATTGCAAAACGGAGTTCACCTGTTCAGTTAGGAAGATTTTCTTAGAAACATTGCTTTTAGATTTTCTTTTAAAAGTACACATGTCTTTAAGAAATTTTGCATACGATGGGACTTGCTTAATAACCTCTAAAAGTGGAAGATTAATTTTAACTTGTTTGAGCGTTTCTAAAATATCTTCCCTTTTATTATCCTTTCTAAGATGTGGGGGTGGTAATAAAGCTTGCGGATAAGGAACCTTTAGCTTATATGAAGTTGTAGGAGATGATTCTAGAGTCTTAGAATTAGAGGAAGAAGCTAGTTCCTTCTCTATCTTTCTTTCAATTTTAGTCCTAATATCAATTCCCTCAGTTTCATTATTATTTAACCCACTATCTTTAATAGGTTCCTCTAGTTTATTATATACCAACTTCCTATTTCTAAGAGTGATTATAGCTTTAACTTGTTCATGATGATTAGCTCTAGGGTTTTCTATTGGATGACTAGGAAGCTTACCCTCATCTCTTTTACTTATTGCATTAGCTAGTTGCCCTATTTGAGTTTCTAACCTAACAATAAATTGAGTGTGTGAGTCTACAATTTGTGTCATAGCTTCTAAACATTTCAAAGCAGATAAGACTTTTTCTTCAAACATAGAGTTTCCACTTTGAGAAGGGTGAGGGGGTACATACCTTTGAGATTGAAAACCAGGAGGAGCAGTCATACCAGATTGTTTGTTTTGTTGATATTGTTGTTGGCCTAATTGACCTTCCCCTCCTTGTTGCCTCCAGGAGAAATTAATTTCTCCTGCCTGGATTGTATGTATTTGAATATGGGTCGTTCTGTCTGTGAAATCCTTGGGCTGAATTGACTTATTCCTGCACAAATTCTGGAAATATTGAAGCAGTAGGACAGTCATAAATAACATGAGAAGAACTAGAACAAATTGCACAAACACTTTGCATATTAGGAGAATTAGTAGGCAATGTATTCAAAGCTAATAATTGATCAAATTTTTTAGATAAAGCATCAATTTTCGAAAAAAGATCAACATTTTGAGTAACCTCATACATTCCTCCTCTATTTCCTATTTGCCTAGATGTGCCTACACGTGAGGATGTGGCGTGTTGTTGTGAATTATCACTCGAATTTTCAAATAAATCCCATGCCTCATCTGCAGTTTTATGAAGAAAGGTACCACCACAAGAGGAATCAACCATTTGACAATTTCTCTCGTCTAATACTGCATAAAAACTTTTTATTTGCTGCCATTTAGGGACTTCATTATGAGGGCATCTACGAAGAAGTTCTTTAAATCTCTCCCAACTCTCATGAAATTGTTCGTTATTTTGTTGGGAAAAAGTAGTGATTTCTCTCCTTAACCCTGTAAGCTTACCCATAGGAAATATTTTTCAGAAATTCCCTAGACATCTCAGCCCAAGTACCTATTCTCTCACCTGTGTGCAGCCAATGTTTAGCCTTATCTTTTAGAGAAAAAGGAAAAATGCGCAATCTAATAGTATCATCACTAACATTAGGTAGTTTAAAAGTAGAGCAAATTTCTAAAAACTCATCAATATGCTTATAAGGATTTTCAGAATCAAGACCATAAAAAGATAGTAACATTTGAATAGTAGAAGCTTTGATTTCAAAGTGATTAGCCTCAATTTCAGGTAGACTATTACCTATTGGTGAGTTATAAGTGTTAGGAGTAAAATACTGCCTTAATTTTCGTGGATTTTCAGTCATTTTAACCTCACAAGTGTTAGTGATTTTTCATTGTGCTCTAAATGCCTTAAGTGTACGCTATATCTTAGGATCAAATTCTTTTAAATCAACAGAGAGCGAACGACGACCATGCATTAATAAATTCAAGAAATAGAAAAAAATTACTACAAATAATAATGAAGAATAAACTATCGAATACTGAAATAAAATAATAATAATAATAAAAAAAACGTTGAAGACAACTAAAAATTTTTTTTCTCAAGAACAAATAAAAAATAAAAGAAATAAAATAAAAAATTAACAAATTTAGGAGAGCATAACACAAGTAATTAATTTAACCTTTCCCCAGCAACTGCGCCAAACTTGATCGGAATTTTTATAACAAAGTTTTAACACAATACTTGCAAGTCGTCAATATCAATGTAATACAGAAGTATTAGGGTATCGAACCATAGAAAAAGGCTTAACTACGTAAATTACTATCTTCCTAAATTAATTTTATAAAAAGAATCAAAATTTATTATAAAAAATTGTTCCTAAATTAATTAAAACTAATAAATAAAACAACTAAATTGAAGATAATAGAAGCTTAACCAAAGAGATGATTTAGAACCTTGAGTCCACCACTAACCTATATAACAATGATTTAATTTTATTTAGGAGAAAAGATTAAAGCTTTATGTGGTGATCTAGGCTACAAGTTTCGATTCACTAAAGAAATATATTGTGCTTAAATGCATGACATAATCCATCTAACCATTAGCATGACTTATTCATTCCTATGACGTAAACCATCTAAAATTAGCATGAAATATTCAATTCTAAAACCCACAATATACTTGCAAAAATCACATATCTCATACTTAAGACTACAAGAATCAAGCACGGATAAAAATATCAATTAACCCAAAAAATTATTCTACAAGAAGAATCACCAAGAATTAATTGTATCAAACCAAGAAACATCCCAAGATATGTAATCATATAAATAAAATAATAAATCTCCCAAAATAAAATCAATCAAAGTTACATGGCTAGGGTTTTATCAAGATTCTAAAAAGAAAATTAGTTCATGGTTAAAGGGAAAGAATGAACCAATTTCTTGGAGTAGATCATGGCTTTCTTCTTCTCCAATTGAAAGTCGCCGCAGCTCTTCTCTTTTTTTCTTCCTCTCTCCTCTTCTTGTGTGGCTCTTCTATTTAAAGACAAAAGAGAAGCAAAATCCTAATCTTTAAAGGATTCAACTAAATCCTAATCCTTAAAGGATTCTATTAAAGTTCTAATCCTAATCTTTATACGATTAAAATACTACAGCTTCCCTTTATCAAATTTAATATGGAATCTTTATTTTCTATTCGTTTTTTTAGAAATCTGCACAAAGATAAATAAAATAAATTAAATATAATAATTATGACTAATAAATAAATAAAATATTTTCAAAGACTAATAATTAAAACATAAGGTGTTTATTTATATTAAAAATCGACTCTATCAAGTATTCTCCGATGGACCAAACTGATCGTAACAACGATTCAGTTAAAGGAGAATGGAAAAGACAATAACTATACAGAATGGGCAAAGGCAATGCGCCTAGCCCTGAGGTCAAAGAAGAAATTGGATTTTATCGATGGTATAATTCCAATACCAGAAAACGACCCAAACAAAGAAGAAGAATGGGGGGAGATCAACACTCTCGTAAATTCTTGGATTCTCAATACTATTGAGCCTTCTCTTCGGTCTTCTATAAATTACTCCAAAAGAGCTGATGAATTGTGGACAGATTTAAAGGAAATATTCCTTGTTGGAAATAGGCCAAGAAAATACGAGTTAAAGGCGACACTAGCAAATTGTAAACAAGGGAGAGATTCGATAAACATATATTGTTCACGTTTGAAAGAGTTATAAGATGAATTAGACAACTACTGTCAACTCCCATTCACCACAAATACAAAAATTTTGAATGCTATCATAAATGAAAGAGAAGAAAAAATGGTATTTCAATTTTTAATGAGACTAAATAGTGAAATTTATGGCACGGTTCGCACCCATCTAATACAACAAGAACCCATTCCAAAGGTGAGAAGAGTTCTTGCTCAAATTTGTAAAGAATAGCAGTATCGTAACTTAGTACGTGCAGTGGACTACGCCGGCGATGGTGCCGCCTTTATCGTCGCCGGAACGAACCAATCGTCTTCTTCCTCAAAGCTTTACTGCACACATTGCAGAAAAATGGTCATGAAATTGCCGTTTGCTTCCAGTTGGTTGGGTACCTGGAGTGGTGGCCCAAGAGCTTGAAACGCGGCACTGGCAGTCGGGGACTACATCTTGTCGCAACAGCAGAGGTACAACACTTGCAGGGCAGTGGCGGGGAGATCTCGTCCTCCTTCTGGCTGAGCTACAGACGCCACAAGATAGTAGCAGCAACAAGTGTCAAGAGGAGCCCAACCAGGTTGACGCCTGGTCAGCTACTGCGTCCGTCCGGTGCGGCAGTTGGCAGCTCCATTTACCTGGGTTCGGTAGATGGTTTCGGTACAGGAAGTTCTAGCGGAGCAGAAGACAACTGCTGCACCTTTCCAAATTTGTCAAGTGACCAGTGGTTAAAATTGTTGACCATTATAAATAACAGAAATGCTACTCAAAGGGAAAAACTATCTGGTATAGAAATTTTTTAGATTTTGGATTCAAGATGTTCTCATTATATGACTCGTAGGGAAGATTTTTTGAGCAATTTAAAAAATACCTATCCATATACTATTGGCCTGCCGAATGGTGCTAAGCCAATTTCTTTGCAAGAAGGAATGGTCTCCTTAAATCCTAAACTCAAACTTCTCATTGTGTTTTTAATTCCTGAGCTTAAATGCGACCTAACTTCCTTATCTCAATTGGCCCGAGACTCTCGATGTTTTATTACCCTTTTTGATAATTTTGTGTTATACAAGACCGTATCTCGGTGAGGCTGATTAAAGTTGGTGAGAAGAGGAATAGGATTTCCTTCAACAAACCTATGCAATTGTCGACATTGTTTGCTTTTTCCAGCACTATTCTTGATTTCAGCATATTGTTGCATATAAGGTTGGGACATCCTTTTGATTTTGTGGTGAATAATTTTTTGGAAATTTCTAAGAATTCTGGAACTGGAATTGCTCCTTGCAATATTTGTCTGCATGCTAAATAGACTCGTGACTGTTTTTCTTTAAGTAGCAATAAAGCTTCTGAAAATTTTGATTTAACTCATTGTGATTTTTGGGGACCATACAAAACTGCATCTATTATAGGCGCCTCATATTTTCTTACCATACTGGATGATTACTCTAGGGTTATTTGGATATATTTAATTTATGAGAAAAGTGAAGTCGTATCTATTCTAAAAGATTACTTTGCCATGATCAAAATTTAATTTCACAAAACCGTCAAAGTAGTCCAGAGTGAAAATGGTACGGAATTTACATGCCTAAAAGTCATATTTTTCAACCCATGGCATGCTGCATCAAACCACTATTGCTGGCACCCCACAGTAAAATGGTAGGGTTGAACGCAAACACCGACATATTTTGAACGTCGCTCGGGCTTTGCATTTTCAAGCTAATTTGCCCATAAAATTTTGGGGAGAATGTATTCTGATAGCTGGATATCTTATCAATCGTACACCCTCCTCATTGTTACATAAAAAAAAAAAACTCCTTATGAGTTGCTACATGGGAAAAGGTCATTATATTCTCACATTAAAAGTTTTAGGTATTTAGGTTATGTCCACGATCATGACCTTCCTAAAGATAAATTTCAAGCATGAAGCAGACTATGTGTATTTCTCGGATATCCCTTTAACAAGAAAGGTTGACGATTTTACAACTTGCATCGGGAGAAGTTTATTTTCTCAAGAGATATAATTTTTTATGAGACCAAGTTTCCTTACAAAGAAATATCAGACATCCCACAGTATATTCCGTATTTTGTACGTTCTTATAATTTTGGGGAAAAATTTTGGGCTTACCAGAAAGAGGGAGTGAAGTTTTTCATGAAAATAGAACACCAGCCCAGAAAACCAAGTAGGTCTTGGATCTTCAACACAAGCCCAACCCAATATGGCCAAGCAATCCACCAGCCATACGAATGGGCTAGTAGCGTCTGACCCAGCTACAAGCGCGGCCCAGCTTGGTAATGCAGCCTAGCATAAAAGAACCATACCAACCTAGCTTGACTGATCCGCCCCAGCAACCCAGCCGACTCCATCCCAGCAGCTCCCACGGCCCAACCATCCCAACCTGATCACACCACACCAGCAGCCCAACCACCCCAA
This sequence comes from Catharanthus roseus, assembly GCA_028651295.1. Classification (NCBI taxonomy): domain Eukaryota; kingdom Viridiplantae; phylum Streptophyta; class Magnoliopsida; order Gentianales; family Apocynaceae; genus Catharanthus; species Catharanthus roseus. The sequence continues at coordinate 2,167,512 of JAPQWS010000153.1, read as the reverse complement.
ATTGCTCCCCCTGGCCCAGCCGTTACCATCTCTTCTTCAAACAGCCAAATGGCCCGCACCCAAGCCTTTGGTCCAGCAGAATTCCCCCAGCAGCTGCAACCGACACTGTGGGCCCAGTACCTTCAAGCCATCCAACAAAAATAATTGGTACACGAAAAAGTACTCACATTAAAAAGGTTCCTACTCGACTCCGAGACTTTGACTGCAATGCAATATGAAAATCTTCTATATCACATTTCTCTACTGCTCCCTCACCCTCTTCGGACCTCTTAGGTACGTCCCTTTATCCTATAACACATTTTGTAGACTATGAAAAATTTTCTCCTTCACATAGGCATTTTTAGCATCTGATGCCACAGATTCAGAACCCACAGCCTACTTTAAGGCCGTTTCTAATCCTAAATGGCGGGCTGCCATGCAACGAGAAATTGATGTCCTTGAAAAGAATGGCATGTGGTCCTTGACATCCCTGCCTCTTGGAAAACGTGCTCTTGTAAGTAAATGGGTCTTCCGCATTATGTATAAAGCATATGGCACCATCGGGAGATGTAAGGCCCGCTTGGTGATTTTAGGCAATACACAAATGGCAAGTATTGATTTCATAGACATCTTTGCCTCAGTTGCTAAAATGGTCATAGTTTGCACCTTACTTTCTGTTGCTACTGCTCGAAATTGGCCTATCCATCAGATGGATGTCACAACGTGTTCCTTCATGGAGATTTACAGGAAGAAGTCTATATGCGACCACCACCTGGTTTTTGCCCCTCTTCCTGCAGACAGGTTTGTCTCTAAAGAAATCTTTGTATGGCCTTCGCCAAGCTCCTCGGTGTTGGTTTTCCAAGCCTATAGCCGCTCTTTGTAAGTATGATTTTTCTCGGTCTTATGCGGATTATTCTCTCTTCACATACTCTCAAGAAAATATTTTTTTATGTGTTCTCATTTATGTAGATGATTTATCATTTACGGGAAATTCACTATCCACTCTAAATAAATTCAAAGCGTTCTTGAATAAGTGCTTCCATATGAAGGACTTGGGCCCTCTCAAATATTTTTTCGGTATTGAAATTGCAAGGGTTTCTTCTTCTGCCAATGAAAATACACTTTGGAAATTCTCTATGAGACTGGTTTGTTTGGGGCCAAACCGACCTCTATTCCAATTCGATCAAATCATCAGCGGGGCAAAGCTTCTCGACCTTATTTTGATAAACCATATTGCTACCGCAGACTCATCGGCAAGCTGGTCTATCTTACTCTTACTGGACCTGAGCTTGCCTACGCAGTCCATACGCTCGCTCATTTTATGCACGCCACTCGCCGTGCTCATTGGGAAGCTGCTATCCGAGTCGTTCTATATCTCAAGGGTAGTCATGGTCGTGCCACTCTTCTTCAATCTAAATCTCCACTTTTGCTGACTGTATATTGTGACTCTGATTGGTTTACCTGCCCAATTACTTGACGTTCTGTTATCGGCTACTTTATTTCACTTGGTGAGTCTCCTATTTCTTGGAAAACAAAGAAACAACATATCGTTTCTCGCTCTTCTGCCAAAGCTGAATATCGCTCTATGGCGATGACTGTATGTGAATTAAAGTGGTTAGCTAGCCTACTGCGTGATTTTAATGTTCCTATCACACGCCAAATTCCGTTACATTATGATAATCAAGCTGCTCTTCACATTGCCGAAAATCCTGTTTTTCATGAACGTACTAAACATATCGAAATTGATTGTCATTGTCCGTAATGCTTTTCAAGATGGATTTATTTTTCCTGTCTACATTCGCAGCGAATTTCAGCCGGCCGATATTCTCACTAAAGCTCTTCATACTACTCATTTTCATCGTTTAGCTTCCAAGTTAGACATTGCTGATCTTCATGCTCTAATTTGAGGGGTATTAAGGATTGTTATGTGAAATTAAAATAGGATTATTCTTATAAAATCTTAAACCATGTATAATTATGATTTAGCTTCCTAGTTGTAATTAGTTTTAGTTTCCTAGTCATAATTTATTTAGGATTTATCACATTGACAAGTATATAATGTAAATTATTTTGCATTAATAAGACAGAAAATATTATATTATTTTTCTCCACTGGAAACTTTCAAGTATTGTCAACAAATTTTTAATATTAATTTTTTATAGAGATGTATTTCATTTTACATCGTAAAATTGCTCTTAAAATTTTAAAAAAGTCTTTTACATGATTTTATTTTAGGACTTTCTCAGTTTCATGTTTCACCTTTTAAATAATAATCTTGTTACTGGCTCTACTAGCTTCTGCATTTCAGAATATTTTGCCATTTGCAATATTGAACAAGGAGGAAACTATCAACTTTGTATGTGTGACACCTGATCTTATTTGTCTTGCACAAGGGAATGACTTTTCAAAAGAAGCAGGAGTTCCAAAAGAATGTTGCCCAATCTTATGATACTCTTCATGACGCCTCCTGGAAGGTAACAAGACTTTTTTCTTGATACAAATTCCAAGGTTTTCATATGCATAATTTGTTTTATCAACTATGTTGTGTTTCTTTGGATCCTTGGAGTTGTTCACGTACACAATATGGTTATTGTGGCCAACTTTTAAAGCTTCCTGTTGCACCCTTTCACTATATCCTTAGCTATGAAAATTTTGCATCAACAATTTCTTGAACTGAAGAGACACGGTGGTTATGCATAGCACAATTAGTTTGTTGAACACAAATACAGATGGAAAACCCTTCTCGTTTACATTTGCATATCGCACCTATTTCTCAGTTTCAGATATCAGGTAATAAAAGTTGTTAATTTCTGCTTCTTTCTTTTCATTCCTCTTACAATAGCATTCCTAATTTTGCAGTGGTTCTGTTAATGCATCTATTTGAAGCCAAAGTTAGAGAAATTGGCAGCTGAATATGACACCAAGTAAGTTCTCTGCACTCACCGAGCAAACATAATTCACTTATTAAGAGTACAAGTTGTACAGGCTGTGGATGATCATATATAGATATTCCAGTCTTTGCAATTTGATTGTGTGGCCAAACTTATGGGTAATTCTAAACACAAAGTTTCTCCAACCAATCTAACAAGATTTTAGGTGATGATATGTTAAATGTGGCCTTCTTTTAAATCATGCTAATGTGAGAAAATTTTCATGTGGCTGTTTATTAGATGAATTTCATTCATTTTATATGTAATTCCATAAGCATGAAAAAGGGAGGAAAATGAAGGCACGTGGTAAAGATGGAGAATTTTTGTTGTATTTGGACTTGTATGCCATCAGTTAATTAATGTATGGTATAATTATATTGAGATTTATGCTAAGATTTGCTTCATCGCGGATACACGTGATTAGCAACAAGATGTTGATCTTGGATTCTTGTTTGAGATCATCTTGTTTTGTTGCATTATGTTTATTTTCTATGATCGCTTGTGTTGCTATTTGCTAAAGAATATCTTGTCCACTATCAGTTTATTCTGGCATGTAGTATTTCCACCCAAGTATGGCATTTTAAGGGATATTGAAGCGTAATTTTTTATGCATGTTTTTACATTTGTTTTTTTTAAAAAGGGTGATTTTATGAATTATTAAAATAATAAATAAAATAATAAATTGCAATCAAATGGGAAGAAAGAAAAAAAAAAAAACTAAATTTGTGATTTAATTGCGACCGAATTTTCAATCGCAGTCTTTGGTGTCATTTTTTTCACAATTTGTTCGAATTTTCAATCGCAATTTTTTGTGGCATTTTTTTTCGCGAAATTTCATGGCGTAAAAGCCAAAATTTGGTTTTGGGTGTACGAGATCCAAAAGTTATAATTATGACTGATAGTCGCAATTCGGTAACAATCTTTTAATTACGACTAAAAATTTGGTCGGAAACCTCCATTCGCGACGGTCATTTAGCGACCGAGCAATTCGGTCGCAATTCGATGTTTATGAGCAGTGCGATGTTGCCCTGAACGTTTTTAGTCTCCACGGTGATTTTTCTTTTTACAAAATCATTCTAAAAACTTATTTATAGTTTATTCTTCTGTAATCTAAGTATGCTTCTCTCTATATAATGTGCTTTTTGTTGGAGTAGCATATAGACAAGAAGGTAAGATATGTCCTAACCCATACAAGTCTTTATACTCAAATATCATAAATTGGCTTCTATGGTGTAATGGGTGTTGATAATACTAATTTTTTATTTAAAAAAGAAATAACAAGAAACTAAAACATCTTGTGCTTAATTTAGTCTTCTCGGATTAGTGGTGCTGCAAGTCTACGTCGTGAGGGGAAGGACAAAGAAAAGAGCGATGCCTACATTAAATCGCTCTCCAAAACCGTGCAATAAGGTCACCTATAACATAATACGGATGAAGAAAAGAATAGACTGATTCCAGGATCTCCTTTATTTTTCTCGTATGGCCATTTCCCCCAGGTCAGAATTTTTGAAAATGTCCAACATATAATTTGTTGCTTATGATTTTGAGTTTACAAACATAGTTATATTTTTTAGGTAAATTAAATATATTTAGTTTTCTAAAAATTTTCTTGTATTTTGCATCTGTCCTCAATCTATTATTTTATGCAAATTTGTTGCCAATTATTTCCTCAACTAACACAATTCTGCCGATTTCCTTTAAGTCAAAATTTTCTTAATCAAAATTTTGGATTCTTCTATGACTCTTGAATGTTTCAACTCATATCGGACGCCAGCGTTTCTAACTTTATATAACCATAGACGAGCTCATTTCATTTCTTCCAACCATTCTTTAGTAATTACAACATTTTAGCCAAATGAGAACATGGTTGCCATCTTGAACCATGCTTATCGAAGAGCCTCCTGATTCTAGAATGAAAAAAAAACTAAATATGCGTTTGAAAATTTTGGTTAAATGTTTAGAGGTCAATATTAGTTGTGAAACATTGTTGTGTGCTTTTCTGAACACTGAAATTCATTGTTTTCTAGGTCCAGTGCAGCATGTGACTCCTGTTTCACTTTGTAATGAATTTATGATCTTATTTTCCTTCAATACTCTACTGGTATGAAGCTCTAGATTTTGTCTGAGATTTAGGTTCCTGTGTTTGCTGTTGTTGATAGCATAGTTTTACTCTTCACTTATCTTCCTTCCCAGCTGTGAAACTAAACATTATAAGTATATCAGGGTTGATCCATCTACAATGTTGCTTTTGGTTTCCCAATTCCCCTCGGTTCTTTTTAGTATATATTCAATGAACTTCATCTAAGAGAAATGTTCAAACTAAATGGGAATATTAAATTTTCTTGGTAAGTATTCTTTTCTCGTTTGATTACATTTGCAACTTTATTGCTGCTCTCCTATACTTTTCTTCTCATATGTTACATGATGATCATGTTACATATTGATGAGTTTAGAAATCACTTATTTAACTTGATAAATGCTTTATACTTGATTACTTGGTTATCATCTTTATAAATGCTCTGCGCTTGAAATCATTAGATTAAGCATTCCCCTTATATATGTGGATATTGGTGAAGAATTAATAAATTTCTTATCCTTAGGGTGTCCTTTATCCTTGGTTTATTATCTTCTTTAAACTGCGTTTTTAGGTGAACTAACGGATTTCTCTAAGATTAACACCAATAGCTGTAAAATTGGTTGTTCTTTCTTACCTGATTCTAGTGGCCCCAACATTTCTGAAGGTGATAGTGCCGGTTGTATCGTTTTTACTTGTTAGTTTTTACCTTGTTATCCCTGTTATACCACTTGCATTGCATGTGGCTCTAAATTTGTAAAAGATTCCTTTGACTCTCAGGTCATGATGCTGCCAATGTGAAGCCACATGGTAAAACAAATGCAATGTCTTAATCATTTGTCAATTCAACAGGTTTTTCTCAGATTATTAAAGAATTTTTAAATGCTGCATAGGAATTGATCTCCTTCTTTTCTTTTTGTGATGATAGATGTAAGCCACCATCGGTGTATGATATGTATATATATGTGCATATTTATATATAAAAGAAACAGAAATATAAAACAATAATACCAAAATAATAGTTAGGAAATAGAAATCAAACGCGAGTCTTGAATAACTTCAATTTCCTTAAAACAGATTCGTTCTTTCTATCGAAAGTGCAAGATTTGTGTGAGAACGTCTATTTTCCAAGATAAAACGGACTTCAGAAAATCAGTTTAGCACTTAAAGCTGTTTTCCCTTCGAACTTGAACAAATTGAAGATGAATAGGAAGAAGATATATGTATACAAGTTAAGAGAGAATGCTAGAGAATTGCAAAAGAAAATTTTCTTACGCCTTCTGCTGTGGAAAACAGCAGTATTTATAGATGGAAAACATTTTCAACTGTATATTAAATTAGTTTTGTACACTGAATTCACCATTCAGCTGTTACATTGAATTAGTACTATACACTGAATTCACCTTTCTGCTATTTCATTAAATTAGGTTGTACATTGAACTCAATAGAAATGAATGTGGTTATTCGTCGAATTCAACCGCCATTGAATCTAGACAAAAGAAGAATTTGACACATAATTTGGTAAAACTATGGGTTTGATAAGACCCCCTGTTCTTTTCCAATGTGGAATTCAAATCTCTTACTTGTCAACCTTTTAGTCTTTAATATTTTTTTATTTTTCATTCACTTCCTTTTTCAAAATATTTTCCAACAACAGAGAGGGCATGCCATTGTATCTGTCTACTTATAAGATCTCACTCATCCTTAATCCTTAATAGTCAAGGATAGATGGTTTTGTTTAGGATACAATTCCAAGAAAAATGAAATATAACTGAAATTTTCAGTATTAGGTGAATCCTTTTGTTTTTGTGCTGACTGAATCTTCACTGTGCAATTATTGACAGAGCTCAGAAAAATTAGTTGAAACCTTTGAAATATGGTATATTTTTTTGTTTTTTATTTATTAAAAGAATGTGAATATTCAGCCCTTTATTTATTACTATTATTATTATTATTTAAAGGTGAAGAATATGTAGACTTTGCTGATTGAATTTTTGTTGTTGTTTCCTTGTAGCTTTTGCTATTGAAGGACAAGTAAAAGAAAAAAGTCAATAATTTACATCGTTGAGAGACTTGATATGTAGATATGCTCACAATTTCTATATACACTTGCTCTACTTTTAATATTATTTGTTAAATAGATGATGTCTTTGAGGATACAACTACATTTCTATATATTATAATATCTTTTGGTAGGAATATTCATGATATGATATACTTGGATATGTTACTCTATTTTACGGGATATGCAATTGTAATTTTTGTATGAATATTTTTATTTTGTGTTTCTTATTTTCAGGTTGGCTTTATACATTATTAAAATTAATATTAAAAAAATTCTCATACTAAATTTGGTCTAAAAAACTATATTTGCACCAAATTATGACCGGATATTCAGTCGTAATTTTTTACGCCATTCTTTTGTGACCGAATATTCGGTCACAATTCTTGTAGCCATTTCTTCGCACGAAATTTCGTGATTGAACGGTCGGAAATTAGTTGCGGCATATCAGATCTGAAAGTCACGATTGGCGACGATCGCAAACTTCTCTTAGCGGCAATCATTGACTGAATTTGTTGGTCGCAATAAAATTGCGACCAAAAGTGCAGTCGAAATTCGAATTTTTTTTGGCAGCAAATGACGTGATTCAAATATTAATATTTGATATAATAAAAAGTACTTTTACCACTAACTTAATATCTTTCTAACCAATTTAAGTTATTCCATTTCAAACTTGCATGGGCGTAGCTCACCTCCAATTTGCAGGGATGCCCCGAGCATCGGACAGTCTGCAAGATTTCGTCTTTTGATACCAAGTTATTCCATTTCACATACCATTAATCATTGAGACTAATTTTAGATAAAACTTTCTTTTACTTTTCCAAAAAAAGACGAAAAAACTGATAGTTAATTACCTTTACATTTCAAAATTTAAAAAAAGAAAACACTTGTATAATTAGTTAATGCTCTAATCAAGTACATTAGTGAGATAAGAAATCAAGCTCTCCACGTTGCCTGATTAATTTGCAGAAAACTTTATATTGGAGAGAGAGAGAGAGAGAGAAGAAAAAAGTAAATTTATCATAAGTGGTTACAGGTAATTAGCGGACAAAAAAACCTTAAACTTTCCTCCCAATATATATACACCCAATCCAACAGCACTTGTGTTATAATCATTAATCAACACTTAAACACTTGTTAATCCATGTGATTAACCTTTTTAATCCTTCATAGAAGACAGACAAATGTACCAATATCTTTTAAAGCTCAATCCCCAAAAAAGTTTATCAAACAAAAGTAAAACTAATGGAATCTGCTGAAGTGTACATATGTGGGCTACCAAATCCTCATAAAGCTAATGCAAAAAATCCTCATACACCAAAATAATACCTTTTGTGGGTCTGTATTTGTGATGAGAAATTCTATTTTTTTCCTTTTTCTAAATAAATTTAACAAATGACAACATTGAGAAGCCTCCAAATGTTAAAGCATTTCCTTTAGAGACTGTCAACTTCGGGTACAAAATTAAAAGTTTATTTGTGGAAAATGATACGTGGCATAGTGGTCCTTATAATATTTTAAAAAATACACCCCACTTATTCCAATCCTACAACTATAAAAGCTAATTAGGGTTAAAATGAAAACTAGATTAGAGATTGACACTAATAATTTTAGAGTAAGATATATAAGATGTTACACCTAATACGAGTTAAAAATGCGATCAAATTTGTACCATAACTATTTTTCTTTTAAGTATTGTATGGGAACACACCATCAAAGGTAGGTAAAATAATATCAACGAAAAATGAGTACATACTTTCAATAACAACCATTGTTGTTGAATAATAATTGTTTCCTTCTACATAAGTTGAATCCTCTACTTGCATTATATCATTTGATTAGATTATCATTTTATTTGTGTAAAGTTTATTCTTTTTATATCCTTCTAATTTATATTTATTAATAAAAAATTACTAGTAATTGATGGATGTTACAGACAATATTATAAATAGGATAGAGATTCATAGTCAGCACGTACGCATATTATTTCCATCCATTCAAAAAACTAATCGAGCATATATAGTTAATAAAATTATCTAACTTATGAAATAGTGAGTATTATCAATTATAGTCATTACTATAACAGTAACTATATATATGTGGGTTACACTTTATTCTCTAAATAATAGAGTGATTTTCAAGATTGTATTGCTTAGAGTGTGATGTGAAATATAAATGGTATTTTAGAATTTTAAATTTTAAAAATAAAATTTTATATGAATGTATATAAAAAGAAATTTTAAAAATGTTCAAAAAAATGAAATCATAACAAAGTATTTTAAAAATGAAACATTTATAAAAGAATTTGTACAAATTGTTCTTTCAAGAATTGAATATTTAAGTTCAAGATTGAAAAAAAAAAGTAATAATAATGGTTCATTATTTAGAAGTGTGGCTAATCTCAATCCCAATGATTTTGGAGAATTCCACGTGGCCCATATTAAGTCTTAGTTGGTGTTTTTTTTTTTTTTTTTGAAGTTAACCACAAATAATAAATTAATACGATAATGTTCTTCATGAGATTGTCGTTTATTTTTGGGTTGGGCCCAAAATTTATTATTAGGTATTAAAGTGGCTTAAATTTTTTTCCTAATGCTGGCCATAACGCACAATAGTTGTGCGTTATCTATAATGATAACGCACATGCGTTATCAGATAATTAAGCTTCCTCCACTAATCAGTCTATGTGGCTGATAACACACAATGGGTATGCGTTATGATTAGGCAATAATGCATACTCGATGTGCTTTATCAGCCACGTAATTTTTTTTAATTTTTTTATTTTTTAATGAAATTTTTTTTGTTTTTAATGAAAATTTCTTTTGGGAAAACTTATAATTGTATAATTTTTTTTTTAGTATTTTGTTTAATGAATTGTTTTTTTTTTAATGAAAATTTATTTTGGGAAAAACTTATAATTGTATAATTTTTTTAAAAAGACTGTATTTATTGTATTTAACTTATTTTGTAATATTTATATCATTTTCTTGAAAATAATATTTATATTTTAACCATTTCATCGCAAGTTATTTGAAGAAGTAATACTAAAGAAATTGTAAAATTTAGAGCAATGATGTAGTAATTAGAAGAAATTGAAAGAAAAATTTCATTAAAAGAAACATGTTTTATTACAACTATTTCAAGAAAATGTCAAACTTATACATTGTTCGGTCCGGGGTTATTACAATTTTTCCTATTATTTCCCGGCATGCGACATCTACCACATCTTGGGGGAGAATTCGGAATTCTATAATCCATTTTCCCTTGAAATCGCTTGCCTTGTTTCCTACCCCGTTCATTTTTCATGTTTGGAGGATAGAATGTTAAATTAAAAGGAACATCCCTCCAAAAGTTCTCACTCAAGACCGGATGAAAATTCGCTTGGTAAGTTCTTCTGTACGTTTGTCGCGAATATATCTCCGGCACATAAGTATCTGTTCTTGACCCATTTTCTCTACAAACTGCAAGAATATGAGAACAAGACAATGTATACGTTTGCCATTTTCCGCAACTACATGATTTATTATTTAGCCGCAATGTATAGACGTTGTTGCCCGTACCAGAAACTCGGATCGGAGATCTGACCATGTATATTCTCTCTCACGGATTGTAAGTTGTAACTTTGTGTTCTCTTGATTTCATTTCAATCCGCAAAAACTTGTCAAAAATTCGAGTTGGAAATGGATGCACACAATTTTCAGCCTCTTCAGGGTGTTGGTGAAAGTACTTAACCAGTTTGTTGAATATTAGTTCAACCAGGGCTTTTAAAGGTAGAACCCTAGCTTTCTTCAACACATTGTTAAGTGCTTCAGAAATGTTGGTTGTCATGATACCGTGTATGTGACTGCCATCATGCAACAGTGTCCACTTCTCTAGATCCAACTTCAGCAAGTAAATGTAAGCATCAACATTTCTTTCTTGAATCTCTTTAATTATACGGTCAAATTTCCATTGTTTTGTTTCTGTTCCGGCCTGCCACTTCAAGCTTTTTAGGTTTGTATTTTTAAAAGCCTTGTTGAAATTTGCTCGAATGTGGCGTAAGCAATGGTGGTTGCCACAAATGTTGACTTTAAATAGCAGAGAAACTACCTTTGTGGCGATCAGAAATGAGGCATACGTGGCGATCTTTGACTACTATTCTCGCAAGTTTTTAAGGAACCAATTCCAACTCTCGGAGGATTCCTTATCAACAATTGCAAAAGCAAGTGGGAACAAGTGATTATTTGCATCCCACGTACTTGCAATTAACAACACGCCCTTGTATGGTCCCCTTAAGTGTGTTCCATCCACAGAAATCACCGGCCGGCAATATGGAAATCCGTCTATACATGGCGAGAAACACCAAAAAATAAATTTGAAAACATAATTAGGGAGACTGCTTGTTCTGTGATGTAAAAATTCGTATACAATCTCTGGGTTTATATCCTGTACAGCTTATAAGTATTTAGGTAGAATACTGAAGGTTGTATCCCAGCTACCAATAAGTACGATTTCAAACATAAATCCAAACCCCACTTTCACCAAAAATATATATACATATATATTAATGTAAAATTTTAGATTTTAATAATAGATTTTTAATTTTGTATTATTTAAATTTTACAATTTTTAAGTTACAAAAAAAAGTTTCCATATTTTCTACTCTTTAAAAAAAATTAAAAATACCGAACTACAGGTTCTCATATTTTCTAACATGCAAAATAATTATCTAAATAATTAAAAAACTTTTCTAATAATCATAAAGTAAGGTAAGAAATTAAACCTAATTATCCAAATAAATTCATGAAAATAATACATCACCCTAATATCACTTTTTAAATGCAAAGAATAATTATATACATAAAATTATCAAATTTGTACAAATTTATTAATAACAACAATTTCAAACATAAATCCAAAACACACATTCACAAAAAAAAAAAAGATTAACAAACAACAAATAACGAAATAATTAAACTTAATAAAAAATAGACCAAAAAAATTTTAAATAACTAAAAACTTACCGAAAATTTAAAATGCAGTTCTAGTCTACCGTTTTCCACTCCAAATCTTTAATAATCTTCGTACTCCAAAGAAAGTCTCGCAGATTAACTAATTTTTAACTGTAAATTTCAAAATAGAATACACATTTATTAGAAGAAGAGAAGTCAAAGCATAATAATAAGAAGTAAAAAAATAAAAGGAAGAGTAAAATAATTTACCTAGCAATTGGCGAGGAGGCTGCAAAAATTTTCTGATGGAGAAGGCTGAAAAAAGGAAGAAGAATGAGATGGAAAAGGCTGAAAAAAGGAAGAAGAATGAAGGAGGAAAGAGAGAGTAGAGGTTGATGAAAAAAAAAAATACAGTAAGAAGAAATAAGGGAGAAGAAAGGGAGGAAGAATAAATAGGCTAAAAAAATAAAAGGGAAGAAGGAAGGGGGCGGCGGTTGCTAGGGTTTTTTTATAAGGTGACTGTGCGTTATCAAGCTTAATAAAGCATAATGGCTGTGCGTTATCATCAGGTTCGCGCCAGATAGGATCCACGTCAGTTTTTTACGTAATTAGCACGGCTGTACGTGGCTTAAGCCGCGTGATTAGGGATAACACGCAACCATTGTGTGTTATCATCTAGGATAACGCATAATGGCTGTGTGTTATGGCCAAAGTCAAAAAAAAAATTTGGACCACTTTAGTACCCATTAATTAAAACTGGGCCCAACCCAAAAAGAATTTGAGATTGTATACGATAGTAGGATTATTCTCTCTTGCAATCATTTCAATACATGGAAGAATTAGATTTTATTGAATGAGGATGAGAGATATATTTTCCCACAACGGGAGCAGCCAAATATGAATTGGTTATTGACTATCTATCCAAAAAAAAAAAAAAAAAGGTTAATTGGAATGCGTAGATCTGCTCGCAATTTTAAATATAGAATTTTTTAAGTGATTGCATAAGAAATGATGATTCTTTGAATCATAAAACTGTAATCATATTTTGCTGGAGTAGAATGAAATGAAATAAAATAATTTTTTTAAATTTTTTTCATTTTAATATTTGGTATGAAAAATATTGATAAGAAAAGTCTTTTTTTTAAAACACTCACTTTAGAAGGAAGCACTCAGCATCATTTGTAACATTTCTTGTAACATCTCCTTTTCTTTGGTAGGTTTTATTAATAAAATATAACAAATTAAGAATGTTACTAAGAGTATTATAGAAAATGTTACAAAGAATCCGAACCAAGAAAGAAGCAAGAAAGATTTTTAATTTTCACACTAAAATATAGGAAAAAACCTTTTCATAAGAAGTGAGGAAGAAAATATACCATACATCTATTACATTAGATGAAAAAAATACTACAATTTAGTCAAGAATTTCATTCGTAAAAGAAAACTCACGGGATATTTATCTAAGTTTTTATTCACAATAAAAAATTAACTCAATCATTATACTAAATATCTTTTTCTTATTTTATTTATTTATATTTTATTATATATTTATGCCTTGATTAACAGTAGTGTTCTAACTACCAACTTTTGAATATTAAACAATTATATTACTAAGACATTTAGTCAATTTTAAAATCTCATTCTATTTTATTTTAGTGTCCCAAATATACCATAAAAAAATATGTAAGACATGCTAAAAAAGAAAATTAGTATTGGGTATTTACAATTTTCACGTTCATATATAATATATTATATTTTTATATACTTTTTTTTGTATATTTTATGTAATAGTTTACTAATAAATCTTATAAAATAACCTCTAAAAACACTTATAGAATAAAAATTGAATTCTAAATTCTGAAAAATAACCTTCCACTTGGAATGCTTTTTTTTGAGTTATTACTCTTTTTTTTTTTTTTTTGTGTCTCACCTCCCATCTCACAAAAAATTCAACTTTCACGAACTCCGATAGAAAAAATATATACTTCACTCCATAAGAAAACAGCAATTCAATCCAAGTATAGCTTAAATCTTAAAAAAAAAATTATATTATAAAAAGAAGTGTATTTAAAGAAGACGCACTATGTAGTACCATATTCTATTAGCTCTATATGAAATAATTGAAACAGCGAACCTTGTTATATTTCTTCACTTGACCTCTTAAATCTGCTTAGTTGCTTGGGATGGTGAGATTCTAGAATTAAAGCACTTATATTCAAAATACGTCACATTCCATTAGTTCTATGGGCACATACTACTTATAAAAATTTGCAATACTAGATTAATAAACAATGCGATTTATAAAATCTGTGAAGAGTCGAATAATGCACTGTTACGTTCTATTAGTTCCATATAAAATGAACAAATCGAATGTTAGACCTCATTATAATTCATCACTCGACAACTTTATTATTCTTTTTGTCTAGAATTATGAGATTCTAGAATTATAGTGCTTTCATGCGTCACATTCCTTTTGTTCTATATACGTACGTAATGCTTGTAAAACTTTAAAATCCTAAATTTAATAAATATTACAGTTTTCATGTTTGAAGAAGTCGAACAATGCGGCGCCGCATTCTAGTAGTTCCATATAAAACGGACAAATCGAATGTTGGATCTCATTATAATTCATCACTTGACCTCTTTATTATTCTTTTTTGTTTAGAATTATGTCATTCTAAAAAGCGTCACGTGCCATTAATTTTATAAGTACGTAATATTTAAAAATTTTGAAATTCTAAAATACAAAGCATAGTTTATAAAATATTTAAAGAAGTCGAACAATGCGGCGCCGCCACGTTCTAATTATTCCATATAAAATGGAAATTGAATATTGGATCTTATTATAATTCGTCACCTAATCTCTCACAGTTCTTGAATGGTGAAATTCCATAATTATAGTATTTCCGACCAAAAAGTGTCACGTTTCATTAATCCAGTGGATCTGTAATACTTATAAAATTTATGAAGTTCTAGAATAAACGGCACAATTTGAAAAATCTTCTATGAAGTAGAATAATGTTGTGACGGCACATTCCATTAGTTCCATTAGAAATGGAAAATTCCTTTCAAAAAATAAATCCTTTCAAGAAAAAAAACAAAAAAACAAAAACGAATGTGGTATATCATTATAATTCCCCACTTTGACCTCTGTATTTGTTTTCTATTGTTTAGAATTTTGACAATACGAAATTATAATACCTCCGTTTAAAAAAAGTCTTGTTCCATTAGTTCTATGGGTATGTAATACTCGTAAAAATTTAAAATTCTAAAATATTAAACAACATGTTTCGCAAAAAATCTTCGAAGAAGTTGAACAATGCTGCCATGTTTATAATTAGTTCCACATAAAATGAAAATAGAATAATAGAATGTCGGATCTCGTTATATTTTGTCACTTGATCTCTTTATTGTTTACCGTTATTTGAAATTTTGTAAGATTTTAAAATTATAATATTTTTTATTTTACTTAAAAATTATTTTTCATTAAAATTTTATCCGAGTAGAATTTACGTACACTTTATTACCATAAAATGATGAACAAGGGGCGGAATCCGACCAATTTTCGCATGTGATTAGCATGTGTAGCCAGGGAGAAGGACATTTTTGTCACCTTTAATATTGTTTAATAGTTGGATCATATGTTAAATTCAGAAAAATGGTTAGACCGGATCGGTTTGGAAACTATGTTAAAATATGTGCTGACTTTTAAACAATTTAAAGTGATAAAATTTCCTACTCTAGCACTACATGTTAATTACGTGCAAAAAATTACCGAATTCCGCCGCCTTATTGATAATTTGATAGTAGAAACTGCACCTAAATTGTACTTGAATATAATTTTACGAAAACATATTTTTGAGTAAGATCATAAAAGTGCAAATTCTTTATTAGCAAATATGGTAATTTAGTCTAAAATATTTTTTTCAAATTTCATTGAATATTTATATATATATATATTGTTTTTAGTTTTCAATTCTATCACTTCTTTATTTAATTTATATGTATATATCTCTTTCACCTATTTATTTCCTCTCTTATTTATTAAGAATACATAAAATATTTTAATTGAAAAGTATCTCATTTTCTCCCTCTTGAGTAGGAGTCAAACTATTTGCAAACACTCCGTAAATCAAATATAAATTAATTCATTAGCGACATGTACCTATAAATACTAGACATTTTTAAAGATATAAATATATACTTTTAAAAGAGAAGTTTTATCAAATGAGACCTTAGTATATAAGTACATAATTTTTTTTAGTAACTCTCCCAAGTCGAAGAGCGTGACTCATAGGTCTATCAAAATAATCTCATCCACACTATTTGAAAATTATCGCTACTTTCCCAAGAGTGGCATTGATACTTATGTCCATACTTATATGCTATACAAACATATTGCATTTATCTCATGTACAAGGATAAAAATTATCACAAATACTTCCATTAAGACTCTAAGGCTCTCTCGCCAGGCATCCCATCATAGTCCCGTCACATTTAGTCCAGGACAAAACTAGAGGGTACCGGGTGATCATAGCCCTACTTTAATAGCATAATTGTAATTAACCAAACTTTTAGGCGGTAAGCATATTTTGATAGCATAATGTTTTGTCTCGCATTTGTATATTACAGAGTATGACACATATATCAAAAATAGTATTCACATTTCCCTATTAAAAAATTGTCATTACTATGCTAAATTGAATGTTTTAAAAGTTGCCATGAATATTTAAGTCATACTCATATAACATATAAGCATATTACACTTATCAAAGTTAGTATTGACAATACGGGCCTGAGCTCGTAGGCTGGTCCGGACCGTTCGTGATATGAACGGATATGAATTTATAATTTTAAGCCTATCAAAAATCAGTCTGGACCGGACCAGCCTGTTTTGGGTGCAGGCTTTTGCAGTCCGGTCCGGTTCGCGGGCTGACCCCTTTCAGTTTTTTTAGGGTTTAGCATTTATTTAGGACCTGATTTGAATTAATAATTTTCTTGAGGTCCTAAATGCAATATTTTGAGAAACATGGCTCTCTTCTTTTCTTCTCATTCATTTCATCCCCAGTCGGCGACGCCCCCTTTATTTTCTTCTTCTTCTTCTTCACACCACCATCATCAAGCTTCTCTCCTGCTTGACTGCTCCTCCATCTTCCTCTTCGCTCGTTTCTTTACCCTCTCTTCCTCTAATCTTCTTCTTCAATTCAATTTTCGACTTCGTTCTTCTTTCTGTACTGCTACTGAGTCTTTCAATCTTCAATTCAATCTTCGACTTCATTTTTCTTCTTCCTCAATTCAGACAGTAGCCAGCAGCCGCTGTCGCCTTCAGCCAGCCGATGAGACGACCCTCACTTCACACTGCCCTCACCAGGTCGCCATTCTCCACCTCCGCTTCGCACTACTGGTCCATTGTGCGGCTCTGCAGCAACACACATGCCGACGCCACATGACGCACCCACCCACCGCATGCGCACTCTCCGGCAACAACACCGGTAGTAGCCGACAAGTCAAACTCTGGTTAGCGATAGATTTTTTTTTTTTTTAAATTTGTTTCTGTTTGAGTTTAGGGTTGTGTTTGTAATTTAGACAAAATTCTGAATCCAAATATCTTATTACTTTTGTAGTTTGTTTGTAATTTAGACAACATTGGTAATTTATGATGTTTGTCTTGAGTTTGTTTGTCAATATTTAATTTAGGGTATTGTTGAGTGGTTAAAATTGGAGGTTTTGTATGAGTAGTTTTTAATAGATTTTGATTATTTCGGAACATGTTTCCATTTTCGATCCATTCCTTTCGAATCGAGTGCAATGCATTCTGGTTTTTGGCGTTGAAGAAATCCAGGTATCTTAGGGTTCTTTGTGTTTGTGTTGATAAAAAAAAAAAAAAAAAGAAAAAAACGAGCAAAACCCGCAGACTGGCTACGGTTGGATATGGATTTAAATATTTTAGGCTCGTCAAGAAGAAATTCCGGACCGAACCAGACCATTAGGCGCGGGCTTGATGCGGGCCAGTCCGCTCTAATCCGGTTCGACCCGTTTGACAGTGCTAATCAAGGTGAGATAGAATATCACACCACTAAAGTATTGCTATACGTATAATACTAGCAAAATATAATACTAGCAAAATAGCTTGTGCTATTCATAGGTTAATTTTGTGTGCATAAAAAATTATAAAGTAATTAAAAACAAATAAAGAATTGTTACATTATTTACATGTATATATAATATAAAACATCTACATTCTCTTCTACAAATTACTTTTTATTACTTTTTTAAACCGTTCATTATAAGATTGAATCATTAAAAATAATTTAAAATTTTTTTTTAACAATCCAATGCTTTTAAAAAAGAAACATATAAAAAATTAAAATATAAAATATTAATTTTTCATGGAGCAAAATTATATGTCAATTATGTCATGCAAATCTCTAGAAAAAAATCATTCTCAATTGTTGATAATAAAATAATTGTTGCATTGGAAAATAAATCCTCAATGTTAAATAAAAAAATTATTCACATAACAACATTTCTAATTAAATTGAACACCCCCTTCCTCCCTCCCTCCCTCCCACCCACCCCAAATCACGCTCAAATTCCACATAATAATATAATTGATGCATTAAAAAAATAAATTCCTCCGTGTTAAGTAAAAAAAATCTCCATAATAGCAGTGTTAAGTTGATTTCTGGTATCAGTTTTTGACATAAATAAAATCCTCTGTTTATTACAAAAAAGTCTCCTTCCCTCCTTGCCTCGAAAAAGAAAAAGAAAGGAAAATTCACCGCTCTCCTTCGCCCTTTCCACACCCCTTTAGAAAAAAAAAAAAAAAAAGAATAAAAGGAATAACATAAAAAACAGATGAAAGAAAGACTTTATTCGTAAAGTACTTTTGACAAAAAAATATATATATATATATATAATTATCCTTATAATATACGTAGAATTGCTTACCCCTAATCCTCTCTACCCTTCCTCCCCCATTTAGGAAAAAAAATAATTACTACATATTAAGAAATAAGAACAACTTCACCTTGATTGGTTCTATAAGAAAAATCATTACTATATATATGTTTATTATAAAATCTTGAAACTAAAGGACATTGTCTTGACAGATAGAAAGAGGGACAAATTGTACAGGATTGAAAAAATGGTATGGTAAAAATTATTCGGTTATGCTCATTTATAATTTGACTTTTAATGAATATCCTGAAAAAAATAAACATTATGTTCTAAATTGAACATTGAAAAATAAAAAAACAGTAAATAGTGCCTTCATCCAATAGAAAAAATAGATGAATAGTGCATTCAATTTTTTTTTAAAAAAATTGCAATTCTAATAGAAAGATTTAATCAAATTTACCTAGTTGAGTAATTCTAAAGTTCAGATTTGATTTTGCCTATGGGTAAACCAAAAGAACAGAAGAACGTCAGAGGAAGACTTCTTATTTTGTGCAACTTGTAAAAGATAGTGTTTTAATTGAGATAACAAAATATATTTTACAAAAACTAAAAAAGTGATTGTGAGTAGGTGGTGATAGTGGAGTGGTAGACAGTCATAAGAAGTTTAAATTTTAAAAACTCTAGATAATATGGCAGATGTGGTAGTTAAATTGTGATGATTATTAGTAAGTTTTTTTTTTTCCCTGTGAAATGCATAAAATGGAAAATCTTAAAAATTAGGGTTGAAGGTTGAAAGGGTATAGAAGAGGTGAAAGAAGAAAATATGTATTTAAATATATATATATATATATGTACTAGTGAAAAATGCAGTGCATAGTACGGGATAAAATTTTTTTAATAAAAAATTAAACATATAATGTTATATTTTTAAAAAATAAAAATATAATTTAATTAAAAATATTTTTTATTAAAAAATAAAACTAACAATCCTTCTTCTCCACCGCTGAATTACTTAAAAATGATCCAGGCTTTTAAGGAATTCAATACCGGTAGAGAGGCGGACAAAAATATCCGGAATCCCGGAAGAGTACCATATCCATCCAAGAATTATATTAGTATCTCAGTGTTCCTGTATGGAGTAAAACCGGAGATCCATCATGGAAGTACGTGCATGGCATTTCTATATAAATAAAAATAGCATGCAGAGGAGTTATAGTCGGCTCTCAAAATAATTGTTTTGCTTTTCCTTAATGCATGGTTGGCACATTTGTCATTTCTTCATTTTTTTTTCTGGAAAAGTCATTTCTTCATGAAAACAATGCTCTCTTCACTCATAAAATTTAGCACAAAGCTTACGCTAGCCGCAACTGTGTGTTAAACCATTAATCAGGAATTTTGTCTCGTTGTCATTGGCTCTTCTTCTATTACATACAAAATAAACCAAGGATGGAACATAAAGTAAGAGGCCGTGATCACTTGTACAACCTCTCCGGTAAAAAATACAAAAAAATTTTGTGAAAATTTTTCTAATAGAAAAAATCCTTTAAAAACTTAACTAAACTTTTTATTTGATTCAAAATCTTAATCGTAGAATTACAAAAGTTTATATTTATACATAAAAAACTAATTATTAAAGGATTAATTATAGAAAAAAGATTAATTAAGAAAAGAACTAATTAGGGAGAGGATTGAGAATTCTTATAAATATGAAATGATATTGATTCTCCTTGATTTCTTCCTTAATTTTTTTATATTTAAAATCTTAATAATTTGTGTCTTGGTTGATCCTCCTCACACTTTTCTGTCTTGATTGATTTTCTTCAATACTTTCCTTATCATTCCCCCTCAAGATGGGGTTGGAGTGAGAATGACGTCCCATCTTGCCCCAAAGATGCGAAAAAGAAGATGTCGTCTATTTGCTGATAGGAAGGCACTACCGTGTAACAAGATGTCCCATGGCTACTTTCTCACGAATACAATGATAGTCAATTTCAATTTGTTTGGTTCATGAATGAAAGACAAGATTAAAAGACATATGGAGAGCAGAGCACTAAGATTATCACAGGAAAGTTGATGAGGACGAGCAAGATGAACCCCAATATCGTGCAACAAGAATGTGAGCCAAGTGAAAACAGTGGTGGATGTCATAGACCGATATTCTGCTTCAGAACTAGACCGAGCAACTGTGAGTTACTTTTTGGAGCTCCAAAAAATAGAATTTGCTCCCAAAAGGCACAAAACCAGTAGTACTTCTGCATGTTAAGGAACCTCCTTCCCAATTAGTATCTGAGAAGGCATATAAGGACAGTGGACTGCGAGAGATGAATCGTAAAGTATAGTCCGGAATACCTTTGAGATACCAAAGAATTCGCTTAACTGTCTGAAGATGCTGTTCTACAACTTGGCTAAATAATCGGTAGACTTTGTTAACAACATCTTAAATGTTCGGACGTGTCAATGTGAGATACTGAAGAGCTCCAACAATGCTTCGATAATATGTAACATCAACTAAATCATCTGAAATGGACGTCCCTTTAAGTATTGTAGGAGTTGCGGTTGGGACAAAATTGTACATGCCAGACCGTTGAAATAGCTCCTTAAGATACTTGCTTTGTGAGAGACCAATACTTCCATCAAACTCTTTAATTTCAACACTCAAAAAGTAATGAAGAGAGTCAAGATGCTTGATAGAAAATTCGAAACTCAAATGGTGAATTAAGTTTGAAATAAATGATGTATTGCTACCAGTAACTAAAATATCATCAACATAGATGAGTAGAAAAACAGTAATGACATTGTGATGATATACAAATAAAGAAGAATCAACCTTGTTACAATAAAAACCAAGATGAAGAAGGAACATGGGCAATCAATCAAACAAGCACGAGGTGCTTGTTTTAACCCATAAATAGATTTGTTAAGGAGACATACGTGATCAGGTTTACTTGAATCTACAAAGTCAAGTGGCTACTTCATATATACCAACTCCTTGACCTCTTCGTGCAAAAATGCATTTTCACATCAAGCTATCGTTGACACCAATTTAAAGAGGTCGAGATAGCAAGAACCAGTCAAATGATGGTGTGACGAATGACTAAACTGTAGGTCTTATCAAAGTTAATGTCAGAGACTTGATTGAAACTCGAGCTACCAAACGAGCCTTCAATCTATCGAGAGAGCCATCTTCTTTTCGTTTCACTTGAAACACTCATTTTGAACATACAATATCAGTGGCAGTATAGTGCGGAACCAAAAATCATGTTTTGTTTAAATGAAGATCTTCTAATTCTTCTTTCATGGCTTCCACCCAACGTGGGTCCTCAAGTGCTTGATAGTAGTGTCGCAGTGTGATGGTAAAGTATCATTTGCGAGATTAGTCATAATCATGCAAATATTTTGGGGGCTAAAGAGTTCACTATGGTCGAGACGATGCTGAAGTATCTTCTGTATTGTCCACGTCAACAATAAAAGAAGCAGTTTCAACTGTAAGGTGACCGTTGTTGACAGTATCTGTAGAGAAAAAGTACCAATATCAACAGTAGGAGCATTGTTAGTGTCGACAGTAATGCCATCATCATCGATAGTATCTTGAGATAGAGTATCGGTGCTAACTGGAGCATAATTGACTATAGCAGTATCTTGTGTACTGTCTACATCGACAGTGGGTAAAGCAGTGTCGACATGGGAGTAATATCGTCGACTATAAAGTTAGCAGAAGTTGCAGGTGCTACTTTTGTATCCATCTTTGTTGGTGAAGAAGATATAGCATCATCTATAGTGGACTTGTGAATCCATTCATCAAGACTAGAGAATTTAGAAATAGCTCTAGAGATGGAGATATTACTCTAGTAAAGACGGAAGATAGAAGAATTTGCTTTCATTAAAGACAACATATTGTGATACATATACTCGCTTCGTAGAGGGATCATAGCATCGGTATCCTTTATGAAGTGGACAATATCAAAGACTGCAAGAAAATCACTAAACTGCGACCGCATTTTCGGTCACATTTCCATTGTAATTAGCTATTTTGCGACCGAATTGCAACCGAAATACTCGGTCGCTAATATGCGTCGCGAAGAGAGGTTTGCAATCGAGTTTTGGTCGCAAATTTTAATTTGTGACCGTCCATCACGAAACTGGGATTCGAAAAGTTACGACCATATTTTGGTTGTTAGGTCGCAAAAATTCGGGGCAAAAAATTTGGGGCTAAAAATTGCGACCGAATTTTCGGTCGCAAATAGTTCGCAACTTCTTTTTCTTTTTTCTTTTTTTTTTTGGCCCTCACCTTTCTGTATTTCATATACAAAGCAAGGACATTGTATTTGATTGAAGAAAATATGAGGGAATACTAACAATGCAACCAATTTATTATCAATAAATACCCATCAATAACAAATCCAATCATCAAATAAACTTGAAACGTCTAAATCATATATAAAAAAAGGCTCACAACTAAAAGACAGTTGCAAATGTCTAAATTAGGCTACAATTACATATCAATTCCTATAGTTAATACTAGAAATATATTTTAAAAGTAAAAAATGTAATCCTCTAAAATATTTCAACACAATCAATCCATGACCAAAATAACCAGTCACTTGTATTAATAATTTACCGAATTTCTTTATCCCATGTACTCATCTGCATCCATAAGAAATAGTGCTTGAAATCAGAAAAAATTTATAAATTATACATGTTGGAAAACTAATTACTATTATAGATCAATCTATTTACTATTACAATATCAAAACTAAAAATAGCGGAAAAATAAACATCCTTATCTATTACAGAAAAAAGTCCCTTCTTCTTCCTCTTGTGAATCGGTTCAAGTCGAAAAGGCAAGACCAAACGACAGTCACAAAACTAGTCAAGAGAAGGAAAAATAAAATAGTAAAAACACCCTTACCTATCGCGGCGATGTCGGTACCGCTAGCGGAGAACCACCATGCCGAGATAACTACGGCGCCGAGCAGCGGCGAAGAGCAACAAGCCGCATCGAGGCACCGGCGATAGACGCAGCAAGATCGGTAGAAAAAAAAGGGTTTCTCTCAGTCTAAGGGCCACAAAATATCATTGGTTCCTCTCTCTCTAACACCCTTTTTATTTCCCTCAAGCAAAACAAAAATCAAGTAAAGATCGCAACAGACGGATGATTGATACAAGCGAAGCAGCGGCGCAGAAGGCGAAGAGGCAGCGGACACAGAAACCCCCAAAGGCCGAGAAAGGAAGAAGAAGCGACAGAGACGCAACGGGCAACAGAGGAAAAGAATAAGAGAAAATAGAGAGTCGGTTGTGGCGTGTGAATCGAGAAAGGAAACTGTAGAAATAAGTCAGGTTACAACGGGCAAGTCTGGGTTGGCCCGGCCCGGCCCAACCCGACATCTCTGGCCAGTTCAACAACCTTATCTTTCTGTTGTGACCCAATAGTAAGAAAATAATGGGCTGAAAAATGGGGAAAAGATTGGGAGACTAAGGCCCAAAGGCCTACAGTCTCCACCTCGAACAATATTTTTCCAACCGTTATTTTAACTTACCAAGAATCAGACCGTGTCAAAATGAAAGAAATCCCTGCAAAACATAAACTTGTCAGTGTTTATAATTTTAATACCAAAATCTGTAGGATTATTATTAGTACTAATCTGTCTATGTCAACTAAACCACTTGAGACTTTTTCCCTAATCAAGTTATATTTGGCATCTATATGTTTTGTTCGTTCGTGGTAGACCGGATTTTTACATAAATGTAAATAACTCTAACTATCAGTTTAAATAATAGCTCTTGAACGTAAAACTTGTAATTCATTCAATAACACTTGAAGCCAGATGGCTTCTTTGATCGCTTTTGTTGCTGCGATGTATTCAGCCTCGATAGTTTGATAAAGCAACTACCGGCTGCAATTGAGACTTCCATGAGGCACAATCACCCGCTAGGGTAAAGAAATAGGATGAGGTAGATTTTCTACCATCCTTATCACCTGCAAAATCAGAATAAAAAAATCCAATTAGTTCAAAATCAGACTAGTTATGATAGTGTAAGCCTCGATCTAAAGTTCCGTTAAGATAACGTAGAAGCCACTTGAGATCAGCCCAATGATCTCTCCTAGGGTTAGACATGAATCTGCTGAGGAGGCTTATAGAAAAGGCAATATCTGATCGGGTAGATATCATTGAGTACATGACTGAGCCTATGGCCATTCTATATGTGATATTTGCCATATCTCTTTTCTCACTTTCAGTTTTAGGACAGGTTTTGTCAGAAAGTTTGAAATGGCTCGCAAGTGGGGTTATAACAAGCTTACATAGGTGCATGGAAAATTTGGATACAATTTTCTGAAGGGCTTTTGAGATAGAAAAAGTAAACGGTCAGTTCTATCTCTTGAAATACTCATCCCAAGGATTTTGGATACAATACCTAAGTCCTTCATATCGAATTCAGATTTTAACAGAGATTTTAGATCATCGATCTTAGCTTTATGACTGCAAACAATTAGCATATCATCCACATAAAGTAATAAGTAAATAGCTGGATCAACACTATTACCAAAAAAGTAAAGACAACTATCATACTTGCTTTTAGTAAAACCAATTTTTAACATAAAAGAATCAAACTTCTTGTACCATTGTCTGGGTGATTGTTTAAGTCCATATAAGGACTTTTTCAAAAGACACGCCATGTGTTCTTTACCTTTTAACCTTAAAACCTGGTGGTTGCCGCATATATAGTCTCTTCGATATCACCATGCAAAAAAGCTGTTTTAATATCAAGTTGTTCAAGATTGAGATCATAAAAAGCTACAAGAGCAAGATTAATCCCAATCGTTGTGTATTTAACGACAGGAGAAAAGATTTTGTTAAAATCGATGCCCTCAATTTGTGAAAAACCTTTTGCAACCAACCTGGCCTTTAACCTTGGAGGTTCCTTAGAAGACTCAGGCTCTTTTATTTTGTAAATCCATTTGCAATCAACTAACTTTTGTTTTGAGGGTTTTGGAACAAGAATCCAAGTTTTGTTTTTGTTTAAAGAAGACATTTCCTCATCCATAGCATGAAACCATAAAGCGCGATTAGGGCTTTTCAAAACATCAGTAAAGCATAAAGGTTCTTTTTCTTCCACATAAGATGTAACAGCAAAGGCATATGAAACAATGTAGGAGTAACCATACCGAGGATGTTCCGTAGGTACCCTTCTAACCCTATCTCTCGCAAGCTGATAATCCCTAAGGGCTTGAGCTTGGGCCTCGGGGTGCTCTTCCTCCTCATCAGAACCTTCTAAAATAGGATCACATGTTTCAGGAATACTAGGAGGATTAGGTGTGCTACTGGATGAAGCAAGTAACTCTTAGTTGGTTTTAGGTTACTAGAGTGGTTCTAAAGAAGGATCAGAGGTGACCTCTACTCGGTGGACTATCGGAGACGGGTTTATCTTTAAAACAGGGCATTTCTAACTCGTTGAAGATAACATCCCTACTGATAACAACTTTTACTCCTGGTTCACCTTTTAACCACACTCTATAACCCTTCACCCTAATAGGATATCCTATAAACACTCCCTTTCTAGATGTAGGATCTAGCTTACCCTCCTTCTGATGTGCAAAGGCCGTACATCCGAAAACTCTCAGGTTGGAAAGGTTAGGGGGTTTACCACACCAGAGTTCTATAGGAGTCCTAAAGTTTATGGCTGTAGAAGGGGATCTATTGATGAGGTAGATAGCCGTGCTAACAGTTTCTCCCCAGAAAGGTTTCAGGATACCAGAAGAAACAAGGAGACATCTAACCTTATCCATCATGGTACGGTTCATCCTTTCGACCACTCCGTTTTGCTGTGGATTATACCTAACCATTCTATAGTGTAAGATGGCATGCGATGTACACAAATCAGAAAACTTCTGGTTACAAAACTCAAGACCATTATCGGTCCTGATAATTTTTAGTTTATTTCTAGAATGATTTTCGGCAAAATGTTTCCATTCACAAAACTTTTCAAAAGTTTGATCTTTAGTTTTTAAAAGAAAAACTCAAACATGCCTTGAAAAATCATCAATGATAGACAAGAAATAAAGATTACCACTATAAGTTGGAACATTTTCAGGCCCCCACAGATCACAATGCACATAATCAAGTATAGCAGAAGACTTGTGTGTGCTAGTTGAAAAACTGATTTTGTGTTGTTTTCCCAAAACGCAGTGGTCACAAAAATCCAAAGATTCAATCTTGTCACCACATAAAAGATTTTATTTTTGTAAATAATAAAGTTTCTTTTCACTAATATGGCCAATCCGACGATGCCACAACATAGTTTTTTCAGGAACAATTTTTGTAATCAATACGGAAGAGTTACAAATTGTTTTACCAAAAAAGATGTATAAACTATCTCTTTTAAAACCTTTTAGCATGACTAGGTTTCCTTTACAAATACGTAAAATTCCATTTTTGGATTTAAAAGAAAAACCAAGAGAATCCAAATAACCACGAGAAATAAGATTCCGATGGATGTCGGGCACGTATCTCACCTCAGTGAGTTTCCTAGTCACACCATCATGCATTTTAATAAAAATATTTCCAATGCCTTTAACATCACAAACTTGATTGTTTCCCATGTAAACCTTTCCTTGATTTAAAGGTTTAAAATCAGAAAACCAGTGTTTGTTGATTGTCATGTGAAATGTACAACCAGAATCAAGAACCCAAGGAGAAAGGGAAACACACAAAACCTCTGAAAACATAGAATTACCATATGAATCAAAATCATGGGCTTTGTCAATTTTATTATTCCATTTACCATGTTTACATTGTTTTTCATCTTTAATTCGTTTAAAACATTTGTTTTTCATATGACCCTCTTTTCCATAATAAAAACACTTCACTTTATTTTTTTCTTGAGATTTGGATCGTCCTTTACTTTTAGAACGATGACTAAGAGGTACCCTCCGGTCAACTCTTCCTTGCACGTAAAGGTTTTCACCGTGTGATTTATTTTCCTTTTGTAACTCCAAATCTTTAGATTTCAAAGCATTTTTGACATCCGAAAGAGATAAATCATCTCTGCCATATTTAATAGCAGATTTAACATCGTTGAAAGAATCAGGTAAGGCATTTAATAAAATGACTGCAGTATTTTCATCAGAGATTTTCTCTCCAAAGTTTTGAAGTTCCAAAATGATTTTATTTAAGTCATCCATATATTACTGAAAGTGTTTTTGACTCGCTCATTTTAAAACCGAAAAGCTGTTCTTTTAAACAAATTTTATTTGAAAGTGATTTTCCCAAATATAGTTTTTCCAGTTTAGTCCAAATTTAAGCATTGTCTTTTTCATCGATTTCTCGTAAAACATTGTCAGTTAAACACAAGGGGAGGCAACTGTGAGCATCACCTAATTTTTCTGAAAGAACTTCACCCTTCTAAGATTCCAGGTACTCTTCAGGGCTACAGATAGTGGGTGCAATTTTATTTTGTACCAAAAGTGCTTTCATTTTCCTCTGCTCTATTACAAAGTCAGATTTGCCATCAAACTTATCAGTTTCAACTTTTGGAGCTGACATGTTTTGAAGGTAAATAAGTGTAATTAGGTGACTAGAAAAATGAAAGATTTGAAAAAGGTTTAAGAGAAAAATAAAATGCTTGGATTTTCGAAAAAGAAAAATATATAATTTCAAGAAAAACAACATTGGTTTGCTTGAATTGTTCGTTTGGTTTATATATATATATATAAACGGTGCAACAACATAAAGCACGAAATCCAAAAAAACAAAAAAATATAACTGAGTAACAAGAAACATGGTAGGAACAGAACTGTCTCACCAAAGAGCAGAAAAAGACAAAAAAAAAACAGAAGGAATAAAAATAAAAGAATATATATTTTTGAAAAATGAAAAAACGTGCCAAGACACAAATATTTGAAATCTCACGGATTCAAGCCAGGCTTGGTTTTATAGTTTTGAAAAACTGAATGAAAAACCCAAAACAAAAAAAACAGAACAGCAGCAGCAGAATAATATAAATAGAAGCAGGTATAAAACAAGAATAGTAAACAGAAAAGCTGAATCGAAACACAATTCAGGGAAAAACACAGTAATAGTAATCACAAACCGGTAGCAAGCCAAAGCAACAGAAAAACAGAGATAATCAGCGACAAGCCGAGAACACAAAATAGAAACGAAGAAGGTAACCAGCGGCAAGCCGAAAAGAAAAACAGTAAGGAATAATCGAAAGTAAAATAGGAAAATGTAAGAAAACTTCACTGGCCAGATCTGAGGAACTCAACAGTTCCCTCAGACCTGGAATCTTCCAAGGTTGCCAGCGCCGACGAGCCAAACCGTGGCTTTGATACCACTTGTTGGAAAACTAATTACTATTACAGACCAATCTACTTACTATTACAATATCAAAACTAAAAACAACGGAAAAATGAACAACCCTATCTATTACAGAAGAAGGTTCCTTCTTCTTCCTCTTGTGAATTGGTTCAAGCCAAAAGGGCATGACCAAACGACAGCCACAAAACCAGTCAAGAGAAGGAAAAATAAAACAGTAAAAACATCCTTACCTGCTGCGGCGGTGTCGGCACCGCCAATGGAGAAGCACCGTGTCGAGATAACTACGGTGCCGAGCAACGGCGAAGAGCAACAAGCCGCATCGAGGCACCGGCGATAGACGTAGCAAGATCGGTAGAAAAGGGAGGGTTTTCCCTCAGTCTAAGGGCCACAAAATATCATCGGCTCCTCTCTCTATGTCTTTCTCTAACACCCTTTCTATTTCCCTCAAGCAAAACAGTAATTAGGTAAAGATAGCAAGAGATCGTTCATTGGTACAAGCGAAACAGCGGCGCAGAAGCCGAAGAGGCGAAGAGGCAGCGGACATAGCAAGCTGCAAAGGCCGAGAAAGGAAGAAGAAGAGATAGAGATGCAGCAGGCAGTAGAGGAAGAGAAGAAGAGAAAATAGAGAGTCGGCTGTGGTGTGTGAACTGAGGAGAGGAGAGGGCAGAAGTAGGTCAGGTTACAACGGGCAAGCCCGGGTTGGCCCGGCCCGGCTCGGCCTGGCATTTCTGACCAGTTCAACAACCTTATCTTTCTGTTATGGCCCAATAGTAACATCATAAGAAAATAAAGTAATGGGCTGAAAAATGGGGAAAAAGATTGGGAGACTAAGGCCCAAAGGCCTACAATACATAACCAAAAGATAACCAAAAAATTGAACAAAATCTTCATAATCCCAGTTGGTTTATATTCAAGTTTGTCTAGACCAAATACAAATGTAGGTTAACTCTAATTCATCAAAAGGATATGAATCAAAAAGAAAGACTGAAAAATTTTAAATTCAAAGAGATCATTTTGAATAGAGACCTTTTTTAGCACAAGAGAACAATAGGAAAAAGGGAATGATTAATCTTCACCATCCTTGAAACGTAAAGGAACAATACCCATACCAACCAAATCACTAAGGTGGATCCTTTTGAAGCTCTTTGCAATCACAATTTTAGCTCGATATTATATGAAGAACATATAAAATAAGAACATAGCTAAAAAGGGAGAGGATACAAGAATATTTCTAAACATTTTGGGCAGCACACTAGATTCAACCGCCTAAAATATTTCCCAAAAAAACTCAACATTCATATCCAAGAGTTGAACGAATAGATAACGAAGACCAATCACATAACTTGCATATACCTAAGCAATTTCTTCAGTAGAAGGCTAGATATCCCTTAAGTAAACATCTTTACCATCCTTTCTCATACCAATTGGGTCTTTCTCAAAGTCAATGTCAACCTGCAAAACCGTTCAGTGCAATTCATAACTAACTCCAACCAGTCACTATGACAAAGTTATCAATCATTGTAACAACCGTGATAAAATACCTAAATCAATTTTCAACCAACCAATTTTGCATCTCATTTAAAAGATGAATTGCCCTATTTTCAACTGAGGGACAAATTATATGTGTCATTCTAGGAAAATAGATCACCTCTAGCTAAATTGAGCTTCACAGAGGAATGATTTGTCAATGGATGAACAGGACCCTCAAAATTCCTATTCCCAGATAGCACAACAACAGCACCAATATCTGAAGAAGACAAACGAATTGATTATTGACCAAAAAATATCAATATATGTTCTTTAATTTTTCCACAACAATTTACACAACAAAAAAAAGAAGCGCAAACATTAAGCCATTTTCACGAATATATCAGAAACAAAAAAGGTGTGTATGTGTGTGTGTGTGTGTGAGAGAGAGAGAGAGAGAGAGAGAGAGAGAGAGAGAGAGAGAGTACAATAAGAATAACACCATGCTGTTGAATCCTTCATAATTAAAAAAACAGATGGACAAAGAATAATGTTTTTTAACATGCTTACTGGAATTCAAGTTGCAAGAAAGCCAAAGTAGCAAAAAATAGTTTAGTATCTAACTTCCTCTCCCTCTTAGCATTCAGTACAAAACTTTTGAGGATAAATTTTCAGGAGGAGCCATCTAAAAGAGGGAGTAAGACCTGTGAAAACAAAAATGAAATTTTGAGGATACATTTTCATTCTCACCAAATAAGAAAATAGACAAACCAATACTTTAACCCCAAGATAATTAAGTTTGAGGTTAAGAAATTGTCTAACAGCAATGTTTAATCATATTTCCATGAAAGCTTAGTCACTAATATTTTGCCCTTGAAAACTTGTTTGTGAATTAAGAGCTAAAGTCTTTTGCCAATCACTCTGAAATCAAGTTCTAATTGATGCATCATTTTCTTTTCCCTATTTTTTCTACATATTTAGCAGACACACATACAACTTTTTAGAACTTGTTAAGAAAAAATGTAATGTAAACAAATGCATGTGGGGAGAAAGAGCATGACTGGGATATTTTCTAGGATCCAGGAAAAAGAAGTAATAATTATATTAAATAAAGCACAGCAAAGTCAAGTTATTTTCAGGTTATGGATGCTACAACTCAATGGTTCTAACCACATGAAAAATCCCTAAAACAAGTGAAATTGAGAGAATCAAGATCTCAAGAGAAACTCCTCAAGAAACAAAGGATTATAATATATCATATTAGTCATACATTAAAGGCAAAAGGGTCACATTCTGACACATCTTTTACTAACTTAAACATGCACAACAATATTTAGAATTGCTATCTATTGTCTATACAATCTCAGAGAACATAAAATACAAGTCATATTCATTTTACAGACAGCTTTCACTGCTGGAGATGTTAAGGAATAAGAAGAAAGGAGAATTAGAAATTCAACTTTTGGTTTCTAACAAATACAAATTGATCAATAGAGCATGTTAAGATTTGAAATACTTATAGAACTCCTAATAAGCTAATCAAACAAAGAACGATATCTTTACCTTGAATACTTACAAAACACAAGGGTGATAAATTCAACTCAGAACAAAACCACTCTATTTCTGAAGTTTAAACAATCAAATTTCAAAATACTTTGGGAATAGGGTTTTTTTGTGAAATATAAAAGGCTATGAAAACTTGAAATGAAAAAATATTTTTCCCTAGACCTATTTTCCTCAAATAATTGCAATAGGTTCTTTTATTAATAAAAAAAAAAATTCATCTTTCAGCTTGATAGAAATAGAAAAATAAACATTTCACTCCAAAATCAAATATAACATAATTAAAAATTCTTCTTAGTTTTTAAATCCTCAAAATATTGAAGTAAAATTTCTATTTATCCTAACAAAAAAAAAAAAAAAACTAAGGAAGTTACCTCTCTTCTTTGTTAATGTTTAGCTTCCTCGTTGCTGGGTAGTGGCGGCAACCAGTGGCACAGTAGCAGCAGTGGAGAGGGGAAGAATAGAGGGGAGATTCGAAAAGAGAAAGGAGAGAAAGACGCACGGGGACGTAAAGGGAAGGAGGTAAGAAGAAGAAGAGAGAATGGGAGGCGGCGTAAGAAACGGGAGCTGCGAGGGGAAGAGAAGAGAGAAGAGGAAAAAGGAAGAAGGGAGAAAGGAGGAGGGGGAGGAACGGAAGGGCAACATTGGGACTTCTCTAGAGAGGAGGAGGCATAGCAGAGAGGTAGAGAAGAGAATAATAGAGGGGGAGTGCTGGGCGTTGTGATTTTAGAGATGTAGGGCTTACGGTTAGCGACCAAAGTATTGGATCACAAATCAGTCGCACATTTAAAATTTTTTTGATTGTTTTTTTGTTCGGTTGTGAAGATTAGTCGCTAGATTTTCATTGGTTCATGGTGGTCACGGTTTGTCATAAATTTCATTCACAAATCTCCGTTGCAATTCGCTGTTTTTCTTGCAGTGCAATAAACATACAAGGATAAGTGTTCTTGACAAATTTATTTCCCGCTTGATGACTTCAAACACACACATACACAAACTTGCAAACTGTTGTAGTTAGGATCTCTGCAAAACAACTTGGAATATGGTGATATATTTTGAAGGACTCCAGAAGGCATTCTGTTGATGAGATAAGAGGCTGTAAGAAATGCCTCAGTCCATAAAAACATAGGTAAGTTGGCATCAAACAACATAGCTAAGTTAGTTTTCACAATATGTTTGTGTTTTCATTTTGCAACTCCATTTTATTCTGGTGTTCTTGGACATGAAACCTGTAACTGAATAGCAAGTGACTGATATGATTAAGAAACTGATTTGAGTTAAATTCTCCACCCCATCACACTTAAAATTTTAATTTTTCTGTCAAATTGATTTTCAACCAACCTTTGAAATTTGACAAAGTATGAGAAGAAATCCGACTTTTCAGTAAGGGGTACAACTACTTGAAACGGGAATGATCATCTATGAAAATAGCATAAATATGAAATCCTTGATTAGAAGTAACAGGAGAACGGAGATAATTCAATTGACACTGACGTGCATGGAAACTTTGCATAAAAGAGTATGGGGCATTGTAACTTCTCCCTCTCTGATATATTTTACTGTGGCAACCCTAAGGCTTCAGAAAATGAATAGAAAGAAATGCATAATATAGGTTGCTTAGGGCCCAGCCCAGCAAAGACCGCTCAAGAACGAGAGCCGAATACCAGTATATAAAGGTCTCAAGTGGTCTGAGTTAAACTTCGAGATAAAATCTTCTCCAGCACGAGAACTACTGAAAAAGCAAGCCTAAGATTCTATATTCAAGAAAGGCAAGGGAAAGGGTCAGGTCTAGTGATCTTTCTGCTTGTCAAATCTTGGTATCAGATTACTGCAGCACTAAAGATAGGATGCTTGCTCGAGAAAGAGAACCAGCACTTCGAGAGAGGAAGCTGCTAAGCTTACAAAGCCTATTGACATCGACTAACTATGCTTGGCTTTCTCTATAATGCAAACATAAAGAACCTAGTGCGTAAAGAAGGCTCGGCTAGCTCACATAGACCAACCATTAAACGAAGTCTAGGAGATGCTTGCATACTACTTTAAGATTGATTTATTTATTTACTATCGAGGGTAAGAGGTTACTATTGTAGCACCATTGGCCTAGTCTTTCTTTTCCATAAAGAACACATCAACAATAAAAGAAAACTACTTTGGAGAACATAAACACCCCTTATTATAGAGAGTGTCCCAGGCAATCCGCAAGGTGTATTTTTCGCAAAAGAAAAGTCACAAATCTTATTATGTAGACTAAAAGGAAGTTTGCAAGTTTTTCAAATTGAAAACCGATACAAATGGAAGGTTTAGATTGCCAATTAGTTACATCAATTATTTTCTTTCCCTTCAACAGTTGCATAATCCGCCAACTAGGATATCCCAACTGACAATGCCACACGGGTTGCTGCCTTTTACTTCTGTCAACGTTGCATGAAAGTTTTGAGTCCAAAGAATACAATTGATTTTTCTCATACCCCTTCCCTATTATTTTCTTGCTTTAATCATTAACGACAAATTCATAAGCCGTGAATTTAACAGTACATGAGGTATCAACAGTAATTTACTTACAGAACCAGATTCTTTTTCAGTTTAGGCAGAATAAGAACATCTCACAAATTTAATTTTCCGACACAAGTTTCACCAGTATGTGTTATAGCAAGTTTATTATCATTCCCAACATAAATACCATCTCTCCCTTTGTAAGGTTTCAAATCAGATAAAATACATGTACCATTTGTCATGTGCAATATACCTTCTAAATCCATTTAAAGAGAGCAATCGTTGTTGCTTAAATTGAAAGCTGCTAAGGCATGTGGAAGTGTTTATGACTGATATCAATAATCTATACTAGCATTCAAGAGAAACATGATTCCTTTTCCCACAAATTTGGCAAGTGGGTTTGCTGTCTGCTCCTTTTGTATCTCCGTCGACAACACTTGTGTTGGTGTCGACAGTGCTGTAGCGACCAACAGGAGTAAAACCTTTGCCTGTGAAACTAAAGCCGCCTCATCCTCGACCACCTACTCTACCACTTCTGCCATGACCACGTTGACTGAAGAATGTTATATTGTGTTTAGTATAGCTCTTCTCCTCTCTTTTTTATGTGATAAGAGTCGGTTTGTATCCTAAAGAGCAAGCATGAACTGAATAAAAGTAGTATAAGGAGGTTTAGTTACCATGGCTAATTTGAAGCCCATAATCCGCAAGAAATTTGAAAAACTTTATCAACATCGGATACTGGTTTCTTGATTGTAGCAAGATTGTCACATATTGACTTGTATTCCTTCAAATAATCATCTAGGGGTCTTGACCCCTTTTTTTATGGTCATCAACATGTTTTTCAGAAGACCTTCCCTCTCTACAGTAGTTGTTCTTCCAGAGAATTCTACAGATCATACGCGGTGTCTTCTACTGCAATGGATGGTTAGCTTCTTCCTTGATGGTTCTGAGGAGCTATGAAATGAGAAGTCCATCATTTGTCTGCCCCTTGATGAAGGTTGGATTTTTTGTTTATCATCTAGAGATTCCTGAGTTCTTTGGTTTTTTCACCATTTTATCAAGGTGATGAAAAACTCTAAGACTTCGATACAAACGGAGTATCTGTGATCTCCACATAAGGTAGTTGTTCGTACCTAATTTGATTGATATCAAACTGACACATTGATGAAATGATTGAATTGTAAGTGTAAATTCTTTCACGATTGAAGAAGAGGAAGATCCCTACTCTGATACCATAAAAAGTTTTTCAGTAGGGAAAATGCTTTGAAAACTTGGATGAATTTTTTATTAGAGCCAAAAGTCTTAATTGTGTGAATTACAAAAGTGTATATTTGTACATAAAAGAATAATTAGAAAAAGATTAACTATGAAAAAACCTAATTAGAAAAAAGACTAATTAGGGAGGATTGAGAATCCTTGTCAATATGAAAGGATCTTGATTCTTTTTTATTTCTTCCTAACTTTTTTATATTTAAAATCTTGATGATTGGGGTTTTGATTGATTATTTTCAATACTTGTTTATCTTCATTGATTCTCTTCAATGCTTTTCTTATCATTTTAAACTTATATAAAAAAATTAAATATTTTAAAAATAAAATAATTTTTTAAGTATAATATAGGCATAATTTCACATGTTACCACTAATTCAACGGCTACTTATCTAGGAAGTATGCACCCATCTTTGATTTCTTGAATCTTGTCATCATCATTTGTATTCCCCAAAAGAGAAAAAAGACATACGAATCTTCTATTCTATGCATATCTTTAACAGATCTGCATATGCAGCAGATACATCGTTTAACTTGAATTAGTAGTTTTTTCATACATCAAAACCCTCAGCAGCTGACCATATTCTTGGCAGCCTTCAGCTCACAAGTGACAAAATACATGTCATCTACAACATCAATCACCATGTGTTTTCCCGTAATCAATGACAAAATTAAAAGGCAATCTGGTAGTCATGAACAAAATTAAAGAGACATTTGTAAAATTATTTTAATAGTATTTTAAAAGAGAAATTTGGTGAAATAAAACCGTAAACTATTTTAATATTTTAATTTTTTTATATATAACATAAAGTTTAATCATGAATTATTTCTTTCTTATGAAAATAATTATGAACTTTTATTTTATTTTTCTACCTATAAATTATTTTTATTCTTTTGAAAATAATCATAAGCTGTTTTTGACTTTCTTCAATATAACCATCAATTCATGCTTATACTTGAGAGGTCAAAAATAATTTAAAACTATTTTTAGAAGAACAAAAATAGTTCCTGATTCAAAAAATACAAACAAAAGTTTATGATTATAAATAGAAAAAGATAAATAAAAGTTCATTGTTATAAAAAAAAAAAGGATATAAAATAGTTCATGGTTAGAAGGTTAGAAAAAGATAAATAAAAGTTAATGATTATAAACGGAAGATATAAAATAATTCATGGTTAGAAAAATATAAAATAAAAATTTATGGCCATATACCAAAAAATTAAAATAGTTCATAGTTATTTTTAATTTTTTTTTAAAAAACTTGATAAACATTTTTATTTCAAATTTTTCAGTTCAATATTTTATATAATTTTTCGCCCTGGAATATTAATGGTTAAAGTTCTAATTCTGTATATTCTTGTAATATTACTTTTTGGTGATTTCTCTATCTGGGTTCAGATAATTAATATTACAGCTAGTTTGAAGAGAAAGTAATCCGTTTAAGGATAAAGTGCGCCAGTCGGACCTCCAACATTGAGCAGGAGCTCTAGATGAAATATTTTCTTGTTTTTGGCTTTTAGAAAATAATTTTGAACTACACATTAATTGTCTCTTATAATAATTAACTTTAGGTCCTACAAGATCAAAACTAAATAATTTTCCAATTTCTGTAGAATAATTACTTTAGTAATCGTTGAACTGAAAGGTACAGGGTACGTGGGTTTTTTTTTTTTTTAAAAAGCCTATTTTTTTCAACAGCCTATTAAAGTAACAAAAAAATTTTTTTTATATCTAATTTAGCCATAATGCACAATAGTTGTGCGTCATTAACTTGGATAACGCACAACCATTGTGCGTTATAACTTAATTCAAGATTTTCCCCCTTAATCCGCTAATGTGACGAATAACGCATAACGTTTATGCATTATCAGCTACATCAGCTTTTTTATTTTTTATTTTTTTATGTTGATTAGAATTTTGGAAAATTTTAAACATGAATAATTCTGTGATCGGATGTCCGTTTCACGCGTATGACCACTCGTTTTGATGGTTCTCGTAAAAATGAACGCAACGGCATTGCCAAAAAAGTAATCTGGACGCGTTTCAAGATAAAAAAAATTATCCCGTATAGTCAAAAACTTTGACGGGGCATAACTTTGTGCTTGGACGTCCGATTGAGGCGATTCTTATGGGCATTTCAGGTATTTTTTTGAGATCTACGCAATGGAAACTCTTTAGCGGTTTCCCACCGACCGTTTCCATAAAAAACGTCCTATTTTTGTTTTAATTTACGTTTTTGTAATTGTCTAATACTTTCTCTCTTATTAATTAAAAAATTACGTTGCCAATTTGAAAATTAAACAGAGGAGCAATCTTCTTTTTGTTCTAATTAAAAATACAAATGATTGAAGTTGGTAAATATTGAAATGCGTAAGTATGTTATTATTAAATAAAATCTCATGCACATATTAAATAATATCCAATGGTGGTCTATTGGTAAGTCTTCTATGTTATTTTTCATGAGAAAGGGAAAAACTTTGTGCGTTATCCTAATTAATAACGCACAATCATTGTGCTTTATGGCCAAATTAGGGATAAATATAAATTTTTGGGCTACTTTAGTAGCCTGTTAAAAAAAAATTTTTTTTTAGAAAAAAACTGGGTATGTGTATAAGTTGGAAAAAGAGAAAAAATTTTAAAAATTAAACGAAGTTTATAGTTCTTTTGTGCAGCTTATGACGCATTAGAGTTTTAAAACAAAGTGTGAGCTCAACAAATTAAGCTCTAAAATGGCTTCCTGTTTTAAACTGACCAATAAAAAAATAAATAAAATAAAAAAAGAACAACTCTGAGGTTAAATTTACTCACAAAATGGCCTTGGTGCTGTTCACCTGCATTGGAGTTGCGGCAACAATTGTTTATATATAATATTTGATAAATGTATTTTAATTTCTTTATTATGTCTTTATAACTATACTTTTATAACTATACTTTGAATATAGTAATTATGAATAAGAAGATAACTGGAGAATTAAATACTTCTTAATTAAGGGTTTTAATTGGTTATGCCTATCTATGTGTATATATTGGCTACTGATATTGACTCACATATATTATAATAATATGTTCATATATATTTATATTTATATATCTATATTATATATATATATATATATGTACGGAGAGAAGTAGAATTTTTAATTTAAGAACATGTGTTTTTCTAATGAAACTTGAATAATTTGTGCAGAATTGTTATATACTACAAAACGAAATTGTTAGATTGTTGCATCATGAAAACAACGGGTCAATGATTATTTTTTACTATCCCATTAAAGAGTTAATTATATCTAACGAAGAGGGTTTGAATCTCCCTTAAGAGAGCAAGTTATCCGCACTTCAAACTTGTAGTATTGTAATTTCATTATACTACCCATTATTCATCTTTACTTGTTTTAGAATCTTTATGCTACAATCTATTTTTATTTATCTTATAAATCTACCTTATTGGGTGTGATTTTTTTACCATTTTAATAAAGGTGAATGCTTTACAGGAGTACTTGTATTTTTTTCATAAAAAACTGCCAGTAGAATCAGAACAGATCTACTTTAAAAAATATAGGATGCATAAAAAAAGTAAAAACACATTTTAAGGATATTTTGGGTGACAATAGTTGAATTGAAACTATACAATTTTTTAAAGCTAATTTAGTAAGGGCAGTAATTATAATTTTATACAAGAAGCAATAAAATATTTTGTTGAAATTTATCAACGTTGTGTAATGAGTTTCAAATTATTGTTTCTTTGCCAAAATTTATCAGTTTTTTTCAATATTAATTATATAAAGTTCAGACAGATTCTCACTCTTTTGGGGGGCTATGATTTACCATTTTACGAAATAAATCATCAAAATTAATTAAAAAATTAGCAATATGGCTGCTCATAAATTAGGAAATTTATCTTTATCAGCCCATCCATCTCATGTTTGGATAAAATCATTTCCTCACAAAATTTCAGACATTCTTTCTTTTTTATATGTAATAAGTTCTCTATTAGTTTTCTTCCCAAAAAAAAAGGAAAAGAAAAAGAAGTAACAAAAATAATTTTTACCAATGGGATAGCAGCATCTTAGCCACCATAGCACTAATATTGCTTATTAAAATGCACAAGTTAAAGATTCAATCGCCATATATAGAAACAAAACCGTACCTTAAAATGAAAGATCCAACACTTTTTTATTGGAATTTCAAAATTATAAAAGCAACACAACATATGATAACCTAAAACTTCATGACTTCTAAGGATTCTACCATTAAATTTTCCTTCAATTCAAAGAAGGGGAAAAAAAAAAAAGCCAACAACAACGTTGAGATTATTGGTTTGAGGAGCTAATTAATTCTGGGTATGAAGGAGAAGGGAAAGAAGGTAGATTAAAAAAGAACCACCAATAAAAACAAAGCCAAAACTCCCTCCAATTGAAGAAACAACTTCAAAGGATTTTGCTAAAAGTAGACGTTTGTGGCGGTTTTCATCATATTCAGTCTCATAGTTCCATCCATAATAATTTTCTTCTTCTCCTCCTTCATAAAAAGCTCTTAATTCTTTGATCTTTATCTCCTCAATTCTCTCTCTCAAAATGTACATATTTGCTTCCACGATATCATCATTATTATTATTATTAGCTGAGTTTCCTGCAAACAACAACAAATTTAATTAACAATTAATATTTCACAAAATCTCCATGAAAAACTATATAAAATATTTATTATCTGTGGGATAAATTGCATAAATTTATTAACATCTCTGTCATTCAGAATCAAGATTTTTTTCTTTTAAATACAAGAGATATCACACTACCTGTTCAATTATATAAGTAATAGCAATTCTATAAAAAGAAAGAATCAATACTATAAAAAAATAAATATAATATGATGCATTATACAAGAATTGAACCTCTAATATCTTATTGGGAGGCCTCTTACCAGATGATTAAGAAATTAATTAATCACATAATAATTTTTTCAAAGAAGATTGAAGCATGCATGCAAATATATATATAGACACACGCACTAGTAGGGAAGAGGATATATATATATATATATAGAGAGAGAGAGAGAGAGAGAGAGAGAGAGAGAGAGAGAGAGAGAGAGAGAGAGAGAGAGAGAGAGAGAGAGAGAGTACCATGATCTTCATCATCACGAAAGCTTTGGGATCTAACTTGGAGATATTTTTTTGAATCATTAGGCAAAGGCATCAAGGGAGTGAAACCCTTGCTGGAGATGCATAAAGAATAAGCCATTTATGTGAATATATGATTTTTGCGAAAATTGACTTGAACCTAACTCAGAGTATGTATGTCCTCTCCCTCGTTTCTCTTTTGTAGATGTTCACATCAAGCGCGTATATATATATATATATATATATATATAACGTGGAAACCAACAATTTTTGGGGTCGGTCTTCTCATTTATCTATTTATTTGTTTTTATAAAAGAATAAGCTAAGTTGCCCCAGTCCGGAGTTCTCTCTATTATAATTTCTTGGCATGTTTTTCCAAACTTTGTGATTAGCTGACATTTGTTTACCCTTTTTTACTCAATGTCCATTCAATCTATGGGCCGGGCACAAGTACGAAATCAGGGGTTGTAGGATTTAAGACTATGAGGGAATGAAGCCAAAATTTAATAATTTAGTAAGTTTTAAAAACAGTTCGGATCTTCAATAATATTTTTTTGTAATATTCTTATAATATAATATTATTTTATTAATAAATTACTAAATAAAAGATCAATTATAATTTTTAAAAAAATACTAAGAAAAAATATTGTAAAAACATATTACAAGAAATGTTAAGCTAAGTGTTATGAATGATTTAAAATATTTATTAACCAATTTTGAAAATCGACTTTTTTTGAAGTTATAAATAAATTTTGTGGTGTATTTTAAAAGTTATTTATTACTACGTAAAAAAGATATTTATTTCAAAAGTTTTTTTGCAGAAGTCTTAATGATATGAAGTGAAAATGGTTAAAGAGAGGTCATATACTTTAAAACTGAGATAGAGTATCTTATAGTTTATAACTAGCACATATTGATGTAATTAATTATTAGTTGAGCATATTGTTGGTTTTTAACTGGATATTGTAAGTGATTTTATACCAGACCTTTTAGTGATTTATTTTTCGTTATATAGAAATAAATCTTAGAGATAAATTAATCATCTAGTTTCATCTTGTTATAGAACAAACAGAAAAAATTTAAGCCTTAACTTGGATGAAAGTTCAAAATGAAAATTCTTCTTTTTTCTTTTTTTATTTTTTCGACCACATCTTCATATACATAAAAGTTTATGGAGTTCATCAGATGTGCATAAACTTTGTTTCATCCAGTGTTTGGTGAATGTGTTAGCAATACTATACATTGGACCTTTACAGAAGACAACTTGCTTATCGAGAAATAAGCCTTGCTGCGTATACTTGTGTTGTTGGTTGAAGGAAGTTCAAGCAAGCAACCACTATCTGAGGAGGATCTTTGAAGAATTGAAGAGATTTCAACTATGTCATGTGCAAAGGGAGTTTGCAACATCAACTAGAGAAAACATTAGACGTGTTAATGAGCTAAGTGTTATCTTGTACTGTGTTATCAATTTTTGGGCGTAGCCCAGCAGATATAGGTGTGTTTGACTAAACTGCATTATGATTTGGTTGTGTTATATTTGTTTATGTTTAACTGTTACACAACACACATCAAATTAACATAACATACCTAAAGATTGTATAAAGCAATATGACAGACCTATTTACGAACTTACAAGTGGTATCAGAGCAAGGCATCTTTCTGTTGTGCTATTTGCTTAGCAGGTGAGATCGTTGTAAGTTGGTGCTTACGTCAAGCTCACCATATCTAATTGAGGAAGGAGGTTTTGTAACACGTCCTATACTATTTGAGGGGGCTAATTATGCTTACTGGAAGGGTAGAACAAAGATCTCCATATAGTTAGTTGATAATTCTGCTTGGGATGCTGTTGAGAAGGAATGAGCCCCTCTTACCAAAAAGTTGATTATGATGTTGTCAAGAAAAGAACATAATGGGATGATGCCGAAAAGAAATCTACACAAGCAAATGCAAAGGCTCTCAACACTACCTTTGCTAGTATTGATGAGGAAATGTTTAAGTTGATTTCAACATGCACATCCGCAAAGAAAACTTGGAACATATTGCAAACTGTGCATGAGGGGATAGAACACTGTCGAGTCTCAAAATTAGAAATGTTGACAGCACGGCTCGAAGAACTGAGAATGCAAGAGGATTACAACATTGCTCTATTTAGTAGCAAGCTGAGGGAGATTGCAAAGAGAGCTTTTCAACTAGGAGAAACTTTATTCAGAAGAAAAGCTAGTAAGAAAAACATGAAGGTCCTTACCTATGAGGTTTGGTGCTAAAGTTGCAGCAATTGAAGAAGCAAAGGATGTGACTAAGATGATACTTGATGATCTCTTAGGATCTTTTCTTAGTTATGAGATGAATATGTACACACACAAGCTAAGGATAAGGGTATGGCGTTGAAAGCAGAAGTCAACAGCTCCGAGTATGCTCCCTACACTAAAGAGCATATCATGATGTTGACACGGGACTTTTGGAAACTTCTTCGAAAGATTGGAAATCACCAAGATCTCAAAATGCTCCCAGAGGAGATAATCGTGATAGGAGGACCAACGGTAGATAGAAACTGAAAGGCGCATTAAGAGGAAGACTTATGACTCAACACAGAAAGGAAAAAGTATCCAGTGTAGAGAATATGAAGGCTTTGGTAACATACAAATTGAGTTTGCCATCACATTAAAGAAAAATAGATCACCGAACAAAGCAATGAGTGATAATGACAAGAATGAAGAGACTGACTACGATGAAGATGAAGAGATAGATGCAAACAACACTGTGGCCTTTAATGTTGTCGTGGATTTGAAGCACACTTCTTTGCATGTGACAAACAATAGTGTGAATGGCGACGAGTCAATCTATAATGATAAAGAGGATAAAGAAGTGTCATTGGATGAACTTCAGGAGATGTACAATCTTATTTATACAAAGTGGGTATATCTTGTTAACAT
Organism: Catharanthus roseus; assembly: GCA_028651295.1. Taxonomy (NCBI): domain Eukaryota; kingdom Viridiplantae; phylum Streptophyta; class Magnoliopsida; order Gentianales; family Apocynaceae; genus Catharanthus; species Catharanthus roseus. The sequence goes on along the minus strand of JAPQWS010000153.1, from coordinate 2,123,478 downwards.
CAGCAAGACCTTTAAAAAGGATCTGCGGGATGTTCAGACACAAAATGAATCTCTAGAACAAAGAAACCATGAATTAATTGCTCAAATTAAGGATGTTACTGAAAGATTGAACCTTGTTGAGTCTAGAATTACTCGTCTAAACATTGGGAAGGAAAAACATGACGAGATATTGCAAGCCAGAAAACTTATTGGATTGAAAATAGGTCTAAGGTGTATTGCTGAGAAACTCAACCCCAGCAACATCAAAGAGTACGTTGGTGAGAAACACAACTCAATCAATGTTATCTTGGCAACCTAGAAGAAGTGTTTAGAAGGACAAACCTAACTCATGCTAAAAAGAGAAAGTTGATCAATAAGTACAATCCTAAGAGGCCTCCCATTGTGTGTGGTTAGTCTATAGTGATAGGACACATGTGGCATCAGTGTAACTAAAGAAACAAAGATCTCAGGCAAGGAAGAAAGTTGCAAACTCATGTTCCAAGCTATGCAAAACATGAAAAAACACATAATTGATTTGGATTAGGAACGATGACTTGAGAAGCAATGTTGCACATTTATCTCTGTTTGTTAATATGAGCTGTGTGTAGTATCTTGACACTGGTTGTTCAAGATACATGACCGCTAAGAAAGAGTATATGATTGACTTTGAGAGTCACACTGGAAATGTCACCTTTGATGATAGTATCAAGAACAAGGTTGTAGGCTTTGACACCTTGAATTTAGATAGAATGCCCAAATTGAAGAATGTGCTACATGTGGAATAAATGAAGGCAAATCTAATTAGCATCGGTCAACTGTGTGATGATGATTTGCATGTGCACTTTGATAAGAATCGATGTTATCTGAAAGAAGATGAGGAATGCATCATAACAGGAACAAGGACATCTGACAATTTTTATCAAATGAATGCAGTAGTAGACACGATCAGTATGACTATGGAGGTGCATGGCATGGAATTATTGCACAGGAGGCTTGGGCATGTAAACTACAAGCTTTTACACAAGTTAGCAAGCAACTATTATCCAAGGGGTACAATGTTTAAGAAGGAAAACAAGCTCGTATGTGGAGATTATAAGAAATGAAAACCAACTAGAGTCAAACATACTCACCGAATAGACATCACTATAACCCGTGTGTTGGAAATATTCACATTGACATGTTTGGCCTAACACATATTGAGCGCATTGGAGGCAAAAGGTATGCATTGGTATGTGTGGATGATGACTTAAGGAATACATGGATAGACTTTCTCATAAACAAGTCTAATACTTTTGTACCCTTCAAAAAAATATGCTTGAACGTACAATCTGAGAAAGGGGCAACAGTTAAGAGGACGAGAAGTGATCATAGAAAGGAGTTTGAGAATAGCTTGTTTCGAAAATCTATAAAGCATATAGATCCAGTTAATGTTTCAGTGGAAGATGTTGAACCTAATAAGGAATGCTCGAAGGACACGTCCCATGAGTATGCTGACATACATTTGACACAAAAGAACAACAACGCAACACTGACACTAGCCAAAACACAGCTGAAGGAGATGATGACCATAATGTTGAAGAGGTGATTAAGCCAAAGAAAGCAAAGTCCAAAGCTACAAGAAGTGTCATCGAACAGATTCCATCATTGGTAACATCACTAGAGGAAGAAAAATAAGAGGAAAAAAGGCGTGTTGACTACCGAGATATGGTCGGGGTGATTGTGCTTGCATGTTACACTTCCACCATACCCAAAGAACATCAAAGAGGTAATTGTGGATGCATACTAGATTGGAGCCATGCAAGAAGAACTGCACCAATTCGAAAGAAATTATGTATGCATGGGAACTGGTGCCTAGACTTGAAGGTGTGAATATGATTGGATCTAAGTAGTTTTATAGAAACATAATAGATGAGAATGGAAACATCACAAGGGACAAGGCAATACTTGTAGCAAAAGAGTACACAAAAGTTGAAGGTGTTGACTTTGAAGAAACATTTGCTCCAGTAAATTGATTGGAATTTATGAGATTGTTGCTCACTTTTGCATGTGCTAGAAACTTTGTGCTGCAACAGATGGACGTGAAGAGTGCATTTCTCAACCGTATATTAGAAGAAGAAGCACGTATCTTTAGCAGCCCAAAGCATTTGTGGATCCAGATCACGCTTATCTTGTGCACAAACTGAAAAATGCTCTATAAAGATTAAAACAGGTCCTAGGGCATGGTATGAAAGACTAACAAGTTACTTGTTGAACAAAGGCTACAAACGGGATGGTGCAGACAAGACCATGTTTATCAAGAGGACAACACAACACATGTTGATTGCATGAATCTATGTGGATGACATAGTGTTTGGATCCACTTCCAAAGAACTCACTGATGAATTTATCATGTTCATGCGGACTGAATTTGAAATGAGCATGATTGTTGAACTGAATTTCTTTCTAGTTTTACAAATTACACAGAAGAAGTATGGCATCTTCCTATCTCCGTACAAGAATGCACAAACTCTTGTCAAGAAGTTTTGATTGGTGAATGGAAAGACAGTCAACCCCTATGATCTCAACTCTTAAGATTACAAAAGATGAGAAACGTAAAAGTTTTGATCAACACGAGTATAGAAACTGTTAGTATATGCCCTAAGACCAATTGACTCACATTTATGATTTATGAAGCATGTATTTTTTAATTGTATTTTATGCTCTTGGTCATCAAGTATGTGACTTGATAGTAAAACCCTTATAGCTAATAAAATACTATTCTTATTTGTCCCTAGTTTATTACATCTTGTAAACTAGTGTGAAGTTGATTGATGGTCAAGTTTTACTGATCATGAATATGAGATATAAAATCAATTCATAAATACATATTGAGAATATTGTATTGGACATGACCCAAAGTGAAGAAGAAATATTGCATGGGTTTAAGTTATAAGTATTTCTTCTCAGTTTTATATTTGGTGTCCTTCGACCTAATGTTTCCAATGTTTCTTGCATGGGGAGAAAAATATGTTTTGACATAGTCAAACATCACTTTTAATTAGGTGATCATTATGATTATTGGTTGGCTTATTTTCTCGTCATGGCTTGAATATTGGAGATAGTGAAAGGGATTTGTCCCTCTCCTTTTAGAGAGAGATATCCATGGGCCCCTTGATAAGGAAGACTGGAAAATATGCATGGCCATGCTCAAATAAGTATTAATAAGGTGTTATTAATATTATTTGTTGGAGCAGATCTACTCGGTGATCAAGTAAATGGTTAATTAAGTTTTATAAGGATGACTTGATCCATGCCTTATACTTAATTAGGATATCGTGTGACAAAGGACTAAATATTAAATACGATGCTAGGTTATTATTACATTTACTTAACTTGGGTAAGCATAATGTCTTGCTAGAGGCCGCTTATGTTTTGTGAATAAATGTCTAGGACATTTTTTTTATTCACTCGCCAGCGTTAAGTGAACCTACTGAGTCACACGCATAGACGATCTTGTGAGCATAATGTCCACGTTCAATGAATCTAGATTGTGTCAGATTCGTTGAACGTATACTAAAAGGGAATCGGATTCCATATTGTATTTTTACGGTAGGTTAATAAGTAATTAATTTTATTTAATCGAATAAATGAAATTAATTACTTAATATTACTCATCTAACCGTTGGATGATTATAGGAATAGACGGGACGAGATTGAGCTTGTCATTAGATGACGGTTAGGGTTTTGATATTGACGAGCTATAAAATGTTATGTTAACCTTTTCTTGTTGGCCGTCCCTTTATCTCATAAAAGAAAAAACAAAACCCTAAACCCTAGAACGGCGATATAGTATCTAGCCTCACTCTCTCCGAAAAAGCGACCGATTACCGAGATAGTCGGGATCGGTTACGAGCAGTTTTGAGAACACGGAAGGGCTAGCATCCCGATCGCTTGCGAGAGGAGTTCGTCGCGTGGATACCGGTAGAGGGCGAAGCATACAAAGCGAGCGCCTCCACAACGAACAATAAAAACATTGAGGTAATTTCTATCCAATCGGTTTTTCTAGTATGTGCGAGATCCTGTTGGTGGATTTCCGTAATTTTATTTTACTTTGTTTTTGCCTACAGATTCCAACGGTGGTATCGAGCCACGCACATCTTGGTTTTACTGATTTTATCTCATTACCGCTTTGATTACATATGTTGTTTTCAATCGGCCTTATAGTAAGGTTTCGATTAGTGTAATAATCGAGTAAATTGAATTATAAGATTCGCATATATCATATTACGTTTTACTTATTAATACGATTAATTAAACGAGAATATTATTACTTGCTAAATTGTTTGGTGTACTGGTCATGTCTGTGCAATTTAATTGTTAAACAAATATGCGAGAATCACATGATTTAATGTCTAAGCTGTTAAACAAAATTTACGGCGGCATGATTTTAGGGTTTATGGCGGCAATAACTCATTCAATGAGTTAGAAAGAAAAAATCGTTTTTTCTTTAAAGGGCGCTGCCCCACGAGACCCCCATAAAGGGCGCTGCCCCTTGACCCCCCATAAAGGCGCCGCCCTGACCCACGCCCGTGGCCAGCCGGCGGGGACCGCCGTTTTCTTTCGGGGGCTACGCCCGCGGAACCCCCTTGTTGTTTCTTTGCATGTTTCTTCCTATCTTTAGATGCATGGTGCATAGCATGGCCTTTTACCTCTTGTGATTGATTGGCTTATTTTGTTAATGGGTTGTATGTTTTTAAATACGGCCTGCGTGTCGTTGTTTTCGTTGATGTAATATTATCAAGCTTTACTAGAATAGGTTAATTTTATTTCCTATTCCTATGTATATTTTCTGTCCTATGTAACAAGATTAGAAGGCCAAGACATTGGAGGCAAGCTCATGGAGATGAAGACTTACCTAGATTGACCTTTGACTTCCATGAGGCTCATGGAAGTCAATATAGGATTGGGGCCATGCTATGACACGTTTTATTTGATGTATATATATTATGCATGAGATGTCTAGTTTATTTCCTTTTATTTTTATATATGTTTTGTGAAATTATATACAAATAAAAGGAAGAAGGATTTTGAAACCATGTAAAATAAAATTAAGTCGTAAAATGTCTTCCATGATCATAAGCACTTCTCCATGCTTGGATCATCATTTTGTCTCATTGCCAAAGCAAGAGATAAATGGTTACCTAAGTAGGGGAAGATGGAAAATGGTGATTTCCATATGCTTGGAATGGTTTGGCTTAACTAGGCTATCAAAAGCGGTTTTGAGCCTAGGACATCATATGGGATTTTGCCGGTACATGTAGATGTAAATCCCATTAATACATTTTTCTCTAATTATGGGTGTTAAGCCAAAGCTTACTTATGATTAGAATAAAATGAATTTTTTATACCCATGATTTATATCAAGTGTTGAATATTTCGGGGAAAATTTAATGCTTCATTTATTTAATTTTACTTTGCAAATTCTATGTAGATAATGGCCTCAAACAATTCAAACACATCATTGCGATCCGTGCTTGAAAAGAATAAGCTTAGTGGGACTAACTTTCTTGATTGGGCACGAAATTTAAGGATTGTCCTTAAACAAGAAAAAAGGCTATATGTACTTGAGAACCCTATCCCTAATCAACCAGCTAACAATGCCACTAGAGTCGAAAAGGATGCTTATAGTAAGCACAAGGATGATTCTAACGATGTGACATGTCTCATGTTGGCTACGATGGAATCCGAGTTGCAAAAGCAATTCGAGGAAGTTGAGGCTTATGAGATGATAAAACGAGCTCAAGGAAATGTTCCAAGAGCGAGGCACGTCAAGAGAGATATCTTACCACTAAGGCGTTGAGCAGCTGCAAAAATGACCCCGGCACTTCGATTAGTGCTCATGTCCTTAAGATGAAAGGGTATTTTGATCGGCTTGAAAAACTTGGAGCACACTGTAAGTCATGACTTAGCTCGCGATATGATCTTGGCCTCTTTGACCTCGACTATGATCGGTTTGTCATGAACTTCAATATGCATAATATGGAAAAGTCCATAAATGAATTGCAGGATGCTCAAGCGAAAGTGAACAAAACATTAGGAAGTCTACTCCCAATGTTACGATGGTTCGAAGGGCGGTTCAAGAAGAACAAGGGAAAGGGAAAGGGAAAGGATATGGCCAAAAAGGGTAAAGGCAAGCGAAGCCCAAGCCCAAGGTTAAACCACCAAAGGAAGGGACTTGCTTCCCTTTGCAATGAACACTGGTCATTGGAAGAGGAATTGCAAGCTCTACTTGGAAGAAAAGAAGAAGCAAAAGGCTAGTGAGGCTGCAGCTTCGGGTATTTTCGTTATAGAAATTAATATGCCTACTCCTACTTCATGGGTATTAGATACTGGGATGTGGAGCTCACATTTGTGTAAATGTGCGGGGACTCAAAAGGAGTAGATCTTTGGCAAAGGGAGAGGTGGACCTACGAGTTGCAAATGGAGCAAAAGTTGCTTTGCTTTGTAGTTTGTAGGGGACATTTGATTTACTTTTGCCTCTCTGGGCTTATAATTGAACTTAAAGATTGTTATTATGTTCCCTGCTATGAGTAGGAATATCATTTCGATTTCTTGTTTGGATATTGATGGTTTTGAGTTTAATACTAAGAATGGTAAAAGTTCTATTTATAAAAATGGTATTTTCTATGGGGATGCCTCTTTATGTAATGGACTTTACATTCTTAACCTACATGATTCCATTAGTAAGCCCATCTATAACATAAATACAAAGAAATTTAAATCTAATGATTTAAATCAAACTTACTACGGCATTGTCGTTTGGGCCATATAAATGAGAAACGCATATCAAAACTCCATCAAGATGGACTTCTATCTTCATTCGACCTTGAGTCTTATGAAAAATGTGATTCTTGTTTATTGGGAAAAATGACTAAAAGTCCATTTACGAGGGGCAAAGTGAAAGGGCTACCGATTTATTGGAACTTATACATGCGATGTATGTGGGCCAATGAACACACAAGCCGAGAGGAGGTTTTCGATATTTCATTACATTCACGAGATGATTTCGAGTAGATATGGTTATGTCTATCTAATGAAACATAAATCGATTCCTTTCAAAAGTTTAAGGAATTTCAAAATGAAGTACGAGAATCAACTTGGAAGGAGTATCAAATTACTTCGATCGGATCGAGGTGGTGAATACTTGGGCCAAGAGTTTGATGAACATCTAAAAAAATTGTGGGATATTATCACAATTAACTCCACCGAGAACACCACAATGGAATGGTGTGTACGAGCGCGAAATCGAACTCTATTGGATATGGTTCGATCTATGATGAAGTCAAACAGATCTTCCAATTTCTTTTTTGGGGTTATGCTCTAGAAAGCTACTGCATTCATATTAAATAGAGTTCCATCTAAAGGCTGTTCGAGAAAACACCATATGAGATATGGGCCAGGAAACAACCTAGTTTCGCATTTCTCAAAATTTGGGGATGTGATGCTTATGTGAAGCGATCATTAACCGAAAAACTAGCACCCAAATCGATAAGTGTACATTTGTGGGATATCCTAAGGAAACTAAAGGATACTACTTTTATCTTCCATCCGAAAACAAAGTGTTTGTTGCTCGGAACGGAATTTTCCTTGAAAGGGAATTCGTTTCCAAAAGAGTCGATGGGAGTAGAATCCATCTTGAAGAAGCTCAAGGGACAGCGAGATCATTTACGAGCCCGAGTATGGATACTCGAGTTGGACTCACGTATTCATCTCGAGCACTGAACCTTTGACACAAGGGCCAAGAAGGTCTAGTAGGATTTCTCGGATACCACGGAGATATGGATTTACGGTGGTCGAGGATCATAATATTGATCTTATTGATCAAGGTGAACCTAATTCCTACCAAGATGCTATTCATAGTCACGAATCTAGCAAATGGCTAGAGGCTATGAAATCAGAAATACAATCCATGCATGATAATCAAGTTTGGACTTTGATTGATCCACCTGAAGGTTGCAAGACCATAGGGTGTAAATGGGTTTTCAAAAAGAAAAGCCGACATGGATGGCAATGTGCACACTTACAAAGCACGATTGGTAGCAAAAGGGTATAGACAAACTCATGGTATAGACTATGATGAAACCTTTTCTCCAGTTGTAATGCTTAAGTCAATTAGAATTCTACTTGCCATTGCAGCATATTATGATTATGAAATATGGCAAATGGATGTTAAAACCGCTTTTCTTAATGGAAATCTCTTTGGGAGGATGTGTATATGACACAACCTGAAGGTTTTATTCATCCTTCGAATTCTAGTAAAGTGTGTAAACTTCAAAGATCCATTTATGGCTTGAAGCAAGCATCTCGAAGTTGGAATCTTCGTTTTGATGAAGCAATTAAAGAATTCAATTTCATCAAGAATGATGATGAACCTTGTGTCTACAAAAGGGTTACAGAAAATGCAGTAGTCTTCTTAGTACTCTATGTCGATGACATCTTGTTAATTGGGAATGACATCCCCACTTTGCAAAGTGTAAAAACTTGGTTGGGGAAATGTTTTTCAATGAAAGATTTAGGCGAAGCGACCTATATTCTAGGCATTAGGATCTATCGAGATAGATCTAAAAAGCTTATTGGCCTAAGTCGAGTGGATATATTGACAAGGTACTGAAAAAGTTCAGTATGCAAGATTCTAAGAGAGGATTCTTGCCAATGTCACATGGCGTTAAACTCAGTAAGTCTCAAAGTCCTACCACAAGGGAAGATACAGAACGCATGAGTAAGATTCCTTATGCTTCCGCAATTGGATCTATCATGTACGCCATGTTATGCCACTCGCCCAGATGTCTCGTATGCATTAAGCATGACTAGCGAATTCGATCAAATCTCGGTGAACCGCATTGGGATTGCGGTAAAAAAAACATTCTCAAGTACTTAAGAAGGACTAAAGAGATGTTTTTGATCTACTGAGAGTCGGGAAGGAGAGCTTGTTGTAAATGGTTACACGGATGCTAGCTTTCGGGATCGATGTAGATGATTTTAGATCGCAATCTGGATTTGTGTTTTGTTTGAATCGAGGTGCTTGTGAGTGGAAGAGTTCAAAGCAAGATACCGTGGCCGATTCTACTACGGAGGTCGAGTATGTGGCTGCTTCGATGCGACCAAGGAGGCGATTTGGATCGGAAAGTTCATCACGGGAACTAGGTGTAATTCCTAGCATTGTGAACCCAGTGGACCTATATTGTGATAATACAGGAGCCATTGCACAAGCTAAGGAACCTAGATCTCATCAACGATCCAAACATATTCTCAGGCGTTTCCATCTCATTCGAGAAATTATTGAGCGTGGAGATGTTAAAATTTGCAAAGTAGACACCAATGACAATGTCGCAGATCCATTGACAAAGCCACTCCCACAACTTAAGCATGAGAGTCATACTAGGTCAATGGGTTTGAGAGTCATGTCAAATTGGTGATAGAGGCAAGTGGGAGATTGTTAGTATATGCCCTAAGACCAATTGACTCACATTTATGATTTATGAAGCATGTATTTTTTAATTGTATTTTATGCTCTTGGTCATCAAGTATGTGACTTGATAGTAAAACCCTTATAGCTAATAAAATACTATTCTTATTTGTCCCTAGTTTATTACATCTTGTAAACTAGTGTGAAGTTGATTGATGGTCAAGTTTTACTGATCATGAATATGAGATATAAAATCAATTCATAAATACATATTGAGAATATTGTATTGGACATGACCCAAAGTGAAGAAGAAATATTGCATGGGTTTAAGTTATAAGTATTTCTTCTCAGTTTTATATTTGGTGTCCTTCGACCTAATGTTTCCAATGTTTCTTGCATGGGGAGAAAAATATGTTTTGACATAGTCAAACATCACTTTTAATTAGGTGATCATTATGATTATTGGTTGGCTTATTTTCTCGTCATGGCTTGAATATTGGAGATAGTGAAAGGGATTTGTCCCTCTCCTTTTAGAGAGAGATATCCATGGGCCCCTTGATAAGGAAGACTGGAAAATATGCATGGCCATGCTCAAATAAGTATTAATAAGGTGTTATTAATATTATTTGTTGGAACGATCTGCTGGTGATCAAGTAAATGGTTAATTAAGTTTTATAAGGATGACTTGATCCATGCCTTATACTTAATTAGGATATCGTGTGACAAAGGACTAAATATTAAATACGATGCTAGGATATTATTACATTTACTTAACTTGGGTAAGCATAATGTCTTGCTAGAGGCCGCTTATGTTTTGTGAATAAATGTCTAGGACATTTTTTTTTATGCACTGCCAACGTTAAGTGAACCTACTGAGGTCATACGCATAGAGCGATCTTGTGAGCATAATGTCCACGTTCAATGAATCTAGATTGTGTCAGATTCGTTGAACGTATACAAAAGGGAATCGGATTCCATATTGTATTTTTACGGTAGGTTAATAAGTAATTAATTTTATTTAATCGAATAAATGAAATTAATTACTTAATATTACTCATCTAACCGTTGGATGATTATAGGAATAGACGGACGAGATTGAATTGTCATTAGATGACAGTTAGGGTTTTGATATTGACAGCTATAAAATGTTATGTTAACCTTTTCTTGTTGGCCGTCCTTTATCTCATAAAAGAAAAACAAAACCCTAAACCCTAGAACGGCGATATAGTATCTAGCCTCCTCTCTCCGAAAAACGACCGATTACCAGATAGTCGGGGATCGGTTACGAGCAGTTTTGGGAACACGAAGGGGCTAGCATCCCGATCGCTTGCGAGAGGAGTTCGTCGCGTGGATACCGAGTAGAGGGCGAAGCATACAAAGCGACGCCTCCACAACGAACAATAAAAACATTGAGGTAATTTCTATCCAATCGGTTTTTCTAGTATGTGCAGATCCTGTTGGTGGATTTCCGTAATTTTATTTTACTTTGTTTTTGCCTACGGATTCCAACAGAAACATGATTAGTGGATCATTATACCTTACGGCTAGTAGACCTGACATAGCTTACAATTTTGGAGCGTGTGCTAGATATCAAGCCGATCCAAAGGAATATCATAAGAAGGTAGTGAAGCTTGTTTTGAAGTATGTAAATTGCACTACAAATCATGGGCTCGTTTACAACAAAGACTACAAGGCAAATTGTTGGATACAGTGATGTCGACTGGGGAGGAAATTATGATGACAGGAAGAGTACTTCTGGTGGAGGTTTCCATGTTGGTAACAATCTGCTGTCCTAGTATAGCAAGAAGCAAAATTGCATCTCACTCACTACAGTAGATGCAGGGTACATTGCTACTATAAGTTGTTGTACACAACTCTTATGGATAAAACAGATGCTAAATTATGATGGCACAACACAACTACAACTAATCATGTTTTGTGAAAATACAAGTACCATCAACATCACCAAGAATCCTGTGCAACACAGCAAAACCAAACACATTGACATCAAGCATCACTTCATCAGAGAATTAGTTGAGCAAGGTGTTATTGATTTGGAGTATTTTTTACAACACAGCAGCAGTTGGTAGATATTCTAATAAAATCCCTGGATGCCGTGAGATTTGAAGAGCTTTGGCAAGCCTTGGAATAAATGTTTTCTTATTATGCATCAAGGTGATTCCTATTTAACTGTGTGTTCTAATGTACTTTTGTCGTATGTTGAACAGCCACATGGAGACCTAGGTACAATAAATAGTGCAACTCCTGATCCTAAGTAAAAGGCAAGAAAAGAACCAAGTCCTTTTAATGGCTATAAATTGCTTCCCTTGAGGTCAAGAAAGTTAAGTCCAAATCCTCTATTCCTCAAGTTGCTTAGACGAAGGAAACCTTGCATCATCACTTTCACAACTGGGAGGCAGTTATAGCCATCATCACTATGACATCCATAAAAATAAATTAAATAGAAAGCAACAAATGTTTAACACCACCCATAAATGAAAAAAAAAAACTGAATAAATTCACTCTGAATGTCGTTTTAAGTACAACCATATACAATTACAATTTTCATTTGCAAAATCTTAAAGATCATCAACTGCCATAAAGTAAAGATAACAAAAGAAAAAAAAAAGAAATTCACTAAGGGCAATTTTTGCTTGCTTTTCAGGATTGCAGCAGACCCTTAAAGCTCCTGATGATTGATTTATGGTTCAACACTCAAAAACCTTGCTTTTAGATCTTTAGTAGCCTAGATAATATGCATTGACTTTGAAACTATATAGGACTAGTCTATTTAAGCGTAGTGACGACTTCTTAGATATAACAAATCAAAATAATCATATAAGGGAAAAACTATATTCGGTAATTTAGAGAGTAGAAAAGAATTCCTCAACTCTGAGATCAGATGAGATTATTTTAGATCTTCCTTCCCCTATGCTTTAGTGTCACTTGATTATCCAAATATGGCGTCTACTGTGAAGAACCCAGATTTTCTTAGCCTATCGGTGCCATGTGAGGGGCTCCGTATTTAGGGCGCGAACAAGGCCCACTACCTTCCACCGGCAGTGGACAAATAGTTATAGATATATGAAATTGGGTCTGACCATCGTGGAAGAGAACGACACCGAGAAACTGCAGACTGGTGTGTTTCTTATCTGGAGAGAACTGAAAATTTAGTTAGTGTGTATTAGTAACAAATTAGGGTTAGATCCTTAGTTCAGTCAGTATTTTTTTTTTAAATGAATATCTAAAGAGGATAGGATAAGTGGATGACGTGGCTAAATCACAACTACATCGTCCAGGTCTCTATATATAGACTTGATCCGTGGTCTCTAGTTTTGATTGAAAATGAGAGATATGAAATCTCAGTTCATTGTATTTATGAAAATTAAATGAATCTAAAAAATGAAAAAAAAAAAAGAGAGAAGAAAAGTTGATGAAGCATATATAAATAGGATTGTCAATGGATTCGAGCTAGCCTAAAGCCCAGCCCGTTCAGTCCGAATTTGTAAACCTGAATCACTCTTAAATTAGGCTAAGTCGAGTTTGGGCTCTATTTTTACGCTCGTATTGTTTTCGAGCCGAGCTTGGGCCTAGGTGGGCTCGGCCCAAATAACGGTCCGGCTCATTTAGAATTTCAATTATACATATGTGTGTAAATTTAGTAATTGACCATTTATAAAATGATGTGATAGTTTTCATTCTTCTTTTTATATGGATAAAGTGAGGTGCTAAATATTTTAATTAATAAATAGTAATTAATACTTTCTAATTTCTATAAATTTATGTTTATAAATGTAAATCATTAATTTCAGATATTAATATACTATATATTATCGTGCTAGGGACTTAACTTTGTATAATTAATATCATGATTTACATTTATAATAGAATAACTTTTATAAAAGATAGTCAGCAAAAAAAACTTTTGCTTATTATTTAGTATCGTTTAGAATCCATTTTTTAATGAGATTTTAGTTTGTAATTTAACAGGTGGCTTGTTTGTTAGTAGTATTTAGAGTTGATTTGGATGGGATTTTTAGTTTGTAATGAAACATGTGGTAAATTGTTTCAATTGCAATAATACGAATTTTTTTTTTTTTTAAATGAAGTGAAATTTGGGCCAGGCTTGAGCAGCCTGAGCTCATTTAGATCGAACTCCGGCTCGTTTATGGAAAGCTTATTCGAGTTGGATTGAATTTGGACCCAATAATAATAGTTTTGAGTCGAATCAGGCTAAGTAAAGCTCGACTCATTTAAGCTATTGACGATCCTATATATAAGTCGTTTCATTTTGAATTAACTATGATAACATGCTTACCTGGTTCAGTGGTTAATGGATGATTTGGTACGACAACATCCATTTTGGATAAGTGAAAGAATTTTCTTGAGACTCAATCAAGTAGGAACATTAAAGTGCTAGAGGGAGATTTAGTAAATCTGTTGCACTCCTAAATGTCTAACACTCCAATTTTCCATGTAGGATGGGAGTAAACATGGAGAGAGATGATGTACTCAATATAGGGTTATTTTAGTATTTTTAAAAGGGCATTTAATTGTTGAGTTATAATATTATGGATCAAGTTAATCCCAAAGTATTTTTTTTAAAAGAAATTTAAACTTTCACATTTTGCTTAATATGATTTAATGTTCAGTAACTCCCTGACAAAAGACGAACAAAGTAATTAACAAATAATTTCAAGAAATCTTTTAGGAAATGAAACATGAAAGAATCTGAAAAGTTCTCTTGGGGACTAATTGTGTCACCTCGTGAAAATGTGCACAAATTGAATGTATTCAAAGTGATAAGTATAATATGTGAGTCACAATTTAAAAAAGAAAAAAATTGTACTACTTTACCTCTCTTCCATATTACGAAACAATTTGAACATTCACATAAATTAAAAAGTTTGGAAATCAATATACTTTTTAAGGTAAAATACTTTCAATGTTCATATCTTTTGAAAAATAAAAAATTAAATTGAAAAAAGAAAAGTTTGTAGAGAAAAAAAAAATAGTGATTAGATCAGTAGTAATAGAATATAAAAAAATAGAGTGCCTGCATTAGTGTAGCTCAGTTGGTTTTGAGGCTGTAGAATTAATACCAAACATCATTATTCAAATCCTGGTAGCAGCATTGTGGGAATTTCAACCTCTCCAATGTGGAGGTGAATGTCACCATGATTTACATCATCTACTTGGACAGTCTGGTAAGAGTTCAAAAATTTTGCCCTTTGTTATCAAAGATATACAAAATAAAGTAATCAAAATGTTTAAAAGTTAACTAGTAGAAGAGATTTTGGATAAGAATGGATGTTGATTGTTAAGTATTAAGAGTTTAAGTTAATAGGAGTATAGTTAGAAAAAAGGGTTTTGGAAAAGAAAATTATTTATAATATGAAAGGTTAAATATGATAATAACTCTTTATAATATGGGGTAGAGATGGTAAATAAAAATGATCACTAAGTACAAAAGAAAATCTGTGATTGAATAAACGGAGTATATGAAAAAAATTAATTTCAAGAAATGTTTTAGCAAACGGAACTTGAAAGAATCTGAATAGTTTTCTTGGGGACTAATTGTGCAATAACCTCGTGAAAATATGCCAAAATTGAATGTATTCAAAGCGATAAGTCTATTATGCGAGTTAAAATAAAAAATATTTGTAATCTCAAAGAGACAATTATTAATCCCAATATAAATTTATAATCTCAAAGAAACAGTATTAATTAGGATCTTATCGACTAATGCTTATATAAGACCACTCATGTTAACTTCAGATCTGCACACATCAAAGCCTAATTAAATCTAATATTAGCAATACAAAGGACGGTGAAAATGGGTGGGAAAGGTGGAAACTCAGGTGGTGGTGTTGTCAAAGGAGGTGGCGGTGGCGCGGGCGGTGGCTCTCGTGGTGGTGGAGGTGGTTCCAAAGGAGGGCATTCCGGTGGTGGATGTGGCTCAGGCTCAGGCTCAGGCTCGATGAAGGCTCCAGGTGGAGGTGGCTCTTATATATCTAGAGATGCTTTTGAAAGCGATCCCAAAGGCTACTTCCAAGGTCTCCATGACAGCGAGAAAGGCAAATAAAAATCATTAATCTTATGCTATGAGTTCAAGTTCTAAGTATCATCTATGCTAATATATATTTACCCAAAAAAAATATCTATACTAATATATGATATAATGAAATGCATTATGGTTTTATATTATTTCCTCCATTTTATATTTAGTTCGTCATATTTCATATTTCCCTTATAAATATTTTTTCTTCTAACATTTTTCATATAAAAACTATTTTCAAACCTTTGTAAAAAAATTAATTAAAAATTTCAACCCTCTATTAATTATTGATAATAATTATAACACAAGTGAAATTTGTGTGAAAGATATTATAGATAATAAAGTGTTTTAGTTTCAAAACAATTAATGTCTTTAATATTATATCTAAATTAGGATTTTGCCAACAAAAATAACAATTAAAGTAATTTGGATATTTCTTTATCAAAATTAAAATTTTAGATTATCAATTGAAATTTCAAGTATAAGGGTATTTTTGTAATTAAGCCAACAAAAAAAAATTTTTAATGCCTGCCTTTTTTCTAAAGATAATGATGTTTGTTTGTGAAGTTAGAAAAAAAATGAGGGAGAACTATTTTTGTGTACCTTAATTTATGGGGCAACAGAGATGATCTATACCATTTCAATATATTAATTTTTTTCTATTTTCTATTATATATATTTCTTTTAATATATCTCTTTTGCCTTAAAAATTTAAATTTGATGTAGTAGGTTTTGATTAATAAAATATTTAGTATCAAATTAGATATCTCCATTTTTTCAAGTGAGAAGTCTATACTCCTGTAATATATATCAAATTAAAAAAATAATGATAATAGAAAACCTTCGAAAAAAAAAATATACCATCCGAGACTGGGGCAAAGTATGTCCTGGATTTATGGTTTAAATTTGTAGAGGCCCAATGATATACTTTTGAGTTAAATGCGAAGAAACAAAGAATAATCTGTAAAAAGTGAAACTGAAATATTATTGAAAAACACAACGCATATGAACCCAAACAAAAGAACAATAATCTTATAATAGGGCCGGTATGCTTAAAGCCCATTGGGTATCAGGTATTGTGTCCAAGTCCAAGTTCTCTTCTCGTTTAGGAAACAAAAATTTATATTGATCAAGTTAATTCAAATTAATTAATTATACTAAAAAGGATAATGGTATACAAAAGAAAATTATACATTTTGCTCTTATTTGAATATTACTTTTGACAGTAGACAATGTTTTAACCATATTAATTAAATAATTATTCAAATTGTATTCTTTTTTTAAATAAAAAAAGCTAGAGGAAAAATGATTTTTTTTCCACTAATCTAACTAACTGTCTTACCACATATTCTTTTTTGGAATACTATTCTTGTTATTCTCTACGTTTGATTATTGTTTTTTATTTTAAATTATTATATTTTAAAAAATTACATTTTTTTTTTAAGAAATTCGAAATTTTAAATATATGTTTCTTCTTGTGTAGAACAGAACATCTTTTAAATTATTATTTTTCTGTTTTATCAAAGTTAAGAGGTTAAAATTTATTTTTATGTAAAGATATAAATGAAAATTAATTTATAATAATAAATTGTATACAATGTACAAGTAAAAGAAAAAAAATATATGGTAAAATGTAACAAGCCAATTTAAGAAAAAGACAAATTAATTACTATTTATTAGTATTTATACATAGAATGTAAAGTATTTATTACTCTATTTCAGTCCAGCCATGCTTATGAAATATATATATATATATATATATATAATGTACAAAGCAATTCTTCTTGAGCACGTATGCAGACTTTACTTCCTCCAATTAGCAAATACATAAAAAAGCATTTATATATATTGTCCCTAGGGAAAAAAAAAAAACAAAAAAAGCATATATCTATATTTTGCAATGGGTGAAAATTCTGACCCTAATCATTCAACCACTTATGAATATTTTGAAGAACATTTGAAGATATGGTCCTCTCAAGAACCGCTTGTGAATATAGGGGTCAGACTTCTAGTTCAAAATATAAAAAAAAAAAAAAAATGTAATTAGCATCAAAGCAATTGATTTGGAGAAAAGTACTAGTAAAGTTCTTGAGATCAAATTCAGACTGATTGTCGAAAAAGGAGTCGAATTGAAGGCTGATGCGAACACTAAATATCTGTTCACTGATGTTGCTGATGGATCCATCGTTGTAACAATCCCAAGGAAGGACTGTAGATATTACTAATATCTTTAATTTATTTATAATATTAATATCTTTTGAATACAGTAATTTTTTAATTTTCATGCATATATATATGTATAGATACACCTATACAAATATATAATATATTTATTAATTAGTAGTTCTGAAATTGATTGAAATATTCGACTTTTTACTATGTTTCCCATTTTTAAAAAACAGTCAATAAAATGGCCTCAATATTTTTATTAATCGTAATTTGGTCATAACGCACAACATTATGTGTTATTCATAATGATAACATACATAGCGTGTGCATTATCGTTAATCACCAATTAAATCTTGTGGTTAATAATGTGGTTGTTGATGTGATAGGGCGGTTGGTGAGGTGGATGATAAGGCACATTGTGTATGCGTTATTAGTAAGGATAACGCACACGGTGAATGCGTTATTCTTATTGTATCCATAATGTTTAAGGGTAAAACTCTTGCTGTCTTCTTCTTTCTTCTCCAAAAAAAAAGTTCGCCATAACTGTTTTCTTCCTACTTCTCTGAACTGTTTTCTTCTTCCTCCTTCACTTGCTCTTCTCCTTCCTTCCTTCTCTTCTTCCCTTCCTTCTCTTCCTCTTCTCCTTCCTTCTTCTCTTCCTCTCTCATTCTCGTCTTCTCGGATTTGAAGAAGCCATGGAGTACAAAACTTTTCTTCAGAAGCCAATCGTGGGGTACGAAGAAAGGTAGAGGAAGCTCTACCAAAGAACAACATTTGATTTCAAGAACGGTAAATTTCTTATTGTCAAATTTACTCTTCAATTGTTTTTAATTTTTTTGCATTCTATGTTGATTTCTGTTGTCTATATGAAGAGGGAGTTAATAAATATAACTCGGGAATCTATATCTATATCTATAGCGCGAAAAAGTTCATTTATTACCTTTCTCTTTCTCTCTCTAAACAAATTCTCTCTAATTTCTCTCAACCCTAAAATTTTAATCTTTTACATTCAACATAGTTTGGAAGTAGATATGGATCCTTTTGAAGATTTTTTGCAAGAAAATATCAATTTTGAGGTAAGAAAATACAAATTTTATTTTTTTCGTCACTGAACCTAATTTCTCCCAGATCTTTAGGGAGTTTTGCCCATTCTGGTGAAAATTCATAGAAAATTTCACCCAGATGGGCGAAACTCACTGGAGAATTTCTCCCGTTTGGGAGAATCTCAATCCAATCCTTTTTTTTTGTATATATTAAATGTTATTTTTTGTTTTTATAATTTTTTCAATTAATATAAAATGTATTATTAATTTGTTTCGTATTATGTTTTAACATAACAGGATGATGTTGATCCGAATACATTTGAAGAATTTTTAGAACCCAAAGAATACATGGATCATGGACTATTCGCAACAGCTCGAATTTTTAATTCGAAAATAGAGTTGGTAGATTGGGCAAAAAAACGGCAATGAAAATGAACACATATTTGATAGTCACTCGATATTTGAGATCAAGAACATTCGACCGTCGATCGTACATTACATTGGGTTGCGAGCATGGAGATGCAAATAAACCAAGAACGAAACCGAGAGTTGACGATGAAGAAGAAGAAGTTCCCAGGGTCCTTACGGGACAAAAAAATGTGGTTACCCATTTAAATTAAAAGGCGAGAAAATGGCCACGTGTGAGAATTGGAAATTATTCGTACATGATGGGAGGCACAACCATACAATAGGTGCCTATAATCACGGTCACGTTCAGGCTGCAAAATTAACGGAGGAACAACTGATACAGACTGAGTAATTTAGGAAGAGTCGTGTGCCACCACGTAATATCTTACGATTTTTCTGAGAGCAAAATGTGGGTTGTGCAGTAAGGTATGTTGCATTACTTTTAATAAGTTATTATAATATTTTAAATTTGTGTTTATGGTCTGATAATATAATTTTTATAATTTATGTAGTGCACAGAAAATATACAACATCGTTGTGAATATTAAGAAGAATAGGATGTAGGGGCGAAACACAGTAGAAGAAGTTTTTTGCTTAAGTGATCAACGGGGTTATACGGTCTTCTATATAAACTTCCCCAGCGCAGTGTACTTAGTGATATTGTTGTTACATACCCGACATCAATTCAAATGATGAGAACGTGGCCATATGTACTGATAATGGATACGACGTATAAAACAAATAAGTAAGTTGTTTGTATACATTCTATTAAGTGTGCATTTGGATATGAATTGAATATTGATTGTTTACGGGGTTTAGGGTTTTAGGGTTTAGACATTAGTTTAGGTTTAGGGTTTTAGGTTTAATATTCTAGTGTAAAGTATCTGAATTTATATTTTAGTTTATGTTTAATTTAGTTTTCATTTAGGGTATTAGGGTTTAGAGTTTCTTGGGTTTTGGGTTTTAGGTTTAGGGTCTATTTAAATTATGGGTTTTAATTGCGTAATTTATATTATTTTATTATTTATTTCTTACATTTATTATGTTATTTCTTTTGTATCATTATATTAACTTATTATATGCACCTAAAAAAAAATCTTATTTGTCCTTTTTATTATAAAAAAGTTATAATATGTCATTGTTGGAGGCTGTAGGGATAACTCCGACAGGTAAGAACTTCACTGTAGCAACTGCATTCATCAGAATGAGAAAGCTACGACATATAGATGGTTCTTCAACAGATTAAGCATCTATATTTTTCATCAGCTATGTCAACAGTGAATGAGCAGGATGGTAGTGCACATGAGCAATGCGTGATTATTACAGACAGGAAAAACGGGTTTAATACCGTGAGTGAAGAGGTGTTTAGTACAACATACCATATGCTCTATAGATGGCACATCGACTAGAAGGTATTGGCAAAGCTAACCGAGATGATAAAAGGTGAAGAAGTCGCATCACGGTTCGTAAATGGCTCATGGCACAAATTGTTGAATGAAACAAATTAGGTGGATTAGTAGGCCGGACTTCCTACATTATTTGTTTAACACTTGGTTGAATCCGCTGGCTCACAAGTTCGTCAGAGTTTGGATAGGTCAAGTAATGAATTTTGGGGTTGAGACCACGAATTGTGTTGAGAGTGAGCATTCAGTCCTAAAGCGATGGCTTTCAACATTCCATGGTAATTTGGACACTGTATTCCTTAATATCGACTCGCTCATTGAAGGTCAAATTTTTTATATTAAGAGCTCATTGGAGTTTTCTAGGCTTAAAGAAAAGTTTAATGGCATTAAAGAAGATATAGGTTGAAATAAAAAGAGCTCTAGAAATCATTGATGATCCGAAAAATAAGTGCGGGCACTATTTGAGGATATCACGCGAGCTCCCGTGTTCATGTGAGTTCATTACACAGTTTGAGCATGTCTTCCCTATCTAGTTGGACGATATAGAGGCTTTTTGGAGGACATTGGAAATTGACGAATTCAACTAATGTTCGCAGGAGAAGGATATGGATATGGATTCTGAGATGTGTGATATAGCCGACCTCTTGGATCAGATAAGTACAGGACCCTTATCGAAGGCCCGAAAGATGCATCGTCTCGTGAAAGGAGCATTAAGTTTGGTTTTGCCTGAAGATGCAGGAATGACATTGACTTCTCCCCCCTGATGTCACAGCTACAAAAGGACGATGGAAGACAAATTCAACAAAAAGGGATAAGTCATATTGGGAGCACGTGTCAATTGCTCATAGAAAGATACAAAAGTCAAACGGTTCTGATTTGAGTTCTAGCTCTAGATCCAGTTCGGGTCCCCATGAGAGAGGCAGACCACCACGAGCTCCTAGAGGTAGGTGTAGAGGGCGTAATAATAGACAGAGTAGTTTATCGTCTATTATAGATCCATCTCCTTGTTCCACATTCCCTTACACTAATGCTTTCCCTTGTTGTGTGTAACCTTTTATTGCGAATTGAAAGAACGTGAACGGTGATGAAAATTGTGGTTATCGGGTTGTGGCAAACTTTTTGTTCAAGGATGAACATCAATAGCATGAGGTCCGTTGACGAATGATTTTTGAGTTGGAACATACGACGGACATGTATCTTTAACTGTTCGGATTAGCAGAACGGGTTTTTGAGCTCATACACAAGGCACAGTGGCGGGATGGACATGCACTCCAGAACATTGATTGGATACACCTGATTCTCTTTATGTCATAGAAAACGCATTTAATCTGTGTGTGGTCTTAATTGGATGGCTTGGGTATATGACAGTACTGCCTCTGTATTCATATTCAGATTGTACTGTAGGTACACTGGTTATTGGACACCTGGCAGAACAACAGCATTTTATTAAGGTTAGTTACCTCCATTTATCTCGTTAGTCCTTTTGTATAGTTTTGTTACCAAGTTTATATTTTTATTTTCTTATGCAGCTATAAATGCGAGATGGATACCATTGCCCCCTTTACACGTGCAATGGGAATATCACCGTACTGCTCAAGTTAGTAGTTAGGTAGAGGCTTATTCTAATAGGATTACACATTGGAACATGAGGTTCGCTGAAGCATATCCACCAAGATATCCCGAACGTGTTTACTTGTAATTGTTGCTGTAATGAAATTGCACGTGTTTTTTGTATAATCATTTTAATTTTCCCACTTTATCATTAATCGCCTAGTGCATCACTGTATATGAGTTTTTGTAACCCTAAGGGCATATTTTGTTTTGTTAAAAAATTAGATGAACCTTGTATGAAATCGGTCGTTCGATTTTCATAATCATTCGTCCAATTTTTCTCGGGTTTTACAATTCAGACGTCCTTTATGAAAACCGGTCGTCCGATTTTCGTAATTGGTCATCCGAATTTCTCAAGTTGTACGAAATTGGATGAACCTATTTAAAATCGCACGACCTTTTTTATAATTAGTCTTCTGATTTTCTCGGCTTTTACAAAAGGAAGACGTTTTTCACTAATTAAATAGCAAATGAAGAAACCGGACATAAAAGTAAATATGCGCAAAGTAACATGTACAAGCAAATACTCAAATGAAAGCCAAAAACAACAACGATCTAAGTCTGAGGTTGATAATACTTCTTCAACATTTGGGATATCTTGCGGATCTTACTAGAATCATCAGTGTCTTCACGGTCCACCTCACGAGCAATCTTGTTCAAGAGAACATCCTTAGAAATGGGAGCTCCAGTCGGAAGCTGTGCGTCACGGGAAAGATGAGAGGGATTCTATCTCCTAGGATGGGTGCGAGGGATAAACCATGGCATGTAGTCGTCTGTGCAACGGCTCGAGGATACAGTATGCACGCTGGTCCATGTCTCCATTAGTAGATGTGAAGGTGCCTCTAGCCACAGTGCCTTGATAAATGCGTTCTTCATGAAGTATATCCTGTTATTTGCTAGCCTTCGAGCCTTCAAAAGCCAAGTAGGATGTGCTGGAATGCATTGATCCCACCCAAACTGTCGGGCATGGATGGCTCAACGCAATCGAAGTATGCGAGCATCCCATGCCATGTCGTTACCCAAATGTCTTGTATCTCATCAAGCTTGTACAAAGTCCATCGTAACTCATCAACAGTCATCACATCTAAATGTAGACGGATGTTGACTAATTTGTGCTCAGATTTGTGTCCAAACATGGCAAATTGCTAGATATGCGGCTTACACGACTGTGCTCCCTGTATCACCGCTAGGGAAAACATAGGAAAATATATGTATATCCATGCCTAACAAACAAAAAACTAGCATATGAATTATCTTAAACAATAAACGATAATGACCAGTTATGGTAAACGACCCTAAACGCTAAACAAATTAAGACAATGACTAATAATACCTCAAGCAGTGACCAACACCCAGTCAACTCCTTCACATCAACCTGCGAGGCCTGACCTAAGTTCCGGTACAAGTAAGCAAGCATTGCAGCACCCCATACAAATCTACCATTGGAGCGAACATCCTTTACAAGAGGCCACAGCTTGGTGGATACGATGTTACCACTCTTATCGGTAAAGAGTGGACTTCCAAGTAAATACTGGATGTAGCTCCGGGAAAAGTAGACTATCGGGCTCCTCTGTAACCTATGCCAACTCTTGACCATTTATACCATATCTGGAGTAGGTGATATACAAGTTGCTCTAAATAACTGCAACCAGCTGATCCTGAGAATACTATAGATCCACAGCATTGCCGTAAGCAGGTATGCCCAGAACATACTTCGCATCATGTAGGGTAACTGTCATCTCTCCCCAGGATATGTGGAAACTGTTCGTGTCTAGCTGCTACCGCTCTACAAAAGTAGATAATAATGCCGATTTGGGGTACTGGAACATGCAATTTCCCAAATGGACTAGCCTTGTCCCATTGGCTAAATTTGCAACTTCAGGGTTTTTAGCGGTCCAGCCCATTAGTGACACAAAGCGCGTCCACCACTTTAATATACCTCGCTCCTGCATATAAACAAAATAAATATAAATATTAAATCATGGAATACTACACATAAATACAGAATGGAGTAACAAATTGTTCATAAATTTACCTGTCCACGGCATATAAAACCCGCAACATGTTTGCTATATAAAGGGATAAGCACTAGATCTTGTGGACCTGTCTCAACTGGTCTTGTCTGCTCCCAACCATCATTCTTTGCTTTTTTTCTCTGGGTAAGCGCCATAGGAGGACGCGACTTCTCGGGTCTTTTGTTACGAGACCTAGCAATCTTATCACCATGTGAAACTACTGGTCAACCCTCTCTCTTTCCCCGGAGCTAGCCTAACAACGGACGATGATGCAGAGGCCACAGGTACAGGCTCGTCCTCATCACCGTCACCGTCACCATCAATATCATCATTATCATCATCATCATCATCCTCAAGCTCTACCTGATCATCCTCACCGCCGATATGGACGGATCTAACCATGTCAAGTTCCTCAGACCGACCCATTGTCGCCCTTGGATGCTGTACCAGAATCCCTCCTTAAACAAGGCTCAAATGAGAAATGGCCATAATCAGCGCTGCATAATCACTTGTGCTGTAAAATGAGTCAGTCTAGACTCCTGACACAAGCTGCTTGAAGAACTCAACACCTAACTGCAACCCTAGACCACTAACTTCATTTAATGGTTGCTGATGTTTACTTTTATAAAGTAGCCGATCCTGGCCGGGAATACGGCGAGGCACAGTAGGAGCATATGTATATGGATCATATGATATAGGTGGGGGCTGAGATGGTGGCTGACAAGATCCATAAGGGTCATAGGGTATGAGAGTGTATGGATGGTGTGATAGGGGAGGAGGACGGGTCCTAATCGATATAGGGGTCGTTGGGTAGAAGACCCCAGTGGACCAAGGTCATAATATATACCGAGTCCAAGCGGGGCAAGAGTCGATGGGATGTCGAAATACTGTGGCGACCTCGCACACCACGGGATGAAGCAGTGACTACAGGACATTGAACCCGACCGGTCCTGTCTGACATAAGACCTAGATCATCATTTCCTCTATGTGCTCCGGCCGAACCATCTAAACAAATTCCTAAACATATTCATCAATAAGATTATTTAAGATTTGACTAATTCATGTCTTATACTATTTAAATCTTTGTAATGTTTTCATAATTTTAATCAATATTGTATTCATTATTCATAATCTCTTATTATTTAAATTTTAATTTTTAATTACATAATTATAAATGATTATCATTATTCTTTATATATTGTTAGTTATTATTAATTCAAAAAATGATTTTATTTATGTTATTATTATTCACAATATTATTTAAATATCAATGTTTAAGTTATTATTTAGTTAAAGTCATTCATTAAACTTTATAGATTACAGTTATATTTATTATCCCTTTTAAGCACTTCATACTTTTTTATTACCTAATGTCAACCTAAACATATAAATTGATTCAAAATATAACATGAATAATTATAATACTTATACTAACAAAATGCCCATATAAAGTTGTACTATTCATGTAAATATAATTCATAATCATATTAAACACTAAATTAAATAACATAACATAAATAAATAAATATAATCATATCTTAAACGTTTATAAACACAAAACTCAATAACATAAACAGATATTAAAAAAAATACTTTTGTCGAGATTCGCCCATTCCGGCGAAAAAATAAAAAAGCCGGAAATGGGCAGTCAACAATGTCAACTTCCACTAGACTCAGCAAAAAAATGAAGGTTTTTTGCCGGACCGGGTGAAACACATCAAATATTTTCGCTGAACCGAGTGAAAGTGGCACGTTTTCGATAGAAAAAATAGGAAAAAAAGGCGGCTTTCTTTTTCTATCTAACGGATATTTTTAAATTTTAAACCAATAACATTGTAAATAAATGAGTGTAGATTGAAGTACTAAATTTTTTTTTTCAACGGTCAGATCTCCCTAGATCTGAAGTTGAAATTTAAGCTTTTAGAGAGAAGGGAGAGGATTTGTTGAAGAGAGAGAAAGTTTAAGGTAAGAAATGAAATTTTTTGAATTTTTTTTGCACTGTATATATAGATTCGCGAGTTGGGTTTACTGACCCCTATATGAAATTTTTGTTTATTGTGATTGTAAATATTCTTGATGAAATTCAAAGCAGAAATGTAAAAGCTTACATTTATTTAGCCAATATACCTCTAGAGAAATGGACAATCCTGCATAATGGTGGACACAAAGACGGAGTGATGACAACCAACATTTCAAAAACACATATCAATGTCTTGAAAAAAGTTAGGGTCTTACCTTTTAAAAGTCCTAGTTAAATTAATATTCGCAAACTTGTTAAGTACTTTAACCAGCATCATCAGGATGCCCAAAACTGTTTGCATCCATTTCCAACAAGAGTTTTTGACATGTTTATTCAGATTCAATTGAAATTAAGAGACCACACAGTTACACCGTATAACCACGAGTTGGTATTTACGTGGTTAAATCTCCGATACGGCTTGATGGTAGCAGCAACAACGTTTACACTTTATAAATGAATGAAAACTCATGCAGTTTTGGAAAATGGTAAGAATATACATTGCCTTGTTCTCATGCTCTTACAGTCTGTAAAGATAATGGTACAAGACCAGATACTTATGTGCCGGACATATATTCGCAGAAAACTTACAAATGAACATACCAATCCAACTTTTATCACGTTGGGCATGAGGACTTTTGGAGAGATGCTCCTCACAATTTAACATTCTATCCTCCAAATATGAACAATCAACAGAGGTCGAAAACAGGGTACAAGTTTTCGGGGAGTAATGTATTATAGAAATCTAGATTATCCCCCAAGATGTAGCAGATGCCAAATGCCTGGGCATAATAGAAATAATTTTAATATCCCCAGTTCGAACAATGTATAATTTTCTTTTTTTCAAAGTATTGTAATATTTTAGGGTTTCTATTAATGATATTTCTTCTAGGTACTTTTTTTATGAATTATTTTATTTAAATCGATTCTAAATTATTATAGTAAAATTTATAACAAGTAACAAAAATATAAAACGCTTTAAATTACTTCTCCGCACTTTTCCTTCTTAAAATGTTTATAATTATTATCATAAAATATACATGAAATGACATAAGTATAAGAATATTTCATCTTTTTTCAAAAAAAAGATTATTAGTTTTACAAAAAAAATTATAAGGTTTGCAAAAAAAAAAAATTATAAGTTTTGAAAAAAATGATGTGATAGGTAATGCATATAATAGATGCATTATCGTAGAGGATAACATACTTTCTGTGTGTTATCTGCCACATCGGATAATTACAGGCATAAAATCTTGTTTACTGATAACATACACATATGCGTTATCTTTAATAATAATGCACACACTGTGTGCGTTATTCAGATTAAAAAAATTCACGATCACTTTAGTGGCTTTTTTTAAAAAAAACTGGTCAGATATAACAAAATTTTGAAATATTCAGACAAGTAGGAGCTCAAAATCGGTCGGGATAATCTATTACATTCTCTAATATACTCTCTAGTACACACTTTTTTATAGTAATTTTATTAATATAAATCATATAAAATAAAAGACAAACACTAAAAAATTACTAATAAAAAAAAGCGTACTAGAGAAAAAAATGTAGTAGATGATGTATTAGACGATCTTGAGCGGCTTGAAATAATCTGGTATATTTTCAGAACGGGATAGCTTCACATAGACACCAGGGCCACCCCCCTGTGCGTATGTATTATGTATTACTATGCCCTCCTCCAAAGAAAAAAAAGCATCATATATAACTAATTTTATAAAAAGGAAATTTAGATATTGATTCTTTTATCACTCTAGATTCTCTAATATAATTCTTAATATATTTTACACTTCACTTTTATTATAACAAATTTTTGTTTTAAAGATTTTAAATTAATCTTTTATTTTATAAGATTTATTAATAAAAAATTATAAAAGAACGTTTTAAAAAAATATTATAATAGTATTAGACAATCTTGACTACTCGACCACACTATAGTGAAAAAATTACTCATTGTTTTTTTTAAAAAAATTGTATTACATACGCATAAGACTAATATTATGATGATAAAATATTTAAAAATAAACCTTAAAAGATTTATCATTACAAGCATAGAAAGTAACGATTTTTTTAAAAAATATTTTTAATCAATTTGACCCCTCCAAAATTTTCATTCAAGCTCTGCCACCTTCAACCAAAGTCAATCTCATGAAGCATGCCAGTGTTCATAATTTCTTTAGAAAAAATAAATTGTTCAAGATTCTTATTAATAGTGTACGTTAAATCATACTACCTCCAGTAAGAAGGATAAATTCTTTTGGATTTATGCACATAACCAATTGAAATCAAGATATTTTTTAATGTTAAAAATCTAAATTACCCATTTTCCTTTTTCTCAACCCTTCTCTCTCCTCTACCTCAAGAGTCTAATATTAAACAATCCAAGATATTAGGTAATTCCAACACTTCAATTAAGATTGGTAAATGGGGGTATATATGGAAAAAATCATTAAATTGTTATAGAAAAATATAGAAGGACTTATATTTTTTACTATCTTCAAAAGTTCTAAAAGAACTTATATTTATGATTGGAGGAAGTAGTATAAACATATGTCAGGGAATTTTTGAAAAAACATAGAAGAAAAATAAATAAAAAGATAGAAAGATACTTGGGTAGAAAAATAAAGGATATGTAGTAGGTCTTGGATGGCATTTGATTTTGAGATTTTTGCATTGAGTTTCGAAAAGTAAAATAATTTGTGAGTGTATATATATGTAGGCCCCAAAACAAAAGTTTGATATTAAAAACACTATCCAATCTCACTACGATTATAAAAGAATGGAAAAAATTCTAGGGTCATTTAGACACGTGCCTGACAATCTCCTTTAAATCTATTAAGGTATGTATGGATGATGGATCCGTTCTTGATACCAAATATGAAATCCTTCGCCCCATGGTACTCAATGACCCTATAGACTGGTGGTCCCGGACCTAGTGTGCCCCTCGAACCATTCCCTACATATGAGAGGCTAAAATTCCTACACTGCCGCTGTCAAAATTCGAACATTTGCTCTTCGTACCAATTCTACAGCCCTAAAACTAATTGAGCTATACATATACTAGTTGATAAATTCCTTTCTTATATTTATAATAGGAGAAAGGGAAAATATTTTCTTTATATTATTTTAAAGAGTAAAAGTGTCACGCATACCTAATTTTACCATAAGTGCTAACGATCAATGATATATGTTTCTCAAAACATAACTGTAATCCTTTTGACCTATCTTTCAATTCCTCCTATACAACCATTCCTTGTGATTCTCTGCTCCCTTCGTTCTAGTTCATGAGGAAATAATGGCAAACCCTATTTCCAAATGACAAAAATTGTTAACTAAATCTTGCTTCCTTTTTTTTCTTTTGTTAAAGAAAGAAATTTATTGAATATAAAGTTGTTACATAGTGATTTAGTGGGAAAACTTTTAACGTAATTTTTCTGTCTTATTTCTCAAGAAGCACTATCATATATATAATCGTCTAATCTTATTCTACTGCTAGTTAGTTAATTGTGATTGACTACAAAAAGGAAACTATACAATCTTAATTAAAAAATATTACAGAAAATTAGGAATACAATAATTTACAAGAGATATAGAAATATCCCAAAAATATGGGATATCCCAATTCTAAATTTCCGTCTAATCTCCTCCTCAAGTAAGAGTGTAAAGATCGTGAATGACCACTTACAAATCAGGGAAACAAAGTGACTTGGATGAAGCACCTTTGTGAGGATGTCAACAGGTTGGAATTCACCTCGGATGTATCATGGAGTAATGAAACCTGCCTGAAATGTATCACCAACAAAATGATAATCAATCTCTATGTGCTTAGTGCACTCATGAAAAACGGGATTAGTGCAATGTAAATGACAGCCTAATTATCACAATAAAGAAAAGTTGGCTGAATAACCGGAATACACAGGTTGCGAAGTTACTGCCAAATCCACTTTTGTTCACATAAGGTAACGGCCATAAAACGATATTCAGATTTGGCGGAGGAGCGCGAAACTGTATGCTGCTTCTTGTCTTTCTAGAAATTAGAGAATCTCTCAAAGAAACAAAATAACCAGTAACTGAATGGCACGTAATGAGACAAGTTGCCCAATTAGAATCACAGTAAGTGGCCAACCAAAGTAGAGAATCTACCCGTAGCAAAATCCCTTGGCTAGGGCAGCCTTTAAGACAACGAACAGCTGGCAATGTAGCCTCTCAATGATCAAGATCAGGAGACTGCATAAATTAGACTAATATATGAACAACATAGGCTAGTTTAAGTCTAGTTAAAGTAAGATAGATTAAGTTTCCAATCAAAAAATGATATCGATTAGGTTTGTCAAATAAGCAGCTAGTGGACTTAGCCAACTTATGGTTCTGTTCTGTAAGATTAAAGGCCAGCTTAGCTCCAGATAAACCAGCTTTCGAAAAACTTTCTAAGAAACATAGGCAATCCCAGTAGAATTACGGGCGACTTCAATGCCTACAAAATATTTCAAAAGCCCCAAATATTTCATATGAAAAGCGGAACTTAAAGTTGCTTTGAACTTATCAATCACCTACAGAGAGTTCCCCCTAATAAATAAGTCATCAACATAAATAAACACACACAAAAATATCCCGAAGATGATATGTAAATAAGGAATAACAGGCATTAAACTGAAAAAAATTGAACCTACAGATTGTGGAAGTAAGTATAGAGAACCAATACCTGGGTACCTACCGGCTCAGTGTCTGCAGTGATAGATGCTACAAGATACTTGTGTTTATCAGAGAATGTATCACATGTTACATAATTTGTAAAGGGATACAAAGATTGACCTCGATCTGCTGTGGAGATGGAATGAGCGGAAGAAGAATGGTATTTATCATAATGCCAAACTGTATTACAAATATAATCCTCGAGTCGGGTAGAAGGTTTTCTATCCCTGAAGCTTCTATGCAAACCTTCATATCCAACATTCTCCAAACTATTATTTTCCACAATTTTCGAACCATTTTGTTAGTCTAATGAAGGCGTGGAGGTGCGAATAACATGGCGGACTCATCAGCAACTTGATGGTGGGTTGCATCACTGCTGGGTCCTTCATCAAAAAGGATTTATTTGGGTTGAAGATGTTGGGCTCTGCTCAAGCCCACAGTCCGTTTGGTCTGATCGTTGAACTTCCTCTAGTGCTAGGCTGTGGACGATATTTGAATTAAGCTGTAGTTCGGTGGAAGTAACAGGCTTAATCCGTGTGCCTTGGGTTATCAAAGAAGTTGGGCTCTCCCTGTCCAAGTACCCCAGTCCGACATCAAATTCCTGGGCAAGGGCGCTACTTGTCCAGAAGTGTTTCCAACAATCTCCAATTTTCAAATAGAGTAAGGAAAAATTGTTTCGTCAAATACAACATCACGAGAGACAAAAAAATTTTTATCCTTAGTATCATACAAGCTCCACATTTTCTTCCCATAAGGGTAACCCATAAATACAAAAGGTCGACTATGAGCTCGAAACTTATCCTTTGGTAAATTATGACATATGCTAAACAATCACAAATGTTTATTTGAGAGTAGGAAGGTGTATGACCATGAAGCAATTCGAAAGGAGATGTTTCTTGTAAAAGCGAGGAAGGGGTCTGATTTATAAGGTAACCTACTATCAACATACACTCCCCTCAAAACCGTTTTGGTAAGTTTTTCTTGAAAATGCAAAGCTTGTGCCACATTGTGGATGTGGCGATGCTTTCGTTCTGCCTTCTTGTTTTGCTGAGGAGTTCCAATCACAGAAGTTTGCTGCAAAATCCCATTTTCATTAAAAAAAAAAAACTTAATGCAGATAAATTCGGCTCCATTATCACTCCTAATAACCTCAATAGTTTTATGGAATTGGATCCGAATCATACTCACGAAGTTTTTCAAAATATTTGTAACTTATTGTATTTCAGGAATCAAGTAAATCCAGACATATCTCGAGCAATCATTCAAAATGGTAAGGAAATTAAAGGCGCCACATGTATATGCAGTATCATACGGACCCCATAAATCAGTGTATGA
This sequence comes from Catharanthus roseus, assembly GCA_028651295.1. Lineage (NCBI taxonomy): Eukaryota > Viridiplantae > Streptophyta > Magnoliopsida > Gentianales > Apocynaceae > Catharanthus > Catharanthus roseus. Next base: position 2,091,291 of record JAPQWS010000153.1, on the reverse strand, counting down.
AATAAAATATCACAGTAGCATTATTTTAACTCAAGGGAAACATCACGTGTCTATTTTACATGGAAACACACAAAACAAAGTTTATTCTCGTGCTTAAAAGAAATAGACTTTCCCAATAATTTCTCTACCACAAAGTTAAAAGGATCACCCAATTTCTTATGACAAAAACTACTCGAATCCGAAGATTTTACTGAACCATCAAACAAGAATCATAATTGCAACAGTTGATAGATGATGTGTGGTTTCTAATCTTAACAAAATTCCACTTTTAGACAATCATATCTATCAGTGTAATATGGTAAGGGAAGTGCTCAGATTGTTGAACTCTCGAGACGGCCAAGCACTGGTACTTACTATGTCTCTACTATTTAATTAAATAAAACATTCAAAAAGGATTTTTTAAAACTAAGAAACAATTGAAAGCCAATTAACAACTCAGAAAACAATTAAAGGTTTTCAAAGAAAGTTTGGAACAGAGTGTTTAAATGGTTGAATCCCCCAGAACTGTAAGTTAATTTTATTTAGAAAACTGTTGTATTTAATTACTAAAACCCGTTGATTGGATCTTACTCATATGTCGGATAATTTCAATTCCTAGGTGAAGATCCTCCGATTCACTTAACTATTTAGAGAAGAATTACTTCTCACTCTAACCCGATTATGAACGAATTATAGATTATAGATATTTAACTGATCTAGAAACTGTAATAAGTATTCCTACTCAATTATCAATCCCTGTTATTCAATTAATGCCCTAGATTAATCCTTCTTGCTCAGAGTCCGATTAATCTTGCAAAACTACCAATCATTGGTAAAACTGGTAAACAATCAAAACAATTGAAATAAAAATAAAACAAGATTTAGATAATTAAAACAAGAAATTCATATACAATATTAACCAAGAATTCTGGGGTTTATTCCCATTTAAACACAAACCGAATTAGCCGCTAAACATTATTCTAAAACATAAATCATAGACAAATTCATACAAAAGAATAAGTTTAGAGAGATTAGAAGAAAATATTGAAGATCCACGATCTTGGCAATTGCTCAAGCTCCTCTTTCGAATTGTTTGAATAAATCTCCCAAATTTGGTCTTCTTACAAAATATAATACTGAAACTAAGACCTAAGCTTATGAATTAATGTGTTTAAAGGGGTTTATATAGGAGAAAAATCTCCAAATCCTATTCTAGAATTATTCTAATCCTCTTTCTAAAAAAGTTTTTGAATCCAATTACAAAAGGAAATAAAATTAGTTTAAAAGGAAAAGTGACAAAAATTGCAATTCAGCCCCTATGCGAGACTATCTGGACCAAGATATTAGGACTATCCGGATCCAGATAGTCTCTAGAAAACTCTTCTTCAATTGACTACCCACTATTTAGACCAGGATAGTTGCTATCTGAATCTGGATAGTGCTTCTGTTCCTGCAAATCCAATTTTGTCTGTTCTTCTCTGTTTTCTTCATTTTCAACTCCATAGTCCTTCATTTTTGTTCTTTTCAATAAATCTTCATTACGAAGGTACCTATAACATTAAGAGAAGAAACAAAATCAAATAACTCTATTTTGTAAACATTTAGACACAAAACCTAATAAAAACGACAATGCTGAAGATGGTAAAAATAGGCATATCAAACTTTCCCACACTCAAGCTTTGATCATCCTCGAGCGAAGAGATAAAAGTAAACAAGAACAAGAAAAACAAAATCTAACTAGCCACTTTCGTTGGTCTCACAATTGCACTTAGCACGTGTAACAAGTCTTTTAAACCCCTAAATTACCAAAGAGGATGTGTAAGGTCTCGTGAGGCTTTGCAGACGATATACCCACAAAATCACACAACAAACACTGAGAACTTTATAAAAAAAAATTCACAAAAGAAACTAATACTATAAAAGAACCAAGGCATGCCACTTTCAAAACATAACCAAGAGTTACAAAAACTGCTAGAACTCATCGATACACAATTCAAAAGTTAACTCACACGTCCAAAATTATGTTTTAGCACATGAGAATCAATGGTGTGTATATATGTGTGTGTATTACTCATGTTTAGTTCAAAAATATGCAAAAAGAATGTCAAGAAGTTACCAATATGATTCACTTTATCAAGCTATACTCTATATGCTTGATTTTTCCAACATCCTTCTACTTCAAATACTAGCTAAAGTTATCCACGGATTAGGTAGGACTTTAAAGCTTGTAATGTTAGGCTTGGGACATACGTGGTTATCAAACGAAGGTAAGGGTAAAACAAAATGAAAGAGAATAAGAGCTAACGCAACGAAAAAGTGAATAAACTCAAAGTTATCTATAACCTTTAAGTTGTTTTCAGTCAAATCTCTCGAAATACTTTCTACCTTTCGTTGAGCACTCATAATCCCATGAAACTATATAATACTTATCAATCACTAAAAAATCAAGGAAGTGTATATGTGAGAAGAAGAGAATATAAGATACCGAGAGATTAAAGTCTAATAAAATCTTTCTTTTGAACTCATTATTTTTCTCTCTTTTTTTCCTTTCTTTCTTCCTTTTCATTATCTTTTCTCCTTTCACTATTTTTTTCCCTTTATCTTCCTCAGTTTTTCTCTTTTCCGCAAATGATTGATAAAATATAAGCTTTCTCATTTCTTTTTTCAAAATGTTTCTTTGAACATCAAATCAATCCTTTCTTTCTTTTCTCTTGTTTGATTGCTTTCTCACAAAAGTTCCCAAAATGCCCCTGTTTCTCTCAAAATTTTCTTTTCTCACTTTTTTCTCCACATTTATTTGTGATGCTCACTCGAACCGACTCAAAGGTATAGAATCATTAGCTCATCGATTGAGGATATATAGTTAAATGTGAGTTTAAAGACAAAGAAAAGAAGGGAGCAAGACCTTGTCATGAAGCTCAAGAAGAGTACTAAGGATTTAACATTTAACAGGGTAGGCAAGAAAAATCTCAAACGGATCAACGACTGCCTATGACCATCATCTCCGGCGTTAACAAAAACTAGACTCTTTTTTTTTTTTCCAAGGTGTGGAAAAACAAGTTCTAGAATGATGCTTTTAAAAATGAATCATTTACACCAATTTCACAGGGTTCTTGAAGCATAATTTCTACTTTTAAAAACAAAGCATAATGCATAAAACCCTTTGATTCACCAAGGAATAAACAAAATAGGATGAGAAGTTAACTGCATATTATGTCTATTGTAAGTTTTAAATGCACCTCTTCTAATGCTTTTCTAAAAATAAAAGGGAAAAGGAAAATATTTTTGGTTTTCCTTAAGAATGATAAAAAAAATTTATTTAAAAAAATTAACTTTAAAAGAAAATAATTTTTTGATATTTTTCAAAAATTTTCATTGTTTTTGGAGTTTTTGAGAATTTTCGATTTTTTTTTTTTTGTATTTATAAAAACAAACACTTTAAGAAAAATGATAAGAAAGCAGCTAGAGTTCCCCCCACTCTTAAAATTATATTCTCCTCAATGTAGGGAGAACAAAACAAAAACAAAGAGGTAAAAGAAAAATAGAAGCTAAACAAAAAGAAAACATACAAAACACATAAAGTAAATATTAAAGAACAAAAGTGAGTAGGGACAAAGAAAACTCCCTACAAGGTCGATATGCTCTCTCCACATTCACCGCCACTCGTGCCTTTCTGGAAAAAAGGCCCCCATATATCTGAGATAGCTTGCCGCTGGAGTTTGTCTTGAATACTCGCCAAGGCATCCGAATGTTGGGTCTGCCTTATTGCATTTGTTCAAGGATAGTACGAATAAGGAGTCCGAGACTCCTGACCGCTGTAAGATGTTTAGAAATTTTTGAAAAATATTGAATGAAGCTCCTATAAAAACCTGCATTACCTAAGAAATTCCTTAATGCCTTCACAGACGATGGATGAGGTAATCTTTCAATAGTTTCTATCTTTGCCCTATTAATCTCAATGCTATGTTTCGAAATCTTATGATTTAAGACTATCCCTTCTTGAATCAGAAAGTGACACTTCTTCTAATTTAAAACCAAGTGATTATCCTCACATCTTTGTAAAAGTTTTTCAAGATTATGCATGCAAATATCAAAAGAATTTCCAAAGAAGGAAAATTCGTCCATAAAGACTTCCATTATATCCCCTGCCAAACCCTCAAAAATAGCTATCATGCAATGTTGAAAAGTAGCAGGGGCGTTACACAAATCGAAAGACATTCGCCTATAAGCGAAGGTACCATAGGGGCAAGTGAATGTCGTCTTTTCTTAGTCCTCAGGTGCAATGGGAATTCGAAAAAAAATGAAAAACCATCAAGAAAATAATAAAAGTCATGGCCTGCAAGTCTTTCTAAAATTTGGTCAATGAAGAGTAGAGGGAAGTGATCCTTTCTAGTTGCATCATTTATCTTCATGTCATCAATACACACCATCCAATTGGTAATGACTTTCATTGGAATTAACTCCTCCTTTTCATTGGGAATAGCCGTCATCCCACCTTTCTTTGGCACTACTTGGACAAGACTTACCCAAATGCTTTCAGAAATTGGAAGTTGATTCCAGCATCGAGTAGTTTGATTACTTCTTTTTTCACCACCTCTTGCGTATGGGGATTCAATCTCCTTTGAGGTTGAACCACGGGGTTAATCTCTTCTTCAAGCAAGATCTTGTGTGTAGAAAAAGAGGGACTAATACCTTAAATCTTGACCATTTTCCAAGCTTTGGCCTTCTTATGTGTTTTTTTAAAGTCCTTAGTAACTCCCATTTTTGTGGTCTACTTAGCTTAGAGGAGATGATGACAGGAAGGGTAGATTTGTCCCCTAAGAACGCATATTCCCAGTGTTCAGGTAATACCTTTAATTCTAACTCTGGAGTTTCTCTATTGATGGCTTCCATGAAGGCGAGGTGGAGCCTGTAAATTTTCACTTTCACATCTTTCTCTATGTTTGATTGTTCCACCACTTGTCGTACCAACTCATCGTTCACCTCTTTTCTATCATTGCCTTAGAGTGTTGTAAGCAACGGATCATCGTTTATGATTTCCTACGTATGATAAGATACATAAGGATCTATTGAATTTACCATAAAGCAAATATCATCATGGTCTAAGGTACGATGTATAGTTTCGGGTAGTTTAAGAACTACATCATCCTCTACTAATCAATTATAGCTCTAGCCGTAATAGGTAAAGAGCGATCTAAAATTAGAGGGATTTCATTATCTTCCTCCATGTCCATAACCACGAAATCTACGGGAAAGATAAAGTCTTCTACTTGAATAAAGACATCCTCTATTATACTCGAAGGATATTTAATAGTTTGATCCACCAATTGCATACTCATACTAGTAGGGTTAGGTTCCCCTAGACTTAGCTTTTTAAAAACTTTATAAGGTAATAGATTAATGCTAGAGCCTAAGTTGGCTAAAGCCTAATAACAAATAAAGTACCAATAATGCAAGGAATAGTAAAACTCACTTTGGTCCTTTAGCTTTTCTGGCAATTTCTCCTTATTCATCAAAACGGCCGAGCATTCCTCATTCAAAGTCATCGATGAAATATCTTCAAGCTTCTTTTTCTTGGAAAGCATGTCCTTTAGGAACTTGGCATATTTTGGAATCTCTGTCAAAGCTTCAACAAACAGTCTATTAATATGCAATTATTTAAACAAATTTAAAAACTTACTATAGTGTTCATCTTTCTTTGCTTTAAGAAGGCTTTGCGGATATGGCACATGAGGTCTATGAGGTGATGGACTTGGCTCTAGTAATTCCTTCTTTTCTACTTTTCCATCATGTCCTTCTTCAACTTTTTCTTCTACAACTTCATCTTTGGGTTCCTTCTCCTTTAAATCCTTTTATTTTATAATCACCATAGGAGTAGGAACTTCTAATTCCTTACCGCTTCTTAAAGTTACTGCTTTGACATGTTCCCTTGGATTTGGTTCCGTGTTTCTTGGAAGGGACCCATGTGGTTTTCCAAGATAATCTTGGCAAGTTGCCTTTGGTTTTCTATGTTCTGAATGGAAGCCTCTTGATTTTGTATCCTAGCATAAGTTGCATTCATGAACCTACTTAGAAGATCCTCCAAGTTAGATTTAGGTGGTGGATTCGAAGTGGAGCGTTGTAGGGAAACAGTTGTATTGTTTCGCAATTTCAAAACCCTAAAGGATTTTGAGGTCTTTGCTTCCCTTGATTGCTCCAAGAAAAATTTAGGTGGTTGCACTATCCAGTAGGTATTGGAATAATGATTATTCCCTTGCCTATTTCCTTGGATATAATCCACTTGTTCCATTGGAGCATCCATACTAGGGCATTCATGATTTGGGTGCCCCCAATATAAAAATAACAAAATATTGCTTGTTGTAGCCCCGTTGATGCAATATTTAATTTTTTAAATATTTTTTCTATCATGGCGGCCAACCTTGACACCAAATGTGTTAGTGTATCGATGCTATGTACTTCTTCAATTTTTGCTCTTGGCCTCGGGCCCTCCAAGTATAACTGTTTAAAGAAATTTGCTCGATTAAATCATACACTGGTCGAGGCATCTTGCTAGCGATAGAGCCATCGGCAGAAGCATCTATGAGTTGTCTAGCCCCAAAGCTAACACCATTGGTAAAGGATTGAACTTGGATTCCCAAATCGAAACCATGATGAGGACACTTCCTTATTAACTCTTTCCACATTTCCCAAGCTTTGTAGAGACTCCCTATCGCCTGTTGGAATAAAAGGATTTCATTCTTTAACTTTGCAGTACGGCTCGGGGAAAAGTATCTTCCAAGGAACTCTTCTACTTTTCTACTAACTTTTCTTCCAAGGAACCCAGAAGTAGTGATTTGAGCCACGAATTTTCCTTATCCCTTAAGGAGAATGGGATGAGATGAAGTTTTATTGCATCCTATGATGCTCGTTGATCTTAAAAGTATCACACACCTCCAAAATATTGGCGATGTGTGCGTTGGGATCATCGTCTAGTAGCCCATCGAATTGGACATTGTTTTGTACCATCTAAATGATGTTAGGCTTGATTTCGAAATTATTAGCATCCAACGCCGGTCTTGTTATGCTCGGCCTTGTCCCAGTGATGGATGGTCTGGCATAATCTACCATCATATGTTCCGCCATTAGTGGTGGCAGTAGTGGATACCTTAGGTCCTCCTCTTCTTTCTTGTCTTGAACCACCAACGTCATTTTGTTCACCTTATTGAAATTGATAGCACGTTGGGCTTTTTGCAACGTTCTCTCGGGTTCCAGATCAAATTTAACTAATTCCCAATTTGTTAACAGGGTATAAGCTAGTCAAAAGACTCAACAATGAAGTAATCAGTACATTAGTGGGTTTAAGAGAATGGAAAGAGAAAGAGAATCCAACAAAAGCCACAATCCAATAGAGAAATAAAAACAATTAAAAGCAATAAAAACAGAAACAATTAAGTCAGCAAATAAATAGCTTTCCAAAGTTTACCGTCCTCAGTAACGGTGCAAAAAGCTTAATGTGTGGTTTCCAATCCTAATAAAATTCCCCTTTTAGGCAAGCTTACCTACTAGTATAATATAGTGAGGAAAGTCCCTGGATTGTCAAACTCTCGGGACGGCCAAGCACTAGTACTTACTACGTCTCTATTGTTTAATTAAATAACACTTTTGGAAAAGGATTTTTAAAACTAAGAAACAATTAAAAGACAATTAACATCTAAGAAAACAATTAAAGGTTTCTAAAGAAAGTATGGAAAAGAGTGTTTAAATGGTAGAATCACCCTAGGACCTTAAGTGAATTTTATTTAGAAAATCGTTATAATTAATTATTAAAATCTGTTGATTAGATGTCACTCATATGTCGAATAATCCCTATTCCTAGGTAAAGATCCTCCGATTCACTTAACCGTTCAGTGAAGAATTCCTTCTCACTCTAACTCGATTATAAACAAAGTATAGATTATAGTGAGTTATGTGATCTAGAAGCCGTAATAAGTATTCCTACTCAATTACAATCGCTATTGTTCAATGAATGCCCTAAATTAAACTTTCTTGGTCAGAGTCCAATTAATCTTGCAAAATTACCAATCACCGGTATATCAGTAAACGATCACAACAATTGAATAACAATCAAACAAGAATTAGATAATTAAAACAAGACATTCATATAAAATATTAACCAAAAATTTTAGGGTTCATCCCCATTTAAACACAAAATGAATTAGCCGCCAAACATTATTCTAAAACATAAATCATAGACAAATTCATATAAAAGAATAAGTTTAGGGAGCTTATTAGGAGAAAATATTGAAGATCCACGATCTCAGTAACTGCTCAAACTCCTCTTTCAAATTGCTTGAATAAATCTCACAAATTGGGTCTTCTTACAAAAAATAACACTGAAACTAAAACCTAAGCTAATGAATTAATGTGTTTAGAGGGGTTTATATAAGAGAAAAATCTCCAAATATTATTCTAAATTACTTTAATCCCTTTCTAAGAAAGTATTTGAATCCAATTACAAAAGGAAAAAAATTAGAGTACAAAAGGAAAAGTTACAAAAATTACAATTTAGTCCCTATGCAAGACTCTATGGACTAGGATATTGGGACTATCTGTATACGGATAGTCTCTGGAAAACTCTTCTTCAATCGACTACCCACTATCCAAACCAGGATAGTTGTTATTTGGATCTGGATAGTGCTTCTATTCCAGCAAGTCCGGTTTTGTCCGCTCTTCTCCATTTTCTCCGTTTTCAGCTCCAAAGTCCTTCGTTTTTTCTCTTTTTCAACAAATCTTCATTCTTAAGGTACCTATAACAATAAGAGGAGAAATGGAATCAAATAACTCTATTTTGTAAACATTTAAACACAAAACCTGATAAAAATGGTAATGCGTAAGAGGGTAAAAATAGACATATCAATAAAGAAAAAGCCTATTCTTCTGCTCACCCACTCAAATCAGCATCTTCAAGATATGGTCCTGTATAACCAACAAACCGGTAGACATAGAGATAGAACAATTAGTTTCGTCTATTAATTGACCTAGAGAGACCAAATTACGTTTTAATTCCAAAATAAGTAAAAGATGACGAACAATAAAATTTTGAGCCAAGTAAGCACTTCCTCGTTCTACAACAATTGCTTCTGACCTATTCGGAAAATAAATCGTACAAGAAGAAACGAGGGATAAATTTTTTAGACGATCTTTTCTCCTGTCATACGATGAGAACACCGCGAATCCAAAATCCATTCATTATTATCTACCAAAGAGTTTATCAAAATTTGCTTGATTGTTGAGCAAATTTATCAAGGGTTGCCACTATTCATTCGAGAGTCCTGGCATGCCAAAAATGCCACCACTACTGTTGCATTGTATCATTATTGACTTGTTGTCATTGACCTCGACAGCTGTATTTGCCTATCCCGTCCCACCTGAGCCACGACCCTAGCCGTTGTGTTTCTGCTTGCACCATTAGACCTGCCTTTCCCTTTGCCATATCGTCCGCCTCTTCTACCTCGACCAACTGTGCCGCCTCCCTTTTTCTCCCACTAATCTGGGAATCCCCACTAGCTAATAACAGGAAGTAATTTCATGTCCCGTTTCTAAACAATGGCTACAAGTAGTTCTTTTTTTTGTACAATAGCCGAGGGATTATGCATGGATGAATTTATGCACACTGCAAAGCCATACTTCCAAAGTTACCATCTTCATTCGCCACCATTGTACTGCAAGATTGTTGTACTGCTCTTCCTTGCAAATTCTCGCAAAAATAGTCTTTAATTTAGGGAGAGGCTCTTCTTGAATGATATCGATCTGACAGTTTTGTACATTACATTGTTAAGTCCCAAGAGGAATAAACATGTTCCTCCTCCTCCTCTCTCTCTCTCTCTCTCTCTCTCTCTCTCTCTCTCTCTCTCTCTCTCTCTCTCTCTTTGACAATAGTTGGATTAATTTCAGATGTTGGGAGTTGAGTGTAGTTTTACAATTCATCCCATAATTTCTTTAGATGTGGATAATACGTGTCCACTATGTCACCTCCTTGTTTACAATTTGCCGATTCTGCCTTCAGTTCGTATTTCCTTGGTTTATTACTGACCAAGAACCACTCTTTTAAATCTGGCCATAGTTCATCTGTTTATCCCGAGTAATTCACATATGAAAGTAGGCCAGGTTCAATTGTATTGAGGATCAAGTAGTTAAGTAATGTGTTAATCTCCCACCATTCCTCTTCTTTTTTGGATCATTCTCTTGTATCGGGATTGTTCCATCAATGAATCTCAATTTCTTCTTTTAACATAGAGCCAAGCGTGCTACTTTGGCCAACTCGAGGTAATTGTGCGATTTGCCTGGTGCAGCTTCTTTTAATTGGACCTGGGTGATAATCTACCCTGATCCATCCGAGGATGCTACATAGCATGCATCCCTCTTTATCGTACTTTTTTTTTACCGGACTATATTTTTCCCTATTAAAAATAGTACATCATCTCTTTCTTTGTCTTTACTCATTTTGAGGAAAGACTAGCTCTGATATCATGAAAGTTTTCAGTGGGAAACTTTTAACGTAGTTTTTCTGTCTTAGTTCTCAAGAAGAACTGCCATATATACAATTGTCTAGACCTATTCTAGCTAGCTAGTTAATTGTGAATTACGACAAAAAGAAAACTATATAATCCTAATAAAAACAATATTACACAAAATCAGGAATACAAAGATTTACAAGAGATATGGAAATATCTGAAAGATATTGGATATCCTAATCCTAAATTTCTGTCCAAAATGTAGCTTCTAGTATGTTAAACGGCAATACTCGCACTTGTGACTACATCAAAGTTAGAGGATGTAAGGTGGCAATGTTCCTCAAAGTCACTCCTTCGATCACCAAATTCAATGGTAACCCATTAGCATCTTTAAATTTCACTGCGAATCTTTTTGCTTCTTACCAAGAAATTATAAAATATCAGGAATTACTGTCTAAACCAAAATATCGTACCTAATTTTGCCAAAAACTGACTCAACAGAGCTCATGGAACATCTCTCACTTTCTCCCCCATCAAACTCTCAACAGTTTCTTCTACTTCTAATATTCACGTATGTGAATTTTGTCACTGAAAGGTTTTGTATCAAATCACCATATTCAAATCTTGCTTCTTTCCCCACTTGCTTTTGCTTTTTCTTCATAAGTCGCTCTTCTTTTTTCTCAGAAGAAATAATTTTAACTCTTCATCTATATATTTACTTTCCTTCTCTCTTTTTTCTCATACTTCAAAATGTCTACCAATGTTAATCAAGAACATGAAGTTCTTGTATTCCTCATCCTCTATTTCCTCTAGCAAACTACTTTGTCTCTTTTCTTTGTGGCTTGCTTTTTATTTCTATGTTTATTGTCTAATCCTTGATCATAAAAGAGATTTTGTTTGGTTAGGATTTTTTTGAAAATGGAGTTATTAAATTCTTTTCAAACAAAATTGGAGGTCTTAATTAAAATTGTTCAAAAAGTTTTTAATTAGCTAAAAACCTTTTTCACCCCCCTTAAGGTTTTTCAATTGGTATTAGAGCAGGTCTTCTTTCAAAGGTTTAACATCCAAAGAAGCAAAAGATCTTTTATAAAATAGCTAGTACTTCAAACCTACCTTATGTAGATGGCTCTTCTACTGATAAACCTCCTCCTTTTAATGGGACAAATTATACATTTTGGAAGTCAAGGATTAAGATTTATATTTGTTTTATAAAATTTGATCTTTGGAATATTGTAGAAAAAGGACCTTTTGTTCTTCAAAAGGATGGAAGAGTCAAGAAGATTGAAGAATTCAACGAATTTGACTCAAGAAATATGACTCTAAATTTTCAAGCCATGAATATATTAAGTTGTGCCTTAGATGCAAATGAGTACAATAAAGTGAGCAGATGCGATTCGACTCATGAAATGTAGAAATTGCTAGAAATAATTCATGAAGGCACAAATCAAGTAAAGAAAAAGGAGAAAGACAAAGGCCTATTAGGAGCTTGGGATCAAGACTCAAGTGAGAATGAAGGAGAAGAAAAGGCCAACATGTGCTTCATGGCACTAGAAAGTGAGGTACAGTCTTCACCTTCAAACTTATCTAATTTTGTTGATGACATGATGATGATGATGATGATCAAAACTCCATGCTTATTGAAATGTATGATGAATTAAAAAAGATTTCCAAAAGGAACAAGGAGTTGAAAAATAAGATTGATAATTTATTAAATGATAATTCAAAATTTGTTTATGAAAACAAAACTCTTCTTGAATCCTTAGAAGTTTTGAAAAAGGAAAAGAACTTCTCAAACTTACAATTCCAAAAACTTGTTATGGAGAACAAAAATATTTATGAAAAAGTTCTTTCTCTTGAGAAATGCATTGTTGATTACAATTATTTAAAGCAAAAAATGAGTAATCTCACCATATGTATTGAAAAATTTACAAAAGGAAAGGAAACTTTCGGAAAACTTCTTGGCTCTCAAAGATCACCATATGACAAAAATGGTATTGGATATAATTACACCAATAATTTTTCAAACCAAGCATGTTTTGTAAAGCTTATTCATCCTTCTCACATTCTTGTTGCACTTATTGTGAAAAGAGTGGTCATAAGGCTACAAAACGTTTTATAAAAATAAAAATTGAAAGTGGAGTAAAAATCATTTGGAAAGTAAAATAAAAAGTAACGTTCATGGACCTAAAAGAATATAGGTACCAAAAGTCATCTCTACTTCTTCTATTGTAGGAACACAAACCAAGCTCAACTAAGTGGTATTTGGATAGTGATTGCTCAAGGAACATGACCGGCAATGCATCTCTTATTAGTGAGCTTAAGGAAACCGAAAGTGGCTTCATCACCTTTGGAGATAAGAGAAAGGAAAAATCATTGGTATATGTAACATTGGTAATGGCTCCTCTTCTTTAATTAAGGAATTTCTTTTAATTGATGGTTTAAAGTTTAATTTGCTTAGTATTAGTCAATTATATGATAATGGATACAAAGTTCTCTTTGAAAGTGATTCCTCTTCTATCATTGATAAGCATGAAAACAAAACTATTTTTGTTGCAAAAAGAGTTAGAAATGTCTATGTCTTTCATCTTGAAGATCTTATTTCTCAAAATTTAAAGTGTCTCTCAGTTCATGATAATGATACATTTTTATGGCATAGAAGGCTTGGCCATATAGTATGGATTTACTAAACCAACTTTCTTCAAAAGAGCTTGTTAGAGGATTACCAAAATTACATTTTGAGAAACCAAACTTTGTGATACTTTCTAAGTTGGAAAACAAGTTAAGACCTCTCTTAAACCAAAGAAAATGATTTCTACTTCAAAACCTTTAGAACTCATTCACATGGATTTATCTGGACCAATGAGGACAACTAGTCTTGGTGGTAAGAGGTATGCTTTTGTTATAGTGGATGATTTTTCAAGATTCACTTGGACATTATTTTTTAGACAAAAGGATGAGGCATTTCAAGAATTTGTAAAACTTTTCAAAAAGGTTCAACCTTCCTTGATTATAAATTGATCTAAATGAGAAGTGATAATGGGAGAAAAGTTAACAACCAGAACTTTACAAAACTATGTGATGATTTTGGTATAACATACAACTTTTCGGTCGCTAAAACCCCACAACAAAATGGTGTTGTGGAAAGGAAAAACCAAACTTTACAAGAAATGGCAATATAAATGCTTTATGAAAACTCCCTACCAAAATATTTTTGGGTCGAGGCCAATAATACCGCTTGCTACGTACTAAATCGTGTTCTCTTGAGACCTTTTTTTAAAGAAAACTCCTTTTGAACTAATTTTTAACAAAACCCCCTCAATTGGCTAGTTCAAAGTTTTTGGATGTAAATGCTTTATCTTAAACACCAAGGACAATCTTGGGAAGTTTGATAGAAAAGCCGATGAGGGAATTTTCTAGGTTACTCTTCAAACAAAAAGGCCTATAGGATTTACAACAAAAGAACTTTGTATATTGAAGAGTTAATTCATGTTCACTTTGATGAATCTAAAATTTTTTAAAAGAAAGATGATGATGACATAGATAACTCTTTGAGCTACCAACCATTGCATACTCAAGCAATGGAGGAACATGGTAAGGAGGAAGAAGAGATTGAAGAGAAACAAGAAAGTGATGAAGAAGTTCAAAATCTTCCTCAAGTGGTGACATATCCAAAGGGACATTCCAAGAATGAAATCATTGGTGATGTATCACAAGGGTAAGAACAAGAAGGTATTTTATTGACAACTTTGCCTTATTATCTCAAATTGAGCCTAAATTTTTAGATGATGCCTTTTGTGATGAGTTTTGGATTATTGCTATGCAAGAGGAACTAAATCAATTTGAAAGAAACAAATTTTAGACTTTTGGCCCAAGACCTCATGATCACCCCACTATTGGTACAAAATAGGGTTTTTAGAAATAAACTAAATGAACCGAAGAAGTTATAAGAAACAAAGCTAGACTTGTTGGCCAAGAATTTAATCAAGAAGAGGGCATAGATTTTGATGAAGCATTTGCTCCGGTTGCTAGACTTGAATCCATAAAATTTTTTTCGCTTTTGCTTGTTTTAAAGGATTCAAACTTTTTCAAATGGATGTTAAAAGTGTTTTTTTAAATGGTGATAGTGAGGAGGGAGTTTATGTTGAACAACCTCCTAGTTTATACATGAAAATTTTCCAGACTATGTTTATAAACTTTCAAACGCACTTTATAGTTTAAAACAAGCTCCAAGAGCTTGGTTTGAAAAATTGAGTGGAATTCTCATTTCAAGCAATTTTCAAGAGGTGTGGTGGACACAACCCTTTTTACAAAACCTCTTGTAACAATGATCTTCTTCTTGTCCAAATTTATGTAGATGATATTATTTTTTGTGCTACTAATGTTTGTTTGTGTGAAGAATTTGCCTCTCTAATGCAAAAAGAGTTTGAAATGAGCATGATGCGGTAATTGACCTATTTTCTTGGACTTCAAATCAAACAAACCAAATAAGGCATCTTCATCAATTAAGAGAAGTACACAAAAGGAACTTCTCAAAATATTTGGAATGAGTACTAAAGGAATAGGAACTCCAATGAGCTCATCTTTGAAACTTGACAAGGACGAAAGAGGTAAGAAGGTAGATGAAAAACTGTATAGAGGTATAATTGGGAGTTTGCTTTATTTAACGATTAGTAGGCCAGATATTATGTTCGCTATGTGTTTTTGTGCTAGATTCCAAGCTTGCCCCAAGGAATCACATTTAACAGCTGTTAAACATATTTTGAAAATATTTAAAATCATCTTAAATTATGGATTATGGTACTCTAAACAATCTTGTTTTGATCTTATCGCTTACGCCGATGCAGATTATGCCGGATGTAAAGTAGAAAGAAAGAGTACCGGTGGAAATTGTCAATTCTTGGGGGGACGCTTAGTGTCTTGGTACAGCAAGAAGCAATCATGTGTATCCTTATCGACCACTGAAACGGAATATATAGTTGTTGGTTGTTGATGTACTCAGGTACTTCGGATGAAGCATACTTTACTTGACTTTGGTTTTGATTTTAAAAAATACCTATTTTATGTGATAATATAAGTGCAATAAATCTTTCTGTAAACCCTGTGTAACATTCAAAAACTAAACATATTGAAATTAAACACCATTTTATAAGAGATCATGTTGCAAAAGAAAATGTCGTTTTAGACTATATTAGCATAGAAGATCAAATTGCTGACATTTTTACGAAACCCCTTTCTGAAGAACGATTTTGTTATTTAAGGAAATTACTTGGTAGTGGTAAATTCCATGACTAATTTGTGTTTTGAGTTTCATAATTTTTCGTTATTTTTAAGCTGAGAAAATCATATGACAAAGTCGAATGTGTACTGAAAAACCGAACGTCCATTTTTACTTGAAGAGTTTCAAGAATTTTTCTTTACAAAAAATATTTTCAGACTACTAAATCGAACGCCTACAAAAAAGCTAGACGTCCAATTTCTTTTGTTAAGGAAAAATAGGACAACCGTTTTCAAACACCGATGAATTATTTTTTAATTTATTCGACGGTTTCTGCTGTTTTTAAATAAAAAATTGAGAAACCCTTCTCATTTTCTCTTATTCACTCTCTCTCTCTCTCTACAAAAACGGCTCTTTCTCTCTTAAAACACCCAAATGTTAGTTTCTCTCATTTCTCACAACTGTTGCTCTTCTCTCTCAAAAACCACCGGCAATTATCGACTGTCTCTCTCTGAAACATACAACAATCGACTCTCTCTCTCTCTCTCTCTCTCTCTCTCTGTGTGAATCTTCTTAATTGAACGATTCTCTCTCTTTCTCTCAAAATTCTCTATCGACAGCTACCACTCAAATACTTCAAAAATGGTGAAAGTGAGGAGTGCCAATGTTGGAAGAGGTGAAAATTTTTAAGGAGGAAGTAGTAGAGGAAGGATAGGAAAAAGGAAAAGATTGGCATTTGGAGTAAGAGCTCCAGAGAGGTTTATCTCTGTCAAGGAAGCTGCTAATTTCGAAGAGTGGAAATGAAAGAGAAGGAAAATTGCTCCAGGTCGCAGAGTAGACTTGTTGACATGGAAGGTAGGAAATCATCCCCAATCTTTTTAATGATATTGGATGGGGACCCTTGCTTTCTGTAAATGAACTTTTCTTTCCTGAGATGATGCATGAATTCTATGCAAATTTAAATAAGGGTAGAATTCAAAAGCATGGAAATATAACCCATGAATGGGTAATCTCTAGGGTTGGTGGCAAAGACATTTCTTTTGATGATAGATTGCTAAACACTATCTTAGAAACACTTGAAGATGACATAAGATTTTATACCAAAAATAAGAAATGTTTTGATCCCAGCCTATATAGTGAGAGAAGATTTGAAGAAATATTCACAAAAGGAGAATTTCTTAAAAGGCATGATGATAGAAATATCAATAAGCTTGATGCCTATGGAAGATTACTACACCATATGATCTCTAATATAGTTATTCCTAATGTTGGTCACAAGTCTTCCATTACAACATGCACTCCTTTGTCATGCTAGCATTACATGAGCATAGAAGAATGAACTTTGGATATATGGCTATAGAACACATACTAGCCACTCAAACAAATGCTTATCATATGGTTGTTTCCTCACGAAAGTCTTTCAATACTTTGTGCTTAATTTAGTTGGAGTTGGTGATCCCACTGGGGCTGGAAAAATCTATAACTAGCATACTTTCAAGAGAATGGGTTTTGAGAAAAATGAGGAAGGTATGTTAGTTAGAGGTGGACAAGATGAGAGTGATGAAGATGATGAAGATGATGAAGGAAATGAGGGACAAGAAGCAATGAATATTAATGAAAAAAAATGAAACATAACCGGAAGAGAGACCTTTAGAAAAGAAATGGCAAAAGAAAAGGCAAGAACAAGTTGAAGAAGGTCGATCATCCGGAAGCAATACTCAAATCATGGATATGATAGCTTCCTTGCAAGCCTTTATAAACAGTCGCTTTGATGCATTAGATGGTTGATTTGATGCATTAGATGGAAAAATATCCGACATTCAAGAGAGAGAAATAAGAATGGAAGGAAAGGACAAAGGAGAAGGTAAATGAGGGATGAAGAAAGACAAACAAGAAGGAAGTTACAAGCCACTTTATATTTTATGACTTAAGTTCTTACACTTTTGAACTACTTTTGTTTATTTCTCTTTGAACTGCTTTTGCTTATGAACTTATTTACTGTTGCTTATGAAGTGTCTTTTTAAACTGTTTGTCTTCTTTGCTTAGTTTGGAACTCCATGATAAGATATTAATGATAAGAGTTCCCTTGCTTTTTTGTTTCAATGATCCTTTATTGTCCTTATGCTTTTTGACTTATGACAAAAGGGGAGAAGATATAAGATGCATATGCTATTGTTGCTTTATAAGATTGATATGCATATGTTGATGATGCTTTATATGGCTTAATATGCTAATAATTGTCTTAATGCCTTGAGGATAGGTTGATGTTGCCTTATGATATGAGATGCATATGTTTTGTTGAGATTTGTCTTGATCACTTGATTTGTGTTGCCTTGATGTTTTGAACACTTTGTGTGGTAGCAACATGCCTTGAGTTGCATAAAGTCTTATGCATTATGCCTTATTTCTTATATGGCCTTGAGTTCTCTTGATGATACTTTTGTGCCATATTTGTTGTGAAGCATGCTTTTAGGGAGAGCTTTAACTTCCTAAACTGTTTTTTAAACCTTGGCTTGCTTTCAAAATGAAAGGGGGAGTTCTATCTCTCTTATTTTCTATATACATATGCTTAGCTCTAAATGTTGATTTTTTAAAGCATTCTCTTGGCTAAACCTTGATCTTTTGTTCTATATAACCACCATCTTCTATCTTTGTTTGTCATAAATAAAAAGGGGGAGATTGTAAGCCCTAAGGGCATATTTTTAATGTTTTAATTATGATTAACTTGTACTTTGTGATAATTAGAAATAGCTTTATGTAGAAGAAAAAAAGATGCGCAAGAGAAGTCTCAAGGGTAATCTACAAAGAAACAAAAGATCACTGAAGAAAAACAAAAGTTTATGAAGATGAAGTGATCAAGATGAATAGAGTGAAGAGAAGAAGAATAGTTAGGGGTATCTTATAAGGTAACTTTGTAAAACTCCCTAACTTGTTTCTTTGATTTTTGATCAAGTATGTTAGCTCCTTAGAAGAAATATTTTTGACAAATTATCCTTGAAAAACTAAGTATTCTTGATAAAGTTTTGATGTTTTAAATGTATTACACTTTTTAAAGAGTATCAAGGATACACATTTTAAAATGTGAAGGAAAATGTATATTTTACAATAAAACCGGTTGTCCAATTTTCTGTCATAAGTTTAAAACTGGTCATCCGATTTTTTGCTACTAAGAAAATTGGATGTCCTATTTTTGGGTTTTCAAAATGAAAAGGGTCATCCGATTTTAAAATCGGTCATTCTATTTTAAAATCGGTCACCCGATTTTTCAAGGCAATTAACAATCGGTCTTCCTATTTTGAAAAAGGTCCTCTGATTTTCTATTCATAAGAAAATCGGACGTCCTATTTTGAAAACTGGTCGTCCGGTTTTCACTTTTACTGTAAAAAAATGACCGTTGGCTGACAGTAATGGCTAGTTTTTACCTTCAAATATAAAATGACTTTTTGATCAACCATAAATTTCTAAGTAGTTAAAGAACATTTAAGGACCTTTTTAAGAGCATTAAAGAACACATTTTTAATCTTCTTTATCCTACAAAAACAAAAATAAAAATCTCCTTGGAGCTTCATTATTGATCATCTTTCAAAGAAAGAGAAAAAAGGAGCTTGTAGAGGCATTAAATCAAGTTGTATCTTTCTCTTTTCAAGCTTATTCGGTAACATTGTTCCATCCCTACTCTTTCATATTTACTTGTGATCAAAGGTTTTGTGAAAAACCCTTTGGGTGATCCTTTAAATATTTTGTATTGTTTTGTTTTGTAAACTTTGAGGTTTGAGTGCAAGACCCTTGAAGGTTGGTTGATCCTCATTGTGAATTGTAAAAAGTTGTGATCAATGGATTTGTTAAATCCTTGAGTTGAGTCTCTAGGTAGTGGATGTAGCTCTATTGAGAGAGTGAACCACTATAAATACTTTGTCTCTTTTCTTTGTGGCTTGCTTTTTATTTCTACGTTTATTGTCTAATCCTTGATCATAAAAGAGATTTTGTTTGGTTAGGATTTTTATTAAAAAGGGAGTTATTAAATTCTTTTCGAACAAAATCGGAAGTCTTAATTAAAATTGTTGAAAAAGTTTTTAATTAGCCAAAAACCTTATTTACCTCCCCCCTTCCCCCCCCTCCCCCCTTCCTCCCCCCTAACTTTTTTTCAATTACTATCACCATTAGTTTAGTTTCGTATTATAAATACTTCATACTTTTCCAATATAATTTTACTACATATTGCTCCTATAAGCCTTTTCTCCTTCCTTCTTTTGCTTCATTCACAATTTATTGATTTCAAGGCTCTTTGCTTTTAGAATAAAATCTTAATGTGTAAAATTTCTAAAGTATCTTACATTATAAAATAGAAATGAGTTCTTCTAATTGTATTTTGTGTAAAATTTTGGAGTTTTCAAGCATATTACTTTCTTACGTATGGTTATAGACGAAACAAGTTTTAACGTTTTTCTTCTTTTGTGCATATGTGTTAATTTCTCTTATGTTTGACTATAATGCTTTGGCTTGTGTACTATATTTCTATCATTCTCTTTGTGTTGATAGGGAAAATTAATGAATTGAGTCCTACATATGTTTATTATATGATTATTCCATTTAATAATTCATTCATGTTCCTTATATCGAAGGTTTGACAGCTCGAGGATAGAAGAGAAAGTATGCTGAGGATGCTAGCATATCGGGAGAGCCGACGGGGACACCGGCTTCCCCAACACCCTACTCCCCTGGCAACTCCTCAGCCTCTTCTACCGTTTACACAACCATCTCAATCAACACGCCTCCTTAGCCTCCTTCCGAGGCTCCCACTATATTTACTACTCCTACTACTACACTACAAAAAAAAAAAAAATTAAAAATTAGTGACGAAAAATTGGTCACTAAAAGTAAAACAACTCTTCACCATAACTATTCGTGTTGAGAATCTCACATTAGCTAATTAAAGAATTAATGAACCCTTAATAAGCTTGGGAAATCCTCCTCCCTTTGAGGTACCTTTTCGGATGAGTAGGTCCAAGCCCAAAAGGTTAACATGGTATCAAAGCTAAGTTGATAGGCCACCCGCAGATTATATCCTGTAGAACTTCATATTCTAGACCCAGTTGATTAGCTTTGAGCGTAAGGGGGTGTATTGAGAATGTTGATGCCCCTTTATAAGGCTTGGACAATTCTCCCCTCTTGAGGTACCTTTTGGGGTGAGTTAGTCTCAAGCCCAAATTTTAACTTGGTATCAGAGCCATGATGTTAGGTTACCCACAGATGATGACTTGCAGAATTTCATGCTCTAGGCCCAGATGGCCAAGCACGGGGGTGAGGGGTGTGTTTGAGAATCCAACATCAGCTAATTAAAGAATTAATAAACCCTTAATAATCTTGTGTAATCCTCTTCCCTTGAGGTATCTCTTGAGGTGAGTTAGGTCCGAGTCCCGAAATTTAACATTTCATGACTAAAATTTCGACCCCAAAAAATTCATCCCATATGAGCTGTTGCGAGAAGGTGTGGTGATGAATTTAAAATTTCGTCACTAAAAGTTACTAGAGAATTCAAAAAATAATTTAAAAAATAAAAACTACATTTGCTAGCCTGGGGCACTCTCCTCAACGGCGACCAATGCATGTGCACCTATGTGCCATGCACTTTGTAAGTTAATACTTAGGTCTATTGTATATTGTAATTTGATTTCAGTGTAAGTGTTGTATAAGCAGTATGTATGAAAATAACAAACAAGCACAAAACGCACAACACAGCATGTTGGTAACGCAGTTCGGCTTAAGCCTGTGTCTACGACCATGCCCAAAAAGCAATCCACATTGAACTGATGGGATAGTACAAGAAACTTCTAGCTCTTTAGTACATCTAGTCTTTCCCCAATGTATCTAATGCAAACTCCCTTTGCACACTGCATAGCTGAACTCCCTTTTACTCTTCAAAGCTTCCCCTTGGTATGTGGCTACTTGGGCCTGAATTCCCTTTAATCCTCAACACCGTTGACTTGCAGCAAAGTTCTTTCCTAAGAAGCAAGTCTGTCTTCACAAGAAAACTCCAATGCTTGATGCGGTAGAACAACAATTAACAATGGAGAAAGGTCATGATCTTCAAAGCGTATGAATGCATAGACTAGAATCTCATGAATGGCCGTTTGAATGCGTGAATGATGCAACTAGAATTATGAACAGCTAACCCTAATACCTCCGAGAATCAATCCTTAAATACTTAGGGTCTTTTCATTCAACAAGAAATCCTAAATCAATTCTACAACTAGATCTTCTTGATAGACACGAATTTAGTTTCCTTGTTAAAATAAAATTCCTCAACTGATTCATCACATAAGATTTTTTGTCCTTATTCAACATGTAATACTTAAGAAAGTAGGATACATGAGATCTCCATTAGATTTGCAACGGATATGGTGCATCAAAATATCTCTAAAACAATGCCAATACTCAATGCTTCTTCAAGTGATCCCATGGTTGTGCTGTTACATTGACACAAATTCACATTTAATCTATTCACACAAAACAATTTTGGCCACACGCCAGGTGTGAGAATTATTCTACAATCCCCATTTGGCATTATTGTTTAGCAAACACACAATAGGACAATGAACACACAAAGTATAGAGCTGTCTAAACTACCAAGGCTTCATGCTTCTTAAGACGAACAACATGGTAAACAAAAAAGATAACCATAAATCCAATACACCTGAAAGTCATATAGTTCTAAGCATGAAGAGACATAAAGCTAGAAAACAAAAAGATATCCTGGAATAATTGAAATCCAAGGGATTTAAACCCAATCCCATAAAAAAAATAAAAAAAAAAATCAATGGTATACAAGCCAAAATAGAGAATAAAACAAATGTTCAAAGCCATACAAGCCCGTAACCATTAAAAAAAATAGTTGTCTAATGGCCATTATGAAATGAAAAATTCTTAAGAAATATACCAACAATAAAGCATATATCGGAACACAAGAACAAGAACTCCCCCTGTGCTGCTACTGTCAACTCCCCCTTTTGCTCCAAAAGCAAGCTTTAAGGAAAATGGTCTTTGAGTTGTTGGACCTCAAACTGAAGCTGAATGATAGTTGCCATAACATTAGTCAATTTCTGTCCCATTTGATCTAGTCTGGTGCATAATTTAGAGGGCTCTATGTCAGCTGAAGGAGAAGGTGAGGACAGCCTAACTGCTGGAGCGCTTTGTCCAGATTAAGTCCCAGGCTGCTTCTTCATCCCTACTTTGCTTCTTGTAGGTCAGTAGCCCCTAGCCTAAGTGTGTGGGAGAAGGAGGAACTCTGCCAGAGCCAATAAGCTTGGGCATTACCATGATATCCAGTTCTCTGACCTAAGAATCTAATGGTAGAGAGAGGTCCTTATAGCTAAGGATGAAATCATAGATAAGACATGGAGAGAGAAGAGCCACTTGTCTATTTTTCTTCTGGTCCAACTACCTTAGGATATAGTTAAAGATGATGGCACACAGATTGAACTTCATCTTTTTCTGCAAAGGCATGTAATAGCAAAGCTCTGTCTTTAAGCACTGCAGTTATATTACTAGTCGGGATCTAATTCCCACAACAGACCTTGTAAAGTGCTATATATATTCACGTAAGAGTTGTGTTGATTTAAGACGATTGTTATCTGACCAATGTGCCTCCCCATTTCCTATGAGCACCTTTTTGTAACTGCCTTAATGTTAAAGTCCCTTTCTACCTAATACCTTCAATAATGCCATAGTGTGAACAACTTACAAATCAGCAATACTGGCTGGAGAGAATGCAATAACTTAACCTCTCACATACACTTGACCCACAGCAGGACTGTTGTGATCATTAATCTCAGCAGTAAGGTTGTCATAGAATTCTCGAATTAAAATTTCATTTAAATTTTCTTGAAATATAGCCATTTCCAAGCATCCTAATCCACTCAATAGATCAAAAGGGTTGTAAAATTTCAAGGTTTCTTGGCTCACTGCTTTCTCAGTCATGATAGACTTGCAAACTTCTTCATCCTTTCCTATGCCTCCTTAGTGTAGAAATGCTTGTTGAGGGCATTCTTGGCTTTCACTAAAGCTGAAGCAGGTGCTTTTCCCTTAGCCTTCTTGGAAGCAAGGCCAAGACCAGCTAGCATTTTGGTGGAAGATCTAGTTCTCTTTCTCATTCTATGCCAGGAGTAACCTTGGTGACTTCCACCTCTAAACTAGTTTCACCCATAACTTTATCTTTTTTTCTCGACAAGCAACTCGGTATATTCCTCACCAAGCACACTAACTTGTTTTGCCTCATGGAGAGGAGGTAAGATGGCTAGAGGGGCAAATTCATCAGAAAAATGGTGCAATATATTAATATCAAAGGGTAAAATTTCAGTTCCCAGATTCACAACCACAGGCAGAGGCAAAGTGTTTGCTATAAAGTAAACAGGAATATGTGTGAAGTGGCAAGACGAAAATAATGGATCTCAGGAGAACATTCTTCACCAACAGACCTACACTTAGAAGAGAAAAGATGACCGGAGTGGGGCTTTACCCCCATTTCACCTTCAATGCTTAAGTCAGACAAAGAATTCCCACAAGTAATTACTAGAAAATAAAGAATAGTTAAGTAATTAGAGAATGTGACCTCACATTGTCTTTGGTTGATACCTTTTATACATAAGGACTATCTCCTTACAGGTTTCGGAAAGGTCTCCTGATACAACTAGGAGTCCTTGTAACAATAGAATAAGGCTAAGTTTAGGATTCCTCCCAAACAAGTTGGGCATATATATATTTGGGCAGGTGGGCTGAAACACATCTCAAATACAGAAAGATATTGGGCCAAATGAGTTGAGCCCAAATGAAGTGGCAAGACTGGCTGACCCCATCAATCTGCATGAATCATAAGTCAGAAATTAAATATAGCAACAACAGGAACTTGCATCACAGAGTGAGAGAAAGTTAATCTAGTGCCGACAAGGCTCAGTCTACACAAGATGATGAATATATTGGGACTGACTAGATGATTATCAAGAGTAAGAATTGGAGATGTTACCGAAGAAAAAGTCGAAGATACGGCTATAGTATGAGATACCACATTAGAGGTTGTTGTGCTTGTGGATCCGTGGGATGTATATGGCACCACAAGCAGTGTTGTGTCATCGTGATAAAAAATCAAGTGCCTGCGAAAATGAAGAGGTTGTTCTCCTGCCATAATTCGAATGTCTAAATAACAAGGACCGTGTACATCAACTTACAACACTGAAAACTAGCAAAATTCAATGTCGAGAAAACCCTAGTACATGACAATTTTAGAAGATGAGAGAAAGAGGACTCCTTGTTCATCCAACTTTAAAAGTGAAGACAAGTGAATAGATTTCTACATGATTTGATGGAGGAGAGAGAATCTCTACTTCCAAGAAGTAGTGCTAGATTCAATTAAGGATGCCTTTATGCACTGTATTATGTGACTTTAGTAGTGAGAATACAGTGCCACACCATAGAAAAGAATTCCCAGTCATAGCAATCCATACACGAAGAATGATAAGAATACGATATTAAGAATACCATAATATAACAATCTATTAGATGATGCGTGTGTAAAGCTTCATGTGAGGTTTAGTCCATTTGCAACCATATATCGGGAACAACATCTGTGTGAGAACAATACCACATAGACTAATGAGCATAGCATGACACTGAATAGCTACACAAAGGAATAACCAGAGTATGATAACAACTGTGACTCTGTAGATCTTCAATGTGAGAGAATCTTTAGATATAGTGTTCCCCCATCCAAATGCCTATTTAAAAACAAAAATAACCATACTATCAGCACAATGTTAAACAGATTTTCATATCCCATTATTCTAGCACACAAATTCCTAAGGCATGCCAGAGTTCTTCAAATCTCACAGCATTCAGGGACTCTATAAGAATATTAGCCAGCTGTTTCTTATGTGGTAATGTATTCTAGATCTACCACACCTTGTTCCACTAATTCTCTAATGAAGTGATGTCTAATATCAATGTGTTCGGTTTTGCTGTACTGCACAGGATGCTTTGTGATGGTGATGGCACTGGTATTGTCAAAATCCATAGAAGCATCCACCTGATGTGCTTTTTCTATCATCACAATTTCCTGCCCAATCTGTATCACTATAACCCACAAGACGTGTTGTGGTATCCTTGCTGTAGAAGAGACAATGATTGATTGTGCCACTCACATATTTGAGTACTCGTTTCATTGCTTTCTTGTGTGACTCTTTGGGATCAGCTTCATACTTGGCACACACCCTAACGTTGTATGCTACGTAAGGATGACTGCCTGTAAAGTAAAGTAAAGTAATCCTCCAATCATACTTCAATATTCGTGTTGATCTACTCTCTTTTCTTTTTCATCTTTAGAGATCTTAAGTGTAGTACTCATAGATGTTGTCACGGTTTTTCCATTTTCCAAGCAAAATTTCTCAACAAGGTTTTGAGCATACTTTGCTTGTGACATAAATTTCCCTTTCTTCATATGTTTGATCTGTAAGCATAGGAAGAAGGTCAATTCACCAACCATACTCATCTGAAACTTAGTTCTCATCGATGTGATGAACTTATCTGTGGGTTCCTTTGAAGTTGAACCAAACATAATGTCATGCACATAGACTTGTGCAATTAGAACATGTTGTGCTATCTTCTTGAGAAACATAGTTTTATCAGTACCTCCTCTCTTGTAAACTCTATTGAGCAGATAATTTGTTAATCTCTCATAGTATGCTCTTGGTGCCTATTTCAAGCCATAAAGAGCCTTCTTTAGTTTGTACACATGGATATTCCGAGCTAACAAATCCCTTTGTTTGTTTAACATATGTTTTATCTTGCAAAATACCATTCAGAAATGCAATTTTTACATCCATACTGATCATTTAAGCCATCTCTTGATAGTCAATGTTCTTCTTTTCTCTTGCCTTCCTTTCTTCAGTAATGTCTCCAATGATAGCATCAGCCAGAGTCAATGTTCTTCTTTTCTCTTGCCTTCCTTTCTTCAGTAATGTCTCCAATGATAGCATCAGCCAGATGATTTTTTAAAACCATTGACTCTAGCTTCTTAGGCTCCATTATTGTCTTTGGACCAGTTTCATCAATGTCACATATGACAGTTGAATCATTGTTAAGAATGTGACCAACACAATGTAGTCCATCTGTTTCAGCAGTATCCTCATCTTCTATGTCAATGGACATTCTTGGGTCAGTCTTACATTGTTCAACATCCTCAACTATTACATTGACTGATTCCATTACAACACTTGTGTGTTTGTTAAACACATGGAAGAATGGTTGTTTGTAGAATATCCAAGAAATATCCCTTCATAACCTCGTGCATCAAACTTACTTAGGTGTTCTCTATTTTTTAGAATATAACATTTACTTCCAAAGACATGGAAATAGCTCAATTTGGGCTTCCTTCTCTTCCAGAGTTCATAGGCTATCTTGTTCATCAGTGGTCTAAGGTAGACCCTGGTTATTATGTGTTTGGAGCATTCCTTCAACATTCAATGTTCATCTTCCTATCACTTTATTTTTTACTCCATTGTCAAAAGTGACATTACCTCTTTGACTCCCAATATATTTAGTGAGATACTCCCTAGTTCCAGTCATGTGTCTAGAACATCCACTATCAAGATACCATACACAACACATGTTAACTGATAGGGACAAGTGTGCCACAATGCATCTCAGCTCATCCTTTCTAATTCATATCCAAGGAGTGACCTTACCTCCTTTAGCATAAGTTGGAGCATGTGTTTAAAGCTTTCTTCCCTAATTTAAGTCTCTATCTCTTCGAGGACACTGGTGCCACACATGTCCAATCATCATATATTTGTCACACACAATGTGATGTGGAATGATCTTCAAGAGCATAAAATTTCCTCCAAGAAGTGAGGGAGAGAACGAACAAAACAAGTGTAATAAGTAGAAAAGAGAAAGTGCCTTTGATAGGACTTGAAAATATTAAACTTCTAGCAACCTTGGATATATTAAATCCAAGACCTCAAGAAGGTTTTAAACAAATCTTTTCTTCAAAGTTCAAGCAACCTAAGGTATTTTGAACCTTAGACCTCAATGAAACAAGAAGAAGACCTCAAGACTGGTTTTCTACAAGAGTGTAGTAACTAGTATGGAGGAATTTTGAAGATCAACCTTGAAGCTCTTGGAACTTTCAACAAGTCTTCAAAGTGATTTTTCTTTTAAGGAAGTTCACCCTTGAGAAGATAGAAAAAAGCTAAGCTAAAAACTAAGAATACTAAGAGAAGAACCGTTGTTTTGAAATATTTCTTGATTACCCTTTGCAAAATGGAAGACTATATATTTATAGAGACTTGAGGGAAAAAGGATTAGGAATGTTTCCTTCTCTTATTTTCAGTGCAAAATTTAAGCACCATAAGTTTAAACCCCAAAATGAAGCCCCACATTTAAGCCCCAAATTTAAGCTCCAAATTGAAGCCCCAAATTTAAGGCATATCCTAACCATCTATCAAGGTAAATTTCCAATTTCTAACTTATTTAAAACTTTAACATATTGCCCCATAAAGCCTTGAACATCAAAATTTAGCCCTTGAAACTTATCTTGCTCAATTTGGTCCTTGTGACTCTTTAGTTGTTTTACCTTAGCTCTTGTCAAAATTTCTTGATGTTTTTGCATGTCAAACCGGTTCACATCATCCTCCCCCTCTTGAAAAGGATTGGTCCTCAAATCTCCATCACCTACATCAAATAAAGAGAGATCGAATACATTAAAGTTGGCACTAACATTATAATGTCACGGAAAATCAACTTTATAGGCATTGTCATTAATTTTCTCAAGGATTTGAAATAGCCTATCTCCCTTATCATCAAGTTTAGACTTTCTTTGTTGGAGAAAGCTTTCCTTTCTAAAATGCACCTAAACCCAATCATCGGGTTTGAATACCACTTTTCTTCTTCCCACATTTCTTTTCTCTACAAGCTTTTTGTTGGAGTTGACAATGGCTTCATGGACCTTTGCATGAATTACTTTCACAAAATCAGCCTTCTTGCTGGCATCCTTGCTTAATGCTTGACCTATGGGCAAAGGAACCAAATCAAAGGGAGTTAGAGGGTTAAAACAATAAACAAGTTGAAATGGAGAATGAGAAGCAGTAGAGTAAGGTGCCCTATTATAGGCAAATTCAATGTGTGGCAAACACTTCTCCCATTGCCGCAAGTTCTTCTTCAAAATAGCCCTTAGAAGTTGGCAAATTGTTCTATTTACCACTTCGGTTTTCTTGATAACATCAGTTAAAGGGCTAGCAAGTATGATGAAATTTTTGATGAACCGGCTATAGAAACTTGCTAGGCCATGAAACTCCTCACTTCCGATGCGTTTCTTGGTGTTGGCCATTCCTTAATTGCTTGGACCTTACCTTCATCTACTTGAAGTCCTTGTGAGCTCACCAGATAACCTAGAGATGTAACTTTCTCCAAACAAAACTCACATTTGTCAAGGTTAGCAAAAAAATTTTCAATTCTCAAGATATTTAGCTCTTCCCTAAGATGTTGAACATGTATTTCATATGTCTTGCTATAGACCAAAATGTCATCAAAGTATACAACAACAAATTTCCCAATAAAATTCCTCAATACATGATTCATTAATCTCATAAATGTACTAGGAGCATTAGTTAATCCAAAGGGCATAACCATCCATTCATACAAACCAAAGTTAGTCTTAAAAGCGGTTTTCCACTTATCCCCTTCTCTCATCCTAATTTGATGGTATCCGAATTTCAACTCAATTTTAGAGAAAAGATTAGAACCATGCAACTCATTAAGTAAATCATCAAGTCTAGGTATGAGATTCCTATACTTAATAGTATTGTTGTTTATGGCTCTACAATCTATACACATTCTCCATGTACCATCTTTTTTTGGAACAAGTAAAACTGGAACTACACAAGGACTCATGGACTCAAACACATACCCTTTTGAAATTAAATCCTCAACTTGCCCTTTTACCTCCTTAGTCTCTTCTGGTAGGCTCCTATAGGCCGTCGGTTTGGCAAGGCCGTCCCGGAGACAAAATCGATTTGGTGTTCGATTCCTCTAATAGTTCATCTCTAATAGTTCCTCTAATAGTTCGATTTGATGTTTGACTTATGCTAATAGTTCATAGTTTCTCCTCTCAAGTGCCTCTTTTTTATTATGTTGTTCTTGTAAACTCTTCTTCAAGTCTTTGTTTATCTCAACAAGATCAATCCACTTAGTATACACTACATCATACTTATCTTGAAGTTCCTCATAAGATATCTTCTCATCACTGTAGAGTGTCTCATCCTCTTCATCCCCATCAGTGTCTACCTTTTTATCTTCATCATTGAGTGCGGTGTTCAAGGATCGATTCTTTTTCAAGATGCTAGCACATTCTGCCTGTATGTGACCAACTCCTTCACACTCATGACATTGAATTCCTTTGCCTTTTTGTCCCATTTCATACTTCTTTTTCTCACCATAATTCTCAAGTCTTCTCCTATTCACAACTCTTCTATCTCGAGGTTCTCCTTTGTAACTACCCAAAAGGCTTGATGCCTTGCCAATATTTTGAAGAAACATTCCAAAATTTCTTGTGAGCATCATAATTTCATCTTCAGAGTAAGGAGTAGTATTGATTTTGTTGACCTCAACTTTCAAGGCAATGCCTTTGTCCTTTGACTGAGTTTCCAAGTTCATCTAATAGGTTTGTAAAAGAGCCTAAAAGATCATCAAATGTTGGCTTAGTTACATCCTTTGCCTCTTCTATGGCTGCCACCTTCAGATAACACCTTGTATGCAGAGATCTCAAAGCTTTACGTACAAGATTTTCTTCTGGATACTCCTCACCAAGTTGGAAGGCCTCTTAGTTTTCAATTGAAGATCGCAACAGTGTCTCTTCTTGCATTCCCAACTCTTCGAATTGTATGATCAATATTTGCAATTTAGATATTCTTACTGAACTAGTAACTTATTGCACCATTTGTAATATGTCTCAAGCCGTCTTAGCAGAGGTGCATATTGATATCAACTTGAATTGCTCCTTATCCATACCAGCAAATATGGTGCTTAGTGCCTTGACATTTTCTTATGTCAATTTCCTCAGAGCATCACTCTATTCAATCTTGGGCTTCAAAACTTCCTTAGCTATCTTTGTTCTTCCTTATTGACACGAATTTAGTTTCCTTGTTAAAACATATTTCCTCAACTGATTCGACACATAAGATTTTGTGTCCTTATTCAACATGCAATACTTAAGGAAGTAGGATACATGAGATCTCCACTATTCGCAGTAGATACAGTTCATCAACAAGATCTCTTAAATAATGCCAATACTCAATGCTTCTTCAAGTGGTCCCATGAGTGTGTTGTTGTGTTGACACCAATTCACATTTAATCTGTTCAGACAATACAACTATGTTCTCACACACTAGGCCTGATAATTATTCTACACACTTGATCCAATATAGTGGGTAGAGGTCTCGAATTTAAGACCTTCTCCCTATGAGGCACAATAAGCTTTCCATTCTACCAACTATTTATTTATTAGAAGAATTGCCATTTATTTTGTTTATTACTTAGTTTTTTCTCCATTTGAATTTTTCACATTCACTTATATATTCATTTGTATAGTTGAAGAATTTTCGAAATGCTTTCGAATCTTTTTACATACATGACATTGAAAATACCATTAGTAATATAACTCATATCTACTTTATATTTTATATTTTATATTTTTAATTGAAATTAGATAAAATATGATAATACCAAATTCAAAATTTTTTATATTAATTCATTGACTCTTAAAATTTTATAAATACATTTCATATAATAGCTATCTCTAGTATCAGTATACACATAATTATTTTATGAATCATAATTAAATTTAAAAAATTAATCAAAAAAGTTTCTCAAAGCCCTTTTCTGAACTGTTATTAAAAAAAATCTAAAATTTGGACTTTTCGTGATGAAGCTCATCCTTTTTCACGAAAATTCAAAATTATCATGAAAAATGGGATAGTTTGTCACGACAAGTGTGACTTTTCGTGACAAAGCGAATCTTTGTCATGAAAGATCATACTTATCGTGGTAAAAATAATTTCCTCATGATAAGTATGACTTTTTGTGGCGATAGGGAAATGTCGTCACGAAAAGTCATACTTCTCGTGGCCAAAATTTTTCTTTGTCACAATAAGTTCACATTTCGTGAAGAAAATAAAATTTCATAACGAAAAGTTAATTTTTTATGACACAGCTAATCTCGTCACGTAAAGTGACATTTCATGATGAATTCGCTTTGTCACGAAAAAAATTTTTTTTTTTGTAGTTCAACACAACCGACCCTTCCTTCTGCAGTTCCCAAGAGGTGTCCTCTGGCTTGGAAGCTGCCTCTTGATAACACTCGGGAGTTTTTACAACTGAATGTTGATTAGTAAGTTCACTTAACTCTCTATACTTGCCATTATTCAACTATAATATATATTAACGTAATCTTTATTTAACATTTACATCCGTCTTCGAGGGCCGCTGGAGCAATCTAAGCTACCATTTAGAAGCAGTTCACAGGGGCTTAACATAGTTGGATTCAAGTCCTGCCAGAGGTCCAAGATTTATGGTGGGGAGAGTTTCAGGTAAATATTTTTTTCTAAAATGTGTTTAGTTTTTACGTCATGTTCTTATCTAATGTTATGCTTTTCCTTTGAATGCAAAACAAATGTTATGGGACCCTGCTTACCCATCACGAGAGTCCAACTGGCATACGAGAGCAAGACCAGCACGCGGTTGAGGGATTTGTTGGGCAATGCTCAATTAGTGACCAAGAGGCCCCTATGGATTGAGGAGAGATTCTAGATTGACTTGTCGAAGCGTTGGGATAGTCCTAAGTACAAAGCACAATCCGAACCGAATAAGAAGAATATGAATAAGGGACCAAGGAGGGGGGACGAGGAGCTAGAAAGTACATGGATGGTTCTATCTCCTTCACCAAGACTCCCACGAAGAGGGTAAGAACTTTTATTAATATTACTTCTTCCAATTAATTAATTATAACAAAAAATATTAACTGTATTGTTGTTTTGTAGCAAAATGATTTATCAGGCAGGTTCTCGAAAAACAAGTACTCTGAGGAGCTTCACAATCATCAGAAGGAGGAGAAGAAGGAAGAGAATGTGGATTTTCAATTCGCAGATTCTAGGTAAGTTTAATGAAAGCTTTAAACTTATAACTTACTATAACTTAACTTTAAACTTATAACTTATAGTTTTAAGTTTGTATAATATCTTATAACTTATATAAACTTTAAAGTCTATATATGTTTTATAACTTATTATTATTCAACTAAAAGTTTATTTTGTATGAGAGATTCACGAATTGAAGAAGAAGGTCGAGGAGGAAGTTACGGCATGCACAACTATGCCGATGATCTCCACCTTTTATGGCCATAGCAGCTAGAGGCATGAGCCAAGGTCATTTATATAGAGCTGATTCAAAGGCAACGGCATCTTAAGATAGAGAGCAGTCGAGCCGCATCTCTTGTGGCATATTCTCTATTGCTTAAAATCAGTAGCTTTTTTAGTTTATTTTAAGTTATAAGTTGTTTTGAAGCTGTTCTTGACTGCTTATTATCTCTGGTTTTAGTTTTTTAAAAAAAAATTATTTTTGAAAAGCTACTGTGGATGTGCTTTTTAAAATTGCTTCTACTTATTAATATTGTTAAAATTAACAATATTATATTATATTTATTTAAAACAACTATTTTATAATCACTGAATTTTAATTGCTTTAAAAAGCATAAGAAATGGAAGACAAGGCCTTAGAGGATTGGTGCCTATCGGGCCATGTTATAGGGATGCCGAGCAAACGATGATGCGAAGTGGGGAGGTTGCTGTTTCGAGCATTCTCGCTGCGTTCGATGAGCACATGAGGTAGTTATTCGAGGAGAACCATTTGATGTACACTCCTCTTTGACCGATGATGGACCAGATCAGAGCTGTTATGGCTGTCGTTCCCTCAACCTCTTCATTGACTGCACTTGTTGTATAGTTGGAGGTCTTCCCACCCTAGCGGTACCTGTTCGATGATCCTCTACTCCCCTTCATTGTTGTCTATAGATGCACCCACCCCAACATTGTTGTCCCCGACCCAAGTGATGATGCCCCCGTCCTCTAATGATTTTATCATGAGGATATTTGATTTTTATGAGGATGTTATACATGTTTTGTTTCATCATGAGGATATTTTATATATTATGTTTTCGATATGAGATTTAGTTTGTCGATGTTTTGATATTGAATGTTTTAAAATCTTAATATTTAGATATTGCTTGTTTGTATTTATAATTTCATTTCAAGGAGTTTTGATTTATTTTATAAATTATATTAAAAAAAATTACTTACCGACGGATTAGCGATGCAATATCCAATAGTAATACATTTTTTTTTTACTATTTTCGACGGATTACATGGTTGGTAATTAGGGCCGGTACCTATCCTCAATAGAAAAGGAAGCTGTTGCTAAGACCATCAGTTACAAATTATATCAACAGCTGACTTTCTTCAATAATACTCAACTACATTGGACTTGAGGGGTGAAAAAGCTTCTGCCAAGAAGTTTGTCTTATTACCGATAATCGTTTCATCAATACTAGCTGTTATCGACAAAAACCAACCGACAATTATTTTTCTGTCGGTAACAATGAAATACCAAGGAATTACCAATAGTTCTTGCTTTCAGTAAATAAGGTATTTTTTGTATCATATCTTGGAAAATTCTTTTTGTTGAAATCGTTTTTACAAGCGAGTACGACTTAACATAATAGCACCAGTCCTTTCTTCTTCTCTTCTATTGTGAATAAACTCCTCGGATAAATCGATTTAGTTCATTCTCCAATTTATAGTTATATTTGATTTAAATTTATAAATTTGAATGGACAAATTTAATAAATTGTTATATCTGAGACGTCAAAAATAGTTCATGCATGATTATTTTTGGAAAAAAAAATAGTTCGTGAATAAAAAAAAAGTAAAATCAACAAGTTTGTGGTTATAAAAAGAACATTAAAAATATTTTATTGCTATAAATAATCAAATTCTTATTGATTTATTCTAAAAAGGAGTAATAAACTGACAGCTTTAAATAAATGCTGAAATAATAGACAAAAACATTTTTGTTACTTAAAAGAAAATACTATTGATTGTCCATACTTATTCCAAGAAATTAATTAGTTAGAAATCCAAACAACTTAACTTTTTTACACAGTTCGAAGCTTTCATTTTTTACATTTAATAAAGTTTAGACTTAAATTTTAAATTTTCATTTTCATTTTTTAAATTTTATAAAAGTATTTTACAATAAAATATACCTATAAATTATGATATAAATTAAACTAATTTATATATTAAACTTTAGGGTATTTTTTGGAATAAACTATAACCTATGAAATGCATGATATTTTGGTTGTCTTTGAGAGTACAAGTATATATTTTTAAAGATTTAAGAGTAGAATGCTCACATCCTGTAAGTTTGGGATGTGTTTTACGATAAACTCAAAAGATAATAATGATTCGTAATACTAGTATTTGTTAAAGTCTAATAAACATGTGTCTAGATAGTGTTATTTAATTGATTACTTTTACTGTAATATTTAATTGGTAACTTGAGGATGTACTTTTGGAAAACTACTTGTATTCCAAGTAATCACTATTTATTACTTAATATCTACATAGAATACTAATTTGAATCATGAAGTTTGTCTGACACAAAAAGAAGTCTACAAATAAATGTTCATTCGTTGAATTTCAGATCATGAAATCATGGTAAAAGGGGGCTAAAAAGAAAGAAAAGGACAAACATAAGGCATAATAACAACATTCACTCCAATGATCCAGATCCTGATATTACTACTACTAGCTTTCAAGACTACCTAGTTTTTTATTTCTTTCTTAGACTCATTGATGGCTTCCCAGCCTGAGAAATTGGCCAAAACTCCAATCATCAAATTCTCAACCTTGAAGTTCAAGATGCCAATATTTATTGATGATGATACTGTTTATTTTGATGTTTGGTGAGTATGAAATATACATATGAGGCACTCATTAAGGGTCTCTAGTTTTTTTTTTTAACAGAAATAGCCATTTTTTTAAAAATAGTCAGTAAAGTAATTAATATATATTTTTTATTTCTAAACAGACCATAATGCACAACCATTGTCATTAATGATAACGCACAATGGATGTGCGTTATTGGTAATAAGAAATTTAATTCAGACAATAATCTTATTTACAGGGCGTGGCGAAATAACGCATAATGAGTGTGCGTTATCATTAACGATAAAACATCCACAGTGTGCATTATTTGCCACATTATTTTAGCCAAAAAAAAAATTTGTTCGTTAGACATTTGAACTCATGACCTCACAAAATATAAAATAGAATACTTACCAAAAGACTAAAATAAAACTTCATGTTAATGAGTGCATGGAATTTTATATAATAATAACTTATTTACGTATTTTAATATTTACCAACTTCAATCATTTATTTTTTTAATTAGAGAAAAAAAGAATTGATCCTTTGTTTAATTATTTTAAATAGGCCTCATAATTCCTTAGTTAATAAAAGAGAAAGTATTAGAAAATTGTAAAAACGTAAATTAAAATAAAAATAGGACATTTTTAGGGAAACAGTTAATGGAAACGCCTACCATCGCGTAGATCTCGAAAAAATACTTGAAATGCCCATAAGAATCGCCTCAATCAGACGTCCAAGCGCAAAGTTATGCCCTGTCAAAATTTTGATTTTACGAGAAGAATTTTTTACCCCGAAACATATCCGGATCACTTTTTCGGCGATGCCATTGCGTTTATCTTTATAAGAACTATCAAAACACGTGAAATGGATCTCCGATCACAAAGTTATTCATGTTTAAAGTTTTTCAAATACCTATAAAAATTCTTCCTTTCTAATCAACATAAACGAAAAAAATTGATGTGCCTGATAACGTACAAAAATTATGCGTTATCCGCTACATCGGCACATTATGGTGGAAAACTGAAATTAAGTTATGACGAACAATTGTTGTGCATTATCCTAATGAATAACGCACCATCATTATTTATTATGGCCAGATTACCAATAAAGAATAATTTATAATCATTTTAGTATTCTTTTTAGAAAAAATGGCTTAAACCAAGAAAAAAATCTGGGTGGAGATCCCTCCAAGAGGGAAAAGTAGACACGCTTTGGAAGAGTCCTTCCACTAGAAAGAAGAAAGAAGATTCTCAAATGGGCACAGTCTCCGTTGAAACCAACCACATTCTATATAATTTACGCACAGGCTTAAAATTGAAAAGCAGACCGTGAAAACCTTCAAGTCACCAAAATGCCAAATGTTGTTCAATACTATAATTAATTTAATTAATTAATTTCTCATCCTATATTTTATACTTCCATATGATCATCCTAGTAATGGAGCAACACACTTGCACACACAGTATACTACTCTTCTATATAGGATTAATTTCTTCAGTTTCTTATTAATTATATTGTAATTAATACCACTTTATAAATATTAAATATAATCTATACAATTGCACCAGAATTCCAAACATTAATATTTTAATATATATATATATATATATGATTTCTATAATAAAAACTGTAAGGAGATGGATCTCTTCATTAAGTTTAGTTATATTTACTTTTTTTTAAAGGTTAATTATATTTACTTACGGTTGAGGGAAAAGTTTTTTGACCAATATTATTTTATAAAGTATAATTAATTAATTTTCTATTTATTGTATAATAAGAAACTTGCAAAACTATATTCATTGTATTTATTCTTTCCTCTTAATTTTGTTTTAATTTTGTGGATTACAATGTCCTACAAACTCTCCACCTTGTTTAAAATTATTATCTTCACAAATTTCTATATCATTATTTAGAAATATAAAATATATTAAAATTTGTTTTTAATTAAAGAGTATAATAAAAAAAAATTTCATTAAATATTATATTATTTTTATAATGTATCAAGTAAAAAAAATATAGATATTAATAAAATTATGCGATAGCAAACAAATAACAAAAGTGAAAGGGAGAAAATTCCTACTTCCTTGGAATTATGACAATGACCGTATCACTAACAACAACGATTTTCATCTCTTTGGCGTTTGCGTCGTTTTTCAAAGGCCTTATTTTTTCAGCCGTATTGAAACGAACTCAGAAATCATTGAAAGAATAATTTCCATTTAGTCCTACTAAACAATTTCTTGCCCACTTTTACGTTTACTTCATCTTCACTCACTCCAGGAATAGAAGATCTAAATGGATACACGTAATCACCGTTTTCTGTTGATGAGGTCATATTTTAATTCCAGATTCTCGAAACAACATAGGATGAATATTGATCTCTTTGGTGCGAATGAGACTGAAATTACAAAATATAATTATCTTGTGCACACAATTGCAGTGATGATTCAGTGTTGTGATGATATATATATATATCGCTCTATGTCATAATGAACGTGCTTTGGTTTAAATAGTGGATATTCTCATTTATGTGTATAAAAGCAGTGCACGTTATTATATCCAGATTTGAACCAAAACTACAATTTCTCTCTCTCTCTCTCTCTCTCTCTCTCTCTCTCTCTCTCTCTCTCTCTCTCTCTCTCTCTCTCTCTCTCTCTCTCTCTCTCTCTCTCTCTCTCTCTCTCTCTCCCTCTCAAAAGTTTCTCCCCAAAAATGCAACTTTGAATCATTAAATTAGACCATTCTACGTTAGATTGGAACATCAGAACTTAACTTGCCTCGCTTTTGGTGAGAGAAAATTAGGTCCTATCTTTGTTGTCTTCGAAAGGTCCCTCACTTTCAATTGGTGGAATAGCCACGCCCCTCCTGCCTCTTCCCCTTTCTTTCAATGTTGACAAATATTTCTATTTTCACTAGGAAGTGGTTGCTCTTTTGGAATTTCGTAGGCTCCCATCCCCTTGCTCGGGCCATACTTGAGGGAACAGGCTTTCTTGCTTTCCTAATATCCTTATACCATCCCTTGCCCTGTTCATCTTCGGCGCAAGAACTCTCGATCAGTGAGAGTCTAGCTTCGGCCTTTTCACCGACATTCTCTATACAATCTATGGGGGCTCGCGAAGACAGACGTTCAGAAAGGTTCTTGAAATTCTCAACCGCTCTTTTTAGTGTGGAGGAATAGTACTGCAAGGGAGTAAGACCAAGGCAAGCCACTAGGAGAGTAAGCCTTTCCCACGTGTCAAGTTGAATAAATGCTCCAACTCCTTTAGGAAAAAAAGCGTTCCATCTTGGCCGCATGCACGGATTCGGGGAAGAAGTCTAGTGGCCGTCAAGTTGTTATTGACCATAGATCAGATTACTTCTGATCCACCAATGAGATAGGCTCTGCTATTAACCCAACATTGTTTAACAATATGGATAACACTGTATGGTATTTATGTGTTTCCTTTGAAGATGCAAATTCTATATGCGCGGAACTATCGTTGCCGATATCTGTAGAAAGTTACAATTTTAGCAGATTTTTAGAACGTATTTTTGCTATCCGACCAGGTGAATGGGGCTCTTTTTTTGTTGCTTCTGATTCTGATTTTATATTTGAAGTCGAACCAGTTGTTGCTCATAGATAACAAAAGAACATCAATATATATAACAATCTTTACATATATTTTTTCATTTTCAACTACTCAAAATATAAACCACTGCTTTAAATGATCAAAATAATAAAATAAGCCTGAGTAGCTACTTTGGCTGCCGAGAAGCTTGTCCGGGCAATTCACCCGGGCAAGGTGAATTCATCATTTTTTTGTATAAGAGTACTATTTCTTCTGTCCGAAGTTATGATAATGGATGTTAGTGCAATAATGTAATAAAACATAATAAATAAATTACACGTAAAGAGGAATAATGGATAATGCATGAAAACACAAGATTACAAGGCTAAGACGCGAATATCTCACTTTCTTTAAGAAGATTCGAGCCTTCTTTAATTGGTAGAAAACTCTTGTACCAGTGCAATAGAGAATAACCTTTCACTCATCCCCTTCAGGATACAACATGCAGCCCAACAATCTCGTTATGTATCTTATAGTAATTTTGCACAAATTACTCAAACTCAATATCTACTAGAAGAACACAAATCCTCTCTCAATGTATGCATACATGAATAAGGATATGAATATGTTATGATAAAAAATGAGTGTCTCAAAGGCTAGTTCTTAATACATATATAGGCATAATAATACTACTTATATAGATATATAACTCTTCAAATATCTTCTATTTATATTATTAGATTTATCGTACATAATCAACAAATTCACATACATTCATCAAACATTGTACATGAATGTGCATTGAATATTTAAATATATCAACATTTCCCCACTCATTTTAATATTGATGTATGAATGCATATGATAGTACAAGAAGGAGAGAATAGTAGTTAAAGATGAACTATTATGCGTAACAAAGGTGTGCTTTGCATTGAACCTTCACTTAGTGAAACAACAATCTTTAATCCCGAGTCATAGTATGCTCAGCATTGAATTGTGAGGGAAGAAAACCATTGCACATACATAATAATCCAGGTGTTAAAATTTTAAGCTTACTTAGCCAACACATTACGACCTTGTACTTTCCTGATTTTCATGAGGTTTTTTAGAATGAGCCATATTCTCATAGAAAATGGCCTCAGTTTCACAATCATATAGGTGAAATCTTTCAATAGTGCTTATGTAACTATAACACCCTACTCATAAAAAACTACATAACATCATTACTAGTCTTGTAACTCAACCCTCCAAATGTTACAAGATAATGCACTTACATCATATGAATGGATATCATAATTGTGCATTCTTTAAGTTCACCATACGATTCGTTTTTCCCTTTGAACCCAATTACAAGATCTTCGGTCCTTAGTTTGGGTATCCTCATATGTGAATCATGTAATTTTTTGAGTTTCAATCCCATTCTGCTTGATCTATCCAGATCATATCTCTTGTCAAGGCTTTATTGTATTACAACATTATACAGAGATTTGACATGCTCATATATTATCATTATCAATTATAAATGTTTCTCCTACTATAAATATGAATATTCCATAGTAAAATGGATATTAATTTTGAACGTAGTAGTTCCATCATATATTATGAATAAACATAATTTTTCAAGTCTAGAAGTATAAAATGATAAACTTTTTAGCAAATCTCACCATAAGTTGACACTTCTTTCAACTTGTACAGATAACTATTACAAATTTTTGGTCGACTTCTAACAGAAAGCATCATATAAATAGCACATTTGCAACATAATCAACAATGATATTTTGACATAATAATTTTTTTTCAAGCAAATATTAATGTCGAAGTAATTTCGCAAGGACTTTAATTATTTAACATTAAGGAATCATAAACAAAATTATGATCAATATCATGATAATAATCTCATATACGTTTTTTTAATAACACATTTACAATGATAAAAGACATTTTAAAAAAGAATTAAACCCACTATTCTTATATTTAAATAGGATATTGCTTCACGAAATAAATAATAAACAAGTAGGACCTTTATAAATATCCTAACTTTGATAAAAATATATATATATATATATTTCTATAACTTACAGATATGGACGAAACATGAAATTATGGAGGTAAGTCTCATAAATATTTCCATAAAGGGATTAAAACATTCTCATAAATTTTTTTTTCCATCAAAATAATTTTCTCTTTCGAATAAATAGGAAGATTATGAAAAAACAAGAATACTTTCATTAAACAAAGTTCTCAAAATAATAGCAATAAATGATCACAAATCCACACTTTCATTAGAATGTGTAGTGATTTTTCTATGCATTAGAAACATCTCATTTTTCTATACCATCATGCCAATATATCTTGGAATCAAAATGACATATAATCACATGTCGAAAAGAACCCATAAAAGGATAGAAAGTAATAGCAATAGAACTAACTTATAGCATAAGAGACATAAGTTTTAACATGTTCTTGCCAAAAGCACTCTATCCTTTATCCATTTCAATAATATGAAATAACAAAATGTGAAGCTTTAGTAGCTTATTGAAATATCCAAACCGATCGACACCCTTGTCATTGCAATCTATTAATCTTCGAATCTACTTAAAATTGTTAGTTCAATAATGTAATAAAGCATAATAAATAAATTTAGGCGTAAAAGAGGAATAATGGATAATGCACGAAAATACAAGACTACACGATTGAGGCGCAGATATCTCGCTCTCTTTAAGGAGATTCGAACCATCTTCAGTAGATAGAAATCTCTTATACCAATGCAGAGAGAATAACTTTTCACTCGTCCTCTTCATGATACAATAGCCCAACAATCTCGTTATGTAACTTGTAGTAATTTTGCACAAATACTCAAGTTCAAGCTCTACCAAAAAGAACACTTTTTCTTCAAATAAATTCTCTCTCAATGTATGCATATATGTATAAAGACATGAACATGTTATGTTAAAACATGAGTGTCTTAAAGACTAGTTCTTAATATATATATATATATATATGTGTGTGTGTGTAAATATGTATATGTATATGTATATATATGTGTATATATGCATATTTATATATATATGTATATATACATTTATATATCTATGTATATGTAAATATATATACATATACTATATATATATGTATGTATATATATGTATTTGTATAGATATGTGTATATATCTATATATATGTATGTGTATATGTATGTATAATATATATATATATATGCAGAAAATACCTCTTATAAAGACATATAACTCTTCAGATATCTTCTATTCATTATTATGTATAAGGATATGAACATGTTATGATAAAACGTTAGTGTCTCAAAGACTAGTTTTTAATATATATATATATATATATATGCACACAATAATACCTCTTATTTGGTTTATTGTATAGACATAATCAACAAATTCATATACATTCATCAAACATTGTACATGAATGTACATCGAATACTAAAATGTACCAACAATGGATACTACTGCTTCATTTTTTTGAAGGGTCAAGACAATATCTTTAAGAAGAGAAAACAATTTTATATAGAAAGAAGCTTTTGCATGGGAAGTAACCAGCAAGAGGAAAATTGAAGCTCACATAGTTAAATAAATTTACATCAAATTAGAACTCACAACTAGTCTAAAGGCTCTCCAATATACAAACTATAGAGAGCACTGAGTTCAGGGAAGATTTAACTTGAAACTACTGCTACGAGCAATCACTCACAAAACGAAAAAATTCAAAGAAACTAAAACTTAACTAGACTTCAAGAAAAACATTTAAAGGAAACTAAAAAAACAAAACACGACAAACTGATACACAAGAGACACATATGCAACAAAATACCTTCATCATTTATACTAACCAATTATATCATAAGACTTTTATGATATAATTTGCGGGTACCCGGGTAGGCTACCTGAGTAGTCCAAATTTTTCAATAAAAAA
The DNA here is from genome assembly GCA_028651295.1 of Catharanthus roseus. Taxonomy (NCBI): domain Eukaryota; kingdom Viridiplantae; phylum Streptophyta; class Magnoliopsida; order Gentianales; family Apocynaceae; genus Catharanthus; species Catharanthus roseus. Next base: position 2,048,087 of record JAPQWS010000153.1, on the reverse strand, counting down.
ATTTTCAAAAAATTCAATTTTGCAAATTTGATATCTCTCAGTTCTTTTGCATGTGCGCGAATTTGAAAAAGGCTATACTGAAATATGTAACGATTGTAATTCATCTTTTAACGATGTAATTACACATGCCGCTGTTGTAATTACTCATTTAAACAAATGTAACTTTTGTAACTACCAAAATTCCTACTTTAGATGAGTATAAATGTTATGACTATCGAAACTATCGATTTATAGGTTGAATTTAAAGGAAAAATCGCCGATTTATTCTGCGAATTAAAATGAGGATTTTTAACCATCATTTAATTTAGTGGATTAGCACTACAAAAAAGGGAAAAATAATAACTGCTATATCAGTCGCAAAGCAATTGCTATTCATATGTTTATGATCACTTTGCAACCGATTAGAGCAGTTGTTATACCGTGGTCGCAAACCGAAAGTTTACAACCGATAGCAGTTGCAAACACGACTTTGTGACGGGCTTTGTGACAACCGATCACAAACTTTTGAGAGAAGGAAGTTTGTGACAGACCATGTCAGTCGCAAAGTTTTGGCGCCAAATGAGTTTCCAGCTAAATTTTTACGACCACCATAAGGTCGCAAATCGGTCGCAAACGTTTGTTTTTAAAAGTTCTTTCGACTGCCTGTCAGTCACTAGGTGGTCCCAATTTTGTTTTTTTTATAATAACTCTTAAAATACAAAAATCCACTGAAAATTAAATAACCCCGAAAAACAGTAATGTATAACAAAAACAAACAATAAAATACAATTGTTATCACAAAAGAAGAACATATGAATATACATACAAGCACAACAATGAATTTAAAATAAACTTATTAACTAGGAGGAGCATCATCATCATTATCCTCTTGGCCATCCTTCTCGTCCTCCTGTTCATCCTTCTGGCTCAGTTCACTAGGTATCTACCATTCAGGAGGTGGCTGGAGATAGATAGATAGCATGTCCCTAGGCCGATAGCCCAAGTTGACAAACTGTCAGGCGGCCCACTTACTGAAGACATGCGATCTGTACGTAATCTTCCGCTCCCACTCATTACAAAAATGGAACCAATTACTGACAGCAAAAACTGCCGGCGTCCCGTTATTATGACCCTGTTACTGACAGCATACCGACGAAAACAGAATTTTCGACTGGTTTTCGTCGAGAACAACAGCTATCGATAGCATGTCGTTGGTAAGCATAGTTTCTGACCGACTTACAGATGGCTTTTCTGTTTTTATTTTGGTACTGAACAACTCGTCTCGTCGGTAACAAATGTCGATAGATTTACTGACGAGTTTCCTATCATCGGTAACCTTCACCGACATAATTAGCATCGACAGTAGTTGTCGTCAGCAAGGTCCACTAATAGAACTACCGACGAGTTTTTGGTCAGTAATAAAATGAAAAAAATTATAAAAAAACATATTTTCTGGTGGATCTGTCAGTATGCCGTCGGTAATACTTTTCTTTTATATTGCTTAAAAACGGAACCGAAACTCCCTGAAATATAGAAAACCCAATAACAACAATATAAAACATTCATAAACTAAATGTAAAACATCCATAAAAAAAAAAACCCCCATAAACTAAATATATAATCCATAAACAAATCACAAACATCCATGAAATGTTAAAAACATAAACATCCATCAAATGTAAAAAGCATAAATATCCATCAAAGCGTATAATCGGGAGACCTATATAGCATCTCTAGAGGATGGGAGCGCACCATCTATGGGATCGGGTAAAGGAGAAGTGGGTCTGTCGACAGGCTAGCATCTAACTGTCACTTCCATCCTTGAGATATCGTACCTGGGATAGAAGGAACGTGAATGAATTAGTTAAAAGTATTATAAACAAATAAGTGTGATAAACATATAAGTGTAATAAACATATAAGTGTAATCATATCAAATAATCAAAGTAAAACATACGATGTTCTATATGTCGGAATCCTCATCATTTTCATCGATGGAATCATCACCAAGATCATTTTCGACATCTTTATCAGACTTCATCGAGATCATCATCCGCATTTTCGTGTGAATCTTCATCGGAATCCCATTCAATCTCAGTTTCATCATTTTGTAATTCCTCGAAATATGTTTCGACGTTAATGTACTTTTCTGACGAACAAGAATCATGCACTAGCCTTCTAATGTCTTCAATCATCGTATCTATTGCCGAACCCTCGCCAATGTCCACGTTCTCTTGGAAGGCATCATCTTAGACCAGAACATCTATTACTCGTGATCGAGATTTTATTACACTAAACCAATTTGTCCTCGTTCCTTTAGAGCCCAAATACAGAAGAAATGAAACTTGTTTTGCTTGATGAGCTAATACGAAAAAGGATCGTATCCTATGTATCTTCGATCTTTGTGCAACTTAATAATTTTATATTGAGGATAATCCTCATTCCTCAGTCCGAAAAATCAACCCAATCATAATAAAACAAGAAGACCCTTTGGATTGGTGTTCCAGTGAGCTCAACCTCATTTATTTCTTTTAGAACAGCGTAATAATTAGGTTTCACACAAACGCCATTATTACAAGTTTCTCCCTCCTCACCCCTATATGTGAAACCGAAACCCATTGCTCCTAAGAATGATTAGGAGAATGAATTGTTAATTCCATAACTCCAAAGTTAAGATTATGAAGTTTAAAAGTTTAGACGTACTTCAAAGTCTTATAAAACTTAAGAAGCAAGCATAATAACTTAAGTCATTACGTCAATTGTTATTTAAATTTTATAACTTAAGAAACAAGGATTATAAAGTCTTTAATTTCATCATTTATTATTAAGTCAATAATGAAAAAAAAAAAGTTATTTATAAGGTTAGAAAATTTTGGCAAAGTTTTCCCTGTATTATAGATATTTTCCAAACACACAAGCCACACAAACGAACACCACCACATTTCCACACAAATTTAAAGAGTCAGGGTCCCCCGTAAAACTATATATAAAACCTAAAGAATCAGGACTTCCTGTAAAACATATTTAAAGAGTCAGGGCTTCTCCATAAAACTTTAAAGAGTCAGGGCTCCTCGGCAAAACACAAAATTAAACTAATTAAACACATGCCTCTATCTTGTGTGTATAATGCATAGTATGTCACCAAAATCCTCAGAAAAACTATTTAACCTAAACTATAAGTATTTTAAACTTAAACTATTTAAGCTAAAGTCGTAATTGAAAAGTATAATAATTTAACGACTTAAACTACTTAAACTTAAACCTATACTTGTTTACAATCTTCGTATTCTTGGAATGGAGAACCCAATTCAAATAGTAAAAAGACAAAATGCACATTATTCATTGTAATTATTGTAAACAGAGATTAAAAAAATGAGGATGAAGGAACTAATTTAAAACTATAGTTTATAACTATAGTTAAAATATAGTTTATAACTAAAGTATATAACTGTAGAATATTTGAATTTCTATTTAAATTTCATATTTCTAAAATTAATATCCATTATCTTCCTTCATGTGATAGATAAAACTCATAAAATAAACATTATTTTTTCTCACTTTTTTTTTTTTATTTTGAGAGCAAAAGTGCAAAACCAAAATTAAAGTAATATTTTAAAAAAAACATCTTTATTTATATCTTATGCTGATGAATAATATGATACTAAATCAATCTTTCATATGAAACCATTAAAATTAAGTTTATCATTTAATCTTGAATTATTATCTTTTATATTAGTAACTTAATTTTTATTAATTTGAGGGGGCTAAATTAGCAAAAATATACTAACTTTTACATAAAATGACTACAATTTATATCACATGTAAAGGATAAAAAAAATTGAGGGGGCCCATGATTCTCTAGACTCCAACTAAGCTCCGCCAATGTGATGTATCAGCTATTGTTTACTCTAATGAATTAAAAGTACATTTTTCTAAAATAAATAAATAAAAATAATTGGATCAAAATTTTTCCTTAAGAAATGGATCAAAATAAGTATAAGTGTTATTTACTTCGAGAACTAGTTATACAAATAAAAAAACACAAATCATACTTCTATTGTGTTAATAATTCTACGCTTATATTCAGAAAATAATAATAATTCTACTCTTATTAAGTTAATTAATTACGAATAAACGTAATCAACGTAGCCTTTCCATTTAGGTAATGAATGCGGTTTGGTAAAAAATTGGAATGAGAGAGGAGCGTTTCCATTTGTAATTATTTCTCATAACATATGGATAACATATGGATGGATTACTAGAAGATTAACTATCATATCAAATTATTACCGTTACAAATTCAAATTGGAGTTTTTCTTCATTTATATTATTGCATTTACAAACTTTTCTTGAGAATGCCATATTAGAGTGAGTGAAACTAACTCTCAAGATGATGAACAAAATTGTAAAATGAACATTAATTATCCATACTTTGTTGTATCTATCATCATTTTACAGTGGAAGCAACAGTATGAACCAAAAACTAGAGATAATCTTTCAACTCCATTTTATTACCAAAAGTTGAAATTCTCCAATTCCTCAATGGATGTTCATAACTCTTCTTATTTTCCAAAAATTCCCATGCTTTAGATAGATAAGATTAATTATAGAGTACAATTATTCTTGAAAACTTATTAAGAACAACATTAATTAAAACTAATATAATTAATAATAAAAATTCCAAATAATAGAGTATTCTGTTATTACCCTCTCAACAGCAGTAGCAGTAGAGGAAGTTTCCAACTAGCAGCAAGCAAAAAATTTCCGACAGCCTCTCAACAGCTGCAAGAAAACGTCAATTAGAGAGAAGAGAAGAAGAATAAAATAGAGAGAGAGAAAAAGAGAGAGAAAGAAAGAGAGAGAGAGAGTGAGAGAGAGAGAGAGAGTACCAGAGGCATATCGAGTAACAGCATTGGGGGGCGACACCGTAGATGGCTTCATCGTTGGTGTGGGGCATTAGTGGCGAGACATTGGTGAGGGGGTGATACCGTCAGTGAGTGGCGGGTGTGGGAGGGTTTGGGAGGGTTTTTTGAGAAATCATTGAATGAATTAGGAAAGGAAATGGTTTTAGCCGATGAATATCTTTGGGTTTATTACTGACAGCACACCGTCGGTCAAGCCGTCGATAACATAATATAAAAAATCACTGACAGCATGCCCGTCGGTAAAATTGTAAATGAATAAAAAATTAACTACCGACGCAATGCACGTAGTAGTCGGTAACTCTGTCGAAAGTGTTATCTATGCACCAACGGCCCACACGCCGTTTGAAAGTCCGTTGGTAACGAAATCAACCGATAGCTTCAACCGCTGATACCAAGTCGTCACTTTTTGGTGTGCAGTTTCCCTCTATCTTTTTGCTAGAATTCTTAAATGACGACGATAATCATCCTCTTCATCGGTTCGGCGTCACTAATTACCCACGGTCTTCGCTGTCGTCGGTAATGTCCATCGGTAAATGGTTCTGTTTTTGTAGTGACTCTCGACTTGCCTCTTGCATCTTCTTAGAGACGATGCAGCCAGTGACCTCCACAATCTGTTACTAGATATCGTTCAGAAGGAGAGGCAGAGCTCTAGCTATACCTCGGGGCTCAGCCTTAATACGGGCTGACCCTATGGTCCAAAATATAGGCGTATCCCTTCTTCATCCCTGTCTCGACCTCAAGCATCATCTCTGCGTTGGGGGGCATAAGGACACCAATCCGAGAATTCTCTATCTCCTTGTTCTTCTTCAGATCCATGTACTTTTGTTGAGAATTCAGAAAACATGTTAAATTGACATTTTTTAAGTAAACAACAAGTTTGTTGATGATCTTCAAGTACTTGAGATGAAAAACCTACCCAAAACTCAGTAGAGCGCTCGTCGACGTACTGGCTAGCCTTCTCGTGGCCGTCCCAATATTTGTGAAGCTTTTGGTAAACATTATCTTTTAAATAAGTATCATCAAGCTTCTTATGTTGCAACCTTATAAAAAAGTTAATGAAAAATGTTATAATTCATAAACAAAACATAAAAGACATGAATATGTTAATTTATATTACCTCATGAGTATCCCACTCAGTAAATAATCGGGGACTGCCTGTGCACTTCTTGAAACCTCAACCGTCTCACCCCTCTTTCCTGTTCCTCTATGCTATCTTTCTATTCTCTTTATACAGCTTTTCCAAACCGCTCATCTAGGCCTCGTATATAGGAATCGGTATCTAAGATTGCCTCCAAAGAGCAGTGTGAACTCGGTACAATATGTCCCTATACCGTCTAACCCCTGTCTTCTCAGACTCGTCTCTCGCCAACTCAGTGAAGGCTATTGAACTTCTAACTAGCAGAGCTAAAAAACATGTACGGTCTTTATTGTTGACTCTCTCCCGTACAAGTAACACTAACTATTGATATAAAAAATATTTTACACTTGTAAAGCACACAATTTTCATTTAATCAAATGGTTTAAGATACAACATTATAAAATTTGTAGTTTAGGAGGTTAGATAACTCAAATCCTAACAATTTAAGAGAAAAACCAATATATAATCTGTTCTTTTCCTTTCTAAATATAGTTATTTCTACTGAGAATAAGCTCTACATGAAATTATTAATAATATATTGAGGTCCCAAATGAACTGATTGTTACTTCATTTTGTAAATGTTTAGGGATTAAATTAAAGTTATCTTTAGAAGCCCAACCTCTCATTAATATTTTTATATTTTTCTTTAATCATAACCAAGACTTTGTTTATTATGTGTGTATATAACTTAGCCATCTAACAAAAAGGTATACATAGCTTAGCCATTTATAGTCAAATTACCACAAATGGAGCTACAAAATGTCAACTTACTAGTGGCACTACTGTCCAGTGCACTTACAACTCTTTATTAATAGTAGGAAGTACAACTAAGATCACACCCAATAATCCTAAAAAGGTTATAATAAGTCCCTTACATGTATATAATAAGTCCCTTTTCTTTTTCTTATATAGATTATGGGAGACAGGTAGGGTACAATAATATTCTACAAGTTGTTTTTATTTCCATAAAATGTAGAGAGAAATAAACAGAAGAGTCAGATGATAAAGAGACACAAGACTAATGTTGTTAGGACCCAAATAAAAAAAAAGCATATAATATCTCATACCTTTTTCTTCTAAAACACATTCTAATTTGCATAAGTAATACTACTATCACTATATTAGAAGATTAATATATCTTGATTTGTCTAATTGCTGTCCCAATCTAGAAGAACAGAAGAATACAAGAATAGAGCCAAAAACAAAATTGAAACAAAAAATACTACTCAGGAATTTAGCAGCAAAATTGAAACTAAAAAACAAACAATACAAATTCAAAGCTTACCTTTTTCTCCTTTTTTGGCAGCTGAAGAAACTTTAGCAACAACAGCAACTATCTACAGAAGCAGAGGCAAAAATAGAGAGAGAGAGAGAGAGAGAGAGAGAGAGAGAGAGAGAGAGAGAGAGAGAGAGAGAGAGGTGACAAGAAGAGAGAGGGAAATGTAGAGGAAGAGAGAGATCGTGCTAGTGGTCGGGGAGATCGCGGTGGGCAATCATCGGCAGAGAGGTCATCGTCGTAGAGGAGGGGGTGGTCGCAGGTGAGAGGGAGATGAAGGGAGGCAAATTGGAGAAGAGTGAAATGAAAAGGCTGGTAGGTAGTGACCTAATTTTATGTTACATTGCGAACGCTCTACGACTGACAAGCGGCCGCAATATTAAAAAATCTGTGAAGGATAGAAATCGATCATCAACTTGGCCTACACTACCTGCTAATGGTAAAGTCAGTCATACTTCGATCGCTATGTTTTCGATTGACAAATCCAATCGCAAAACTATTGCTAAGTTTACGACTTCTTGAGTCGGTAGCTATTATTGGTCGCCATTTGACAGTTTTTTGTAGTGTAGAAGGAATATTAACTCATGTAGTTTCCTTTTTAATTTAGTAGTAAATGTTAAAGTAGATGTAAGAGACGGATGTCTTTAATTTCAGTCTTCAATAGATTGAGAATTCTTAGCATATATATATGTATATATATCCATTGCCTTTCGCAATCTCAAAGAAAAATTCTCTTCCAAAGAATTGTGTCGCTTTTCTCCACTCTGCGTATTTCATTAGTGTTTGTTCATCAGATATTCTGATTCAAGTTCGCTGGTGAAACATCTTTTAGTACAAATCATTATTCACATTTCCATCGTATTCTAGAACACAAACATTTCAATCCTCTACTACTTATAAGGAAGGGAGGGAATCTGCTTAAAGAGATTAACTGTGTGCTAGCTTCGAAATTCTACATCTTTCATGTTCATTTATTTTGTTGTTGCAATTTTTAGTTGCTATTTTTGTTGTTATTATGAATACATAGTAATTTTTCTAACATATAAGGAAAGAAACAAACTTTCTTATTTTCTTAAACTGTGTAATGTCCAAAATATGACAAATAAAAAAAAACGAATGAGGTAAGTGTATTCTTTAGTACACTTTAATTTTAGTATATTTTAATTCAACTATCTCAAAACTAAATTCAAGCTTAATCTCCAACTTGTCTTTGACCAAGCTAGCATGGACACATTCCTACTTTTTTGGAATTGTGACCATACGATTAGCAACAATGGTTTTCATTACTTTTGTGTTTCCATCATTCCGTAATGGCATACTTCTTTCATTAATGGAACGAACCTTTCCATCATTATTTGGATTACCTTGATTTCAAGTCTTTCAGTGCAACAAAAAAGATGCCTTTTATTTAGATTAGGTTTTAGTTTGAAAAAAAAATGAGAGTGCATATGATGTTTAAAAACGGGTCTACTCTAAAAGTAATCAGCAGACAAGTGAACCTATCAATATAGCAAAAGAGACTTTTGTAGGTTGTCGAACTCAGGGAACATAAAAAGCTAAAGTACTAACCGTTTTTTCTAAAGTCTAGTCTAAACGATGATTTTTGTTAAGAAAATGTTAAAACATTAATGAGAAAATAAACAAAACAAAGAAAGCTCGGTTTGAATAATGAAAATATGATAAAGTAGTTTGTATGGTGGAATCCCCCTAGACTTTTTAAACTACTTTCAATTGGAAGAACGCAAACGTATGTTTTAGAAAACAAAGTTGGATCATCACACCCTAACTCAAGTAATCCCTATCTCTAAGTGAAAACCACTCTATTCACTTACCTTTAGAGAATAATCTCTTCCCTCTCTAACCGGTTATGAACGCGTTAAGACTAAGTGATTAAAAAGACCTAAAAGTGCAATTAATATCTCTATTCAATTGCTAACTTCTATTATTCAATTAATTACTCTAAATTGGTTTTCCTTTCTCAATTCTAACCAACTTTTCAAATTAGATGATTCCGTACAAATCAAATAAAATTAAACACAATTGAATAACAACCAAAAAGGAATCAAACATCAATTTTTATAAAAATCCAATCAAAACTTTATATCATTCAAAATCTAGGGTTTAGCCCTCATTCAAACAAAACTAAACTAGCCACTAAACGTCTTGGCCAAACACAATTCAATAAAGAAACTCATAACTAACAAGGGAAAGAAGGCTTAGGAATGAAGAGAGTCAACTCTACAGTTACGAATCATTGCCGAACTTGCCTCTCGATTCGCTCCAAGAACTTTGAAATGGCTCCATTGATAGGCTTCAATCTTCTCCCAAGACATACAATTTATTGTTAAATCTATGAAATCTCTCTAATTGAAGAGGAAGTGGGAAGAGTTTCAAGTTTGATTTTCACCCTCCCTGAAAGCTAAGAACTAATAATACCCAAAAAAGGGTGAAAATTACATTTAAAAGTCTTAAAAACATATTATCTCTTTAGAGCCGGGACCTTCCGCCTATGGTAGGCTGAGTACTTCCGTATGTGGTTGGGTTCTACCTAAAATGTGCCAAAAATCTTCAGGACCTGCTATCGACAAGAAGGTTAGCCTACCGTCACCGATAGGCTTCTGTTCATTCTCTCCTTTTGTGCCAAGTACCAACCATCGGTGGTAGGTTTCTTTCTTCGGTATCGGCAACTTTCGTTTTTTCTCCATTTTTACTCTGTTTTCGCCCGTTTTCATTTGTATTCATCACTTCTTCAGGGAGCACCTGTGATAAGAGTAAGGGAAATTTATGTAAGTTATATATTTTATATACTAAAAACATCGTAAAATGACAAAATTAACATATAAATGTAATTACAATAAAGCATATAGACAAGGATTTAATTCAAAATTCTGACCCAAAATTCATTGGGGCTTCGTGTCTTATTTTGCGGACAGCAATTTGAGTTTAGAAAGCGCAAATATTCCCACCAGTTTAGTCAACTTAGATTTGACATTTTAACTGCACTTTAAAAAAAAAATCACCTCCACGAGTATATTTACAATATCGTTATGAAATTAATATGTATATAGTGGATATCCTAATAAGGTCCTTGAAAAGAACTAGAACTCCCAATGTCCAATCCTTAATGGTCTCTGACTTCATAATGACAAACTCAGTCATTCTAGGGTTCTTTTAACTCTTGTACTTGAAATAATAAGACTATCAATATCAAAATTTCTAAGTCTCCTCTCTGTCTCTCTTTTCTTCTCTCTATTATTGTTCTTTATATTTCTTCTTATTCTTACTATATTGTGCCCAAACTTTACTTAAATTTACAATATTTCACTTTTTCCTGAATTTAAGATTATGTTCTATCTTCTTCTTTCTTTTACTTCAACATAAATAACCTACCTGCCGCCAGAAATGACTAATGCATTTATTGTCTTTCGACTTAAATAACTCTACTACCGGAAATGACTATGATGAAGAGAAAGTCCAGTAACTCAGTGCTGGAGTTATTCTTAAAAAAAGTTTTTTGCAATCTACTAAAACAAGTTATTAGAAAAAAAAAATCGTGAGGTCATGAAGTTATTTCTCAAAAAAAACCTTTTGTTGAAAGTCGACTACTAAAACAAGTTATTTAAAAAAGGAAAAAAAGCTCCAGTGCCTTCTGAACTTTTTTTAATTTTGGTTTTTTGGACCATGAACTTCAAAATGACAAATTTTGGACCTTGAACTATAAAAATGTACAAAAACTAACCCTTCCATGTCAAATGTCATTAACTCATTAACCATAAAACTAGTTAAAGGGTATAAATGGAACTTTACTTATAAGATTTCTCTTTTAACCCTTAGAACTTAAAAAAATTCAATTAGGTCCTTACTTTTAATTATTAATTATTTTAAGGATCTAATGTTAATTTATGGAAAACTCTTCTTCTTCAACCTCCTTCACACCTTCAACACACCACCACCACTGCCTCGGATCACCGCCACTGCCATCACCGGGATTTTTAAATTATTAATCTTTTAAGGAAGTAATAGTAATTTAAATAAAATTTTGAGAGAGCCGTAATCCTATCTTCTGATTCTTTTCTTCTTGCTCCATAGACCAATAACCTCCTCAACCATATTCTACCACCTCCTCCACTCATATGCCAGTTCATCAGTTCTAACACCTTTCCCAACTTCTTCATCTTTTACCCAAATATATATATATATATATATACACACAGCGGCGGAACTACACAGGGGCTTGGAGGGGCTGGAGTCCCTCCAACGATATTGCTACCATCTATTAATTTTCCCTTTTATGAGTTTGAGCCCTGCAAGGTTGCCGTCGTTCTCTAACTTGACTGATAATTTTTCTTTCCTTTCTCCTAAATTGCAGGTGTATTTGAACACCATTTCAATTCACAACAACTTCAGTTTTTTTTTTCAACTCAAACTCCAATCTAAATACAAACAAAAATTCTGCAACCCAATCCAAAGGGTTCAAACAAAAATTACAGAATTTGTTGCTGCTAAACTTTGCATCTCCAGCAACAAATTTTGCATTTTTCTTTTACACCCTTCAACAAACAATGGAAGTAGAAGCACTGGCAAGGATGAGGAGCTTTCTTCTCAAAACCTCATCTTTGTTCTTCTCCTTGGCGGCGGAAGTTTTGGCTTCGGATTCGATCTCTTTATCTTTCAGTATTGGTACCAATCGGCGAGTTTTGCCACAGTGGTGGCGCCTTCTACCCCTCTTCTCTTGGTAAATTATCTACCCTTCTTCCCTATAAAATCTATATGAGAATCCTTCTCCCCAAAATCAAATAATCTCTCACTTTTTTCACTGCTTAAATGTCAAGCAAATTCTATTTAAATATGCAATTCTTGAAGCCTCACTTGAAACACAGTTTGATAACAGTTTTTCTAATAAAACAAAATCCAACACCTTGGAAAAGTTGAGACCTTTTCACCTAAATTAGAAATGAAAATTTGGAATTTTTTTTCTAAAAATTGGAGTTTTTTTCTTTCTTTTCTTGAAACTGATGACTGGATTGAACCCTTTTTTGCTTGGCACAGTGAAAGGACAGAGAATCCAGATCTTCTATATCAAAGTTCAAATCAAATTCATCTTCTAAAACCTTTATATATTGTATAGTTTGATGATGGCATATTCAATAAACATCATCCTTGATGAGAAATGATCCTACTCTTGGGGTATTTATTTTTAATTGTCCAATTAATTTGGTAATTATTTAAGTTGTTATGTTCTTTTTTAGTATGAATTTTGCAAAAGTTTGTGCAATTTGATTCGGTTTTGGTGGGTTTATAAATTAGTGAGGGGTGATAATGAGATTTCATAATTTTGGATTTTACTTTCTTGATGTAATATATAGTTATAATTATTAAATTTACAAACCCCAATTTATCTTTTAGTGCGAATTAGTTTAACTATATGGATAAACTCGAATTATTTTGAATTTGATTTGAAATATTTGATTATTATTTAGGATTTTACTATAGATAAATATGTTTAAGAAATGGAAGAAGGGTTTTATATTAATCAAGTGGATTTTGTTTGCAATTTATATTGAAGTGTTTTATGGTGTTTTAACTTTTTTTATATATATTTGTTTTAGAGAATATTGGTGAATAGATTGATATGTAATATTTTTATTGAATTTAAAATTATTTGAGTTGCCTTGGTAGTTTGACCTTTAATATAGTTCAACCCTCCTGTGTTTCCATCCTGGTTCCGCCACTGTATATATATATATATATATCTTCGTCTTTTCTACTTCGGTGAGCTTGTCACGGCAAGAATGAGTAGTATCAAACTGAGACACAACAAGTTCCTTGTTAATAATCCCAACAGTAAAATATATGTATATATGTATATATATATATATATATCTTCGTCTTTTCTACTCCAGTGAGCTTGTCACGGCAAGAATGAACAGTCTCAAACTAAGACACATAAAGTTCCTTGTTAATAATCCCAACAGTAAAATACATACTATGTGCAGGAAGCAAATCAACTCTGATTTTGTCAACATTTGGACCAAAAGAACATTAATCTTTGAACTTTTTGAATGCCCTTTAGATTAGTAATAGACCAAGCATTCAAATTGCACATAACAAGGCTTTGCAAAATGGACTTCAAAGGTTCCATCGCCTACTGGAGTATAGGACACCACTGAATTCGGAAAAAGCCCCTTTGGAAGCCCACATTGTGGGAGAATATCAAACATCTACGGGGGTGGTTTCGATGGGTTAGCAGAAACACAGGTAGTCGACAGAATAAGAAGTAGAAAAACATCTTGATGTAGCTAAAGTAAATCGGCAAAATCACAAATTTCAAATGAGGAATACAAAGAAAAGGATGATATCTACAGGATTGGAGAGAGAGGTCTTTTTGTTATGGATATTGATAGAGTTTTTGGGAAATTGGTGTTCTGATTGATGAACCGGTATCGGAGTATAAAAGAGAAGGATGTAGTGGAAGAGTTTGGTCAATGGAGAAGAAGAAAAAATTAGCCACTAGGGTTTTCTAAATATTTATTTAATTACTGTTAGATCCTTGGAAATTAATAACTTAAAATGTAAAGATCTAAATGAATTTTGTGTCATTGTAAAGGACTATGAAAAAAGTTATATAAGTGAAGTTTCAATTATACCATTTGACTTGTTTGACAGTTAATAAGTTAATGGTTAAATGAGACGGAAAGGTCGATACTTCTATATTATAATTTTAAGGTCCAAAATTTGCCATTTTAAAATTCAATGTCCAAAAACCAAAATGAGATGAAGTTTTGGGGGTACTGGAACTTTTTATTAAAAAAAAAAGGAAATCTTTATGCGCCAAGAGACATGAATTTTTTATTAGTTAATCTAAGAATCAAAACTCAAACTGTGCAAAACTGTTTTCACCCAAAATTTAACTCAACTCTCCCGCCAATTCAGATCCAAACTGAATTTTTCCATATCGAGTTTCATATTCTAAATTACATGCTTGTCCACATGCGCCTTGAATTTTCTATTATTGGATTCGTGAAAATTAAAAATCTGTGAGAAAAGATGTGGGACTCAAAGTAAGAATAGTAAAGTGAGATGATAATCAATCCACTCTGATGCTTAATACATCTTCACTGACAACAAGAGAACTACATGTTCATTAACACCAAGAGAAGAAAATCTAAACCGATACACATCATTAGGATTGTCTGACGTTGATAAATGTCAAAGAGAATATAGCATAGAAAGAAGCTGCAAATGCTTACCGATTTCATTGATAGAGAGATACTATATACACTTGAAGTTTCCTAATCTAAAGAGACTAATTTGCCTAAGAATCTATCACTCAATAATACATTTCCTAATATAGATAAATCCTACCATGTATACAAAAGGAAATAATATAAAGACAATAAATATAAAATATGTACAGTAAAGAAGGTTCCATATATATATATATATAGTAAAGAAGGTTCCATAAATATATATGGTCAATATTCTCCATACCTTCCCCCTCCCCTCGTAGTGTGTGCATATTGCAGATGCCTAACTTGCCTAAAAGATAATGTAGCTCGGATTGCCCTTACACATTAGCATAGATATTATCCAGTTGAGCAATTGTGGGAATATAGGCAGGGGTTATCCGTTGTGCCTGGGATTCATCAAGAACAAAATGACAATCTATTTCAATATATTTGATCCGTTTGTGAAAAACAAGGTTCAAAGAAATGCAGTGAGTTGTCTCAATATCACAAAATAACAGAGTAAGATGAGGTTGAAGAACCAAAAATCGCGAAGAACTAAACGTAACCACTTTATCTCGCAGCAAATAACAACAATGGATCGATATTCTGCTTCAACTAAAGATCATGACACGATTTGTTGCTTCTTTGATTTCCAAAAAATCGGGGAATGACCTAAAGAAACAAAATAAAACTTGTCAAGCAGTGACGAATGATAGAACAGCTGGCCCAATCTGAGTCACAATAAGTCGAAGTTGTATATCTGACTCTGCTCGTAGAAGAAGGCCTTGGCCAGTAGAGTTCTTTATATATCAAAGAACACGAAGAGCGGCATCTCAGTGTTCCTAACGAAGTTGATGCATAAATTGAGATAAAACCTGCACAGAATAAGCCACATCCGATCGTATAAAAGTGATATAAATAAGACAACCTACAAGATGGCGATAAGACTCAAGATGAGTCAGCAAATGTCCCTTAGCCTTCCCAAGTTGATGGCTCTGTTCCATAGAGAAATTGAATGGTTTGACTCCAAGAATCCAGCATCAGATAAAATATCCAAAGCATATTTATGTTAGCATAGATAAATTTCATGTTGGGTGCAAGAAATTTCTATTCCAAGGAAATATTTCAATGGGCCCTAATCCTAAATATGAAAAACTATACTCAAATGACCTTTGAACTTCTGAAGAGACGTAAGATCATTTTCGGTGATGATCATATCATCCACATAAACTGGGAAACAAAGAAATATGGAGTTGGAAGAATAAGTGAACAAGGAGTAATCAGAGTAAGACTGGCGAAAACCACACTGTTTAAGTGCACCAGCTAATTTTGCAAACTAGCATCGAGGGCATATTTAAGTGCGGACAAGGATTTTTTGAAGTTTTCAAACCATTCCTTCATGTCCTTTAGAAAAACCAGGGGAAGTTTCATGTATACCTCTTCTTGTAGATCATCGTAAAGAATGGCATTATAAACGTCTATCTTATGAATTTTCTATTTTCGAGCAGCAACAGCAGAGAAGACTGTACAGAAAATTACCTTTTTCCTACCATAGCAAAAGCCTCGTTGTAATCAAGGCCTTTTACTTAAGTATTGCCCAAAATAAGCAACCGGGCTTCGTACTGCTCAATGCTTCCATCGAATTTACGTTCAATTTTGTAAAACTCATTTGCAACCCAATGCCTTCTTACAAGGAGGAAGAGTGGTTATGTGGTAAGTTTGATTTCGTTCTAAAGCATCAATTTCCAAGGGATTGGAAAATAAAAGAGAAGATGGACTACCAAGGGGAATCCACCAGAATTCAGATTTGGTAAGAGAGAGAGAGAGAGAGAGAGAGAGAGAGAGAGAGAGAGAGAGAGAGAGAGAGAGAGAGAGAGCCCAACATCATTTGGAGTAGAGTTGTGGGCCGAAATAAAAAGCCCAACCGTTGGAGAAGAATGTGACATTTGGGCTGCTGGGAAAATAGCTGGTCTATGTTGATTGGAAAAGGAATTGGGTGGTGAAGATGACCCAAGATTTTGGGTGTGGGAAGATGGCTAGCCAATGAAATCGTCAAATAAAAAGTAAGCTGGCCCATCTGGAATATTTGGAAATTCGAGGAAGTTGTTTGACGAGAATCTTCGGAGTATATAGAAAAGAGAAATTGAGTTTCAAAAAATTGAACATCTTGTGAGACAAAGAATCGATGTGTATCAAGATCGAATAAATTTTACCTCTTTTTTGGAAAGGATATCCCAGAAATATACAACACCTACTACGTGATTGAAAATTTTTATTTGTACGAAAATGTGCATAACACAAACAACTAAAAGCCCAGAAATGAGAAATAACTAGTGGTTTTTAGAGAAAAATTTTCCATGGAAGTTTTATTTTGAAGAATTGAAGATGGGAATCAATTAATGAGATAAACGACTGTTTTAACATATTCCCTCAAAATTTAGATGCTATATAAGTTTAAGTTCTACCTGCCCATTTTGTTGCGATGTGTACACAACACTTGTTTGGCAAATTATGCCTTTAGGAAGAAAGAAAGATTTCAAGTTTAGAAACTTTGTACCATTATCGTTACGAATAGTCTTTATGGTTTTGTGAAATTGGTTTTTAACAAGAACAAAAAAATGCTCAAAGTAAGTGCAGACGTTACTTTTGTCAAAAAGAAAATAAATCCAAATAGTAGGAGAATGGTCATCCACTAAAAAAAGAAAGTAAGTGGACCCATAAGTAGAGTTTAGCTTATATACCCCATACATCACAATGTACCAAATCAAATAAATGGCCAGAATTTGTATCACTCAAAGGAAATTTGTTTCTAGATTGATTAGCTTGAAAATAAATTAAACAATCATGCAAAGTAGAATTCAAGTAATTGGAAAAACCATGAAAGTGTTTCATCACAGATAGATGTTCTAAAAGTTTGTGTAATAAATTCAAAGAAAGGGTAGATGTATGATTGGCCTATACGTGTGAGAAATTGTACCCTTCATGTACCAATCTACCTTGTCACTTCTCCTTCCTCAATGTATGGTCCTATATAACACATATTTTTAGAAAAATAAACCCCATACTTAAGATTAGATTGCAACAATTATGATATAGAAATAAAATTATGATGAAGATTAAGAAAATTTAGAACATTGTGAATAATTAACTCAGAGCCCAAATTCACAGTTCTTTCATAATTGCTATACTATGTGACCTATTAGGTAGACCAATAAAGAAAGACATAATAGTATGAATATTGGATAAAAAATATTAGACAACTAATCATGTGGCGAGATTCTCCATAATCCAAAAGCCAAATAAACTTTTTATCACCATAAAGATGATCATTTGGAGAAGAGACCACAGTTCCAGCAAAGGCAAAAGTCATCCATGGCCCCTGGACTGCTCCAGCCCATTGAGAAAATTAATTGCTGCCTTGGCCCAAGAAGGGATAGTTTGGCACACTTGAAATCGGTCACTGTTGCTGTTGCAGCCCACCAAAGATAGAACTAGGCCACTGCTGTTATGGGCTAAGAGACGCAGCCCACTATGGTTTACCAAGTACACTACCAACGGGAGTTGCAGTCCAGTCAGCACCAAGGATGCCAGGAGTGAATGTTGCTACGGGCGAGGACCAGTTTGGCCAAGGAGGAGGTGCCATCGATGGAACTGCCAGAGAGACAGCAATGTGAGCAAACGTCATTCCGAGGCCGCCACCCCTTCCATGCAGACCTCCATTGCTTTAGTGTGCTTTCCACGACCACAATTGACCATGGCGCCACTGCTAGTATCATTCGTTACAAAAATTTGTTTTATTTTTATTTAGTCACCAATCGGGAAACTAGATTATTATGTAGTTAGTGTCTTATTAAAATTCCACTATTAAGCAAGCGTATTTATCAGTGTAATATGACAAGTAAAGTCTCTAGATTGTCTAACTCTCGGGATGACCAAGTACTAGTACTAACTAAGTGTCTACTGCTTAATTAAATAAAACGTTTTGAAAAGATATTTAAACTAAGAAACAATTATAGATAATTAACAACTAAGAATAATGATTAAAAAGATTTTAAAATTAGGTTTGGAAAATGAATGTTTAAATGGTAGAATTCCCCTAAAACTCTAATTTTATTTTATTTAGAAAATCGTTGTAATTAATTTAAAACTCGATTGGATCTCACTCAAAAATCGGATAAATCTTATGTTTAGGCGAATATCCGTTTATTCAACTTAACCGTTTATAGAAGCGTATCTTCCAACTCTAACCCTATATAAACGAATTATAGATTATAATGATTAATTAATAATTTAAGAATCTTAATTAGTATGTCTATTCAATTATCAATTTCTATTATTCAATTTATTCCCTAGATTAACCTTCCTTTGTCAATTCCAATTAACCTTGTGAAATTATTGATTCCCAGAAAATTGATAAGCAATCAAAACAATTGAATAACAATAAAAAAGAATTAAATAATCAAAACAAGAAATTCAAATTAAACAATAATCAAGTATTCTAGGGTTCATCTCCATTCAAACACAAAAAGACTTAGCCGCTAAACATTACTCTAAAATATAAACTCATAATAAATTCATATAAAAGAATAAGTTAAGGGGGTTAGGAGAAGGAATTAAAGATCCACAGTCCCGGCGGTTGCTCAAGCTCGTCTTCTGATTTGCTTGAAGAAAAACTCGGAAATTTTACTGAATTGGGTTTTCTTACAAAATATACAATTGAAACTAAAACCTAAGTTGTTTAAACTAATGTGTTTATATAGGAGAAAATTCTCCAAATCCTACTCTTAAACTAACCTAATCCCTTTCTAAAAAGATTTAGAATCAAATTATAAAAGAGAAATAAAATCTAACTAGAAAAGGAAAAGTTACAAAAATTGCATTTTAGTCCCTCTGCTTGACTGTTCAAATCAGGAAAGTCCAGCTATCTGGATCCAAAAAGCTTCTAGATTGTTTGCCTCTTTTTGCTGTAGCTATCTAGACCCGGATAGTACTTGTATCTAGCTTCTTCGGTTTTGTCCGTTTTTCTCCGTTTTCTTCGTGTTTCATTCCAAAGTCCTTTATTTTAGCTTATTTTCAACATATCTTCACCCAAAGGCACCTATCATCAATAAGAGAAGAAACAGGATCAATAACTTCTATTTTATAAACATTTAAACACAAAACTTATAAAAACGGTAACTCTTAAGAGGGTAAAATAAACTTATCAAACTCTCCCACACTTAAACTTTGATCATCCTCGAGCAAAGGACTAAAGCAGACAAGAAAAGAAAAATTAACTAGCCACTTTCGTAGGACTCGCGATTGGACTTAACACGTGAAACAAGCCCTTTAAACCCCTAAGTTACCAAAGAGGACGAGTAAGATCTCGTGAGGGTTTGCAGACGATATAGTCACAAAATCACACAAAAAGTACTAAAAACTTTATAAAACAAACTTTTTGAAAACTAAAACTATAAAAGAACAAAGACACGCCAATTTCAAAACATAACGAAGAGTTACAACAATTGCTAAAACTCATCAAGACACAATTTAAAAGCTAACTAACACATACAACATTCAGTTTTATTACATGAGAATCAATGGTGTTGTGCGTGTGTGCGCATAACTTATTTTAGTTTAAAAAATATGCAAGAAAAATTTCAAGAAATTAAATATATGAATCACTTTATCAAACTGTACTCTATATGCTTGACTTTTCTAAGACCCTTCCACTCAAGGTTCTAGCTAAAGTCATCCCTAGATTAGGTAGGACTTTCAAGCTTGTAACGTTAGGCTTAGGACATATGTAGTTATCAAACGAAAGTAAAAGGGAAACAAATGAAAAGGAATACGAGCTAATGCAATGAAAAGGAAAATAAATTCAAAGTTATCTATAACCTTTAAGTTGTTTTCACACAAATCTCTCGAAACCCTCTCTACCTTTTATTCAATTCTCATAACCCGTTAAACTACATAACTCATCAATCACTCAAACATCAAGGAAGTATATAAGTGAGAAGAAGAGAATATAAGATATTGAGAGATCTAGTACAATCTTCTTTTCAACTCAAACTTTTTTCTCTATTTTTCTTTTCTTTCTTTCTTTCTTTTCATTCTCTTTTCTCTTTTTCACTCAATAGGCCCTTTTCCCTGGAACCAGACTACGAACAACGGGAATGAGCGGAATCAATGTGTTCCAATTTCTTTCGTCTTCCTCATTTTTTTTCCTCTTTTTCCACAAGTGCTTGATAGAACACAAGCTTTCTCATAAAAAGGGTTTCTCACATTTTTTCATTTAAACATCTTATTCCCTTGAGACTTTTCTTCTCGTTTGATTTCTTTCTCACATAGATTTCCCCATAAAACCCTTTCTCAATAATATTATTTTCTCACTTTTTCTCCACACTTATTTATGAAGCTCACTCGAACCAACTCAAATGTATAAAATTATTACCTCATCGCTTGAGGGTTTATATTTAAAAGTGAGTTTAAAGACAGAAAAGAAGTGAGCAAATCCCTTAGCATGAAACTTCAAAGAGGGTACTATGGATTTAGCATTAAAGGGTTAAGCAAGAAAGGTTCAAGTAGATCAAAAAAGGCCTATGACCATCATCTCGGGGGTTAACAAAAACTAGATTCTTGGGTTCAAGGTATGAAAAACAAGTTCTAGAATGATGCTTTAAAATAAATCATATAAGGTAATTTTACAAGATTCTTAGAGCATATTTCTTCTCCTAAAACAAAGCTTTGTGCAAAAAAAACCATCAATTCACAAGGCATAAACAAAAGAGGGAAGTGAAGTTAACTATGTATTATGCCTATTCAAGGTTCTAAGAAGTTACTCGCACCTCTTTTAATGTTTTTTTAGTAACAAAAGGAAAAAGAAAAATCTTTATGGTTTTTTATTAAGAATGATAAAAACAAAAACTAACTTTAAAACAAAAATTTTTTTGAGATTTTTTGAATTTTTTAAAATGTTTTTGGAGTTTTTGAGATTTTTTTATTTTTTTGGTATTTTTATAAAAACAAACACTTTTTAAACGTAAATAAAGTAAAAACTGAAAACAACTAAAATTCCCTCCAAACTTAGAATCACATTGTCCTCAATGTGGGGAGAATAAAAATAAAGCAGAAAGATGAAATAAACGAAAGAACAAATAAAAGAGAACACAGAAAACAAAACAAAACAGACAAAACAAATAGAAATAAAACAAATGAGTAGGGAGAGAAAAACTCCCTAGAGGGCCGATCCGCCCTCTCCGCCTCCACCTCCGCTCGTGCCTTCGTCAGAAAATAGGCGCCCATATATCTTTGACATCATTAGCTCTTGGCGTCGAAGTGCATCTTTAATATATGCCAAGGCATCCGAGTGTTGGGTTTGCCTTATTTGAATTTTCTCAAGGATAGTGCAGATAGAGAAGTCGACTCATCATACTCCTCATCTCTACCCTCGGCATCCTCTCCTTCATCCTCTTCCTCTTCTACCACAGCTTTCTCTAGGCGTCGAGTGGGTCATTATGCTCAAAACTAAAGGCTTCCCACTGACTTAGCCCCAATCTAGCTATCTACCTCCTCTCAGTTTCATTATACTCAAAACTGCTTCGGGAGATGGTGTCTCCATTGATTATATCAAATGAATGACTTGTTCCTCACCTGAAAAATCAACCTCAAAATGCTGGAATATCCATGAGCAATAAAGGAAAGCTGAAGACACAATGTTTCCTATTAGTACTAACCATGTCTCGCATGTAATAGATGATCGTGCATAGAAGATTGACAGGAGAAGCGGAAAGGAGCTTGTCTATAAAGAATGTATCTATGACCCTAAGTTCATTCAACCTTTGCGGGATCGAGGGAAAATATTTGTACCTATAAGACAAGAGACGACTCTCATTCTAGGGGACAAATCATTCGTGTTCCAAATCGTCCTAGAATGTCCAGTGTTAGGCCTAAGGTGGATTGTTACATACTCTATGGCTTGCACAATTATGCTTCCATGCCTCATCACCTAAAATAATGCGAGAGGTGGAGCCAAAGGTAATTGTCAAACCCTTATTAGGAATAAAAGCAATTTGGGATAGGAGGGTCCAATCAAGATTTATGTTTACCCCTTTAAATGTGGTTTTTATGTTTATAAGGTTTTTGTTAGTTTTCTAAGTAATATTGGTATAAAACACTTTAACCAATGAAGGGTAGTAAACTCCACTCCTAAAAATCATCCTACCCTACTGAGACTCAAGAAAAGATTGGAAATCTCTAATTGGTTGTCAAGGGTGGGTTCTAGGGTTCTCTCTGGTTCAATCCTATTATATTTCTTTTTGTCATACCATGCCCTATTTGATCTATCAATTACTCGATCAGGAAAAAGAGGAATAGGGGTTATATTCAGGAGAGCTCGGGTCAACAATCCGAGCTTTTTTGGAAGAAGCAAGGTGGTAGTTTTTATATCATATTTATGAATGGAGGGTGAAAGGGTCGGTCAAAATAGAATGCGACGAGACCAAAAGCAAACTACAAAATGCAACCAACACAACACGAAGGACAAACACGCTAAAGCTCAACAAAAAACAAAAGAAACTTTAAGCACAGAAAATTAACGTAAAACAGAGCCCGTGTGTGTAAATCTATGTGAAAAACCTTAGGGGGGGGGGTGAATAAGGTTTTTGGCTAATTTAAAAAATCTTTTGTGTGATTAGAAAGATAAACCTCCAATTTGTTTGTGAAAGATTTCTAAAACTCTTTTTAATAAGAATCCACACACAACATAATCTTATAGTATAGGCAAAAAAAGAACAAGCACAACAATTTATAGTGGTTCACTCTCTCAAAGAGCTACATCCACTACCTTGAGACTCAACCCAAGGATTTCACAAATCCACTAAAATAAAAGTTGGTTACACAACTACACAATGAGGTTCACCCTTCGAGGGTTTTACTCTAAAACCTCAATACAAAAAGTCTATCAAAGGATCACCAAAGGGTTTTCCACAAACCTTTGATCACAATGAAAAATAGGAAGAGTTAGGAACAATATTACCAAATAAGCTTGAGAAGAGGAAGATTACAACTCAATGGAATACTTCTACAAGCACCTCTTTTCTTCTTCTTTGATGGATGATCAACAATGAAGCTCAAGAAGAATTTTTGTTTGGGATTGAAAATAATTTGTAATCAAATGTACTTTTGAAGCTCTTTAAAAGTCTTAGAATGTTCTCAATGAATAATTCCCAAACTTGTATCTTTTATGGCTGAAAATCAAGTGTTTATATAGAGTCTTGAAGCACAAAACCGTTGCCCTTAGAAAATAGCCATTGCTTTTCAGAAATGACAGATGCATTACAGTACAGCGGTAAAATTTGTACTGATAACGACAAAAACCGGGACGACAGGTTCCTAAAAACGGACTGCCGGTTCTTTAAAACAGAAAGATTCGGACTTGGAAAACGGACTGCCGAATTTTGATATATAGAAAAATCGGACTGCCGGTTTTAATACCGGATGACCGAGTTTTTGAACAGAAAGATTCGGACTTGATTTTCTGAAAAACGGACTGCCGAATTTTTTACTTTGGAAAAACGGACGACCGGTTCTAAAACCGGACTGCCGAATTCTTGTTTTCCACAGCCAAGTTTCTTTTTAAACAAAAACTTTCTTCCTTGTTTCAAAAGCATGTATTCTTGACAATCATTTTAAAGAGAAGAAAAACTTTCCAACACATCTTTAGTCAAGAATACTTAGATTTTCACAAAAGATTATATCTTAGAAAATCATAAGAAGAGCCTCATATATGATCAATTAATCAAAGACTAAGACTAGGGAGTTTACAAGATAGTACCTAGTTCATTCTAATAAATACAATGCCTTCAATGTCTTCAATGATCTTGGCATGGCTTGATCTCTTCTTCTCTATTTTGCCCTCATCAACAAGATCTTTTGCTTGAGACTTCACAGGTACTTCTTTTGTTCTATGAAGGGTTAGCTAAAATACTCACACAAGCATATGTTAATCATAATCAAAACATAAGTATTAATGCCCTTAGGGCTAACAATCTCCCCCTTTTTGATTATGACAAACACATATGCAAGAAGAACAAAAGAGCTATGGTGATGTATCAAAATATCAAAAGGAGCAAAGCTCAACAATCACCAAGAAAAAGAGATAACTCCCCCTTGCACCAATAATCATAAACAACTCATAAACATCAACAACAATTTATAATCATCATCAACTAATCAACAAATTAACAAGATTTCTCCCCCTTACATCATGCACTATTTTCTCCCCCTTTTGTCATAAATCAAAAAGTTTTTAGGAGAGAAGTACCACGGGATCATAGAAGAGGTAGTAGTAGGACTTTCAACATTAAAGTATCATCATGAAGTCCATAACAAGAAAGGCCTAAAAAATGCAACAAACAGATCATTTAGGAATTTAGGAATACCACATAAAAGCAAATTAGGAATAGAAATAAGCAAGTTTAAAACCATATCATTAAAAATGAAAACAGGAGTTTGAAAAGAGTTACGGACGAAACAAGAGAAAGAAGGGTTTATAAGAAAAATCTCAATCATCTCTGTCTCCTCCTCCTTGCTCGAGTCTCTTAACCCGTTCTTGTGTATCGGTCATTTTTTGGTCCAAAGCATCCATCCTTTCTTGAATATTGGAGACTTTCCCATCCAAAGCCTCAAAACGACCGTCGAATGCATCAAATCGGGTGTTCATTGATGTTTGGAGAGAGGCGATCATATCCATAAGCTGACTCATGCTTCCTGAAGATGAGCCTTCCTCTGTTCGTTCCTGTCGTTTCTTTTGTCTCGTTTCTCTTCTTTGTATTTCCGCCTCTGTTTCTTCATCACTGTCTTCTTCTTCTATATCCATGTCCTGTGGATCGTCATCATCATCTTCCTCATCACTGTAGTCAACACCTTGTCCACCTCGGATAAATATCCCAGCTTCGTCTTTTTCAAACCCCATTCTTTTGAAGGTTTGCTGAGTGTATATCTTGCCAGGTCCAATGTGATTACCCATCCCAACCAAATTGATCACAAAGTGTTGGAGGATTTTAGTGATAAAGCAACCATACGGCAAGAATTTCATTTGGGAAGATTGTGCAGCTAGCATATGTTCTATAGCCATAAAGCCGAAATTCATTCTCCTTTTCTCATGCAAGGCTAGCATCACAAATGCATGCATGTTGGTGATAGAGGATTTATGCCCAACATTTGGAATGATGATGTTAGATATCATGTGATGTAGCACTCTTCCGTAAGCATCCAATTTGTTAACATTTCTATCATCATGCCTTTTTAATATCTCTCCCTTAGTGAAAATTTCTGCAAATCGTTTTTCACTGTATAAATTTGAATCATAGCATTTTTTGTTTTTGGTGTAAAATCTTATACCATCTTGAGGGGTATCCAAAATAACATTCAGTAGTCTATCATCAAATGCAATATCCCTTCCCCCAATTCTAGTCACTATCCATTGATGTGAGACGTTATCCACCTGTTCAATTCTACCTTTGTGGAGATTAGCATAAAATTCACATATTATGTCCACATAATACAGTTCATTGACAATCAACAGAGGTATCCAACCAATTATTTCAAAGAGATTAGGAATAACCTCCATACCTTGCATATCATCTAAGTCCACCCTATGACCCGGAGCAATTTTTCGTCGATTCCTAGTCCATTCTTCGAACCTAGCAGCTTCCTTTACTGAGATAAACCTTTCCGAAACTCCAGAAACCCTAGCAGCAGCCCCAGTTCCAGAAGGTACTCTTTTTCCTTTCCCTTTTCCTCTACTGGTGCCTCCTTCTTCAAGATTTTTCCCTGAACCAACTTGGGCATTTTTTGTTTTAACCATTTTTGAACAATTTCGAGGGTAGGGTTTGGAGATGAGATGAAGAGTTTTGGAGATTGGTAGATAGTAATCAGAGAGAAAAATAGCTTCTTTGCTGTGACAGGAGATGAATTTGAAGAGAAATAAGAAGAAAATTGAAAACCGGAACAAGAAAACGGATGGGTCTTGTGAGTAGGGGGTTTTCGGTCGAGAGAGTGAGAGAGAGTTTGGAGAAGAATGTGAGGAGTTGTGAGAAGAAGACTAATTTTAAAACGCAGTCCCGACCTAATTTTAAGAATTCGATCGACCGTTTGTTAAAACCGGTCTTCCGGTTTCAGGATTTTCAAGAATTCGGACGTCCGAATTTTTGGTGTAGGCGTCCGGTTTGAGAGTCCGAATATCTCTGGAATTTTTTTTTTTTTTTGAAAGGGAGTATGAGTCCGATTTTAAAACCGGACGTCCTAATTTTAAAAGAGGCGTCCGAATTTTTTTAAAACATCAGCAAGGCAGAAAATTCGGAAAAAGCAAATAATACAAGCAACACACATTACTCATTAAATCTCCCTATACCAAGTAATTTTCTTAAATAGCAAAAACGTTCTTCTGAAAGAGGTTTTGTAAAAATATCGGCAATTTGATCTTCTGTGCAAATATATTCTAAAGATACATCACCTTTAGCAACATGATCTCTAATAAAGTGATGTTTGATTTCAATATGTTTTGTTTTTGAATGCTGCACAGGATTTATGGAAATATTTATGGCACTAGTGTTATCACACATGATAGGTATGCACTTAAAGGAAACACCAAAATCAATTAAAGTATGTTTCATCCAAAGTACCTGAGCACAAGCGGTTGATAGAGACACGCACGATTGTTTCTTGCTGTACCAAGATACTAAGCAACCTCCCAAGAATTGGCAATTTCTACTTGTACTCTTCCTTTCTACCTTACATCCGGCGTAGTCCGCATCAGTGTAGGTAATAAGATCAAAACAAGATTTTTTAGAGTACCACAAGCCATAATCATATGATGAAACTAAGTATCTCAAAATACGTTTTACAACTATTAAATGAGATTCCTTGGGGCAACCTTGGAATCTAGCACACAAACATACGGCAAACATGATATCCGGCCTACTAGCTGTTAAATAAAGTAAACTACCAATCATACCTCTATATGTCTTTTCATCAACAGTTTTACCTTTTTCATCTTTGTCAAGCTTCAATGACGAGCTCATAGGGGTACCGATACCTTTTGCATTGCTCATCCCGAATCTTTTGAGAAGTTCTTTGGTGTACTTCTCTTGATTGATGAAGATTCCTTCTTTTGTTTGCTTGATTTGGAGGCCGAGAAAGTATGTTAATTCTCCCATCATGCTCATTTCAAATTCTCTTTGCATAAGTGAGGCAAATTCTTCACATAAAGAGATATTAGTAGCACCAAAAATGATGTCATCAACATATATTTGGACAAGAAGAAGATCATTGTTACAAGAGGTTTTTGTAAAAAGAGTGGTGTCCACAACACCTCTTGAAAAGTTATTTGAAAGAAGAAAACCACTCAACTTTTCATACCAAGCCCCTGGAGCTTGTTTTAAACCATAGAGTGCTTTTGAGAGTTTGAAAACATAATTTGGAAATTTTTCATGTACAAAATCGGGAGGTTGTTCAACGTAAACTTCCTCCTCAATATCACCATTTAGAAAGGCACTTTTAACATCCATTTGAAAGAGTTTGAATCCTTTAAAACAAGCAAAAGCTAAAAGCATCCTAATAGATTCAAGTCTAGCAACCGGAGCAAAGGTTTGATCAAAGTCTATGCCCTCTTCTTGATTGAATCCTTAGGCAACAAGTCTAGCTTTGTTTCTAATGACTTCTCCGGATTCATTTAGTTTGTTTTGAAAAACCCATTTTGTGCTAATTGTGGGGTGATTATGTGGTCTGGGGACTAAAGTCCAAACTTTGTTTCTTTCAAATTGATTTAATTCCTCTTGCATTGCAATAATCCAAAACTCATCGCATAAAGCATCCTCAATAAACTTAGGCTCAATTTGTGATAATAGGGCAAAGTTATCGATAAAATACCTTCTTGTTCTTACCCCTTGAGATACATCGCCAATAATTTCATCTTTGGAGTGTCCCTTTGGATATATCACCTCTTGAGGAAGATTTTGAGTTTCTTGTTCGTTTCCTTGTTTTTCCTCAATCTCTTCTTCCTCCATAGCATGCTCTTCCATTGCTTGAGTGTACAATGGTTGGTTACTTTGAGTGTTATCTATGTCATCATCATCATCAACTTTCTTGTCGAAAAATGTTAGTTTCATCAAAATTAACATGAATGGACTCTTCAACACACAAGGATCTTTTGTTGAAAACTCTAAAGGCCTTTTTGTTTGAAGAATAACCAAGAAAAAATTCCCTCATCGGATTTTCGATCAAACTTTCCAAGATTGTCCTTGGTGTTTAAAATAAAGCATTTGCATCCAAAAACTTTAAAATAACCAATTGAGGGGGTTTTATTAAAAATGAGTTCAAAGGGAGTTTTCTTTAATGAAGGTCTCAAGATAACACGATTCATAATGTAGAATGCGGTGTTGACGGCCTCGGCCCAAAAATATTTAGGAAGGGAGTTTTCACAAAGCATAGATCTTGCCATTTCTTGTAAAGTGCGATTTTTCCTCTCCACAACACCATTTTGTTGTGGGGTTTTAGCGACCGAAAAAATTGTGTTATGCCAAAATCATCACAAAGTTTTGTAAAATCTTGATTGTTAAATTCTCTCCCATTATCACTTCTCATAGAGATCAATTTACAATCAAGGGAGGTTTGAATTCTTTTAAAAAGTTTAACAAACTCATGAAAAGCTTCATCTTTTTGACTCAAAAACAAAGTCCAAGTAAATCTAGAGAAATCGTCAACAATAACAAAAGCATACCTCTTACCACCGAGACTAGTGGTCTTCATTGGTCCAAATAAGTCCATGTGAACAAGTTCCAAAGGTTTTGAAGTTGAAATCATTTTCTTTGGTTTAAAAGAGGTCTTGATTTGTTTTCCAAATTGACAAGCATCACAAAGTTTAGTTTTCTCAAAATGAAGTTTTGGCAATCCTCTAACAAGTTCTTTTGAAGATAGTTGATTTAATAAATCCATACTAACGTGACCAAGTCTTCTATGCCACAAAAAATGCATCATTATCATGAACCGAGAGACACTTCAAGTTTTGGGAAAGAAAATCTTCAAGATGAAAGACATAGACGTTTCCAACTCTTTTAGCAACAAAAATAGTTTTGTTTTCATGCTTATCAATGATAGAGGAAAGAATCACTTTCAAAAAACAACCTTTTTTTCCCACTATCACATAATTGACTAATACTAAGCAAATTGAATTTAAGACCATCAATTAGAAGAACATCCTTAATAAGAGAGGAAGAATTGTTACCAATATTGCCTATACCAATGATTTTTCCTTTGTTCTTATCTCCAAACGTGACAAATCCACTTTCGGTTTCTTTGAGATTGCTCATAAGTGATGAGTCCCCGGTCATGTGCCTTGAGCATCCGCTATCCAAGTACCACTTAGATGGCCTTGATTTGTGTTCCTACAAAAGAAGAAGTAGAAATGATTTTTGGTACCCACATCTTTTTGGGTCCATGGACGTTAGTTTGATTTTCTTTAATTTTCCAAATGGTTTTCACTCCTCTTTCAATCTTTTTCTTTATAAAACACTTTGTGGCTTTATGACCACTCTTTTCACAATAGGTGCAACAAAGGTGTGAGTGAGATGATGAAGCCTTTACAAACCGTGTTTGTTTTGAGAAAATATTGGAATGAGTATATCCAATGCCATTTTTATCAAAAGGAGATCTTTGAGAGCCAAGAAGTTTTTCAAAGTTTTCTTTTCCTTTTGTGAATTTTTCAACACATAGAGTGAGATCACTCACCTTTTTCTTTAAGACATCATAATCAATCAAACATTTTTCAAGAAAGGAAATCTTTTCACAAAGGTTTTTGTTTTCTAAAACAAGTTTTTGAAAGTCATCATTTGAGCTCTCTTTTTCTTTCTTCAAGACTTCCAAGGATTCAAGAATGGCTTTATTTTCACAAATGAGTCTTGAATTTTCATCCAACAAAAATTGAGTTTTGCTTTTTAAATCTTTGTTTCGTTTAGTAACCTTTTTGCACTCATCATACATTTCAATAAGCATTATGCTAGGATCAACATCACAATCATCATCAAGAGTACTAGAAGAGTTAGGAAGTGAAGATTGTACCTCATTTTCTAGTGCCATGAAGCATATGTTGGCATTTTCCTCTTCTTCATTTTCACTTGAGTCTTGATCCCAAGTTCCAATTAGACCTTTGCCTTTCTTTTTCTTCTTCAATGCCTCAAGCTTGGCTTCTAATGCTCCCTTTTCCTTTTCAAGGGCCTTGGGACAATCGGCTACTAGATGATAGGTGCTATTGCATTCAAAGCACCTAGCTTTGAAGAGTGATGAGCTTTGTCCTCCCTTTTTGAGTGGAGGTTTCTTCCCTCTATTGTTGAAACCTTTCTTGTAGAATCTTTTGAATTTTCTCATTATCAATGCCATTTCTTCATCGTCATCAACCTCATCTTCATTGTTTGATGAGTAAGTTTGATCATCCTCATTTTCCTTGAGTGCAATGCCTTTTCTTCCTTTTTCTTCATCTTCCATTTCATTCAATCTTTTTATTTTCATTTCATAGGTAAGAAGTGATCCTATGAGTTCTTCAATAGGAAGTAGTCTCAAATCCTTTGATTCCTCAATAGCTAGTGTTTTTGGTTGCCAAGCTTTTGGAAGTGCATCAAGAATTTTTCTATTTGCTTCCCCTCTTGATTATTCTTTCCCATATGCCTTTAGGCCGTTTGTGATGTTGGTGAACCTTGTGAACATGTCACTAATGCTTTCATTTTGTTTCATCATGAATAGCTCATAGTCTCTCACCAACATAGCCAACTTTGATTCTTTTACTTGATTTGTTCCTTCGTGAGTGACTTCAAGTAACTTCCACATTTCATGAGCCGAATCGCATCCGCTCACTCTATTGTATTCGCTTGCATCTAAGGCACAACTTAGAATATTCATAGCTTGGAAGTTTAGAGTCATCTTCCTTGAGTCGAATTCATCAAATTCTTCAATCTTCTTGGCTACCCCATTTATTTTGGGAATGTAAGGACCTTTTTCTACAATGCTCCACAAGTCAAAGTTAATAGAACATATATATATTTTAATTCGAGACTTCCAAAAAGTATAGTTAGTTCCATTAAAGAGAGGAGGTCTATTTGTAGAAGAGCCTTCTACATATGGTAAACTAGAATTATTAGCCATAGAAAAGTGAAGATCTTTTGCTTCAAGGGTGTGAGTCCTTTTTAAGAAGCCCTGCTCTGATACCAATTGAAAAACCTTAGAGGGGGGGGAGGGGGGTGAATAAGGTTTTTGGCTAATTTAAAAAATCTTTTGTGTGATTAGAAAGATAAACCTCCAATTTGTTTGTGAAAGATTTCTAAAGCTCTTTTTAATAAGAATCCACACACAGCACAATCTTATAGTATAGGCAAAAAAGGAACAAGCACAACAATTTATAGTGGTTCACTCTCTCAAAGAGCTACATCCACTACCTTGAGACTCAACCCAAGGATTTCACAAATCCACTAAAATAAAAGTTGGTTACACAACTACACAATGAGGTTCACCCTTCGAGGGTTTTACTCTAAAACCTCAATACAAAAAGTCTATCAAAGGATCACCAAAGGGTTTTCCACAAACCTTTGATCACAATGAAAAATAGGAAGAGTTAGGAACAATATTACCAAATAAGCTTGAGAAGAGGAAGATTACAACTAAATGGAATACTTCTACAAGCACCTCTTTTCTTCTCCTTTGATGGATGATCAACAATGAAGCTCAAGAAGAATTTTTGTTTGGATTGAAAATAATTTGTAATCAAATGTACTTTTGAAGCTCTTTAAAAGTCTTAGAATGTTCTCAATGAATAATTCCCAAACTTGTATCTTTTATGGCTGAAAATCAAGTGTTTATATAGAGTCTTGGAGCACAAAACCGTTGCCCTTAGAAAATAGCCGTTGCTTTTTAGAAATGACAGATGCATTCTGTGCAACGGTAAAATTTGTACAGTAACAGCAAAAACCGGACGACCGGTTCCTAAAAACGGACTGCCGGTTCTTTAAAACAGAAAGATTCGGACTTGAAAAACGGATTGCCGAATTTTGATATATAGAAAAATCGGACTGCCGGTTTTAAAACCGGATGACCGAGTTTTTGAACAGAAAGATTCGGACTTGATTTTCTGAAAAACGGACTGCCGAATTTTTTACTTTGGAAAAACGGACAACCGGTTCTAAAACCGGACTGCCGAATTCTTGTTTTCCACAGCCAAGTTTCTTTTTAAACAAAAACTTTCTTCCTTGTTTCAAAAGCATGTATTCTTGACAATCATTTTAAAGAGAAGAAAAACTTTCCAACACATCTTTAGTCAAGAATACTTAGATTTTCACAAAAGATTATATCTTAGAAAATCATAAGAAGAGCCTCATATATGATCAATTAATCAAAGACTAAGACTAGGGAGTTTACAAGATAGTACCTAGTTCATTCTAATAAATACAATGCCTTCAATGTCTTCAATGATCTTGGCATGGCTTGATCTCTTCTTCTCTATTTTGCCCTCATCAACAAGATCTTTTGCTTGAGACTTCACAGGTACTTCTTTTGTTCTATGAAGGGTTAGCTAAAATACTCACACAAGCATATGTTAATCATAATCAAAACATAAGTATTAATGCCCTTAGGGCTAACACTGTGTAGTTTATGCAATTTAAGAAAAATGTTGCGCCCCCAAAAACAAATAAACAAAAACGAGCCGACACAAAAATAGCACAAAAATAGATAATGTTGAGCAATTATATGACTCAGGCTACACCCCCAATCATAAGTTTGAAAGTGAAATTTAAAGGAGAAGTGTTTAGAGAGGCTTATCCCAGTTCGTATCAAACTTTCGCAGCCAGAGTTTTATGCTACAATATGAAGTGCCGCATTGTTGCTCCGTTCTGGTATTGCCATTATAGTTGAACCGAGAAAAAAAGAGAACAAAATAGTGAAGGGGAGTAAAGGAAGGAAGAGAAGTGGTGGCGGGGGGGAGGGGGGGGAGGGAGGGATAACTGAGAGAGCAAGGAGCGAAGAAAAGCAGACAGATTAGGAGAAAGGAAAAGATAATAAGAAATAAGAAGAAAAAGAGGAAGAAAGGAGGTGTTGGTATGGGTGATGTCGAAGTAGAGAGAGATGAACAAAGACAGGAGAGCATGGGGAAGAGAAAATTGAGAATAGGAGAAAAAATTTTGAGAGGGTTAAGGATTTAGGGTGAATTATGAAAGAAACGGTAATAAAGGTAGGGAAAAGAGGCTCTAATTTGGATTTTGACCAGTGGGTAGCCTGACCCAGACCTGCCACAACACAACTATCCGAACTAGGATACAGATAGTCTCGGCTTTAAAATTTTTTATTCTTGTTCGAATATTTGAACCAAGATAGAGCGGATAGTCTCGGCTTGAAAATTTTTTATTCTTGTTCGACTATCTGAACCAGGATGGTGAGACTATCCGGATAGTCTCAGCTTGAAAATTTCTGAAGTTTGCTCCTCTTTTTTGGATTTAGATAGGGGTTTTCTGAATCCAGAAAGGCTTGTTTCTAGCTGGGAATCCCTACTCTTTGGCCGTTTTTGTTCGGGTTATTGACATTTCTGACGTACATATAGAATAAAAGAGTTTATTAAACATGTAGGTGTCTACTTCCCAACTCCCATGCTCGCTTTAAAGAAACTAAACACTCATAAGAACACACGAAAATAAATAACGAGAAACATAAAGTGATTAAAAATACAATTACATATACAACAAACCATTTTGGCTTTCTTACTTCTCATGAAGGTCCTTCTCAACCTTTGGAAGGTTTTATGGGTCTTCACCAAAATAAGATTTCAATCGGTGCCCGTTTACCTTACATGTTCCCCATTTACGGTGAGTTATTTCAATCACACCATAAGGATAGAATTTGTGGACGATAAATGGTCCCGACCATCTCAACTTAAGTTTTCCAAGAAAAAGCCGGAGTCAAGAGTTGTATAAAAATACAGCCTTACCTTCTTCGAATTCCTTCTTCACTATATCTTGTCGTGCCATCACTTTACCTTTTCTTTGTAAATAGACGAATGTTCATATGCTTCTAATCTCACTCGTCCATCTCATTCAATTGAAGTAACCTTTGCTTCTTGCATGAATAGAATCAAAGTTTACAAGTTTCATTGCCCAGTAAGTTTTATGTTCTACTTCAACAAGTAGGTGACATAATTTTCCATACAAGAGACAAAATAGGAAAAAACTAATTGTGAGTTTTATAAGTAGTCATATATGCCCAAAGAGCATCGTCAAGCTTGACACTCCAATCTTTCCTAATTTTTTTCTACAATTTTCTCTATTATTCTTTTGATTTCACAGTTAACAACCTCAACTTGGCCACTAGCTTGTGGGTGATAAGGTGAGCTATCTTATGTGTAACTCCTAGACGCTTAAGAACTTTCTCAATTAGTCAATTACAAATGTGTATCCCCTATCACTTATAACGACTCTAGGAATACCAAAACATTTAAATAATCTTTTTAAGAACTTAACAACGACTGTAGCACTGTTGGTAGGTAAAGCCTCAGCTTCAACCTATCTAGAGACATACTCAAATATGACCAAGACATATTTTTTACCAAAAGAACTCGGAAAAGGTCCCATAGAATTAATTCCCCAACAATCAAATACCTCACAATTTTGAAAAACTGTAAGAGGCATTTCGTGGTGTTTGGAGATATTACTTGCTCTTTGGCATTTATCACAAGTCACAAAATATCTTTGTGCATCCTTGAAGATATTCGTCTGATAATAACCGGATTATAATACCTTATAGGCCGCTTCATTTGCTTGATAATAATATCCATCAACATATCCTTTATGACGATTGCGCAGAATATCTCCCTTTTTTGTGAGGCTACACATCTCCAAAGCATTTGGTCGGCGCATTGACTGAACAAGAATGGTTCCTCCCAAAAGTAATGCTTGAGTTCCGTGAAGAATTTTTGGAGTTGTTGCTTAGTTTTACCTGCCTGAACAACATTAGACACAAGATAATTTGCAATATCCGCAAACTAAGGGGAATCATATTTAATTGCATGATAGAAAAGGAGGAGCTCATAAGGGAATGTGTCGTTTATGCATTCTTCCTCCAATGGTTCTAAGCAGGGATTTTCTAAGCGAGAAAGATAATCGGCCGCCAAGTTTTCAGCGCCCTTTTTATCTCTTATTTCTAAGTCAAATTCCTGCAACGAAAGCACCCAATGAATAAGTCTAGGTTTTGCATCAATCTTAGCTAACAAGTACTTCAGTAGGGAATGATTCGTGTAAACAATAACCTTAGAAAGAATAAGATAAGGGCGGAATTTATCAAAGGCAAACACTATGGCAAGCAACTCTTTCTCTATCGTAGTGTAATTTGCTTTTGCATCCGTAAGAGTTTTACTTGCATAGTAGATTGGTTGGAAGTGCAGACAACACCTATGGTATAATCACTAGCATCACACATTAGCTCAAAAGGAAATGACTAATCAGGAGCTACAAAAATAGGAGAGTTAGTCAATTTATGCTTTTAATTTCAAAGGCATGCAAGCAATTGTCATAAAAAATAAAAGGGTGCATCTTTTTCAAGCAAAGTTGTAAGAGGTTTAGAAATTTTTGAAAAATCCTGAATGAACCTCTTGTAAAAACCCGCATGACCTAAGAAACTCCTCAGCACCTTCACAAACAATAGGAGAGGTAATCTTTCAATGGTTTCTACCTTTGCCCTATTTGCCTCAATGCCATATTTTGAAATCTTATGACCTAAGACTATGCCTTCTTGAACCATAAAGTGTCACTTTTCCCAGTTTAAAACCAAGTGAGTATCCTCATATCTTTGTAAGACCTTTTCAAGATTATGCAAGCAAATATCAAAAGAATTACCAAAAAAGGAAAAATCATCCATAAAGACTTCCATTATATCTCCTACTAAACCCTCAGAAATAGCTATCATGTAACATTGAAAAGTAGAATGGGTACTAGACAAACCGAAAGGCATTTACCTATAAGCGAAGGTACCATAGGGGCAAGTGAATTTCATCTTTTCTCGATCCTTTGGTGCAATGGGAATTTGAAAATGACCTCAAAACTATCAAGAAAACAATAAAAGACATGGCCTGTAGGTCTTTCTAACATTTGGTCGAAGAAGAGTAGAGGAAAGTGATCCTTCCTAGTTGCATCATTTAGTTTCCGGTAATCAATACATACCCTCCAACCGATGATGACTCTTATTGGACTTAATTATTCCTTTTCATTGGGAACGAACGTCATACCTTATTTCTTTGGTACTACTTGCACAGGACTTACCAAATGCTACCAAAAATTGGATAGATGATTCCAGCATTGAATAGTTTGATTACCTTCTTTTCACCACCTCTTGCATATGGGGATTCAATCTTCTTTGAGGCTAAACCACGGTTTTAATCTCTTCTTTAAGCAAGATCTTATTTGTACAAAATGAGGGACTAACTCCTTGAAATACCAGCTATTTTCCAAGCTATAGCCTACTTATGTTTTTTTAAGGTCCTTAGTAACTCTCATTTGTTATCTACTTATCTTGGAGGAGATGATGACAGGAAGGGTAGAATTTTCTCCTAAGAATGCATACTAAAAGTGCTCGGGCAATACCTTTAATTTAAACTTTGGAGGTTCCTCTATTGATGGCTTCAATGAGGGGTGAGGTAGAGCTTGTAAATTTTCACTTTTCACATCCATCTCCTAAATTTTTGCCTTATCTAATTGGGCCACCAGTTTTTGTACCAACTCGTCGTCTACTTCTTTTCTATCATGACCTTGGAGTATTGTAAGCAAAGGATTCTCATTTATTATTTCCTACACATGACAAGGTACATAAGGATCTATTGAATTTACCATAAAACAAGTATCATCATGATCTAAGATACGACACATAGCTTCGGGTAGTTTAAGCACTATCTTATCCTCTCCTAATCTAAGGGTCAACTTCCCTTCCAAACATCAATTATAGCTCTAGCGTATTAAGGAAAGGGCGACCAAAAATTAGGAGAACTTCATTTTCTTCCTCCATGTCCATAACCACAAATCTACGGGGAAGATAAAGTCTTCTACTTGAACGAGGAAATCTTCTATAACACCTTAGGATATTTACTGGTCCGGTCAGCCAATTGTATACTCAACCTGGTAGGGTTTGGTTCCCCTAGACCTAGCTTTGTAAAGACTTTATAGGGTAATAAATTAATGCTAGCGCCTAACTCGGCTAAAGCCCTACTAACAAATAAAGTACCAACAGTACAAGGAATAGTAAAACTCCCTGGGTCCTTTAGCTTTTTTCGCAATTTATCCCTGTTCAGCACTGGACAGAGCATTCCTCATTCAAAGTTACCAATGATATATCTTCAAGGTTCTTTTTCTTGGAAAGCATGTCCTTTAGAAACTTGGTATATTTTGGCATCTGTGTCAAAGCTTCAACAAACGGAATGTTAATATGCAATTGTTTGAAAAAATTCAAAAATTTACCATATTGTTCATCTTGCTTTGCTTTAAGAAGACGTTGAGGATATGGCACGGAAGGTCTATAATATGATGGAATTTTCTTTGATACTTCCTTCTTCTCCACTTTTCCATGATGTCCTTCTTAAACTTTGTCTTCAACAACCTTGTCTTCAGGTTCCTTCTCCTTTAAATCCTTCTCTTTTATAATCACCACAAAAGTAGGAACTCCAATTCCTTGACACCTGATGTGGAATGATCTTCAAGAGCATAAAATTTCAACCAAGAAGTGAGGGAGAGAACGAACAAACAAGTGTAACAAGTAAGAAAGACCTTTGATAGGACTTAAAAATGTTTAACTTCTAGCAACCTTGGATATATTAAATCCAAGACTATAAGAAGGTTTTAAACAAAATCTTTTCTTCAAAGTTCAAGCAACCTAAGGTACTTTGAACCTTAGACCTCAATGAAACAAGAAGAAGATCTCAAGACTAGTTTTCTACAAGAGTGTAGTAACTAGTATGAAGGAATTTTGATGATGAACCTTAAAGCTCTTGGAACTTTCAACAAGTCTTCAAAGTGATTTTTCTTACCAGGAAGTTCACCCTTGAGAAGATTAAAAAAAAAATCCTAAGCTAAAAACTAATAATACTAAGAGAAGAATCTTTGTCTTGAAATATTTCTTGATTAGCCTTTGTAAAATGGAAGACTACATATTTATAGACTTTAGGGAAAAAGGATTAGGAATGTTTCCCTCTCATATTTTTAGCCTAAAAATTAAGCACCATAAATTTAAACCCGAAAATGAAGCCCCAAATTTAAGCCCCAATTTAAGCTCCAAATTGAAGCCCCAAATTTAAGGCATATTCCAACCATCTATCAAGGTAAATTTCCAATTTCTAACTTATTTAAAACTTTAGCATATTGCCCCGTAAAGTCTTGGACATCAAAATTTAGCCCTTGAAACTTCTCTTGCTCAGTTTGGTCCTTGTGACTCTTTAGTTGTTTTGCCTTGGCTCTTGTCACAACTCCTTGATGTTCTTGCATGTCTAACCATTTCACATCATCCTCCCCCTCTTGAAAAGGATTCGTCCTCGAATCTCCATCACCTATATCAAATAAAGAGAGATCAGATACATTAAAAGTGGCACTAACGTTATAATGTCCTGGAAGATGAACTTTATAGGCATTGTCATTAATTTTCTCAATGATTTGAAATGGCTCATCTCCCCTATCATCAAGTTTAGACTTTCTTTGTTGGGGAAATCTTTCCTTTCTAAAATGCACCCAAATACAATCACTGGGTTTGAATACCACTTTTTTTCTTCCCACATTTCTTTTCTCTACAAGCTTTTTGTTTGAGTTGACAATGGCTTCATGGACCTTTGCATGAATTGCTTTCACAAAGCCTTCTTGCTGGCATCCTTGCTTAATGCTTGATCTACAGGCAAAGGAACCAAATCAAAGGAACTTATAGAGGGTTAAAACCATAAACAACTTGAAATGGAGAATGAGAAGTAGTAGAGTGAGATGCCCTATTATAGGCAAATTCAATGTGTGACAAACACTCCTCCCATTACCACAAGTTCTTTTTCAAAATAGCCCTTAGAAGTTGGCCAATTGTTCTATTTACCACTTCGTTTTGTCCATCCATTTGTGGATGGCAAGCTATAGAATAAACCAAGTTAGTACCAAATTTCTTCCAAAGAACTCTCCAAAAATGGCTCAAGAATTTGGTATCTCTATCCGACACAATAGACCTTGGAATACCATGAAATCTAACTATCCAAGTAAAGAACAAGCTAGCTACATGACTACCATCGTCATATTTCCTACAAGGAATAAAGTGTGCCATTTTAGAGAACCTATTCACAACAACAAAAAGAGAATCCATACCTCTAGAGGTCCTAGGTAAACCAAGAATAAAATCCATAGAAATATCAACTAAGGTTCTTTAGGAACTTCTAATAGTGTGTAAAGTCCATGTGGAAGAGTTCTAGATTTAGCTTTCTTGCATTCAATATAACTTCCTACGAATCTTTCTACATCTCTTTTTAAATGTGGCCAAAAAAAACATTCATGAAGAATTTCATAGGTTGACACCAAAATGTCCCATTAAACCTCCACAATGTGCTTCTTTGACAACTAGAATTCTAGTAGAACAAGATCGTATGCACAATATACCTTCAAAATAAAGAAATTCTTCATACAAAAAATATTTTCCAAAGGTGCTAACAAGCATTTCTCAAAAATTTCCTTAAAGTCATTATCACTAGAATACATTTCTTTAAGTATTTGAAAACCCAAAATTTTTGTTTGAAGGGTGGATAAGAGAGTATACCTTCTAGATAGAGCATCGGCCACCACATTCTCCTTACCTTTCTTGTAACAGATGACATATGGAAATGTTTCAATAAACTCCATCCATCTTGCATGTCTCTTATTGAGTTTATGTTTGCCCTTGAGAAACTTCAAAGCCTCATGATCGGTGTTCACAACAAACTCATTTGGCCATAGGTAGTGTTGCCAATGCTTTAACGTGCTTATTAAAGTATAAAGCTCCTTGTCATAAGTTGAGTACCTCATGGCTGCCCCATTAAGTTTTTCACTAAAATAGGCCAAGGGCTTTCCATCTTGCATAGTACACCACCTATACCAATGCCAGATGCATCACACTCCATCTTAAAAGTTTTCTCAAAGTTTGGTAGTGATAAAAGGGGTGCACTACACCACTTTTCCTTTAACAATTGAAATTCTTGTTCTTGCTTTGTTTCCCACTTAAATCCTTCGGCTTTCTTGATCACATCAGTCAAAGGGCTAGCAAGTTTGCTGAAATTTTTGATGAACCACCTATAGAAACTTGCTAGGCCATGGAAACTCCTAACTTTAGATACATTTCTTGGCGTCGGCCATTCCTTAGTTTCTTAGACCTTACCTTCATCTACTTGGAGTCCTTGTGAGCTCACCGCATAACCTAGAAATGTAACTTTCTCCAAACAAAACTTACATTTGTCAAGGCTGGCAAAAAGTTTTTCAATTCTCAAGACATTCAGTACTTCCCTAAAATGTTGAACATGCATTTCATATGTCTTGCAATTGACCAAAATGTCATCAAAGTATACAACAACAAACTTCCCAATAAAATTCCTCAACACATGATTCAATAATCTCATAAATGTACTAGGAGCATTAGTTAATCCAAATGGCATAACTATCTATTTATACAAACCAAAGTTAGTCTTAAAAGCAGTTTTCTACTCATCCCCTTCTCTCATCCTAATTTGATGGTATCCAGATTTCAAGTCAATTTTAGAGAAAAGATTAGAACCATGCAACTCATCAAGTAAATCATCAAGTCTAGGTATAGGATGCCTATACTTAATAGTAATATTGTTTATGGCTCTACAATCTATACACATTCTCCATGTATCATCTTTTTTTTTTTTGAACAAGTAAAACCAGAACCACATAAGGACTCATGGACTCACACACATACCCTTTTGAAATTAAATCCTCAACTTGCCTTTTTATCTCCTTAGTCTTTTCCGGTGGACTCCTATAGGCCGGTCGGTTTGGCAAGGCAGCCCTTGGGATAAAATCGATTTGGTATTCGATTCCTCTAATCGGTGGAAGACCTCCAGGCATCTCATCGTGAAATATGTCTTTGTAATCTTCAATAACCTGCAAAATTTCACTTGAAAAAGAGAGTGAGTGTTCTTTAGATGAAGTAAAAGACTCCCTACAATACAAGAGCAACACCACTTCTTTTCTTTCAATTGCTCCAATCACCTCACTAGGTTTTGCAAAGAAATAATTCTTTTCTTTCATCCCACTCTCTTTTTTTTTGTCACTCTTTTTCTTTTCACTCTTGTTTTTCATCATTCTTTCTTCACTCTTTTCTTTGTCCTCAACTCTCTTTCCCTCAATTTTTTTTCTTTTGAGCTCACTTTCGACCCTCTCTTTCTCACTCATCTTTTTTTGTTCATCTTTCACTTGTTGAGGTGTAAGAGGATTCATTGTGAATGTTCTTCCATCTTTCACAAAAAAGAATAAGTATTTTTCTCCCCATGTGGAGGGACTTTCTATCAAATTGCCAAGGTCTTCCCAAGAGGAGATGGCATGCTTGCATAGGCACCACATCACATAGTATATCATCTTTGTAAACTCCCATTTCTATTGGTACCACAACTTGTCTCAACACTTTAATTTCTCCACTATTATTTCCCCAATGGAATTTGTAAGGTTTATCATGTTTTGTAGTAGGTAGTTTCAACTTCTCAACAAGATAAGCACTAGCCACATTTACACAACTACCACTATCAATGATAAGGTTGGCAATCATTCCCTCAACTTTACATTTAGAATGGAAGATGTTTTCTCTTTGTTCAATCATATTATCATCAAAAGCTTGAGCACTTAGTGCTCTTATGGTAACTAAGCTTAAGACATCGTCATCACTTTCTAAAGGGTTCAAATCAACATGTTTATCATCCTCACCATTTTCTGCACCGTCAACACATTCGCCACTTTCATCCTCCTCTTTCTCAATCCAACTATTCAAATCCTCCCTAAAGATCAGAGCTCTCTTTGTCAGATAACTACTTGCATTAGTGTCCTACACCATTACATTTAAAGCACTTTGGAGGGCTAGAAATAATTTTACCTCTCTCTTCCATCTTTGGTTTGGTTGGAGGTTGGAAAGTACCTCTAGGAGCCTCCTCCTTTTTTGGCCATGGCTTGAAGTTGAAAGTAGGTGGTTTTGTTGTTGCAACTTGTCTTTGGTTGGGAAATCAGGATCGCATCATCCCACTTCTTTTCCTTTGGGATTCGATCTTGTTGGCAAGGTGGCACATGTCTTCATAAGTTGTATGTGGATACAACTCAAGTTGGTTGGCTATCTCCCTATTGAGACCACTAAGGAACCTAGCCATTGAAGCATCCTTGTCTTTTTCCAAGTTCAACCT
Source organism: Catharanthus roseus (assembly GCA_028651295.1). Classification (NCBI taxonomy): domain Eukaryota; kingdom Viridiplantae; phylum Streptophyta; class Magnoliopsida; order Gentianales; family Apocynaceae; genus Catharanthus; species Catharanthus roseus. The sequence goes on along the minus strand of JAPQWS010000153.1, from coordinate 2,005,091 downwards.
CAAGATGTAGAGCTCAAGCTCTTGTCTATACTCTTCTACACTTTTTATACCTTGTTTTAAAGTCATGAGCTTATAATGAAGCTCTCTATAGTAGTGCTCGGGCACAAATCTTTCACTCATCAAAGCTTTTAACTCTCTCCAAGTATCAACCGGTGGTCTACCACTTCTAACTCTTTGGTTTACTACCCTTTCCCACTAATGTAAAGCATAGCCAAAAAATTCGGCTATTACAAGTCTAGCTTTTAAGAACTCATTACAAATTTTCAACATAAACATGTTTTCTACTTGTCTCTCCCAATCTAAAAAAATGTTAGGGTCATTCTCACCTTTAAAACTAGGGAGCTTCAACTTCATTCAGTCCGAGGTTTGGTCACCTTGGTCTCTTCCACGGTTGGCAACAAGTGGAACATATTCATGATCATCATATAATGGCTCTCCATGCCTAGCTTGGGGTCTTTGGACTTCTTCAAAGTGTCTAGGTATGCCTCTACCTCCAAAACCACCTCTTCTACCACCGTAAGGAGGTGGATGAAGTTCTTCGACAAAATCTAGAGATTGGTAGAACTCAGTTGTCCTAGAGCAATTGAAGGGTCCATTGCTCCTTGGGGTAGTAACATTTAGACTACCATGAGGACTAACCTCCCTTTGTTGATTAGAGAGATTAGTGACATCCCTTCCAATATCCCTTATCTCTTAGGGATTGTAACTCTTGCATTATGAGCCTCAAAGGGTCATCACGTTGGGAGTTGCTAGACTCTTCTCCAAAAAGAGTTGGTGCTTGAGCTTGGGTAGACATCTTGATAGTGTTTACCTCACAAAACTCTCTTTGGCTTTTTCTGAGGATATTCTCACAACTCTTGCTTTTTTCTAAGGTTCAAGTCTCAAAGAGTTCTATGAGTTCTTAACAAAGATTTAACACCTCTACTCAAGTTTAAAACAACCAAAATAAAAAACAATCACAAACAAAAACTAGTTGAGAAATATGAGAAGCAAGAAAATTGATATTAAGTCATCCATTCATTTTAAGGAAATTCAACAATATTTCCAAGAGCATTTAAGTCAATAATGGTATATGACCAAATGAAGAAATAAGTACTGAAAAAAGGAAAGAAATTCGACCACAAATACAAAAACAAAGCTAGGATACCTCAAGAACACAAAAGAATACAAAACAAAAGTTCACAGCAAGCAGAGTAAATGACATACTCGGCTTGTTTAGAAAACTGGTATTGAACCACAAGTCTAAATTGAATGAATTTTATCTAGAAAGAATCCTCACTCAAAATTCTTGAGTTTAGACTAAAGAATCAAAGAAAAAGGATTAGTAAAAAAAAAGATATGCTCAGATCATTTAAGCACTTTTTGTCTGCGAAAAAGCTAGGTACACCTTCAAGTTTTTTTACCATTTTGAGATATCAAATGAAGTGAAAATTAGATGAGACTTGATTCATTTGTTTCCAAGTTCAATGTAGTATAGCTCCATGTAAAAATATTGCAATGTTCTTGTGATGCCCCCAACCCTGCCACTAGGTCAACTGTGGCTGAGTAGGGCATCTGCGTGCCTCTCGGCACTAACTTATAAGTTCCACACTAAAACAAAACCCTAGAACAATACTAACAGGTATACACAAAGTACGCGGAATACTTAAGTAAATTAAATATTACTGGTGCGCTCAAACACAGGATAAAAGAAAATATATAAACTAACTAGAAATAGATCTCACTATATATTAAAGAAAATAAATAAATATATATACTATATATATACATATATATCTAGCCTAACTAACTAACTAAAAAAAAGAAAACAAAACTACTTGAGAATCATGCAAAATCATGCAAACATGCAACTAACCTTAATTGTTTGTTGCCTTAGTTGTTCTTGTTGCCAACCAAAAGCCTAAGTAAATTGAAAACAACATGCATGCTATATTTATATAGAATTAGGAAGAAAAGTGGAGTCATGAGGCGGTTAAGAAAAAACATTGGTAGGGTGACATGTGGTAATGTGAGGTGGCCGAAAACTTCACCCTTAAGTTTTTTAATTCCTATATGAACATGCAAAGTATTTAAATTTCTAAAATAAATATAATAGGTATTAAAAATAAAGAACCACTTAAAGGCACTTATAAACCTTAATAATAAAACCTCAATAAGATAATAAAATTTATTTCTATTCCTAAATATCCCCAAAATACTACTAAGTGCCAAAATCACTATATCCAACCATATATATCAAAACTCTATTTTTATCACATTCTTAATTTTAAAGCCATGCTAGGTGCTTACGGGGTAGGGCGTTACAGTTCTAGTCAAATTCTAGGTTATTCCAGCACTCTATTTTTGTGTTGCCATTTTCCAACAATCTTGTCTCTTTTCTTTTGTGTCTTCTTTTTGTACGTAAGATATCTCAAAAGCACTTACTTGAAGGTGGTTCTAATACCAAATGATGTGGAATGATCATCAAGAGCATAAAATTTCAACCAAGAAGTGAGGGAGAGAACGAACAAAACAAGTGTAACAAGTAGAAAAGAGAAAGTGCCTTTGATAGGACTTGAAAATGTTTAACTTATAGCAACCTTGGATATATTAAATCTAACACCTCAAGAAGGTTTTAAACAAAATATTTTCTTCAAAGTTCAAGTAACCTAAGGTATTTTGAACCTTAGACCTCAATGAAACAAGAAGAAGACCTCAAGACTAGTTTTCTACAAGAGTGTAGTAACTAGTATGAAGGAATTTTGATGATCAATCTTGAAGCTCTTGGAACTTTCAACAAGTCTTCAAAGTGATTTTTCTTTCAAGGAAGTTCACCTTTGGGAAGATAGAAAAAAAAAACTAAGCTAAAAACTAATAATACTAAGAGAAAAACCTTTGTCTTGAAATATTTCTTGATTAGCCTTCGCAAAATGGAAAACTACATATTTATAGAGACTTGAGGGAAAAAGGATTAGGAATGTTTCCCTCTCATATTTTCAGCCCAAAAATTAAGCACCATAAAATTAAACCCCAAAATGAAGCCCTAAATTTAAGCCCCAAATTTAAGCTCCAAATTGAAGCCCCAAATTTGACGCATATTCCAACCATCTATCAAGGTAAATTTCCGATTTCTAACTTATTTAAAACTTTAGCATATTACCCCATAAAGTCTTAGACATCAAAATTTAACCCTTAAAACTTCTCTTGCTCAATTTGGTCCTTATGACTCTTTAGTTGTTTTGTCTTGGCTCTTGTCACAACTCCTTGATGTTCTTGTATGTCTAACCGGTTCACATCACCACTTCTCAAAATTATTGCTTTATCATGTTCCCTTAGATTTAGTTTCGTACGCTTGGAAGGGATATATGTGGTCTTTCCGAGTTGATTTTAGCAAGTAGTTCAATTTGGTTTTCTATGTTCCGAATGGAAGCATCTTGATTTTTCATCCTAGTATCGGTTGCATTCATGAACTTGCTCAAAAGATCTTCTAAGTTGGATTTAGGTGGTGGATTCAAAAAAGGTGCGTTGTAGGTCAATGATTGTGTAGGTCCTCGATTTTGAAATTCCGAAGAATTTTGAGGTCTTTGTTGCCTTTGATTGCTCCACGAGAAATTTGGGTGGTTGCGCCATCCAGGGTTATAAGTATTGGAATAAGGATTATTTCCTTGCCTATTTTCTTGGATATAATCTACTTGTTCCACAGAAACATCTATGCTATGGCACTTATGATTTGGGTGCTCCCCATTACAAAAGTCGCAAAATATTGCTTTTTGTGGACTCATGTTTAATCTTTCGAATTTTTTATCTATCATGGCAGCCAAACCTTTACTAGAAATGTGTTAATGTATCTATTCTATGTACTCCCGCCATTTTTGCCCTTGGTCTTGGACCTCTCTAAGTATAACTATTTAAAGAGATTTTTTCAATTAAGTCGTATACTTGTTGGGGAGTCTTGCTATCAGTAGAGCTGTTGCGGAAGCGTCTATGAGTTGCCTAACTCCAAAGCTGAAACCATTGATAAACGATTGGATTTGGATTCCCAAATACAAACCATGATGAAGGAACTTCCTTATTAATTCCTTCCACCTTTCCTAAGCTTCGTAGAGACTTTCCCCATCAGCTTGTTGGAATGAGAGAATTTCATTCCTCAATTTTGCGGAACAGCTTGGGGAAAAGTACCTTTCAAGAAATTTTTCCGCCAAAGACTCCAAAGTTGTAATAGAACCCATAGGTAAGGATTTAAGCCACAACTTCGTCTTATCCCTTAAGGAGAATGGGAATAGACGAATTTTGATTGCATCCTCTGATGCTCCATTGATCTCGAAAGTATCACACTCCTCCAAGAAATTGGTGATGTGTGCATTGGAATTTTCATCTTGTAGCCCATTGAATTGAACATTGTTTTGTACCATTTGAATGAGGTTGGAATTGATTTCGAAATTATTGGCCTCCATTGCCAGTCTCGTTATGCTCGGCCTTGTCCAAGTGATTGACGACCTAGCATAGTCTACTATATTACGTTCCGCCATTGGTGGTGGCAGTGGTGAATCCCTTAGGTCCACCTCTTCTTTTACCTTGTCTATAACTACCAATGTTGTTTTGTCCGTTGTATTGAAATTGATGGCATGGCGGGCTTTTTACAGTATTTTCTCAATTTTCGAGTCGTACTCAACAAATTCACCCTGTTGGTAACGAGGCACGAGAAGAACCTACAACGGAGGGAATACAAAATTTGTGAATTTAGTGAATAGAAAGATAAGCAAAGAATCTAAACAAAAGCCACAATCCAATAGAGGAATAAAAACAAATAAAAACAATTAAACCAATAAATAAATAGCATTCCTGACATTATTGTCACCGACGACGGCGCCAAAAACTTATTGTGTGCTTACTATCCTATTAAAATTCCACTTTTAGGCAAGCATACCTATCGATGTAATATGGCAAGGAAAGTCTCCGGATTGTCGAACTCTCGGGATGGCCAATCACTAGTACTAACAATGTTTCTACTATTTAATTAAATAAAACGGTTTGAAAAGATATGTAAACTAAGACATAATTAAAAGATAATTAACAACTAAGAAAAATGATTAAAAATGTTTTTAAATTAAGTTTGGAGAACAAGTGTTTAAATGGTAGAATCCCCCTAGAACCCTAAGTTAATTTTATTTAGAAAATCGTTGTAATTAATTATTAAAATCCGTTGGTTGGATCTCACTCAAAAATTAGATAAATCATATGTCTAGGAAAATATCCTCCTATTTAACTTAACCGTTTAGAGAAGAATGTCTTCTAACCCTAATCCAATTATGAATCTTAATTAGTATCTCTACTCAATTACCAATTCTTACTATTCAATTTATGCCCTAGATTAACCTTTCTTTGTCAATTCCAATTAACTTTGTGAAACTACCAATGCCCAAAAAACTAATGAACAATTGAATAATAACCAAGCAAGAATTAAATAATCAAAACAAGAAATTCATATAAAACAATATCTAAGTATTCTAGGTTCATCCCCATTCAAGCACAAAAAGACTTAGCCACTAAACATTATTCTAAAATATAAACTCATAGATAAACTCATAGAAAAGAATAAGTTAAGGGAGCTTAGGAGATTAAATTGAAGATCCATGGTCCCGTCGATCACTCAAGCTTGTCTTTCGATTGCTTGAAGAAAACTTCGAAATTTTTCCGAATTAGGTCTTCTTACAAAATACTGAATTGAAACTAAAATCTAAGCTGTCTATACTAATGTGTTTAATTGGGTTTATATAGGAGAAAAATCTCCAAATCCTACTCTATAATTACTCTAATCCTTTTCTAAAAAATTTTAGAATCAAATTATAAAAGGGAAATAAAATTAAGTACAAAAAGAAAAGTTACAAAAATTTTATTTTAGTAAGAACAGTCAGCTGCCCACCAGGCATCAACGTCCGCCGCAATCACCCGTCAGGATAGCAACCTGGCCCACGTGGGTGCCTATTGGGCGCCCCCCTTTTGGGGAAGCTCCCTCCCTTCCAATTCCCTCTGCGTGACTTCTTGAATCAGGAAAGTCCAGCTTTCCAAATCTGGGAAGCTTCTGGATTGTTTGCCTATTTTTGCTGCCAACTATCCGGACTCGAATAGTCACTATCCGGATCCAGGTAGTGCTTGTATCCAGCTTCTAGGTAGTGCTTGTATCCAGCTTCTTCGGTTTTTGTTTGCCCTTCTTCGTTTTCCTAATTTTTCGCTCCAAAGTCCTTCGTTTTAGCTTGTTTTATATGTATCTTCATTCGAAGGAACCTATAATCAATAAGAGAAGAAACAGTATCAATAAACTCTATTTTATAAATATTTAAACAAAAAAAAACCATAAAAAACATGCTTAAGATGGTAAAAATAGACTTATCACCCATCACCTGAAAGCAATCTAAAGAAGATGTCATGTTTTATTGCAAATAGTACAAGTAATTCTATTCTTATCATTCGTGACTCGAGCAGCGAAAACAACTACCTCTACCCAAGCATCTTGATTTCGGGCAATAACACAATGTAATTATTCGCATATAAACATATTATACGCATTATCAGTGAGAGTAGTGAATTCATATTTAAAATTTGACTAATAGTTATTTAAAAAAAAGGAGCTAAATCAAGTAAAAACTTGTGCAACATTTTCTCCTCGCATTGACGTTCTCTGATAGCAATTCGTTTGCAAGTGACTCCACCACAACAACAATATAGAGCTTGTTTGTAATTGGCCAATTCATCCTACATTTTCTTGAGTTTGCCGAAATAGTCCACTACTGAGTCACCTTGTTGTCTACAATTTCCCAAAGCACCCTCAAGTTCATACATCCTTGGTCCATTTCTGACAAAAATCGTTGATTGAGCATGTCCCATAGTGCCTTGGCGTTATCTTTGTATGGAACGTAGGGAAGAAGAGATAATTCAAAGTAGCAAATATCCAAGATACAATGAGAGTATTCATCCCAACCTACATATTTTGGAGAATTAGGATTCGGAGGAGTCATAGTACCATCAAGAAAACAGTCCTTCCACTTAGCTTTTAAGGAGTCTATTTTGTGTATTAATTTTTTTAATATTTAGAAATTATACTATTAGTGACAAGATAGTAGCTCAGTTGGTTAGAAGCACTCTTTATCATGTAATAAATCATAGGTTTGTTGATTCACAACAAAAAAAATTAACTTCAAACTAATATAAAAAATTTATTTTTCTTTTTTAATATTTTTATTTATATTTTTATGATATACTTATATCTTGATTGAGTTTATATTTTATGTATTAGTTTTTTTTAATATTTAGAAATTATACTATCAGTTACAGGGTAGTAGCTCAGTTGGTTAGAAGCACTCTTTATCATGCAATAAGTGATGAGTTCGATTCACACCTCTCCTTCCCCATTATATCAAAAAAAAATTTATACTATCAGAAATATAAGTAATATACTGCAAAATTTCATTCCATTCTGATATTAAATAGAAGTTTCATCAAACCTAAAAAAGTAATCACCATTTCATTCTAACTTATTCATCAAAAGTACCAAATATGCGGTAAGGGAAAAATATATTATAAACGAAATATTACAGGATATGTTACTTGGAATATCATAGACGATCATGAGTGGTATGATATATAGTATCAAAGAGGTAGCTCAATTGGACTCTTAATTATCACTTTAGGACAAGACATAATAATCGAGAAATGATTAAGTTGTCTAAATGGACTAAATTACCATTTGAATCTCATTAATAGTTATAATAAGAAAGTTTCTAGAGACCATTATTTAGTTTTAATCAAAATAGGGGTATATATAAAAAACAATATCATTTAATACAGTCTTAATTTACTAAAGTGATAAATATTTTGAAACGAAAAAAATAATGTTCAAGCTACATAGTGAAACGAAAATATTAATTCATTAGTATAATGATAAGTTTTTTTATAAAAAAAACTCCAAAAGTTTGGCCGGTTATTGTCAATAATTAGGTATTTTGTCCTTTGGTTTCGGTAATCAGGCACCCAAATCAAAATTTTTTCCTCCAAATAATGTTAAAAACTCTTAGATCTCACATGTCAGCTTAAAATTTTTTATTTTCTTTTAGCTTGTTTTTTAATATCAGAGCAAAAATTCCTAAAACATCCTGTTGATTATTATAAAACCAAATAATCTAATTCAGACAGAGATTTAATAAGTTCTTATAAATTTTCCAAATTAAATGATATGGTACTTGATTAATAATAACCTTAAGACCCTATTTGGTTCAAGGATTTTTGTGAGAAAAAAAGAAAATGAGAGAAAAGGAAAATGAAAATTTTAGAGTATTAAAATCCATACGTATTTGGTTAGTTACGAAAAGTATTAAGGAAATAAGATTTTTCATGTTTGGTTTGAAGACTTTAAGATAGCAATGGAAAAGGAAAATAAAAGAAAATTAATGATATAAAAAAAGAGGTTTTATTAGCATTCAAAGATACTATTAACACTTTATCGAATTAATTTTATATTCAAAAAAATTATTATGATCTCTAAAAAAAGATGTTACGAAGCCTAACTCATTTTTTATTTAAAAAATAACTCTAGCTTTTTTTTCATTTTTTAGTGTTTTCGATATTTGATTTCACTTTGAAATTTCAATTTCACAAAAAGAAAGAAAAGTCAAAATTTGTGGATCAAATTGTTCAAAAATTTAACTTTAAATTTGAATTTTTAAATTGTAATGAACCTTATTCGAACTTTGTAAAACTTATTGAATTCGATTTTTAATATATGGGGCTCACATAAGCACACTTGTGCATCTCTTCTTTGTTTGGTCAAATATGTTCCAACAATGTTTCTTTTAGTAAATATTCCATCACACTTCTGCACAAAACATATATATAGATATATATATATATATATATATATATGTAAAAGCATTTTTTAACTTGTCTCCAGTATTGACAGGGTCTCTAGTCTAGAAGCTAAAAGAAAATTGAGGTTTGGCCTATTACTTCTTATGAATTGTTCAATTCTCAACTTGTGTATTGTGTATTTATATACTTTCCAATTTTTTTTTAAACTTTTCAATTGCTGATACAATTTGAATTAATTTGATGATGTGTAATTCCTTTTTCTATGGAGAAAGACGGGAATGGCAACTGGGCTGAGTGAGCCTGCTAACTCGAACCATCCGGCCTGTTTCAACTCGTAATTGGTCCAGAATCACCGAGCTTGACCTAGTATGTAAAAAGTGGTTCAAGACCTAGTACGTAAAAGGTGGTTCAAGAGGTGCGGAATGTTAGTATATGCCCTAAGACCAATTGACTCACATTTATGATTTATGAAGCATGTATTTTTTAAAATGTATTTTATGCTCTTGGTCATCAAGTATGTGACTTGATAGTAAAACCCTTATAGCTAATAAAATACTATTCTTATTTGTCCCTAGTTTATTACATCTTGTAAACTAGTGTGAAGTTGATTGATGGTCAAGTTTTACTGATCATGAATATGAGATATAAAATCAATTCATAAATACACATTGAGAATATTGTATTGGACATGACCCAAAGTGAAGAAGAAATATTGCATGGGCTTAAGTTATAAGTATTTCTTCTCAGTTTTATATTTGGTGTCCTTTGACCTAATGTTTCTAATGTTTCTTGCATGGGGAGAAAATATGTTTTGACATAGTCAAACATCACTTTTAATTAGGTGATCATTATGACTATTGGTTGGCTTATTTTCTCGTCATGGCTTGAATATTGGAGATAGTGAAAGGGATTTGTCCTCTCTTTTTAGAGAGAGATATCCATGGGCCCCTTGATAAGGAAGACAGGAAAATATGCATGGCCATGCTCAAATAAGTATTAATAAGGTGTTATTAATATTATTTGTTGGAACAGTCTGCCTGGTGATCAAGTAAATGGTTAATTAAGTTTTATAAGAATGATTTGATCCATGCCTTATACTTAATTAGGATATCGTGTGACAAAGGGACTAAATATTAAATCTGATGCTAGGTTATTATTACATTTACTTAACTTGGATAAGCATAATGTCTTGCTAGAGGCCGCTTATATTTTGTGAATAAATGTCTAGGACATTTTTTCATTCACTGCCAACGTTAAGTGAACCTACAGGGTCACACGCATAGACGATCTTGTGAGCATAATGTCCACGTTCAATGAATCTAGATTGTGTTCAGATTTGTTGAACGAATACAAAAGGGGAATCAGATTCCATATTGTATTTTCTGGTAGGTTAATAAGTAATTAATTTTATTTGATCGAATAAATGAAATTAATTACTTAATATTACTCATCCAACCGTTGGATGATTATAGGAATAGACGGATGAGATTAAATTGTCATTAGATGACAGTTAGGGTTTTGATATTGACAGCTATAAAAGGTTATGTTAACCTTTTCTTGGTGGCCATCCTTTATCTGATTAAAGAAAAACAAAACCCTAAACCCTAGAACGGTGATATAGTATCTAGCCTCCTCTCTCCGAAATACGACCGATTACCAGATAGTTAGGATCAGTTCTGAACAGCTTTCAGAACACAGAAGGAGCTAGCATCTCGATCGCTTGCAGAGGAGTTCGTCGCGTGGATACCAGTAGAGGGCGAAGCGTACAAAGCAGCGCCTCCACAACGAACAATCAAAACATTGAGGTAATTTCTATCCAATTGGTTTTTCTAGTATGTGCAGATCCTATTGGTGGATTTCCGTAATTTTATTTTACTTTGTTTTTGCCTACGGATTCCAACACGGAACTTATTAGGCTCAATTTTTTTTTTTTTGAATGGCAGCCCAGCTCAAATTGGCAATTTAAAACTCAATTCAGTGCAAGTTATAAAAAAATCAGACCGGCTCGCGAATTGACCCATGACCAGCCCAACACGAACTCGGACTAGCCCAACTCGCGGGACCACGGGCCAAGCCATTTTCTGGAAAAAAAAAAAAAAGAATAATTTAGTTTTCTAAACCTAATAAAAAAAACTTGAGTTTTCTAAGCTTAATAAAATAACTTAGTTTTCTAAACTTAATTTTAAAAAAACTTGAATTTTCTAAATTTAATAAAAATAATTTAAGGTTTTCAAACTTAATTAAAAAAAACTTGAGTTTTCTAAATTTAATAAAAATAACTTAAGTTTTCTAATTTAAACTTTATAAAAATAAATTAACTTTTCTGAACTTAATAAAAAAAATTGAGTTTTCTCAACTTGATAAAAATAATTTAAGTTTCCTAAACTTTAAAAAAAAAAAAAAACTTCTATTTTCTATATTTAATAAAAAAATTTTGAATTATCTAAAGTTATAAAATAACTTAAGTTTTCTATTCTTAATAAAAATACCTTAGATTTTTAAAACTTAAGGAAAGTTTTTTTCTAAAAAAACTAATTTTAAAAATTAAAATCAGAAAACAATTAAAAAAATAAATAAAACCGAACTTTTTCTTTTTAAAAAAAATAGTTTGAAACTTAATTTGACAATATATAGGTTGCATATGACTTGCATTGAAACTTAATTTGTCAATGTGTTGTGTGAAGAAAAAATGAGTTGGCGGAAATTATGGGTACGACAATCTCTAAGCATAATATAAAACATTTGGGACTAGGGCTGTAAACGGGGCAGGTCTTACCCGTATTCACGCGGGTTTGTATTCGTTTTTAACGGGTAAGTTTTTATTTTATAGCCGCGGACCCGTACCTATACCCGTGCCCGTATTTATACTGCTATATAGGTCTGGGCAGGGCATGGTGATGCCCAACAAACCTCTTTCAAATTATTTATTTATTTATTTTCAACTTATTTCAAATGTCATTTCACAAATAATTTATTTTTACTAAATATAAAAATATATTCTTTCATCCCATGTAAATGCAATTTATGATAGTAATATTTTTGCCTTATTTTTTATTTCATAGAACTGCTGAAAATATGGATCATGACAAAAAGGACAATCTTTTTCTTTATTTTTTTTTTCGTTCTCTATCTTATATGCTACTATTTGACTTATCTATTAGGAGACACCGTATTATTACATATACTCTTTGCTCAAAAGGTTGTCCAGGAATTTTGATTACAGACTGAAATTAATATAGTTAAAGAGGTCTATATCCCTATTCATTTATGTATATGTTTAATGATTGTATTTGTTGAAAGAAATGTTGATGGGATTATGTTAATCATGTTAAAATTTTTAATTTAGGATTATACATTGTTTTATATATTTTTGTTTAACAGGGAAAAAAATAAAAAAAATATCATACGGGTATGGGTAAACCCATACCCTACCCTGGACCCTGGAGGGTCGGGTCTGGGTCCAAAATTTTATACCCTGGAGGATATGGGTCCGGGTATAGGTCCAAGTTTAACTATAAGGGTACGGGTCTGGGTCTGAGGGTTCTCTGAGGGTCTGGACCCGTTTACAGTCCTATCTGGGACAACCTTTCTGTAAAGCAGCTTCAAAGAGAAATGTTAATAAGGATATCATCATGGATGGAACTAAATGGGGATTCGGGTGGGCTCGAGCCCCCTCCCAAAACATTTTTAAAACTTTAGAAATTATGGAGTTTTTATACTCAAGCCTCACCCAAAAAAAATTTTTTTAATATAGCCCCAAAACTTAGGTTGCTCACTTTTCAATTAAAAATAAAACTTCAAAACACAATTGCAGAAGAGGAAGAAAATAGAAAGAAAGGAAATCGACTCGCTATCTTCCATCCTCTTCCTCCTACTCCCTCCCTCTCGACTCTCTCGCCCCTCCCTTCTCTTCCTCTTCTCGGCGACGGTGACGCGAGCGACAGTGAAAGACAGACGACGGCGATGGTGTGACGCGACTCGCGAGCTACTGCGGCCGGCTACTCTGCTCCAGTGCTCCTTCCTGTTGCTGCTGTGCTATTCTTCAAACTTTGAAGAAAAAGTAAGCTTTTTAATTAATATATGTTGAAACATTTTTATTTTAAAGATTGTAACTTTATATTATAACATTTCCTGCTGCTGCAGTGTTGTTCTTCAAAAAAATTTCTAGGGTTTTTTTGGTAAAAATATGATTATAATGTAATTTATGTTCTAATTAATTATTATGTCACAAGTGAAATGTGTTGAATTTAATTTAAAATATTTGATTTTTATATAGGATTTTACTATGGATAAATATCTTGGAAAGTGGAAGAAGGGTTCTAAACCGGTTGAAGAAACATCATCTAATACAGGAAATATTAATAATGAAGATCATGGGAAAAAGCCTCGAGTAGGGGTAGAGTTTTCGGATTGTGAAATTATTGGTAATCCAGGATTGCATAAACCAATTTATAGTTATCCTTATGAAATTAGAGATGAATTAAGGAGACAGTATGTGGCTAAAGGTCCAACTCAACCATGTGATCATAAATTTCCACAAACTAATTTTGGTCAAATTAGGAGATCGTTTCAAAAGATATAGTTTAAAGATTTTTCTTGGTTAGAGTACAGTGTACATAAAGATACATCATTTTGTTTCTGTTGTTATTTTTTTGCTAAAGGTCAAAATCACAAATATGGTAATGATATGTATACAAAAGTTGGTTTTAAAAATTAGAAACATGTTAAAGAAAAATTTAGAAACCATGACGGATCTTCAAATAGTCCTCACTCTGGTGCTGTAATTCAGTTTTTGGGTTTCATAAATCAAAGACATAATGTAGAGTAGTCAAATTGAGATTGACTACCGTGATTAGTTAACTGCTGTTGTAAAAGTGATTCAATTTTTATTAACTCAAGGTTTAGCTTTCCGTGGACATGATGAGTCGATAGATTCAATCCGACAAGGTAATTTTCTTGAATTAGTAAAATGGTATCGTGAGGAAATGAAAGATGTAAATAAGGTTATGAACTTGAATGCTCTGGGAAATAATCAATTGACTTCTCCTAAAATTCAAAAAGAAATTATCAATACTTGTGCAACAGAAGTGAGACAAGCTATTGTCAATGAGATTGGTGACAGGTTTTTTCTCTTTTGGTTGATGAGACTCAGGATAGTTCCGTGAAGGAGCAATTGTCTATAATTTTGAGATTTGTTAATGATAATGGAGAAGTGGTTGAGCATTTTCTTGGAGTAATACACATGAGTGACACTTCTCTGCAGACTTTGAAAAATAGTATTGATGATTTCTTTGCAATAAATGGATTATCAATTTCACGGCTTAGAGTTCAAGGTTACAATGGGGCGTCTAATATGCATGACGAGTTTAATGGATTGAAACAAAAAATTTTAGATGTTACAGTTTGAATGGTAAATGTATTGGCAAAAACAAATACATTGTCAATGTGCCTGCAACAGAGGACTCAAAACATAGTCACTGCTTTCCGGATGATTAAGACAATAAAGGATGAATCGAAAAAATACAGAAATGATGATGATTGTTGGGAAGAGTTATTGGGTGTTGTTACTGCATTTTGTACCAAAAATGATATTTTTGTGCCCAATATGCAAGATCCTATACCAAGCCGAGCTAAATTATACAAGAGTGTGGATGGGCAACAAAAGACTTACTACCATTTTTTTCGTTGATACATCAGTTTTGAGGTAATTAATTTCTTTTTTTTTTTACATATTACCAAATATAATTATTTGTAATATTACAAATTATTAACTGTTCTTTGTATAATATTAGGTTCTTGATCTTATTCTCAAAGAAATGGATGATCGTTTTATGGAGTCAAATTCAGAGCTACTTACGTGCATATCTACCTTGATCCCAGAGATTCATTTGTTAATTTTGATTGGAGTCGGTTACTCCGTCTATCTGAGTTATATTCAAATGATTTTTCTATCTCTAATAAGTTTGAGCTTAAAGCATAACTTGATACATATATCTCTTACATGAGATCAAGTGATGGGGCAGCTTTCTCTGGCCTTACTGACATTGGAGATCTCGCAAAGAAGATGGTTGAGACGAAAAGTTATAAGTTTTTTAATTTAGTTTATCGACTAATTGAGTTGGCTTTAGTCTTGCTTGTTGCGACACCTACCGTAGAAAGATCTTTTTCTACAATGAAAATGATTAAGAATACTTTACGCAGTAGGATGGGAGATGAGTTTCTAAATGACAGTTTGGTTTGTTATGTTGAGCAAGAAATTTTTATGAGTATTGAAAATAACGACATCTTGCAGTGGTTTCAGAATATGCAAACTCTAAGAATAAATTGTCATCTTAATCATCCTCTTCACATGTAAAACTCTATTTTAGATCGTTTTTCAATTGTGATTTCTTTCTCATTGTAAAAGTATTTTTATGAGTGTTATTTGTTTTTATATTAATCTTCTAACTGTTCTAAATTAATTGTAGCTCATATTGGATTTTGGCTTCTGATCATGCTCAATCGGTTATCTCAATATTCTGATCAAGATACTCAGCTTTGATAGAGGTATTTATCCCATGAGTGATGGGTAATCATTCCTCGTGAGTGATGGATAATCACTCCTCATTAATAATGAGCGATTACTAATTTTTTTGCTATTTTATTTATAAATGTAGAATTGTAATGCTTATCCCATGAGTGATGGGTAATCACTCCTCATTAGTAATGAGCGATTACTAATTTTTTTGCTATTTTATTTGTAAATTTAGAATTGTAATGCTTATCCCGTGAGTGATAGGTAATCATTCCTCGAGAGTGATGGGGGACCACTTCTTATTGGTAATGGGCGATTACCTATTTTTTTGCTATTTTATTTGCAAATTTTGAAAATTTTTTAATAGTTTTGTACTTGGAATGCATCTATTTTATAGACGAAATTCTAACAAAACTTTTATTGTTCTTCAGCCCCCCCAACCTTTTTGTCCGCGTTCCGCCACTAGATATCATGGATAAGGTTGGAAAAAGACTAAGGGGCTAGAAATAGAAAGTTCTCTCGCAGGTGGGGAGAAGTGTGTTGGTAAAATCAATTCTTCAATCTGTGTCGGCATATATAGGGGTGTAAATGGGTCCAGACCCTCTGGGTACTCCCAAACCCAAACCCTTATAGTGAAACATAGACCCGACCCTCTGGGTATAGAATTTGTGGACCCAGACCCGACCTTTCAGGGTCTAGGGTAGGGCCTGGGTATACTCGTACCTGTATGACATTTTTCTATTTTTTCCCTGTTAAACAAAAAAATATATAAAACAATTATATTTCTTCTTTTAAAAAAAAAATGTAAACTAGAAATAATTTTGGAAACAATTTAAACTTGAAACAATTTTAAGTGTTTGAGAAGAGTTCTATTACGGTTTCTACTGGAGCATATGTTTGAATAATTGGGGGACATATTATTATCAAAAGATTGTGATCAACGAAAACACTGCTAGCTGCCATAAAAAAAATTCGACGAAAGAGAGTGAGGTGAAGAAGAGTGAGAGACTAAGAGTGAGGTGAGATTTGGAGAAATAATATCATATGTATAAATTATGTACTAATAAAAAAATATAAAAATAAAATAATATATAAATATATATTATTATTTTATTATAACGGGTATACGGGTCTAAGTATCATCATACCCTGCCCAGACCCATTTAATAGAATCTATATGGGTACGAGTATGGGTACGGGGCCGCAAGTATAAAATTTTAACCTTACCCGCTGTAAACGGGTATAGACCTGCGCAACTACGGGCAAGATCTACCCTGTTTACAGCCCTAGGCATATGCCATGCAAACAGTGGCCCTCCCTACCTCAGTATGTGATGATGTCGACAAGAAGATCAGACAATTTTGGTGAGATGTGAAGAAAGATGAATCCCACCACCTCTATTTGAAAAGTTGGAATACAATCTATTGTCCCAAAGAGTCAGGTGGTATAGGATTCAGACAAACGGAAGATGTAAACAAGGTCTTGAATGCGAAGTTGGCATGGTAGGTGTGTAAGGACATTGATAAACCATGGGTTAAGATGATGAAAGCTAAATATACGAAGGGCCAGAAACTATTACACATGGAAAGTAATTCTAAGGGATCATCTTGGGTATGACAAGCAATCTGGAAACGAAAGAAAATAGTGGAAAAGGCAGCTTGCTATAAAGTAGGGAGGGATTCTGATGTAAAAATCTAGCAAGATCCAATCTGCCCTCTTTCAAAACTTCAAATGAATGGAGAACTCACCAGTCCCCGACCAGAGTTACGGAGCTGATTGATAGAGGGACTTAGGATTTCGGAACCTGCAACTAATCCAAGAAATCTTTTCTTCTGATGTTGTTAAGGAGATTACTAAAATTCACATTCCAAGTACTTTGGAACGCGATTCATTGGTCTAGTGTCCCTCCAAGTCAGGGGCCTTCTTGGTGTAATCAGCCTATCTAGTCCACCAGCACTAGATATATGGTGAAGGGAGCTCAGTCCCTAGAGCTCTATGGAAGAAGTTATGAAAGGCAGAAATTCACCCTAGGCACAAGCACTCTCTCTGGCGGGTACTCTCAAATGCTATACCAATCAAAGACAGAATTGATACGGTAATGAAATTGGAAGACAGAAGCGGCTCTATCTGTCGCGATGGTGAGGAAAGTCTTGACCACCTTTTCCTTAACTGTCCTGTTGTAAAACTGATCTGGTGGAGATTAAAATGGTAAATAAGGATAGATCATTTCAATCAAAGGAGTATGATCCAGTAGTTGGACAGGATTCTCAAGCCTGAAAACATCCTCCCTTTGAATGTGCAAGAACACTCCTAGCTTCTGAATTTTGCTATAGTGCCGACTGAACAAATATGAATGGCAAGGAATTCGATCAACTTTAAAGGTGAAAATTCTGGACTGGGAAGAATACGGTAATAATATTAACAGGTTTGCAGAGGAATACACAAAGGAGAGTACTAAGAGAAAACTTAAAACTCACACATCTATTGTGAATACGGAATGGCAAGCCCCACCTCTAAGGTGGAAGAAAATTAATTTTGATACTGCTTACTGGGATGAATACTATAATGTAGTAGCTATCCTAAGGGGCGAGGAAGTTTGGGCTAAAGAAGAGCTAGATGGGGATGCAGAGTGTGAAGAGATCACAGCAGCTACTTTGGCTCTCAAGAAAGCAAAGGAAAGAGGTTTGATTAATGTCATTCTTGAAGGGGATGTTGTTAATGTTGTTTTCTCTATAAGAGATGATAGTTTTTGTACTAATTGGCAGAGCCAGGCGGTAACAGATGTTTGTACGAACATGCTCTTAGTTAGGATAGTTGGAAGTTATTCTGCCTCTAGAAATTGTAACTTTGCCGCTCATAATACTACAAAATGGGCTAGAAATTCGAGATGTTTTGGTTCTATTCCCTCGGAGAATATCCAAAAATATATACTTAGTAATAAGGATGCTGCACTGGTTTGTTTGTTCTTAGGACATCTATATTTCGGCCTCAGTTAATATATTGATATATAAAAGTATGTTCATATAAAAATGTATATAAAAATATCAATATCGTCTCTAAACTTAGATACATGTTTCAACCTCAAAATGTAAGTGTAGGCCAGTTGGGCCTTAGTTCACACATTTTTCTTTTCCCTTCCAGCCCAATTTCTTATACCTCATGATGAGTTGGACAGAGCCTCACAATCCAAATAGGATGAGTTTATTTTTTAACCCAAGATGTCGGGCTGGCAACAACCCAATCTCTTCTTGTGTCTTCCCCAGGTGACTTGGCTGTTGGTCTTTTGAATGAGTCTTCCAGGTACTTGGTTGTTCTGTTTTGAACGATTCTTCCAGATGGCTTATCTGTTGTTGATTGAGTCTACCTAAGAAACTCTATAAATACTCTCATCCTCTTTATTGTTGACAGATGAGGTGACCAATAACTCTGTGTGAAGCTTTCTTACGTTCTTTTCTCTCTTCTTCCTCTTCTCCGCAATTTCTTATTCCTCTGTTACTGCCTGTTCTCTGTGAATTCTTCAGTTGCTGCTGCCGTTAGTCGACATTCTTGGTTAACTGCGTGCTTGGGTGGCTTGTGAAGGAGAGAACCGAGAGTGAGAGATCTGATTGTTCTTGTGTGTGAGGCTCATCTATTATTCTAAGGGTTTGATCGAGAATCTAAATTTTACAGCAAAACTGGTCTCCCTCGTCTGTTTTTGGCATCCAAATATCTTTGTTCCCCCCTTAAACAGAAACTGGCCGTCCAGTTTTTTATGTTGGTCGTCCGGTTTTTAAAGTTGGTCGTCTGATTCTGTCTTTTGCATGTACTTTGGATTGAAGAAGAATCGGTAGTCCATTTTTCGAACACCTCATCTGATTTTGAAGAACCATTTTTAAGAGTTGTTATCCGATTCCATCATCCGATTATTTGTCATAGATTAGAATATTTATATTCTGTTCTTCCGTTGATTTTATAATAGTTTGTAGATGTTTTCTTTATGTAACAGGGTTGATCACTAATTTAATTCTTCTCAACAGTGGTATCAGAGCCAGAAGGAGATTTAATCTTTCTAGTGTTTGGTGTCTGTTACATTCCTCCATCGATGCAGACGTCATCCGAAACCTTCCAGGTTGCTTTCTAGACTCACGGGAACTGTTGAGTTCCGTGACTCTGGCACAGGTTACTATTACTGGTTTTTGCTTTCCTTTCATTTATCGTTTGGATATAATTTTAGTATTTTTGTGATTTCTGTTTTTCCTTTAAAACCAAAACCCAAGCCTGACTTGAGTCCTATAGGGACTCCAAGTATCTGTGCCTTGGTGTTTTTCTTGTTTGATTGCAAAATTTTTCTTTATTGTTCGTGATCATTGAGATTATTTTATTGTTTGTTTGGGGATTGTTGCTCAGCCTGTGATTATTTATATTGTTTCTCTGTTGATCATCTGTTTTGTGGTTGTTGCTCAGCCTTTGCTATTTGATTGATATATTGTGTGTTTATTATCTATATTTTGCCTGTTTTTCTAGCTGTATTGTTTCTTTGGGCTATTTTTGTGACAAAACTTTTTCTTAAATCTTTTTTTTCGCGTATTATCTTATTTGCCACTATTTAACATGTTTATTCCAAAACTTAAAACAGACAAGTTCAATAGAAAATCTGATTTTGTAATGTGGCGCAGAAAAATAAAATTTGTTTTAGTCCAGAACAAAATTGCACCCACTATTTGCACTCCTGACAAGTATTCGAAATTTTGGACGCGAGAAATAGTAGATAAAAAACTTGGTGATGCATATATCTGTCTCACCTTGTATTTGAAAAATAATGTTTTAAGAGAAATAAATGAAACATACAATGCTTATGAAATCTGGACAAAACTTGAAAAACTTATCTGGGAAAGTCTTTATCAAACAAAATCTATTTAAAGGAACAACTCTTTGGCTTCAAAATGTGAAGTCAAAATCCCTTTCTGAAAACATGGATAATTTTTAAAAAAATTATTTTAGAACTCCAAAATGCTGGAGAAAACATTTCTGATGAAAACATTGCTGTTATTTTATTGAATGCTCTGTCTGAGTCATTTAATGATGTGAAATCTTCTATCAAGTATGGCAGAGATAACTTGACTCTTTCTGATGTGAAAAGTGCTTTGAAATCAAAACATTTAGATTGGGGAAACGAAAATAAAATAAACGGAGAGAACCTTTTCGTGCGAGGGAGGGTTGACCGGAGAGAACCTTCTAGTCACCACTCTAAAAGTAAAAGGAGGTCTAAATCTCGAGATAAGAATAAAGTGAAGTATTTTTATTCTGGCAAGGATAGTCATATGAAAAACAAATGTTTTAAATGAATCGAAGATGAAAATTTACGTAAATAAGGTAATGGGAAGGATAAAACCGACAAAACACACGATTTTGCACTAGACGGTAATTCGGTGCTTTCTGAAGTTTTCTGTGTATCCCCTTCCCCATCTACTTCTAAAGTTTCTGATGTATGGATTCTTGATTCTGGTTGCACTTTTCATATGACACCCAACAAGCATTGGTTTTCTGATTTTAAACCCCTCGACCATAGAAAAGTTTTTATGGAAAACAATCAGGTTTGTAATGTCAAGGGAATTGGAAATGCTTTTATTAAAATGTGCAATGGTATGACCAGAAAATTGACTGAAGTGAGGTATATGTCTGATCTTAGGCGAAATTTAATATCCCTTGGTGTTTTTGACACAAATGGCTATTCTTATAAATCTAAAAATGGGATTTTAGGAGTTTGTAAAGGATCTCTAGTCATGCTCAAAGGTTTTAAGAAAAACGGTTTGTACACTTGGAAAAACTGTTTGTGAATCATCTGGATTATTTTCTAAAATGTTCCTGAATAGACTATGTTGTGCCATCGGCAGATTGGTCATATTAGTGAAAAGGGTTTGCATTATTTACACAAACAAAATCTTTTAAACGGTGATAAAATCACTTCTTTAGATTTTTGTGATCATTATATTCTTGGCAAACAACACAAACTCAATTTTTCCACGAGCACACACAAATCCACTGTTGTTCTTCATTATATGCATTGTGATCTTTGGGGTCCTGAAAAGGTACCTACTTTTGGTGGCAATGTTTATTTTCTTTCAATTGTGGATGATTTTTCTCGGCATGTTTGGGTGTTTCTTTTAAAACCAAAGATCAAACTTTTCAAAAGTTTAATGAATGGAAACGTTTTGCCAAAAATCGAACTGAAAATAAACTAAAGGTTATAAGAACATATAACGGTTTGGAATTTTGTAACAAGAAATTTCATTATTTGTGTGCTTTGCATGGTATTGTGCATCATAGAATCATTAGGCACAACCCACAACAAAACGGGGTAGCCGAGAGGATGAACCGAATCATTATGGATAAAGTTAGGTGTCTTTTAGTATCATCTGGGGTTCCTAAACCTTTTTGGGGATAGGCTGTTAGTACAGCAGTTTACCTTATAAATAGGTCTCCTTTTACTACCATAAACTTCAAAATTCCCATAGAATTGTGGACCGGCCAACCACGAAACCTTTCCAACCTTAGAGTATTTGGGTGTGCTGCTTTTGCACATCAAAAGGAAGGGAAGCTAGACCGTAGGTCTAAGAGGGGAGTGTTTATAGGCTATCCTAGTGGGGTAAAGGGTAACAGAGTGTGGCTTAAAGGTGAACTAGGTGTGAGGGTAGTCGTGAGTAGAGACGTAGTCTTTAACGAACTAGACATGCCCTGTCTTAGAACTAAAACCAAACCCGAGACTTCTACCTGTGTATACCCATAGTCGGGAACATTCTTGTGGAGGTGGAGGACACCTCCGAACCTCCTCAAGAGCACACACTAGAACCCAAGCTAGAACCTGAAACCAATGAGGAGTTTGGTAACCCAACTAGTGTTCCTGAACCCTATGAGCCCGATCTACGTAATTTTGATGATGACGAGGATCATTTAGAAGCACAAGCACAAACCCTTAAAGATTACCAACTATCGAGGGATAGGGTTAGAAAGGTGTTAAGGGAACCTTCCAGGTATGGTTTTTCATACATTGTTTTTTACTGGTGCATCTTTTGTTGAAGAAAAAGAACCTGTATGTTTTTCTGATGTTTTAAAGAGTCCTAATCGCTTTTTGTGGATGCATGCTATGAATAAAGAGATGTCTTCTTTGCATAAGAACAAAACTTGAGTGCTTGTGCCTAAACCACCTAAACAAAAATTGATTGATTATAAATGGATTTTCAAAGTTAAAGAACCTGAATCTGTTAATGAACCTCCAAGGTTCAAGGCTAGATTGGTTGCAAAAGGCTTTTCTCAAGTTGAAGGTATTGACTTTAGTGAGATCTTTTCTCCTGTTGTTTAAGTATAAAACTGTTAGAAGTATGCTTGCTATTGTTGCCTTCTTTGATCTTGAGCTTGAACAGTTGGATATTAAAACTGTCTTTTTGCATAGTGAACTTGATGAAACTATTTACATGCGCCAACAACCTGGTTTTGAAGTGAAAGGTAAGGAGCATATGGCTTGTCTGTTGAAGAAGTCCTTGTATGGGCTTAAGCAATCACCTAGGCAGTGGTATAAAAGGTTTGACTCTTTTAGGCTTAAAACTGGTTTTGTTAGAAGTACTTATGGTAGTTGCTTATATTTTTCTAGTGATACTGTTTATAATGCAATCTATTTGCTTCTTTATGTTGATGATATGCTTATTGCCTGCAAGCATATAAATAAGATTATGCACTTGAAATCTTTTTTGAAATCAAAGTTTGAGATGAAGGATCTTGGATCTGCCTCTAGAATTTTAGGCATGAACATTGATAAATTTAGAACTTATCGTTCTTTGTTTTTATCCCAAAAGTCCTTCTTGTAGAAAATTGTTTCAAAGTTTTCTATGCATTTGTGTAAGCCTGTCTGTATCCCCCTTACAAGTCATTTTCAGCTTTCTTCAAAAACTTGTCCTAAAATTAAAAATGAGAAGAAAAATATGGCAAACATCCCTTATAGAATGGCTATAGGATCTGTTATATATTCCGTGATTTCCACCCATCTTGATATTGCTTATTCCATAAGCCTTTTGAGCCTTCTTATGTCTAACCCAGGTAAGGATTATTGGACCGCCCTTAAGTGGCTGTTAAGGTACATTAATTGGACTTTTGATAGAGGTTTGCATTATCATAACTGGTTTGAACAATTTAATTTGGCTGATTATGTTGACTCTCATTTTGCAAGTGATAGAGAAGGTAGAAAGTCTACCACTTCTTATTTCTTTACCCTTGCTGGTAACTGTGTTTCTTGGAAATCAAAGCTGCAGCCTGTAGTCACTCTTTCAACTTCGGAGGCTGAATATATTGCAGCCATGGAGGCAATTAAAAAAGTCATTTGGCTACAGGGACTTTTATCTGAACCGTATCTTTTACATTCTAAAGCTGTCATATTTACTGATAGTCAGAGCTGTCTTTATTTGTGTAAAAATCATGTTTATCATGAAAGGACTAAACATATAGATGTTAAGTATCATTTCATTCGTGAAAAAGTTTCAAATGGTATTATTAATATAGACAAAATTAATACTAAAGATAATCCTGCTGATTTTGGTACTAAAATTTTGACAACTGACAAGTTTGTTCTGTGTAGAGGTCTTCTACATATTGATGTAGGTTGATTGTCTTAACTGGAAAGTTGACAAAAATGTGTTCAAGGTGGAACTTGTAGGCCAGTTGGGCCTTTGTTCACACATTTTTATTTTCCCTTCCAGCCTAATTTCTTATATCCTATAATGAGTTGGACAGAGTCTCACAACCCAAATAGGATGAGTTTATTTTTTAACCCAAGATGTCGGGCGGGCCAGATTGGCCACAACCCCTTGTGTCTTCCCCAGGTGACTTGGCTGTTGGTCTTTTGAATGAGTCTTCCAGGTACTTGGTTGTTCTATTTTGAACGATTCTTCCAAATGACTTATCTGTTGTTGAATTGAGTCTATCTAAGAAACTCTATAAATACTCTCATCCTTCCTATTGCTGACAGATGAGGTGACCAGTAACTCTGTGTGAAGCTTTCTTACGTTCTTTTATCTCTTCTTCCTCATCTCTACAGTTTCTTATTCCTCTGTTACTGCCTGTTCTCTGTGAATTCTTTATTGCTACCGCCGTTAGTCACCATTCTTGATTGACTGTGTGCTTGGGTAGCTTGTGAAGGAGAGAACCAAGAGTGAGAAATTAGATTGTTCTTGTCTGTGAGGCTCATCCATTGTTCTGAGGGTTTGATCGAGAATCTGAATTTTAGAGCAAAAATGGTCTCTTCCTCGTCCATTTTTTGCGTCCGAATATCTCTATTCCTCTCTTACGTAGAAACCGGCCATCCAGTTTTTCTGTGTTGGTCATCTTGTTTTGAAAACGGACATCCGGTTTTGAGAGTTGGTCGTCCGATTTTGTCTTTTGCTGGCAAATTGGACGTCCTATTTTTGCAGGTGCTTTGGATTGAAGAATAATCGGTAGTCCATTTTTTGGACATCCTCATCCGATTTTGAAGAACCAATTTTAAGATTTGTTATCCGGTTCCATCATCCGGTTATTTGTAATAGATTAGAATATTTATATTCTGTTCTTCCGCTGATTTTGTAATAGTTTGTAGAGGTTTTGTTTATGTAACAGGACTGATCACCAGTGTAACTCTTCTCAACAGCAAGTGTGTGAATTTATCCTTATAGTTGGAAAACATGTGCTAATTAAGTATTTTCATCAATAACTATTGAAAATTTAATGACATTTGAGGAACATAACCATTATAAGAGATTCTATGTAAAAAGAAGAAGAAAAAGAAAACGATAATGTTCAAATGGAATTTAATATTCATGGTAAATCTCTTTTCTCATCCAAACATTGGTCATAAATAAGCAATTGACTCATTATGTACTCATTAAAAATGCAATTTCTAATAGTATAATATGTTAAAATTACTATATTAACCTTAAATATTTAAGGTTTTTAAAAGAAATCTTATTATGCTGACTTTTGTTTATATTTGTATATTAAATATTAAGTAGTCATTCATGAAAATACTTCGTTGACACATTTTTACCATCTTTAAGGATCAAATTGATGCAATTATATTTTGAGGTCCTCGATTGAAAAACACATCCAATTTCAATGACCAATTGAAATCAACTCTTAATATTAAGACCCTTCACATAGGTAACACCTCTTTTCCCTTTAAAAGAAAAAAGGTAACACCTCTTTATTTGACAGATATAAGCATAAAAAATTTTCTTCGTCTTCTAATCTTTTGTTTTTTGGGAAGTTCCATCTCATTTTTCATTTCATCAAACAGACAAATACAACCACTATGGTACAAGGTGAAACGTAACTCTATCAAAGAACATCTCAATATTGACTTCAACAAGAAATTTGATTCTAAAACATACAGTCGAATACTAAGGCAAATCAAGTTACTATCACTACAGCAGGGTTTATCAACAGATAACAGACACTATAAATGACTTAAAATCTCAAAGTATCCAAATACGAGAAAAAAACTAAACAAAACAAACACTAAGTAAAGCAATAAACCCAAAGCATACTTAAAGTGACAGATGTTCAAAAGGTAAGATACATGGGAATAGAACTACAAGACACACTTAACACGTAAAGGAATAACGCGATGATTCAACAGAGCTTTCAAGTGCATCGATGAAAAATTTGCACTGGCAATACTACCTACCGAAAAAACAAAACCAATGGTAGCAAAGCTACAAACAGTTACAACCAAACCCATTCACCACCATCCTATTATTAAAATATGCCCTAGACCAATTTACTTACATTTATTATTTATGAAGCATGTATTTGGAATTGTATTTTATGCTCTTGGTCATCAAGTATGTGACTTGATAATAAAACCCTTCTTGCTAATAAAATACTATTCTTATTTGTCTCTAGTTTTATCACATCTTTTATTATTAAACTAGTATGAAGCTGATTGATGATCAAGTTTTACTTATCATGAATATGAGATATAAAATCAATTCATAAATACATATTGAGAATATTGTATTGGACATGACCCAAAGTAAAGAAGAAATATTGCATGAGTTTAAGTCCTAAATATTTTTTCTCAGTTTTATGTTTGGTGTCCTTTGACTTAATGTTTCTAATGATTCTTGCATGGGGAAAAAATATGCTTTGACATAGTCAAACATCACTTTTAGTTAGGTGATTATTATGACTATTGGTTTGACTATTTTCTTGTCATGGTTTGAATATTAGAGATAGTGAAAGGGATTTGTCCCTCTCTTACTAGAGAGAAATATTCATGGGCTTCTTGATAAGGAAGACTGGAGAATATGCATGGCCATGCTTAAATAAGTATTAATAAGGTGTTATTAATATTATTTATCAGAACAGTCTCTCTGGTGATCAGGTAAATGGTTAATTAAGTTTTATAAGGATGACTCGATCCATGCCTTATACTTAATTAGGATATCGTGTGGTAAAATGACTAAATATTAAAAACAACGGATGTTAGGTTATCATTTCTTTTACTTAACTTGGGTAAGCATAATGTCTTGCTAGAGACCACTTATGTTTTGTGAATAAATGTCTAGGACATTTTTCATTCACTGCCAACTTTAAGTGAACCTACATGGTCACACGCATAGACGATCTTGTGAGCACGATGTCCACGTCCAATGAATCAGATCGTGTCTAGATTCATTGAATATATACAAAAGTAGAATCAGATTCTATATTTTATTTATTTGGTAAGTTAATAAATAACTAATTTTATTTATCAGATAAATGAAATTAATTACTTAATATTATTCATCCAACCGTTAGATGATTATAGGAATAAACGGATGAGATTAAAACTGTCATCAGATGACAATTAGGGTTCTGATGTTGACAGCTATAAAAGGTTAGATTAACCTGTACTTCGTAGCGGTCTTCATCTGATTAAAAAGGAAAAAGGCTTTAACCCTAGAACGACGATAATAGTATCTAGCCTTCTTCTCTCCAAAATTACACGTATTGCCAGATAGTCAGGATTAGTTCTGAATAGTTTTCAGAACACAGAAAGGGCTAGCATCCCGATCACTTGCAGAGGAGTTCGTTGCGTGGATACCAGTACAGAGCGAAGCGTAAACAGCATCGCTTCCACACCTAACAATAAAAAACATTAAGGTAATTTCTATCCAATCTGTTTTTCTAGTATGTACGGATCCTGTGGGTGGATGTTTGTATTTTTATTTTGTTTGTTTTTGCCTACGGATTCCAACACCTATGTACCGAAATGTGAGAATCGAAGAGCGCAACAATATAAAGCTAATGAGTTCCACTACAAACACCTTGTCTAGTCATCACCGCTGCAAAAAACAAGCACTTAGCCGCGATGACTACTAGGGGAAGCCACCAACAAACCCCAAAACAACTCCTAGATCAGTCACCGAAATAAAGCACACAATTACAAAAAACAAAACTAAAACTACCATCTTACCAATGAACTAAAAGTCGTCAGCCTGCCTCAACCGATGCATAAAGCAAGCTAGCCAATAATGGCCAACAAGAGCTGCCCCCTTCCCCTGAAAACCTCTACCAGCGACAAAGATTAGCTAGAAAGACTCTTTCCTATCCACCGCCATACAACTCTATAGCGAGAAAGTTCAACCAAAAAATCATCGAAAGCAAAAATAACACTATCCAATTCCACTCTCGCAGCAGATTCACCAAACCCCGAAACCTCCATCATCACCACAACCCCCAAGAAAGAAGAACTCCAAAACAACTATCACACGGTAAATCTAGACGTAACCTCTAACAATAGTCTCTCGGCTAGAGCAATGGAGCGGAGAAAAGTAGACAAAGAACCTGCAACAGACTCTAAGCTTCCATCAAATCAACCGGCCATCACAAAGATCCGCCAGAGCATCTCTTTCCTCCCAAAACCTAGAACTCCTGCCGTACAAATAAGCAAGGAAACTTCATAAGCTACCCTGATCCACATCATCTTCTTCCAAGCGAAACCAAAAGGAAAAACAATGAATAAGATCTGTCTACAAACACCAACCCCGTCCGCCCTCCTCAAAACACATATCACAGCTCCATTCCCATCCTTCCACTAAACCAAACTAAAAATAAATTATACAACACCCCTCTCTCACCGACAAGAAGAGAGCATGCCAACAAGAGAGGCGATTAGGTTTGAAATCCGCCACTAAGAAAGGAAAAAGTTAAAAAGGACTTTTGGTTAACCGATAGGATAAAACTCTAAGGGTATTCTCCTAAAGAAAATTTGATTACATTCATCCATGTTGTTACATATAGCTTTTATATATTTGTGTAAAATGGCTTTCTGTCTTCTAACGAAAGAGTTTTTTTTTCCTTCTTTTTTTACCATGTCAATATTATGAAATTGAAAAAAAAATATTATGAAATACATAAATTCTTTCCTTATGCAACAATTTCAAAAGGTCCTTTACCGATTTACCATTTTACTACAAAATATATATACATAACCTTTTTTTCTAATTTGGAAATTCCTTCTACACTTTTTTCTTTTGCCAATAAAGGATTTTTTCCAGCCTAACCAGTGTACCAAAAGTCACACAAAAACTATATATCCTATAATATCATTTAACTAATTAAACAAAAATATATATATCAGGTAATAAGATTTATATATATTTATCTTGAAGAAAGAGGCTCTTCCGTGATTGTATCCAACAACGGTTTCCTTGATCTACATGCTGCTAACCTATACCTGTACTCCGGCCCCTGAAGCCCTTCAATCTCATCGGTACTCAATCTGGGCCGTTCATTTTCATCACTTCCCTTAGGACCACCACCAGCAGCTGCCGCCAACACCACTTCCGGCTTAACTTTTCCACCGGAAATCCGCCTAGCGGCAGAATTAGCCGCCATGAGAACCACCGCCATATCGGCGGCAATAACGATGGAATTCACTCTTTTCATAGGAAACATAATATAAACATTTCCAAATTCCAAATCTTCATCGGCAGAAAGAGCTGAAAATCTTTTCCCAATATTCAAAGCCTTAGAATTCACCAAAAAACAATTCGGACACTCTAGCATAAGCTCCGCCGCCTTCACCGGTTCTCGGAACTGCCTAATTTCACCTCCCGGTAAAATTACCCGCGCTGCCTTCGTGTTTTTTATCATCGGAGTTACGAGACTAGTACAGGACATGTAATTCCCCATGGCAAAAACAAAAAATATGCCGATCGATTGAACTGTGAGGGTTAATTTGGACTTTGGAGTAGTTTGAACACAAGGATCGAAGTGGGGATCTATATATAGAGGATGCTAATTTTCATGGTGGGGAAACTATATTTAAAACCAAAAGAGGCATGGGTTTTTCGTGTGGAAATGGGATCCAATTTTAGAGATAAATTAAAAAATGAAGATTGTGAGGAAGGCGGTTGCGACTGACTCTGAGGACTGAGGAGGGATACGGTTTGACGGAGGGCTACGCGTTAGGCGAAATTTGTGGAAAAGTAGTAGGAAGTTGCTACTTTCAGCTGTATGATTCTATCACGAGTGCTTTGGCTTTATACTTGTGGGGACTGCCATTGCTTCCATGTTGGCTAGTTTTTGGAAAGTTTGTGTTATGTCCCTGATTTTATATTTTTATTCATGCATAACGTAGTATGTATTAAAATACATTACTCTTTTGATTGATCTTTTCTTTATAATGAAAGACATAATTAATATCAGTCTAAACTTTAAAAGAAAATTCTTTAAAAAAATTACTATTAAAAAAAGTGACTATAGGATGTACTAACCTAAGTGGGTAACGTGGCCTCTTAGTATTAATTATGTCTCTTGTTATGAAAGCAAAAACAACCAAAAGAGTGATGTAATTTAGTACAGGCCACATGGTTTATGAATATTAGGGAATATAAATTATGGTGACCCATTTGTTTATTAGATTTAGACTTAGAGATTTTTAATGTTGTGCCAATGAGAGACCATAATCAAAGGAAATAAAATTTTCATATTGCAACTATCCAATCTTAATCCATCTAGTACCCTTTATAATAGAGATTATCAATCACTAAACTATTTTTGTAATTTTGATTTAGTCTTTAATCTTTATTTTTACTTTCTTTGTCCCAAACTTTATCTTTTCTGAAAGTTTTAGTCCTTGACCAATACCACAACAAAATCCGACAATTAAAAACATATGAGTCTCATGTGCTATGAGCAAGAGTAAAAAGGGCATTTTACTGACCCGATCCACTATCACTCTTGTAAACAAAAAAATAGAATCTAATAATTGAATGCCTGAAATATTATTGAAATTTATGTGAAATTCTCTCTAAATCTGACAAGCTTTAAATTTTTCCCCATCTATTTTCTTCTTCTCGTCTGTAACAAATTAAGACGATGTACAGCCTCCAGCCCTTGCCATAGGTGCGGCGTTCCTATTGCAAACAAGAAAAGAGATGGGAAAAAAAAATTTAAGCTTGTTAAATTCAGATAGAATTCCATGAACACCTAAAGATATTTCAAGTATTTAATTCGATCCCAATTTTACGTTTAATAGAGTGTGATGGTGAGATAGGTAAGTGAATACCTTTTTTTACCCTTGCTCATGAATTACGTGAGACTCACATGTCTTTTGTTGCTAGATTCCACCGTAGAATTGGCGGTAAGGACTAAAACTTTATGAAAACAAGTGTTTAGAGACCGAAAAAATTAAAACAAATATTAGAAGGACTAATTAAGATTAAAATAATAGTTTAGGGACTAATATTGTCGATTTCTCTTTTTTATAATATTTTTTAAAAATCTCTTTTAGTTTTTATGCTTTTTATTTGTCCAAGGGATCTATGGTATTTGTATAAATAACCAAAGCAAAACTTTACACAAGGGTCTCACTCATAGGTGTGTGTATCCATTTGCTAGCTAGTTGTTCCACTTGCTGTACTATTTCAGTCACATAAAGAATTGTATTATTCCTATAAAAAGTATGATCATGTAACATTTGATTCCAGACTCGCCATATGAGTCTAATAGCCATCTGAAAAATCATATGCAATGTATTGTTAATTTATTCCATTACTTGATTAAAATCTACTCATTCTTAAGGCAACTCACCCTAAAAGAATATTCCCCATCATGAAGAGGGTACTAACTGTTTCTATATATATTTTCTGCCCAGGAACAGTCACAAAGAGCATGTAAACATGTCTCATGAAGAGAACCACATATTGGACAATTCCCAATCATCTGAATGCCACAGTGTTGTAACCAAGAGCATGTAGACCACCTCCCCAATCATAGCAACCAGCATAAGAAACCCATGCTCTATAGGCCTTTGAATGTCCACACTCGAGCCCAGCATGAATGTTTAATCCCTCCTGCATGTTGTAATAGATCACAGTACACGCCTCTTAGTCCTAGTTTGGTTCGCTGAGGGGGAAGGGAAGGGGAAGGAGGAGTGACGCCATCTACTTCCACTAGGGGAAATATATTAATTCATTTCAAAATTGTTTGATAAGGATGGGATCCTCCGTTTGGTTAGGGCAAAAAATGGAAGGTAAATAGTTTTTATTACATATAATTTACTATTATATCTATTTTACAAAGTTAGGAATGTTATATATATGAGGTAGGAGTTTAGTTTAGGATAAATTTGTAATAAATTAATTTGTAAGATGATATAATAGACTTTTTAACGTAATTTACGTTCCAATTCATCCATTTTGGAATGGGCTAATTTACTGACGAGGAGGCAGAGCCCCTCCTCACTTACATCCCCTCCACTTTTACGTTGTAACCAAACGACGTAAATACGACATTTATGTCCTAATTTACATTCCCTCCTATTTCTCTTCCTGATTTCAAACTAAGGCTTAAAGTCGCTACTTCCTTGGTATCCCCATCCATTTGCGAAAACAACATATTATTATAAATAGTTAAATACCAAAAGTAGCCCAAAATCATCTGCACCACTTTATACATCACTTTATAATCACTCTGTTTACCATTTTCTTTTTATAATACATTTTTCCCTTAGGTTTATCTTTTTTCCCATATGGTGAGTACTACACACAAAAGGGTACGGATGATACGATACGAGCCAAAAAAAAAACTTAAATTTGGGTTAGTTATTGTTAATCAAGGGATAATTTTTTAAATTGTCAATCAAAAGTCAATTTGAGATAAATTTATAATTTTATAAAATCATAATTTAATTTTCATTTATAAACACACACACACGCCTTCTCTTTTTCTAAATATTTAGTTTATCCTTCCGCACTCTCTCGTGATTTACAAAATGCTGGATTATCTTTGGTAACAATTAGCCAAAATCCTCTTTTTGCATTCTCTCCAAAATTTATGGTCCATTTTTATCTTCAATTTGAGCGATTATTAAAGGGCAGAGAGAATAATGTTTGTGAAATAAATCAAAATCATTGATGATTCAGAATCATTTTCCTTTCTTTTGATGAATTTATTTATTAGGTAAATTGTCAGTTAATCAATGTGGATTTGGAGTTAGCCATCCCTAAATGTAAATCAAACAAATCTTTGTTAAGTGGTCTTTGTGGCATTGCTTTCCAACAGCCACTAATTATGAGTTACCAAATTTTACTGTGTTGGCCACCTATGCTTTTCCAACAATAATAGTGCTTTAAGTTTGGATCAGAAAATGATTTTCCATCTAATGTTTCAATGACGCATATACCTAATAATAATGACACTATCTCAATGTGGATTAAAGTCTCGAATTATATGAGGCCTTCCTTAAGTTTCTTAAGTGGTAAGGCTGTGAACTGTTTTACCAATTGAGTTGGAGATTCTATTTATGCCTAACCCAAGGTTCATTTTCCTTTATAAAAAGATAACGATAAAAGGGATTATTATCCATTGCTTGTATTTTTTCTTTAACGAATGAAAAAGTATTTTTTGAAAAAATTATTTTATTAATATTAATGTATTTTTTTAACACCGTCAATAAACAAAAATTTTTTTGAAAAGTATATAAAACTAAAATTTTAAAAATAATTTTTCAAACATTTTTTAAAACTTAAAAGAAGATGTAGCAGTCGAGAATCACAATTGAAAAGAAAGAGCCTTTCTCATCCACCAGTAATTCAATCTTTTTAGCAATTGCAATAATTAAAAGTAACAAATTAGAATTCACTCATACATATTATTATAATATTTTTATAATACACTTTGTTTAATAATAATTTTTTAAACTTTATCTTTTAAAATTACTGTTATCTTTTATTGTATTAAATTTATTAATAAAATTATTATAAAAATAAAATTATCAAGAAAGTTTATTGTACATATGAATTATGGAAATTTTTGTAAAATATAAAATCCCTCTTTTAACGAAAAGGGTATTCTAGAGATCATGCTTGATTAGTAACTCAACTTTCTATGAATAGCTTTCATATCTATATAAATATATAATTTAGAAATATTAATTATTTATAACTACAAATCATATTTTTTTTCTTTATAGTCACAAACTTTTATTTATCTTTTTTATCCATAAACTATTTTACTTTTCTTTTTATAGTCATAATTTTTTTTTCTAACCATGAACTATTTTTATTTCTCTCTTTAAAGCCATAAACTATTTTTAACCTCATAAATATAGTAATTTATTAAAAACAGTTCATGGCTATATTTGAGAGGTCAAAAATAGTTTATAGTTACAAAGAAAAATAAAAATAATTTATTGCTAGAAAAAAAATAAAATAAGAATTTGTAACTACAAAGAAAAAAGTAAAATAGTTTATGAGTAAAAAAATAAAATAAAATAAAAATTTATAATTATAAAGAAAAAATAATTTAGAAATATAAACAGCTAATACTTCTAAAATTTAAAGACGCCAGGAATGTTTGTTATACTATATTAAACCACATTGCATATCTGGTTAATACACTTGACCACTTTCTTTTACAAGAAAATCATCATAAATATTACCAACAATTTATATTTTTCTCAAAATAATCATAAACTTATATATTTTTTTAATTTCTATCATGAATAATTTTCGCCTTACAGGTTTTGACAAATTATGCCAATATATTGTACGATAATGTGGCAAAAAGTATCACGCTCCAGTCGCGTGATCGTTGATATAAGGATATTTTTATCTTTCAAAGTAAGGTTGATGTTTCATGATAAAGAGAAGATTACGGAGAACTTTAAATACGCTATTTAAATACGCTACGTATAGCTTATCTGAAAGTCATATTTAGTTTAAAATTTTAAGTTATAAAATTAAAAGGTCAAAATATCCTTGTTTCGACAATTACGTAAATAGTGCGAAACATGTTTAATCGAATTTCGGTGCAGTTGACATAATTTTTAAAACTCTAAGGTAATGAGTAGAACTAAACTATATAAAAATTTATGATTATTTTAAAAAAAGATATAAATTGTTAGTAAATTTTATGGTGATTTGTGCTTCTTTTATATATAAATGGCTTAATATTGATTAAAATGGTCGAAATCCTTAATCCTTACGTATGGACATAATTCATAACTTTCTAAAGAGAAAAAAAAAACATAATTCATAACAAAATTATTCTAAAGAGCTGGGCTTGCAAGGCAATTTTTCACAATGAATTTGTAAACAAATCCAAAGCAGGAATTTCTAAGATGGTAAGATGAAGTTGAAGAGGTACTATCAAATTTACAATTAGCGGCCCTCTCTTGATCTAAGCCACATTCAAAATGTGGACCAATTTCTAGTACTAGAAATAACAAAGCCAAAGCCCCGCGGCAAATTGAAATTGTCAACATCCATAGCAGGTAATTTGTCAAAGGTAAAAGTTTACTTTTTATTGATCAATAATTTTTCTTCTAAAGCAACCTTTATAGAAACAACGAAGCAATTACATAAGAAGCATCCATTACAAATAATAATATATTCCTTCATTATTTTTATGTTGACAACTTGACGCTACTCCGCTAAAAGCCAAAAAAATGAAAAAGAAAAATAGAAATTTGATATTGTTCTAGAAATATTGGTTATATATAATCTTACACTATTTTTTACTTCTCTATTTATATGGTAATTAATGAACTTTTATTTTATACTTTATTAGCATGCAGCAGTATTTTCAAAATTACATGTATAGCCATTAATGATTTCAAGAAGAATTTTGGTACATTTTAGTACATATATTACACATGTTGTTGGCTAATTGAATAGTAAAAAATAGCTAAATTCATCAAGTTAGATTATAAAATATGTAAAAGTTTATCATGGAATCATTTTATTGGTATAAACTAGCCATGTTAAAAATGGTTGAAAGTGAAGATTGAATCAAATTCTGGAGAAAGAAGTGAGATTTGTGGGAAAAAAAACTAAGAGAAACTGAAAGTGGGAAAATCGATTTTCATTCCATATGAAATCTGTTTACATTTCTTCTATATATAATTACCAGCTTTGGGTAAAAAGGAAAAATTAAAAAATATATAAAAGTGGCCGGTGGATACCTTAAATAAATAGAAACAATTGTGTTTACTTTCATTATCCTACCAAAAGTACAATTTCGTCCTTGTTATGGACTTGAATGCTAATCTTCATCTACTTTCTTCTTCTTCTTCTTCTTCTTCTTCTTCTTCTTCTTTTCAGACTTGTTTCGTCTTTTGTTTCTTCCTTGCTTCTTCTTTCATGTTTCTGTGATTCACTGGTCTCTGATGCTTCAATATTTTCAACACCCTCTCCCCCGCACAATCTGACGGGTAATTAAAGATCATATAAGCCAAGAGATTGGACAAGAAAAGAGAAATGGGAAAAAGAAAGAGGTTTAGTAAGTTAGCTAGTTAGTTGCAAATAAGAAGTAATAAGAAAAGATTTTACCAAGAAGACATATTGGAATTTCTGTCTAACAAAATGACAATCTATTTCAATATGTTTTGTCCCCCTCATGAAATACGGGGTTCTCAACAAATATATAAGGCATATTGGTTATCACAAAAGAAAGGAATGGATTTGGACAAGGGGGAGTTGAGATCAGTAAAAAAGAAAAGATAACCACTTCAACTCACAAGTAGTATAGGCCATGGCTCTGTACTCAGCCTCAGAAGAGCTTCTAGAAATAATGGACTGTTTCTTAGACTTCCAAGAGATAAGGGATGAACCATAGAAGATACAAAACCCAATAATGGACTTCCTATCTACATTGCAGCCTGTCCAGTCTGCATCTGAATAGGCCTTAAGAAAATTATCCAAAGCATAAAGGAAAATGAGCCCTGTGCCAGGAGATCCTTTTAAATATCTAAGAAGCCTAATAGCAACTGTGAAATCAGAGTGAGAAGGAGCATTTAAATGCTGACTAAGTTGTTGCACAGCAAAGGATATATCAGGTCCGATTATAGTGAGGTACAGAAGCTTGCGAACAAGGCTTTCATAGAGGGGAATATCAAGACAAGGAGCAGAAGAAATGGAATGTTTTTGGTTTGACAGGAACAGTTAACAGGTGTGTTAACAGGCTTACAATGAACATATCCAAATTCCTTTAAAAGCTCCAAAGTATATTTTCTCTAGCAAACATTAATACCTCAGACTTGGAAACTTCCAAATCAAGAAAGTATTTTTAAAGGGCCAATATCTTTTATTTGAAGGGCATTGTGCATATACTTCTTGACATCAGTAATAATAGCAAGAGAAGTACCGGTCAAAATCACATCATCAACATACACCAATAATGCTATAAAAGCAGTAGTAGACTTTATAATGAACAGTAGGCTTTTAGGCCTATTATTTCTTCACAATATTTTTATTTTTTCTAGCCCACATTAAATTCCCATGATGTTCCAATGGGCCTCATAAGAAGATAAGATGGTTGAACTAGTGAAGAGATGTCGGGCCAGGCCGGGTCAGACTCGCCCATTGTGACTCTGACCTATTTATGTCTCTCATTCTCGTCTCCTTGTGAGCACCACTCACAGCTGTTTCTTCTCCTCTTTTCTACTTCACCGACCTTTCTGTCTCTATCTCTTCTTCTTCCTTCCTTCACCGCGGCCTACTGCGACTGTTGCTCTTCTCCTTCTCTTTGTTTCTGTGCCGTCGTCACTATCATTGTAGCTAGCGCCTTGTTGCGATCCCTCAGTTGATCGCCGTTTCGGGTAACAGTGAGAGAGAGAGTCGAAAGGAGAGAGAGACAACCAGTATTTTCTGTGTTTTGAGGCCCCGTGACTGAAGGACCCCTTCTTTAGACCGATCGTGCCGTTTTTTTTCGCCGACACCTTGACGCGGCTGGTGGACACTTGCCGCTATTTGGCGCCGTCCCTGGCTCAGTATTTCTTTATCCGCCTTCGGATTGGACTCCGCAGCGGCAGGTAAGATCTCGGTCTTTTCTGGTTCGTTTCCTTTACCATTTTACATTAACAGTTTTGTGCATTGTTTGGCGTTGCGTTTTGGCTTGGACCAACAGTGGAGGAGGAGTAAGAAGACTACATTTTTGTAATAGTATTAGGCTGTTATTTTATTCCGATGTGTTTTATTCTGATTATTGTAATAGTAATTAAAAAATTGTAATAGTAAATAGATCCAACATAAACAAATTAGGATCACTGGTACAAGTAACAAAACCATAGGATAAGAGAGCAGAGGTCAGTTTGTGATTCCACTATCTACTGCCTTGTTTAATTAAGGCCATATAGACTTTTCACAAGATTAGGCTTAGGAGAGGAAAACCCTTGAGGAAGAACCATGTAAACCTCCTCATCTAAGTCACCATGAAGGAAGGCATTATTTATATCTAGTTGATGTAGATGCCAATGGTTACAAGCTGCAAATGTCAAAACAGTTGTTACTTTAGCTAAGAGAGAATATATCTAGGAAATCAATACCTTCTTGCTGAGTGAAACCCTTTGCCAGTACCTACAACCCATTTACAGCCAATAGGTCTCTTTCCAGGAGGCAAAGTAACCAAGCTCCAAGTTTTATTTGCCTCTAAGGCCTTAATCTCATCAGCCATGGCTGTTTTCCATTCATCAAACTGAACAATTTGAGCATATGTGTTAGGTTCAATACTAGATGCAACATTCAAGCCAAATGATGAATATTTGGGAGTTAGATTATCATAAGAAACAATTTTATGCAAAGAATGAGGGAAAGTAGCAACAATGTGACAAACATAGTAAAAAGGTAAGAGGGTTGTTTTCTGACCCTATGACAATGTCTGATAGAATCAGCAACAGAAGGAGGAGAAGAAGGAATATGAACTACAGGTTCAGTAGTAGAAGAAGGAGAATCCAGAAGATGGTCAATGTTAAACATGGGTAAGGAAACTGAATGAGAATGACAAGTTTGTGTAGAAAAGGAAATTGTGTCTCATGAAACAGAAGATTTCTTGAAACATGAATGTGATGTGTATTCAAATCAAGTAAAATGTAACATTTACAGTCAGGTTGAAAACCAAGGAAAAAATTTGATTTGCCTTTAGGATCAAACTTGACGATTTTGAGTAGAAGTGGAAGAAAAAACTAAGTAACCAAAGACCTTAAGATATGCATAAGAAGGATATTTGTTAAAAAGAACCTCAAACGGGGATTTGGACTTAGGAAGAGGAGTTGGAGTTGGAGTGAGATTAATAAGGTATAAAGCATGAAGGACATAATAACCCCAGTAGAACATTGGAATACCATATTGAAACTTTAAACAATTGTAGCCACATTGAGAATGTGCTGGTAATTTTTCTCAACAGTCTCCTTTTGTTCAAAAGTTTCAACACAAGACACTTAATGGATTATACCATTGATAGAATAGAATTGATGCCTATTAACGTATATTTTAAATTAGAAAGTTGATCCATATTATTGTATGCCTCAAATGTATGTATTAGACAAATTCTTTTTATTTATATCAGAGAAAAGTTCGAATCAAAACTTCGATCACGATATTTCTATTACTCAATTATTACCCTACCATACTAATATTTGTCAATTTTAGTTAATTTACAAAAGAAGTGGACGTTGATATGCTTTTGGTTTTGGCTAAGAATATTATAAACAAGTTATTAATCATAATAAATAGAAGTATCTAATATTAAAAAAAAAAATGGAAGTATCCAGTGTAAAAATAAATAAATAAATAACATAAAATAAAAGTATCTTGTCACAAGCTGAACTAGTATGATCCATTTGTCATGAAAACGAGAGCATTGTCTGACTCAATGATCTCGCGTATTGTACCCTTCATTGTATCCAAAAATTAAAAAACGAAAAAAAACAAAAACAAACTCTTTGTGCCTCATCATCATATGATTTCTTTTTACCAAGTAACTATTGTTTCTGGCCATTCAGTTTCTACTAAATTTACGGCCTTACAATTGAGTATTTAATTTTTATAGAAAAAGTTAACTTCAATAGAATAAAATATAAGGATCATTTATTAATTTTACAAAAATAATTGTTGTCGAATCTTATTTTCTTTTTCTTCAACTTCTCTCTTTTTCTTCACTCTTTTATTTTCCTTACTCAATTCTACTCTCTCTTTAAAAAAAAAAAAAAACTATATTCTCGCTTTCTTTTTTTTCTAATTTTTTTTTTTATGATATGAAATAAGATTCTCATATTAATTCATCAAAGGAGATTTAGTGGTACAAGTAAAACTGGTAGGATTGAGTAAAAAAAATGAAGGGTGAGAGAGAGAGAGAGAGAGAGAGAGAGAGAGAGAGAGAGAGAGAGAGAGAGAGAGAGAGAGAGAGAGAGAGAGAGAGAGAGAGAGAGAATATGAGAATTCATCTAGAATATTAATAAATAACTTGACGATATTTTTTAAAAATTTATATTCAAAGTTACTCAATAGGTTATTTTTGGGAATTCATTTATAAAGACATACAATAAATTGGCAATAATTATTTTTTAAAAATTGATAAATAGTCCTATATTTTTTTCCATCCAAATTAGGTACTTAATTGTCATGATAATAAGTTTGGGTACTCAATTGTTAATGACCTTACTGTTTAGGGTACCTATATGGACTTTATTTTTTTATTTTTTTTAATAAGACATAGACTAAGATCGTGAAAAAAAACACTCAAAGTTGAAATATTGAGACTACTGTACAAAGTCACATAAGGTAATAGCTCTAATATTATATAATAGCCCATAAAGCTTTATCAGAGTGACAAGAGTTTAGAAATTCCAACCTTATGATTTTAACTCTTGTATCATGCATGTTGTTATCTGTCTTTTATAAGATTTAATTTCTCTCTAATTTAGAATATGTTTAATTATTTAATTTGATATTTACATAATTTCAATCAATAATACGACAACTATTATAAAAAGTAATAATAATAACTCTAAAATCACATACTAGAACACTAGAAAAAAATCACATACTCGATGGATAAAATCGTCACATTCTTTATTTCTTTGTAAGAGCACTTAAATTTTCTAATATATTTATTATATTATTCTTCACAATTGTTACATAAGTGCCAAATGGGGGAAGAAAAAGAAAAACCAATCTTTCATGGGTGTTTTCTAAGATTGGCCACCTTTTTTAAAAGGTCATCATATTTAGTTGTATGTTTTGGAAGTTATTGCTAAGTGATCATGTTGTAAGGTTAATGTTTAATTTAACCGACTTGCAGTTTGATCTTGAGTCATCTCTTCAATTTTATTTTTACTTTTGAGATGTCATTTTTTTTTAAGAATATTCATTGGAAATCATCCTTTTATTTAATTAAAGTAAAATATTATTATATATTATTTTTATTCTCTCTCTCTCTCTCTCTCTCTCTCTCTCTCTCTCTCTCTCTCTCTCTCTCTCTCTCTCTCTCTCTCTCTCTCTCTCTCTCTCTCTCTCTCATATATATATATATATATATATATAGGAATATTTTATTTATATTTAGAAAGTTAAGATTAAAAAATAATTTATATATGTAAGTACTCAACATTCTCACAAAAAAATATTCAATAACTAAAATTTAAACTCTCATGAATTTCATTAATTAAAAATAAATTATCTTTTAGTTAGAGGGTTATGAAAATGTAAAATTTTTTTATTATTTTACATATATATCATTTTGTATTTTGAATAGTTTCCTTAAAGAAGATTAAAATGTTGAAAACTAGATAATAAAAAATTATTTTAAACTTTTAGAAATTAATTATTTATTTATTAATAATGTTAGTTAAATTCGAATATTTTGTAGTTCAAATTGTATTACTAATGTTAAAATTTTAAAATGATTATAGAGCATTTTTTAATTGAATTAAGAAAATATTTTGCGATTTACTTTACTTTAAAATTTATAAATATTTTTTTTTGAAAAATATTATTTAAAGAAGAGGATTCAGGGAGTAAGATACGAAATTACAAATTGTAGACCAAGACATATCTAAATTCAAATCTAGATCTAATATTTTTATATACTTTAAAGTTTAGACAGGCGCATGTCTAAAATACATTACTTTTAATTAATAAAATGAATAATACTTTTATTTTTAATTGTTAAGTCCTTAGAAATATAAATTATTTTTTAATCTTGACTTTTTTAAACATAGATAGAATAAAAATATTATAAGAATTAATACTTTTCTTCCAATTAAATAAAAGAAGGATTTCATAAAAGAAATAATAAATGATTTCTTTTAAAATTTGTAAAGAAGAAAAAGAAACAAAAAGAAGTATGACTACTAAAAATGGTAAAAACAAAAATAAATAATGGTACATAATAGTATAATGTAGAAGGTGGTTTTAGCCAAAAAGGCACATTGATCTCACAATATAACCACTTTAGATTTCCTTTTTAAAAAAAGGGTCATTTTAAGAAAAAATTCAAAAAAAGGTGGTGCATTATTGCCATTTTATACGATTCTCACTAGAAATCAAGATTAGTTTAGACCATTTATTTATTTAAAAAAGATGGCAATTTGAAGAAAATCTCCATCTTTCATGGGAGTGAGTAAATAATTTATTTTCGGAAAAAGAGAAGTAGAAAATAATTTATTTTTTCTGCTGAATTCACTGGCAGGAATATGGAAGGTCTGGATAGATTATTAAATATTAATTTTGGCGAGAGTCTTTATATTAATGGGTCGAATACTGGTTGGACGACCAGCCCACAAGGCCTTGGATAGCAACTTATAGGTACGTTCAGATGGATGGAAATAATCCCAGAATAAGTATCTGTTTGGCTCCGAACAAATTGTGTACCCTTCTTTTCCACATTGTAGCTGACCCCCAAGGGTTCCATAACCACAGCATGCATTGTTCACATCATTAAAACCTAGAATCAATTTTTTTTTTTTTTAAATTTAAAAAAAAAAAAAAAGGTTATAAACAAACGAGTGAAGACTTGCATAACCAAAACAAGTTGAAATTAAATAAACAAGAAAAAAAGATTACCATAACGAGTTGCATTGGCTCTGAAAAGCTGGACACTCTTATAAACTGCACCATAAACACCAACAGCACCATGATGTTTATATGGAATACCCTTGACAATATTCTCCAATCCCATATTGAAATTCTTCACCATTTTATTCATCTTTCCATAACATCTATTATTAGTTGGTGCACCGGGCA
Organism: Catharanthus roseus; assembly: GCA_028651295.1. Lineage (NCBI taxonomy): Eukaryota > Viridiplantae > Streptophyta > Magnoliopsida > Gentianales > Apocynaceae > Catharanthus > Catharanthus roseus. The sequence goes on along the minus strand of JAPQWS010000153.1, from coordinate 1,962,221 downwards.
AAAGGGATCTTGCAGGAACACAACCAACAGGTCCAAGTGAAAATATGGCTATCCGACGAGCTCCCAGCCTATAGATTTGATCTACAAAACTTTCAACTCTTTTTAACATATCTTGTATATATGCATCTGGAGTTAGAGTTGGAGCAGGTTCAAATGGGCTGAAATAGTTGAATATGTCATTTGACCCTGATTCCAACAAGAAGAGAGATTCTTTTACTTGTCCCTTTTTTATATGCTTTTCCTCTATTAGGGTTCCAAATTGTTCAACCTGGACTTCTAGTGCTGTAACATTCTGCACTATCAAAATTCATCATATATACTTTTTTATTCAATCAATATTTTTATTATGAAATGATCTTGTATCATACACAAACAAACAAACACAAGTTTCAATTTCAACATCTAATCTAATCTAATCTAATATGGACGATCCAGCTCTTCTTGCCACTCAAATAATGAATGTCTTATAGGGTTTACACTTTCAATTTATGGTAATAGATTATTATCATTTGATCACAACAAAGTTTTATTATGATGTGGCAAATACGTTAAAAAATATATATTTTACAGATTATATTTACTTTTCTTGATGCTTGTCCAAATCATAATTTCATCTATCTATTTTATATAAATTATAAATGCATTCTTATTCTTCATATATTCATAATTAAGTAATATCTATTGATAATTTCAGTTTAAAATTTATTAGAAAATAATAATTTTGGAACAAAAAGTTTAAAATTTTTTTTAAAATATTATTTTGTAAGTTTAATTCTTATTTATCAACATATATTAAGACCATAATACACATCTTACGAAAATATTTATTTTTTTATATATACTTTTTGTAATGAAGGGAATAATGGTCTTAATAAATAATACTAAACTAGATTAATAATAAATAATGGTCATATAATTATATTTTTAAAAAAAAAAGTTAAACTTTTTATTACAAATTATATCATAGCTTTTTTATAACTTTTTAAATTGAAATTAACCCGAAATATAAATTAATTAATTATGAATATATATATATATAAGCAATAAGAATATTTTTATAATTTATACAAATAGAGAGAGTAATAAAATTATAATTTGAACAAATTTTAATGGGAAAAATGTACTTAATCGTGACCAAATTTAAATTAGTCTTAGCAATTAATGAAATAAATAAATAAAATCTCTTACCAAGTCCAGATTGGTTGTAGATAAAACACCGCTGCCAGCACTTGCAAAATTGATGCCATTAGTTGGATAACTCTTCCGAGTCCCATTCACAAACTCAAGTTGTATTTCCATGAAAGGTTTTTGTAAAGGCAAACCAAGAAACTGAGCTGCAATTTTCACATACAATTTCAACAAGAATTAATGTGAAACTGCCCGCTCGGTATCCATTATGTTTGCATTTGATTGGATCCGAGTTTAGAAATTTTTTTTTTTTTTTTCACCATTTCATAAATGGGAAGTAAAAAATCGGATTAAAGCCGAAAATGAAAGCGGAAATAGGGAGGGAGAATAAAGAATAATTAAACAGTACTCACATAGAAAATCTGCAACAGTTCTGCCGTCAGTGAATCTGCCAGTAGGGCGGTGGAAGAAAGTTGATCCATAAGGTGGAAAATCAGCTTGAGCTGCTGAATATTTATTGTAATGATTATTTCCAGCGTCGAAAATTGAATCCCCAAATACGTAAATTGATTTCACTTTGAACTCTATTGAGGAAACACAAGAAGAAAAGCAAAGAAGAAATAGAAAGGAAATAATGAACAGCAGTAGATTATTTGTTTTCTCCATTATTGAAGCAAACATCCATGGATGAGATGGCTGGATTGTATGAATGAATTTATGTGATACAAAAAGCAATAGGAAAAAACGAGAATAATGAGGGAGTGAGGGATAAGTAACGGAAGACACGAGCTAAGTCCATTTGCATGACAAAAGCAATGCTTAATTCCTCACCTTTTTTCTCATTCAACATTATCAATACGCCAACGCCAACAACAAATTTTGTCTTCTTCTTCTTCTACAAAACTTATTCCTCCATTAGTAATTACTACTTGTAACACTTTGATACATAATAACTTTAACTTTTTCTTTTCTTTTTTTGTATTTCGGGTGACTTGTTTGGCCCAACAATTATCAAATATGACTTTAATAATAATCTTCAATCTAACATGATTTTGAATTACAAAATCTCCAATATATCCTTTATATATAATTCTTTTTAATGATTTCATATTCCCATTAATCATTTAGAAAAATAGATATTCCCTTTAATCATTATTTCTAATTACTATATTTATAATAGTTTTTGTAAATAATTTGTTTTACAATGCATCTTCATATATTATTCCAATATTTCCTAAACAAATTTTTATATAAGAAATAAATATTAATTAATTTTTTCCCAAAAAAATAAAACATTACTTTTAATCATTTCAATATTTTCCCTCAAAATAGTTATTTAAATAATTTTATGTAAGTAAAAAATTATAAATATTGATATAATACTTAATAAACTCAATTATATCCAAATATACGGATACCAAAGCAAGAGAGAGGGATGTAGTTTAACTAAAATTTTATGGCTATTATTGGAATTTGACCATTTCAATACCAAGTTTGGAATCAGTGTTTGCTAAAAGTTAAGAACGTGAAAAATTCATGATTTGAAACGTTAAAGCTAAAGCTGTTTTATTTGTCAAATACTTCAAATTTGCTACACTGAAGTTGTTTTTGTTTCCAAACAACACAAGAAAAAATTATATTTGGGATTTAAACACTCGTTTGAGCTTTACAAACATTCCGTTAAACGGGAATTATGAGGCGTTCGATATAAAGAAGAGGTACAAGCTCTGACTAACTCTAATATATGTATAGAGACTCGCACAATTTAACTCTTACTCGAATGTTAGGACCTAACCTTGAATATTTCACTGCACCATGATCTAAATTTTCAACTTCTCATGTATTCGCAGTATGCATATCCACTATGCTAAATTACCAATAGATAAAATAATAACATATCAATTAAAATCATTACTAAGGAAAGAAAATTTCAAACTCAATTATTCTCCTTTTAGCTAATGAACAACAAAAGAAAGAAAAGAGAAATTACTTGCAACTACTCCATCTGTTTTTTTTCTTTTTTCTTTTTTTTTTTTACTTATCACATTTCGTGTATATCATATTCTTTAAGAGTTAAAGTAAAGAAGTTTTTAGTCATTTTTTTCTTTGTATAAACTAAAATATCCTTTAAATTCTTATATTTTTCTTTATTATTATTATTTTTTCTATAAGTTTGTATTCCTTTTTTACCACACCAACTTATTTATTTATTTATGGGTTGATTCCATAAAAGTGCACGGCCTTAGTTAGGCAATTCGTCAACTAAGTATCATGCTTTTTGCAATTGACAATTCATTTGGGAGTTCGAATTATCTTTTTCACATTTACAAATAGAGTTTATTTTTTATTACTTTTCTTCAGCCTTTTCTCTATCCTCTTCTGGACTCCAAAAGTTCAACCCAAAATTTTTTATGAGTTTATTATTTTATTATTTTTTATTATTTGCGAACCAAATTCATTCGCAAACTTTTTTCTTTCAGCTCACACTTCCTTTCACATATAACAAATTTTAGGAAGAAAAATTATTGGGTCAATAAATACAATCCGAGAATCTTTAAAGATAATTTTAAAAAATTTCATTTTAAATTTTTCACTTTCTTTCTATAAATTTTCTCTCTAACCTCTCTCTAGAAAAACACCAACTTTCAACATTAAACCAAACTTAGAAGAACATATGGATCCCTTTGAAGATTGTTTGCAAAAAAATGTTGGTTTTGAAGTAAGAAAATCGATTAAATTTTTTTTTTTTCAGAATCTGGAGCACTTTCGCCCAGAAGGGCGAAAATCCAAGCAACTTTTGCCCATCTAGGCGAAATTGCACGAAAACCTTCGCCCGGTTTGGAGAAAGTTACTTGGACTTTGTCGGTTTAGGATCTTCAGAATTTTTTTCAATTTTTTTTTTTTTTTTTTTTTGCATTGCTAATATTTTTGTTTTACATTAATAGGGTAATGAAGATCCAAGCACATTTGAAAAATTTTTAGAGCCGGAAGAACATATTGATCATAGACATTTATTCACAACAGACCGAATTTTTAATTCGAAAGATGAGTTGGTGGACTGGACAAAACAAACTGCGATAAAAGCTAACTCGTATTTGATCGTCAATCGGTATCAGAAATCAAGAACATCTGACCATCGATCATATGTTAAATTGGCTTGTGAGCGCGAAGGTACAGTTAGAAAAAAGACGAAATCGATAGTTGAACATGAAGAAGAAGTTCCAATCAAAAGGCGGGGACTTTACGAGACAAAAAAATGTGGGTTTCCATTTAAATTAAAGGAAGAGCAAATGGCCACAAGTGAGGATTGGAAATTGTTCGTACACAACGGGAGGCATAACCATAAAATAGTTGTTTACAATCATGGTCATGCTCAGGCTGCCAGACTTATGGAGGAGCAGTAGAAACAGACTGAGCAGTTCATGAAGAGTCATATGCTGCCTCGTAATATCCTACGATTTTTCCGTGAACAAAACGTTAGTTGTGCAATTAGGTATATTAGAAGGAAATTATTTTTAATAGTTTATTAAAATATTTTAGATTTGTATTTCTTCCGTTAATATAACGAATTTTATGATATATGTAGTGCACAAAAAATATAAAATGTTGTTGCGAAGATTAAGAAGAACAGGATGAAGGGACGAAACATGATAGAGGAAGTTCTTTTCTTAAGTGTAGAACGGGGTTACACGGTCTTCTCTTGAAACCGTGAGGAGAGCAACGTACTTAGTGATACTGTCGTTGCATACCTAACATCAACTGCAATGATTAGAACGTGGCTATATGTACTGATAATAGATACCACGTATAAAACGAACAAGTAAGTTCTATAGTAGATCATTGTATTATTAAATCTCTTTATTAATTTAAATGTATATTGCTTTTTAATCATTTTTTTAAATAGTGAAAAATGTTTTAACTATCATTTAAAACAGTTCCCATTGTAATCATAAATTTTTCCCTTTATGAATATAATTTAGGTACAATATGACACTATTGGAAGCTGTAGGAATGATTCCGACCGGAAAGAACTTCACAGTGGCCACCGCTTTTATGTGCAATGAACATGCTACTACATACAGATGGGTACTTCAACAAATCAAGCACATATATGTTTCATCTGCTATGCCATCCGAGAACGATTCAATTCTTAATGATTGTAAGCCAATTGTTATTATTACGGACAGGGAAAGCGAACTCATGCCTGTGATTAATGATGTGTTCAAAAACGCATATCTATGTTATGTAGAAGGCACATCGATTAGAATGTGTTGGCAAAGTTAACAGAGCTCGTTAAAGACGAAGATGTTGTACAACGGTTCGTGAATAACTCGTGGCATAAATTAATAAATGAAATTGATTAGGCCAAATACCGTAAAAAATTGGAAGATTTGAAGTGAAAGTGGCAAAGCAGGCCAGACTTTTTATATTACATGTTTAACACATCGCTGAATCTACTGGCACATAAATTTTGCAAGGTTTGGACATCTGAAGTGTTGCATTTTAGTGTTGAGACAATGAACCGTGTTGAGAGTGAACATCCGGTACTGAAGCTATGGCTCTCAACGTGTCATGGTGATTTGGACACCGTGTTTCTTAATATTGACTCTCTCATCGAAGGTCAAATTGCCGAGATAAAAACTTCATTGGAGATTTCTAAACTTAAAGAAAAGTATGGCGTGAAGAGTAATCCCATATTGAAGAATATAAGTAATATCACCAGTCATTTGGCTTTGAAGAAGATATAGCTTGAGATAAAGAGAGCTGGCAAGATAAGTGATGATTTGCAGAGTAAGTGCGGGAATTTTTTAAGGAAGTCGCACGGTCTACCTTGTTCATGTGAACTGGTTGGTAGGTATATACATGCACTTCCGCTACAGGCAGAAGATATTTATATCGTTTGGAGAAAACTAGAAATTGGTGTTGATATCCCGAATATACATGAGAGAGACATGGATTCTGAAATGCGTGATCTCACCTCCATGTTAGAGGAAATAAGTACAAGTCCAATATCGAAAGTCAGGGAAGTGCGTCGTCTCATCAAAGGTGTTATAAGTTCGGTGTTGCCTGACGATCCTTGCGCTCCACTGACAACTCCTCCCCCTCCCCCTCAAAACCGTAGTCACGAAGGGATGGCGGAAGACGAATTCAACCAAAAGGGATAAGTCTTACTAGGAACACGTGTCCATCGCACATAGGAAGATAGGTAAGTCAAGCAGTTTAGGGTCTGGTTCGGGAAGCGATTCCAGTTCAGGGTTTGGTCCTAGTCCATGTGGAAAAGGTAGACCTCCCCGTTCCGGTAAGGGTAGGGGCAGAGGACGTAACAGTGGATGAAGCAGTTTATCTTCTGTTGTAAATCTAGATGCCTCTTCAACACCATTCCCGTTCAGTGATACATTTTCCAGATTTGTATATGAGTTCATTCAAAACTGGAAGAATGTGGTAGGTGATGGTAATTGTGGGTTTAGGGTAGTAGCCAATTTTCTATTCGGGGATGAAAATCAGTAGCCTGAAATTCATAGAAGAATATCTTATGATTTGTTGTACCATCATATGAATATATATATGTCATTGTTCGGATCAGTGGAACGTGTGTATGAGCTGATAAAGATGCCTGCTAGGATAAGGGTCTAGTGCCTTATGAGCACTGGTTGGATACCCCTGAGCATCTCTATGCCATTGCCAATACATTCAATTTCTGCGTGGTTTTAATTGCAACGTTTAGGGTCGGCCACCGTCCTTCCCCTTTACTCTAATATGGATTGCACTGCTGGAACACTTTGTATCGGATTCATATCGGACCAACAGCATTTCATTCAGGTATAAAGAATGTGTAATTGATAATCTTTTAATATTATTGTCTTGGTACTTTATTATTAGGACTTTTAGAGCTTCTTAAGTACTTTATTTTTTTCCGTCTTATGGTTTTTTATTTTGGTGTTATATAGTTACATATGCAAGATGGATACTCATTGCCTCCAGTACATATGCAATGGCAATATCATCGAGATGTAGGAGTCAGTGGGTGGGCAGATCATTGTTGTGAACGGGTTGCAGAGTGGATTCGGAGATCACATACAGAATATCCAACACAGGGTTCTACTCATGTTGTCCCTAGTTACATATATGTTGTACATTTAGAAATTATTCTCTTTTTATGTCATGTATTATATTATTATTATATTAACACTTTTCACTTTTAGTCTTAAATATGCATTATTCCCTTTTTAAAAAAATCATCGTAGATAAAAGAGATAAACATAAGGGAACTGCTGATAATAAAAACGCTGAAAAAAGAAAAAAGGATAATAAATTCCCACTGTGACAATAAATATAACAAAATACTAACTACCACGGTAATGCCTCGTAAGTAAATCCAACTTTCTATCAAATTTCTCTTCCTTTCCGACATCCTCTTGCCTAGCCTCACGGACTATCAAATTTAACAGAGACTGGGGTGGTATCGGGGGATCTGTTGGTACGTGAAATTTACGGGGAATATTCACGGAATTCTATATCCGAGGGTGACCACGAAGGAGGAACCACTACATATAATCATCCGTACAGGCACTGGGAGGAATAGCATGAACACTAGTCTAGGTCTCCGTTAATAAATGCGATAGTGCCTCGAGCCACAGTGCCTCCACAAATAAATTCCTCACGACGTACATTCTGTTCTTGGTGGACCTGCGTGCCTCCTGAGATTGGATAGGGTGCACGGAAATACATTGCCCATGCCCGAACTGTCTAACAACCCTATCAGGCATATATGGCTCAACACAGTCGAAGTATGCAATAAAATCGTGCCATGTAGAAACTGAAAAATCCTGAATCTCCTGAAGTCTGTAAGACGTCCATCTAACCTCATTAGCTGACATCAATATCCAGCCGTAGGCGAATTTCCAACAGTTTATGCTCAGTCTTGTAACCCAACATGGGATACTGCTAGATGTATGCCTTGCAAGACTGAGTGTCTGGTCTAACCACATGTGCAAACATGAGAAAGTACATGTAAATCCATTCCTAATACAATAAATAAATACTTACATAAATATTAATGAAATTATAAATAAACATAAATTCTATGAACATAAATAATATACAATATAAATCATAATAAATATATAAATATAATTAATAAATATATAATTAAATATATAAAAATAATTAATAAATAAAAATGAACATAAATAATACCTCCAGTAGTGACCAGTATCCCGCCAACTCCTTTGCATATACGTGTGAGGCCACACCAAGATTCCTATATAGATATGCTAGGTCGCAGCACTCCAAGCAAACTTCCCAGAAGATCTCGCATCCTTCACCAATGGCCAAAGTCTAGAAGGAACTATGTTGCCAATCTTATCGGTGAACAAGGAGCTACCCAGCAAATACTGTATGTAACATGCAGTTCTGTCACTCATGGACAGTATACTCCGCGAGCTAGTGATAATATCAAATAGCTCCTGACCATTTATCCTTCCACAAGTAAACCCTAAACCGAGATCACCTTGGATAACAACTACCAACTGATCCCGTGATAAATGTAGATCAACGGCCCGACCGTATGCAGGGACCCCGAGTATCAGCTCCACGTCATGTAGTGTAACCGTCATCTCACCCCATGACATGTGGAAGCTGTTCGTGTTTGGCTGCCACCTCTCAACAAATGCCAATAATAATGCCGAATTGGGGTGCTGGAACATGCACGACTGCAAATGCATTAGGCCTGTCCCAGTCGCTAATGAAACAACCTCTGCATCAGTAATGCTCCACCCTGTAAGTGCCATGTAGCGAGATCGGTACTTCAATATACCACGATCCTAAAAATAAAACAAATCAATTTCTTATTAGCGTTATATAATAAATCATAAAAAAAAATATACATATAATATAAATAGTTGAGAAATTACATACAAAAATAAAAAAAAAATAAAAAAAATTTAACATGTAGACGGGGGGGATAAAGATAAGTACTTGTTCACGCCATATCTGGCCTGCCACATGCCCACCGTATGATGGGATGAGCTTCGGGTCAACAGGACCTCCCTCTGCTGGGCCTATCTGCTCCCAATCTGAAGCCTTCACCCTCTTCCTCTATGTAGGAGTCGGAACATCACGAGACTTATCAGGTCTTTTGTTACGAGACCCTGAAATCTTACTCATGACCGACATAAAACTGCCGGTCAATCCTTTCCCTTTCCCATGATGAGGCCACCCATCAGATCCACTAGCAGTTGCCACAGGTACCAAAGGCACAGGCTGCTCCTCGTCTCCAGCATCCTCACCGTCGTCATCATCACCATCATCATCATCATCATCTCCATCACCATCACCATCATCACCATCACCATCATCATCAGCTCTCTCATCCTCCTCTCTCCCAATATGCAGGGATCAGACCCTGTAAGGCTCCTCGCCTAAACCTCTATTACCCTCAAACCTCAAATCTGCGGACACCCCATAAAAGGCTCAAAAGATGAAACGACATAATCTCCGGCAGTATAACCATGTGTGTTATACGAAGGGTCGGGTTGGACAGTGCCAACCATCTGCTTAAAAAAATCTGCCTTAACTGCCTTACCAGACCACTAAACTCCGTCAAAGGCTCCTGAGTTGATGATCAGTATGATATATGAGGACGTACAGTAGGAACTGCTAGGTAGGGATCATACACTGCGGGTGGAGGCTGTGAATGTGGATGTGCAGATCCGTATACCTCTATTGTACAAGGGTGTGAGACACATGTAATGGGAGGGGAGGTCGAGATTTAAAAGGTATAGGCGGTGGTTGGGTAGAAGACCCGAGTGCACCTGTATCATAATGTAAACCAGCAGGTAGATGTACTATGTTGCCTCCTCACACCTCTAGGGGAAACTGTGGTAGTGCGACCCTAAACTCGACCTGTCCTGTCCGTGACAAGACCAAGATCATCATCTCCTCTACGGCCGCTCAGTCGAACCATCTATTAATTATTCAAATACATTAATAAATATTTTTATACATTAGAACATTTAATTTTTCCTATATTATTTTATTATTTATTCTTACGGGATAATGTTATTTTATTTCTACTATTTTATTTTATTTAGTACTATTTACTACAGTTTAATTTCTACTACTATTATTATTATTTTTTATTTCATCACTAATATTACTTAGTAATAGTTATTAATTTACATATTATTTTACCTAAACCCTAAAATCTAAGGCCAAGAATAACGATCAATTCAAATTAACCTTCAAATAGTTTAGCAATTACATAACACACCTTCTCATATTAAACACATATATATAAGAAAACAATTTTAAACATGTAACATTTATTCTACATGTACAAAATTAAATAATATTTATTATTAGTTTATTATTTATTCTTAACTGGATTTTATTATTTCATATCCGTTATTTTTTTCTTTTCTCACTATTAATAATTATGGACAAAAAAGTAAAATAAATAAACAAACATTAAAAAAAATAGATGCATGTGACTTTCGCCCAGGCTGGCGGAAGTCTCCATGCATTTTTTGCCCAGCCTGGCGATTGTCCAAGCGCATGACTGCTAAGTCTGGCAAAAGTGTCTTCTGACTTTCGCTTGATCGGGCAAAAGTGCATGGTGACTTTCGCCAGGTCAGCGAAAGTGAACATTTCCGTGAAAACAACAAACTAAAAGTACAATTTTTTCCCGAATTTAAAGCATACTTTCATGATCTAAACGATAAAATTGTAAATAAATGAGTGTAGATTGAAAAACTAATCTTTTTTTTTTTTTAATTCGGACGGTCGGATCTTCCAAGATCTGAGATTGAAGTGAAGAGTCCTAGAGAGAGCTTAGGAAATTTTTGTTAGAAAAGAAAATTTTTTTAGGAAAAATGAAAATTTTTGAATTTTTTCGAGTTATCCTTATAGATTTTTGAGTTGCATTTATTGACTCCCAATCATAAGCATAAAGATGACGTGGTCAAATTTTGTATATTATACCGTTTGGAGATGAAATATATATATATATATATTAATGCTGCAAAATATCCTTAATTTATTAAGATGTTTAAGAAATTGGTAATTAGACTTTTTACCCAATATCAAATACACATAAATTAAAAGAATTTAAATGTAATTATCTATTAAGAACAATCATAATTTTCTTCCCAAAAAAAAAAAAAAAGAACAATCCTAATTTAACTTCCTGATTCAATAACCAAATTCTTCATTTGTTGAATTTCTATAATTGATATCTATACTAGAGAATATTAGATATATATAATAATATTTTCATAAAATTACAATTATGATGAATAGCAATTAGTATAGATAAATTAATGGATAAAAAAGTCGGTTGAATAATAACCAATTAGTTATGATTATTTGTAATTTAATTAAAGAAGTGTTAAATTAATAATCAAAATATTTATTTTTCATATGATAGCAATTGTATTTGATGATAGGGATTCATTTGTTAATAGTTTTTTTTGGGGTAAATGTAGTGTATTTGTAGCGTTGGGATGAAGAAATTACATGAGAAAGGCAATGAAGAATTGAAGAAGAATGAAGAAAGTGCATAGTATTTGTGGGGAACCACCTCCCATAGAATGAACCCGATACAAAACAATTATTGTGAAACTCCTTCTCTTTTATCTTTTTCCTGCGAGCTTTTTAAGAAATGAAGGCAAGAACATGAATATGTTATTAAAGTCATTAACAGGTAGATCATTCAGACAAATTCTCAATTCCGGCAAAAGTTTTCCAATTTTACAACAAATTTTGTATGCTTTGTCAATAACCAACCTCATTAGCCAACATTAAAGTATTAGGACCAGATGAACATCCAAGTCTCCAATCCCCACTAACTTAGGATAATGGTTGCATATTATATTAGCAACAACTTCTTCAATAATGGAATCCTCTGAAATCCAGAGTTTTGGCATAGCTGGTGTCTCCTTCTTCCCCATTCATATGAAGAACTTGATTCAATTCCATTTATTCCTCCAACTATCAACTCACTCTCTCTACTGCACTAATAATTTTCGTTTATGTGGTTCATTAAATTTCCTTATGAATATATTATATATTTATTATATACTAAAGTAGGGGGAGGGGTGTCAGAAAATTTGTGGTGAGAGAAATGGACGAAAAAGGTGATGTATGTAGCATTGTCAAACGGGCTGAACCAAAACGGATCGGCCCGCATCAAGCCTGCACCTAAACGGTTCGGTCCGATTCGGCTCAATTTTGACGGGCTGAAATTGTATAAATTCATATCCGTCCGCATCCAGCCTGCGAGTTTCGCCAAAAAAAATATTTTATGAGAGACGAGCTTCTACCCACCAAATCCTCTGAACTCCTCCCCTTGTTATAACTTTTCACAGCTTAAAAACAAACTTGCAGATTTATAATTTATCATCAAAAAACCTCCGAGTAATAAAATCTAGCTAAAAAACAAAAAACAGTCAAACAATTACAAAGGCTTGGCTATCTAAGAGACTACAATCTCAACAAGCAGTAGCACCAGAATTCTTCTTCAACTAACGAATATAGCACCGTTGATGCATCTTTTTTTCCCCTGAAATTTCAGTTTTCTAGAAGATTCACCAGCGGAGGACCCGGTGAACAATTTTGTGGTTTCTCAAACTTTTTGCTTTTTCAATTGCTGTCTTGGCAGAAAGCTTGATGAGGGAGCTCGGTTACTATTACCAAAGCATGCTTTTGATTGACTAGCTATAGTAATATGGTAATTTATCTCCTTTTCACTCCAATAGTCTGTACTTGATTGACTAGCTATAGTGATGGTTGTGTATTGGTGTGTGTACGGCACCGGTGACGTGAAAAGAGAAGAAGATTAGAAGAAGAGAGGGGTAAAGAAGGGAGCAAAGAGGAAGATTGGGAAGCAGGGCAGAAGCTTGATGGGGAAGAAGAAGAAAATAAAGGGGGCCGGTGGCAGCGTGAGAAGAAGAAGAAGAAGATTAGAAGAAGAGGGGGTAAAGAAGGACGCAAAGAAGAGGAAGATGAGGAAGCAGGAGAGAAGCTTGATGGACCATGGTGAAGAAGAGGAAGAGGAGAAGAAGAAGAAGAAAATAAATGAGGGCGACGGCGACTTAGGATGAAATTGAAATGAATGACAAGAAGAGAAGAGAGTCAGTTAGGTTTATTTATGGTTGGGCTCCTCAAAATGTTGCATTTAGGACTTCAAGCCAACTCGCGAATCGAATAGGACCGACCTGCAAAAATTCGCATCCAAAACGATCCGATCCGATCCAGTCCGACCTCACTTTTTACGGGCCTACAAATATAAATTCATATATGTCCAAATCGCAGGCGGTCCGGGTCAGCTCGCAGGCTCAGGCCCATATCAACAGTGCTAGATGTACATACCTACCAAATTAACACCACTCAAATTCCATGTATGTTCTTCAATTTTCTTTTTTTTTCTAGGAGATGTTCTTGATATTTTTTGTCACTTTTTTTCCCCAGAAATATATCTTCTTTTTTTTTTTTTTATATATTCGAAATTCTCAATTGATCGGGATCAATATAAAATTCATCTAAAATATAGCTAAAATTTTAATAATCAATCAATAATTCACCAACAATTCTACTATTGGAAGAAAAAAATTAATTAATTAGTTGCTAGTTCGGATTGATAGATACCTTTACCGTTGTTATTCACAATTGGAGAGGTTGAAGATAATGAATTTGTAATTTTTAAAGAAAGCTTAGCTTATCTTTTTTATTCCAAATGGCCCAAATGAAATTGACTATTTGGGTGTTGAGTGTTTGAGTGCTCGCAAAAGTAAAGTGTGAGAGACTTATTATAAGACTAATTTGAAATTTATCCAAAAATATTTTTAACAAGCAAGGATAAAAAATATGAAAAATAAATAATTGTTGGACGACTAAAGTGAGTAAAAATAATTATTGAATTAAAATAAGAAAAAATGAAAAGATATGTTGGAGATCCTTAAACTTTTCCATTTTTAGTTTTTGACACTTAGCTAAAAAACTCTAAATTCATAACCTCAAACTATGAAAATATCTTTTTTGTCAATTTTAGACGTTAAATTTTTTTGTCAATTTTAGACGTTAAATGTTAATGAAAAATATACATGTCACCACAGCACAAGCGAACATTAATAAAAGTATTTTAGTCAAATCAAATATGAATATTAAAAAAAAGTATAAATTGTATTTTTTTTTTTCTACCCTTTTTCTGTCTTTTTGTTTTCTTTTTCTCCCAAAAACCAGTTCCTCTTTTTCCTCCCGAAAAGTACTGATCATCTTTTTCACCAAAACAAATCAAAAGACCTTTTCATTTTGGAATAAATTCTGGCAAGGCAGCCCAAGAATCTTCAGTAAATCACAAATCTTGCCCAATCATACCCCAAATAAAGACAAAGAAATTGAACAAAACAGAAAACAAGCAGAAATTTAACCTGACAATACGACCACTAACTGCCCCATAACCCTCCAAAATCAGCCAGACCCACCCACCGGCAACCCAAATTGAGGCATCCTTTATCAATCTACCACTCAATTCCACCCCATATCTAACTTGATCCAAACCTCCTCCTCTGTGCTGGCTGAAAGAAAAGCCCTGCGACAGTGCTCGTCGCTCTCTCTGGCGAGAATGAGGCCGGTAGAGGCGGGAGAGAGAATGGTGACAGAGCTCCAGAAATAGAGAGAAGTACGCAACAAAAAAACATAGAAACGTTGAGAATGGAGTAGATTAGACGCCTTGAAGGGCTCGCCGCCCGCCGGCAAGGAAGGTTGGAATGCAGACTTAAAGAAAAAGCTTTTAAAGAAGAGAGATGGAGTCTCTCACGGAAGAGGAAAAAAAAGTCCTTTTTTAGCTGTTCCATTCTTGAAGAAATCTGGAGAGAAAAAATGGTGATGCTTGAAGATCTTGATTTGATTTGTTGAAGAAGACTATGCGCGTTTGACGGAGAGAGGAAGGACGTGTTTGGTTTTGAGGTGGAGAAAGAAAAATGAAAAGGAAAAAAAAGGAAGAATAAATAAAAATTTATAATTTATGTATTTTTTTTAATTATTCATATTTGATTTGATCCAAAATGCCTTTATTAATGCTCACACATGCATATTTTCCAGTAGTATTTAATAGCAAGAATTGACAAAAGGGTTAATTTTACACATTTTGATAATTTGAGATCACGAGCTTAACATTTTTTTAATTTAGAATCAAAAACTAAAAAATGAAAAAGTTTAGAAGATATTAACACGCTTTACTCTATTAGATGAAATACATAATTATAGGACAAAATTTACCAATTTCTCTTGGAAAAATTTGTCTAGCTTCAAGGGGTTCTTTGTTAAAAATTAAAAAATTCAGACTTTAATAGACAAACTAGCTCAACTTTTTAGGATTTTCTTGCTTAAAGAAAAAGTTTATGTCCTCGAGGAGTATGTTCACTTCAAGGGGGTTTTCTTTTCCCTTGGAAATAAGAGGTTTTTTTCTTTTTTTTACTTAACCCTATAAAATAATATAACTTAGGCGTGTTTGGTTTAAGGATTTTGGGTTAGCAAAAGGAAAATATAATTCCTAAAAATTGAAAATCCACATTTGTTTAGTTGATTAATTAAGGAAACTCCTAAAGAAAATAATTTCTCTTAATAGAGTTTGACTTTGATATTTTTGCATTGGATTTTGTAAAAAATGAATGGTTTGGTAGAGGAGTCATATTTTCCAAACGAAATTTAAGATTTGAAATGTTGTCTAATTCACCTTATATAGAAATTGAAAAAAAAAAAGAATGATGAAATTACAAAAGATTATTAGAACTTCATCAACATTAATTTTATAGTAGTAAATAATGTGATATAACTCATTTCCCTTTTGATAACTTACCTTTTGAGTTTCTAAAACAACAATTAATTTTTTCTTCAATTGAATGTATGCATTTGATTTCGATTCATAATTTCAATTATAGTCAATATGAATAGAATTCGAATAAAATTTAATCAAAATAACTTTACATTATATGAATTTAATTAAATGTTTTGAAATAATTTCTTTAAAATAAATCAATAATTGATTCGATTTTGAACCTCTAACCGAAATTGAAATTTTATTTAAATTCATCGATCAATTAGATTCGATTAAAAAAATTATTATTTAATTTCTTTAAAAAAATATTTCTTACATGTTTAACTAAATTCATATAATTTAGATTATTTGAACTGATTCAAACCGAAAATAGAAAAATTGTATCGAAAGAAATTTTTTTAAGAATTCTCACGATAACTAACTGTAGCACTATGCTTGCACAATAAAAGAAATAAAAAATATCCTTACACTAGTGATGGGAGCACGCGTCCATATAAGTTGTATAGAAGTAAGAGAAGGTGTCCTTTTTTTTTTTTCCTCACACTTTATACACAAAAAAAAAAAAAAAGATTTTTCGCTCTTTCTATTCAATTTTTCTCTAGCATTTTACTTTCTTTAGTATCTTCTTTCATTACTAATGAATAAAAAATATTTTCTAAAAAAAAGTGTTTTCTTTTCCTCACCAATATTCTTGAATCAAGCATGGCCTTAGTGCCTCTCCAAGAAGAAAAGAAAAAAAAAGATAACCAAAGTGTAGAAGAGTTTATTAAAATAAGGGAATTTCCTAAATACGCCTCTATACTACTTACTTAAGTTGCTTTCTAACTCTGAACTTTTTTTTTTTTTTTTACCTTGAATTAAAATCATGTGCCAAAAAGTGGTCCGCCATCACAAAAATATATTGGAGCAACCCTAAAGAGCTCACGCACCCGCCACATGAGAAAATTTTTAGGGGCACTTTTTGACACAGTTTTAATTCAATGACCCAAAAAAACAAAAAAACTCAGGGGTAAGTAAATAGTATAGGGGCATTTTAGTGGAAGTGGAAGTCCTCCAAATCATCCCATGTGGCAGGCACACGAGAATTTTAGGATGGCTCCACCGTATTTTATGGTGGCGGATCATTTTTGGGCACAAAACTTAAATTTAGGGTACTACAAAATAAAAAATGAGTTTAGCGGTACAGTCAACTTAATTAAATAGTATATGAGCAATTTTTTGAATTTCCCTTACAACGATGGTAATTTAACGGGGTATTTAAAGAAAGAGTAATTGGTAAATTTGGTCTAATAACCATTTATTCTATTTTAATTTGGTCATATATCTTTTATTTTATTCATTGTAGTCCAATAACTATTTATCAAGCCCGAATTTGGTCCTATATCTTTTATTTACTCGTCCGATAACTATTAATCTTTGATATTTTGGTCCAATAACTATTTATTCTATTTTAATTTGGTCATATATCTTTTATTTTATTCATTTTAGTCCAATAACTATTTATCAAGCCCGAACTTGGTCCTATATCTTTTATTTACTCGTCCGATAACTATTTATTTTTTATATTTTGGTCCAAAATATTATTGGATAAATATCAAATTGCCTCTCAAAATTTGGATATATATAAGTTAAAGATCTCGACTTGTCAAGTTCTCTAGAAAAAATCCTCAAAATATAACAAATGTATTAATCAATTTCCTTACATCGCTTCTCTAAGGAGTCAAATAGTCAATCTCATTAGAACTACTTAGAGCCAAATGTAAACCAAATTTTCTAAAGAAAAATTGTAAATTCATTGTCTTCAACCTCTTAAATTAGGAATAGAAGCCGTACGAATACCTGAACGATTCGTTATTATCGAACCCTATACAGATTATTAGATCTTCTACTGATTTCAAACAGATAATCGATCAGCAAATTTTTTGCTAATAATATTGTAACCCTCGGTCCACTGGTAACCATTTACTGATTTGCAGTCCAATTAAAAAATAAAAATAATTATTTTTTAAAATTCAAATTGATACCTAAAGCATGTGTTCTTATGTCAATTGACTACCTCAAATTATAAAGTACTCTAAAAAATCATTCAGAGAACAATTACCAATTACTTTACAGAAGTGGAGGGACTTAATTGATATCTTTTTTACATTATGAAAGATTTTATAAAGAATTTTAAAACTTGAGGTCCTTAATTGACCCTTTTCATATTTTGAGGGATCAATTTGAAATTTATCCAAAATATTTTGGATAAAAAATATCAAAGATAAATAGTTATCAGACTAAAATGAGTAAATAAAGTATATTGGACCGAATTCAGGCATGAATAATAGTTGTTGGACAAAAAATAAGTAAAATAGAAAAATATAGGATCAATTTAAGACGAAATAAATAGTCACGGCACCAAATTTGCCAATTATTCTAGAATTAATGTTATATTTAGTCTCCAACATTTGATTCATTCTCAAGAATGGTCCTTAACATTTATTTTTCTCTTCAGCATATTTTCAAGTTTTATGAATAGTTCTTTCCATCCAATTTAACAACCTCGTAACATTTTTCTTAATTTTCTAAGGGTATTTATGGAACAACAGAAAAATCTTTACTCTAAAAAAAATAAAAATAAATTTGGCTATATCTCCTGGCCCCTTACCACGAGAACTTTTAACTTATTAAAGGAAAAATTGAGGAAGTAGACCCAAATCATCATCAATACCCAGATCAACACCAACCTTATATGTCTCTCCTTGGCCTTCCATATCTGATAAACCTAGGAGTTCCATTAATAATTAATTCATTCTCATCAAGATCACATCTTTCAACATCCAATTCTTGGTTAAGCTTATTCTTTCCTTGCACTGAAAGTTTGTGGAAAATCAGGAAACTTTGAGAGAAAATCTTGAGAAATGAGAATAGAAATGAGAAGGGCTTGGTAATTGAGAAATTGGATTTTTCTTAGATAAATTGGAGTGTGCAGAAAAACCCATGAGAACTTACCAATGGCAGAGGGAATTCTTGCCCTGAATTAACTCTTAGAAACAAACAAGAAATTGAAATGGTCTTATGGAACTGTTAAATCTTAAGAACCCATATGAGCTGAAAGCTAATTATCCCTTCATAAACTGCATCAAACATTATGGATTATAGTCTCGACAATAATGTTGCAAGAAAGAAGAAATTTTAAGAAGTATTGATCTACGAAAGATTATTGTGTTGTAGAATTATTTTGATTTTAATAAAACAAAAAAAAAAATTGCAGAGAATAGCAGTAATGGAAATAGAATAACAGAAGAATATGCAGCAAATGACTGATTTTTATTGAATTCTGAACTGAAGAAAACTATAGCAATACTGAATGCATTTACACGCAAAAATTACTAAGGAATCTCTCTAAAAAGCCAGCTACTATCTAAAATAAATCATGTCCTGATATTTCTGCTAAAGACTTCCTCAAACCTGACTATTTCAACTGTAAATTACATAACTGCATTATTTGACTAAGTAAGACAACAAAATAGAAAATTAACTTGGTTTAAGATGCACTAAATATTTTTTACACTCCCCCTTAGTGCATACTCAAATTTAGTAACACCAAGTGCAGCTCTAAACTCTTCAAACTTGAGCTTCCCCAATGCTTTTGTAAAAATATCTGCAACTTGGTTATTTGTAGAGATTCCCAACAACTCAATTTCTTGATTCAACTTCTTCTCTCGAATGTAGTGATGGCGAACTTCTATATGCTTTGTTCGAGCATGAAAAATAGGATTGGAAGCAAGTTTGATAGCACTTTTATTATCACATTTAACCTGTACAGCATACTCAACTTCGCACATTATATCTTTTATCAAACTCTTCAACCACATGCATCCTTGTGCAGCCATAGTTGCTGCCACATATTCAGCTTCAGTGCTAGATAGAGCAATCACATTCTGCTTCTTGCTACACCAGGATATGGCAGCTGATCCAACATTAAAAAACAGTAGCCTGAAATAGAATGTCTGTCATTTGCATCTCCTGCCCAATCAGCATCAGTAAACCCCTTGAGTAAAAAACTCTCACAATTCTCATACATTAGACCATAATCAAGAGAGTCTTTTATATATCGCAAAATCCTCTTTGCTGCCTCTAGATGAGTACTTCTTGGAGAATGCATGAATTGAGAGACCACACTGACAGAATAAGCAATTTCTGGTCTTGTGATAGTTAAATAAATTAAGCTACCAACAAGTTGCTGAAATTTCGTAATATCTTGCAGCAACTTTCCTTCTTTTTTCATTAACTTGACATGTGGCTCCATTGGAGTTGCTTTTTCCTTCGACTCCCCCATGCCAAATCGTTGCAAAAGTTTTGTTGCGTAAGCCTTTTGGGAGATGAAATACCCAGTATCTGTTTTTCAATATCCAAACCAAGAAAACAGCCAACTTCTCCCAAAATTTTCATCTCAAAGCGAAACGATAAATTACTTTTCAGCTTTGAGATTTCAGCTTCATTATTTCCTGTAATAATCATATCGTCCACATACAACAACACCAACAAGTGCACATTTGATTCTAATTTAACAAACAAACTAGAATCTGCATCAGAAACTTTAACTCTACAGAAGATAAAGTATTGAGCCACTTTACCATACCAAGCACGTGGTGCTTGCTTAACCCCATATAATGCTTTCTTGAGCCTGCAAACATGGTGAGGATGCTGTTTAGAAACATATCCCTTAGGTTGTTTCATAAACACTTCACGATCAAGATCTCCGTAAAGAAATGCATTCTTTACATCAAGCTACCATAACTTCCACTTCTTGAAGGCTGCTAAAGAAAAAATTGTTCTCAGCGTTATCATTTTTTCTACCGGGCTGAATGTTTCCTCATAATCCAACCCATAGCTTTGTGAAAATCAAAGTGCGACAAGCCGAGCTTTGCATTTATCAACAGTCCCATTTGGTTTTCTCTTTAAGCGATATACCCACTTGCAGGTGACGGGATTACACTTCTCTGGTTTTGGCACCAATTCCCAAGTCTGATTTTTGTTCAAAGCATCAATTTCTTCCATCATAGCTGCCTGCCATTCCGGTTTATCTTTAGCTTCCTCATAGCTGGTTGGTTCTTCATCATCCATTGCTTCAATAAAGAAGCATGAAGTAATGGAACAATTGTTGATTTCTACCTCATAATCTTTGAGATATTGTGGCTGTCTCTTTTTTCTTGCAGACCTCCTTCGAGTTTCTTGCTTATCTCCTTCTACATCCAAGCTATCAAACACAGGAAGTTCATCATCACCATCACACACAGCTTCTATATTGTTCTCCGGCAGTAGCTGTGAGCTTCTCTCCGCATTATCATGCACAACTTCTTGATAATAGGATGACACTTCATCGAAAACAACATCTCTAGAAGTGATAAATTTCTTTGTTTCTGCATCCATACATCTCCATCCTTTCCTACAGGGGTCATAGCCAACAAAGATACACTTTTTCACTTTCGGGTCTAGCTTGGTTCTGTTAGATTTTGGAATATGGACATAGAAAATTGAACAAAATACCCGAAAGTAATTAACATTTGGCTTGGCACTATATAGAGTTTCAAAAGGAGACTTCTCTTTACCTGGCCACGGAGGTAAGCGATTGATTACATGACAAGGGCACTGTATAGCTTCAGCCCACAACTCTCCAAAAGCAGATTAAGAAAAGTTTACGATAGTCCGGAGGGAGACTTTTATCATGCAACCATGAGAGACTCGTAGAAACAAGATGAGTCAGCTTCCTTTCTGAAATGCCATTTTGTTGAGGCGTATTTGGACATGTCATCTGCCGCATAATTCCATTATCATTGCAGTATGTGAAGAAGTCATCAAACATATACTCTCCGCCGTTATCACTTCGAAGGCATTTAATCTTCTTCCTAAATTCTTTTTCTACTGCATCTCTGAATTCAGCAAACTTTGTTAAGGCTTCACCCTTCTCTTCCATGAATTTCACCCAGTACCTTGAAAAATCATCGACAAACACCATGACGTAGCGACAACCACTGTAACTTGGTGTTTTTGTTGGTCCCATCAGATCTGAATGCACCAATTCAAGCATGGAAGATTTGCGATTTGACGAGTTTGTGAAGGGAAGACGATGCGACTTTCCAAATTTGCACCCTTGAACATTTCACAGCAACGGCATGCCATCCACCAACTTCTTTGAGGAAATTTTCTGCAACAGTTGATAGCCTACGTGACTCAATCGAGCGTGCTAAATTGCTACACTTTAAGTTTGGCTTGTCCTCTTCACATAAGCTTCTCCTGCTAGAGCATGAAAAACATCATTTAACTTGACTATGCTCCTATCATCCGTTTCAATCTTCACAACCCCTTCTTTTGCTACTGGATAGGCTGAATTATCTGCTGTAAAGATAACTCGCTCTCCTTTGTGTTGACGCAGCTCCGAGAGTAGCCCTGAATCAATGATCCACTCCTCCTTACATTTTCCATGGCTTAAGAGAGCTTGATCTGGTAGTGAGTTTGTGCCGCTACTTTCACCAACTTCCATAGTGAAACATTGCTCCCATTTAAGTTGATCTTATTTTTCGCTAGCAACATTTGCTTTTGAGAGCTTTACTCTACAATTCTTCTTCATATGCCCAGGTTTACCACACCTATAACACATAAAAGAGTAGTCATCTTCTGAGTCATAGTTTGTAGCTTTTCCGATGTTTGACTTCTTCTTATTATTTTTATTCCATGTTGATGTGTTTTTCTTGTACTACTTCCCTTTTGAGAACAGAGCAGAATCTGTATTATGATTCTTAGCCATTTGTTTTGCTAAGGCCTCTTGATTAGAAAGTAAACTCTCTAACTCTTCTACCGAAGGTTGATTCGCTCACTCTTGAATGGAGGTGACGAAAGGAATGTACTCCTTCGCCAAACCTCGAATGAGATATAGTCGTAACTTGCCTTTGCTGATTTTCTCATCCGCATCTAGTTCTGAAATTTCGACACAAAGGCTTTTAACTCGTAGGAAATGTTCAGAAATAGACATACCTCCTTGTATCGATGATGCCAACTCATTTTCCAACAATTGCAGCCTTGTTGTATTCTTTTTCGAAAATAGTCTCTCCAACATCTCCCATACTTCTTTTGGTGAGCTGATGTCCCCGACATGATCAATGAACTCTTTGCTAATAGAAGTTCTTAGAGCAAAGAGAGCTTTACCGCACTTAATCTTCAATTTCCTGCGAGGTACAGAATTTTCCAGAGTGTCTGCAAGAATTTCACCATAATCTCCTGCAACTAAATCCCACAGGTCTTGCCCTTGAAGATATGCCTCCATACACATTCTCCAGTACTTGTAGTTTATCCCTACAAGCTTATCGACACCGTATTGTGTGTTTGAACTACTTCCATTTGCAATTTCCATCTCTTTTCACAACTTTCAATCTAATCCAACAAGACAACATACTTGATAGACAAGAAGAGAGAAAAATGTATTTTGAAGCTTCAACGAAGCTCTGATACCATAAAACAAAAGATATGTAGAGAATAGCAGTAATGGAAATAGAATAACAGAAGAATATACAGAAAATGATTGATTTTTATTGAATTCTGAACTGAAGAAAACTACAGCAATACTGAATGCATTTATATGCAAAAATTATTAAGTAATCTCTCTAAAAAGCCTGCCACTATCTAAAATAAATCATGTCCTGGTCTGCTAAAGACTTCCTCAAACATGACTATTTCAACTGTAAATTACAGAACTACATTATTTGACTAAGTAAGACAACAAAATAGAAAATTAACTTGGTTTAAGATGCACTAAATCTTTTTGATATTTAAGTGGCAAATGACACTGAATAGTGTTCATGAAATGGTTTCTATGTATCTATAAGAGGAATCAACCTTTGGACGACAAGTGGATGATTCTTGGAGGATTCTGATTTCTGAGCCTTGATATTGGTAACGGGTTGGTCGAATTGGAGGTATATTGGAGGGATCAGAGAGTCTTATCGGTGCATTTTTCAGCAGGCTGGTGGTGACGGTGGTAGTAAGGAGGCGGTGGAGGAAGAGGAGGTCTCTCAAGTTTCAATCTTTTTTGCACTTGTTTAAGAGAGGAGAAAAAATGGACATGAGGGGAGAAGGGCTACATCTTTGATTCTTCATGGGTGATTTCTGGTCTATTTTCTTAACTAGCCTAAAGCCCTTTGTATAACACAGGTTAGTGTTCTTGTAGTTAAAAAAATGTGTATATAATATTATATTTTTAGATATGAGTTGTTTCTATTCCTAAGTCAAATGTTTAATGAACTTATATAAATAAAAATAAGAAAAATAATATTAAACAAAAATAAGTATAAAAAATGAAATAAAAATAAAATATTAAAACATATAAAAATTCACAATACTTATCTTTCTTACTCTTAAAATTAATATTTGTAACTAATATTTCTCCTCCAAATTGAATCTTCTTCCAAATTTAAAAAATTGGAATGTTTATTTTTAAAAATTAAAGACCAAAGCTATTTTATTCCTAAATTCAGAGTGTATTCTTCAAAATCCTATATTCAGTCCTTGCTTTAATAAAAAAAATAAAGAAAATAAGTTAAATAAATTGAAAGGAAAATAAGATATTTGTTTAATTAATATTATAGTGATAGAAAGAGCTTCTTCTTAAATCTTAAAGAAGATCTGCTGCGCTTATGCCTTCAAACTCGAAAACAGTGCTTATTACGACACCAGGTTAAATAGCTGTTTTTTCTTCTCTTCCTCCCCTCTCCCTTAGGGTTGACCCTTCCTCGTTCCCGTCTGGCATTGTACTCTTATGAGGATTGCTGGATTTGGGTTTCGCGCTTCTTCAAGACCTATCCTATCTAGGAGGCATGGTCGACGTACCCTTAGGTATGAGATTTTGCTCTTGTACGGCCGTTGGTAAATGATTAATATTAGTGATTTGATAATTATAAAATATATAACATTTGATTGACAAATCCATTAAACTTGAGTTTTTGCCTTAGCACATTTATTTGACATAAAATATAGTGATCTATTATTATTATTATTAATATATTATTATTATTATTATTATTTTTTTCTTTAAAAAAGCAGTTGACAATTTGCCGAACTAAAGATAACTTATGTTTTATATTTGTATCTTTTCCTTTTTATTTTTAAACAACAAAATCGTGCTAACTTCTCTTTGAATCCAACTAAGTTTAAATAATTTAACTTAATATGAACAACCATAGAACCAACCAATCACATGTTTTTTTATTTAATTAAAAGAGAAAGTCCAAAAAATTGGATTGAGATCTCTGAAGCATGAAAGACCTCTAAACTCAACAATAATAAAACCCATAAGTTTAGCAAGTGAAATTAGAAGTAAAAATGTTTTTTGTTTATATCAAAAGGACCTGTCAATTGAAATTGAAGTTTAATTTGAAAAAGTATAATTTCTTACCGAATTTTTTTTAAAAAACTATTTGTGATGGGGATGTGAACCCAAAAATCTATTTTTTATTTAATAACTCCAATCCAAATTCAATGTGTGTATTATTAATTATTATATTATTTGAAATCCTATACATCTCTAAATAACTCTTCTTGAACATAAAATATAAAGCATGAATTCACATCATCAAAATTATACTTTGCACAATAATTTTACATAATCAAAATATATATAAAAAAACAAAGTAACAAAAAGGTGTGTGAATTGCGGATTTGCTTGACCTCTCCCATGCTACCTTTTTAGAATCAAATCTACAACAGACGACATCTTTCAAATTGCATTTGTTAAAAACAAGGATGGAAGGTTATTTGGGTACCAAAAAAAAAAAAAAAAACTAAAATACTATAAAGAAACAAAAGACATAACATGCATATAAGGTACCTTTATATAGATTTACCTTTACACTGTATTTGGAAGAAGAATCTACTAACAAAAAGGATGTAAATTATTAGTGGAAAATTAGGGGAGAAACGTAAAATTTGGAAAAGAAAAAAGAAGAAGAAGAAGAAATAATCTGTTGCATTATAAATCCTCTACATCAAGAGTTGAAC
This sequence comes from Catharanthus roseus, assembly GCA_028651295.1. Lineage (NCBI taxonomy): Eukaryota > Viridiplantae > Streptophyta > Magnoliopsida > Gentianales > Apocynaceae > Catharanthus > Catharanthus roseus. The sequence goes on along the minus strand of JAPQWS010000153.1, from coordinate 1,936,222 downwards.
ATTATATATCATAAATAAACATATTCAAGAATAAGAGAAAACAAATTAGGAAGACATTCTGAAGGGCAAATTGAATCACATCAATTCAATGCTATAACCATACCATACCAAATTAATAAAACCAAAAAAAAGAAAAATGAATCATGGATTCGCAGGAGACAAACACCATTGTCATTTTTGCATTTCTGGTATGCGGCCATTGTAATGGAAGATATCCAATGAATGGTTGAGTGATAAATGAACAAATATATAGCTAACTTAATAAGATAAAGATAATCTTAAAATTATTTTCGTTTTTGATAATAAATATCTTGAAATTCTAATTTGATTAGGGGCCGATAAATCTAACTCGGGAATATGAATGTATAGCGCGAAAAAAATCATTATTTTTTTTCTTCTTTCTCTCTCTACACAGTTTCTCTCTAACTTCTCTTTACTCTTTCTCCACTCTAAAACTAAAATATTTAACATTGAACTTGAATTGGAGGTAGATATAGATCATTATGAAGAATTTGTAAAAGAAAATATCAATTTAGATGTAAGAAAAGTTAATTTTTTTTTTTAAATTGGGCTCAGATCGCCCGGACGGGTGACCCGAACATGGGCAGATCGCCCAGATGGGCGACCAGCACACTTCGGGTCGCCCGGCCCGGGCGACTAGCTCATGTCCGGGTTGCCAGCCCGGGCGATCCAATTTTTTTTTTTTAGGAAGAAATAATTTTTGTAGGTATTTCGAAAACTTGAAACATGAATAACTCTGCGATCGGATGTCCGTTTCACGCGTATGATCACTCGTTTTGATGGTTCTCATAAAGATAAACTCAACGGCATCGTCGAAAAAGTGATCCGGACGCGTTTCAGGGTAAAAAAATTGTCTCGTATAGTAAAAACTTTGACGAGATATAACTTTGCGCTCGGACATCCGATTGAGGCGATTCTTGTGGGCATTTCGGATATTTTTTCGAGATCTACGCATCGAAAACATCCTTAAGGAGGTTTCCACAAAAACGTCCTATTTTCCTTTTAATTTACGTTTTTGTAATTTTCTAATACTTTCTCTCTTATTAACTAAACAATTATGGCACCAATTTGAAAATTAAAGAGAGGAGTAGTCTTCTTTTTGCTCTAATTAAAAAATTCAAATGATTGAAGTTGGTAAATATTGGAATTCTTTTTGCACGCAAATTTTTTACCCCGAAACGCATCCGGGTTACTTTTTCGACGATGCCGTTGAGTTTATCTTTATGAGAACCATCAAAACGAGTGGTCATACGCGTGAAACGGACATCCAATCGCAGAGAAATTCATTTTTCAAGTTTTCCAAATACCTACAAAAATTATTTCTTCCTAAAAAAAAAAAATTGGATCGCCCGGGCTGGCAACCCGGACATGAGCTAGTCGCCCGGGCCGGGCGACCCGAAGTGTGCTGGTCGCCCATCTGGGCGATCTGCCCATGTTCGGGTCACCCGTCCGGGCGATCTGAGCCCAATTTAAAAAAAAAAATTAACTTATCTTACATCTAAAATGATATTTTCTTCTACAAATTCTTCATAATGATCTATATCTACCTCCAATTCAAGTTCAATGTTAAAGATTTTAGTTTTAGAGTGGAGAAGGAGTAGAGAGAAGTTAGAGAGAAACTGTGTAAAGAGAGAAAGAAGAGGACAAATAATGATTTTTTCGCTATACATTCATATTTCCGAATTAGATTTATCGGCCCCCTTTGATTATATTGTATGAAAGATAAAATGATTAAAAATCACTTAATAGTTTATCCTATAGGGATTTTAAAGTGAACCAACTAAACTTTAAACTATTGCTCATATTTTTTTTTTTTTTTTTGAAGATAACTATTGTATAGATTTGAAATTTTGACATACCAATTAAAATTTTAAAACTATTTAATAAATCAATAAATTCAGAAAATTAGGGTACACTTAGGTTAATTATATATAGATGTCTACGGAATTTGTTTTTCAGGATGACCAATAAGCACTTTCTAAGTTCTTATTAATAAAAGAAACATAAAATATTGAAAATGAATATAGTTAATGGTTTTCCACGAAAAAAAAAAAAAGTAGGGAGTCAATAAATCTTAAGTCGAGAATTTATATGAATAGCGCAAAAATATTCATTATTTTTCCTCCTCTTCCCTACTTTTTCTCTCTGTACAAAATTTCTCTGTTAGTTCTCTTTACTCTCTCTACTCTAAAAGTGTAATCTTTAACATTGAACTTATATTGGAAGTATATATAGATCATTATGAAAAATTTGTATAAGAAAACATCGCTTTTGAGGTAAGAAAAGTTCAAATTAATATTTTTTTTGGCCACTGGGGCTCGGATCGCCGGAGCTGGCGACCTGGACGTACACCGTTCGCCCAACCGAGCGGTCCGTCTTCAATGACGGTCGCCCAGAGGCGCGAACCTCTCAGGTCCAAACCGCTGGCCTAGGCGATCCGAGCGTAGGTTTTTTTTTTAGAATGTTACTATATGAAATTTATGTTTTTTGTATGCTTTTTTTCCTTAAATATTAGCATATGAAATTTTTTTTGGTTATTTTAAATGTCAGTATATGAAATTTTTTTTTATTGCACTGTTTTTACAATTTTATTTTTAATATATAATGTGTTCATATTTTAATTTTTTTGTACTAGATCGTAACAGAACGACATAGATCCAAATACATTTGAAGAATTTTTGGAACCGGAAGAATACGTGGATCAAGGATATTTATTTGCAACTGATCGAATATTTAATTCGAAACCAGAGTTGGTGAACTGGGTAAAAGAAACAGCTATGAAAGTGAACACGTATTTGATTGTCACTCGGTATTTAAGTTCAAGAATATCCGACCGCCGACCGTATGTTACACTGGGTTGCGAGTGTGGAGGCGCAAATAAATCAAGAACGAAGCCCGTAGCTAATGATGTAGAAGAAGAAGTTCAAGTAAAAAGGCGGGGTCCTTACGGGACTAAAAAGTGTGATTGTCCCTTCAAATTAAAAGACGAGCAAATGGCGATGTATGAAAATTGGCAAGTATTCATACGCGATGGAATGTATAATCATGCAATTGGTATATATACTCACGGTCACGCTCAGGCAGTAAAACTGATGGAGGAGCAGCTGATACAGATTGAGGAATTCAGGAAGAGTCATGTGCCACCCCGTAATATCTTACGATTTTTTCGGGAACAAAACGTGGGTTGTGCTGTTAGGTGTGTTGCATTAACTCTAATGCATCCTGGTTTTATGTTTAAGGTTTAAATTGAGGTTTTAATAATATGATTTGCATGACTTTTTGTAGTGCCCAGAAAATATATAACGTCGTTGAGAAGATTAAGAAGAATAGGATGCAGGGGCGAAACACAGTTGAAGAATCTCTGCCTAATGCTAAACGGGGTTACACGGTCTTCTATAGAAATTGTGACATTGTTGTTGCATACCCAACATCAATTGAAATGATGAGAATGTGGCCATATGTACTTATAATGGATAAGACATATAAAACAAACAAGTAAGTTATATTAAATTTGTTATATTAATTGTACATTTAGGTGTTATTTGCAAATTGATTGTTTAAATTTATATTATAAATACGATTTAGGATTAACCCTGCATATTTAAGTTAATATTTGATGAATACTTGAATGAAATATGTCATATTTAATCGGTTTTGGTTTAAGTTTACTGGCTTTTATGTTTAGTTTCTAAACAAGTCATCTGCTTTATGTGTTTTTTTAAAAAAAAGATACAATATGCCACTATTGGAAGTTGTAGGGATGACCCCGACTTGTAAGAATTTTACTATGGCCACTGCTTTTATGCGAAATGAGCAGGCTACGACTTATAGATGGGTTCTTCACCGGATTAAGCATCTATACTTTTCAAATGCTATGTCAACAGTGAATCACGAAGATGTTTGTGATCATGAGCCGAAGGTAATTATTACAGACAAGGAATGCAGTTTAATGCCCGTTATCGGCGATGTGTTCAGTACAGTGTACCATATGCTATGTATAAGGCACATCAATCAGAACGTGTTGACAAAATTAACCGAGTTGACAAAAGATGAAGAGGTTGCATCACAGTTTGTAAATGGGTCATGGAAGAAATTGTTGGATGAAATCGATGAGCAAGAATAGTTAATGAAATTGGATGTTCTAAAGACGAAGTAGAAGAGCAGGCCAGACTTCCTATACTATTTATCTCTTTGCTCATAAACTCGTGAGATGTTGGACTAAGAGTCATATGTATTTTGGATTGGAGACCACCAACAAGGCTGAGAGTGAAAACTTAGTGCTGAAGCTATAGCTTTCAACATGCCATGGTGATTTGGATACTGTGCTCCTTAACATTAACTCTCTTATTGAAGGTCAAATAGCAGATGTTAAGGCATCATTAGATTTTTCCAGGACTAAATAGAAGTTTAACGCGAAGAATAATCAGATATTTATTATTGTAAGTAATAAAATCAGTCACTTGGCATTGAAAAAGATATGGTCTGAGATACCGAGAGCTGCCGGGATATATGATGATCCAAAAAATAAGAGTGGGCACTATTTGAGGACGTCACACGACCTCCCTTGTACTTGTGAGCTAATTACACGATTCGTTCACGTTCTTCCTATACAGTTATTTGATATTGAGGCATTTTGGAAGACACTAGAAATTGGCAGTCGTCATCCTTCAGTCCGGCAATAAGACATGGATTCTGAGATGCGTTCTCCAACTGACCTCTTGCATAAGATAAGTATAGGACCCATATCCAAAGTTAGAGAGACACGTCATCTTGTGAAAGGGGTATTGAGTCCAGTTTTTCCTGAAGATCCAGGTGTGACATTGACATCACCTCCCGATGTAGCAGTCACTGAAGGGCGGAAGAAGACGAACTCAACAAAAAGAGACAAGTCGCATTGGGAGCACGTGTTAATTGCTCATCGAAAGATATAAAAGTCAAGCGGATCTGGTTCTGGCTCTGAATCTGGGTCGTTGTCGGGTTCGGGTTCTGGGTTGGGATCCCGTGGGAGAGGGAACTACCACAAGCTCCTACGGGAAGGGACAGAGGGCGCGACCGTGGCCAAAGTAGTTTATTTTCTGTGATACATGCAACTTTGCGTTCCACATTCTCTTATACAAACACTTTTCCTACTTTCATTTATCCTTTCATCAGCAATTGGAATAATGTGATTGGTAATGGAAATTGTGGTTATCGGGTTGTGGCAAATTTTGTGTTCGGTGATGAACATTAATGGCCAGAGGTCCGTAGACGAATGCTTTATGAATTAGAGCATTCGACGAATGTGTATCTTAATTTAGTGGGTTTAGCGGAACGTATCAATGGGCTCGTTCATAGGATACAGTGGCAGGATAGACCTGTGCCATACGAGTATTGATTGGAAACACCTAATTCACTTTACGGCATAGCAAATGCATTCAATCTGTGCGTGATACTAATTTGCACAGCTTGGTTCTACGACTGTGTTACCTTTGTATTTGTATTCGGATCGTCCAGGAGGTACATTTGTTATTGGTCTCTTGACAGAACAACAACAATTTATTCAGGTAAGTGTCAAACATCAATAGGATTTTTACATTGTTCTGTATTATATTTTGTTTGGGTTTACAGTTTTTTCATGACATTTACATATTTCTTTTTGTTTAACACAGCTACAAATGCATGATGGGTTTCCGATACCTCTTTTACACGTCCAATGGATTTATCATCGTACCGAACGAGTCAGCAATTGGGCATATTCGTATCAGGAGAGAATTGTATATTGGAACGCGAGGGTTGCTAGAAATAGAAAGTAAATAGAAATTTATTTTTTGATAAGTATATGTACGAACTTTTTTAACTTCGTTTTAAAACATATAACTTTTTGGGTATATTTTCAGTTTTTTATTAATGTAAACTTATTTATGGTTCAATATCTTTATATTTAATGTGTTTTGAATTTAGGGTGCTTTATTATTTTTCTATTATGATTGTAAAAATACTGAATGTATGAAAAAAATTCCATCAACCAAATAACAACAACACTACAAAATAAGCCATACACTACAAAATAAGTCATAAACGACAACTAGTCAAGTACATAAAACAACAAACTAATGTCGAGTCTGATAATACTTCTTGATCATGTCGGAAGCCCTACCAACCTTCGTAGCATCATCAATATCGTTACAGTCCAACTCACGAGATATCATATCCAACAGAACATGCGGTGTAATGGGAGCTGCCGTCGGCAATTGCATGCCGCGAGAGAGCCTGTTCGGATTCTGAATCTTTGGATAAGAGAGGCGGCGGGGAGGAAAGGGGGAGAAGGGAAAACCAAGGCATGTAAATCATCTGTGCACCGAGATGGAGGTAGAGCAGGTATACTGGTCCATGTAGACGTAAGCAAATGAGACGGTGCCTCCAGCCACAATGCCTCTATGAAGAAATTCTTGACCATGTACACCCCGTTATTTGTTAGCCTGCGGTGCTCCAAGGACGAATAGGATGAGCTGGAATGCATTAAATCCGCCTAAACTGTCTGACAACCCTATCGGGCATATAGGGCTCAACACAATCAAAGTATGTAATCATCCCATGGTATGTAGAAACCCATATATTAGTAATCTCATCAGATCTGTAAAGAGTCCATCTCACCTCGTCAGTTGTCATCGTGTCTAAACGAATCCGTAAATCGATTAATTTTTGCTCCGTTTTGTGACCCAACATCGTAAACCTCTGGATGCAAGGTTTGCACAAACTTCACTCTCTGTCTCACCAGATGTGCAAACATAGGAAAATACAGGTATATCCAAGCCTTTTAAAAGAATTAAAAATTAAAAAAAAATCAGCAACCCTATCTTAGACGGAAATAAACCCTAAAATGTAAACAACAATTAAACAGGATAAAGATTATCGTGATATTACCTCATGCAGCGACGAGCAACCAGACAACTCATTCGCATTAACATGAGAGGCCGGACCTAAACTCCGGTACAAGTAGGCAAGTGTAGCAGCACCCCATGCAAATCCACCAACAGAATGAACATTCTTCAAGAGCAGCCACAGCTTCCTAAGAATATTGTTTCCACTCTTGTCGGTGAAGAGCGAACTCCCACGTAAATACAGAACTTAACAGGTGGCCCTCTGCTTCGTAGACAGTCCACTATCAGGTGATTCAACAAATGACACCAAGTCCTGACCATTTATATCGATACTGGAGTCGGAGGTATCGAGATCGCTCTGGATAACTGCAATCAACAACTCCCAGGAATAATGATGGTTGACGACATTACTGTAAGAAGATACGTAGTAACTGTCATCTCCTCCCAGGACATGTGGAAACTATTAGTGTCTGGCTGCCACCTCTCCACAAAAGTAGATAGCAAGGAGGAGTTCAGATGCTGGAACATGCAGGATCTCAAATGTGATAGTCCTGTCTCCCCTGCTAACTGTACAACTGCAGGATCACTAGGGGTCCAACCGGTCACGGACATGTAGTGGGACCTCGACTTCAAAATATCTCTATCCTACATTTTAAACAAAAAAAATAATGTAAATACCAGAAATAAAAAATAAACAAAACATTCAAATCTATAATCAGAAATAAAAAATATACAAAATATTCAAATTAAATGTCCATGCCATATACTACCAGCGACATGACCACTATACAAAGGGACAAGGACTGGATCTTGTGGACCTCCATCAGTTGGACCTGTCTGCTCCCAACCGTCATTCTTTGCTTTCTTTCTCTACGTAGGGTTTGTAGGAGGACGCAACTTCTCCGGTCTTTTTTGTTGTGACCTAGCAATCTTACTCATCACTGACATTAAACTGCCAGTTAACCCTTTCCCCTTACCCGGAGCAGGCCTATGGCCGGACAATGAGGCCTGAGCCACAGGAACAGGCTTGTCATCATTACCACTACTGTTGCCACATCATTCTCACGCTCATCCTCATCATTCTCACCGCTACGAATGCAGAGGGAACCAATCCTGACAGCCTCCTCAGACCAGAATGTACCAGAATCCCTACCCAACCCAGCATCAGATGAGGGATTGCCAGAATTAGTGGCTCCATAGTCAGCACTGCTGTAAGATGAGTCCACCGGGACGGACCCAACAAGCTGCTCGAAGAACTGTGCACCTAACTGCAATCTTGGACCACTGACCTCATTTAATGGAATCTGAGTGTTAGAAAAATATTGTGCCGGATCCAGGCTAGGCATACGGATAGGTAGAGAAGGAGCATGTGCATATAGATCATATGATGTTTGTGGTGGCTGAGAATATCCATAAGGGACATAGCGTAAGGGGGTATACGGATGGTATGATGTGGTAGGAGGACGGGTCCTAAAAGGTATAAGGAGTGGCTAGGTGGAAGACCCTGGTGCACCAGGGTCATAATACATACCCGGTCCAATAGGTGCAGAAGTGGACGATATGTCTGAAGTACTGTGGCGTCCCTTCACACCACAGGATGATGCAGTCACTACACGGTCTTCAACTCGACCGGTCCTGTCTATCACAGGACCTAAATAATCATCACCCCTGCATGCTCCAAGCCGAACCATCTAAACAAATTACTAAATAACATATATAAACTAAATAAAACACATTAACTCAAATGTAATCATAACTTTAAAAAAATAACATAATCATTAATAATAATAACATCATCGTAAATAAATAAAACAAATTAAATAACATTAAAATAAACTTAAATTAAACAAATAAATATTAACGTAATGATAACTTTAAAAAAATAACATAATATTTTAATTATAATAACATAATCATAAACAAATGTTAAAAAAGTAATAATATTTAAACAAATTAAATAACATAATATAAACTCTAAATAATACAAATTAACAGAAACATAATCATAATTTAAAAAAATTCATATTCATTAATAATAATAATAACATAATAATAAACAAATTTTACGTCATGATAAAAATTAAACAAATTAAATAACATAATATAAATTCTAAAAAAAATACAAAAAATAAATAGAAAAAACAAATTAAATAACATAAAATTAAACAAATAAACATAAACATAATCATAACTTTAGAAAAATAACATAATCATTAATTATAATAACATAATCATTAAAAAAAGCCCAATCGCCTAGAAATCGGTGAACTGTGCCGGTTCGAATCGCCCGATCCAGAGATCGGAGATGGGTTGGCTCGCAGGACCAAGCGACCGCTCGCCATTCTGGCCGCTTGAACCAGCGACCCGGAATGCGCCCGGTCCCTAGATCTGGCGACTCAGCCATTTCCGGGCAAAAAATTCAAGTTCAAAAAAATGTCTTTTTTTTTTTCAATCCAACGGATATTTTTCAAATTTTAAAATGATATAAATGTAAGTAAAAGTGTATAGATCGAAGTAATAATCTTTTTTTGAGATTCCGACGGTCGGATCTTCCTAAATTTGTGGTTTTAGAGAGAGTTTAGAGGATTTTGTGAGGTTGCTGAAATTTTAGAAGTTAAAATGAATTTTTTCACGCTACTCATATAGATTCTCGAGTTAGGTTTATCGACTCCTAAAAAAGTATATTTAATAATTAAGTATAGATTAGGATTGTGATAAGAGGAATTGATTAACTTTTATCACCCATAACCACATGTTTAAAATTCAAAAGGAAGATTAAAGTTTTTAATTAATTTAATAGAGTAAAAGTTTCTTAGCCAATCATGTAATTAACAATTAATTAAGAAGTAAAAAACTCTGGAAAATTGATTTGAAGTTTTGAAAGTTTGAGGGACCTTTAGAACTAAAAAGACCCTTTTCATTTATATATATATATATATATATACACGTACACTAGTAAAAAATATACGTACACTAGTCAAAAGATCTGTGCTATACATGGGGATAGAATTTTTATAATAAAAAATTATCAATATTTTTTTAATAAAATTTGCTTTCCATTAAAAGAAATAACTTTCAAATTCTTATTATGTAGAGCTACATTAAAAATGCTAAATATTATTTAAAAACAAAGACTAATACCTTTCCTGTCTTATTTTTGAAAAGTTCCTTAAAAATAATAAAAGTTTTTAAAAAATGTCATTTTTGAAAAGTTTCCTAAAAATGATCAAAGTTTAAAAAGAATTCATGATCTAATGAGACTAAAAGCATATGTAATATCATCGAATTTTATTTCTTCCTATTGTCCATAATTAATATAATCATGCAATGTAAATAAAAATGGGGGGAAATGAATATTAATGAAAAGAAGTATAAGAATAAAATGAAAAAATTGAACAATTAAAATAAACATATATGCATTTATAATACTTCTAATTTTAATCACTGATAATGTCATTCTAGCATTTGAAGCTTTTAACTCTATGCATTATGGTAAAATAAAGTTCTAGTCACTTTTTCCTTAAGTTATATTTAAGAAAAGCTTTCGATAGAGTAGAGTGAAAATTTTTAGAATTTGTTTTGCATTGCATGCATTTCCGTTCTTGTTTAGTTTCTCTTGTTATACGTTGTGTTCACTCAATTAGTTTCTCTATCCTTATAAATGGCGCCCCTTCTGCTCGTTTCTCCCCCATATGAGGCATCAGCCAGAGTGACCCTCTCTCCCCGTATTTGTTCATTATTTAGGCTGAGGGTCTCTCTTCCATGATTCAATACACTGAGAGGCAAGGGCTTTTCTCTGGTCTAAGGTTTAATGCTGATTGCCCTTCTATTTCTCATCTTTTATTTGCAGATGACAAGTATCATTTTTAGTAAAGTGGACATCCAGCAAGCTGAGGCTATTAAAAAGTTCTCCAAGATTATGCTTCTGTATTCGGTCAAGAAATCAACTTTAAAAAATCTTCTGTTTTCTTTGCTAATTCTGTTCCTTTATCTTTGCAAAACTTCATATCTTCTTTGCTCAGGATTACACCCTCGGGAAACTGTGGTACCTATTTAGGATTACCATATCTCATTGGGAGGTCTAAAAAGCATGTTTTTTAATTTGTTAAAGATAGTATTGGAAAAAATTAAATGGTTGGAAAGAAAATGTTTTAACTCAAGCTGGTAAAGAACTTCTCATAAAAGTTGTTGTTCAAGCCATTCCAATTTATGCTATGTCCTGTTTCCTTTTGCCTGTTAGTATTATCAGGTCCCTAAACTCCATAGTTCTCCAGTGGCTCTAAGGGTAATAAAAACATGTGCTGGAAATCCTAGGATCACCTTTGTAAACCTAAAAGCATGGGGGATATGGGTTTTAAAGATTTTGAATGTTTTAATCTTGCTCTCCTCGCCAAATAATGTTGGCGTATTATTTCTTCTCCATCTTCTATGGTGGCTACCTGTCTTCAGGCTAAATACTTCCCCTGAAGAAACTTCCTGAATGCTTCTCTCGGACGGAGACCATCTTATCTCTGACGAAGTCTCCTTGAAAGAAGACACCTCCTTTCCTTAGGGTTGCATTCCCGAATAGGTAATGGCTCTTCCAACAAGATCTTACAAGATAAGTTGATCCCCTTCCTCAATGGTTTCTCTCTATCCCCTTACTTCCTCTCCACAGGACTTGAAAGGAATATGGTAGACCTTATTGATTTTAATCAATGTTGCTGGCGGAAAGACAGAGTTCGGCACCTCTTCCTTCACCACGGAGTTGAGGCCATACTTTAGATCCCTCTTAATCTAGCTTGGCCGAGCGACAAACTCTATGGCATTTTACAACCAATAGAATTTACACTGTTAAGTAGGGGTACAAAATAGGAATAGACCATCTCTGAACATCCCAACAGGAGGAAACCTCTAATCAGGCTTCTGATACTTTCCTGTGGAACTCCATACATAAGCTCCAGGTCCAAAAACCAAAGGTTCGAATGTTTCTTTAGCGAGCTGCTCAGAATATTCTCCCCACAGGTATGAATCTTTCACGAAGAGGTGTAACTAATAGGATCACATGCATTCATTGTGAATTTCATAATGAAGATGACAGACATATCTTGTTTGACTGTGTCTTCTCTAAATCTGCCTGAAATCTCTTATTGCTCAGTAACAAATGGAGGGGAATCCCTATTTTAAGCTTCAAAGATTTGTTTTACTCTATTTTTCTTCATTTTGAAAGCAAGTATACTGCTGTGTTTGCAACATGTTGTTGGTTGTTATGGTATGCCCGTAATAGACATGGCCACGAAGGACATTGCTCTAGTGGATCCCTTATTGCATCCCAAAGTCTTCACCATGTACCTAAATTTACAAGTCTTCATTACAATTCTTCATCAAACACACACTTGGGTCCTGCTCTAGCTTATTTGCACCTTTGGAAGCCTTCGGCCTATGGTTTCTTAAAAGTCAATACTGACGCGGCTTTTACTGATGGCAAAATTGATATTGATATCTTAATAAGAAACCATTTAGGTATACCTCTATTTGCTAAACCTATCTCCCGTTTGGGACATTTTTCTGTGGATTATGGAAACTACTAGGCATCATTGATGAGTATGAGACCGGATCCTCTATCTCTGGCCTATTGATCGTTGAAAATTATTCACGCAGGGCCGTTAACAGCCTCATTCTCATGAGGAGGATATTTCTGAGTTTGGAGTTTTGACAACTTATTTTCTTGATAACTTATGTCTAGCTTCTACTGTTTTTTTTTTCTGCATATTTGTAGACATGGGAATAGCCCAACTCATCTTCTAGAAAATATTTCTCTTAATTCTGATGTACCTTTGGCTTGGACAAAAAATATACCTTCTGATATAACTCATGCTATTCTTTTTTACATTAAAAATATATAAGCCACTTTTCCCTAAAAAAAATACTTCTAATTTTCTATTTTTAAAAATTAATTTAATATTTGTAACTAATATATCTCATTGACTTGCCATTTTCACCCCCTTGCCTATCCACCCACTCAACAAAAAAAAAAAAAAAATCATTTTTCCCCCACACCCCCAACCGTCCCCCATCCAAAAGGCACCCTTTTTTCGTCACACCTCCAACCCACCACACCCTATCTCAACTAGGACTATAAACGGGTCCAGACCCTCAGGGTACTCCTAAACCCAGACCCAGACCTATACCCTTATAGTGAAACTTGGACCCAGACCCTCTAGTTAGAAAATTTCTGGACCTAGACCTGACTCTCTAGGGTCCAGGATACAATCTGGGTATACCCGTACCCGTATAACATTTTTCTATTTTTTTCCTGTTAAACAAAAATATATAAAATATTGTATAATTCTAAAATAAAAACTTTAACATGATTAACATAATCTCCGCCAAATACACACAAAATCTTCACAGTACATTAATCTAATAAGAATAAAAGTTCTAGTTCCAATACAATACATTAATCAAAGCATTTGGATTTTGGATAACGCTGCTCCTATTTGTCTCCTACAAAAGAAATATATATGTGAGTATATATTACAAGTGTATGTAAGATAAAGATAATTATAAATATGTAACTAAAGATAAAAAAACTCACATTAATTTTCCTCTCCAAATGGGTTTAGGCCACAACCACCTAGATAGGTCCATGCAGTGCAATTCAAGTTGTCCACAAAGTGGGAAGAAAAAGGAATATAGAATTAATTGAATGGGTTCATGTCATGATCTCTCAAGCTCAACCCTGTAAGCTTTTCCTTACATCACTTTCAAGTCAAGTAGGTCAATATCTAAATTAAATATTAGTGCATCGAACTTTAATCACAAATGGCCCATAAAAATTTCTCAAAAACCAATAATAAAGAAAGAGGTTGATCCACGAGAGACAAGTGGCCTAAACCCATATATAAATAATATAATATATATATAAATATATATTATTTTATTAATACGAGTATACAGGTATATGGGTCTGGACATCATCATACTCTGCCCAGACCCATATAACAGAATAAATACATGTACGGTTTGCGAATATAAAATTTAAACCTTACCTACTAAAATTAGGTATAGACCCGTGCACATACGGGTAAGACCCGCCCGTTTACAGCACTAGTCTCAACCCCCATAAAGAAAAAGTTCCTATCTCCACACACCCCAACCCTTCCCCATAAGAAAAATCCTTAGTTCCCCACACACCCAATTCTCCCCACCCTTATCCAAAAAATACCCCTTTCCCTCACACCCCAAGCCCTCCCTTCCCCTTAAAAAGAAAGAAAACAAAACTTTCCACCCCCAATCCTTCACCCTACCCACAAAAATAAAACACCCCCTTTTTCCGGACCTCCAACACTCCCTCCCCCCACCCTTTCCCGCCAAAAACTCTCTCCCCCTCCCTAACCAAAAAAAAGAAAAATAAAATCCACCCCGCCTCCCCCTCCCTCCACAAAAAAAAGGGACTCTTTTTGCCGGCACCTCCAACCTTCTCCCCCCTAAAAAACACCCTCTTTCCCTATACTCTCTCGGAAATGATATATATATATATATATATTGAGAGAGAGAGATTTTTTTCATTCCGGTAGTAAAGAGGGAAATGATATATCTTCAATTTTATTTTATTATTTTTTAGAATAAAAACTTTTTTGTTGTTTATAAATAATATTTAAAAATTAAAAAAAACGTTACGAAGACTTAAGTTTTAAAATATGTTGAAAATATAAAAGTAAAAAATAAATGTTGGTTACCATTTTTAAAAGGGAGTCAAATATTGGGGTACTAAATATACCTTAATTCATTATTCTAAAAGGAAAAACAATTCCATTTATACTCTGTCTGTCCCCGCTCCATTCGGTACCTTCACTGCTGACCCTCCCCGTAGACCCCAAAACCCGGAGCAGCCCCACTTTAATTTGTTCTGTGGAATCCCCGAGAGATGAGCAGAGAAACCCAAGAAATCGAAGAGGATCTGTTTGCAAAGGCTGAAAGAGCAGCAGATGAGCTTTACACCATCCGGGACACCTACTTTCCTGCTGACCCAAATGAAAAAACTTCCAAATTACAGACTGAATCTGATCTTGCCCTCCAACTCCTCAGTTCTATTCCTCTTGGTACATTGATTGTGTTACGGATTGATTTGAATCATTTTGACGTTTCCATTTGTTATGTGGATATAATGTATTAATTGGGTCTTTTTTTGATGGGCAGAAAAGAGGAAATTGCCAATGCAACGAGCAAAGTATGAATTTTTGAGAGGGAAGATATTGGATGTGTTTGCGGATTACAAAAAAGAAGCTGAGGATCATCTTTCCAAAGCTGTGAGTAAGAATTGAAATAGTCTTGATTCTTGGCTTTTTCTAGTTTATGTTATATGTGTTTGTTTAGAGTACGAGTTTTTTCTGTTTAATTGTTCAGTTTTTGTTCAAAGGTCAAGTTGAATCCATCTCCTGGGGATGCATGGCTGAGCTTAGGCAGTTGCATTTGGAAGAAAGGAGATTTATCCGCTGCAAAGAATTGCTTTATGCTTGCTTTGAGCAAGGTCACTCTACTGCTTGTTCCATATTTCAGGCTTTTTTTTTTTTTTTTCTTGAAAAGAAGAAAATAAAAAATAGTGAATTTTTTCTAGTTCCAAGTAATGTAGTGATTATGGTTACTGCTAGTTGCTGATGTTAGTGTTTTTCTTTTCTGTTTAGGGCCCCAACAAAAAGATTCTCTGTCAGTTGTCCATGCTTGAAAGAAGAATGGCTCAAGGCAAGCATTTTGTTTCCAAGTTTTACTCCCCTTTGCTGAGTCTTGTTGCTTGATATCTGTATACTTCAGGAGTTGCTTATCTCATGCTTCAGTTTGATTTGTGTTAACTAGAGATGGATAAGGAATTTTAAATTAAATTTGATTAATGCATTTGAAATAAAGAAATAGAATCCATGACCCTTTTTGCTATCCGCTTATTTTGTAGTAATTATGTTATTCAATTCAATATGTGCAGTATTTAGCTTTAAGAAATACATGAATGTACACTTTAAAAGTAAATAATGTGGAAAGACGCAGACCTGAGAGAATAATTGGGAATGCATTACTATACTGTATAGAATGAAGGCACGATGATAAGATTATTTATTTACTTTATATAATTTAGAGATTTGAAAGTGTTCCACGGAAATCGTACATTTCATTGTGAATTTCTCATAGAAGTAGCAATATCAATTTAAACTCATCCATCAGTTGATCACATCTAATGCCTTGTGGAATAATGTTTTCCCTTGAGAATCTTGGTAACTCAAGTATTAAGGGAACTCTCATTTACTATTTGAGCTAAGCTTGGCTTATAACTTTTGTGTGTTATTTGCTTACCAGATTGATTATCATCCACTTTCCAGGTGCTGAAAATCAGGCTGAAATAGTTGAAGAGAGCATTAAACATGCAAAAGAAGCTATTGCCCTTGATGTCAAAGATGGGAATTCTTGGTGTAAGACTCTGTTGAATCTTATTTTTAAATGGTACTTCCAAATTTTCTCAAGTATTTTTTATATGATCCATATCTTGAATAAATAATTTGTGGTGAAATGACTTGAATATTAGCTTACCAACTGGATGGCTATCCATGATCGATGCCCTTAATTTTTTTGCAGAACATGCTCATTTTACATCCTATGACACCCATTTGGAAAAGGACCTATCCTACTAAAGTCTCTGGTCCTTTGCATATCAATAATTTGAATATTCCTTGCCTTTTGCCAAACTTGCTCGTTTTATGTCATATGCATTATAAACAAAAAGAGAAAAGAAAAACATATTATAGGAAAAGCTACAAATCCATATTCTATCATTTTCTCCTTGTCAGCTAAGTATATATGAAGAAAATTTGAAAATAGACGAGATTCTGCTGTCATACATGAGTTCATGTGCAGAATACTTAACAAAGAGAAGAGCAAACACAAACTTGGAAGTGGTAAATTTCATGCAACTGGAGCATGTTAATATTCTCATTTGGTTTTTGTTTTTCCTGGCTAAATTTCTTTTTCATTCGTGAGATCTTTGTCTACTCTACATATTAATCTTTGGAAAACATAATTTCATCTTTTTGAAGGGTCTGCAAGTGCATGGAATCTTAACATTCAATTTTGAAGCTCTCCCAAGTTCTCTTTGCATTCTTGTGAATAGACCTTCAGTAGTAGTATTTGGACAGGTTCTCATGAAACCTTTAGATAAGCAATGCTAGTAATTTCATTTACCTTTATGTAGTAGAAAAACAAAACAAGAAAACATCTTATCTTAGAACCACCAATATGTATGCAACTGATGTTAGGGTCAACTTGGATTGGAGTTTGTTTTAAGTTTTTTTCCCAATTTTTAGTTTTGAAATCCACATCTTCTCCCACAAACAGTTTATCTTTCACAAACTCCAAGAAAAAAATACACCCAAAACTCAAAATGAACTCCTATCCAAGTTGTCCCTTCTGATACTTGAATTTCATCGACCCCAGTAAAGAATTTGTAATAAGATCTGAAACATCCAGTCTCATATGAATTGCAAAGAAAGGATTCTATTCTATTTTCCTCCCCTTCTACATTATTCTATTCTATTATTATCCCTTAGTTTGTCTGAATGCCAAACATTCATGTCTACTTTGGATGGAATCAATCTACCACAATAAATCCCTGAATCAAGTTTTGTTTCAATGTGGAAATCAATTCGGCATATAATCAAACCTGTATACCATTAAAAATCTAGAGAAACTAAAATCAAATCCTATTCTTAAGCTTAATGAGGTTGCAAAATGTTATTTCTACTGAAGTTAAGTTGTCTGTAGGTAATCTGTTTTTAAAAAATTATAGCTAATAACTTAAACTTGATTTTCAAGTGAATTTTGCCAATTTCAATCTTTTGATCTCACCTTTTTCCACTTTGTACTTCAGAAAATTTATTTATGAGCTTTTATTTTAGTTTTGCTGATTTTGCTTTCTGTCTTTGATTGTCAGATAACCTAGGGAATGCATGTATGACCTCTTTTTTTGTAACTGGAGCATGGGATCACAGCAAACTTCTTCAGTCATTAAAAGCATACCAAAATGCTGTATGTATGCATGATGATTTATGTGAAATCTTGATAAATTTTCTACAAACATGCAGAGAAAACAATACAACATTTCTTGATTCTAGTTTAATCTTAATTTAGATTTTGGACTTTACTAATACTGTGATGCATATCAGGAAAAGGATGACAAGATGAAGTACAACCCAGATCTATTTTTCAATTGTGCAACGGTGAGGCGAAATTGGGCACATAAGTTTCTTTGTGTTTATTAAAGCTTAAATCAATTTTTGTTTTCCTTGGATTTCTGGTTTCAATAATTTTCTAGGATAATCTTGGCAACTTGAAAGATTATCATCTGAAACAATGTATTATTTTTTCAAGCTGTGTAATTCTGAGAACTTTGATAATCGTGTGCAACTGTAAAATAATCATTCCTCTAAACATGAATAAGAATAGAAAGTCCTAAAGTAGTTAAAATTTCTCCTACTTGAGTTAAAATTTCTCCTTTTTTTCTTTCTAAAAATTTCTGGATGACTGATGATTTCTGAACTTTTTTAGTTATTTAATAGTGTCATCACTTCAATTATCTGCAAGTAACTCTATCACATATGATATTTACTAACCAAGGAAACTAGATAAGGAAAGAAGATCAGCAACTTGTCAAAAATAGCAATGGTGGCAGCTATAATAACAGTTTTCCCTTTCCTCTTTTTCTCTGGTAATCGTGGGTGGTTAGTTTTCTCTTTCTTAATTTTCTTAGGTGGTGTTGGAGAGGGATGGCATAGTAGTATTTTACAACATTTAATGTGAATAGTGATAATCATGGAGGAGCATGTTACATCGAATACCAGCAATTTGAAGACATGAAAATATTTTCAACAAAAAATTCCTTTAGAAAACATACAATGTAGATCTGGATTCATTTCCAAACTGCAACTATTTTGCATAGAAGTTTAATGGTTTTATAACTGTCTGTTGTAAAGGAACTGATGGTTTCTTTCAAGTTCAAAAATATATAATCCCTATCTTTTATTTTTATATTCCTAACATCTCAAGAGCTTTTTAACCTTAATCATGGCCAGGGATAAATTTAGTCATTTTTGCTTCCTTTTGTTCCCCTATTTGCACATTATCTCTCACTTATTGGTTTCTGTTTTTGGAACCAATGCTTGTTAAATTTGCTTCTTCTTTCCGGCAGTTTTGAAAGATAAGGCATTGTGTATTGGACATGGCTATGACTTTATTTTTCAGGTAAACAAATACTTGGAAAACTATGAGAGAGCCCTTAGTGGATTTGAAGCAGCAGCTTCCAAGGATCCTGGTCTAAATGCTGGAGAGGAGGTTCAAAATATTGTGCACCTTCTTGATAAGTTGGAGAGCTTACTGAGGGTAAGTACATATATGAATTTGAAAGTACTATGTATACGCATTCATATTGTATTTTGTGCAAAGAATCATCACTCTTTGTTTGTACTGCTCTACTTTTTGTTTTGAATCACAGAAACTGATATTATGGGGCTCGAAAAATAGGCAGTACAAATTTAAATTCAGAGGACTAGCCTAGTTCACATCATTAGAAAGAATTAAAATTGCAGATTAGTGTACTCAACCGGTGACATTAAATCATTTACATCAAGGGCTAGAGTTGATATAATTCTTACTGGCAGAGAAAGCAAAGCCTCCATAGTTCAAACATCTGCTTTTGTACAAGAATTGTAGAATAAGTTGCAGATTATCTAAACATTCTCTCTTCACCTTAGAGAGGCAGAAGGTCTTTGGCATTTCAAATCCTCCTCTTGAAGAATTATTTATGTTCCCTGGGCTGGGATTTGCTGCCTTCCAAACAGCCTCTTCAAAAGGAAACCTAGGGACTGTTAATGCATTCATTCCCAAGATATTGTTTTAACATGCCTTGTTAACATTGGTTTCTAAATAGACTCACTTATGAATATTGGCACTAACATCTGGAAATAACACCCTCAATAGCCAGAAAGATGGGATGAGAAAAGGTGTAGATGGTATAGCATAGCAAATTATTTTTGAGGAATGCATTTAAATAACCTACAGCTTCTAATGTACTGTTGTTTTGCAGGGACAGACCAAGGCTAAACGACTTGCCTCATTAACTTCGTCATTAGCCACTGTAAACTGTAAGGAAACTGAGGGATTCTGCTTGATCTTCTAGAAAACTAGAGGACTTATTTCACTTGTTTACTTAATGGCAGTATGCAGTTTGAAGTTAATTTGGTTATAATGTCTTTCATACTTTTGTGCAGTAAGTCCATCATACAAAAGAATCACCATAGATAATTTATTGGAAGGTCTAAACAAAGGAGTAGCTATTGTGGGAAAAGTTCTTTTCTTTGTGAGGCATGCCAGTCCAGCTCCATTGTAAGTATTCTGTTCAATGTTCTGTTATGTAATTCTATGACAAGTGCATACAGGCTCTGTCTCGACTCATGTGCATATATATCGATACGAATACGAGTAAGTGTAATGCTTATTTCTTAAATCTATTTTTCTACAGATACTATTTGCTCTGTGACGCAAATCAAACATGTTACGTATTAACCGTCTATGGGATACGTGATGATGCAGTAAGTATTGTCCCACAATAAATAAAAGCCTCTTCAAGATTTTGTTGCTTATTTGAGTAATATCACTGAGAAAGAAAATTCAACCTCTTTAGACGAGAAACATAATCTGAAAGGTTTTTAGTTTTGGAGGGTTAATTTACTACTTTATGAAAGAAATTCTTTTAGCATTCAATGTTCTTCTGTTTCTAGTGCTATGTCAATTATCTACCAATGCAAATATGCTGTATATACAGACACATATCTTGCTACTAACTTTGAGGCTTCTCAAAAATAACTACACTGAAGTAAATCTTAGTGGATAAGTATTGTGTTTCTCCTACTTTAAGAGGGAAGAGAAACAAAGAGAAAAAAAACGAATCAAATCTTAGCTTGTATTAAAAGTTCACGCTTTGCTTATCTTCCATAGTTGACGATTATTTCCAGTTCTATTTCTTCCACTGCCAAAGAAACTTGCTTGCACTTTCTTCTCTCCCTAATCTGCCACAATGTGATAAACTTTCTTCTGCTGCCTTGTTGTTTAATTAAGAACGCAACATTTTTCTGTGCAGGTTAAAGAAGGAGACCAAGTGATACTCCTGGAACCTTGCTACCATTACAATGATTTTTCCTGGAAGGAAAAGGTTTGAATTCGAAATCTATCGAATGTTCTTAACCACTGCTGGATCTGTGAACCTTAGTGTATCCTTTCACTCTTGGAAGTAGATGGGATGTTAGCATTAATGATAAGGTTATTAGTAATGAACTGTAATTGTAAGAGTACTTTAGCCCTTTTCCCTTCTTGTTTGCTTAGAGTGCGCAAAACTTTGACATTTCTTTTGTTTCTGTCTGCTTTCAGTCCTACCAGTTCAAATCAGTTCGCGTTGACTTTGTGGAACAAGTACTTGTGAATGGAAAAGCTTTGTCACCAAACCATGGAGTGAGAGCATCAATCTATGCACAACATAAGGCTTGAATTTATTATTATTATTATTATTATTATTATTATTATTATTATTATTATTATTATTATTATTTGGGTGTTTGAAGGTAGCATTGCTTCATTGTAAAAAATAACCAAAAAAAAAAAAAATTTGGTTCAATTTGGAACTCTGCTGTGCATGTAGTTTTAGGACACCAAGAATGTCTCGAGAATTTTGTGGTTATTTTTGGATGTGATTTGCTGTAATAGCTACTGATACATTGTCTTATGTTGTTTGTATAAACTTCTTGTTCATATCTTTGGACCCTCAGTCAGTATCAGAAAAATTTTGGAAATTAGATATGTAGACCATTCTGATTTGTTTCAATAGTCACACTACTCATGAAAAAATTGGATTGAAGAAAATGAACCATTTTATTGTTAAAATAAAATCAAGAACTTTTGATTGAAGAAATCAAGATTTCACCATTGATAGAATGGGCTGGGAATTATTAAAAATCCAGACAAGGATGATTTTGTGTCCTGCTCAATGTTGCTGACGGATAAGTCCTCGGCTTTGCATCCACAAGGCTAATTTGGGATGATTATGAATATTATAGAAGCTCGGAGATTGAGAACGTTTTAAGAGTAAAGTTATAGAAAGATTTGAGCTACACATCAAGACCAATTTCACCATAACAAGTTTTTAAAACATTCCAATTAAGTTGGGGAAGAATTTTTTTTAGAGTTGGAAGTTCGAAAATTGATAGTTTAGAAGATACTTTGTGTTCAAGTTGATTTCTTATGGTTCCCAAATAAATTTGTGGCCTTCTAGAAGTTTGTAGAGGATATCATAAGACTTTTAAATTGGTAAAGTTTATCCTAAACAGGTTTGTTTTGGTCCTCTAAAGAATAGTGCAAAATTAGTATTTCTACCTTCCAATTTTATATGGATTATCTGGTACAATAATCATAGCTTGCGTTATATATGTCTAATAGAAGTGATTAAGGTTTCGTTGGAAAGATAGGATTTAGGGCTACAATTTCTATGCAGAACACAAGCTAATTATATCGTTCAGTTACTTGCATCGGGCTCCACATATTGGATATGTAACCCTAACCTTGAATTGGCGTCGTCTTTATTTTTTGTGAATGTCGAGTTGTTCTAAATGACAGCCAGTGTTGTGTTGCAGCCAGCCAATCACCGACTTTCATTTTCTTGTGCTATAGGCCAATTTTTATGGTTCTTTTTTGTTTACTAGTATAGCACACATGCACATTACAAAATTTGTAAAATTAAACAAAAGAAATCTATACTTAAATATATTTTACACATAATTCTTCTAAATTAATTATTTCTTCAACCCATAAGGATGTTAAGGCAGTTGCTTGAGATGTTTATCAAGTCAAAAGGCAAATTCTCCTTGATTTTTGTTTGGAGTTTTGGGTTGTACTAGTTCAAGTTTTTTCTTAGTGAATATGTCCCAAAAAAATTATTTATGTTTTTTCATATAAATATTTAGTATTTGATTGGTAAGTGAACCGTGAAAGTTAATGTATCATAACATGTCAACTAGAATGTATTCATAAAGTTGTTTTAGTGGTTACTTCATAGTTTAAATGAGTTTAACGGTAATCAAAAAAGGAAATGTAAATAAAAATTATTAATTACTTTGATTTATTTGAAGTCTTCTTACATGTCAAACTTTTTAAACTACCTCATAAGTATATTAGGAAATTCAAAAGTAAGAAACCAGAATGTGCAAATCATTTATGACCCCATAGACACTTTTAGAATAGTCTCATATGTTAATCTTTATTCTAGAGCAAATTAATTTACTTAAGAACGTATTAGAAAGCTCAAAAAAGTAAGAAAATAAAACGTGTAAATCATCGATGACATCAATAGATCCTTTTAGAATAGTAGAGAATTTTATATAGTTTGAGGGGATTAATACTCTTTGACTGCAATTTATGTAGGTGATGACTAGCTTGTACAAATACCCCTTGGAGGGGCTAAACTGTTAAGCTCTCATCATTTTAGACAAAATTTCAAATGTTGAGCTCTTGCTTTTCTTTGAAAGAACCATTTTTTTATGTGAGTGAATGTCATATTTGTTCTCCAACATATAGTCCTTTTTTACATATTTTGCCATTAATCTAATCAAATTGCATTCTTAATCGCCACATCCTTTTTTTTCTGTAGATATTGCATTCTCATAATTTGTCTGTCGACAAATATGTCCTTATGTTTTCTTTGCACAATCAATCTAGGAGGGTGGGATAGTATACTAATGTCACTACTAGTTCAACACCCAATCATGCCCCATATAGCCGCCAAGGATCAATGAAGCATAATAGTGAGAAAATATCCTATAGTGTATTAGCTCATGGTGGCTTTTCTTATTTGCCTTCACCTTGGGGCTAATAATTCTGAAAAATTGAGTAGTTCATGCTTTGATTCTTTGAGAGAGATACTCATAGAGATGGTGAATAAAGAAAAGATTTTGGGTTTCGGACACATAGCAGGAATAAACAACAGCCAAAGAACTCATTTAGAAGGGACAATGGGGGCCCACACCCCCTAGGTGATGGGAATCAAAATGGCAAAGAAGATTTCCAAGTTTTACATGAAGAATTATAGAATATTTCATAAGTGGAGGTGTCACGTCCGAAATCCGCAAGACATGATAGATTTGTACCAAGGCCACAAGGCCTTTTACATACAATAACTTAACAGGAAAATATTTCCAAAAACAGATAAAATCTTGCAAGGCAAGTCTATCCCCGCTTGAGCATATTGGTGGTGAACTACAACTTCTCAAATCGGTTCCCTGGTCTCTATTTAACATACGAATAGGAAATTAAATGTACCAGCCCACTTGCTAACTGAACATGCATGTGGGATAGAGGATTCTTTAGTTTAGATGGAGGAGGCTCTCCAGAAATTGTAATGCCAGCTATTTGGCTCATTTGTCTTCTACTTAATACAATTTTTGTTTTTTCCTAAAAAAGAATAAAATAAATATTTCAAAAAACCATAAATATAGGACAAAACATCACTAAAAGAAATAATAACTTATTACATCGTTTGCACAACGAAAAGAACTAAAACATTACAAGTAAAAAAACTATAAACTTTAAAACTATCAAAGACTTTATCATCAAAAGAGAACTCCTTCACATCATCTTCTTTAGGGTTTTTTACTATCTGCATAAGAGGGTGAAAAATGCTAAGCTTCCAAACAGAATCAACAACTTCTGTTAAATATACTGCTATTGTATCAACCGATTCAACTTCTCCTTTGACGCTTACGACCCTCTTACTCGCAGGCCTACCAACTAGAATAAGGACAGCCAGACAATTGACTTTTTAGACATGGCAGAAATGATTACCGCTTGAATTGAAAACTTCATACAATTTTGAAATACAAGAAGTAACCCTAATCCCTACCCAAAAAGTAAGGAAATAATCTTTGAAAAGTAGGATTGGAAATTTTAGAAAAACACTTATCTACTTACAAAGGAATCATTCAAAAACATCTTTACTTTGTAAAATGATCAAGATTTGAGATTGTTTTAGGAGTCCAAAATACTTTGGGTTTGATATGAACTTTCCAGATAAATTGTTTATCCTCAATTAAATGACTCCAAAAGTTTTAGGACCAACATGTAATTTCTAAAATATTAGCTGTTAAAATGTAATTTTCACAACTGATCAACAAAAATATGAGAAACTGGTATAGATAGTGAGCTAAAATAAAAAAGGTAAAAGTGCCACACACACCTGAATTTTCTTATTTTCTTTATTTTAGTACTTGAACTAAAAAAAAATCAATTTTAACACTTTAACTACAAAATACTCTCCAATTTAATACTTCCATCCATTTTTACCATTAAATACTAATGGATTAGGGGTATTTCTGCCAAAATACAATATAAATAAGTTTATCCTTAAATAAAATTTCATCTTTCTAAACCTTACCCACCACCTTCCTTTTCTCTTTTCATCTTATGCAGCACCAATGCTGCCTGCCGCCATCGCCACTCCAAACCTCTATCCATCTCCTTCTTCTTCAGTTCCTTAAGTCACTGAAATTGTGGCACCCATATTTCATCCTCCTCTTGTTTAATGGTTCAATTCTACAACTTTTTTAATGGGTCTTGCAAAGAGTTGCTAAAGTATTCAGTAGGAAAACTTTTCCAGAATTTTTCTATCTCTTTGTTCACTGTATGTTACAAAATATGTACAACAGAACCTTCCTACAAACTAGGAAGTTGTTAATAATCTTAACTATCTATAATATCTCAACTAAGCTAGAATATCTCAACCACTACAAGAAATACATAATACAAATCTAATCCTAACTACTTTAACACCCCACCCCCCCCCCCTCAAGTTAGAGCATGAAGGTCATAAATGTCCAACTTGCCAGATAATTTGCGAAATTGCGGGAGACGTAGAGCCTTTGTGAGAAGATCGGGAGGTTGTGAATCACTCAGAATGTAAACAGGAGTAATTAAACGTGCTTGAAATGCATCCTGCACAAAGTGACAGTCTATCTCAATGTGCTTATTGTGCTCGTGGAAAACAAGATTAGCGACAATGTAAATGGCTGCTTGACTAACACGGTGCAGTGGGATAGAATATTGCACTGGAACTTGGAAATCAACAAAAAGTTGGGTGAGCCATTTTAATTCACACAGTGTCATTGTCATGGAACGGTACTCGGCTTCAGCGAAAGAACGAGAGACCGTATGTTGTTTCTTCATCTTCCAAATAGGTGAATGTCCAAGAACGATAAAATAATCAATTGCAGAATGACGGGTAATCGGGCAACTGGCCCAATCATAGTCATAATAAGCAAGTAATCGAAGATGAGCATTAGATCGGAGTAGAATACCCTAACCTAGTGCACCTTTGAGGAAACGAATGACACGGAGAGTGGCTTCCTAATGTTTCTTGCGAGGATTTTGCATAAACTGAGCCAGGACATGAACAGTATATGCAAGGTCTGGACGAGTTATGGACAAATAAATCAATTTTCCAATAAGATCACGACATCGGTCTGGTTGATCATTGAATTCTCCAGAAGCTTTGGCTAATTGATGATTTGGGTCCAATGGAGTAGACACGAGTTTAGAACCCAACATTCCAGTTTCAGAGATAATTTCCAAGGCATATTTACGCTGACTAAGATAAAACCCCACTTGACTTCGAGCTACTTCAATGCCTAGAAAATATTTAAGATGACCTAAATCTTTCATATGAAAGCACGATCCCAGGTAAGACTTAAATTGAGTAATACATGATGCATTATTACCGAAAATTAATAGGTCATCAACATAAATTAAATGCATAAGGAAATATTATTTTTCCTGAAAGTAAAGAGAGAATAGTCAGCATATGATTCCACAAACCCACACTGACAAAGAGAGGTTGCAAGTTTCGAAAACTAGCACCGAGATGCTTGCCGGAGTCCATACAAGGACTTGTCAAGGCGACAGACTTGATTTGGGTCTAAAGCACGGAACAATGAAGGAATCTTCGTATAAACTTCTTCAGTCAGATTTCCATGTAGGAAAGCGTTATGAATATCCATTTGATGAACTTCCCAATTTCGTGCAGCGGTTATAGATAACGGTGTCCAGACAGTCACTATTTTTTGCCACAGGAGCACATGTCTTGGTGTAATCAACCCTCTCCTGCTGAGTATACCTAAACACTACCAAGCGTGCTTTGTATCATTCAACAGAACCATCAGACTGATACTTAATTCGGTAAACCCATTTGCTACCAAGTGCTCGTTTGCTGGGAGGTAGTCTAGTCATAGTCCATGTATTTTTGTTTTTCTCAAGTGCATTTATCTCCTGCTTCATGGCCTGAAGCCACTCAAGTATAGATGCCGTTTCGGAAAATTTGGTGGGTTCTATGCCTGCATTAACAGTTGCTACAAAACCCGATGTGAAGAAGAAAATTTGTCATTAAAAAAAAACATAATGAGTTAATGGATATAGAGACGTACCTGTGGGACCCGAAGAAGAAGGTGAAGTAGAAGAGAGAGATATACCAGGAGATGACCGTACAGTATTATATATATAATCCTTCAATTTACCAGGAGGTCGATGTGGCTTGTTACTACGACGAAGATGCAATGGCTCAAAATTATGTGCCTTTAACTATTCACTACCCGAAGTATTACTGGAACCCGACTGAGTACTTGCCCCATTGGAGAAATTACTTAAGTCTCATCTTTTATGTGAGCCACAGGTGAAGACGAAAAATTTTGCCTAATTTTCTCAAGCTGGACGGATCTAACTAACGGCTGCATGTAGGCTCATCAGGTGGCGCTGGCTGGACTACATCAGAAGACACGGACTGGGCCACTCCTGGATGTGTCTGTTGGGCCGCGCCATGGAGCAGAGAGGAAGGCTGCGTGTGGGCCACAGCAGGAGATGAAGACTGGACTGCTCCAAAAGGCCCCAACTAGGCTGCATCATGATGTGGGGAAATCTGCAGTTGCGCCATCATCCGCTGGCCCAACATTTGTTGAAGCAACAGTGGTATGGCCTGGTTGTTGGGCTGCTGTAGCAGTCTATTGGGCTTCTCTAGAGATGTTCTTCCGGGCTACTCCCCCTAGCTCCTATACGGGTTTCAAGTATTTCACCAAAATCAAAAATCAAATTGTTCTCAGTTGATAATGCTTCCCGAGACTTAGATAAAAATGGGAATTCATTTTTAACAAATACGACATCTAGAGAAGTAATGAATTCGTTTGTCTGTAGATCAAAAAATTTCCATCCTTTTTTTCCAAACGGATACCCCAAGAACACACATTTCCGCCCCCGAGATCTAAACTTATCTTTGGGCAACCCGTGATCGTGTACATAAGCCAAGAAACCAAAACTTTTTAGATGAGAATATGACGGAACCTTATTAAACAAAAGTTCAAGCGGTGTTTTTCCTTCCAACACAGACAAAGGAGTACGATTTATTAAATACCTAGTAGTTAGTACGATTTCTCCCCAAAATTGAACTGGAATATTTGCCTGGAAGAGCAAAGCACGAGCCACATTCAGAATATGACGATACTTACGCTCCACACAGCCATTTTGTTGGGTGTATGTACTATAGAAGTTTGATGCAACATTCCATTCTAAAAAAATACGATTTCAAACAAGCAAATTCGGTTTCTGTTATCTTTACGTACGACTTTCACTCGTTTATGAAACTGTGTTTGAACCATAGCAAAAACATATTTTAGTGTTTATACTACCTCTTTTTTTTTTTCAGTGAGTAAAAAAATCCAAACACACCTTGAAAAATCATCTACTATGGTTAAAAAATAGCTCGCACCACAAGAGGAAGGACTTTTATAAAGTCCCCAGAGATCACGATGTATCAAATCAAATGAAGCAATTGCATTATTTAAGCTAACAAGAAAAGGTTCACGTGTCTGCTTAGCATGCAAACAAATCGAACAATTATTAAGGAATCATATTTAAAGTTTTGTCCCAAAAATTTCTTAATGGCCGATTTAGAAGGGTGGCTCAGTCTGTTATGCCACGAAGTACCCATATCAGAAATTTTAGCAGAACAAGAAAAGTTTGGATTTCATTGCAGAGGTCTAAAGTAGTAAATCTCATCTCTCTCTTCACCCGCTCCAATCGGCATCCCCGAGATACGATTCTGTAACATTAACACACTATCATTAATTATGACAACGCAATTATTTGCTTTGGAGAGCTGAGATTGAGAGAGAGAGAGAGAGAGAGAGAGAGAGAGAGAGAGAGAGAGAGAGGGAATAAATTACATCGGAGTTGAGGCATAAATAGCACATTATCAATTTTTAATTTGGAAGGCAGACATATAGAACCCAATTCTGCCCCAGTGGTTTTAGTTCCATTTGGAAGAGTGACAGTATAAGGAGGAGATGGTTTGGTATTTGATTAAAAAAAAAGCTTTCTGCTTGTTATATGATGGGAGCAACCACTGTCTAAAATCCACTCATTTTCTATCTTACCAGAGAGATTATCATAAGCTGGAGTAGAATTCTTCTGGTTGTTTAACATTTGGAGAAAAAAACTCCATTGCTCCGGCGACAGTCCCGGAATGCCGACGGAGGAACTCGCCGTTACTGAAACTGCAGCTCCCTATGGCTCGTTGGTGCTGTCCAGATCTGCCGCTCCATGCCGGTCTCTATGAAAGGGTGAGCGAGTTGAACTGTGCGTTGCCCAGCCACTGTTGATTGAGAAAGATGATACTATTGCAGCAGCGACCCTTCCGTGTGTCGCCGAAGAAGAAAGTTCTGATGCAGCAGCTTCTGTCCATCCATGGTTCGCTGGAGAAGAGCTATGGATTCCGCGGCTGCCTCTGAATGTTCTTCCTCGAGCCCTGCGACCGCCAATGCCAATTTCTAAATTTCGGTCAGTCCACCTCTACTCCGATGTCCGTTTTGGAAATCCCACCAAAAGGTAGCAATTTTTTGCTTCGTGTCCCAATTTGAGACAGTATGTGGATTGCAGTGAATTTTGCACTGATTTCGGAGCTGCAAACACAACAACTTCACTTCCAATTTTTGCAGTTCTTATTAATTTTTTGTGAGCTTCTTCTTTGATTATCATAGAATATGTTTTCGTAATGTTCATAATTGGTTCCATTTGCAAAATACTTGATCGTACAGTTCCAAATATCAATCATCTAGACCTATGAGAAATTGATAAACTTTGTCTTTTTTTTCTTTGTTTAATTATCTTATTAATCATTCCATAAGTACAATTAGGCAATTATTCGTAATTGATTAATTCATCCCATATTTTCTTTTCATCACACTTTTCTGCATAGGACATTGTGGTTCTCAAGTTGGATTCA
This sequence comes from Catharanthus roseus, assembly GCA_028651295.1. Lineage (NCBI taxonomy): Eukaryota > Viridiplantae > Streptophyta > Magnoliopsida > Gentianales > Apocynaceae > Catharanthus > Catharanthus roseus. Next base: position 1,905,964 of record JAPQWS010000153.1, on the reverse strand, counting down.
ATGGTGTTTAAAATCCATGAAACCACCATTGTGTTAATGGTCCACCATTCTTTTCCTTCAATAGTTCCAGGTTTCGGCTTTGGAATTAGCTCTTCAACCAGATGATAGGGGCGGCCAGGAACTGGTGCGCACAAGGAATCACCTCCCACATTAGAGAGGTTGAAATTCTCACACTACCGCTGACAGGATTTGAACCTTGGTCCTTGGTACCAACTTTGCAGCCTCAGAACCAACTGAGCTACGCGCATGCGGGCGCCCACCCCTTACTCTTAATTCTCTATGATGCGGAGATGACAACTCTCATAAATATTCTCTAGTTGTGGCAAGATCACCTCTATGAGTTTTGAGCAATCCCAATAATTTTTTGTCTTATTCGGGCATATTTTTCCTTAAATGTTCTCAATTTGTCTCTTTCAATTCATCAAAAAAGAAAAAAAGAATCTGACTCTTTCTGTCTTTTGTTCCTTTGAAGCGTCCAAAGCCAGATGTTCTCCGTTATTTCCTCTTTTAGGTTTATTTTTCCTTAGAAAGCAAGTGATTCATCTCCATTAATTTCAGACTTTATTATTTCTTAGCTTGGAAAGCAGTGAGTTGAGTTTGTTTTAATAAAAATTAACATGGAAGGTAGTCCCTTTGCTTCTACCCCAAATATATAAGATAAGGTATATTGCAGGATTGAAAAGGAAGAAATAAATGTTTTGACAAAAAATACCCTTAATCCATTAGTAGTTAACGGTAGGAATATCTGTAAGTGTTAAATTAGATAAATTTTTTAAATTAAAGTGCTAAAATCGATAATTTTTTTAATTCGAGTTTTAAAGTAGAGAAAAAAAAAGAAAGTTTAAGTGTTTGTGGCACTTTTTATCCAAAAAAAAAAAAGATCATTTTTTTGAAATTTCTAGAAAACCTTTATGATAAGGCCGTGGCTAGACAACATCAAAGACATGCTTGGGAAATTTCTTCTTCAAACTCAAAACATGAAGATTATGGAACTTTTACAGACAGAGTTTGAAGACATATCAAGAGTAAAGCATTGGAAGTACATGAGTGGCACTTCAAGACCAATTTCACCATGTCCTAAGGCCTTTCAAGAGCTTAAAGAAGTTCCAAAACATTCCAAAAAGGCAAAAAGGTTGAGGAAGGATATCCTAATGGTTGGAATATCTGAACCCATAGATGAAAATGAATGGTTTGGAAGACATGTTTTGCACAATAGTACTTTTAAGGTACTAAAAGTGATTTGCACAATAGTACTTTTAAGGTACTAAAAGTGATCATATAAAGAAGTGACATTCATGAAGTTTGTAGAAGACAAATTGATATTTCAAATGGTAAAATCCATATCCATATAAGCTCATTTGAGTGTTCTAAGAATGGTGCAACTTTAGTTTTCCTAACTACAATTTCATCAACGACATATTTGGGAAAATTACCATAACATGCATTCTACAAGTCCGATTAAGGTGATTCAAAGTCATGTGAAAAGATAAGATCAAGACCTACAACTTATATGAAGATATAGAGGACAAAGAAGAACTGGCACCAGTCCTTCCAGATGTCCGGAACTGGACATTAGAGGGTTCAATTACCCTGTTTTGCAATTCTCGATTTTATTTCATTTTTAGTTGATTCTAATTGCTATTTTGACCCCAAAATAATGTAATTAAGTGGTTTCAGCCATGTTTTACTTGAGATTTAGATGGTATAGGCCTTAGGGTATTATTTACACCCTAAAGGGCTAAAAGTCTCACAACTTTGAACCTTAGAAAAAATTTCCAGATTTGAGCTCTTGCTTTTCCTTCGAAGAAACTCTTAGGGTTGTTCCATTTTCTTTGAAGGAGAATGATTCTCCATGAAAGTTAAAGCAAGGAATTAACCACTTTTGTATTCTTGTTTCAAGAAATGGGTCCTTGAATGATTTTCTTCAAGAGTTCTTGAAGGGTTCCTCAAATTACCTACAAAATGGGTCTTCTGATTTCTTTGATATAGTAGGTTCTTTGTTTGAATTTGTTGTAGATTCTTCTACTCAACACTTGGATCTTGATTCCATCTTGGATAGAGGTGCAATTTATAGTTAAATATGAGAGGGAAAATTGATTTCTAGCTAGGTTTCTTAAGAACAAGTATTGGGAGCTCAATTCCTCAAATTCTATCAATCTCTCAGAGTTATGATCTTGGTTTTCTATCACTTTATGTCCTTTATGGAACAAATCTAAAACTGTTGGGGCCAAATCATAATTTTTTAAACTCATGGGACCAAATTGCCGTTTTTAAATTTTCCACTGAAATTCCAAATTTTTTTGAAGTGTTTATCCTAAAAAAAATAAAAAAGACATCTTCCCCTTCCAAATCAAGCTCAAATTCTTATCATTCAACCATAAAAGTTTCAATTAAAAACATATAAGAACAACATTAATCATCATATAATCATAAAAAACATTTAAAAAATAAACATTTGCACAGCTCAACCATGATATGGGTGACATGAAACTTTGGTTCTAGAGAACCTATAAATTGTATGAATATAGAAATTGTTTGTCTGAACATTTAAATTGTACAATTATCATCGGTTGAGCATATATCACACATAATCATGTTTAGGTGGCCATTGAGCCATGAAAGCTTCTTAAAATCATTCATACTTTATAAAATTTATCAACATTTAATTTCATCATAACATTTCTTTTTGCAAAATAGAACATTAGAGAACATAGAGCATATCTCAAAGGTCGAGAGTTAGCCATTACTTACCTCAATCTGCTGAAATGTTGGCTCTGATTGGAAACCCTAGTCGTTCCTTGCTAGGTGCGTCAAACTTAGTCCAGGGAACACAGAGCATATCTTAAAGGTCAAGAGTTAGCCATTGCTTACCTCAATTTTCCAAAAGGTTGACTCTGATTGGAAACCCTCGTCGTTCCTTGCTAGGCGCCTTAGACTTAGCCCAAGACCATACCAGGGGTGCGGGATTCTAAAGGTGGCTTCCAAGATGACAATTGGTACATAGGCCCATACTTATATACCATTCAAACACTTCATACATATCACATGTGAGATAGGGGTATCCCAAGAGGGCTTGGAAGGAAGCTAAAAGGATTAACTTGGGAAGATGGTGGAGAATGAGATCAAAGGCTTAAAGAATCAAGTAAAAGAGCACATAATCAAGTTGGGAGGCTAAACTGCAAGATTTTAGCCAAAAGCTGAAAACAACAAAAATGATGCCGGATGCCAAAGGACTGGCGGTGGAATGAAGTGATTTTCAAAGGGTTTTTCAACCCGAAAAAATCCAGCGCAAAACAAGGGCCTGAACCAGTATCAAATCCCTAGCATTTTTTAAAATTCCAGATTTTGGCAATTTCATTCCAATTTATTTCTTTTGATACTTTGAACGCTTTTATGATGTTTTTAAGGTGTATTTAAAAGGGTTTTAAGCCCTAAAACCTCTAGTTTAGGTGTCCTAGATTTAGGGCATATTTTTGTATAAATACTCTCATTTGAGAGAGTGAGCTAACTTTCAATATTTTATCTAATTTGAAGACTCCTTCTTGAGAGTTGAGAGTAGCCCTCTCTAAGCCTTCTCTTTTTTCAATTATCAAGAGAGTGATTCACCCTTGTAGCATCTTGATCTAGAGTTCTTGTTCAAAGGATTCTAGTGGATTATTTTCATTCTTCAAACTCGTTTAGGGCCAAGTTTCTTAACTTTCTAGGGATTTTATGATAAATCCTTTGATAAATGTGGTTAGAGTTCTAGATTCCTTGTTTGTCTAGGGTTTTAATTGCTTCATTATAGAAAACTATTCTTGATATCCTTCTTGGTGTTGGCAACTATACCCCCGCCTCATCCCCTCAGTCACCACCAGCTCACTGAAGCAAGTATCCGCTCACACCAACTCCTTTTGCCTTCCCTTCAAACGCTCTACTACACCTCTCTCCACAATCCACACAACACCAGGGTAGCTAGATGAAGCACCAGCAGGCTCTTTCTCATGCAAACTTTCCAACTAATCCCTCCAAGATATCGCCCCTGCCCGCAGCTCCATACCTTAAAGCCCCTTGCCCCCCACGAACATGTCACGTATCCCCAATGAATAAGTGAATGTCAGTTTTCACCTCCACGACACACATAGGGCACTAAACAAATTCGGTCTCCATCCTACACTGCAGATTCACCCTTGTTGGAAGAGATAAGGTGCACAGTCGATAGAGAAACACACGTACCTTTGGAGGAATCTCCAAATTCCTTAAAATTTTCCATACTATCCCAGCACCATCTTTTGAATTAGTCCTCCCTACATCTTTTGTAAGCACGCAATCCATTCCAAGGTGGTATGCTGATTTAATAGAGAAATACACACTTTTTGTGTATTGCCACACAAAAACATCATCTAGAATAAACGATAATAGCAGGATATTCAAAATTATTTCAGTATCCCTATGATTAAAAACATGATGAACTAGCCCATCCTTCCACAACCTAACCTCTGAGTCAACTAAGTCCTCAACCATCATAGAGTGCTCCAAAAAAGGTTAGAAGAGGTGAGTTGAAAAGAGTAAGGAGCAAGCAACTATCTCTCCTCCCTCCTCCCTTCCCCCCCTCCACACACACACTCTGTAGACCTCCATTCTCACTCTCCATCTCAACCCCCTAACCAACAATCCCCTCATCTCCCAGATGGACCTCTAGGCATAAGAAACATGCGGCCCCCAGAGATGCCTCAAGAAAAGAACAAGATGGATAATATTTTCCTTGCAAGGCACGGGTGAGGATTGAATTAAGATTTTGAACAATCCTCCATCCTTGCTTGGCTAATAGGGCCTTGTTGAAAACTTCCATGTCATGAAACCCCATGCCCCTCCCAACTTGCTCTTGTAGATATCCTTCCACGTCTTCCAAAAAATTCCCCTCTCCTTCCCACTCCCCTCATTTCACCAAAATTCTAGATCAATGATGTTACATCCTCACATAGAGTCTTAGGAAGATGGAACACTGACATATAGCATAAGTTGGGATTAATTGCAGTACAGACTTAATCAACACCTCTTTCCCAGTCTGTGAGAGAAACTTTTATTCCCAACATCTCGTCTTTTTCCCCTCCCTATCCCTGATATATCCAAAGATATCCTTTTTCGACCTACCAATAAAATAAGGCAACCCCACGTATTTTCCTTACCCCACAAAAATTAAAACTCTTAACCTATCAATAAGATAAGTTAAATGACTTTAATCGCTTGTAATCAGTTAAATTTGACGGAATATGTATATAAAAAAACTTAAACAAAGCCCATAAATTAGTTGAAGCCTTAAAAGTTGAAATTAAATGTTGGAAACCTTAACCGAGAGATATCCATATATCGGGACTAAATATGCCGTCACTATTTTTATGTAGGAAAATGATATGTCCTTTTAATTTTTAGGGTTTTTGAATATTTCTTTTCAAGAGTTCTTGAAGAGTCCTCAAATATTCTACGTAGGTTCATTGTTAGAATTTGTTGTAGATTCTAAACTTCCATCACTTGAATGTTGAATCTTGACTTCATCTTGAATTGAGGTTCAATTTAAAGTTACAAATTGATAGGAGAATTGGGTCTCTGTTTAGGGCTTTTTCAAGAGAGAAGCTTGGAGATTTCCTCAACCTCCTACAGATTTCGATCCTCTTTTTCATAATTATTGGCCTTTATTTCAATGCTGTCTTTGAAGGACTTGAGCATTTTGAAAGTAGAATCATAGATGACTTGTTTGACATGTATGGAAACGAAACACAACAAGAAATGAAGATTCACTTTCTCAATCAACTCTAAAGTGTGGACCGGAAACAAAGCAGTTTGCATGACATAATTGGTAATAGTAGAAGAAGAGGATTGGATGAGTAATGCACGAGATGTCATGAAAAGTGTACGACCCTCCCAAGCACTCAACTTTTTCTAAACTTTCTCCACAAGGTAATGGTAGGTTCCTTTTCTTATTTGATGAAGGAGTAATGGACCACCCAAATAAACTCTGAGTTACCAAGATACAAATTCGATAATATGGAAGAAAAGCTGAATCAATCTTTGTAAAGAGTCGAATTCCATTATCTGGCATGATTAATATGGAAGAAAAGCTAAATCAGTCTTTGTAGAGAGTCGAATTCCATTATCTGGCCTAACATTCGTGGGGAATTTTGTAGTTTATGTGGTCACCCACCAAAATGTTTTTTCAGATTATGAGAATAGAAAAGAATTCCAAGAGGATAGCTAGATAATTTTGGCAACTAATGTTAAAAAAAAAAAAAAGTACATGATATTGATACTAATGTTTCAGTTTGATCAGAAAAGTTGAGAAGCCAAAGAATACAAGGACAGCTTCAGCCTATACATGCAGATGTGCTCGGATCAGTCCGGGACTCTGGCTTATGAGATACAGAAGAAACCAAGAAAGAACTAAAACAGTGTCCAAGAATATGTTCTATCATCTTCTTCCCCCACTCATACCGGGAGAATAATAAAATGATTTACACGATACAAACTAAGCAAAAGGAAGATCATTGTCTGTAATAGCTACTATGGTGAGGGGGAGGATAAGGAGATGAAGATGGAAGGGTGTAAGGAGGCCTGGGCATAGATCCTGGTTGCTGAGGTGGTTGCTGAGAGGGTGCACCATAGTATGGTCCTCGCCACCCAGGATAGGCCGGTTGGCCATATTCCGGGGCCACAGGCGGATGTGGTTGATGTTGGGGCGGAGGATAAGGAGGATTTGAAACAGGTACATGGTAAGGTGGCGGCTGCTGGTGGGGTGGAGCATAGGGCGGTGGAGTTTGAGCATACCCAGGCATTGTGGGCTGCTGAGGGGGTTGGTATGCAGGAGTTTGCACATGTGAAGCATTAGGCAGGTTCCCAGGGTCTGTTTGCTGATGAGGTGTGGATCTTTGTCCAACTGAAGGATAAGTGTGACTTTTTCCATCTTGGAAACTGAGACCTGAAATCTGTCTCTGGACATCTTCAATCATTTCACGGCACTGAATATTTCTAGTCATGACATAGTCACTACAATGTTGCTTTATTTTTGTAATTGCTTCCTGTTCAAGGGAAAAACATAAAGAGTCAAACGTATTCCCTACGAAAATTAGGGTAGCTTCATACTAAATGAAATACATAATGAATACGACAGAAATTTAGCCAATGATAAATATCGCAAATAATGATGATTGTATTGAAGGCCATAGAGTACTTCAGTCTTTCACAATATTGGAACATTTTTCAACAGTATCATCCTGAACAATAAGTTCAGGAGGCAAGGATACGAAGTCCCACAAACCCAACCTATGAATTAATCGAGAATTTTGAGCAACATGGATACAAGGAGAGATGTTTTAGCACTGCCCTCAAATGGCAAGAACTTGGACAAGATTAAAGCCTTATGAATTGAGGCTAATAAAAGTCCTTCACCATCAATCATTTTTGTGTCTTTGATGACTGTTAGTGGCAATAATTTCCTTGACAGTGAGTTCTTTCATATCTGTTCCTTCTCTATACATTCATGAGGGGGAGAATAAAGACACATGGCCTCAAGTGCAGGAAGGCATGATAAAGTTGACTACAAGGTAATGCTGAGGCTTTTGGTCGAATCAATTAGATCCGATTTTAGGTGCCAAAACCACTCCACCAGACATCCAGGCTAGAAGCCTGAGCCAGGTATATGTAGATCATATTCTTTCTTATTACTAATTTGATCCATTAATATGAACAAAGCTAAAACCTGTTGGGGTCAACTAGGAAAAACTGGGAGTCATACCTGCAGAGTTATATAGAACTGCATTCCTTCATTAACATTCTCCTTAATTTCTCGAAACTTTGCTATTGCAGCCTCTATCTGTTTATAGGTCTTCTCTCGTGACACTGAAAATAAAGAAGAATTGCCAGTGCTTATATGCATTAGAGCCTTTTGAACACAAGATATTCAGAAGTTTCAAGTAAATCATAACATGCGTGAACTCCAGGTTTATAAGAAATGGGTAAATAAGATCTGGTGCAACCACGCTTTCACTAACAAGAATGAGAAGGCAATAAGCATGCAGAAAATGGTTACTTAGTAGATATTGCACATCATATATGGGAGGATGTACCAGTGTCTGCATCAGTATTAATTTAATTTAAATAGTACAAATAATTGTAAAGCATGCAGTAAAGCCAAGAAACAAACATTTGAATTAAGATAGAGAATAAATACCAAGAAAACACATGAGATGAACATTCAACAACTAACCCAATATACATAAACACGGGCACTAGAAACCATCCTAGGACAAGTGACAAGTTTAACTTTGCCAAAAAGAAGAGATGGGTAAGTTACTGGGGAAACAATACAATGGGTACTCAAAGAAGTCAACCTGGGTGCATTAATCCAAAATTCAACAGAAACCGAAACATGTTTTAGATGATAAAAGATTCGCCATGTTTGAAAAGTAAGGCATACTCCAGAAGATCATTCAGTCCAACCAATTGAAAAAACAATTTCATAAATTACACACATCGCGGATAAATATTCGGGAGGCTTTTTAGAAGCAATGTTCAGAACGGCATACCTTTATAGTCCTCAAGATTGAAGACAGCAGCAAAATTATCATTTTGAGCCTGTAAGAAAGAAAAGAAATATTACTGCACTAGCGCATAGAGCTTTATATTCAAATAACCAAGTGCAAAAAGCAAATAAAAAGAGTAATTAAAGAAGAAGATATTCTGCATACAGATCAGCAGAAGATTGAATACGTATTTGGCTATATCAGGATAAAAATACAACTGTTTATCATTAAGGAGGACACATGTAAAACACAATTCTGAGAGATACCAGCGCCAATCAATACAACAGATACTCCTCAGAGGAAGTACATGCCAAATATGGCATAGGAGATTCTAGTTCTCAACAAAACTTGTAGATACCAATAAACATTCTTCAGAGAAGGAACTTTATATGCAGACCTGAATTTGCATCAAGAGTTGTTCTTGTGTTTCCATATTTTGGGCAATTTCTTCACAAATATGGTCATATTTTGCTATCTCCTTTCTGAATAAATCCTCATGTGAACCAGCGTAGGTCATCAACTTGGGCAGAATATCATCCTGCACCATCATATGTGTGCAAGTTAAAAACCATCCCACCAAACAATCAGAATTGCTGAACATAAAGCAGGAAACAGAGTAATGTTGTAACACAAGTATTGATGAAATAAACAACACCAAACACCAAAATCAGAACTTAATTGAATCATTGACACAACCACTCCTCTACTGGTTACTGCACTGAAACCCAGACACTTGAAAGGCACCAAAAAATAGGTTCCCTACCTACAGGGCTACTCATCAAGTCAAAACACAAAAATAAAGATTCACTGCAGGGTAACGTCTTTGGCAACCAACTGCAGCTTCTTCTCTCGTAGAAGCAGGTGATTTTTTTTCCCATTTAATCAGTTGTTCCCTAATATTTTTCTCTCCTCTTCACCTCATCTTTCTGCCTTTTCTCTGTTCAACTCTAAACCCAATTCAAAATGTCAGAATCCAGACCTCATTGGAACCCAATGCTTGGCTTCTAATGAAATTGCTTCTCTAAAGACACAAAACGCACTCCTGATCTGCAGAAGGAGATCCAATACCTCCTACATGACCAATGAACCTCTCAGAAAAAGGTCTTGGAACTTTTCTGCTTGCACCATTTGGTAGTTTTTTCACCCATGAACTTTGAGGACCATCAGAAAAATGATGCTCCCTCCATCTCACAAAGATAGGTTCACTATTCTTTTTCTTCCGTCCCAAATTATAGGCATGTTTTCCTTTTATAAATGGTAGTTAACTTGTCTGTTTCCTTGTATGCCCTTGATTATTGTACATTTCAATCATTAAACATATCCACCTTCCAAAAAATATTAATGAAACTCACACCATTTCAATACCTTTACGTCTAAACTTGTAAAGTTTCAAGATGAAAAGTCAAAGTCATTCATTCAGTATTAGTGAAGGGTACAAAAGAGTAATCTAAGTAAAATTTATTAGTTTAACTTTCTTAACCTATGTGCAAATAGAATTAGGCCTATCTTTATGGTTTAGAGGGAGTAATATTGATGAGATTAATCAAGTCACTTTCCATTTGATGTGAAGAGTAAAATGAGTAAGTGCAGCAAGAAAATCTTCTTGCCTCACTAGAACAAAAGACTACAAAATTTGAAGATTTGCTTGCATATCTGTAAATTCTACACTTTCATAAATTAAGTCAAAGAAGCAGATAAATCAAAAGAATTACTGGTACAAGTGACAGGTTGCAAGAGCAACAGAACATTCACAAAATAACATATAAAGTAAGATCACCGTCCAAATCAATCAAACTCAAAGACTACCATTCTAAAACAATAGAACTTGAGAAAATCAATATGGAACATTCAAGTTTAGAGATGTCTCACTGTTTCGGATAAGAAGCTCAGGAGCATTATCTATGTTAGATAATAACCACTCGGCTAAAGAATCAACCAAATAAAAAATGATATAGGAAAAAACGCCAACAGTACGAAATTAGAAAAGTGAGTAGAAGTAGAAGTTCAACTCTTAGATAAATATGTTAATGGAAATGAGCGGAGAATCAAAAGAAGAATATTCAGAATCTTATCTTTGGATTGTAAGCAAGAAAAGAGAAATGTAAGACACTGAACAAAGGGACCATTCCCGTGGTATATGTTAAGAGATATGTGTGCAACTTTCTTCCAAAAGAATAAGCCTCTGCAAGATACCACCTTATTTCACAAGATACATGGAAATGCATTATATGACACATGAGGAACATTTTGAGAACTGCATCACTCACAAACTAAGAAGACCACAATAGTAGCATGCAGATCTTAGAAAAGAAAGTAAATTCAAAGCAGTATGCAGAAGGGAGAACTCATGGTAATAGAATCATCTAAGCCTCATCTTGATAGGACATAACCGTACATGATGCACTAACAATATAGCAAAAACATACATCATCCATCCCGAGTGGCAAACACAGAAACCCAAACTCCTCCAACTCGCCCCAAAAAAAATATATTTGTATATACCTTTCTCTTCATCTCTTTCAGCATATCTTCAAGGCCTGCCCTCTGAGCGCCAAGAGTCTCCAGTTGCCGCTAGAAAAAATAATAGCACAATTTGAGTTAGTAATTGAATTAACATGACCAATATAGGGACATAGCCAAACCATAATGTACCTAAGAAAGTGCTATCATTAACATATAAAATACTCCAGCTGCATAAAACAAAATCATGGAACATTCAGTGAAGAAAGAACTATTAATCCAGTAGTTTATTTTAGATAAAAGATAAATCACAATTCCCTACACAAGATAAAAAGCAATAAGAGGAAGTCGGGATATTCACTTTCTTGACTTCATATCTTAATGTTTTAAACAACAAAGGAAAATAGATCCCGAATGACAAGAACCTCATGACAAGGTCAGTGACCTCAAAATTTTAATTGTGTTCAGCTTTAGACAACAGACCTTTACTAATTTTCATTACATTCCTCCTAGATATCCACATGCCTTATGGAAAATAATTATTCATGAGGAAATACATCGATATAGACATTTTAGAAAACATAAAGATGCCTAAGTTCATCGACAGAAATCAATTGATGCTTCAAGCCATACATGACAATGGTTCAGATGTATTTTGCAAATAGCTTTTCCATGTTCATGGAAATTATTAAGAAAATGAGACTGAGAATTATCCTGAAATTGTGTTGAGTGCATACATAAATCTTGAAAGCTGGCAGTCGTTGGCATATAAAACTTACCAAACTCTGTTTAAGGGCTCCCACCACGGCATCTTCATTGGCATCTAAGGACATTATCGGTTTTGCAAGGGTTGGCAAGACAGATTCTATCTGTGAAGGGCAATAAGCAAAGCATAAGAGTCAACGGTTTATTAACTCACACCGAGAGTGCCATATAAAAGGTTGAAGCCTTTAACTTCTCTATAAAAGAATAATAATGAATCATAAATGTTTCTGATAATGACATTATTCTTACAATTGAACCAAATAATTGTTACTGAACATCATGTTAAAGAAATATGCAAGTCATGACATACAAGATGAAAAATGCAGTATAAGTCATGAAATTCCAATATAATAACAATCAATTTGTCAACTCAGCCTCAGTAACCTAGATGAAAGTTGATCTAAATTACTAAATGAAACTTACCGGGCGTCTGTCAAGAATTGACATCAGCGCCGAATTATCTCTTACGGATCGCTCAATTCGTCCATCACTTTCAGCTGCCTGCTTCAGATTAGCCGCAAACCTGTTTAAGCGGTCTTGCAAGTTCTTTGTCAAGGTACTAGATTGAGGTCTAGTCCAGCGTGTTCCGAATTGGCTTCTAAACTGAGCATCTTCTGTTGCCTCCTTCTGCAGGAGCTCTTCAGCCTGAACTAATAATTCATGGTCTACCCTTCGCAAATCTTTTAGTTGTTGCAGCTCAGCTTCCAAACCAGCTGGGCCCCCACAAACTTGTACTGCCTCTATATCTTCTTTAAGAGCAGCAGGCAGACTTAAATTTCCTTCCAAAGCCAGAATTGAATCAGGTAAATCCATCTCTTTAAGCCTCACTCGTGCCAATTCACTTGCTTGTTGTAATTTCTCTGCTTGTGTCCTGATGACATCATCAACCATTTCTGTATATCTTGAAAGTGCCTTCGCACTGTTGTCAGGAACAAGACTAGCAAACATCTTTTGCCTGCTGGCATCCAGAACGTCATTCATTGGCATAGGCTTGACCATTGAAAATGCAGGCAGGGGTGATAAAGTACTTGCTGGAGGAACTCTAATCAGGTAGACCCTGTCATTCTCCTTCACAGCTCTCTCCAAGTTGTGACCCAGGTTGGCTTCTAACTTACTGATGGCATCAAGGAGCTGTTGAGCTGCCCCCCTTGAAGAAGATTTCTTTGCATCAGACAAAGCAGTAATCCCACTCTTCAACCGTGCAATTTCCTCACCTATCTCTTCCTTTTCATGCAGTTCCAAACTATATCTGTAGCATGCCTCCCCATAAAACAAGGCTGCTTTCAGTTGAACATGAGCAAGCCAGTTCTTGTCGAAATGCTGGTTGAGAGGTGCAACATTCAGTGCAGCCAGGGCTTCCTCATAATAAAGCCCAACCTATTACAATGACATACATGATTTAAATTTCAGCAGCTACTGCTAGAGGCAAATAAACAGTGACTACGGGCATTAAGGACATGAATACAAGGTCTAGGGACATTAAAGTGTTGATGTTGAAGAGAGACATGTTGTATGATCCCAAAAAAACCAATAAGTATTTAAATACATGATTCCCAAACTAAGGAAGGACCTTTATACTCTAGAACATAGTATATCCCAAAAGAAGATCATATATTGCATATACAGGATGAAGGCTCTTTTAAACACCCCCACCCCCCTCAAAAAAAAAAATAATAAATAAATAAAGATGCAAGCAGATCAAGGTTGCATCTTCTGTACTCAGATAAAATCCTGCATTCTAAGAGCATAATTACTACTCTTGTTACCCTTTTTAAGTTCCTCATCTTTGAAACTAACAGCGACTTGCATACTGACTTCACGAATTATGAGCTAACCTATATCAGGTAAATTATCAAGAAATACAAAATAGAGCCTCAAATATTATGTAATCAAAATGAGATGCCACCCAAAAAAATGAAAATGGAAAACATGAAGAAGCGGAAACTCATGATCAATAATACAGCGCAAACTTTGACTTAATAGAATAACATAAGGTTGATACTTCATTATATTCAAGGGTGAATAAAAATCAAGCCTCCCATTTTAGAATACAGAATATTTGAAAGATGTGTAGATCAATATTAACTTTTACAGAAACCTCAGAGATTTTTAAATTAATCTGTGTCCAAAGCTTCATAAACTATCAAGCCTGCCAACAATCCAGAGTAAAATAACAATCAACAGATGTACACAAACACACACAAAAGCATTTCCTTTTTTTATTTTTCTGGAGGAGGGTGAATCTACTAAGAATCAGAATCCAAACTTTTAACACACCTGTCTGGAAATCTTTGCACAAACCCCAGGAGTGCTCCCTTTTGCAATGGTATTCTCAAAAACACATTCCTGGGCCTGAGCCAGCATAAGTCTCTCCAGCATTCCCACACACTCAACTGACACATCTACAGTTGTTGAACTCCCCATAGATGCCTTCATTGCAACATTATCCCTTAGAAATGCAAATGCCCCAGCAGCGGCAATAAAAGCATGAGATGCCTGCCTCCGTCCTTCAACTGCTGATCGGTCATAACTCAACCCTATTTGACTATGCACTGCCCCCAAATTGAACAAGACTGCAGCTTTCTCTAAAGAATAATGAAGAAAAGAAATTAATGAATAACTATCAAGTAATGGGCTAAAATATTTCCCGAAAAATCCAAGCCTGTCCTCCAATCTAAATAACTCAAACAGAAGTCCCCAAATCGCATACTTTCATCCCAAAGGACATGCATCATTACATTTTGTTTCAGGCATTTTGCTGTAAATAGCTCCTTTGCTCAGGAAACCCATCAACCAACACAATACTTAAGGAAAATAGTACTCCTTCAAAGAATGCTAAAGAGGCGTAGGGAGCCTAGCATTTAGTATCTGCTTCAGATTATGTACTGGCTCTAGAATTTCCCCACTTATATGCACCAAGCCATGTTTTAAAGAGAAATTGTGCATCATTGATGCATCCAAAAGAGTCACCAAACTGGTCACATTTCGACCAAAAATTCTGAGAACGATTGATTTTCCTTGTGAGCTAAAACATGTAGTTGATGCGAATGGCAACCATGTAATATAAATCATTGTTACAATCTTCCAAAAAATCAATCTTTGCACAATCAAATTACATCAGAAGTCAAAATTAGTACCGCCAAAAACACCACTGTTATATCAATCATATTAGCAAGTGCTACATAAAATCCAATCAGTAATATTAAAAGTAAGAGAAACAAATCTTGAAGGTTTCAAAGCTTACCTAAATGAATATTCTGTTGAGCAGCTTTCTGCTTATTCTTGAAAGCATCAAACCAAGTAAAAGTCAATGAATTGACGTGATCTTTATCAGGCGAAATAGGGAAGCGCGACTCAACAGCACAAAGGGCTTTGTAATAATTCTGGAGGAGGTCACGGCGGGCAGGGAGAGAAGCATCTGCGGCAGTAGGTCCCCGTTCGACGTCAGACCGGAGTTCCTTCAGAGTCTGTAGATCGTCCTCCAAGTTTTGCGCCTCCCTTTCGCCGTAATTGATCACTATGTAGTTGCGCAAAGGGCGATAAAGGTCGAGAGAGTTAGTTTTCTTCTCGAATATTGCTAACATGATGTTCGTCGTTGCTGTACCCGCCGTTGACGACGACGCCATGTTTATTACTTGTAATTACGACGACGGTGTTGATTTCCGCGGTGGAGGTGGCCGGAAAAGTGAAAGATTGGATCGATTTGGTGAGATTTTATGGAAATATTGGTGATGGCGACCGGCGGTTGTGGAAGTCAAGATAGCTGAGGAAGGAGTGTACAGGGGGAAATTTTGGAGCGTATTATTTGCTTAGTTGGAAAGGAAGAGAAATTGATCCTCAGAAATAATAATAATAATAATAATAATAATAATAATAATAATAATAATAATAATAATAATAATAATAAGTTAATAAGGTTATTCAAAATTAAATAAAAAAACAAAAAAGTTAATAAGGTTCAGAACAAAAATAAATTTAAAAAAAAAGTTAATAAGTACGTAATCAAGATGTTCTTCAACTATTTAATTTTTGCAAATATGAGGCTAACTTTTTTTTATTATCATTTATATTCGTTTATTATTTACGAGTAGTGTGTTTTAACACATTAAAATTGATTTGTTATGATAGTGTCAATTCATATAGAGGGATTATGTATTGAGAGTAATTTTAATTCATTTTCATATGAATTGACATTTAAAATAATCTAAAGGGATTAAAACCTTGTTTATTAAATTAATTTACAACCTAAATTACCTTCTTCCTGCTGCACCGTGGGTGGAGCATAGGCAAGCTATTAAAAAATTATTTAAAAATATAAAATAAAATACCTTGAATATAATGAAAAATCATAAATGGTTTGAAAATAAGCATTGCAAATTTTTCAATATAAGAAAAATGTTAATACATTTGTAAAGTAGAAGGTTCCCATGATTTTTTCTTACTTCATTTGTTTACCATAGGTTTTCAGATTGCACAAGCTTCTCTAATTTCATTCCTAAAGAGGGCTTTGTCTATATAATTCTATGTTATCTTTTCAAGGACTGATCATATTTTGATGTTGAGTATCAGGTTATTGCAAGGCACAACTCAAGAAAATCATCAACTAAACAAGATGCAAACTAAACATTCCAACCAAATGTGACCACACAAGCAGCAGAACACCAGAAAATTTCACAATCTCTAGAAATGATACTTCATATCTAATACTTCAAATTAAGGTAAAGACAATCTCTTGAAGTTCATAAAATGACATCTCAGGTTTGAAAAAACGAAGCCTATGGCGCAAGGGCCACAGAGAGCACAACGGCCATCTCCAAACTTGCTCAGTTCTTCTCACTATTGCTCTCTAGCTCCCTCCTAAGCTGCTGAGAGAAGTCATCATTCACGTCGTCATCATCCCAGTCATCTTCCCATTGCTGAGTTATTTCTTTTCCTTCCTCTTTGTCCTCCCACTCTGTTGATTCACCATAAAAATAAATAGGTTTGATTTATAGAAATAAGAAACACAAGAAAAGAACAAATAACACAAAAATGACAAAAAGAATAAACAGGTATGAAAATATATATGTTAACAAAGATGTTAAACAAAACCACCTAAAGAACTAATGATGGCTACATGAATTTATCACTGAGAATAAACTTTTTGCAGGACAACCACACAAATAGAAAATGCTTATAGTCATTTCATTAAAGGAAGAAGTGTCTTCATCACAAGTTCCTTGAGGATAGAAAGGATTTGTCAAATGAACAAACAATGCTGCCTTATAGTTCTTCCTTCTTCTAAAGGAATGCTAGATGAACAACGAAACACCAACAGATGCATACAATAGTTATATTCCTCAAACAAAAATCTCAGAGTTTAACAGCTTACCAGCACACATATGAAAGTGAAATTAAATACCGATCCCTGATCCAACCTAAACTATATCTAATGAACAGAATATCAAAGTTACCCTCATATTCATAGAGACAAGTGAGCAAGAAGAAATTCAAGTGAAAATTACTCCAGATCATGTTACCATTTAGGAAACACGAATTATCTAGAGGTAAGATCAATAGCCAGGTATGCCCGTGTTATGAAATAATGTGCCTCCGTTCAGTATCGCCGGTCACATTTAGTTACAAAAGATTAGACATCTGATATTTCACCGCAGAGATGCCAACAAGGCACAGAGCTAATGTAATATAGTGCATGACAATCCATAAATTCACGTGTCCCCACTCACAAGCTTAGTCAATGAGCTAAACCCATAATAAATTCAATTACTGGGCTATTAACACATCTAAATGGCATATAAAATTGCAATCTTCATTTCATGAAAAAATCAAAACAGACAGGCCCATATTGAGGAAAGTAAATAGTCATACAAAATCGCTGAAATCCTGAGTCCATGAAATTCATAAACCACTTGTAGGTGACAAATTCTGGTCAATCCATTAACTCTTGAAAATTCTAGTAACTGATAATTGATCAACCTTTTAAGCCTCTTTATTTGTTAGATAAAGGCCTTCTAATGTTTTTTGTTGCTAAATTAAGAATTATCAATATGGAACTTGCAGTAGGCCTCATTTATTTTTAATCATTCCCCTTTGAAGATACAGGATGCACAAGGACAGATAACAAAACAGCATACAACCTACTTACACTGATCAAGGTTTCTGTGATCCATTCAATTACTCTCCACTTCATCTGCTTTAATGCACACCATAATATTAAGATGAATGGACCAGATTTATGTTTCCAATACCTATTTGTGACATGGCGTGTCAATAATGCTCATCCCAAGTAGCCATAATCAGACTAGATACCTTGGCGCAAATTATGATCCGATGCCCGACTCGTAAGCTGTTAACACCAGTCTTCCTCTGGTGAATCAACTAACACGGGGTCTCGTCGTATGAGATACCTATGGTGGAAAAAGGTTTTATCCATATTACTTGCAAATGGGCACTGCCCGTGTGAGATACCTAGTTTGCTCTGCTCTCATTCACGCAAGAATGCACGTAGAATACCAAACAGAAGAGATAGAACCCAGCTAGGTGGATAAGTCGATACGGGGAAAAGAGAGTAAATCATCGGTTGTTCAATACGACAAATGGCTCCATATACAAGTCAAGGTTTATATGGCAGCCCACAGGAATAATTAACAAATCAGAGCAATTATCCAATCACAAGTTTATATATTGGCGCAATACACTTTGTAAAATCAAACATCCATGAATCCAAATTTATAGTTTCCCTCTGATAAGACCCAATTTCGCGGTTTAGAGGATAAAAATACCATATCACAATTTCCA
Organism: Catharanthus roseus; assembly: GCA_028651295.1. NCBI lineage: Eukaryota > Viridiplantae > Streptophyta > Magnoliopsida > Gentianales > Apocynaceae > Catharanthus > Catharanthus roseus. The sequence continues at coordinate 1,887,386 of JAPQWS010000153.1, read as the reverse complement.
TCTAAGATTTGGGAACAAATTGCTCAAAGAATCAAGGAAATCCTATTTACTTTTAATGCTATCTGCCTCTGTAGCAACATGAACAGAATTAAGTAACTAAATTACTAAATCAGACTATTAAATTACTCTTACTAAGTTAGTTAAGATGTGTAACAAGTTAGGGTCCAAATAAAAAGCAAAGACACAAAAAGGCAAGTCGATATAAAAAACTTAAGCTGAAAACCTATCTCTTAGAAGGAAAATATCACAAACCTTGACCAATTTCGAACTCCTCAAACTCGTCATCGTCTTCAAAAAGATCGATCTTTGCGTCTTCAGTAGCAGCCTTGGGTTGTTCAGTTGCCATTCTCAGTCTATTAAGAGGAAAAATTACAAAAAAGCAACTGATGTTAGGCAATCGAAGGCGTTTTTCAAGTATAATTAAGGAGGACGCATAACAATGGGCCCACGAGCACGGGGGAGAGAAAAGAAGAGAAAAAGAGAGCCAGAGGTGAGGCCGGCGAGCAAGGAGAAGAGAAGAGAGAATGGGCCGGCCGGCGGCGCGGTGCAGTACAGCAGACTTAGTTAAGGTGTTAAAAGTTTATAGGGTTTTACTCTTTTTAGGTTAGACAGAGGCAGACTTAGATCATCTCCACTTCGATATAATCCCAAGATCATCAACAGTTATCAGAAATTAGAACTCAAGGAAAATTAGTCGGCAACTGAATTACAAAGAAAGAACCCTAATTTAGTTTGGCTTACCAATTTTCTCTGTCGGGAGCACCGCAGCAGTCGTCGTCTTCCACCTGAGCTTTCTGGCTTATATCGGGGTTAGTTCCAGAAACACCTTGTAGTTTTAAGCAATTGTGAATTGATTACTTATACTTTTTATTTGACAATCCCACCCCAATTTGGTTTGAGCTTTTGTTAAAAACCTGACGGCTGTTTGTTGCTTTTAAATATATTTTCAAGAGAAAATCCCCAACCATTCCCCGAACAAAACTAATACTTATTTTTTTTTTACTTGTTATATTGGATTATTTTCATGTTTTATTTTTACTTGTTATATTGTGAAAATAATGTAACATTTAAATAATTTTTTTCATTATATCTTTTAAAAAAATAAATTTCAACGCATTCAACTATTGACATCAGAATTTATAAAAATAATAATGAGAAGATATATTAATTTGAATAGGTACTAGTTTATGTAAGACAAAAACACTGAAGTTCTACATTTTTTAAATTTGTGTGACGTTAGAACATGATACACTAATAAAAATAGAAGAGGTCTCAAAAAGTATTTTACTAATAGCTTATACTTTTTAGAATTAATTCAAAAAAATATATTTATAATTTTAATTAATTGTCAATTGAGTATTTAAATTTTAATTTTGATAAATAATTATTTGAAATTAAAATTTTATCAAAAAATGACTGAAAAACTTTTAATTTTAACAATTAAATGCAAACATTAGTGTTTAATTTTGATATTCAAAAAGTATATTTATAATTTTAATTAATTGTCAATTGAGTATTTAAATTTTAATTTTGAAAATAATTATTTGAATTAAAATTTTATAAAAAAATGACTGAAAAACTTTTAATTTTAACAACAAAGTGTAAACATTAGTATTTAATTTTGATATAATATTAATTTAAATACTTATTATTAAAATTAAAAATTTTATACCATTTATTTTACAGACTTTAATTTAAATACTCATTTATCAAATTATAAATATAAATACTTGATTGACAATTCACTAAAATTACAAGGGTATTTTTTGAATTAACCCTAATGGAAAAGGAGAATGCCAAAACCGCGTGTGGAGTAACCTCCACGCATCTTCTCTTTCTATCTCTATAAAGACCCCTTCTCACGTCGTCGCCGAACCCTCTAGATATTCAGATCAGGCTGCCAAGACTCTTTCGGGATCTTAGAGTTTTGGTCCCTTTGTTTAATTGCTTCAGCTTCAAGCAGCTCCAGATCTCAATCTCTGTTGCTCTCCTAGTTTTCTTCTGAATATTTTCAAGGTATGTAAGTTCAACGACTGATTTTCCCGCTCCGTTTCTTTTTATCAAGTATCTTAATTCTCTAGGGTTGATGGATTTTCAGTATCTTGTATTCTGATATTTTCTCTGGTTAATTTGTATGGGCTTTCTGTGTGTTTTATTTTCTCATTGTAGTTGGATAATCTTCCGGGTTAAACCTAGGGTTTTGTTTGGGTTAGAGAAACTTCCTGCTTTGCTTTTGTATTTTTGGGAAAAGAAGTATTGTTTTATTGTTCAAAAGAAAAACCTAGGTTTCTGTCTGCGGAAAATTTTCTAGATGCTGCTGAATTTAACTATTGTATTTTCGGAAAAAGACTCTCCATCTCCCTCTTTTCTTTTCTTTTCCTCCTTTATACTGGCGTCCAGCTGGCTTCCAGTTTCTTGTTGAACTTGAAGTATCTATTGATTTTGTTTCTGGGTTCTAGTATGTGGTGTATGAACAAATTTGGATGCGACTTTGCTGCAGATTTGGTTGGAGAACCTCAGAGGAGATCGTCATTCAAACTTCAAGTATTGATTAGGAAAATTCTCTGGATTGGTTGTTTTCCTTATAACTTGGTTATAAGGTAAGAAACCCGATTCAGATTAGTAGAATGGTCCTTTTCTTTTCTCAGTTATTGATAATGCTAACTTTTGTGTATGTGCATATGCTTTGGGTAAAGAATAATTCAATGTTTTTTATTGCACAGTTCTGCATAACAGATGGTCAGAAACAATATGAATGTTTTAACCATGCTAGTTGTAATGGAATATATAATAGAAAAAGTTTTTGAATTTCAGGTAAAAGTATGTTCAAAATGTTTTTTGAGATTGAGAGATAGTATTTAGTGTTAGAATCTCTTTTGACTGTTGGAACTTGGAAGGCAGAGAAGTAAGGAGGCAATGGTTTGGAATGAGTGCAAGTTTTGAGAAGTCTTGATTGTACATCTGCCTGTGTTTTCTTATGCCCTATGTTGCTTACCCAGCATTTCCAGTTAATTTAAGTGGAGCTCTGATGGTGTTTCCTCTTCATTCATATGCATACAAGAGGTCTTTTCATGTCTTATGATTGTCCTGTGAATGGAGATCTGTTTATTGGATATTATCTGGTTACATGTCATATGTTCTGCTTTAGTGTTGATATGACTTTTGCAAGATTCATCCTGTGGTCATGTATTGAATCGCTGTGGGTTTCAGTAAAATGTGTTGTTTGTTATGCTTTCATTGTGATCTTTTTTTATTCCTCTTTTGCTGAGGATTGGGTATTTTGATGTGGAGGAACTAACATTGTTTCCTTCTCTTCTTTGAGATGCACTTCTGGTCATCATCATACCAAAATGCAGGTATTCAGTTGTATTTTACATCTAAATGGATGCCAAGAAGTTTATCCAGCTGGTTGAGGAAAAAAAGAAGCGAATCCTGGAGAGGAAAGAAGCCCCATTGAAATGGGAGCAAAAACTTGAAGCTGCAGCCAAGGCAAGAGCTGATGCTGAAGCAAAGAAAAAGGTGAAAGCTGCTGCTAAGCACAAGAAAAGATCTTTATCACGATCCGACAGTGATAGTGGCGGTGAATGCAGTGACGAAGGGAAGAAGTCAATGAAGAGGGTCCACAAAAGGCATAAGAAGCATAATCACACTGACTCAGGTGACAATGATAAAAGGAGGGAGAAGAGATCTAAGCGTAAGCCTACGAGGAGGCCCTCTGAGTCTGATGATAACAGTGATGGGTATGATAGTGATTCTGAAGACGAGATGAGGAGAAAGAAGCGAAGCCACAGGAAGAGCAGGCATTGTGACTCAAGTTCTGACTCAACTAGTTCCGACTCTTCAGATGATGAGAGTGAGAATACTCATAGAAGAAGAAATCACCCAAAGAATCACAAACGTCGTAGGAGATCATCAAATTCTAGTGACTCAGACTCTGAAAGAGATGATGATAGAGGAAGTAGAAGGAAAAGCCATGTGGGGCATCACAAACGTCATAAGCATTCAGGTTCAAGTGACTTGGATACCTCAAGTGATGAGGACACAATCAGGAGAAAGAGTCACTCGAAGCACCGCAAGCATCATAGGCGATCTCATAGTCAGGACTCAAAATCCTCAGACTCTGATGATTGCAGACGTGAGAGGAGCAGATCTTTGGGGAAGTCATCTGATGAAGATGTAGGTGGAAGAGAAAAACAGAAAAAGCACCGGCATCATGGCCATGACCACCATAATCATCATCACAACAACCGAAACCACCATCCTGATACTTTACCAGATCAGCATGGGAAGACCATGGAAGCTAATGGAAAGCATGATTTATCTGAGGCTAATGTGAAAAACCTTGTTGGAGGAAGTGAAGAACAAGATCCTAAGATTTAAGGGAACTCCATTACGTGGCATATTGGTTCTCTTGTTATCATCACTGTTTTCGTGTTCTGGATATTTGCCAGAGGCTCGAATTAAGATTTGCTAAAAGGATTATTTCCTGGATTCTTAGAACTGTCCCAAGATTTTTCATGCATTCTCTGATTATAACCCCATGATATGTTGTAATTGTGAATTTTTTATGATTAGCCTTGCTGATCCTTTTTACTTATGAAACCGAACTACTAGCCACCCCCGTGCACATAGGAGCTGTGTGTGATCCATTTCCTCTCCAAAAACCTAATTAAAGAGCTGTGTGTGATCCATTTACTCTCAGAAATTGCAGTAACAGAAAGTACAAGATTTAAACCTAATCAAAGAACTTCCAATAATTTCTGGAAACAACCATTGATTAACGTACAAATATGCTGGTGAAAGAAATTCGACCAAGAATGACAAGTACATTTCTCTCCAAAAATAGATTATCAAAAGACCTTGTGATTTTGTCTGTCTCTTTGGAGCTGAGTGATAACTTCAGAAGAAACGGGAAAATATTGGTCTCCTCTTGCTTCTTGTATACGCGGAAGACTTTAATCATGATAAGGGAACTTCAATAGCTGAAGGAGGAAGTTCTCCAAAGAAATGGTAACCTGTATGCTCTAGATTAGCAAAAACGCTCATTATTCTGTGGTATAATAATGCTGAGAAATGGATCTCAGTCAATGTAAATAATGAATAGATGTCCTCTCTGAATTACATAATAAAATACAACGAAATACAATTACAATCAGTATATGCCATCAGAAATTCTTCAAGATCTTATCACTGGATACTCCATCAGCAACAAGAAGAGAAGTCACCTCCTGGACGATGCAGAGAAAAGAAATCAAATATCCAGTTAGTGATGCTGTTTCTCCAACCATAACATCTGAATATCGGATGGACAATTTACCAAAAGTTGAAGAAAAATGATTCCAGAAAACATGAAATTTTCATATCCATTCATTTGTCACATAGATATGCAAACATATAAATGGACTTCAGAGAGCCTTTAACTTTTCTTACGCCCAAATTGGGAGTAGTCCCAAGTACTCACACTAACAAAAAATTTCAAAGAGGCCAAGTTCGTTGCATCTTTTAGATTTTAAATGAGTAAAACATTTATTGACAAGAAACCAAGTATTGAGTAAACAATCTTGAAACATGGACAGAATGCCATGTTTTAGCTGACTGGGTACCATGCATGATATGGCTAATGGCTTTGCAGGATGGAAGCAAACATCTAGGGATAATAAACTGTCAAATCATTTATATAAACCAGGAAGGCTGGTTATAGGAAATATTGCAGTACCTCAGCCATTTGCTTTTGTCCACAAAGCACGGCACCTGTGGACTGTGGACTAAATATCTTTTTGGCTCTAGCAAAAGCAGCCTGCAAAGCAATTGCAAATGCATATGAATACACAGTTTGTAGGAGGTAAGCAACACTAACCATGCAGTAACAAGAATTGCCTACATAACTTGCAATAAATGGGCACGGACGATCAGATAGAGAATATCATCTGGATTCAAAAGGTTTCAATTTTGTGTACCTGGACAAAACCTTGCTCCCCTGTCCAAGTCTCATCTGGTTGAGATAGTACGGGCACAATTTCAACTCCAGAAGATTCCCATTCTTTAAACCGGTCCTATATAGGTTAACAGAAAGGTAAATCACTGGAAGGACTTGAACAGAGAAAAAAACATACTGTATCTAGATCTAAATCCAATTAATGGAGAAGAAACTAATAAAGATAAGGCACAAAATTAAAACCTGATAAGCCATCCTCTTAAGATTTCTCGCACCATAATATAGTCTAACATCAGATCTCTTATCAGCGTCAAAACCGGACTCAAGCAAGGACCGAATTGGACTGCACTTCATAAATAGGAAATGTGTCACATAGAAGGACAATGCCCAAAAAGAGGACAAGAAAAACACCACAACAAATCAATAAATGTATCCAAGAGAGTTTACTAATCATGATTGAAGCTAAGAAGTCACAAAGCTTCAGTTCTGAACTCAAGATACATGGCATGCACTTCAGGACTTCCATCCTGTGTTGATTTATTGACAATTTGTCATCTAAAGACTCAAGGATGTGACTGTCATCCACGAGAAAATGGACAATAGCTAAATCCATTTGTTAGCCAAAAAATGAACTGCAAATGGAGAACAAATGTATGGGAAACTTTTGTACAATATTTTCATATTACATTTACTTGGACCTCTAATTCACAAGTTTATTATTTTACACGTCATACAGAAATTGATTTTTGTTAGTTAAAGACTTTTTCAATAAAAGAATGGAGAGAGTTGTTAACCTTAAACATTCTTTGCACTCTTTGGCATGATTAATCAATGGCAGATGAACAACTGAATCTAGTATTCCTTCCTCGCATTTTCAATTGAACCACTTCAACCCTCTCTTTTTCAAATCCTAATTAAGTGCCACCAGTATGCTGTTATCTCCACTCTTATCCTCCGTTGCCCTCAAACAACAATCCTTCCCTTTCCAAGATTGTTAAACAAGAACCATGTAGTCTAACCAAGTGCCAAGGTGAACAGTTTTTAAGCTCAACTTCCTTAGAATTTAAAGTTCTCAATAGAAAGGGGAAAAATTGTTAAGACAAATAGTCAGTTAGAGCAAGCAAAGTTCATCCCAAGTATGTAGCTTTACAATCGAAGTTCCAATAATGAAAGCAATATCCGATGCTTTATTTACAGGAGGAAATGGCTCCTAAATTAAAACGAGCCCCAAAATCCGAAAATGAAAAACTTTATCTTGTTTAAGCAATATAGTAATATATCTATACAGTTTGTACAAAAATATTGATATCTAGATTCTAGACTGCAATAATAGTTGCATTTACAAAACAATATCGTTGATAGTGCAAGAATAGTCTAAGAACATCCTTCTAATTTGATTGCATACTAAGTCTATAACACACCTAAAGCAAGACGAAATCTTAGAGATATCTTGTAAATTCTCAAGTTCACCAATAAACTAACTCAAAAGCTTCTGCTTGCTCCAACAAAAGGAAAAGAGACAAACATAGGTTGCTATAGTTCACCTGATTCCAGATCCAGTGGCGAAAATAAGCACCGTCTGATAATTCTGAGGTGGAGAAATTTGATCGATAGCGAAACCTTTACCCATGGCATGAGTCAATTCCACCACATCACCCTTTTGTAGTCCACAGAGCAGCTCAGCGGTAGAACCAGGTACGCTCTTCACGAGAAACTGAAAAACACCTTGGGCGGCTGCAAGTGAAGGCGGCGAGGCAATGGCGAGGAATGAAGGTTTCGGTGAATCAGGAACACGGAGCTGGAGGTATTGACCGGCCTTGGTATGAGACGTGGCTAGGTCAGGAGAATCCGATACGTCTACAGTGATGTGGAATAGAGACTCGGCGGCAGGCGAGACAGTAGCCAGAGGTGCCGATATCCAGGTAGTGGTATCCTGGCGGACGGCGGCGGCGGCGGAAATGGAAAGACGGCGGCAGCGGCGGAGAAGAAGAGGTTGGGGTTTAAGTTTGAGGAGTTTCATGGGTGGGGCCAAGAGAAGTGATTGAGTGCGGTGGGTTGCATGGGAACGGAGATGAGGGAGAGAGGTTGGTGAAGGAGAAAGAGTAGCTATGGACATTTTTTTTTTTTTTTTTAAATTTGATTTTAAGGAAAGAAGAAGAAGTTCTATGAATCGGTCGTGGGTGGAGAGTGGAGACTAGAAAGCGCCGCCGCGAAGATGGGAGAAGCTTAAGAGGGCGTGTGTGTTAAAATGCGCACTACGCCATCATACAGCATCCACGTGTTGCATCATGATAAGCAAGATGAGCGCACCCCCTTTTTTTTTTTTTTTTTTTGGTCCTTTCCTACAAACACATATACTTTGTTGCCTGTTGCAAATTGCAATTAGGCCCCTCTCCATGTTTTAGAACCACCCCCCCCACGCCCCCCCCAAAAAAAATCCCTCTCTCTCCACGACTCTGACTTCTATGCGTCTCTCACTAGGGGAGGAAGAAGGACAATGATCAGAGACATTTTCATTGTTTTGATATCGGTAATTTAGTAAGTTTATAAAGAATTTATTAAAGACAGACAGATATATGATTAAAATATCAACTTCAAGTTAATGATGGTTGAAGAATAGTCGCAGCAGAAGAAAAGATTGTGATGGAATTTTGACAAAGCTTCTGACTGACTACTTATTAACATTGTGATCGTGAGTTAATTCCAGGTGATTTCTACTCACTAATAACTGAGAAGGCTTTCACCGGGTGGGGATCAATAATATAGTCGGGGAGATTTGGAGTGTGACAACCGGTGATGTTGAAGAAATATTCAGTAGTGTGGTCAAAGGGATCATGAGATCTGACAATAGAGCGGCAGCAGCGAGCACACGCCAAACAAAGAATTGAGTGGTCGGTTCGGTGATTTCAAGTGATTCCATCTATCTAATGCCGTGCCCTACCAAATTGCCAATAGAAAAAGGACGATTTTCTTCTCCTCAATACATATATAATTTGCTTCTTCCCCCTTTTCAAGCTCAATTTACAAAGCCTTAGTTCTGACTTCCTGCGCCCACAACAATATGCCAGAGGTTGAGACGTGAGTTTTCTGTTTTCCTCACCTTTTTTGTCCTGGTCATACAGACTGATTGAGGAACACAGAGGGGCATCAAAGAAAAGATAACAAGAATGGTGGAACAAATATTCTAATAATTTGAGCATGAAAAATCCAATAATCTGGAAGTAAAATTCAAGGGGAAAAAAAAAAAAAAAGATATACAGGTTCGCCGGTTTCACCGCCCTTATTGTATCAACATGACAAAACAGGGGGTTTGGCAGGGAGGACCTTGCCTCCAAATTCTCTGTTACAATCCCAAGTTGTTCGTTTCATTTAAATAAACAAAAAAGAAAAGTTGAACTCCTCAGTTTAAAAAATAAAGCTCCTGATAATCATGGCCTATGCCAGAAACTAAATTATTGATTTTCGGAATTATCGGTAGAAGGGTACACATTAAAAAAAAAGGATGTCCATTCCTTTTAGGCTGCAGATTCCTTGGCAATCTTCTCTGCCTTAGCAATGACCTCATCAATTCCACCAACCATGTAGAATGACTGTTCCGGAAGGTCATCATATTTGCCATCCAAGACTCCCTGTTTCAATTCAACAAAACAAATTAACTTCAACAGAATATTCAAGTATATATGTGCATGGAAAAGTATGTGATATGCTGCATAAAAGAACATGGAACAGTTTCAATTGTAAGCAACATAACAACCATCTAACAGTTTTCGTCAGCTGCATCAGTGCATGTGTGTGAGTGAGAGCTAGAGAAATTTTTTTTTTGGGGGGAGGGGGTGGGGGTGGGGGGGATCTCACAGTGACATGAAGAGTTAAAAGGTAGAAATTTCAAGACATGGCACCTAAATTAGAACACAGCTTGACAACAAACACAAGTATTATCAATAAAACATTACACTCAGTTCAGAATCACAAGGTAGATAGATTACCGTAAGGAGATTGTTTATCACAAACTAGATAACAGATTCATGACTTAAACGAGATGTACATGGAGAGACTTGAGGAATGAAATTGAAGTAAAAGAATTACCTGGAAACTGGTAATGCTCTCCTTCAACTCGACGTATTTGCCAGGAGCACCCGTGAACACTTCTGCCACATGGAAAGGCTGGCTCAAAAATCTTTGAATCTTACGTGCACGGGCCACTGTCAACTTGTCATCTTCACTTAGCTCATCCATTCCAAGAATGGCAATAATATCTTGAAGATTCTTGTAATTCTGAAGAACCTTCTGTACACCACGAGCGGTATTGTAATGATCTTCTCCCAAAATGTGAGGGGAGAGCATACGAGATGTAGAATCCAGAGGGTCGACAGCAGGATAGATACCAAGCTCAGAGATCTGTCCAGTATTGAGATAAAAATCATTCCATAGTCAGAGATAATAATCAGTTGCAGACAGTAAAGAATAAGTACCTGTCGAGATAACACAGTTGTGGCATCCAAGTGAGCGAAGGTAGTTGCAGGAGCAGGATCTGTCAAGTCATCAGCAGGCACATAAATAGCCTGGACAGATGTAATGGAGCCCTTTTTGGTGGTTGTGATACGCTCTTGAAGGCCTCCAAGATCTGTAGCCAAAGTAGGTTGATAACCGACAGCAGATGGAATACGACCAAGCAACGCAGAGACTTCTGAGTTGGCCTGCAGAGCACAAAAGTTAACTAAAGAAACAAGGGAAGAATATTTGTAGGAAAGCTCTTAAGCAAAAAGTAGAAACCTCAATTCTAATAACACAGGAATACAGGAGACAAACCCACCTGAGTAAAACGAAAAATGTTATCAATGAAGAGAAGCACATCCTGCCCTTCAGCATCTCTGAAATGCTCAGCCACAGTCAAACCAGTAAGACCAACACGAGCACGAGCACCAGGGGGCTCATTCATTTGCCCGTAGACAAGTGCGCATTTGCTTTCAGCCTGACACATTTATTAAGACACTAAGCACCAATCATCGGCATAAGAGAAGGATAGGATTCTTCAGAAAACTCTTAAGACTTCAATGTTATTTACCTGCTTTTCTCCAAGCTTAATAACACCACTTTCAATCATTTCTCTGTACAAATCATTACCTTCACGAGTGCGCTCTCCTACACCAGCAAAGACAGAAAAACCACCTGGACAAAGAGAAGACCAAAACATTAGTACCCTAAATTAAGAACAGCTTGGAGATTAGAGTTCAACAGAGCAGAAATGAGATACGATGAAAACTAACCATGGGCTTTTGCAACATTGTTGATCAGTTCCATGATAAGCACAGTTTTTCCTACACCAGCACCACCAAATAGTCCAATCTTTCCTCCTCTTTGGTAAGGTGCAAGTAGATCAACAACCTGAAAGATGATGAATCATCGGCATTGCAGAGACTCAGGAGTTCATAAAATAGAAAGAGGACAAAAATTATGTATTCCAACTTAATGGATATCAGCTAGGAAAACAAGATATGAGATGAGCTATGATCAAATACCTTAATTCCAGTAACAAGAATTTGTTGTTCAGTAGCTTGCTCGACAAATGCAGGAGCCTCGCGATGAATTGGCAAATAGTGATCGGTCTCTGCAGGGATAATAGCAGGGTTTATAAGGCTAAATTCATTCTGAACAATAAGGTAGGTTTCTCGTCATGGTTTCCACAAACGACTTACTAATTTCGCCTCTCTCGTCAATAGCCTCTCCAATGACATTAATGATACGGCCAAGAGTGGCTCTGCCAACAGGCACCTGCAAAGCAAGAGAGGTTATTTGAAACATGAGACTACTGATATATGACATTAAAATATAAAGCCGAAAAGGTGATCAGGAAATGGAATTCAAATAAAATTAAAGCGTACTCTTTGGGTAGATCCAATATAGTCAGAGAGAAGAGGATATGATAGACCAAACATTCCATTTTTTTGTGGGAAAGAATGAAGCAAAGCCAAAAGCCAAGGTAAACGAATAACTAGCATTTCTTCTCTCTTCAGGGGAAAACCGTTATCTTAGATAATTTAGAAGTTACATGGAATACAGGAAATAGATGAGCTATCCCCAAGAATTAACCTTAATGGTCAAAATCATGCCAATCATTTACTAGCGATACCCTAGAAACAGAGGCCCAAACACCTTGGCACAAGTTTTCTACCTTATTCCACACTCAAACTTGCTAATACACAAAAATGACTTTCACCAACCTTAAGTTCACTACAATGTTATTAGAAATTCTGGGTTTGAAAATACACTGACTTTTGAGCAATATCCAATCTACGCATATTTTAGCAGATAACGCAGGCTACACTAGGTGATGAACTTGAAGAATGCAGTTTAAGGGAACTTAAAGAACCAATAAACAAAAATCCGAGAATAATTAATCAAACAATACAAAGATCTCACATTATCTTAGTTCTCAAACTACAATTCGATCAACTAATTAAAGAATGCAGATCTAAAATTTAAAAAAAAAATCAAAGGAAAAATGTCACACACTTGGAATTAAAAGAACTCCATAAATAAAAAATTAAGCACAAGCTATTCAATCGAAGAATATAAACCAAATTGCCAGCACTTACAGTGATGGGGGAGCCAGTGTTGAGCACGCGTTGGCCACGGACAAGACCTTCGGTACCATCCATAGCAATACACCTAACTACATTCTCACCCAAATGCTGAGCCACCTCAAGCACGAGGCGGATCTGATTATCAAGGACTTCAAGGGCTGTCAAGATCGGAGGCAACCCTTCATCGAATCTAACATCGACGACGGCTCCAATGACCTGGGACACTTTCCCGATCGCACCCTTTCCGGTGAACTCATCGGTGATCTTTCCAGTTGTACCGCTCGACGGCTTAGTCGAAGGAGCAGAAGCCTGAGCCGATGGAGCCACGGCTGAGGTAGCGTACTGAACAGCACGATTTAAGAAATAGCCGGCGGGGGATGGTTTGGCGGCTCTTTGAGCAGTAACAGATGACGTGCGCCGGAAAGTGGCTGTAGATGAGCGGAGGAGTGAGGCTAAGAGCCTCCGGGAAGCCATCGCGAGGTTAGGGTTTGGTCTACAGAGAGAGAAAGTATAGAGAGAGAGAGAGAGGGGTGAAGATGAGCTAGGGTTTGTGTATATAACGAGAGTCGAGGAGTAGAGCCTTTATTTCTAGAGATTGGAGTGATAGAGAGCGAGAGAGCAGTGAAGAGTAGACTTTTTAGTTTTTACTGTGCTGTAAATAAAAATTAGATTTTACTGCCGTTATGGATTTTCGGATTTTGCGTGCCTAATATATGCAACTACGTTTATGGTTGAAAAACGCTAGAAGAAATTGAAAACCAAAAGGACAGCGTAGTTGGCTATTGAACATGGTCTTTTTTATTGTTCAGATTTTATTTGGCCCAAACATACAGGTCGTGGGCCAAACAAAATCTGGGCTTGGAACAAAAGAGCCCTTGGATGCTTTGCCTCGCCAAGCGGATCATCCGGTTACCTTAGTTACCAAAAAGGGGTCGAGGAGAAGGTAAGAATAAAGAAAGTGTAAACTTGTCTTTATTTATTTATTTTTTTATAAAAATCAGTTATAGTTCTCCAAACTTGGATTCATCACACAACATTTTTCTCTTGAAGCAGCTCGCTAACACTTACTTATTTTCTTCTTTTCTTTTTTTGTTTTTCATTAGTAACAACAATAGTTGAGTTTTTCTTTTAGATTTCATTAGCAGGAGTAGCAGCTGTGTTCTTTTGGTTTTCATTAGCAACACCAGCATTAAGTTAAAGAGATTTCGTTGTTTCATTTGTCAAAATTTGCTAGTGAAAATGCAATATAATGAAAGTTATGGAGAATCCGAAATGTTTTTAAATGTGAGAAATTGCCAAAATGAAATAGAAGATTATGAACTTAAAGATGTTGAAATTAATCAAGTTTAGTGAAGAAAGGATTGAAGATGCATAAGATGAGGAGATATTGAATATTGGAATCTAATAACAATGAAGAAACAGAAGCACCATTGTTAGATTCATATTTTGCTAGTGTTGATGAAATATTTGATGCATACTTGGCATATGTAAAAGAAAAAGGTTTTAATATTACCAAAAAATATGTTTCAAAAGGTACTAGGAGTTTTATAAAATATTAGACAATAAGTTTTGTTAGAGGTCGGAAATCTTATGCAAATAAATATACTAAAAGGATGAATTGTCCGGCTTGTTTAAGTACAATTCTAAGAGAGAATGGAATGTGACAGGTATCTAAGGTTATTTAAGAGCACAACCATGAATTGGAGCCATCTATACCTTAGTTTATGATCGGTCATAAAACTTTAAATCTAAATATGAAGAGGAAACTTGATGCTAATGACATGGTTGAGATTCGACCAAGCAAAAAGTGTTAGAGTTTTGGTGGCACAAGTCGGGGGACCAGATAAATTAAACTGTCTAGTAAGAGATTATAGGAATTATGTTGAGAGTGTTCGGAGGTTGAACCTCCATGCTAGAGATGTTGACCGCATTACTAGGATTTTTTTAAGAATGCAACAGAAAACAAGTGATTATTTTCACTTGATCCATACAGAAAAAGAAGGAAGGTTAGATCGTGTTTTTGGATGCATTCACGAAGTAGAACCGCTTATAAAGAGTTTAATGAGTGGGTAAGTGTTGATTCTACCTATGATGTTAATAGATATAAAACGCTTTTTGTAAGTATTGTTAGTATTAATCATCATAGACAGTCAATATTGTTTCATTCGACTCTTATATCTCGGGAAGATAAGGATACATATAAATGATTTTTCATTACTTGGCTTGCAGTAATGGGTGGCCAACCTCTTGCTGCTATAATGACTGATCAGTGTGAGAGTATGATAAATGCAATTAAAGAGGTTACCAAGTACTATCGTAGGTACTGCATTGGGCATATATTGTGCAAATTCCCATGAAGTTCAAGGGTTTGAAAGAGTATAAGGCAAAAAATGAGTTCAAAAGCATTAGTGTATGACAGCTTAACCTAATCAATGTTTGAACATAATTGGAATGACTTTGTTGCTAAATATGGACTATAGTCAAATCAACGGTTGAAAAAACTCTACAATGAAAGGAAACTTTGGGTCCACGTATATGTGAATAAAATATTTTTGGGCAGGAATAGTGTCAACACAAAGAAGTGAACGCATGCATGCATTCTTTGATGGATACGTTCATGCAAGCAGCATTCTCAAACAATTTGTGGAGCAATATGAAATTGCCATCAAACATAAGGTAGAGAAAGAGGTTTATGTTGATTTTAAGTCCAGAAATATTTTGGTTAAATGTTTTCCCTTCTATGATTGGGAGAAACATTTCTAAGAAGTTTAGACTAATGACATATTTGAAAATTTTCAAACTAAGATGAAAAAATTTGGTATTGTCTTCATCTGCATGTCACAAGTGATGAACTCAAAATTGATTTTGATGAAGGGAATTTGAATGAAGAAGGATATAAGAAGTTCAAGATTCAAGAAAAATCTTTGATAATAATTGGTAGGTGAAAGATTTTATCTACACTATTTTCTACAAAGAAGAGAAGTGTTTCCTAAAATGCAATTGTAGAATGTTTGAGTCTAGAGGATTGTTGTGTGTTCATATATTAACAATTGCTGCATTGAAGGATGTGAAAACATTTCCTAAAAGAAACTTGCTTCGTAGATGGAGGAAATATGTGCATCATAGGCACCCAAGGATTTTCTTTGATGAAGAATATCCTCACATGACAACCGAGTATAGCAATTCAAGGATATTGAGAAAATTTTTAATGAAATTACAGACATGGCACTTGCAAGCATTGCAAGACTTATGAGATTGAAGCCTGCTCTTGAGAGCATTAGAGATGAGCTATTAAACTGGGCTGTAGTTGAATGCACCGGACCAAATGATAATATTGCTAATGAGAGTCGATCAATTGAAATGGAAACAAGGGTAGTGCTCAATCCTAATGTACCTAGAGGACAACCATGGGCTAATCGTTTAAGGCCTAACAATAAATATGGTCATAGAAATGTCAGAAGAGGTGATGCTAATCCCATGGTAATACTCAGAGGAGAAGGATGAATTTTGGTAGGAATTTTACGGGCAATAGCAATATCAGTCCAAGTATTGTTAATGAGCAGGTATAAGTTTACTTCATTGTTTATTAATAACACTTGAATTTTATTCACTAAACTTTTGTTATATTTTGTAGCAGGTTTCTCAAGGTACTTCGCATGGTACATTTGAAGGAAATGATTTTCTATTTGAAAATGCAATGAGTTTAGGAGTTTTGATTTGAATTTGTAATTTGGTTTCTTTAGTTTAGAGTTTCATGCGAAGGAACTGATTTTCTACTTAAAAATTTCAATGAGTTTAGGAGTTTTGGCCTGAATTTGTACTTTGATTTGTAATCTAGTTTGTTTCGTTTAGAGTTTCAAAGAATGAGCAGCTTTCATTAGAATTTGTAAATGATTTAGCTTGTTCTGATATTAACTATAGAACAAAGCAATAGAACAAGTTAATTTACCTTGATCTGATATTAATTAGTAAGTCCTAGTAATTGTGTAACGAGTGTTGGTTAAAACTATTCCAAAACTAAGACATAATTTTTGGGGAAAATTGGCAAATAATTAAGTCACTCATAATTTATGGGGAATAATTGACAAATATTTAGGTCAATCATAATTTCTGGGGGAAAAATTAAGTCATTCAAACATGGCCAAGAAATAGAAACAATTGCAAATTTGCAGAATCTTGTAGGAACAAAACTCTAAAAGGCAAGAACAATTTTAAATTTGCATAATGAAATTTGCAGGAACAAAACTCAAATAAAACATACTTTAAAACTTAAAAATTTCAGATAATACATAAAGATGATTTTCATTGAATAAGGGTGATAAATAAGAAGTTTAAGTCATACATGTATAAGATGTTCTAACAATTAGAATTTACAGAAACAAAACAAGCCTAATACATTCTAGAACAAAATATAAAAGATAAAGACTATTATAACTAAACAATTTATCCAACTCAAACCATTGATGTTATTTCTAATTTCACTCTTCATTATGTCAAACTCTATCTTTATCTTTTGGATTTCTTCCTCCAACTGAACAATTTTTTTCAAGTAATTATCCAACTTATTAGAGGGATATCAGTTGCACATACATCATCTAGCCATCGGAAGAACCCACACCTCCCTCAACCCTAATTAAAATATATCGAATTAAAAACTCAGTTCAGAAGCCAAATTTTTTTCACTTTTAAATTCACATATCAATTTAGAAAAAAATTTTGGTAAAAAAATTTACCTTGAAATTTGCACAGCTGAAAATTTTCCTCCCTTGCTCTTTGATGTGCCGAAAGTAAGCAGAGGAGCAGGCAATGAACAATAGCATTTTAGTGAACCGGTTGATTTGGCTAGTCCTTCCGAGTGTGTATTTGTTGTGGATGAAGAAGAATTTTGTTATTTGATACTCATTTCTTGGTGGCTTTTGAATTTTACAGATGCAAAAACTGTAACCCTAAAAGTCGCAATTGGGAAGAAGGGATAGACCTGGCTAAATTGGAATCCGAACTGTCAAAGCGAATTAGCGGTTACGGTTTTCAAGGTTTTGGTTATGGATACAGTTTCTACTGGGAGCCGAAACCGTTTGTTAAATGAAAGAACTGGAACTGCCAATTCTAAATGTTCCAATTAAAAATAAATAAATAAATTCTAAATCTATTTTTTTAATGGTCAAATTTATTTAAACATTAAATTTAAACTCACGCCTCATACATATTAATTAAAACTTTTAATACAAATTTTTATGGTTTTAAATATTCTAATTATTCAAACTTATGGTTCCTGTTTGGCAGTTTACAGTTTTGATTCATAATTTCGTAATTTCAGCTTTCACAATTTTGCAATTTTGATTTTCTGATTTTATGGAATCAGTTTGGTAGTTTTACAGTTCTAATTTTCATGATTTTATAATTTTGGTTTTTACGGTTTGACGGTTTTGGTTTTATGATTTCACGGTTTCAGTTTGGCGATTTCTTTATTTTGGTTTTTTCGAATTCACGGTTCTGATTATTCAATTTTACGGTTTCAGTTTGGTAGTCTTATGGTTAAAATTAATAATTTTATAATTATGATTTTCACGGTTTGACAGTTTTAGTTTTTCGATTTTACGGTTTCGATTTGACGATCTTTTGTTTTCCGATTTCACAGTTCTGATTTTACTGTTCTAATTTCATGATTTTATAATTTCGATTTCACAGTTTTTGTTTTTTGATTTCACAGTGCTTTGGCAGTTTTATGATTCTAATTTCATAATTTATAATTCTGATTTTCACGGTTTTGCGGTTTTGATTTTCCAGTTTCACAGTTTTGGTTTGCGATTTCTTTATTCCGATTTTTTCAATTTTAAGATTCTGATCATTCGATTTCACAATTTTTTTTTTTGGCAGTTTATAATTCCGATTTCATGATTGTTGTATTCTGGTTTTCACAGTTTAGTGTTTTAGGTTTACGATTTCACGATTACGGTTTGCCGGTTTTGGTTTAGGGTTTCGATATGGTAATTTCTTTATTCTTGTTTTTTCAATTTTAAGGTTCCGATTATTCGGTTTCACGGTTTCAGTTTAGAGATTTTATGGTTCTAATTTCACGATTTTATAATTATGGTTTTCACAGTTTTACTGTTTTGATTTTTCGATTTCACGGTTTTAGTTTGGCGGTTTCTTTATTCTGATTTTTCCGATTTCATATTTCCAATTATTCGATTTCAAGGTTCAGTTTGGCTATTTTATAGTTCTAAATTTATGATTTTATAATTCTAATTTTTACGGTTATACGGTTTTGGTTTTCCTAATTTCACGGTTTCAATTTAGCAATTTTACATTTCTAATTTCATAATTTTATAATTCCATTTTTTACGGTTTTGCAGTTTCGGTTTACAATTTCATTATTCTGGTTTTTCTGATTTAACAGTTCTGATTATTGATTTCATGGTTTAAGCTTGAGGGTTTACAATTCTGATTTCACAACTGTAGTATTCTGATTTTCATAGTTTAATGTTTCAAGTTTTTCGATTTTACCATTCCAATTTCATGTAGGCTTTGATTCCTCTATCCTTTGAGAGGATACGTTGGTAACTCATTTGAGCTCAAGCCCTTTAATAAAAAGTTTTAATCCATTTTGAGGTTTTCGCGATTTTCTCAATTTCGATTCCTTAATTTAGCAATTTCAACTTAATGGTTTTCCCGATTTCGAATTTGTAATTGACCTGTCAGAATTTATATTTTTCTAATCTAATTTTGGAGTTTTACAAAATGGGTAAGAACCTGAACTGGATAGCAAACCTATTAAACAGAGAAATCGGAAACGTTTTAAAACCATGATTTTTAAAGAATCGTAAAAACCTAAACTGTGAGAACCGAAACCGTTTAGAAATAAAACTAGAACCAGACAACTCAAACCGTGAACGGATCTAAGAAGGGAAATTGGTGCAAGAATAAGAAGGCTAGTACATCTAGTGTAGGAAGAAAAAGTGAAGCTAGATAGGAGGAAATTGATTGGGCATTAGAGAGGCAGCTCAATTTTTCAAGCTTCATTGCAAGTTGATTGGGGGTTTGGGAGGCACATTGATGAGTGTGTTTGTTTAGTGTTTAGGGCTAATTGGGGGGGCGGCTGAAAGGAAGGGGTGGAGGGAAAGGCTATAATATGAGGAAGGGAGGAGGGGACACACGAAAACCAAGCCTTGGTTTGGGTTATCACCATGGTTTAGGTTTAACTTATATTTTGTCTAAAAATTGAATTTCTATTATTTTCTATCAAATAACTTAATTTTTTTAAAGAACTTATTATTTTAAGTCAGTTACAATAGTAATAAGATTATATTATTCAGAAAAGAACTTGTTTTTCGTCTATAAAATCGATTTTCTACCATTTTCTATATATTGTACTTCTAGCAATATATTTTCAAGGATTTAAATAATTTCTAAATTTTGGATAATAATCTACTTTTTTAAAAATTATTATTTAAGTCATTTCTAATAGTAATATGATTATAGTATTCACAAAATAACTTGTTTTTCGTCTATAACATCGATTTTCTACAATTTCTTATGTATTGCATTTCTAGCACTATATTTTCAAGGACTTAAATAATTTTTAAATTTTATATAATAACTAACTATTTTTTTTATAAAAAAAAACTTATTATTTTAAGTCATTTCCAATAGTAATATGATTAGAGTATTAAAAATTACTTGTTTTTCATCTATAAAATTGATTTTCTACTATTTTTTATATATTAGCCTTCTAGCACTATATTTTCAAGGACATAAATAATTCTAAGTTTTATATAATATCTTACTTTTTTTTAAAGTAGTTATTATTTTTAAGTCATTGCCAATAGTCATATTTATATAATTTACAAATAACTTGGTTTTCATCTATAAATTCGATTTTCTACTATTTTCTATATTTTTCTATTACTATATTTTCAAAGACTTAAATAATTTATAAATTTTTATATAATATATAATTTTTTTAAAGAACTTAACATTTCAAGTCATTTCCAATAATATTATGATTATAGTATTAAGAAATAACATGTTTTTAGTCTATAAAATTGATTTTTTACTATTTTTTATATATTGGACTTCTAGTACTATATTTTTAAGGACCGAAATAATTTATAAATTTTATATAATAAATTACTTTTTTTTAAAGAACTTGTTATTTTAGGTCATTTACAATAGTAATATGATAATAGTATTCACAAAATAACTCTTTTTCGTCTATAAAATCGATTTTCTACTATTTTTTATATATTGCACTTCTAGTACTATATTTTCAAAGACTTAAATAATTTATAAATTTTATATAATAACTTAATTTTTTTAAAGAACTTATTATTATAAGTCATTTCTAATAGGAATATTATTATAGTATTAAAAAATAACTTGTTTTTCATCTATAAAATTGATTTTCTACTAATTTTTATATATTGCACTTCTAACTCTATATTTTCAAGGATTTAAATAATTTCTGAATTTGATCACATAACTTTTTTTTTAAAGAACTCATTTTAAGTAATTTAAAAAAGTAATATGATTATAGTACTAAAACATAACTTGCTTTTTGTCTATAAAATCAACTTTCTATTATTTTCTATATATTGCACTTCTAGCACTATATTTTCAAGGACATAAATAATTTCTAAATTTTATATAATAACTTAATTTTTTTTAAAAATGATTATTTTCAGTAATTTCCAATAGTAATATGATTATAGAATTAAAACTTACTTGTTTTTCGTCTATAAAATCAATTTTCTATTATTTTTTACATATTAGGCTTCTAGCACTATATTTTTCAAAGACATAAATAATTTCTAAATTTTATATAATATCTTACTTTTTTAAAAGTACTTATTATTTTAAGTCATTACCAATAGTAATATGACTATAGTATACAGAAAATAACTTGTTTTTCGTCTATAAAATCGATTTTCTACTATTTTCTATTTATTGCACTTCTATTATTATATTTTCAAGGACTTAAATAATTTCCAAATTTTATATCATAACTTAATTTTTTAAAAGAAATTATTATTTTAAGTCATTTCCAATATTAATATGATTATAGTATTATGAAAATAACTTGTTTTTCGTCGATAAAATCTATTTTCTATATATTGCATTTCTAGCACTATATTTTCAAGGGTTCAAAATAATTTCTAAATTTTATTACATAACTTACTTTTTTTTAAAGGAACTTAATAGTTTTATTAATTTCCAATAGTAATATGATTATAGTATTAGAAAATAAGTTGTTTTTTTGTTTATAAAATCGATTTTCTACTATTCTCTATGTGTGAACTTCTAGCACTATATTTTTAAGGACTTAAATAATTTCTAAATTTTATATAATAACTTAATTTTTTTTAAAGAACTTATTACTTTAAGTCATTTACAATAATAATATGATTCTTGTATTCAGAAAATACCTTGTTTTTTGTCTATAAAATCGATTTTTTAGTATTTTCTATATATTGCACTTCTAGCACTATATTTTCAATGACTTAAATAATTTCTAAATTTTATCACATAACTTAATTTTTTTTAAAGAACTTATTATTTTCAGCCATTTCCAACAGTAATATGATTATAGTATTCAAAAAATAACTCTTTTCCGTCTATAAAATCAATTTTCCTACTATTTTCTATATATTGCACTTCTAGTACTATATTTTCAAGGACAAATAATTGCTAAATTTAGTATAATAGCTTACTGTTTTTAAAGAACCTATTATTTTAATTCATTTTAAATAGTAATACGATTATAGTATTCACAAAATAACTTGTTTTTTTGTCTATAAAATCAATTATCTACTATTTTCTATATATTGCACTTCTAATATTATATTTTCAAGGACTTAAATAATTTATAAATTTTATATAATACCTTACTTTTTTTTAAAGAACTTATTATTTTAAGTCATTTTTAATAGGAATATTATTATAGTATTAAAAAAATAACTTATTTTTCGTCTATAAAATTGATTTCTACTATTTTCTATATATTGCACTTCTAGCAGTATATTTTCAAGGATTTAAATAATTTCTAAATTTAATCATATAACTTACTTTTTTTTAAAAGAACTTATTTTAAGTCATTTCCAAAAGTAATATGATTTTAGTATTAAAAATAACTTGTTTTTCGTCTATAAAATCGAGTTTCTACTATTTTCTATATGTTACACTTCTAGCACTATATTTGTAAGGACCTAAATAATTCCTAAATTTATATAATAACTTACTTCTTTTAAAGAACTTATAATTTTAGGTTATTTGAAATAGTAATATTACTATAGTATTGGAAAATAACTTGTTTTTTTTAGAATAAAATCGATTTTATACTATTTTCTATATATTGTGTCTTTTCTAACACTATATTTTCAAGGATTTAAATAATTTCTAAATTTTATATAATAACTTACTTTTTTAGTTAATTTATTAATTTAAGTCATTTCCATTAGTAATATGACTATAGTTTTCAGAAAATAACTTGTTTTTCATTTATAAAATCGATTTTCTATATATTGCACTTCTAGTATTATATTTTCAAAGATTTAGATAATTTCTAAATTTTATATAATAACTTAAAATTTTTTAAAAGAACTTATTATTTTAATTCATTTCCAATAGTAATATGAACTTGTTTTTCATCTATAAACTCGATTTTATACTATTTTCTATATATTGCACTTCTAGCACTATATTTTCAAGGTCTTAAAATAATTTCTAAATTTTATCACATAACTTAATTTTTTTTAAAGAACTTATTATTTTTATTCATTTACAATAGTAATATGAATATAGTATTAAAAAATATCTTGTTTTTTTGTTTATGAAATAGATTTTCTACCATTTTATATATATGCACTTCTAGTACTATATTTTCAAGGACTTAAACAATTTCTAAATTTTATATAATAACTTAATTTTTTAAAATAACTTATTACTTTAAATCGTTTCCAAAAGTAATGAGTATTGTATTAAGAAAATAATTTGTTTTACGCGTATAAAATCGACTTTTTACTATTTTTCTATATATTGCACTTCTAGTACTATATTTTCAAGGACTTAAATAATTTCTTAATTTTATCACATAACTTACTTTTTTTAAAGAACTTATTACTTTTAGTCATTTCCAATAGTAATGTGATTATAGTATTAAAAAATGATTTTTTTTAATCTATAACATTGATTTTCTACTATCTTCTCTATATTACATTACTAGAACTATATTTTCAAGGACATAAATAATTTTTAAATTTTATATAATAAATTACTTTTTTAAAAAAATAAAAAACTTATTATTTTAAGTCATTTACAATAGTAATATGATTATAGTATTAAAAAATAACTTGTTTTTTGTCTATAAAATCGATTTTATACTATTTTCTATATATTGCACTTGTAGTAATATATTTTCAAGGACTTAAATAATTTCTAAATTTTATATAATAACTTACTTGTTTTTCAAAAGAACTTATTATTTTAGATCATTTCCAATAGTAACAATACTATATCATTCGCTATATTTTCACTTCTAGAAATATTATAAATCGTTTCAATTTTTTTTTTAAATGGAATTACCATGGTTATTTTTGCTTGAAAAATTTTATTATGTAATATTATGTATTATTTTTCTTCAATTTTCTGATCATCTCTCCCACATCCCCCACCATATTTGCATCTAAATCCCTATTCAAATTTCAGCTCCCTTATCTCCTCATTACCTTTTAATCTAGCATTGATCAATGAAAGCAACTTTAATTCGTCATTGGAGGTTAAAATGGAGTGGAGTGTCGGATACTCCATGCATGCTTGTAGAAAGGATCAATTTTCTCTCTATAAATACACTAATTGATCCAAGGATCAATGGCTTTCTTTATAAAAACTATCTTGCAGACTTACACTCTCTCGCTTTCTTGCAATTTTCTCCGCAAAAAATGGCTTCAAATCAAGACAAAATAGCCACCTTTTCCCTCCCAAATGATCCTGAAATTCTAAAAAGATTGTACTTGAATGAAGTGAGGAAGCTAAGAAGACTTCCCAAGTGTTGAAGATGTTCATGAAGAAAATGATAGAAAACATAAGTAAAGATTTTGTAACATCAACTGCTCTCTCGAATCCACCCCCTTGTGGATGTTTTTGAGATGCTTCTTGACATCTCATGTGAAGGAGAAGGTTCACCTTCAATGCAATCCAATGAAGTAGAAAATATGTGTTGTGATGATCAAGATGGAAAAATGGATTGTGATGCTTAGTATTATGTATTTTGCTTTCATAAAAAGAGTGGTGTTATCTATGTTTTTATTACTATGTATTTTGTGTTTTTAAATTTTTAATTATGTCCAATAAAATTTTAGCATTATAAATTTCAATGATTATTTGTCCTAAGATTTTTATTTTGTCAATTATTTGTCCTCTAAACACTAAGTTCATATAAATAATGAATATACTAGAATTCTTCAAGTATAATAAATTTTAGGATTATAAATTTCAATGACTATTTGTCCTAAGATTTTTATTTTGTCTATGATTTGTGTATTATTTTTTTTCTAAAAACACTAATTTCACATAAATAATTAATATACTATAATTCTTCAAGTATAATAAATTTTAGAATTATAAATTTTCCATTTCTTTTTATCTATGATTTGTCTATTATTTGTCTTTTAAAAACTCTAATTTCACATAAATAATAAAGATACTAGAATTCTTCAAGTATAGGATTATAAATTTCCATGATAAATTTTGTCTTCTAAAAATTAAAACCCTAATTTCACATAAAATAATGAATGCTCTTAGAGTTCATCAACTATAGAATAAAGAGTGAATAAGCAACTAATCTACTATAGAAGAAAATAAAGTTTATATTATTCTACATAAATGTGCATTCAAATCTTGAATTTTCACTAATTTTTTTAAAATATGAATTTAACAACTTAAAAAAAAAAAAAAAAAAAAAAGAGCCTAGCCATTCATTCAACTACAAAACCCTACACCCATGTATCCACCACCCACATATGATAAGCCCTACTACTACATTTCAATTACTAGAAAGAAAAAGAAAAAAAAAATCATTACACTAGATTTATTCACATACGCAACACAACTCTCACTACCATTCCATTGGATTGAGCTGGCTGGGCTTCAACCCTCTCTATAAATATTGATCTAAGAGATCAAGTCCACCACAAGAGCAAACCTAGTGATCCTTCCTCCACTCTTCTTCTTTGCAATCTCCTCCAGTGTGTTCTCAAAACCCTACCATGATAAGTCATGAAGATTAGCCAAGCCACCCTTGTTATATTGGTGATGTATATTTTAGAAATGTTTTATGTGATTTGGGGGCTAGTACTAAACTTATGCCTTTTTCGGTTTGTCAAAAATTGGGTTGAAATGACATTAAAAATACTTCTACGTCCCTACAAATGGCTGATAGATCAATTAAGTATCCTAGAGATGTCGTAGATGATGTTCTTGTTAAAGTTGACAAACTCTCTTTTCCTGTGGGCTTTGTGGTTTCGGAGTTGAATGGTGATTCTAACATGCCTTTAATTTTGAATAGAGCTTTTCTAAATACTGGCAAAACTTTAATTGATGTTCAAAAAGGGAAATAATTTAAGGGCTGGTGATGAACATATTACATTTAATGTTTTTGACTCCATGAAACACATGCTCGATAAAGAATGCTTAAACTTTGTTGATGTTTTTGAAATATTGGCACATGAGGATTTAATGTTTAATGTTTCTAATGACCATTTAGGGATATGTCTCAGAGATGTTGCTACAGAACATTACAATAAGGAGGAAATTGTGGAATGTATTTCTACATTAAGAGCTAATGAAATCTGTACCCCAACAGGGAAATTCAAATTGGAGGAATTAGACGTAAAAAAGGATAGTCCAAAACCAAGCCTTAAGGAGCCTCCAACATTTGGAATTAAAACCCTACCTCCTCATCTTAAATATGTTTTTCTTAAAACTAATAATAGGCTCCCACTAATTATTTCCTCATCTCTGACAGGTCTTCAAGAAGAGAACCTCCTTAAGGTGTTGCGGGCTCATAAAGAAGCTTCTGGATGGAAATCGTCTGATCTAAAGGGCATTAGTCCCTCAGTTTTCATGCGCAAAATTATTTTGGAGGAAGACCATAAACAATCAAGACAGCCACAAAGGCGACTCAATCCCATAATTCAAAGAAGTGGTAAAGAAAGAGGTCACCAAGCTATTTAATCTAGGTATCATCTATCCTGTCTTTGATAGTACATGGGTAAGTCCGATCCAAGTAGTTCCTAAAAAAGGAGGTTTAGTTTTGTTGAGAATGATAATCATGAGTTACTTCCTACTAGGTTAATTACAGGGTGGCGTGTTTCCATTGATTATCGTAAATTAAATAGTTCACTCGTAAAGACTACTTTCCCCTTCCTTTCATTGATCAAATTCTTGAGCGTTTAAGTGGTCGTGCTTTCTATTATTTCCTTGATGGGTACTCCAGATATTTTGAAATATCTAATAAACCTAAGGACCAAGAAAAAAATAACCTTTACTTGTCCCTATGGTATTTTTACTTATAGGAGAATGCATTTTGGTCTGTGTAATGGTCCGAGAACTTTTCAAGGATGCATGACAGCTATTTTTCATAATTTGGTTGAGGTTTGCGTAGAAATATTTATGGATGAATTTTCTGTGTATGGCAATTGTTTTAGCGATTGTTTATCTAATCTCGATAAACACTTAGAACGTTGTGAAAAATCTAATTTTTGTTTAAATTAGGGAAAATGTCACTTTATGGTACAGGAAGACATCGTTTTAGGACACAAGATTTCTCACCAAGACATTGAGGTTGATAAAGCAAAAGTGGATATCATTGCAAAATTACCACCTCCATCCAATTTGAAAACTTTGAGAGGCTTTCTCTGACATAATGATGGGTTTTAAAACGCTTTATAAAAGATTTTTCTAAAATTACTAAATCCTTGACTTCTCATATATTAAGAGATGTCACTTTTGATTTTACCAATGATTGTAGAAAAGACTTTAACCTTCTAAAGGAGAACTGATTTCAGTGCTTATCTTGATCACTCCAGATTGGTCTCTATCCTTCGAATTTATGTGTGTCGCTAATGATACCGCAGTGGGCGCTTATTTGGGGCAGCGAAAGAGAAAATCTTCCAACCTATCTACTAAGCCAGTCACACCCTAAACGTTGCCCAATTGAACTATGCCTATCTATTTTCTTAGTAAAGGGATTTTCAATTTGAGCATAAAACGAACTCTTTCAATTTATTTTAGGGGCTTGGAGCAGATGAAGCCTTCCTTCTTTCTTCTTGATCCGCTTTGGCTCTTGATCTGGAGCTCGCTGTTCTTGGCCTCTGACCTGGCTTCTTCTTGGAATCCTTGCCCTTGGCCTGGTCTCGACTCCCCCTGCTAAGTACTTTCAATCTAGCACTAGCAGGCTAACTACCTGTGCCGCCCCTAAATCTTGGACATTTTGGCGCAAGTTGGAGTCCCTTCATGAAATCAAAGAGCCGGTCCTCTTCCGTCATACCAAAAATGTCCAGGGAGAACTACGAAAGATGGCCTTCACATACTCACGTATGGGGCCTGTTTGCTTCAAGCTCGTCAACATGGCGGACCACAACTGGGTAGGAAAACCCTCCATTCTGCCTGAAACTTGTCCACAAAAAAAATCTAATTGCACTTTTCCCTCTGCCTTCTTTATGTCTTTTGGTCCACCACCAGAACTTGGCTGAACTATCAAGATAGATGGCAGCCGTATTCACCGACGCCTCCTCGGACGTAGTCCGAAAGCCGTTCCATATCCCAAAAGTCTTCAATCTTAGCATCTCGGGTGCCAACGAATGCCTTTGATTTCGCTTGATTCGAACCATCTTGGTCGAGCCACTGCTTACGGCCTTCTTTAGTATGGTGATCTTGCCCCTACTCTCCTATGAACGTGGAAAATATACCAGATTGCTTGATTTGAATAGTCAAGCCATCCATAACTGTTTAGTTCAAGGGATGGGCCTTAACTTAACCCCTTATTGAAAGCACGCAGGCCCAAAGATTTTGATAAAACTTCACGATTGACGGGTCTCGCTTCCAACCGCATCTCATTTAAGGCCATTATCACTGAACATCAACCCCCTTCTTTCACTTCTAATTATGTAAAAAGTCAAAGACAAAAGGGATGCTAAGTAGAGAAGGCAGTGGTGCCTCCTTCCTTGATAAGGTCTTTCATTTTACCTTTGACTTTTTACATAATTAGAAGTGAAAGAAGGGGGGTTGATATTCAGTGACAATGAACTTAAATGAGATGCGGTTGGAAGTGAGACCTGTCAAATCGTTTGTTTTTGCTTTTGATAAATTTCATTCATATTTAATAGGGGCTGAAGTAACTGTTTACACTAACCATGCACCTCCCAAGTACCTATTTGGAAAAAAAAAAAAAAAGCAAGCCAAGATTGACGAGATGGATTCTCCATCTTCAAGAATTTGACATCACAATCAAAAATAAAAAGGGATTCGAGAACTTAGTTACTAATCACCTCTCAAGACTACCATGGACTGAAATCAAAGGGGAGAACAATGAGGGGAAATCAACGAGGAATTTCAAGCCGAAAAATTGATGCAAATAATTGAGTCTTGTAAATCAATTTATGATGTCATCCCTTAAACTGGTGTACCTAACAATGTTCAATTTGTGAGTGCAATTTCAGAGATGAGCAAAAATGGCAAATTTCACGAACCCTGGTATGCACTGTTTGCAAACTGCTTAGCTAGTAAGTATCTCCCTCCTGAATTCACCTATCAACAAAAGAAGAAATTCTTCTATGACCTGAGTTATTTTTTCTGGGATGACCCTTACTTGTTTAAGATTTCTATTGATAATATTAGTCGTAGATGCATACCTAAATGGGAAATACATGATGTTCTGTGTCATTGCCATAATAAGGAAGTAGAAAACTGCTCAAAAAGTGCTTGAATCCGGTTTATATTGGCCAACTCTTTTAAAATATAATTTTGAGTATGTTAAATATTGTAATGCATGCCAACAAAGTGGAAATATCTTTAGGAAACATAGATGCCTTTAAATAATATTCTTGAATGTGAATTGTTTGATGTATGGAGTATTGATCTTATGAGACCTTTTCCGTCTTCACATAGTAATAAATATATTCTAGTTGTTATTGATTATATCTCTAAATAGGTTAAAGTTATTGCTAGTCCAACTAACGATCCTAGGGTGATTAAAAAGTTCTTAAAGAAAAATATTTTTTTTCTAGATTTGACACCCTAGAGCTTTAATTAGTGATTGCAGAACCCACTTTTGTAATAAACAACTAGAAAATTTGTTATACAAATATAGCGTGCATCATAAAGTGGCTACTCCTTATCATTCACAGACTAGTGGACAAGTTGAAGTTTCTAACAAAGAGTTGAAAAAGATTTTGGAAAGAACTGTTAGTACTTCTAGAAAAGATTGGCCTTGAAACTTGACAATGCTTTATGGGCTTATAGGACAGCTTTTAAAACTCCTATATGTATGACCCCTTATCGTATGGTCTATGGTAAACTTGTCATCAAACTTGAACATAAATCTTTTTGGGCTATTAAATTTCTTAATTTTGACATGGAAGCTATTAGTGAGAAAAGAGTTCTTCAATTGAACGCTTTAGATGAACTTCGTTTGCATGCTTATGAGAATGCTGAACTTTACAAAGAACAAACTAAAGCATCACATGATAAGCGTATTATAGTTCGGCATTTTACTCTTGGTGACAAGGTTCTACCTTATAACTCCTATTTGAGACTTTTTCCAAGTAAGCTTAAGTCGCGATAGTCCGGTTCGTTTGAGGTCACCAAAGTTCATCCAAGTAGAGCAATCACTGTTACACATCTACAGAAAGACACATTTACCGCCAATAGTCAGAGATTAAAGAAGTATTTAGTGACCGAGATACTACTGTTAGAGTGGGCTTTACATTTCCTTAACCCTCCAATCTCTCATTAAGCTTTCAAGTAAGTCAAGCTCGAGACTATATGTGATACCCCGTACTCCCCCGCTAGGTCAACTGTGACTGAGTAAGGTATCTGCATGCCTCTCGGCACTAGTCTTACAAAAAATACAAAACTAAAATACCATATGGAGAAACTGAACTGTGTTCTTCTAAAATAAACAACGGAAAAAAATATGAATATAAATTTATATCATAAACTTCTGAATTTATACATAGGTTAAGGCTGCTAAGGCCATAAACATTATAGATAAAAAATCTTTTAGCTAGAAATGGAAAACTTCCATGCCGCCGACTCCAATGGCCCACCATGGCTCAACTAGCCAGATCTGATTATCAAGTCTCCAAAAGAGGGGAGAAATATTTGAAAAACATGAGCGATGGACGCCCAGTGAGTTCACTTGCAGGCGTGTTTTTCGTGAGTTTTCTATACGGGTAAAATACTTTTTATAAAATGATTTGACATGTCAGAAAAGAATTAATTTAATTAAAATTGCTTGAATGCAAGTTATAAACTCTCTGAAGGGCTTGGGTGCAACCGGGAAGTCTGAGCGAATCAAGACACATCGGTGCTACCGCGACACTCAAATTTTTAGAACCACGCATGCACTATGATAGGATCAATGGACAAAGTCCGGATCCTTAAACGGAACGTTCAATTTTTCAACCTCACACGATATATACATAAAACAAGTAACGAGCCCTAGCGTACCTACCAGACCGCCCTGTGCTACCCTAGCCGGTGGACCCCTCCTGACCCAACCTGCTAGGAAATAGCTACTACTGCAGAGCATGATACGGAGTCAAATGCAATACTGCCTTGGGCCAAACCCGCAACGATACTATGCCCTCTGTCAACTGGATCTAGATCAAGAGTAACACTACCAAGCATGTCGTTTAGAAGATGCCCTCATACAGGGGACTAGCCACGCACAGTGCAAGTCTTCTCGACATGTTGATAAAAAATATATACCAAGCCTCTTCTTGCCGGATTAGGGTTTTAATTTATTTTTATAAAATCATAGGCCATCTCTCGGCCACGCAAAACTCTTTAGATATCGAAAAATCCCTATCCGCTGGGCAAAACTTGTAGCCATGACGAATGTATCATGAATGCAATTTTGTAAAACCCATGAAAGCATTTGTTTTTCTCAAAACATTTATCTTTCAAAATCATGTTCACCATGAAAAAATACTCATGTGACTTCTAAATATAAGCTTTAAAACATATTACCGGGTATAAAATAGAGTATGCCAATATGCTTTCCAAAATCATGACAACTATCTCTCAAAAGGAAATTATTAAATACTTCAAAAAATTTAAAGTAATATATGGATAAAACCATAGAGAAATATTCTTTTTAAATAGTACACATTTTTTTTATCATAATATAAGAATATTTAAAATAAAAGTATTATAAAAATATTGTAATGATTCAAAAGTCTTTATAAGAATATTTAGAAAATATGTAAAGTATTATTTTCAAAAAGAAATAATAAATATTTTAAAGATAATTTTAAGTCTCAAAACCTTCCAAGAATATTTAAAAAATATTTAAAATATTATTTCCAAAGGAAATAATAAATATTTTTCCAAATAAATAGTATATCTCAAAATCTTTCTAAGAAAACTTAAAGTATTTAAAAATATTATTTCCAAAAAGAAATAATAAATATTTTAAAAATAATCTCTCAAAATAATTTTAAAACTCAAAACCTTTTTTGAAAAATATAAAATATTAAAAAAAATTGTCTCCAAAAAGAAATAATAAATATTCTTAAAAATAATTTCTCAAAATAATCTTAAAACTCAAAACCTTTAAAAGAATTTAAAATATTTAAAAATATTATTTCCAAAACTAAATAATAACAATTTTGAAAATAATTTCTCAAAATCATTTTAAAACTCAAAATCTTAAGAGAATTTAAAATATTTAAAGATACTATTTCCAAAAAATAATACATATTTTAAAAAATAGTTTCTCATAATAATTTTAAAACTCAAAATCCAAAATAAAAGGATTGTAGAAATATTTCTAGTAAAAGCATCATGAAAATATGGTACTAACTTAAAACATATTTTAGTGCTATAAAAGAATATTTAAAACATAAATATTTTAATAACTTACCACATTTTTTTTAGCATAACCCATAATATAACATCAGTAAATATTTTGTGTATTATATCAAGAACCAATAACAAAGAAACATGCTTCACAAGAACAATATTTAAATTTCTTTTAATAGAAAAAAAGGTTGGTGAACTCACCTGGAGTGGCGATACGAGTTAAACCTACAAAGAATATCATTTCAAACTTAATTAAATAGCTATATAAAAATATAACCATAACCCCATGATGACCCTAGGGTGTATCAAAATTTATTTTAAACCCAAAGGATTTCCAAAAAAAAAAACTCCAAAATAATTTCATAATAATTTCTTAAAAATCATGGGTTCTAAAAATAAATCTATTATTAAATCTTAATATTATTTATCTTAGAAAATATTGTTAGTATATGCCCTAAGACCAATTGACTCACATTTATGATTTATGAAGCATGTATTTTTTAATTGTATTTTATGCTCTTGGTCATCAAGTATGTGACTTGATAGTAAAACCCTTATAGCTAATAAAATACTATTCTTATTTGTCCCTAGTTTATTACATCTTGTAAACTAGTGTGAAGTTGATTGATGGTCAAGTTTTACTGATCATGAATATGAGATATAAAATCAATTCAAAAAATACATATTGAGAATATTGTATTGGACATGACCCAAAGTGAAGAAGAAATATTGCATGGGTTTAAGTTATAAGTATTTCTTCTCAGTTTTGTATTTGGTGTCCTTCGACCTAATGTTTCTAATGTTTCTTGCATGGGGAGAAAAATATGTTTTGACATAGTCAAACATCACTTTTAATTAGGTGATCATTATGATTATTGGTTGGCTTATTTTCTCGTCATGGCTTGAATATTGGAGATAGTGAAAGGGATTTGTCCCTCTCCTTTTAGAGAGAGATATCCATGGGCCCCTTGATAAGGAAGACTGGAAAATATGCATGGCCATGCTCAAATAAGTATTAATAAGGTGTTATTAATATTATTTGTTGGAACAATCTGCTCGGTGATCAAGTAAATGGTTAATTAAGTTTTATAAGGATGACTTGATCCATGCCTTATACTTAATTAGGATATCGTGTGACAAAGGACTAAATATTAAATCGATGCTAGGTTATTATTACATTTACTTAACTTGGGTAAGCATAATGTCTTGCTAGAGGCCGCTTATGTTTTGTGAATAAATGTCTAGGACATTTTTTTTATTCATCGCCAACGTTAAGTGAACCTACATGGTCACACGCATAGACGATCTTGTGAGCATAATGTCCACGTTCAATGAATCTAGATTGTGTCCGATTCGTTGAACGTATACAAAAGGGGGAATCGATTCCATATTGTATTTTCTCGGTAGGTTAATAAGTAATTAATTTTATTTAATCGAATAAATGAAATTAATTACTTAATATTACTCATCTAACCGTTGGATGATTATAGGAATAGACGGACTGAGATTGAACTGTCATTAGATGACAGTTAGGGTTTTGATATTGATAGACTATAAAAGGTTATGTTAACCTTTTCTTGTTGGCGGTCCTTTATCTCATTAAAGAAAAAACAAAACCCTAAACCCTAGAACGGCGATATAGTATCTAGCCTCCTCTCTCCGAAAAACGACCGATTACCAGATAGTCAAGATCAGTTCTGAACAGTTTTCAGAACATAGAAGGGGCTAGCATCCCGATCGCTTGCAGAGGAGTTCGTCGCGTGGATACCAGTAGAGGGCGAAGCATACAAAGCGACGCCTCCACAACGAACAATAAAAACATTGAGGTAATTTCTATCCAATCGGTTTTTCTAGTATGTGCAGATCCTGTTGGTGGATTTCCGTAGTTTTATTTTACTTTGTTTTTGCCTACGGACTCCAACAAATATAACATGTGATAAAATAAAATAAAACTAAAAAAAGAACAAAATAAAAAAATAAAAGAAAAAAAAAATGATTTACCTTGAGAGAGAGAGAGAGAGAACCGAGAGAAAGAGAACAGAAAAAGATAAAGAAAAGAAAAACAGAAAGTGGGGAGAGAGAGAAGAGAGTGGGCTGCCAAGAGAGAAGGAGAAAAGGAGAAGAGAGAAAAAGAGTGGACGAAAAGGAAAGGCTGGAATTTTCAGCCATAAAACTCCCTATTTATAGCCATCTTTGCATAGTTTTTGTGTGCATGCATGAGACAATGGCCAGCAATGTGTCACTCACCCCCTAACCCACTTGTCATCCCCTTCCATGTGTTTTTCAAACTCCCTTCCACATGTCTTACTCAGCCATGTTATTACCACCTCTCCAAGTAAGTAGTCCCTCAACTTTCTAAAACTTATATGTTGGCCAAAATCTTAAAAATGACTAAAATCTATTTTAAAATTAAAATTTCCATCTCTACTTTAAAGCGTTGAACATGAATAATTCTAAAATATGTCCAAAAAGTTTTTTACTGAAAAATTCTTCCCTTGATATTTTTAAAAATTACCAAATGACCCCAATACTTACTATTTTTTATAAACTAACCCTGAAATTTTTTTTTGAACTTACCGCGACCTAAGCTAATTTTGAGGTGCTTAGTCGGGATGTTACATTATAAATGAGAGCTTTCTTTTAGTCTTTTTTGGTCGAAGGGTTAAGTTATTTTTTAGTAATCTAAGTTTCTTTTAGTTTACCTTGCTTTTCTTAATTCTCTTAGTCCAAAAAAATAAAAAAATCTTAAAAGTTCCAAAAATATTTTTTTAGTGATTTTATTATTATTTTTTTTAAGATTTTCATTAAGTCTCAAATCTCAGAGAATCTTTCGGATGATGCAGTAAACCGAACGAACTTTCTTGGACATATCTTTCTACTCGACTAAGTTCTCTTATCCCTTATACGCTTCTTGTTTTCCAACATCGGGACAATATTAAGTTTAAGTGTGGGGGTAGGCTTTCATTTTTGTGGTTATTTTGACAAATTTTGAAAAAGTGCAAGAAAATGTTTTCAATTGAAGGATGATTTTATTGAGTATTTTCATAAGTTTCTTGAATAAATTGAGATAGAGTATTTTGAATGCTAATTTTGAACTTGGTTGATAATACTTGAATTCTATATCTTTTATAATTTTTGCACGACTTTCACTTGCGCACAATTAGCCATGTGTTTAATAAATCCTACACATTATTTTTGAGTTGCATAAAGTTGATGAGTTCTTTTACTACGTCCTAGAACTTATTTGATTACCTCTTGAGGTGAAATAGAAAGGTTATCCCTTACTTGACTTAGAAACGATGGTTATAGGCCTTCTCGTTTATCCCTTTCAAGCCTATCCAAATTTCAAAATTTTATCTTCGTACCCTTTTGAGCTTTATGTATTATTTTCTCTTTCTTGAATTACTTAAATATTGACCCTTAATTTCGTAAGAGAGCTTGATATTATTTCTCAATTTTATTGCTACTTGGGTTTTATTTTAGTGCTTTCAAAGAGATTTATGTATGTTGTGAAAAGAGGTATAAAAAGGAACACCATGACTAATTTGTGGAAAAGAAAAAGAGAAAGAAAAGCTAGGAAAATTATGGCGTAAAAATCATGTAAGTCATGGTGAAAAAGGTAAAATAAATGCCAAGAAAAGAAAAGAAAAAGAGAAAACAAAATGGCATATATGAAAAGAAAAAAAATGAGGAAAAGAAGTATTGTGAATGATGAGTTATTGTTATAAAGTGGTTTGATTGATAAAGTTTTTATTGGAAAATTATTGGGAGCAAAAGTAAAGCTATAATGTTTTTTATAGTCTGATAAGTTTTTGCAAATTCTCTCTTTGTTTTATTTTGAATTCCTTATCATTCGTTTGTTAACCAATGCCTTAGCCTTACATTACAAGTTAGAAAGTTTGTTGGGATGCCTCGATTACTAGATAGATGGTATGAAAATTAAGCCTGTGGAACAGTTGTTTTTTGAAACTCAATCTCTTTTATCATGATTTGGAAATTTTTGTATAGTATTTATTTTCACACCCTCTAATGATCATAATCACAACTACACAAAGTCTTGATTTAGTTATGGAGGATAATTGAATATTTGTTTTGTTAAATCAAAGTCGGAGAAAAGTGGAAGAATGTTTTATTTTAATGAGTTTGAGATTTTGATGAAGAATGCTTAATTTGAATTATTCTCTATCTTTCTAAATTTATTTGCTTGAGGACAAGCAAACATCTAAGTATGGGAGAGTTGATAGGTTGATACTTTAACTAGTTTTTGTGCTTAATTTGATATTTATTTTAATTAAACTCTAGTGAAAGTTGAGCTTTATTAGAACAAATAACCTATTGTATACTTTACGTAAATTGCAGGGGCTCAAGTGAAGACCATGGAGAACTTAGGGGACAAAAGTGAAAAAAGAAAAGGAAAAGACAAAAACGGCATGGGAAGCGTGTTCTCCAATTCAGTTTTTCAACATCAAAGAACTGGCACTATGTCCAACCCAAACCAACACCGGATTTAATTCATTCCCTTTCCAATCGGTTTCTGTGGCTTCCCCCGGGATGCGATTTTGTTCTAAATAGAAATCGGAGTCTGGAATGTCTAACCGATGCCGTAATCTTCGTGGTTTAGAGGGAAACTTCCTACCAGGCCGCCCTGTGCTACCCCAGCCGGTGGGCCCCTCCTGACCCAACCTGCTAGGAAATAGCCACTACCGCAAAGCATGATACGGAGTCAAACGCAATACCACCTTGGGCCTAACCCTCCAACGGTACTACGCCCTCTGTCAACTAGATCCAGATCAGGAGTAACACTTCCAATCATGTCGTTAAGAAGAGACCCTCGTACAGAGGACTAGCCACGCACAGTGCAAGTCATTTCGGCATGTTTGATTAAAAATATATACCAAGCCCCTTTTTGCCGGATTAGGGTTTTAATTTATTTTTATAAAATCATAGGCCATCTCTCGGCTATACAAAACTCTTCAGGTATTGAAAAATCCCTATCCGCCGAGCAAAACTCGTAGCCATGACAAAATGTATCATGAATGCAATTTTGGTAAAACTCATGAAAACATTTATTTTTCTCAAACATTTGTCTGTCAAAATCATGTTCACCATGGTAGTATGCATAAGTGACTTTAAAACACATTACCGGGGATAAAATAGGTTATGCCAATATGTTTTCCAAAATCATGACAATTTTTTCTCAAAAAGAAATTATTAAATACTTAAAAAAATTAAAGTAATATATGAATAAAACCATCGAAAAATATTCTTTTAAAAGAAATAATAAACATTTTTGAAATCATAATATAAGAATATTTAAAATAAAAGTATTATGAAAATATTTTAATAATTCAAAAGCCTTTATAAGAATATTTATAAAATATGTAAAATACTATTCTAAAAAAGAAATAATAAATATTTTTAAAAATAATTTTCTCAAAATAATCTTAAAACTCAAAATCTTTAAAGAATTTAAAATATGTAAAGATATTATTTCCCAAAAAGAAATAATACATATTTTGAAAATAGTTTCTCAAAATAATTTTAAAACTCAAAATCCAAAATAAAAGGGTTGTAAAAATATTTCTAGTAAAAGTATCATGAAAATATGGCACAAACTTAAAACATATTTTAGTGCCATAAAAGAATATTTAAAACATAAATATTTTAATAACTTAACACATTTTTAGCATAATCCGTAATATACCACCGGTAAATATTTTGTACATTGTGTCAAGAACCAATGGCAAAGAAATATGCTTTTCAAGAAAAAAAATTAAATCTTTTTTCAAAAGAAAAAAGGTTGGTGAACTCACCTAGAGTTGTGATATAAGTTAAATTTACAAATATCAATTCCAAACTTAATTAAATAATACCATAAGGAAAATATAACTTTGACTCTAAGATGACCCTAGGGTGTACCTAAATTTATTCTAAACCCAAAAAATTTCTAGAAAACAACTCCAAAATAATTTCATAATAATTCCTTAAAATCATGAGTTCTTAAAATAAAGATATAATTATTAAATCTTAATATTATTTATCTTAGAAAATATAATCTCATAATAAAAAAATAAAACTCTACATATAACTATATTTAACTTAAAAGGAAACAACATATATATATATATATATACCTTGAGAAAAAAAAAATGAGGGAGAGAGAGTCGAGAGAAAGAGTGGAGAAAAAGAAAAAAAGAAAGAAGAAAGAGAGAGGGGGGAGCTGGAGTTGACCAAGAGGGGGAGGAAAGAGAGTTAAAGAAAAAGTAGGAGAGAGAAAGAGTGGGAAAAATGGGAAAGAAATTGAGAGGGAATGCTGGAATTTCAACCATTTGCCCCTTATAAAGCCATGCATGCATGGTTTGGCTTTCCATGTATGAGACTCATGGCACTAACCAACCATGTGTTATCAATTCCTTTGTCCACATGTTCATGTCTTCCAAATGTCTCTCAATCTTTAGCCCACATATCCTTACCAGCCATGTCATTATTACCTCTCCAACTAAGTAGTCCTTAAACTTTCTAAAATTTCTATGTTGGCTCCAAATCTTAAAAATGACCAAAAATTCATCTTAAACTTAAAATTTCCATTTCTACTTTAAAGGGTTAAATCCAAATAATTCTAAAATATGTTCGAAAAGTTTTCCACCGAAAAATTCTTCCCTTAATTTTTCTACTACTTACCAAATGACTCCAATATTTACTATTCTTTATAAACTAACCCCGAAACTTTTGTTCGAACTTACCGCGACCTAAGCTAACTCTGAGGTGCTTATTCAGGATGTTACAGTGTATCACAAGTTCTGTAAAAATAAGTACATTTTTCTAGTACTTTATGTGGATGACATCTTGCTTGCTACTAACGATGTAGGTTTAATGCATGAAACTAAGAAATTTCTCTCGAAGCAATTTAAGATGAAAGATCTTGGTGAAGCGTCTTTTGTATTAGGGATCCAAATTCATCGAGATCGTTCTCGGGGAATTCTTGGATTATCACAAAAGGGATACATCGAGAAAGTATTACAACAATTTGGAATGCAAGATTGTAAACCGTTTGATACTCCTGTGGCCAAAGGAGTTTAATTTCAAACAATGTCCTAATAATGACTTTGAATCTAAGCAAATGGAAGGTATTCCTTATGCTTTAGTATTTGGAAGCCTTATGTATGCACAAGTCTGCACTCATCCAGACCTTGCATTCATAGTTGGTATGATGGACAGATATTTGAATAATCCGGGTCCTGCACATTGGATAGCAGCCAAGCGGGTCATGAGGTATTTGCAGAAAATAAAACATTATATGCTCACTTATAGAAAGTCGGATAAACTTGAGATTGGTGGGTATTCAAATTCCAACCTAAGTGGATATCAAAATAGCATGAAATCTATATTAGGATATATTTTTCTGCTATCTGAAGGGGCTGTATCATGGAAAAGTGTTAAACTGACACTCATTGCCTCTTCAAATGTGGAGGCACAATGTGTACCATATTTTGAGGCATCAAATCAAGCTATTTGGCTGCGTAACTTCATTACAGAACTGCATGTGGTTGACAATATTGAGAGACTACTTAAATTATTTTTTGATAACAAAGCTGCAATCTACTATTTTAACAATAATAGGAGCTCAATAAAATCTAAGTATATAGACCTCAAGTTTCTAGATGTAAAAGAGCAAGTTCAGAATGGTATAATTAGTATTGAGCTTATTGGGTCAGGCT
Organism: Catharanthus roseus; assembly: GCA_028651295.1. Taxonomy (NCBI): domain Eukaryota; kingdom Viridiplantae; phylum Streptophyta; class Magnoliopsida; order Gentianales; family Apocynaceae; genus Catharanthus; species Catharanthus roseus. Next base: position 1,847,067 of record JAPQWS010000153.1, on the reverse strand, counting down.
CCATGCTTGCGGATCCGCTAACTAAAGTATTGATACCGAAGGTCTTTACAGAATATACTACCCATATGGGTGTTGTATCTTTAGATGGTATCTAGGTTCAGTGGGAGTCTGTATATATATATATATATATATATATTATGCTCATACTTTATTTATTTATTATTTTTAATGTGACAATAAGTTTTTACCATTCGCTCATTGAGACTATGTTGTTGAGTTGTTCATTTCCTATTTATATGTTAAAGTGATCTCAATTTTGTTGGACCAGTTGAAAATAGGCATGCAGAGATTACATTCACATGTAATTTCTATGCTATGCATCCACACTCAACTCAGGTCATTTAGTTGAATTAATGCATGTGACCAATGATAGGTTTAACTGTTCTTTTAATCCAGTGAAAGCCCATTTAATCCGTGTATTAATGAAATTAATGAACATAATTGGTTTAAGATGACAAACTAAAGTGTGCTAGCTACTACAATGATAATCACATAATTGTTTGGACAAGTGTATACATGAATATTAGTCCAGGTGAGAGATTTTTAGATCTTGAGATTTAATTCATATGCACACGTATTTATATAGCATTTGGACATGTAGACGTACATGTATTGCTTAATTTAATTATGTATTTATTATATATATTTTGAGACCCAATTAAGGTAATCTATATTTATATAAGTGAGTCTGTCATCTTAATAAAAGTGTGGAGTCTCTTTATAAATATGTAGAAACCTAGGGATTATATTGCAAAATTATGATCGACTGTTTAAAAAATACATCTATATATTAGGGTTACGGTCCTTGATTGTACGTATGCTTTAGACCATTAGCCACCTCTAAAAGTCTCTATTTCTTTGAGGAAAACGCTGCGCGGGTAACGATCAGAAGATTCAAACCCGATCTTCAAATCACTCAATTGTCATGGATCAAGGTACATGTTTCTATTATTTATTCTAAATAATTTATGAGTAAAGTTAGTTCTTGGTTTTTATTTGTTTAATTCCATCAGGATCCGCATGCAGAAAGTTACATTTTGAGCATTAGGAGTTTGGACGAGTAAAAAGAGCTGGAGGACAATTTTGTTGGTCGGGGAAATGGAGGAGTCGTCTAAGAAAAAGCATAGAGAATAATCAAGAAGAACGAAGTGAGTGATCCATTGTATAGGGGTTTGTGAGGCTGTGCAGCAGGGAAGAAATGAGAAAGAAGACATGGATCACCAAAAGGAATATCGATGGAAACAAAGGAAAAGGAAAAGAGTAAAGAGAAGAAAAAGGAGGAGATTAATAGCGGACAGTGATGGATGTAAAGGGGCAAGTTTGAGGAGCTCAACGGAAGGAAGCATTAAAAGGAGAAGAAGAAAGAGAGTGAAGGTTGCTCTGGTAATAGATTGACTGAAAATTGATTTTGAGACATGTACGTGCATGCATGCATGCATTCATAGTAAACATGATAAGAGGTGAGACTATGGAGCTTATATAATAAGCCCCAGCCAGCGGCAAAAGTAAGTTGGAAAGAAGAAGAGAAAGATAGAAAAGAACCAATTCATAATTAACCAGCACTCACCTGATCGATTCATAGTGGAAAAAAGGATATGGAAAATAGAAACAACAGGGTGGGAAAGGAAGATTACAGACAAGGCTGAAAACAAGAAAAATAAATGGAAGATACACAAGGGAAAGGAAATGGATGGTTCAATTTATTTTTTATAACCAATCAAAGATATTTATTTTTTTGTCCGTTACTATTTGTTTATTTATATTTTATGATATATTTATGTTATGACATCTATATTCTAAATATCAATTTTTAAGTTTTTATCAAATATATAATACCAAGACATTTAAGTCATTTAGTGTAGAATTTCATTTTATTTCGACATTAAATAATAACTTTTTTAAATAAAGAAAATGAATCATAATTTTATTTTACTTTTTCATTCTAAATATTGGAATAGATTAATTACATTCCAAATCATAAGAGATTCCATTGGTAAAAAAATCCATTCCATATCATTGTAGTATATCAAACATACCGTAAAAAAAAAAAAAAACTTTAAAAGATAAATATATTATAAAAAAAAATAAGACAAGAGATTAATATAAATAAAATATGACACAATTACAATACATAAGTCCACTGCAATATTAACTAAATATGACAATATATAATCTAATTGGTATCAAATTTTTCCTTTGATAAGACCCGAACCAAAACATATTAGTTCTATGGATTTTTTTTAAAAAAATATTTATATTTTTTAAACACCACCATCGATTTATGTCCATATCTTCATCTATACCAGTTCTATGGGTAAGACCCTTATCAGATTTTTCCTCTGATAAGACCCCTACCAAAACATATTAGTTCTATGGATTTTTTTTAAAAAAAAAAATTATATTTTTCAAACACCACCATCGATTATGTCCATATCTTCATTTATACTAGTTCAAAACAATTCGAAATGACTAATTTGAATTAAAAATTTTAAAGCGAAGATGGAGATATTTTTTGTCTTAAAAAATTTTAGAAAAAATAAAAAATGAGGCTCCATTGGACTACCCAGTAAATAGCAAACCCTTAACAAGATCATCACTTATTAAGAGTCAATGGTTAGTTGACTAATTGTAAGGAAGGAGTTATTTTCTCCGATTTTTACTTAATACATTGGGGAATTTTTTATTTTTTTACTTATCATATTATAATTTTAATATTTTATAAATTTTTTTTATTATACCCTCTTATATTAATAACAAATTTTAATATTTTTTATTCTTTCAATATTTAATTTAATATTAAAATTAATAAAAAAAATACTGATGAGAGAGAAAGATTTGAAGAGCATTATAATTTACACCAAAAAAATTTAAAATTTCATGTTTAACTTAAACAATGTTATATTCAAAATGTAACAAGTAAAAATAACGAAAGGAGTGATAGTTATTTGTTAAATATAGGGAGAATTACAAAATTAACCTTAAAGTATGTCAAACTACAACACAAACCTCATGTTTTTCCTACTCTACAAAACAACACAGTAAAGTTATTGAAATATAACATTTTTACCATTGGTGTTAGTCAACTGTTGACGAATATAGTTTTATAACAATCCATTGAAAATTCCAAATTGCCCTAATTTTATAACCTGGTTTCCTTTTTCTTGTTAAAAAAAAAAAAAATACTGTACCAACTTGGTTCTTTCTTTTTTTTTCTTTTTCCCTTTTTTCTTTCCGTCATGAATATTTTGCACTTAAAGGCGTTTATTTAAAAAAGAAAAGCTTTGCATGCCATTCATTTTTATGATGTATGTGCATAATTCTTTTTTTTTGCTAAATGTATGTCTATAATTGTCAAACAAAGACCTTTTTATAAATACACCTTTCAAATGATGAGAACAATGAACCCAAGCAATTACAACAGTATAAAAAAGACTTTCTTTTTATTTTCAAAAAAAAAAAAAAAAAGAGTTTCTCTTTGAAATTAAATGAAAAATTGGTGTATTAGTCCTCAATTTTTTTTTATTTAGTAACGTTGGTCCCTAATCATTTTTTTTTTCAAATGATTAAATACTCAATCTATTCTTGTGTAAATAATCTGGTCACTCCGTTAATTTTTTGGTTAGCCAAATTCTTTTTTGTTAGATAGATAAATAAATAAATAGGAGAATTTTTGGAAATTCACTTATCCCCTATTCAATTTTTCAAATTTTCAACTATAAAAAACAACCACCACCATTTCTACGCACCATTGAACAAAAAAAACGTCAACTAACGGTTGACTAATCATAAATTAAAAAAAGTAAGCAAATTCTCTAAAATAAAAAGATAAACAGACAATTTTTCTAAAATAAAATAGTAAAGCAAAGCCCCGGACCTTATTATGATCATATTGGCTAAATAATTTTTATAAAATAATAAAAAAAAACTTGTCCAGACAAGTGCAAGTTGTCCAAACTCGGTTACATCAAACTTGGATGCACTATAAAGGCATGAAGTGAATCATCTCGAAATCTAGGTACTACACTAGGGCTAGATGAAGCCGAGCCCGGACGACGTGCTCGGACATGTCCAAATATTATTGAGGTATACCTCTGATTTTTATAAAGAAAAATTAAGTTTTTATGAATTCTTTTACCTCAAAAATTGATATTTTTTAGACATATACCATTCCTCGATTAAATTTTATATCTTCATCCATATTAGTCCAAAACCCTTGGAAATTATTAATTTGAATTAAATGTTTTAGAGAGATGGTGGAAAGATTTTTGGTATTCAAAAATATTAGAAAATGTAAAAAGTGTGGCTCTATTTAGCTGCACCCATAAATTAGGGACAGTAAATAACAATCCCTGAACTATTTATTCTCTAAGATCATCACTTGTTAATAGTGAATGGTTAATTGAGTAACTAGTAAGGAGTTAACATTTAATTGTTAAATAATATCAAGGAGTTAATTGTAATTTGGTGAGAGGTGAAGGATTGATTTGTAATTTGGATAAAGATCAAGGAAGTAAATGTAATTAAGCCTTGATATTTTTAGGAAACTTTCCCATTAGTATATGGTTTCCTAATCTGATTAGAAATCTAGTTTCCAAAATATGTATCTTTTTCGAATCCCATTAGTATATGGATTCTTTTATGTTTTTCCTAATCCTATTAGAATTAAAATTTCTAAAATGTTACTACATTTATTTCCAAAGTAAATATATATATATATATATATATATAGTCCACCAGTCTCATCCTCAGATATGTACCGAAAACAAGTTTCATCGTCGTGATGTCAGATACTCCAAATATGGCTGCTGCTGTCCCTGTCCCTGTTCGACAAGTTTATTCTTATAACCTTGGAGAAGAATTTAAGATACTTAATAGTAGCCTCAAACAATATCCAATTGTTGCTTTGGATGTTGAATTCCCGGGAGTTGTTCATGAGCTCTCGAAGCCATACCATCACCTCCAAAGCACAGAAAAGTATACTCATATGAAGAACAATGTGAATTCTTGTAAGATAATCCAACTGGGATTAACCCTCTCAAACGGATTCGGAAAGTCTGTGGTTTGGGAATTTAATTTTGCTGGATTCGACGCTAAAGTCGACGCTCACAACCCTTGTTCGATTCAACTACTGAAGAATCAAGGGTTGGATTTAGATAAGAATAAATCGGAAGGGGTAAGTGTTTCAGAGTTTGCACGACTTTTCCTGGAATCAAGATTTGGGGATTCTGCAAGGTGGTATTCAGGGGCAAACAGAAAAGAAGAAAAAGAAGAAGGAGGAGGAGTTTGTAAAATTAATTGGGTTTTGTTCCACTCGGAGTTCGATTTAGGTTATTTGATTAAGATCCTAACTCAACAAGATCTTCCAGAGCTTCAATCGCATTTCATTCTACTGGTTTACATGTTTCTCGGATTCTCTGTTTTTGACGTTAAGGAAATCGCAACGCCGTTGGGTTTTCACGGCGGATTGGAGAAAATTGCCCAAAATTTGGGGATTTCAAGGGAAGCCGGCGGAAAAGCACATCAAGCTGGTTCAGATAGTTTATTAACAATGCAAGTTTTTCTAAAATTAGGGGAAAAATTCTTCAGCGGAGGAAATAGTCATTTGATGGGACAATTCAATCATAAACTTCATGGGATTGAAGAAATTCCGAATGATCCTCGTAAGGTTGATTTTGCACTTTGGAATCTGAGGGTAAGAATGAGATCTGGTCAAATTGATCATGAGGAATTCCGACAAGATAGAGGAGATCAATTTCTGCAGCCGGATTATAATCGGATACCGCCGCCCTTCGCCGCTGTTCCAGTTCCCCGTTGCAGTGGTTTTCCAGTCACCGGCTGTTATCTTCCAGTTGTTAGAAGATTTAGGATGGTCCCAGTTCGGACAATTGTCCCCCTATGATGTTGTAATATAATCAAAATTCATTAAAGGAAAAAAAAAAAAAAAAACAACGTTATCCATAATATTATGGATTAACGGTATTATTCATGTAAATTCATTCATTCATTCAAAAATTTGAATATAATGAAATAAAAAATTAGATGAAGCATTTAGTATTAGTTTCTAATTCTAATAGTTTGGAAATAGTTTTTTGATATTCCAAAATTAGTTGGATTTATTTTAGGATGGTGCCAATTCGGACAATTGTGCCTATAATTCTGTGTTGAAATTGTTGGCAGAATTGAGCAAATAACCAAATAAATAAATAAATAAATAAATGTTTGCAAAATGTAATTAATTTGAAGTAGTATACAATAAAGAAGTTTTCCGAAAGAATTACTATAATAACAATTACTACCATATTAGCGAATAAACAATTGTGTTTCTAATCATGAATTTCACTGATAGAAAAAATTGATATTGTAGATGAAATTTACAAATTCTGAAAATACATCTTTATTTTTTCCTGATATTTATTCATCATTTATCAATAATATAAATATCTTTTGCTGGATCAAATAATACAACTTGCTTTCCCATTGAAAAAAATTCTACATTCTATAAATTCTAGTCATTTGTGGAAAATCCTAATTTACATACATACTCTAGTAGTTGTAGTCTTGTTCTTATGCATCCTAAAACTTTTCTTTTCCTTTAGTTTCTGTGAGATATGCCTCCTGCCTTTATCAGATGAGATCAGTAAAGGCTTTGCATCAATAATCAGTAGCATGCATCTTCTTTCCAAATTGTTAATTCTGCCTGCTGCTGCTATATACATTCATTACTCAAGTCTATCAGACTTTTGAACTCTATTTGCAGCATTTCTTGCCTTACAAATAATAGAAAATGAAATTAATTATGCATTAAAAAGCCACACAGAAAGAAAGTAAACACTCATTTCCTGAGTCATTTTCCTAAAATATATATATATATATATATATATGCACTTTACATTACTTTACAGAGTGATCCTTTTTTGCATATCTACTACTACTACTACTACTAGTGAGAAATGAAGGATCTAGGCTCACCTCACTATCCCAATTGGTACACAGGTTTATTGCCACAAGTGCCACAACTTGAACAAAAAGTGCACAAATGATCCCCAACCAAAGTCCCTAATGATAGTTTCAAGTTGATCAAGTCTCGGAATAGTTACTTAGAGAGAGAGAGAGAGAGAGAGAGAGAGAGAGAGAGAGAGAGAGAGAGAGAGAGAGAGAGAGAGAGAGAGAGAGATTACTTACCATGCCTCCAATATGGAAGAAAAATGCTAAGAGCACAGCAGAAGGTATTCCTACTATGTAATAAGCTCCAAGATTGATGATTGCACAGAGGTTTTGCCAACCACATCCTCTTGCAGCCCCTAAATTCAAATTTGTAAACAAACAAATTGTAAGATTCTTAGCCGAAAGGTTGTATTGTGTTGTTTTGACATTAAAGTTTATAGAAAAATAAACACAACCTGATAGGACACATTGAAATCCATCAAAGAAGTCAGATACTGCAAGAAGAGGCAACATTTTAGCAACATATTTGATCACTTCTTCTTCATCACTATAGAGTTTTCCCCATACATGGCGAACTAATATTGTAACCGTTCCAACAATTAGTCCCTCTAAGATGGCCACAATTACAACGACACATACGGCTAAACGTGCACCTCCTGGATTTCCAGCTCCTAATTCATTTGAAACTCTCGTACTGAAATCATCATTACAAAACAACAATATCAAGTACTCTGTACTTTGGACTTCATTCAAACAGAATGAGCTGTAAGAACTTTGAATAAGCTAACCTTATTGCAGCACCAAGACCAACAGATATCATATAGACCATCCAACATGTATTAAGGCTGGGAAAGATAATAAAAAAATTAGAAAGGAAAACAAGCTAACTTTCTCGTTTTCCGTGTAGTAAATGTGGTTTAATACAATCAAATGCAGACCTTATTGATAACACTGATGTCTCTAGTTTTGGATTCAGAAGAAGACCTGATAACAGAACGACCATCTCAAATGCCCAATACTCGAAACTGCATTTCAAATAGATGTATATATTAGTTATCTTTGCCATGGATTTACTTTCAAAGTCATAACTGCATTTCAAATAGATGTATATACTAGTTATCGGGGAATAAAATAAAAGACTAAAGACTTACCAAATCATTACTGCAGAAGGAATGGCAAGCTTTAGAAAATTGAGAGTATCATAGAATGCCTCTTTTGAGAAACCAGTCCATGTTTTTTTGCAGTCTGAAGAGAACTTGATATATATTGCCAATAAAACCACATTAATCCAATAAGAGATGGCATTTGCCAGAGCAGCCCCTCTACTTTGAAATCCAGTTTTGAAAACGAGAAGCCAACATATAAGAATATGGAACAAAGCTGTGATTCCAGAGCTCAACATCATTGGAAGTACAATATTTTGTGTCTGTAAAAATCTATTGATACATTGAAGAAGAGCATATGCAAAAAGGCCAGGTATCATTGCGCAGTTAAACTTTCCTGCTTCGGTAGATATCTCTTCATCTTGACCAAATGCTATTAGGATATCACCGGTGTAAAACCAAATAACTGCAAGGAAGATGCTTAGCACAAGAAGAACAAACATCCCTCTCTGTGTATAGATACCGAGCATATGATATTCTTTAGCTCCGTAAGATTGCCCACATAGCGTTTCCAATGCACTCCCCATCCCTAACTATCAAAGTTCTGTTAACATACAAGGCTAAGAGCTACTGAAAGTATTATAAATGGCAGAAGATTTGGTATAAAAAGTATTTCTTTCTCAATTCTTACTAAATTCAACAGACCAGAAATAAGGTAATAACTTGAACAGAAAACACTTACCAGTACACTGAATCCAGTTACTGAAGCTAAGGAAGTGGCAATGGAAGCACTGGAGAGAGGAAGCTCGCCTAGATGACCGACAAACATGATCGAAATGACTTGTAAACAATACTGAAGGAAACTAACTGCAATTAGAGGCAGTGCTAGTCTTAGCTGCCTTTTTAGTTCTTCAACAATTTCCTCTCTGTGAGAACTTTCTCCAAACGCCTGGTGATCAATATTTTGGCTTTGGATTAAAGGGATTTCAGGACCTGATTCATATCCTTCCATTCTCTTCTGTTTCCAATCAATAATATCCCTTTGATTGATCACCACTGGCTCTTTTTTAATTTGTAATTAGATGATGAGAACATAATGAGAAAATGATATTTCAAGTATCAAAACAGACCATTATTGTAGGGAGTGGTTCCCACTTGATTATTGTTTATCCTACATATTAAAAAGCAAGAAACAGAAAAGCAAATTAAGCCTATAGGCTATAAGTATAACCCCCAAGAATCTATTGAAACTTTTTTTTACCAGTCTTTTAGCATTTTACTGTAGCCATGAATTCAGTTGTAGTATTAGGTGATCAAGCAATCTAGATGTTCAAGAAAACTAACATTATGGGCTAATTATTCTCCAAAAATGGATTAAAAATTTTTCACATCTTTTTTTTCATATTTTTGTGGTATAAGAGAAAGGTTGCGTGTAAGTCATTAATTGTGTCAATTACTAGCAACAATGAAATTACTCTTGTATTGTAATCATTTCAAAGGAAAGGAAAAAGAAAAAACAGAAAAGAAAAGAAGGCTGTATTCATCAGGTAAAGGTAGTTTGACAAAGATGAATAACTTGAAGTGCATGCCTCTCAAAATGATGGATGAAAAATATTTATATATACCTGATTTTTAGAAAAAAAGAAAAGAAAAAAAATAGACCCTAATCTTCATGAATTGTTTTTTTTTTTTTTTTCCGGAAGTGTCTACCAGTAAGTTGAGTTTTGTTTAACTTAAGTTATGCGCTTTGAGTTCGTGTTGATGTGTTGTATATTAAATTGTTATGTTAAATTCAATTTAACTTAACAGATAACAAAGATAAGAATTTGATTAAAATTGATCATAATAACTATACATGCAATATAAACTTATTGACAATAGAATTTAATCAAAAGGATCTAATCACATGCAAGGTAACACGTGACACATTATTATAGTTATGATAAGAGTTTAATCAAAATCGACATCAATAAAAATTAGAAAAACAACACAAAAAATATATAATTATTAAATAAAATGGTTTTGGACTAAATGATGGGTATTAAATATAAAATATACATTCTATCTAATATATAATATAATGGATCGAACATGATGTAGAAGCTACATCGATGTGGGAGGTGGACATAATCTATTATATAATAATATATAGATTAAAATTTCATAAATTTAAGTTAAACACATCTTCAAAAGTTAGTAAAGACGTGAAATCCTCATAAATTAAAACAATTTTTAAATCTTCTCCAAATAATGCAAACACCAACCTTTCTTGAGTAAGATTCAAAAGCCTAACAAATAATACAAATAATATTATTTATTTTTTTTTATTTAGTTGATAGATTATATAATAACTCTCCTCTCAAAATAAGTAAAATAATATATTTAATATTTAAAGTTTAAGCCTTTATATAATATAACTCTTAAAGTTTATTTTCTATCATTAGAGTTCTTAAGCAATTTACAAAAATTTGTTGAGATTCTTTTGTTGTTCAATACTAAAACTCTATAAAAAAAAATAAAATCACAATCTATTCACCTGATTAACTTTTTAAATAGTAAAATAGATAACCAATTTATCCAAACCTTTCTCGTAGTTAACCATCATTAGCCCCTCCACACCCATTTAATTCAGGAGAAATGAAAGAAAAGACATTCAATTTCTGAAGCTAAACAATAATTATGTGATGAAAAGCTACTTTAATTATAAAAGGATTTATAGAATTAAAAAATATTTAAAAGGACAGTCTGATCGTTGTAGTATCTGGGTGAGCAGAGTGGAGGTCGGCAACGGTGGAGAAAGAGAGAGGATGAACAGAAACAGTGTCTTAGGGAGAGGGGAAAAAGAGGAATTGAGAGAGAAGGTGAAATTTGGTTCTTGGAAGGAGGATAAAAGTTAATTACTAGGGGTAACATAGATATCAAATTAAATTTGCCTGATTTTTTCTTTTCTTTTTTTTTTAAAAAGCCTTAGACATATCAATTGCCTTAGTGAAAATCAACTTAGATTCACAAGAGTTCTTACATAAGGATTCCCCTAGTCCAAGCAGTGGATCTATTATATTATCTTTCTAGGTCGGATGATATAGTACACTTTCTTTAGTACACACCTTTTATACTAATTTTATTAATAAAAATTTTATAAAATAAAAGATAAATCTTAAACTTTAGAAGATAAATACTAAGAGAAAATTAAGAGTAAAGAAAGTGTACTAAAGGATACACTATATGATCTTGAGTATATTTTTTTCATAGTGTTGTATTTTGGTGATTTTTTAATTTTAAAATTAAATATTTATTATTTTAAAATTCTTTTAAATTTCATTTTATATTTTTAAAACAAATATCATTTTCATATAAACTTCCACAACTTATCTTTTCAATGATGGGCTTTTAGCCTTATTAACAAAGGTTAAGGGTGTGAAATAAGGTAAAGCAATAAAATTACTCTTTATTTCGCTTATAAAATATCAAAATTGTTTTCATCTTTGACATATCTTGTGGTAGTAGTATGTGAGTTTTTATTCGAATCATGTCGCATATTTATTATTTTAACAAAATACTCTCTAAAAATTGTTTATAATAAGAAAAAGATTTAAAAAAAAAGAAGAAGGAGAAGTTTATGATTACAAATAGAAAAACTAAAATTATTCCTAATTTCAACCGTTAGTTTTCACTAATTTATGATTTGAAACTTGTAAAAAGAATAATTTAGCATTTAACATGTTTTTGTTTTGTAATGAAGGAAGAAGAAACTAACAAAATCAAGAAACAGAAGAATCAAATAATGATACTATTATTATTATTATTATTATTTATGATAATAGATCATTGAACTATTTTTTTCATGATTCCAGATGGAAATTGTCATAAAAAAAAGATTTTCCACCGAACAAAAGAAGACAAAAGAAGGAGAAATAAATATGCTTATAATTTTATTTTGGTCGTTTTCTCTTCATGTGGAGACGACAATTTTTTGGGAGAGGGACGGACAAACAACTGGGATGTTACTATATGTTTTAATTTTTTTTTAATGTTTTTCTAATGAATTTTATATGATTATACTATTAAGAGAAATTAACTATATATTCCATAAAATATTTTTATGTTTCTCTTTATAATTAAAAGTTTTTCTTAAACTTTATACCAATAGACTATTTATAATTTTTAGTGTGACAAATTGTATTTTATTCAGTGACTTTTAATATATTTTTAGATAAGGTCCTGCACATTAATGTTTTATTATTTCATAGCTACACAGTAAGTAAAACTAAAAGGATACATTAAGCGAATATATATTCCTACAGTCTTCGAGTACACATCACTTGAAAATTATTCTTTTTTCATAATATTCACTGAAGATATCATTAATAAGGTTTCACGTGCATGAAACATGTGTAAATGAACACATGTCTAGTATAATTTATTGTACTAAATAAGATTGTAAATAGTTTATTAATATACAAATTAAAATTTTTTTTTTGAATATGAATAAAAAATAAAAACAGTTTATGAATATATATAGCTAATTCCTCTACTTTTAATCAATTGAAAACCAACTTGTCACAAAATTGATGTTTATGGAAGTAGAGTCCAACTACATGTTTGAACAGAAGTTTTAGATGAAAAGTGATAAGTTGTATTTTTTTTTTTTTTTTTTACATGGATAGAAATTGTCCCGAACAAGTTATTGTCAGAATATTCAACTTGATAAAAATATTTTTACTACCGAATTTTTATATTGTTACACATGAATTGTAATATATATATTTATTAAATCAAGGATGTATTCAATGATAAAAAGACTTTCACCAATGCAAGCTTTTTTTTAAAAAAAATTAAAGCAAGTTTTACCAATTGGGCTCTCACTTTGATTTTGCTCCTATATGCTTGTATTGAAGAAAGTGAATAATTCTCACCAATTAATGGTTGAGGATACCATTTCTCTCCCCCAAAAAAATAGTGAGGACCCCAGATGCTTAATTTAAATGAAACAAGGTGAATAATTCTTATCAAACGATAAAATAAATTCAGATCTATATGTGATAAATTACACTTGTTTTTTTTTTTTTTTCCTGGGAGATAAATTACACTTGTTTGGATGACTATTATTATTATTATATATGTAATAATGATAAAATACACAATCACATTGCAAAAGAAAACAAAGGAAAAATTCGTCCATTTCCCACCAAACAACTGTCGTTGCTTATATTCTGTTTAGTTTAGAGTGCCATTTAATTATAAATTAATATATTTTGTATTTAATAAATTAATTTTTATTAATTTAAGAGGTCAAAATAAAAAAAATTAATTTTTATACAAAATAATTTTATATGGTACATAAAACATAAAAAGAAAATTAATAATAAAAATTAATGGGGCAACGTAGCTGGGCCAGTGGTATTGGAATTGGAAGTTATATATAACAAGAGTTTTGCGAGGATATAGTATTAGAATCCAAGAAAGAAATTAGTAAGGGAAATTAGAATGGAAGAGGGATTGTTGTTGAAAGAGAGATTAATTTCAAGAGCAACATGGGATTGTTCTAGATCAAGTTTTGAGGAAGTGAAGAAGCTGTGCTACATCGCAGTGCCTATGGTTGCCGTCAACTTATCACTGTCTTTGCTGCACGTTATATCACTTACTATGGTTGGTCATTTGGGTGAACTTTCACTTTCCAGCACTGCCCTTGCCATCTCCATTTGCAGTGTCACCGGTTTCAGTTTTCTGGTCACTCTCTCTCTCCCTCTCTCTACTTTATTTTTCATCTTTGTTTAATTCTTTCTGGTGTTTTCAACATTTTATAAAGAAAATTTAATTAATTTTCTCATCTCTTTATAGATTCTGGTTCTAAAACTTAAAGTTATCCTTATGATCTATGCTATTTTGGTTAAGTTGTAAGAATTAGGCTTTTTAACTTCAAGTCAAGAGTTCAATTCTTGTATCCTGTAACCATTTACATTTCTTTATAAAGCTGATTCAATCTCCCTTTATATAGTTATAATAGTAGTCTTTATATATAGTTATAATAGTTGTGAAAAATTTTGATTTTTATAAACTCCTGTGCCCTAAAAACTCTAAAACTAATTTGTATGTGAAATAAGCTGCGATTCTAAAACTTAAATTTGATATTTGAAATACTATTTTATCTCACCATAAGTTAGAGGAGTGAATTGAAGAATAATATATTAGAATTAGGAAAAGTAAATTCCTATATAGGATTTTAAAATGTTAAAATGACAAATTTGATTTTTCTTTTTCTAAAAGAAATAGTAGTGTATTTAAAACTATATATTGAAATCAATCTTTATAAAGAAGATTTTTTTTTAAAAAAAAATTATCAGAGCTGAATATTGTTTCGAATTGATTTTTTTTTTTTTTTGTTGCTTTTCAAAATTAAATGTCTGGTTTTAAAAGATTTGATCAAGAGCTTGAGTTTTTTCATATATGTGGTGAACAGTCGGGTATGGCAAGTGCATTGGAAACACTATGTGGGCAAGCATATGGAGCTCAACAATATCAAAAACTTGGAACACAAACATTTACAGCTATTTTTTGTCTCATCATAGTTAGCATCCCTCTCTCAATCTTATGGATATTCCTAGGAAAAATACTAATATTTATAGGCCAAGATCCATTAATTTCACAAGAAGCTGGAAAATTCTCCAAATATTTCCTTCCTGCCCTTTTTGGTTATGCTATTTTACAGCCTATTTTTAAATATTTTCAACCCAAAGTTTAATTTTTCCAATGCTAATTAGTTCCACTATTACTATTTCTTTCCACATTATTTTTTCATGGGTAATGGTTTATAAATCTGGACTTAATCACGTTGGAGCTGCATTAGCCATTGGGGCTTCAATTTGGTTGAATCTTAGCATTCTAAGTTTGTATATCAAGTACTCATCTTCTTTTGCCAAAACTAGAGCTCCAATTTCATTGGAGATATTCCAAGGGATTAAGGACTTTTTCCGCTTTGCTGTTCCTTCTGCAGTCATGATCTGGTAATTAATTAAAAAAAAGATATAATTTATTATGTCATTTTTTAATTTTACCATTTTATTTATTTCTCTTTCATACCATTACATTAAATTTGACACTTGTTCTCTACGCAAAGGATATTGATTTTGATTATTTATTTTTAATGCAGTCTAGAGTGGTGGTCATATGAGCTACTTGTCTTGTTATCTGGCCTAGTCCCCAACCCACAACTAGAGACTTCAGTCCTATCTGTATGGTAAGTTTTTTACTGAAAATAATTTCTTTCATTTAATAATACGATAATAAAATTATGATCTAATTAATTGCATTAAAAAGGAAGGAAGGTAATATTGTCAACACAACACAACAAAAAAAATATGCTTTGTTCCCTCCCTACTAGTTGTACAATATAAGTACTTTTCAATAAAAATCACACTTTTATCATTTTTCATTTAATTAGATCAATATTAAGAATTATATGAATTATATATATATACTATGCTTGAATAGTTACTAATTTCTTGGATAAGCACATATAATTTGTTTTTGTTTTGCGTATTTTTGGACAGTCTCAACACTATGATAACACTTTATGCAATACCAAATGCGCTTTCTGTTGCTGTAAGGTATGATGAGATTATGAAAAAGTACATTAATTGTTCCTTATTTTCTTATGCTATTTTTAATAGTTGCTTATGGCATCTTCAATTGTGACATCAATTTTTGCATTTTTTTTGTCCGAAATATCAATTTTTTTTATTCAAATTAAATGCAGAAAAAATATTCTCAACATCTCTTTGGTTTATTGTTGGAATGCATTTTTTCCCACCAAAAGACTACTAAATTTGATATTTTAGATGGCCTTATAATGAAATAGTTATTTGAAGTGGTAGTGATTGTGTGGATTATATATGCTAAATTTGCATTAATTATATAATTACAACTCTATTTTAACTTAAATTCTTGTTTTTTGTTTTTGAACCAATTATTATAGCACTAGAGTTTCAAATGAGTTAGGAGCAGGGAATCCAAGAGGTGCTCAACTATCTGTGTTTGGCCTAATGTTTCTTGCTGCCACAGAGATAATTATATTAGTAACAGCCCTCTTTGCTAGTAGACATGTTTTTGGATACATTTTTAGCAGTGACAAGGAAGTTGTGGATTATGTCAAAAACATGGCTCCTCTTCTTGGTATCTCTCTTTTCATGGATGGCATCAAAGGCACTCTTCCAGGTAATTATTAACAATTACTAATGTCAGATCTTCTTCTTCATTACTTGTATTGTAATTTGACTGATTAATTTGCACATAGTAATTACTTATGTATATATTCAAGCTTAATGCATTATTCATAAAAAAAAAAGTTATATTAATAGACTTCAGTTTTCAATTTTATCAAACGAGACCTAAATTTTCTATATGTAATGAAATATAAATCGTGTCACTTCTAGAGTATGTTTGTTACAAAATTTATTTGTTAAATTTATTCTAGAGTATGAAATATTTATTTGTAATATAATTGAAATTCATAATGTATATAAAAAGTAATAAGGATTTGGTAAAGAATATATATTTAAATTTTAGGGTTAAGTAAAAGATTTTTTATACCTATAATTAAGATATTTTAAACAATTAAGTGATTTGTAAAAATAAATGTACTTAAAAAAATTAAAAACTTAATTAATATGTCGGTTAACAAATTCAAAGACTTAATTTAATAATAAGTAGTTAATTGAATTAATTTTAATAAGCAGTAAATTTATTAAAAAAAAAAAAGTGGTTTTTGATGATGGAATCAGGTGTTGCAAGAGGATGTGGTTGGCAGCATTTAGGAGCTATTGTGAATCTTGCATCATTTTATGTATTTGGAATTCCCATTGCTGTTATACTATGCTTCGTGTTTAAATTAAGAGGAAAAGGTCTTTGGATTGGAATTCTTTCTGGAGGCACTATGCAAAGTTTACTATACTCCATTATTACATATTGCACTAATTGGGAAAACCAGGTCCTCTCTCTCTCTCTCTCTCTCTCTCTCTCTCTCTCTCTCTCTCTCTCTCTCTCTCTCTCTCTCTCTCTCTCTCTCTCTCTCTCTCTGTTCTTCTTCTTCTTCTTCTTAATTTTTGTGTTTTAAACTACCTAACTTTAATTAATTCATTATTTATTTGTTTATTATTCACTAGTCAAAAACTTATTAATTCTTATTGTTATTACTATTATTATTATTTACATTTCAATTAGATGCTTCATAAATAGATATATTGAAAAGAAAATATATATATATATATTTTTTTTTGCAGGCAATAAAGGCACGAGAGAGGTTGTTCAAAGAAAAACATTGGCATGACGACGTCCTAGAGTGAATTAAAAAGAGCCAAAATGGATGAATCTCTTGGATCCAGCATTTGTAAAACCTTGATTAAATTCAGGACAAATTATCCCTTCAATGAAATTAGCATAATACCATAGAGCATTGCCCATTCTAATTTCTAACAACTTTCCAAATAATTTTTTTTCCTTTTCGTTAAGTAACCATTTGTTTAAAATCCTCTAATACACATTAAAGAATGTATTTATATATATATATATATATTAACATATTAGATAAGGAAATTGGATAAGAAAATGTAGTTCAAAATTTAAAACCTTTGTCTCCCAAAAAAAAATTATAACTTTTCTATAATACTTCTTTTATAGTAATTTTTAAAAAATAAGTTTATAAAAAATTATTATAAAAAATAGGGTTAAAGTCAAAATACGCCTTAAAGTTATAGGTTAGTACCATTTTAGTCCATATCCACTTTAACCCCTAAAACATTAGTCAATCGTTAAGTTATTTTTTAACCAAATTTATAGTACCAAAAATCATCCCGTTGTTATTGTCTCCTTACTAAAATTTCCGCCACAACTTCTATGTTCTTATAAATAGAAAGAAAACTATTAGCTTTTTAATATCACCAATGCATATTCTCTTTTTGTATGAAAGACATTCCACATAACTTAAAATTATGATAATTCTGTCAATATTAATCAACTCTATATTTTGTTGTTTATATAATCTTGTAAATGCTCTCAAATTAAAAAACCATCCCTTCACACCTCACAAGCAAGTGGCATAAAATAAACAAATACACATATGTTACACATGTTGATAGCAAAAATCAGCAAAGTTCATAAATAGGATACCAAGAAATTAAAAAACAAAAAAGTTATGAATAGTAGCAAGCAGTACTAATGCTACCAAACCTATTACACATAATAATAATAATAATAATAATAATAATAATAATAATAATAATAATAATAATAATAATAATAATAATAATAATAATAATAAGAGGGTAAGTTTTCCTTAGGTAAGAGATGAAAAGCAAAAAGATGAGTAGAAGAATGATGTCAACTCCATACAAACTGCATCAAACCATTCAATTCCATCTCTCCTGTGTTGATGAGTCTGTGTATGCCCTACAGAAGAAGAGCTTTGTCTTCAAAAAATACCGTCTCTAGCTAATTGTATTAATCCGAGCCTACAATAGAAACACATAAAACATGCATGAAAATTCCCAAATTACATTACTTACATTACGGTACAATATACCTGGTCATTCTCTCTCCTTTCCCCAATTGTTTTTTTTTTTTTTGTGCTGCATTATCTCATCTCGTTCATTCTGCAAAAGAAAGCATATTAGTTTTTGGAACTCATTGTTTTTTCTTTGAAAAAAAAGATAGGTTTCTTTTACAAACCTGAGTTGAGTTGGGTTGGGTTCGGTTAATCCCTTTGATAATGTTTATTGCACCAGGAGGATGGATATACGCAATTTCCAGACTTATATGTCCAGAAAGAAATACCACAATGCTTACAAGCAAGCATTACTAGTCC
The DNA here is from genome assembly GCA_028651295.1 of Catharanthus roseus. Classification (NCBI taxonomy): domain Eukaryota; kingdom Viridiplantae; phylum Streptophyta; class Magnoliopsida; order Gentianales; family Apocynaceae; genus Catharanthus; species Catharanthus roseus. Next base: position 1,828,161 of record JAPQWS010000153.1, on the reverse strand, counting down.
CTGTTTTCTTAACTCTTCCATTTCCATCCTTGTCAATTTCATCTAAACCTTTTCGCCTTAATTTTCTAGGTTGTCTTCTCACCTTTTGGAGGCCTAATTTCGGGATATCCGGATTGTAACCACTGTGATTTATCAGGTATTGGCATCAACACTTTCTCATATGTTTTTGGTATGTTTCAACAGAGTGAGTAGTACCAGTCCACATAATCCTCAGCATCCTTTCCTTCATTGATCAAGGCTGGACATGCATGTACACATGGCACTCCAGTGAGATCCCACTCCCTACAAGTGCATGCCCTAGCCCCTAAATCTACTATTAAGGTTTTTCCATAGTCCACTATCTCCCAAACACTGTTAGAGGCTCATAATGCCTCAAGATCTAGACTTCTCCATTTCAAAGCTTCCAACTTATTGCACTTTAGAATCCATTGTCTTTTCTCATGAAATCTACACATCACCTATCTTCTGATGGTTTCAAATAATGTTAGTATAGGTTTATCCCTTGCATCCTTTATCCATTGATTAAAGCTTTCACATATATATTGTTACACAAGAGTTCACACTTAGATCTATATGAGAAATAACTTCTTGCGCATAGTTCAGGATTTATCCCACACAAATATGCATATGCACCTTTATCCAAAACCTGAATCTCAGTCATAGGGTTTCTGAAATCTAACCTTAGATATGACCTTGCAGCAACCCATAATTTGTCTCGTAACTTTTGATCCTTGAACCTTTGCTTATAATTAGCATGCAAATGCCTAACACAAAACCTATGCTCAACTCCGGGGAATAACGAGGAATAAATTGTCAATAGTTTCCACCAATCCCTCCAAAGGAAACAAAAATATGTTAATAGAATAAAACAACACATATAACTTTAGATTATATAATATTAAAATTGGAGTTCACTGATATATCCATTTTACATTATTGTGTTTAATCTTAAATTTTTCGAAGTATTTCATTAGTAAAATGGTATATTTATCCTCTATTTCTTCTCTTTTGTTTATAGATGTCTGGGATGAGTTAGAAGAAAAAATGAAGTGAAAAGGAGCATACAAAGTAAGAATGGACGAAAAAGAGAAGATACGCACAAAATCCAGCAGGTAGGGGACCCAGCCACCCAAGCAACCTAGAAGGCAAGACCCAGGCAGTCGCGTAGAAGGACAATTTTGCAATTTTCTAATATTTTTTTCAGTGGTCTTTCTCGTAATTTGAAATCATCTTCGTCTAGAGTTTCTTGCGGGTTGAGAGAGGCGATTTTCGAGAGAAAATCCTTCCCTAAAACTTTCATTAATCGACTTAGATGAATAATTAATTTAGGATTTCAAGTTTTAATAGTTAGATTGAAGAGTTTCTTCGAATACATTCTGGATTCTTAGGGCGAATCCAAAGAGGAGTTCGAGCAACATTCCGAATCATGGATTCTTCAATTGAAACTCCTAAGCCTTCTAAACTCTTATTTATTATGAAATTTGTGAAATTTATGATATTTATGATGTTTAGTGGCTAGGTTTCTTTGTGTTCAAATAGGGTTGAACCCTAGATGATCTTAGTTTTCTTTCATTGGATTTTTGTGGAGTAAATTGTTGCATTAAATGTTGATTGTTGTTCAATTGCATTGTTTCTGTTGCTAATTTTACTGGTAATTGACACTTTTGTATAGGTTGTTTGGAATAGAGAAATGAAGAACAATCTAGGGTTGTAATTGAGCAATATGAATTTGGTAGTGTTAGCCCTAAGGACATTATTACTTATGATTTTGATTATGATTAACACATGCTTTTGTGGGTATTTAGTTAACCTTTCATAGAACAAAAGAAGCACTTTTGAAGTCTCAAGTCTACATTTTCTAAAAGCAAAATATTTTGATGATGAGGGAAAAATGAAGGAGAAAAGACCAAGCCATTCCAAGATGAAGTCATTGAAGACATTGAAGACCTTGTCTATGTTAGAGTGTGATAAGGTATTTCTTTGTAAAACTCCCTAATCTTACTCTTTGGTTATTGATCATATATGAGGCTCCTTTTACGATTTTGTCAATATAAATTTTTCTTAAAATCTAAGTATTCTTGATTGAGGTTTTGATGCTTTTGAAAGGTTCTTCTTATCTCTAAAATGATTATCAAGAATACATGTTTTTAAAATGATGATGAAAGCTTTTGTCTTAAAAGAAACTAGCTGTAAAAACTAAAAAATTCGGTCATCCGATTTTAGAACCGGTCGTCCGATTTTTTCTACACTTGAAAAAATCGACCGTCCGATTTCTAGCAGGACAAGTCCGAATCTTTTTGTTTAAGAACCGATCGTTCGATTTTAGGAACCAGTCGTCTGATTTTCTCATTTACTGTAAAAAATTATTACCGTTACACAGAGTGCAACGGTCACTTTTTCAATAAAATATATATAGACTTTTTTTATCAGCCAAAAAGTAATAAGTTTGGTGAAATATTTATTGAGATCATTTAAGTCTTTTAAAGAGCTTAAAAAGTACATTTATTGCAAACACTTTCAATCCCAAACAAAAATCTTCTTGAGGTTCATTATTGATCATCATCAAAGAAGAAGAAAGGAGGAGCTTGTAGAAACATTCCATTGAGTTGTACCTACTATTTCTCAAGCTCAATTTGGTAACATTATTCTAAACCTATCTTTCTCTCTTATTGATATCAAAGGTTTGTGTTGAAATACCCCTTGGGTAATCCTTTGATTTACATTGTGTTGTGAATTGAGCTTGTGTGCAAAACCCTTGTAGGGTGATCCTCATATTTGTAGTTGGTGTAATTTGTGTTTATAGTGGATTTGAAAAATCTTTGGGTGTTGACTCAAGGTAGTTGATGTAACTCTTTGAGAGAGTGAATCACTATAAATCTTTGTGCTTTTCTTTCTAAGCTTCTTACTTATTTGTCCTAACCACAAGATTTTGTTTGATTTGGAATTTTATTAAAAAGAGTTTTAGAATTCTCTTTCAAACAAAATTGGAGGTTTATCCTTTAATTAACAAAGTTGTTTTTTAAAATTAGCCAAAAACCTTATTCACCTCCCCTCTAAGATTTTTCAGGTAGTTAATTAGAGATAATGGCTACAGTTTCTACGTCATTAGTAATCACTCATATACTTTAATAATTCATAATTAAGTTAGAGATAGAAAATATTCTTCTCTAATCAATTAGGGAATAGTGAATTTTCACCTAAAGATAGGGTTAGTCCTAATTAACGAGTGACATACAATCATCAATTCAACTATTTTTTCAAAAATTTAATGAATTAGATAAAGGATTCTAAGGCGATTCCACTGTTTAAACATTTCTATCTAAAACTTAATTTCAATTGTTTTTAGATTATTTTTTAAAGTATTTTATTTTCCTTAGTATGAAAATTCTTTTCAGTTATTTTATTTTGATTAAACCTTAGAGTGATGGTCATTATTATAGCTTCTTAGTTTCTTGGGTTCAACAACCTAGGAGATCCTCTAGTACTACATTGATAGGTTCATTTGCCTGCTATATGTTAATTTAGAATAGTCTGGTTGTAAACATCATTCTCCTTTTGTCTATAAAAAAGAAATACACATCCCTTCTCCTATGGTTTTCCCACATGATCTATTAGCACTTCAAGAAACAAAGTCCAAGATGCTTTGCATTCTACTTCAACTGCTACAACTGCTATGGGAAACATCTGGTTTTTTGCATCCCTACCCATAGTACACAACAACTGGCTGCCAAAAGGACCTTTTAGGTGACAAGCATCAAGGCCTATCAAAAGCCTACGTCCGTTCAATTACCCCTCTTTTTGTGCAGCATACATGACAAATATCCTCTCAAATACTTGAAGTCTATCTTGGATATTTACAATAACCATTGATCCTAGATTTAAAATAGTTGCACAATAGTCTCTCAATCTAAAGTATTGACTGGAATAATCACCTAATGCTTGATTCAATGCCTTTACCTTTGCTCTCCTCACTTGTCAAACTAAACCATTGATCTTATATTGACTTTTTAATGCTCTTCTAATACCCTTAACCCCCCAGCTAAGGTCATTCACAATTTGGTTCTTAAACTTGTTAGTTGAATTTGCAGTCTTGTTCTTAACGGACTCAGGGCAATTAGTCGACTTAAATTAATAATTAGTTTAGGATTTCAAGTTTTAATTTTTAGATTGAAGTTGTTTTTTCGGAGTAAATTCAGGGTTCTTAGGGCGAATCGAGAGAGGAGCTCGAGCAACATTCCAGATGGTAGATTCTTCAATTGAAACTTCTTAGCCTTTTAAACTCTTATTTACTATGAATTCTTTTGTGAAATTTATGATATTTAGTGGCTAGGTGTCTTTGCGTTCAAATGGGGTTGAACCCTAGATGATCTTAGTTTTGTTTCATTGGATTTTTGTGGAGTAAATTGTTACATTAAATGTTGATTGTTGTTCAATTGTATTGTTTCTGTTGCTAATTTTACCGGTAATTGGCACTTTCACATAGGTTGTTTGGAATTGAGAAAGGAAGAACAATCTAGGGCTATAATTGAACAATATGAATTTGGTAGTAAATTAGAGATAATGGCTACAATTTCTAGGTCATTAGTAATCACTCATATACTTTAATAATTTATAATTAAGTTAGAGAGAGAAGATATTCTTCTTTAATCAATTAGGGGAATAGTGAGTTTCCACCTAGAGATAGGGTTAATTCTAATTAACTAGTGATACCTAATCAACGATTCAACTATTTTTTCAAAATTTTCAATGAATTAGCTAAAGGATTCTAGGGGGGATTCCACCGTTTAAACTCTTCTATCTAAACTTGATTTCAATTACTTTTAGATTATTTTTTAATGTATTTTACATTCCTTAGTTTAAAAATTCTTTTCAATTACTTTATTTTGATTAAACCTTAGTTAAAGAAACGGTCATTATTATAGCTTCTTTGTTCCCAGAGTTTGACAACCCGGAAGATTCTCTAGTATTACGTTGAGGTTCATTTACCTGCTATATGTTAATTTAGAGTAGTCCGGTTTTAAAATTCATGTTTTTTGCACCATTGTTGGGGAAGAGTTACTTTAAGAATGCCGTTAATCTATTATTTTAATTGCTTTTAGTTTCTTGTTTTGTGTTGTTATTATTATTATTATTATTATTATTATTATTATTATTATTTTGTTCTTGTTTTGTTCTTGCACTATTCCTATTTCATTCGAGGCTATTTCTTGGAAGTTTAACTTTTGCTATTCTTGGATTGATCTGTGTTTTTATCTGTTGCAGGTTTTCATATCCTTTATGTTAATCCACCTCCACCAATAGCAAAAAATACCATGGCAGATTGTGCTCGACCATCCATCACTGAGGCGTAGTCAAGCATTGGTAGACCGCCAGTGCAAGCTAATAATTTTGAAATCAAGCCAAATATAATACAAATGGTGCAGAACAACATCCAATTCGATGGGCTCCAGGAAGAAGATCCGAATGTGCACATCGCCAACTTTTTGGAGATGTGCGACACCTTTAAAATCAATGGTGTCTTGGAAGATGCAATCCGTCTTCGCCTTTTCCCATTCTCTCTTAGGGAAATGGCAAAATCTTGGCTGAAATCACTCCCTTCCGAATTGATCACATCATGGGATTCTTTAGCTGAGAAGTTCCTGGGCAGATACTTCTCTCTTGGTCGCACTACTAAGTTAAGAAACGAGATATTATCGTTTCAACAAATTGATGGGGAAAGTTTTTGTGAAGCCTGGGAGTGATGGAAGGAGTTGCTTAGAAAATATCCTTATCACGTACTTGACTTGGGGATTCAAATTCAGACGTTCTATAATGGAGTTTCTTTTGGAGCCAGACAAATGATTGATACTTCTGCTGGTGGGTCCATAGACAATAATACTCCTCAACCAATGTACGATCTAATAGAGCAGTTAGCTATGAATAGCTACACTTAGAGAGGATAGAGAGCCAAGCCTAAGTCTTCTAGGGTCCACAGTGTTGATGTTATTACTGCTATGGAGGCCAAATTAGCAGCAATGATTGAGCAGAAGATGGGGGGAATATGACTTTGCACCTTCAAATATAAATCATCAACAAGACATGTTCTGTGATTTCTACAGTGGAAGGCATCCTAACCATGAGTGCCCTAGCATAGGTACTCCAATGGAGCAAGTGGATTATATTCAAGGGAATCGATAGGGGAATAACCCCTATTTTAACACTTACAATCCTAGTTGGTGGAATCACCCCAATTTTTCATGGGGTAATCAAGGTCAGCAACGAACACAACAACCTCCAGGATTTCAAAATAGAGGTCCTACTCAGCCCTTGCCATATGATGCATCCCTTCCAAATCCTCCACCAGTAAATACCAATTTATAAGATGTGATGGTTAATTTGTGAGTGCAACAGATGCCAAAATCAACAGTATAGAAGCTGCTCAGAGAAATCAGGAGGCATCTATTCATAATCTAAAAAAGCAAATCGGACAATTGGTTAAATTGGTATCAGAAAGAACTCTTGGAACTCTATCGAGCAATAATAAAGTGAACCAGAGAAAGCATGTTCATGCTATCTTGATGAGATTTGATAAGAAGTTTCTCAAGGAAGAGAATGTGATGGTTGTCCAAGAGAAGAGTTGTGAGGAAAAGGCTACAGAAGAGCCGAATAAGAAGTCGGTTATTGAAGCTTATAAGCCAGAGATTCCTTCTCTAGCGGCTCTTGTTCGTGACTGAAGGAAAGATGAGATGAGGAGGTTTGTAGAGATCTTGAAACAATTAAAATTTAACTTACCTCTCTGTGATTTTCTTTTGCAAGTGCCCAAGTATTCGAAGTACTTAAAGGAGATGCTTTCGAGGAAAAAGAGGTTGGACAAAGCATATACATTCACATTGGGCAAGGAATGTTCAACTATCTTGATCAATAAGAAAAAGCTGCCACAAAAGTTAAACGACCCAAGGAGTTTTTCTTTCCGTTGTATGATTGGTAGTTTTTCTATTGATAGAGTTTTAGCTGACCTAGGAGATAGCATAAACATTATTTCTTATAATATGTATAAAAAGTTAGGCATAGGAAAACCAAAACCCACTAGAATGACCATAAGTTTGGCTGATAAGAGTATTAGACATCCTAGAGGGGTTGTAGAAGATATTTTGGTAAGGGTCAAGGACCTTGTCTTTCTGGTTGACTTTGTTGTTCTTGATATGCAAGAGGATGTAGACTTCCCTTCGATCTTAGGATGTCCATTTTTATATAAGTCTAGAGCTTTAATAGACATGGACAAAGGGAAATTATGCTTGAAAGTTGGAGAGAATGAAATAGTTTTCAAATTTCCTATCACTCCTAGTCATTCTTCACATTGTAATGACACTTTGTTTTATATAGATCACAGTAATCTTAAAGTGTATTACCTCTCACAGGAGAATAAGTCACCACCCATCTAAGCTTCTAAGGAATTAAAGGAGGTGGAGAAGTCAATATATCCTCATTCAGCAAAGAAAAGTTTGAAAAAGTGGTGAAAAACCTTAGGGCGGGGGAGGGGGAATGGTGAATAAGGTTTTGGCTAATTTTTGAAAATCTTTTGTAAATTAAAAGATAAACCTCCAATTTTTTTTGAGAAAGAATTCTAAAACTCTTTTTAATAAAATTTCAAACCAAACAAAATCTTGTGGTTAAGACAATTAAGTAAAAAGCTTAGAAAGAAATACACAAAGATTTATAGTGGTTTACTCTCTCAAAAAGTTACATCCACTACCTTGAGCCAACACCCAAGGATTTACCAAATCCACTATAAACACAATATACACCAAGTACAAATTTGAGGATCACCCTACAAGGGTTTTGCACACAACCTCAATTCATAATACAATATAAATCAAAGGATTACCCAAGGGATTTTTCAACACAAACCTTTGATATCAATAAGAGAAAGAGATAAGTTTAAGAATAATGTTACCAATGTGAGCTTGAGAAATAGAAGATAAAACTCAATGGAATGTTTCTATAAGCTCCTCTTTACTTCTTCCTTGATGAAGATCTACAATGAGGCTCAAGAAGATTTTTTTTTTTTTTTTTTGAGATTGAAAGTGTTTGAAATAAATTTACTTTAAAGCTCTTTAAAAGTCTTAAATGATCTCAATAAGTATTTCACCAAACTTTTTACTTTTGGCTGATCAAAAAGCTCTATGTATATTTTCTGAGAAATATGATCCTTGCTGAGTGCAACGGTAATATTTTTTTTTACAGTAAACATGAAAACCAGACGACCAGTTCCTAAAATCGGGCGATCGGTTTTGAAACAGAAAGATTCGGATTTTTCTATAGAAAATCGGACGATCGATTTTTCTAAAACTGGAAAAAATCGGAGACCGGTTTTAAAACCAGATGGCCGATTTTTGAGAAAATTTTTACAGCCAGTTTTTTTAATACAAGAGCTTTCCTTTCTATTTAAAAACGTGTATTCTTGATACTCTTTTTAGAGATAGAAAAACTTTCAAAAGCATCAAAATATCTATCAAGAATACTTAGATTTTAAGAAAAGTTTATATTGAGAAAATCATTAAAAGAGCTTCATATATGATCAATAATCAAAGATTAAGGTTAGGGAGTTTTACAAAGAAATACCTTAGCACACCCAAACTTAGACATAAGTCTTCAATGACTTGATCTTGGAATGGCTTGGTCTTTTCTCCTTCATTTTTCCTTCATCACCAAGATCTTTTGCTTTTTGAAAATGTAAACTTGAGACTCCAAAAGTGCTTCTTTGGTTCTATAAAAGGTTAGCTTAATACTCACACAAACATATGTTAATCATAATCAAAATCATAAGTAATAATACCCTTAGGGCTAACAATCACCCCCTTTTTGATTATGACAAACATGTGCAAGAAGAACAAAAGAGCAAGCTTAAAAGTATGGTGATGCTTAAAAAAAGATCAATAATAAGAGCAAAGCAAAATAATCACCATAAGAGAGAGAGAGATAGCTCCCCCTAAAAACATGTTTCATATCAAATATGGCTAAAGAAGATAACAAGTCCAAAATAAGCCAAATAGCCCATAGGGTGCAAGAATCATTGTATAGCAACTCCACAAAGTATAAGAAATACTAAGGCACCAACAAGGCATAAACATATATATATATATATATATATGAAAAAGAATCATCAACATAAACATCGATATATCTCATCAAACAACAGTTTCTCCCCCTTACATCTTGCACTATTTTCTCCCCTTTTTGTCATAAATCAAAAAAGGAACTTAGGAGAGAAATTTCAAGGGATCATAGAAGAGGTAGCAATTGGACTTTCAACATTAAGTTATCATCATGAAGTCCATAACAAAAGAGTCAAAGCAACAAAACGTAGCAGCAAATGGATTACATAGCACACCAAAAGTAAAAAGACATATATTAAGTCATAAGAGAACAAAAAACATAAAATCAAGAGAAAACCACATGAAGGAGTGTGAAAAAGAAAGAGCCATAGAAAAATAGGGAAATGGAGAGGGCTTTGTAAAAAGAAGATCTCAATCATCTCTATCTCTTCCTCCTTGCTCTAGTCTTATAACCCGTTCTTGTATATCGGTCATCTTGTTATCCAATGCATCAAGCCGAGTGCATAACATTGTTTGGAGAGAAGCTATCATATCCATCACTTGACTTATGCTTCCGGAATATGACCCTTCCTCCGGTCTCTTTTGCCTCTTCTTTCTTCTAGCTTCTCTTCTAATCCTTTCAACCTCCGTCTCAGAGTCACTTTCTTCTTCACTCACATGCATTTCTTCTTGTTCTTCATCATCATCTTCTTCTTCACTATCACCTTGGTCTTGACCACCTCTTATGAATCCCCCTTCATCATTTCTTTCAAATCCCATCCTCTTGAAGGTTTGTTGATTGTATATCTTTCCATGACCAATGTGATCACCAGTGCCAACCAAATTGATCACAAAGTATTGAAAAATTTTGGTAATGAAGCATCCATAAGGCAAGCATTTGGTTGAGGAGAATTGTGTGGCTAGCATGTGTTCTATAGCCATATACCCAAAGTTCATCCTCCTATGTTCATGTAAAGCTAGCATCACGAAAGAGTGCATGTTTGTGATAGATGATTTATGCCCAACATTTGGAATAATTATTTTTGAGATCATATGATGGATTAATCTCCCATATGCATTAAGTTTATTGACATTCCTATCATCATGTCTCTTCAACACTTCCCCTCTAATGAAAATTTCTTCAAAACGCCTTTCAATGTATAAATTTGGGTCAAAACATTTCTTGTTCTTTGTATAAAATCTTATTCCATCTTGAGAGGTTTCCAAAATGTGATTTAGTAGTCTATCATCAAAAGCAATGTCTCTACCCCAATCCTAGTTAATACCCATTGATGAGGAACATTATCAATTCTTTCAACCCTTCTCTTATGGAGATTAGCATAAAACTCATATATCAACTCAACATAATAAAGTTCATTCACAATCAACAATGGTGTCCAACTAATCAGTTCAAAGAGATGAGGGATATCCTCTATACCTTGCAAGTCGTTTAAATCTACTCGGTGACCTGGAGCTATTTTTCTTCGATTCCTAGTCCACTCTTCAAAACTTGCAGCCTCCTTTGCCGAAATAAATCGATCTCGAATTCTAACTTCAGGAATCCTAACTCCAGAGTGTACCCTTTTTCCCTTCTCTTTTCCTCTACTTGTACCTCCTTCTTCAAGATTTTGGCCTTGACCAATATTTGCATTCTTAGTTTTTATTGAGAGCAACTCGGTCAGGATTTGAGAGGAGATGGAGGGTTTCAAATGGAGTAGAACACAAAAACAGAGGGAAGAACCATTTCTTTGCTACTTTAAGAGATAGATTTGAAGAAAAAGAGAAGAAGAGTGAAAATCAGAGCAAGAAATCGGATGGGTCTTGTGAGAGAGGAAGTTTTTGGTTGAGAGAATGAGAGAGAGTTGAGAGAAATGTGTAAAAAGTTGGAAAAAACATGATTTTAAAAGCGCAGACCCGACGGTTTTTTAAAAAATCGGTCGACCGATTTTCAAAGTCGGTCGTCCGGTTTTTGTAAATTGAAGAAATTGGACGTCTGATTTTATCGAAGTCTCCGGTTTTGTCGTCCAAATATCTCGGGAATTTTTTGAGAGGAAAAATCCTTGAGTCCGGTTTTGAAATCGGACGTCTGGTTTTTAAGAATGGCGTCCGATTTTATTAAAAAGTCAGCAAGAACAAAAAAATGTAAGAGGAAAAATAGATAACACAAACAACACAAATCACTCATTAAATTTGCCGATACCAAGCATTTTCTTAAATAGAAAAAGCGATCTTCCGAAAGAGGTTTTGTAAAGATATCGGCAATTTGATCCTCTCTGCAAATATATTCTAAAAATACATCAACTTTAGCAACATGATCTCTAATGAAGTAATGTTTGATTTCAATATATGTTGCATAGGGTTTATGGAAATGTTTATGGCACTAGTGTTATCACACATAATAGGTATAAACTTAAAAGAAACACCAAAATCAATTAATGACTGTTTCATCCGAAGTACCTGTGCATATCAACAATCGGCTGTGATGTATTCCGCTTCGGCAGTTGATAGGGATACGTACGATTGCTTCTTGCTTTACCAAAATACTAAGCATCCTCCCAAGAATTGGCCATTTCCACTTGTACTCTTCCTTTCTACCTTACATTCGGCATAATCCGCAACGGTGTAGGGAATAAGATCAAAACAAGATTGTTTAGAGTACTACAAGCCATAATCATATGATGAAATTACGTATCTCAAAATACGTTTTACAGCTATTAAATGAGATTCTTTGGGGCAAGCTTGGAATCTAGTACACAAACATACGGCAAACATAATATCCGGCCTACTAGCCGTTAAATAAAGTAGACTACCAATCATACCTCTATATGTCTTTTCATCAACCATTTTACCTTTTTCATCTTTGTCAAGCTCCAATAATGAGCTCATTGGAGCGCCAATACCTTTTGCATTGCTCATCCCGAATCTCTTGAGAAGTTCCTTGGTGTACTTCTCTTGGTTGATGAAGATTCCTTCTTTTGTTTGCTTGATTTGTAGTCCGAGGAAGTATGTCAATTCTCCCATCATGCTCATTTCAAATTCTTTTTGCATAAGGGAGGCAAATTATTCACATAAGAGACATTAGTAGCACAAAAAATAATATCATAAACATAACTTTGGACAAGAAGAAGATCATTGTTACAAGAGGTTTTTGTAAAAAGAGTAGTGTCCACCACACCCCTTGAAAAGTTATTTGAAAGAAGAAAACTACTTAATTTTTCATACCAAGCTCTTGGAGCTTTTTTTAAACCATAGAGTGCTTTTGAAAGTTTGTAAACATAATTTGAAAATTTTTCATGCACAAAACTGGGAGGTTGTTCAACATAACTTTCTCCTTAATATCACCATTTAGAAAAGCACTCTTAACATCCATTTGAAAAGGCTTGATTCCCTTGAAACAAGCAAAAGCTAAAAGTATCCTAATGGATTCAAGTCTAGCAACTGGAGCAAAGTTTTCATCAAAATCTATGCCCTCTTCTTGATTGAATCCTTGGGCAACAAGTCTAGCTTTGTTTCCAATTACTTCTCCGGATTCATTTAGTTTATTTCGAAAAACCCATTTTGTGCCAATAGTGGGGTGATTACGTGGTCTAGGGACTAAAGTCAAAACTTTGTTTCTTTCAAATTGATTTAACTCCTCTTGCATAGCAATAATCCAAAACTCATCACATAAAGCATCATCAATAAAACTGAGGCTCAATTTGAGATAACTGGACAAAGTTGTCAATAAAATACCTTTTTGTTCCTACCCCTTGTGATACATCACCAATAATTTCATCCTTGGAGTGTCCCTTTGGATATATCACATCTTGAGGAAGATTTTGAGCTTCTTGATTGTTTCCTTGTTTTTCCTCAATCTCTTCTTCCTCCATAGCTTCCATTGCTTGAGTGTACAATAGTTGGTTACTTAGAGTGTTATCTATGTCATCATCATCAACTTTCTTGTCAAAAATCTTAGTTTCATCAAAATTAACATGAATAGACTCTTCAACACATAAGGTTCTTTTGTTGAAAATTCTAAAAGCCTTTTTGTTTGAAGAATAACCAAGAAAAATTCCCTCATCGGATTTTCGATCAAACTTCCCAAGATCGTCCTTGGTGTTTAAAATAAAGCATTTGCATCTAAAAATTTTAAAATAGCCAATTGAGGGGGTTTTGTTAAAAATGAGTTCAGAAGGAGTTTTCTTTAAAGAAGGTCTCAAGATAACACGATTGATAACGTAGCATGTGGTGTTAACGGCCTCGGCCCAAAAGTATTTAGGAAGAGAGTTTTCACAAAGCATTGATCTTGCCATTTCTTATAAAGTGCAGTTTTTCTTTTCAACCACAACATTTTGTTGTGGGGTTTTAGCAGCCGAAAAGTTGTGTGAAATATCAAAATCATCACAAAATTTTGTAAAATCTTGGTTGTTGAATTCTCTCCCATTATCACTTCTTATAGAAATCAATTTGCAATCAAGGGAGTTTTGAACCTTTTTGAAAAGTTTTACAAATTCTTGAAATGCCTCATCCTTTTGGCTCAAAAACAAAGTCCAAGTAAATCTAGAGTAGTCATCCATAATGACAAAAGCATACCTCTTACCACCAAGACTAGTGGTCCTCATTGGTCCAAATAAGTCCATGTGAATAAGTTCCAAAGGTTTTGAAGTTGAAATCATGTTCTTTGATTTAAAGGAGGTCTTAATTTGTTTTCCAAATTGGCAAGCATCACAAAGTTTGGTTTTCTTCAAAGTGAAGTTTTGGTAAGCCTCTAACAAGTTCTTTTGAAGAAAGTTGGTTCAATAAATACATACTATCATGACCAAGTCTTCTATGCCACAAAAATGCATCATCATCATGAACCGAGAGACACTTTAAGTTTTAAGAAAGATCTTCAAGATCAAAGACATAGACATTTCCAACTATTTTAGCAACAAAAATAGTTTTGTTTTCATGCTTATCAGTGATAGAAGAAGAATCACTTTCAAAAACAACATTTTTCCCACTATCACATAATTGACTAATACTAAGAAAATTGAATTTTAAACCATCAATTAGAAGAAGAACATCCTTAATAAGAGAAGAAGAATTGTTACCAATATTCCCTATACCAATGATTTTTCCTTTGTTATTATCTCTAAAGGTGACAAATCCACTATCGGTTTCTTTGAGTTCACTCATAAGCGATGAGTTCCCGGTCATGTGCCCTGAACAACCGCTATCCAAGTACCACTTAGATGACCTTGATTTGTGTTCCTACAAAAGAAGAAGTAGAGATGACTTTTAGTACCCACATTTTTTTAGGTCCCTGAATGTTAGTTGGATTTTCTTTTACCTTCAAAATGGTTTTCACTCCCCTTTCAATCTTTTTCTTTATAAAACACTTTGTGGACTCTTTTCACAATAGGTGCAATAAAGGTATGGATGAGATGATGAAGCCTTTACAAATCGTGTTTGTTTGGAAAAAATATTAGAATGATTATATCCAATACTATTTTTATCAAAAGGTGATCTTTGAGAGCCAAGAAGTTTTTCAAAGTTTTCTTTTTCTTTTTTGAACTTTTCAACACATATAGTGAGATCACTCACCTTTGTCTTCAAAACATCATAATCTACTATGCATTTTTCAACTGAGTGAACTTTTTCACAAAGTTTCTTGTTTTCTAAAACAAGTTTTTGAAAATGCGGGTAAGGCCAGGAGCTGGTTTGGGGAATCACGGGGCCTTAAATCCTTTCATTTCACACTTTATTTTATCCCTCTGTTCTTCGGATAAAAATCATTTTTCAAGATTTCTAAAGACTCAAGGAGAGATTTGTTTTCACAAATAAGTTTTGAGTTTTCATCAAGCAAAAATAGATTTTTGTTTTTCAATTCTTTGTTTCTTTTAGAAACCTTTTCACATTCACCATACATTTCAATAAGCATAGAGGATCATCATCACAAATATCATCAATGAGACTAGAAGAGTTAAAGGGTAAAGATTGTACCTCATTCTCCATTGCCATGAAGCATATGTTTGCCTTTTCATCACCTTCACTTTCAGTTGTATCTTGATCCCATGCACCAATAAGTCCCTTGCCTTTCTTCTTTTTCTTTAAAGCTTCAAGCTTGACTTCCAATGCTCCTTTTTCCTTTCAATAGCCTTTAGACAATCGGCTACAAGGTGCTCCATGCTATTGCATTCAAAGCATCTTGCTTTGAATAATGAAGAGTTTTGTCCTCCTTTCTTAAATGGAGGTTTCTTTCCCCTTTTGTTAAAACCTTTCTTGTAGAATCTTTTGAATTTTCTCATAACCAAGGCTATATCTTCATCGTCATCATGATCATCTTCATCATTGGAAGAATTAGCTTGTTCTTCTTCATTTACTTTGAGAGCTATGCTTCTTTTTCCCTTTTCTTCTTCTTCCATTTCATTTAGCCTTTTTACTTTCAACTCATAGGAGAGAAAAGAGCCTATGAGTTCTTCAATTGGGAGAGCTCTCAAATCTTTTGATTCCTCTATGGCAAGACATTTTGGTTGCCATGCCTTAGGGAGTGCATCTAGAACTTTTCTATTTGCTTCTCCTCTTGAGTATTCCTTTCCATAAGCCTTGAGTCCATTTGTGATGTTTGTAAATCTAGTGAACATTTCACCAATATTCTCATTTTGCTTCATCACAAAGAGTTCATAATCTCTTACTAATAAGGCCAACTTTGATTCTTTGACTTGGTTGGTTCCTTCATGTGTGACTTCTAATAGCTTCCATATGTCATGGACCGAGTCACATCCACTTACTAGATTGTATTCATTAACATCCAATGCACAACTTAGGATGTTCATGGCTTAGTAGTTCAATGTCATCCTTCTTGAATCATATTCATCAAATTCTTCTATTTTCATGATTCTTCCATCCTTTTGAGGGATAAAAGGTCCTTTCTCTACAATATTCCAAAGATCAAAGTTAATAGAACAAATATATATTTTGATTCTAAATTTCCAAAAAACTAAAATTTGTACCATTGAAAAAAGGAGGTCTATTTGTAGAAGAGTCTTCTACATATGGTAAACTATAAACATTAGCCATAGTAAAATAAAGATCTTTTGCTTCAAGGGTGTTAGTCCTTTTTTTTTAGAGAAGCCCCACTTTGATACCAATTGAAAAACCTTAGAGGGGGGTGAATAAGGTTTTTGTCTAATTTTTGAAAATCTTTTGTAAATTAAAAGATAAACCTCCAATTTTGTTTGAGAAAGAATTCTAAAACTCTTTTTAATAAAATTCCAAACCAAACAAAATCTTGTGGTTAAGACAATTAAGTAAAGAGCTTAGAAAGAAATGCATAAAGATTTATAGTGGTTCACTCTCTCAAAGAGTTACATCCACTACTTTGAGCCAACACCCAAGGATTTACCAAATCCACTATAAACACAATATACACCAAGTACAAATTTGAGGATCACCCTACAAAGGTTTTGCACACAACCTCAATTCACAACACAATATAAAACAAAGGATTACCCAAGGGGTTTTTCAAAACAAACCTTTGATATCAATAAGAGAAAGAGATAAATTTAAGAACAATGTTACTAATATGAGCTTGAGAAATAGAAGATACAACTCAATGGAATGTTTCTACAAGCTCCTCTTTACTTCTTCTTTGATGAAGATCAACAATGAGGCTCAAGAAGATTTTGTTTTTTTTTTTTTTTGAGATTGAAAGTATTTGAATTAAATGTACTTTAAAGCTCTTTAAAAGTCTTAAATGATCTCAATAAGTATTTCACCAAACTTCTTACATTTTGCTGATCAAAAAGCTCTATATATATTTTCTGAGAAAAATGACCGTTGCTTAGTGCAACGGTAATATTTTTTTAAAGTAAAACATGAAAACCGGACGACCGGTTCCTAAAATCGAACAACCGGTTTTGAAACAGAAAGATTCGGACTCATCTACAGAAAATCGGATAACTGATTTTTCTAAAACTAGAAAAATCGTATGACCGGTTTTAAACCCGGATGGCCAATTTTTGAGAAAATTTTTACAACCAGTTTTTTTAAGATAACATGTATTCTTGATACTCTTTTTAGAGATAGAAAAACTTTCAAAAGCATAAAAAATTCTATTAAGAATACTTAGATTTTAAGAAAAGTTTCTATTGAGAAAATCATTAAAAGAGCTTCACATATGATCAATAATCAAAGTTTAAGGTTAGGGAGTTTTACAAAGAAATACCTTCGCACACCCTAACTTAGACATAAGTCTTCAATGTCTTCAATGAGTTGATCTTGGAATGGCTTGGTCTTTTCTCCTTCATTTTTTCTTCATCACCAAGAGCTTTTGCTTTTTGAAAATGTAGACTTGAGACTCCAAAAGTGCTTCTTTTGTTCTATGAAAGGTTAGCTTAATACTCACACAAACATATGTTAATCATAATCAAAATCATAAGTAATAATGCCCTTAGGGCTAACAAGTAGGTCCAAAATGGTGAAAAAAAAGAGAAAAAACGAAAACAAATTCGGATTTTAAAGATCCGAAGGTGCTTTTGGCATCTAAAGGGGTTATCGCTTACTTCTCTTGTGAAATATGTTGTATCATTAGTGCATGTTTGAGTTTGATTTATCAATTTTGAGTTTTACATGTTTGCTTTTCAAGTTTGGTTCTTGATTGTGAGTATTTTTCTCTTTTGGTTCATTAGTTGTTGCGTTTGGTGTAAGTTTCGAGGTGGAATGAGGAGGTTATTATGCAATTTTTGTGGCCTAAATATGTTTTATATCATGTATGCAGGTTGCACGAGGAAAAACGGCGTAAAAAAGTGGAGAAAAAGATCAAATTTTAACTTTTTTCTAGGGGCGGTCAGGTGATGGGGGGACCTGGCAGGACCATATTTTGCACTGGAGAGATTTTTCCAAGAAGATACATGCGACGGTAGGTGAGAGCTATCGTCACGCTGTAGGTGTTGTTAAAAAATAATAATAATAATTCTAAATCCCTAAGTCAATCTTTTCCCGATCTTTCTTTCTTTTTCCCCCCTCCTCCCTCTTTTACTTCTCCTCCTTGTTCTCCTTGTCCCACCACTATCGTCTATTTTCTACTGGTGACTCCCACTATCATCCCTCTCTGCTTCCTCTTTCAACCATCCACGCTGTCCATCTCTTTCCAGAAACACCCCTAACTCTATCTCTTCTCTTCTTCTTCTTCTTCTTCTTCTTCTTCTTCTTCTTCTTCTTCTTCTCGACTCCCACTATCGTCCCTCTCTGTTTCCTCTTTCCACCACCCATCCTGTCCATCTCCTTCCAGAAACACCACCAACTCCATCTCTTCTTTTCCCCTCCCTTTTGTTTCTTTTTCATTCACCATTACAGCCTACCGCCATCACCAGCCCATGATTTCCTCCTCTCCTTTCTGCTTCTCTCCTTCCTCCCCTTCTCTTACTTCATTCACATTCTCTATTCATTACCGTTAATCCACTACACCACCGCTGCCACCATGCTAGCCACTACATCACCACCGTAAATCACCTTCTGCTTTATCTCCTCCACTTCTCCTTTTCCCTCTATGCCTTTCCCTCTTTTCCCCCTCCCCCCCTCTTTTTCCTTCTGTTCTAGAACCACTAGTCTTCCTCCAATTCTGTTATGCCTCCCGTCCACCCGCAGCCACGCCCCTATTGGAATCATCGTCGAGCCACTACAACACACCTCTACACTGCCACCTCCATGCAATAGCCAACCTCACTGCCTACTTCATCTTCACATAGCAGTAGCGGTAGCCTACATGACCAACATACTTCACTATCGCGTAGCTCATATCGCCTCAAACTAAGTTTTTTTGTTCCTACTTTCCTTTTTTATTAGTGTTTCAACTCTTTAAGTTATTGCTTACTCTAGTTAAGTCCTCTTGTTGTTGGGTTAGCTGTTGGTGAAGCTTGTGCTTTGTAATTCCCACTCGCACATGATTTTGTTTTCTTATTCATGAATGGCTGACGTTTGATTGTTTTCAATTGCTGAGTTCTGACTGTTGTTTGCTTATTTAGTTGAACATTGATGTACTTTGCGCCATTTGATTTTATTCTCTAATTAATTTTCCCACGCAATTCACACACGGGCAAAAACACTACACACACACGGGCGACTTTAGTTTATTCCTCTATCTTTTTTAACTGTTTCAGTTTATTTTGGTTGTTTTCTTTAACTGTTTCAATTTTTTGTTTAGGTCTTTTTGTTATGTGTCGGTTCAGCTTTTCTTGATTGTCGATAGTTTAGAGTGATTATTGAGCTCAATTTTTGTTGCTCTAAACTGATTTCTTTCTTTTAGTCTTATTTGTTTTTGTTAATTTTTACTTTTTTGCTTTATTGTGTATTGTGTAGATTAATTTACTGTGTTTGATTGTGTTGTTTGCTTGAAGAATTGTTGAGTTGTTGGTGTCCGTTTTTTATGAGGCATCATTGTTACTCATTTACTCACATGTCGTACCTCTCATTTTCTTGTCTCAAACTGTGTTGGTGGCTTTCTTTTATTTGTGGTAGGGGGATTGGTTTATATTTCTCTAAGTATGGTACGTTTGATGGTGCTTTATTTCTCTTGATTCATTGTGGTACTTGATCTCTTTATTTTTACTCAGCTTCTTTTTCACTCTTTTTCGTTTTTCTTGTTTTTATTTGGTTGTGGCCCCCACATTGAGGACAATGTGGTTTAAAGTGTGGGGAAGCTTAGTTTAGGTTTTCTCTTCATTGTTTAAGTTTTCTTATAGATAAAAACCTAAAAGTTTGAAAAATTACAAAAATATTGTTGATTTTATTCTTAAGTTTTTTAGTTTCTTTTGATAGTTTTATTTAAGTTAAAAATCTAAAAAAATCAAATATTTTTAAAAACTCCAAAAATATTTTACTTTGTATTTTTCCTTTATTTAAAACTTTGAAAAACCCAAAAATATTTTTGTTTTACTTCGTAGGTTACCTTTTTACTTTTTCATAAAATAAAAAAAATCCAAAAATATTTTCATTTTTTTAAAGTCACCATTTGAAAACTTTTAGAACTTTTGCTTTACTCATATGAAACTTTAATGAGTCTTGTTGTTTAACTTGTCTGATATCAAGCACTTGCGGAAACTTTTATGGATTAATGGTTTATTTGCACATACGAGTGTCTTGTTATTAGACAAATGCTTTGTGAATTCTAGGATATTCGCTTAACAATTTACGTCTATATATGCTCTGAGATTTACCTTGTCACACCTTGAGGCAAAGTTGTGTCTAGCTTGTTGACCCCGAAAATGATGGTCTTAAACCTTCTTTGACCTGTTTTTTATCCTTTCTTGCCTATCCTTTAATATTAAATCTCTAGTATATTTTTTGAGCCTAAAACAAAAGGGTTTTAACCCTTCTTTCCTTTGTTTTTAAACGCACACGATATTTTAAACCCCCAATTGTGAGAGTTAATGAATTCTTGTATCTTTAAGTCACTACTGAGGATCGTCTAATATATCTACTAGTACACTTTCTCTATTAGTTATTTTCCCTTACGGTTTATCTTTTTATTCTATAAGATTTTTATTAATAAAACTACTATAAATTGTGTGTACTATAGAGTGTACTAGAAGATGTACTAGACGATCCCGACTGTTAAGTTGCTTTTGAGTAAGTACATAGATAAGTATGGGGGAGAAACTGGAGATGAGTATCTGCAAGGGGTTACTTTGGAAAAAAGTTTGTGAGAAAGAAATTGAATGAGGGGTTTGGAGTGAATTGAAAATCCTAAAGAAAAAATTGAGGAAGAAAAATAAATATGAGAAAAAGAAGATGAAAACAAAAGGTTTTTTTCCTTTAAAATGACCATCTTTTTTAAAAGTAGTCTAAAAATGGCATATCATGAGGCTCATGTACTTCTTTGGCCAAAGTGCCTAAAGTGATCTCTTGCCCCTTATATCCTTTACCTTTATTTTTTTTTTCTTTTTGCTATTTCTAGTTGTCAAACCTCTTTTAGTTTTTTCTTCTTTACATTTTTTTTAAAAAATAATTAATTGTTTATTTTATGAAATCCTTCTTTTATTTAATTAGAGGAACAATATTAATTCTTATAATATTTTTATTCTATCTATATTTAGGAAGTCAAGATTAAAAAATAATTTATATATTCAAGGATTCAATAATAAAATTCAAAATATCATTCATTTCATAAATTAAAATTAATGTCTTTTAGAGACGAGTCTATTTAAAGTTTAAAGTATATAAAATATCAAATATGAATTATATTTGAATTTTTCTTGATCTACAATTTGTAGTCTCGTACCCCACTCTATAGGGTCCCGAATCCTCATTTTTAAAACATGTTTTATTTATAATTTTTAAAAATAAAATAAAGCGCAATGTTTTTTTCTAATTTAATTTGATAAATCTCTATAATCATTATAAATTTTGATGTATACCAACATTACTAATACAATTTGAACCACAACATTTAAATTTAACTAACAATACTAATACATAAGAAATTAATTTCTAAAATAATTAAAATAATATCTTAATATATATTTTTCTACCTTTTAATCTTCTAAAATGAAATTATTCAACATACAAAATGATGTATGTAAAAAAAATAAAAAAATTATATTTTCATAATCCTCTAACTAAAAGACGACTTGTTTTTCATTAAAGAAATTGATGAGATTTTAATTTTAATTGTTGAATATTTTTTTTTGAATGTTAAATACTTACATATATAAAATATTTTTCAAATTTGAATTTCTAAATATAGATAGAATATTTCTAAAATAAATATAGATAGAATAAACATAATATGTAGTCATAGTTTTTCTTTAATTAAATAAAAGAACAAATTCAGTAATAAAATAATGAACAGTTTCTTAAACAAATAAAAGAAATATGACATCTAAAATAAACCAAAAAAAAAAAAAGGACAAAATCAAAAGGAAGACACAAGATGAAATTGATGATTGGCCAAAGTTGGACATTAACCTTGTAACATGGCCACTTTAGGTCTTCTTTTTAAAAAAGAGGAAATTTTAAGAAAAAACCCCTTCAATTTTGCCCTTGCTTTTTTTCTTTTTTCCTTTTGGGATATCATATTTCTTTTATTTTTTAAAGAAATTTTCATTCCTTTTTTCTAAATGAAATAATTCCTTTATTCAATTAAAGTAAAATACTATTACATATTATTTTTATTCTCTCTCTCTCTCTCTCTCTCTCTCTCTCTCTCTCTCTCTCTCTCTCTCTCTCTCTCTCTCTCTCTATATATATATATATATATTGAGGAATATTCCATCTATATTTCGAAAGTCAAGATTAAAAAAAAAATTATACAAGTAAGTGTTCAACATTCTCACAAAAAAAGAAGTATTCAACAACTAAAACTTAAACTCTCATGAATTTCATTAATTAAAAATAAAGTATCTTTGAGTTAGAGAGTTATTAAAATATAAATAGTTTTTATTATTTTACATATGTATCATTTTGTATTTTGAATAGTTTCTTTAAAGAAGATTAAAAGGTTGAAAATTAGATAATAAAATATTATTTTAAATTTTTTAGAAATTAAATTCTTATGGATTAGTAATGTTAGTTAAATTTGAACATTTGTGGTTCAAATTGTATTACTAATGTTACTATAAATAAAACTTTAAAATGATTGTAGAGCATTTTTTAATTGAATTAAGATCATGTATTCTAATTTACTTTACTTTAAAATTTATAAATATGTTGTTGGAAAAGTATTATTTAGAAATGAGGATTCGGGAGCCTATAGAGTAAGATATAAGATTACAAATTGTAGACCAAGACAAATCCAAATTCAAATCTAGATCTAAATACTTTTATATACTTTAAATTTTAAAGAGGCATGTGTCTAAAAGACATTACTTTTAATTAATGAAATGAATAATACTTTTATTTTTAATTTTTGAATCCTTAAAAATATAAATTTCTTTAATCTTGACTTTTTTAAATATAGGTAGAATAAAAATATTGTAAGAATTAATACTTTTCTTCCCATTATAAAAGAAGGATTTTATAAAAGAATGAATAAATAACTTCTTTCAAAATTTGTAAAGAAGAAAAAAACAAAAAGAAGTATGACAACTAAAAATGGTAAAAAGAAAAATAAATAATTGTGAAGGACTAATATAATAATATAATGCAGAGGTGACTTTGGCCAAAAAGGCAGATTGGACTGACAATATGGTCACTTTAGATTTCTGTTTTAAAAATTGGTCATTTTAAGAAACAAATGAAAAAAAAAAAAAGAAAGAGAGAAAGAAAAGAAAAAGGAAATAGTCAAAAATATATTTGTATGAGTTTCTCTCTTGAGAAAAAAGAGCTATACACTTCTTATTAAAATAGAACTTCCTTATACTTCATTTGAGATTGAGAATAGTTGAAACTGCTATGTAGGGTTGTGTATTTTTGAAAATAGTAAATCATGTAAAGTGTTCCGGGAGTAAGAGATAAAAGAGAGTGAAAAGCGACTTGAAGGTTTAGATTATATTCCTTTTGGTTGCATTAAGCTCTCTTCTCTTTGTTTTCATTTTTCCTTTCCCCTTGGTTTGGTATCCTTTTATGTCTCTAGCCTAACATTACAAGGTTGAAAGTTCTACCTAATCCATGGATGAATTTAGTCAAACTAACTAGCTAATAGGTGGTAGAAAGTTGAGTCTAAGGGCATTATTGTTGAAGTGAATTGTTTTGGTAATTTCCTTATATTCCCTTTGTATTTGTTGAAACTTGACACATGTAGGCACAAACACACACCGTTGATTCATAAATGTTTACATGAGATGCTTGGTGGATCAATTAAGCTTTGTAAATTGTGCTCGGATGAGTTTTGTGTGATTCTTGTGAAGTTTGAACTTGTTCAATTGTGGTGATGTCGTATTTCTTAAGTGCTTAAAAAGTCTGCTTTTACTTTGTTTGTTTTTTGTGCTTTTTATTTTTAGTTGGAAAGTTGTGTTCTGTCCTTGCTTTAGTTTATGTTACTTGAGGGCAAGCAACGTTTAAGTGTGGAAAAATTTGATATGTCCATTTTATACATGTTTTTACAGTGTTTAAGCTTCAATTTTTGAAGTATTTCATTAATAAAATAGTATATTTATCCTCCATTTCTTCTCTTTTGTTTATAGGTATGTCCAGGATGAGTTAGAAGAAAGAATGAAGTGAAACGGGAGCACATAGAACAAGAATAGACAAAAAAAGAGAAGATACGAACAAAATCCAAAGGACGCGGGGACCCGACCACCTCACCGACAGAACCTGGTCGCCCTAGCAACCTAGAAGGCAAGCCCCGACTGGACCGACCGCCCAAGCGGGCGGACCCAGCCAGTTGCGCAAAAGGGCAATTTTGCAATTTTCTGATATCTTTTAAATAGACTTTCTTTGTAATTTGAAATCATCTTCGTATAGGGTTTCTTGAGGGCTGAGAAAGGCAATTTTTGAGAGAAAATCCTTCCCTAAATCTCCCATTAATCGACTTAGATCAATAATTAGTTTAGGATTTCAAATTGTAATAGTTAGATTGAAGAGTTTCTTCGGAGCAAATTTGGGATTCTTCGAGCGAATCGAGAGAAGAGCTCGAGCAACATTCTGAATTGTGGATTCTTCAACTGAACTTCTAAGCCTTCTAAACTCTTGTTTATTATGAATTCATTTGTGAAATTTATGATAATTATGATGTTTAGTGGCTAGGTTTCTTTGTGTTTAAATAATGTTGAACCTTGATCTTAGTTTTATTTCATTGGATTTTTATGGAGTAAATTGTTGCATTAAATGTTGATTGTTGTTCAATTGCATTGTTTCTGTTGCTAATTTTACCGGCTTGTTTGGAATAGAGAAATGAAAAACAATCTAGGGCTATAATTGAACAATACGAATTTAGTAGTTAATTAGGGATAATGCCTACAGTTTCTAGGCTATTATTAATCACTCCTATACTTTAATAATTCATTATTAAGTTATGAAGAGAAAATATTATTCTCTAATAAATTAGGGGAATAATATGTTTTCACCTAAAGATAGGTTAATCCTAATTAACGAGTGACACCCGATTAACAATTCAACTACTTTTCCAAAATTTTGAATTAGTTAGATAAAGGATTCTAGGAGGATTCCATCGTTTAAATACTTCTATTTAAAATTTGATTTGAATTGCTTTTATATTATTTTTAAAGTATTTTATTTTCATTAGTTTGAAAATTCTTTTCAGTTATTTTATTTTGATTAAACCTTAGAGTGATGGTCATTATTGTAGGTTCTTAGTTTCTTGGGTTCAACAACCCAAGAGATTCTCTAGTACTATATTGATAGGTTCAATTTAGAATAGTCCGGTGTTAAACATCATTCACCTTTTGTCTATAAAAAGAAACACCCATCCCTTCTCCTGTGGTTTTCCCACATAGTCTGTTAGCACTTGAAGAAACCAAGTCCAAGATGCTTCGCATTCTGCTTCAACTGCTGCAAGCAACTGCTATGGGAAACATCTGGTTGTTTGCATCTCTACACACAGTACACAACAACTGGCTGCCAACAGGACCTTTTAGGTGACAAGCATCAAGGCCTATCACAAGCCTACGTCCGTTCAATAACCCCTCTTTTTGTGCAACATGCATGACAAACATCCTCTCAAATACTTGAAGTCTATCTCGGACATTTACAATAACCATTGATCCTGGATTCTTCGATAACATAGTTACACAATAGTCTCTCAGTCTAAAATATTGATTGGAATGATCACCTAATACTTGATTCAACGTCTTTTCCTTTGCTCTCCTCACTTGTCAAACTTAACCATTGATCTTATATTGACTTTTTACTACTCTTCTAGTAACATTAACCCCACCCCAGTCAAGATCATTCACAACTTGGTTCTTAAACTTGTTAGTTGAATTTGCACTCTTGTTCTTAAAAGACCAAGGGCAATTATGAGGCAACCAGTTGTTTCTTTGAAAACACTTATTATTTCCGTCATCATCATCCCCTACCAATACAACAAGTCCACCCTCATCCCCTACCATGTCCTTCCCACATAAATCCACAACTGGTATTTAACTCTCTATGAAATTCAGACATTTCCAATATACTTGATCACTTTTAATTTCCTTAGTCCCTTCTCCAACTCACGGTTAGACAACTTAATTATACCACATTTTATGAGAAACAGATATTCCTAATTCCTTCAAATTATGTACCAACTCTATGTGTGACATAAAGTCTGGATAAACATCAAAATAAACAATCTCAGCATTAATGTGTCTAAGAATAGCTTCCCTACATAAATTTTCATTATAATGAACCTTCAATTCAAAAACTCTAGATACTGTTCCCTGGCAGGAAAAAAAATCTTTAATCAAATAATCTAAAAACTCTTGCTAGAATTAACATAAAAACATATATATATATATATATATATATGAGTAAATGGAACTTAACAAATAGCAATCTGATTCCTATTCTAGATGACAACTACGATATCAACCAACAAGGTTTAACCGCTGCTAGAAGATCATGCCACAAATGAAATAACAAAACTAGGATGCATAATGCATTCATTATTTAATATTTCTAATAAATTTAACAACTAGTTGTTTCTACAAACATACTATGAAAATATACCATTCAATGTCAAAAGTAGCAAGTATTTCCAAAATGCATTTTAAAGATGGCTTATAACTTGCATATAAAGATGTTTTATAAAGATGGCTTCATGTCAAAAATATGATATCCAAGGTCATAAATGTTAAACAACAATAAATTTTGATATTTTTGCTCGTGAAATATTCCAATTTTTTTGTATTTTTAATTGATTTTTTGCAAGTATATTTAGAAGTGTATTACAATTCAGAAGCACAAAAAATCAGCGAGGCAAATGAATAATTTCCTCGACCAACTATGTATACATACAAGAGATAGACTATTCGTAGCAAATCATTAGTTAGAATTCATATGATCATTCACTTTTTATTTCCTATCTCAATTTGTTCATTTTTAATGGTTTAAAGCAAATTTAGACTAATCATGGGATTTATCAAATTTCAGGCATGGATAATCAAAATTTTTAGACATAAAATTTATAAAAAATTTAGACTAACCATGGTATTATTCTCTGTTGGAACATTTGCAAGTTACACAAAGTTATTGACAACAAATATAATATCAATTAGTCCAAGTCAAACCTATGATGTTCTTTTTCATTTTTCATTCAAACTGAAAATTTGGCTACTGATAGATAGTTTCAAATGCTTCTGTGAAGTATATTATTTCTCCAAAACCAATAGGTGTAGATTACTATTTGAAAAACTCATTTTCCAAGCACTTAGGTTTAAAATCAAATAATCACCCAAAACATGCGCTCTCTAAAAATTTAGTTCAAAACAACACTTTCTGATATCACTAAAATTCATTTTAGACATAGCAAAATTAATGAACCATATATTAGTGCCATCAAATTGACTAATATTTTGTTGAAAAAAAGAAAAGAAAGATGATCAATTACTACTGTGAACAAATTAAAAGAACAAAACCCTATAATTAAACTTTACAAATAATTAAATATAAACCTATATTACCTAATCAAAATATGCTGCAAAACCATCTATAAATCTTAATGTCTTTGAATCACCAACCTATATTTATGAATTCTTCAGTAATGGTTGTCTCCTTAGTTCATAGGCGAGAGTGAGGGAGGCAAGATTAGAGTTGTAAAGAAAGTTATGGATACTTTTTCCCTTCTTCCCTCCAATGTAGGAATATTTGTAATATTTTAAATTTGATCAAAAATAATTTAAAAGTTAACTGAGTGAACATTTTGAAACTTTTGGATTCAAGTATTCCTAACCTAAAACTTTATGGGAATATTTTGACTTTAACACAAAAAAATATTAAATGATTGAGTTCTTTTAAGAGAAACTACACTAGTAATTTTATTTTCCAAACAATGATTGAATTAGTAAATTTTATTGGAAAAACGATTAAATTAGTGAAAATATAATATTTTAATGATAAAGTTAGTATTCACCATACACCACAGTTTTTCCAATATATAAAAAAGATACTGATGATTGGATTATTTTCATAACAACATTAATCAATCAGAAATTGGGTACATAATTTTAAATTACTTTTATTTTTATGTTAATAATAAAAAGTTTTATTTTATCAATTTATAGTTAAGAATTATTATTTTATTCTTTTAGACATTAACTGACATAAAAAATTTGTAATAATTTAATAACTTCAAAAAAATCCAATGCATTTTTTATACGTTTTTTCAATTTGATTTTACTTGAAAGTTTAATTTTTTTTTATTTTTTATCGTTCAACTGAGCATATGTGTGTAATTTTCTTTAAAATATACTGAACTTTATCGTAAATTTAGTATACATATAATATTAAAAATAATTTATACTTATGAAAAAAAGATAAATAAAAAAATTACTATAAACATAAAAGTAAAGTAAACCTACTTTAAAAGTTATAAATAATTAATTTTTCTTAAATCGCTCTTGAAAAGTCAAAGACTGTGATAAGTATGAAAAGAGAAAAAAAAAAAATAAATCAAAGAAAATTCCAAATATGTTATACAAATATCGTTCCAGAGGCTCATAAGGACCAATCATCCAATTTCACTTCACAGACCCAACCAAAGAACAACATTTCAATTTTTTCCTTCACATTTACAACAACTGTCTGAGACGCCACAAATAGCTGAAGCAGGTAACAATTCTGTGAATTTAAGATGGGTAGCTCGAGTGCTCTCATCTCTAATCTTCATCTGAATAACGCCAACTGCTTCAAATGTTTAAATTCGAATAGGATTTCAACTACTTCTTTGATTACAAGCCAAAGAAAAGCATCCAAGTTGAAATTTTTAAGTAGAAAAGAGAGCAAGAAATTCAGCAGAATTGTTTGTTGCTCTATTGAGGAATTTAATGAGAGGCAACAGGAATCAAATAGCGGAACTGGTAGTGGTGGGCTTGGCTCAGCCCTTGAAGATAGGCCTGGTAAGCTTCCTAATCCGTGTTTCTTCTGATATAATCCATGATGGGTTTTGGTTCTTTTTATGATTTTTATTACTTCATAAATAGCTGGAAATTGAGTTTTGGAAGCCATTCTCCTCCAACCTTTTGTCTTTTCTGTTTGTTTTCGTAGGATTTTTATCTTTATTTTTTGCTTTATTTAGTTGCAACTGAAACTGCTCACTGATTTTTATAGCCTTCAGCAGTATTACATATAGATGTAAATTTTCATTTCCTAATTTGATTTTGGCCAATGTTTTTTTCAATCTATAAAGAATTATTCTGACACTAATTCAAACTAAGTGATGGAAGCTGAATTTTGTATTTGTTGCATTATAGTGTATACAGTTGACTTGAAAAGAGAAAATGCTTAGAACTGTGGTCTTCTTCAGATCTTATGTGAGAAAATTGCTGACTATGTATGGATTCTGATTTAATGATACTCTAGTGGGAGAATATTTAAAATTTTTTTTTTTAAACTTTTGTGAGATATGAAACATTTATTTGGTAACATCATGAGTGGAAGCAACCAGTTCTTGAACTAGATATTTGAGATATAGATGAAAAACCAAAAGTTGAGGAAGCAACAACCCTGTATTTACTCTTCTTTTTTCCTTCACAGTGCACTTTTCCCTTTTTGTTCATTCATTTTATTTTTACATCGTGTTGCTTATGTTCCCTTTTTTCTTTCCCCTTTCTGGCTCTTTATAAAGAATCCAGCACTTCCTATCTTTAGTTGTAATTCTCACAAAATTACTTGTATGCCACAGTTTTCATGAAACATATGGTATTGATGAAAACCTTTATCGGGAAAAGTGAAAGAACTATAATGTTCACTAAGAAGAGCTTAGGATCTTGATATTTGATATGTAGCTAGGTGTTATAATTGTATCCAACTCCCTTCCACTGACAAGCCACTTGTTTTTCTTTATTTTCTGGCACATTTCTTCATCCTTAAAACTGTGAAAGCCACCTAATTTATTTTGCATTTCTATTTTCCCACTAATACCACGACTCTGCACCATTGGAAAATATGAGTTCTTGAAAACCATGTACTTATGGTGACATTTTACCTTTTCTCAACTACTGATATTATTGATGAAATTCTAGATGTGGCCGATGTCTCAGATGAGAATATATTTCAAAACAATGAACCCTACGATGAAGGAAGTTCTCTTTATAATTTACTTTATCCAAGCAAAGAGCTTCTACCAGATGACAAAGAAATGAGTATATTTGATCATTTGGAGGAGCTGCGTCAGAGAATCTTAGTGTCAGTTTTGGCGGTTGGAGCTGCTATTTTAGGGTGTTTTGCTTATTCAAAGGAACTTATTATGCTTCTTGAAGCTCCTGTTAGAGTTCAGGGAGTTCGGTTTCTCCAACTGGCTCCTGGCGAATTTTTCTTCACCACGTTAAAGGTTAGTATATGCTGCACAACATTCTATTTCTTGATTCTCTTTAACGTTCCACTTCTGACTATGATTTGCATATTCACTTCCTGAAATTGCATTCGTCCTTTCTCTTTTTCTTTTGTTGCTATAATTTATGTTCCAAGATTTTTCTTTCAATAAATAATTGGTAGATGGTAGTTAAAAATTGTGCAACTATATTATGCTAGTGGCATATTATCAATTTGCTGCCAAAATTGGTTGAATGTATGTGATGTAACCTTCTAGATATTTGTCTGCTTTTAGATACTGTGACTGATAGATGTTGGCATATTTAGTTACTTCCGACTCTATATCCTCTGCAAATAAAACGTTGGAAAAGATCAAGGAGAGTAATGTTATGGATCATTATAGCTGATTCTTCTTTTTGTGGGTTGGAACTCCAAAATTGAAATGTGCCCTAAGTTGTTGATGTTAAATTTTCTTATGAAAAGGGTAAAGTTTTCATGTCTCAGTTCACATGGGCTAATTATTTTTCCATCTATGACAGAAAGAAGTTACTGTGGTAGTTTTTTTTTTCCCTTTCCTTTTCCCTTTAAATGCCAGAGTTGAAATTTTGAGTTGTTGATGCCCTTTCATTTTTCCATGCATACTTTAATTTGATTAATCTCCATATGATATGTGTTGGTTTGGTTAATCTTGTTCTTTCTGTCCTGACATGTGCTCTTTCTTTTCATCTAGTGCTTCTTTCTAGCAAAATGATTTCCTGATGAAAAAGTTTGGCATTGAAGTGGTGAACGTATTTGTCATATGTGAATTTCTGTTCCATGAGTGTGGAACTAAAAGAATGTCATTGATCTTCTATTTCAATTTGACTCTAAAATTAGCACAAATAATGTACAAAGACGTCAAAGCTAAGTGGGAAAAATGTGATTTAGGAAGACAACAATAAGTTAACTCTGCCCGTGAGAGTTGACTTGTGTATTTCTGTTATGTTATTGATAGGGTTCATTTAGAATTTTCATCTACGTGTTTCCTTTTGAAAAGAATTATCATAATATGTTGCTTCTTTAAAGTGATAAGAGGTTGTGACATTTGCAGTTCAATCCAAATAGGTAAAGAGGCATCTATGCAATAAGAAGTTACCCTTTTTACTGTTATACGCAGGTATCAGGATACTGTGGCCTTCTTTTAGGAAGTCCAGTAATTCTCTATGAAATCATTGCCTTTGTTATTCCTGGTCTAACAAGAGCAGAAAGAAGATTTCTTGGTCCAATTGTCCTCGGATCCTCAGTACTCTTCTATGCCGGGATCACATTCTCTTATTTTGTTCTGACTCCTGCAGCCTTGAATTTCTTTGTCAACTATGCCGAAGGAGTTGTAGAATCATTGTGGTCTATTGATCAGTACTTTGAATTCGTACTCGTGCTCATGTTTAGCACAGGATTATCTTTTCAGGTAAAACCAAATCCATTGTTTGTAAAAACTTGTAATCGCTCATTTGTACTTTAAAATTGATGCATACTTTTTGGTTTACAGGTTCCGGTTATACAACTGCTACTTGGCCAAGTAGGTTTAGTGTCTGGCGATCAAATGCTATCGATTTGGAGATACGTTGTGGTAGGGGCAGTAGTAGCAGCCGCAGTACTCACTCCTTCAACAGATCCTCTCACACAAATGCTTCTAGCAGGACCTCTTTTGGGTCTTTACCTGGGTGGTGCATGGATGGTAAAGCTTACCGGTAAATAATGGATTCATCCGAGGAACTAAACACGAATTTTGAAGCCTAAAAGATGGTCTTTTCTGAGATGCAATAGAAGGGTTATAAGATGTCCACTGCTAAATCTTGTCTTTTTGGTGAAACTGATGATGTAAAAGATGTCCTTTCTGAGTATCTATAGAAAGATTGGCTATAGTTTCTGGCTTGTATTGTAGAAGATTTTGTTGGCAAATTACACAGCATCGATTAGAGCTTCAGCCATGTAAATAGGATACATTTATTTATTGATAATTGATCATTGGCCTAATCCTTGTGACAACATTCTTTTTCTCCTCTTTTCTTCTTATTCAGATTTTCTTCAACATTCTCTGTAACATTTGATTCTTTCTTTTGGGGGTTGGGGGGGCTAGGGAATTTGAATAAAACCATTGAGGTTCTCCAATTTAAAAAAAAAGTATTGCTCATTAAACTCTAATCAGAGAAGTTTCAATTAACAGGAAAAACTCTTGAATTCTAATTATGCACATTGAGGTTCTCCATTTTAGGCACTAAATCAGTTCTTCCATCTGAGCAATGTAATTCAGAATCCAGCAATCTCAATGAATTCCTCAGATTAGTGCATGTATGAAGAAAATCTTCTGATGTTCCTTTCAGAATTTCCAACTCAGCTTGTATTTCATCAATAAGGCTAGAAATTTTGTTTGAAGCAGCCTTCATAACAGAAATTTCCTGAGGAGGGTACAGACATGCTCCAAGCTCGTCAATCTGTGCGCCTATTCCTTTACAGAATTTCAATAGCTTTTCAAGTGGATCAACAAAATTGTCATAATCATCCTTGCTTTCCTGCTTAAGCAAACTCATAATTGCACGAATAAGTTCATTTACAACAGCTATTGTTTCTGAGACAACAGCAGTTGCTAACCGAGCAATCTTCATTTCTTCGTCTGAGAGGTCGTTGCCCAAATCTTCAGCACACAAATCATCACTTCCATTTCCCTTGCTTTCCATTTCCGTAGAAACTTCATCTACCAGATCAGAAGAAGCTGGTTTAAGTTCCTTCATTTCACGAAGAACATCCTTCATTGAGACTCTAACTTGTGTCAGTGCTCGTCCAATCGCAGTAACATTAGCTGAAGGGGTCTTTTTGAGAGCAGAACATGCATCCCAGACCGTACCGACCAGCTGTGGAATGGAGAGATTTTCCGTTTTACCAGTACCTACACATTCAATTGGAATCAGATATAATGCTACTTTTGCAGAAATAAGTACGCAACAAAACAGCAAGTCCTTGAATGAAGCATGCATTTTTATCACGACCACTAAAAGTGAAAAGAGTGTACAAAGAGCATGAGATGGCTAAGGATGGGAAACAAAAAATCTGCATCTGGAATATTCAGAGATTTAAAGAGCTCAATCCACCAAGCTTCAACGAGGGATCTTTCCTTCGGGGAGAATCACTTCGTTTGAATTTACTTTACTTTTAATTCAAGCCACAGAAAGAATAAGCACAATTAGAATAAGAACTCTCTGAAAATTCTAGAAAGTATTCAAAAAGGTAGATCTCAGATACCTTGAAATTTACCAACTAGATAATAGTAACCACAGAACCTTTTTGAGAAAACAAATCGGATAGTGCTCAAGCATGCAGACCACAAGAAACCCGAGGAAGAATCTCTCTCTCCCACTCCGGAAATGAACGCTTGACAAATAAAACTCAACGTTGAGAAGAAACTACATTTAATTTGTCATGACACCTAGACTAGATTTGAAGTTTCTTTCTCAGGCTATTCAAAATTGAAATTATATTTGGCTTGGAAGCCAGAATACACAGTGAAGACCTAGACTCTACCATGCAAATGGCATACTCTGACGCTGTTGTGGTCAACATCACATGATTATCCAATGTGAGAGGAAGTTCGAAATTGGAGAGCTAGGGCCCAAAGGAAAGAAAAATACACATTTGAAGTATAAACAGAAGCATCAACAGAGGAGATGAAACAACCTAAAGAGGAGGAGATTGAGTAGTAGAACAATTGAGTCGCTACTTGTCTTATGCAATAATGTAAAAAGCCTTTCTCCTACTACATTTCCATCCCAGAGCAGCAAGGATATTCCATGCAAGAAACAAACTAAAGAATCACATGACATAATAAACAGAGATCAGCCAATGATATAGCCTGCAATGTCTTTTCTGGATAAGACAAAATCAGAATAACTTTTAGGACTGACAGAAGCAGCTCACACATATTAGAAGGGCAACATGTAGAAAGGGAAAAATATGTTCTGCATGAAGCAATAAAGCAGAAGAGGTTACCATATGAAGTAACAGACTCCTTCATTAGCATCAAGCTGCTATCAACTACTTGCTTCACTGATGTAAGGATGCAAGAAGAAAGTGTAGGTCCTGCTCCCACAGTACTTCCATGAGAAAGCAGAATAAATCCCTGCAGCGAATTGATGTATGCAGCCATGTTCTCCTCGAGTTCTTTGACTACAGGTAGTTTTCCAGTCCAAAGCATTCCAACTGTACAGCAAAAAGAAAATAAAGCCTAGAACCAACCATTGGATATCATGTTACGTTATGGAAATCCAGGTCATCGATAGTCCTTCTATCAAAGGAACAAATAAAATACAGCAGAGGAACCTGCCAAAGGCTGAAACATAACATAATTCCATCATCCAAGTAAGGGCAAATTGTAGAATTTATTAAAGATAACTAAATAAAAATTACCATTACAGTACAAAATGCTGGATAATGAAATCATTATTCATCTAATTGAACTTATTACTATAGAATTTCTTGAAAACAGAAACTACTTATAAAGAGAAATTTAATGCATCACTCGTATTTGAGCCCCAGTTCCAAAGATGCATTCTCGTGATGAAAGATGAATCTAAACCATAAGAAATACCATGATAGTAGCAAACCATAAAGGACCAAATTAGAACTTCAATATTAGATTCTGATAAAACAGAGGGTTCACAGGACCTACAAAAAAAACATCAAATACATGAAGAGTTTGACAAGAAAGCATCATTTTCAACCATAAATACATATTCCAAAACGTCTAAAAGAATATTAGAAATTTGAAACTGCAAGAACAGTGAATGAAAAAGACCCTGAGTGGCTTGCTTGGAAAGCTGTTCCCCCATTTTAACAACGTCATTCCAGCTGCATTTTTCAAGAGAGGAGGCTGCTGTTTGATCCAATAACTGTAAAAAAAAAGAATCTGATAGTATGAAACGACAAATACGTCCATAAGCAACAAGAATTTCATCAATACAAACAAGAAATACGGCAAAAGCTAAAACCTAACCTCAAGAGTTTCATGGATATTACTCAGATGTTCGCCTAAAGTTCGAATTAAATGTTCTCTGTCTGATCTTCCCATCTCTCTCTCTCTCTCTCTCACAGAGACAAAGCAGAGGGTTTTGATACGCACAAATGGCCTGATTGTATAGATATCCAGAAATAGTTTTTAAACATTAGGCGTTCGATAGAGTGCGTTGGCCGGCGAATGCGTTCAGCATAAACAATATTTTTAACAGTTTTTCTTCTCCTGAGAGTTAATTTAAAAACTACCCCTATACTTTTAGTTAATTATCAATTGAGTATTTAAACTTTTAAGTTTAACAATCAAGTAATTTTACTTTGTGTCCGAGATTTCTCAAGGAGATATCAAAAGTGTACAAAACTGAATTATGTAACATGAAGTTAGTCCAAAATGATTCGAACTTAAAATTTTTCATTTAATAAAGCAGATGAGCTAATCTACCTGAGGAGGAATGTTTTGTCATTCGTCCTTTGATTCACTAAAAAAAAGAAAAATAAAATCTATAATTGGTGATATTAGAATTAAATTTCCTTTTAATGGAATGACAGCAAAAGTTCGAAGCTATATAAGCGACAGTAGAAGAAATGCTTTAATGTTCCCAACCACCAAAAACTTTAATGTAAAAAATCTGATTCCAGCTGATCTAATTTTTTCTTCAATCTGATGAAGTTCTACAAATGTTAGATCCATAGAACTCATTGCTGCTGCTCCTCTTGTTTTTCCTCGAAAACTCTCTCCCGAGCCTTTATCGCCTGCAAAAGCAAAAGTTTTTTCTCTCACTTGCTCATTTCAATGGAAAAGATGATTATGAATTGAGTACCGAAAATCACATTGAGTTTTTAAGTTGAATAAAAATGCAAAGAAAATGGACAGAACAGAACCTGTTTTTCCCAGTTCGTGCAACTTGTTATGATAGAAAGAAGTATACTTTGTGTGGTAGCACCCGAAAGAACCCCAATCCAAAGCCCTCTTCCTCTTAACTTCAGTAAGAATCCTAATGTAACAGCAATAGGAATTCCACAAAGATAAAATGATGCAAGATTCACATATGCTCCTATATGTTGCCATCCACATCCTCTTGCAACACCTGCGAGAACAAAGACCCAACCAATTCTGAGCATGCTATAATCTATATAAAGAAAATTTTCAAAATACGAGGACGAACTTGAAGAAAAAAAAATGTTTACGACTCAAAAAAATTAACAAGGATTTTGCCAAATATTTTGGGGGTTAGGGGGTTTGTGGGGTGTGGGGAGAGATCAAGATATGGTGAGGGCCTAATTAACCTGAAAGAGTGCCTTGTAGGCTATCCATGATAATTGATAGACAAACAAGAGGAGCCATGTCTGTTACATAATCCACCACTTCCTTGTCACTGCTAAAAAGGTAACCAAAAATATTTCTGCTAGAGAAGATGGTCACGTTCACTATTACCATCTGCGCAACTGCAATAAACATGACAGCAAAGGCAGAAAGTTGAGCTCCTTTTGGATTCCCAGCTCCTAACTCATTCGAAACTCGAGTGCTGATGAAAAAACACGAAGCATGAAGAGTGTTCAAAATATGCACATTTGACTGATAACAATCAAAGAAACTAGGCAGAACATGTTTTTCAATTGGCTAGTCCTACCTTACCTCACGGCAGCAGAAAGTCCATATGGTATTGCATAGAGTGTTGAGATAGTGTTGAGGCTGTTAAGAAAATATGCAAAAGATTAGACCGACTATCTTGGCTCATTCATGAACAACTACTTGGCAATTGTCCTTACTATGCCAAAATAAATATTTCAATTACAATTTCAAGAACATACCATACTGATAGGACTGAAGTCTCTAGCTGTGGATTTGGCAGAAGGCCAGATAGCAAGATGAGTAGCTCAAATGACCACCACTCTAGACTGCAATCATACATTCAATCAACTTAGAAAAATCAATAAAATTCAGGTATATGAGGAAGTTGAGTAGAAAATTACCAGACCATGACTGCAGAAGGAATAGCAAAGCGGAAAAACTCTTTGATTCCTCGAAACACCTCCGGTGAAATTGGAGCACGGGTTTTGGCACAAGAAGGGGAATACTTCATGAATAAACCAAGTATAATCACGTTCAACCACATTGAAATACCAATAGCTAATGCAGCTCCAACATTTTCCAACCCTGACTTGTACACCATCATCCAACACAGAAGAATGTGGAAACAAATAGTAGTGATGGAACTTATGAGCATAGGAAAGATCATACTTTGCATCTGAAAGTATCGAACAAGAGGTTGAAGAGTTGCATAACCAAAGAGGGCAGGAACAAGCCACATGGAGAATTTTCCAGCTTCATGTGCAATTGATGGATCTTGGCCAATAAAAATGAGGATTTTTCCTAAATACATCCATAAGATTGAAAGAGGGATGCAGACAATGATGAGACAAAAGATAGCAGTAAACGTTTGAGTTCCAAGTTTTTGGTACTGCTGAGCTCCATAAGCTTGCCCACCAAGAGTTTCCAATGCACTAGCCATTCCTAACTGTTTATCATGCATATCAGTAAGTCAGCTCTTGATCAGAATCCTTTCAAGACAATATCGCAATAGTAGCACCAATAATTTCATTCTTGTATAGTACTATTAGAATCCTTCATAGAACAATGTCAAACATTTCTTACAAATTTGACAAGGGAGATAGGACCAAAATGAAGAAAATGAAGGTTCACCCTCAAACTCCTTGGTTGATCGGATAACAACAACATGAGTGTCTTCTTGGACAAGGGTTCCATTCCGGAACCCAATGCAAAAATTCAGGTTTCGGTCTGACAGACCACCCTCTCACAAACAATTCATCTTTTCTGAAACTTAAAACAAAAATTTCGAAACTGAATGCTATCCAATCACACCCCCTGTTTCAGTTATAGTATAGATCTCTGTATTCTGACACTTGAAGTCCAATTCAGCTCTTCATCTAAATTTCTAATATTGTCCTCCTTTGAGCGTAGCTAGGATGTAATTAACAGTATGGTTCAGATATACCTCTCCAAGAAATCACTGACAACATTATGGCAAACCACTTGATAAAAAATATGGATGTTTTATCTAAGAAACGAGAAGAGAAGGGAATTGATGAATGAAAGTGGAAAAGTGGTAAGAGTAGCAGTGGTGTGTTCATAAATTACAATCAGTTGCTAACACTACCATAAATATCTGTTTCCCCAAATATGGTGTTCACTAGTATTGCCTTGGACACTTATAACAGAAAGAGATACTTAAATCTAGAAATTGGAATTATGAAATCCTATTTCCATTATTTGCAATTTTTTAGGTAGTATACCTTTCAATCTATATCTTACTCTTTTACAAATTCTCCTCTTTTCACCTAGAATTCTCTCTAAAGAAAAAGAAAGGGAATTCTTATCCTATTTTGGCTTTTTTAATTTCCGAGTTTTAGCCCCTATTAGCGAAGGACCAGAGAAACTTTCTAGTTATGAATCGGGTATAGAACCAATGGGCTGAGCACAACATTCTTATGCACCCATTTCACATGTTAGGCGTAGCTGGGGTATTCGGCGGCTCCTTATTTAATTTAGGTGATAGTATTGAAGGGATAGGCCAAATGACCTGCTAAATGATCTATAGTTTCATATATGCCAAACAAGAAACACAAAAAAGGAAAGGAAGAAATTAATAGACGAGAATGAACATGACCACTCTCCTTTCCTCTAGCCTGTAGTCCCCCAAACCCCTCATTGATTTGCCTAAAAAAATTAATTGGATTTTCAGTTCAAGAGATGGAAAACTTATATGGGCTCATGATATGCAACAGACTAGTTGCAGTCAGCAAACCAAAAGAATGACCAGAAAAGTTCACTAAGAATTGCAGATTGTAAAAAATAGAAAATCAATTATTTCTTATAATCGTATTTATAGAAGAAACATCAAAATATCAAATCACAAAGAAAATCTTGCATATTTAAGCTTTGAAGAAACAAAAGGGTCATAAGAATAATAATTAGACTGCATTGGCAAAAAGAATCAAACACAAAACAGATAAAATAGAAAGGAACTTACAAGAAGACTAAAACCAGTAACACCACAAAGAGATATGGCCATGGCAGTGCTGGAAAGTGGAAGTTCACCAAGATGACCAACCATCATAAGGGATATAGATTGAAGAAAAAATTGTGATAAAGTAACAGCCACCATAGGTCCTGCTAAGTAGCTGAGCTTCTTCACTTCCTCGACTATTAAACCCCATGTTGGTCTCTCTGCTGGTTTCAACAATAACCCTTCTTCCATTTCTATCTGTTCTGTGGATTACAGAGAATTTCTTGAACTTCAAATTCTGCCGTCTTCCAATTCTCTGATTGATCACTGAGAAGAGAAAATTTATTTATATGAAGTGAGTTCGTGGAAAATGGATATGTTGTGAAGTATTTGTACTTATTTGACCGCTTTTGTTGCCATCTGAAATAATAATGGAGATAGGCCAAATTTGGATTAATGTTTTTTTCAAATTTCTTTAAGCTAAAAATAATATAACAACACAGCAAAAATAACTTATACTTAAAATAAATTTAAAAGTAATTGTATTAATAAATTTTATAAAATAAAAAAAAATGTTTATTGAACCAAATGTGAGATATGATGGTGGAGTACTTCAACTACTCAAATTTTTTTATATAATGAAAATAAAATAAAAATATATATGCTTGCTCTCCATTATTTAAAATAAGTAATTTTTAAAATATTTTAAGTTATAAATTGTTATTGACTGCTTGTTATATATGCTTTTAAATTAAAAAGATGTAAAAAAACTATTTTAAAAAACTTATTATGAGGATGCTTTTTAGAAGTGGTTATACTTATTGATATTATTTTTTATAAGTACTTATTTTTAATTACTTAATAAAAGTATTAATGGAGAACAAGGTTATAGAAAAGACACAAAATGTATGTTTTCTTGTATATTTAAATAAAATTTAATTCTAAAATTTTTGTTTTTATTCTATAAAAATTAAATTATTTATAACAAATATGTAAATATCAAAAATTGAAAATTAAAATTTGAAACATTTAACTTTTTCTTTTTTTCAATTTGAACCATGCAGAAAGTGTCATTTCCTTTCTTTTTTTATTTGGGAACAGCCAATGATAAACAATGGTGACCTCGTATAGAAAAGATATTTTTAGTAATTGGATATGTGTTTCCTTTAATGGGAAGACCACGATAAGACAAAGTATGGAAAACATTTCCAATGAGATATGGTTTATTATGTTGAAGAAAGTGATCAGGACTTCTTGCCAACCAAGAAATGTAGAAAATCCTTACATACGCCAAATTATATGGAACAACCTACACTAGATATATGGTTTGCTCAATATTTATTGGGATAAAATGATTCCACTTATAAAATGGAAGAAGTATAAATTACTAAGATTTTTCAGTTTAAATACGTAATTCTTTTTCGTTCGCATTTTCTCCTTCTTTTTTCTTTTTTCGTTCCTTCTTTCTTCTCTTCACTAATATTCTCCACAATTTTCCAATTAAAATTTTATTTTTATATTATTTAGTATTTTTTAATTTTATTTAATATATTGTGCAAGGTAGATTTATGAAAAAATCATTATTTAAGAAGATGAGAAAAAAATTTATTTTTGTATAATTAATATATTTTAATCTTATCCAATGTATTGTGTAAAATAAATCTATAGAGAATTATGCAAAATCTATTTTAAGAAATCCATTCAAACTATTTTTTTATCCTTTTTTTTTTTTTTTTTGCCTTTTTGGTATTTTTTTCGCTTTTCCCTCACTTATTTTTGCTCCCTTTCCTCTGTCGTGGCATGGATAGAAAAAATAATAGAGAGGAGGGAAATGGAAAGATATACTAAAAAAATGAAAAATATGATAAAGAAAGATTTTTAATATTTAATTTTGTAATGTCTAAAATGCTCTTAAAAATAGTCATATATAGGTTTTTCTCTGGGCCTGGCCCAGTTTAGAAAATCTAGTACTGAACTGAGCTTTTTTTTTTTTTTTTTTTTCCAGTCTTGGCCATAACGCACAATGGTTGTACGTTATAACGCACGCACTACCATTGTGCGTTATCAGTTAATCAGCTTATGTGGCTGATAACGTACAGTGGGTGTGCGTTATGACAGGGCATAACGCAATTATCAGCCACGTAATTATGTTTTTAATTTTTTAATTTTTTAAATCTTTTTTAAAAAGTTTTTTTAAATTTTTTTATAATTTTTATAATTTTTTTTAAAAATGTTTTTTTTAATTTTTTTTATTTTGTTTAAAATTTTGTTATTTAATTTAATTTATTTTCTTGAATGAACATTTTTTTGTTATTTAATTTAATTTTTATTTTTTTGAATGAACATAATTGTATAAGTTTTTTTTTTTAGTAATTTGTTTAATGAATTTTTTTTAATGAAAATTTGTTTTGGAAAAACTTATAATTGTATAATTTTTTAAAAAATACTGTATTTATTATATTTAACTTATTTTGTGCTATTTATATCATTTTCTTGGAAAAATATATTTACATTTTGACCATTTAATCACAAGTTATTTGAAGAAGTAATGGTAAAGAAACCGTAAAAATTTCGAGCAATGATGTAGTAATTAGAAGAAATTGAAAGAAAATTTTCATTAATATAAACATGTTTTATTACAACTATTTCAAGAAAATGTCAAACTTATACATTGCTCGGTCCGGGGTTATTACAATTTTTCCTATTATGTCCCCGACATGCGACATCTACCACATCTTGGGGGAGAATCCGAATTTCTATAATCTATTTCCCCCTGAAATCGCTTGTCTTATTTCCTACCCCGTTCCTTTTTCATGTTTGGATGATAGAATATCAAATTAAAAGGGACATTCCTCCAAAAGTTCTCACTCAAAACCGGATGAAAATTCGCTTGGTAAGCTTTTCTGTACGTTTGTCGCGAATATATCTCCGGTACATAAGCATCTGTTCTTAACCCATTTTCTCTACATACTGCAAGAACATGAGAACAAGGCAATGTATATGTTTGCCATTTTCTGCAACTATATAATTTATTATTTAGCCGCAATGTGTAGACGTTGTTGCCCGTACCAGAAACTCGGATTGGAGATTTGACCATGTATATTCCCTCTCGCGGATTGTAAGTTGTAACTTTGTGTTCTCTTCTTGATTTCAGTTCAATCCGCAAGAACTTGTCAAAAAATCGAGTTGGAAATGGATGCACACAGTTTTCTGCCTCTTCACGGTGTTTGTGAAAGTACTTAACTAGTTTGTTGAATGTTAGTTCAACCAGGGCTTTAAAGGTAGAACCCTAGCTTTCTTCAACATACTGTTAAGTGCCTCGGAAATGTTGGTTGTCATGATACCGTGTCTGTGACCGCCATCATGCAATAGTGTCCATTTCTCTGTGTCCAACTTCATCAAGTAAATATAAGCATCCACATTTCTTTCTTGAATCTCTTTCATTACACGGTCAAATTTCCATTGTTTTGTTTCTGTTCCGCCCTGCCACATCAAGCTTTTTAGGGTTGTATTTTTAAAAGTCTTGTTGAAATTTGCTCGAATGTAGCGTAAACAAAACCGGTGAATTGCGAATGGTGGTTGCCACAAAGGTTGACTTTGAATAGCAGAGAAAATACCTTTGTGGAGATCTGCATTTTGGGGTAAGTTTAGGATATTAATTATTGCATATGAATTATTGTATATGAATTATTGTATATGAGTTATTGTCCCAGAGGGTTGGCCGATAAATTATTGTAAGGTTCACGGGTTTACATACATTATTGTCCTTAGAGGAAATTGAAGGAGTGAATTATTATCCTTACTTCTGAGAAAGCTTTGAAGGAGGAAATTGAAAGATTGAAAAATTTGTACTGCATGCTGAGAAAGGTACTGCATGTTGAGAAAGAGAAAGCTGTGAAGAAACGTGCATGGATGCAACAAGGATAACGCACAGTGGTTGTTTAATATTATTATTATTATTATTATTATTATTATTATTATTATTATTTTTTAAAAATTTTTTCTAACCGCGGCTTTTTTTTTCTTTTCGTTTCCTGACTTATTTTACTTTTTTTTTATTTTTTATTTTTTCTTAACAAATTTATCCATTTTTAGTGGTTTATACCGAAGCTATGTTTATACTGAAGAATTTGAACTTTCGGATTTTTACCTTATAACAAAATAAGAATATAATAAAGATACATAAACCTAATAAATCAATACTATAAAGAGTAAAATGAATATTGTAAAATTTATTTTAAATTACATATAACTGTCAACGAAAAATAGAAAATTATATCTGTACAGCTAAGGCCAGTCGGATGACGTGAATCGCACGGTTTTCTTCCCAACACGATGCC
The DNA here is from genome assembly GCA_028651295.1 of Catharanthus roseus. NCBI lineage: Eukaryota > Viridiplantae > Streptophyta > Magnoliopsida > Gentianales > Apocynaceae > Catharanthus > Catharanthus roseus. The sequence continues at coordinate 1,784,307 of JAPQWS010000153.1, read as the reverse complement.
CACGACAGAGAGCATCCTAGCCCTCCTCTTCGTTATACAAAGATGCCTGCGATATAGGCTGATGTGGCGTTGATGTACGGGCTGTGCCCGGAGGAGGTGGTGCCCGAACCCCTGAAAACCCGTAGGCTAAAGAATGCGGATATTGGAATGCTACAAATCCTAAACTGGGCTCAGGAGGCATCTGCGACGTCCCGGATCCACTGGGGAGAGATTGGGGATTTGGCGTGAAACCCTCACTATAAGACTATCTAGGTGCGGGCTGTCAAATGGGTCAACATACTATTGACCGCTACCAGATCCCTCACTCCTCTCAACCACTGCTGGGCCGGGGTCGACATGTTCCTGCCTTTGTGGAGCAGGAGGTACAAGAGGGCATCCAGCTCCTGTTCCACAGCCAGGATGTCCCCGAGCACCCCTTTTAACTCCACGAGCCCCTCGGTCTGGAACGTGCTCTCGGAGACGGTGACGAGATGGCTGAACAGGGAACGTGGCCTGGATATCATGCTATGAAAGAGTGCATCTCAACGTACCCCCAATGGAGACCATGCATCGCCGGATGATCGTTTGCACTTTCTTCATAACCGCGGCCATCTGTGACGGAGATAAAGGTGGCTCTCGAATCGCCACTGAAGCAATATCATCCACCTCCTACAACATGGAAGTCTAAAAAAAGAAAACAATTTAACAAATTAGATAAATAAATAAATTAGAAGTTAGAGGAAATAACTGAAATGCATAAGAACTTACCATCATCATCATCCATCTGTCCACGCCGGCAGGCTGATAACCATGCGCACGGGTATCATGGTTAGCTGGATTGCCGATGTAAATCCGTGTGATACCCCTGTACCATTTGATGTACTCATCACTGGGGTACAACAATACCTCAGCAGCTACAGCTGGACCATTCCTAACACGAACTCGCCACTGGCTCCAGGCGTCGATGTGGATAGCATGCTATGTAACCCAGGATGTCTTGTCATTCCCTCTCAACTGGATCCGATACAGGTCTAGACGAGTATTAAATACATCTGGAACTATCTGAGCCCGTCTGAACTGTCGCATCACACGCCCAGGATAGTGGTACTCCACTATCTCGTAACATATGAGCGGGACCTCCGCCCGCCACAAATCAGATGGAACCAGAGGGCAGTCATAATACGGGAGCCACATAAACTGTCATGTCAAAATTCAAAGTCAATAAAAATATAAGTACGATAAAAAACGCAAATAATTACAAATAATACAAGCTATTACAAAGCAAACCTGGTCAGATGGCATAAAATCCAACGGAACTCTGTATGTAACCAGAGTGTGCGTAGGCAGCTGGCTACAATCAAATGCTGTGCACCATTGCGCCAAGAGGAGCAAGAGGGTCGGCCATAATCTCCGTCATCAGCTGGGGTCGCAATGTAGGTATACGCGACCACGCTCAAATCTGAACTAAAACCAAGGCCCCTCCTATCTGTCGTGTACCTCCCAAAGCCGCCGTGCACAGCTGCCTATACAGAAACCCAAGAATGAAACTACCCCAGCTATATGTCCTAATAGCATCAAAATCATCTAACAAACTAAGGTAGCGTACGTGAACTAAATTCCTGGAGAAGTCGGGAAGCATGTGTTCGTCAATAAGTAAGAAAATAAATCCACAGGCGCGCAGAATTAGATCATCGTCGGTCTTTGAACCAGTGAACGCTCTCAGGATCCATGCTTCCAATGGTTCTTTCTTCACTTTGTACCCGGAAAAGTGGTTGAGAGATAACCGCACACCAAGAAGTCTCTCGATAACGTCAATCCAGTATTGTTTAGGATGTACACTCCAGCTAGGCCCGGTAACGACCGTGCCGTCTAACCCTAAACCCCACAGCGCCTGTACATCTTGGAGTGTAATTGAGACTTTACCGCACGTTAGATGAAATGTGTGGGTCTCTGGTCTCCACCGCTAGACCAATGCTGTGATAAGTGCGTGGTCCAATCCAATGTAACCACACCTAAAGACTCCCCTCAACCCGGTTCTGTTAATAATCTCAACCAATCTACAGGGAGCCGCACTATAGCACTGGAACAGGTTTCACCCAAAATCCCTACACTGAAGGTCAATATAACACTTCTCCTGATCCCCACTTCAGATCAAACCGGATCTGTGCTCGTGCTGTCTGGATAAGACGTCAGTGACAATGGGCCCTGGATGCACATGCGCTGGCACTTCTTCCATCTACATTAATTATGTTTTCCAGATAGTGTCAACATCTATATGTTAAAATTAAAAAGTTTTGAACATATTCTAATTCCAAGAACATTAAGATTTAATTGTTATTACATTTAACGGTTGTAAAGTTTATAGTTTTACGTTTTCATATTTCCAAACTTTTTAAGGTTTACTGTTACGTAATAAACGTGGTATTATCGAATAACAGTTTGAAGATTTTCGGTTCTTTAAAATATTGAATTTTTTATAATGTACCATGTAGAATTTGAATATTACGATTTTAAGTCTTTTAAGGTCCATTATAGTATATTTTATAGGTTAGAAAATTACTACTTCATAAATTCACTATTACGGTTTTGTATTATTTAAATTTTACATTTTGTAAGTTACAAAAAAAACCCTAAACCCACTATCTCGTTTTAAATGCAAAAAAACAATTACATACATAAAATGAACAAACTTGTACAAATTTATTAATAGCTACAATTTTAAACATAAATCCAAACCCCACTTTCACAAAAAAAAAAAAAAAATTAATGTCAAATTTTAGATTTTAATAATAGATTTTTAAGTTTTGCATTATTTAAATTTTAGAAATTTTAAGTTACCACAATAAAGTTTTCATACTTTCATATTTTCATATTTAAACAAGGTGAAAAATATCGAATTACATGTTCTCATATTTTCTACTCAATAATTTATACGAAATATGCAAAATAATTATCTAAATAATTAAAAAAAATTCTACTAATCATAATGGTAAGAAATTAAAAAATTAATTGTCCAAATAAATTCATGAAAATAATACATCACACTAATATCACTTTTTAAATTCAAAAATAATTATATACATAAAATTATCAAATTTTTGCAAATTTATTAATAACAACCATTTTAAACACAAATCCAAAACCCAATTCCACAAAAAATAAATTACTTCAAATTAATAAATAAAATTTAACAAACAACAAATAAAGAAATAATTACACTTACTAAATAATACACAAACAAAATTTTAAAAACTAAAAACTAACTGAAAATTTAAAATGCAGCTTTACTACTCCAAATCTTTAATAACCTTCGTACTCCAAAGAAATTCTCCCAAATTTGTAAATTTCGAATTAAAATAAAAAATTATTACAAGAATATAAATCAAAGTATAATAAAAGAATAAAAAAATCAATGGAAGAAAAAAACACTTACCGAGCGGCAACGGAGGAAAACAGAAAAATTGAAGCGGAGGGACTGAAAAAAAGGAGGAAGAAAAATGGGGCAGAATATAAGAAGAGGATGCTAGAAGGATGAAGAGAGGGAAGAGTTGAAAAAAAAAAAATTAGGAAGAAGCTATAAGGAGGAAGGTGCTGAAAAAATTGGAGAGAAGAAGAAATAGGGAGGTTGGAAAAAATGGGGGAGAAGAAGAAATAGGGAGGCTGGAAAAAATAGGGGAGAAGAAATAAGGAAGAAGAAGAAAAAGGAAAGGGGCGGCCGCGGCTAGGGTTACCACTTTATAACGTGATAACACACATCGATTGTGCGTTATCACCCTGATAACGCATAATCGCTATGCGTTATCAGCGTTGATAACGCACAATTATCATGCGTTATCGCCAAACCAGTGCTATATCAGTGCCAAATCAGCGCCAAACACAATTAGCGCGTCAAAACTCGGTGATTAGAGATAACGCACACTCATTGTGCATTATCTCCTCTGATAACGCACATTCAATGTGCATTATGGCCTATCCAGGAAAAAAAATGGGCTAATTTAGTGCCCAATAATTTTAGGTGCGTCAGACCCAAAAAAAAAACCTCATATATAAGTCCCATAACATTCATCATTGGTTAAAACTTACAGACGATCAATATTGGTACCTTCTACTATTTTGTTTTATTTATTTTTTTTGGTTGAGGCAAATATTTGCCATTTTAAACTCTAAGAAAAAGGTCAAAATTATAAATAATTCAAGGATTAATGGAGTGTTTAACCTTTTCTTTTGTTTTTTCTAATTTGTAATGTTCTCATTTTAACCATTTTTCTTTCAAATGTGATGACTTCAATGATTTGAAATCCATTAAATTTAATGGAATCTTAAATGGAACGTATAAATTAATTGAAGATTTTAGAAGTTAAAATTAAATATTGAGGACCTTATTTGAGAATTATAAATATATTGTAGACTAAATATAAACACTCTATTTTTAATTCAGAATGTTTTTATTGTATCGGTTTTATTTCAAGTTGGATGATTGAATCTGTTAAATTTTTAAAAAAAATTAAAAAAGAACCTTACACATAGTTTGTAAATTTTTTGAGGACTTTAAAAGTTAAAATTAAATGTTGATAATTTTATGCGAGAACTACAAATATCTTGAGGATGAGAAAGTGTATAGTAATATATATATATATATTTTGAATTTTATGAAAGATAAAAATTTTGTGAAGAAAGAACTAGGATCAGAGTGAAAAAAAAAATTAAGAGTGAATTACTCTTACTTCTCCTGAGATTTGCTTAAACTTTGGACTTGAGATTTTATCAAACTACATTCTCTCTCTCTCTCTCTCTCTCTCTCTCTCTCTCTCTCTCTCTCTAACCAGCCATTAGTACTAACAAATGAATCCCTATTGTTTAATACAACTATTATTACCTAAAATAAATCTTATGACCGTTTAAAAAGTTTTTAGTTGAATTACAAATAATTATAATTAGTTGGTCATAGTTTGAATAGACATTTTATACACTAATTTGTATATATTAATTGTTGTTCATCATAATTATAATTTTCAAAAAATATGATTATATTCTAACCTTCTCTAGTATAAATAGAAACCGGAGAATCCAATAAATGGAGAATTTGTTTACTACAGAATATTAAAATTGTTCTTTTTTTTTTCGAAATAAAATTATGATTGTTTTTAATAGATAATTGTACTTAAATCCCTTTAATTTCTTTGTATTTAATATTATGTAAAAAAAATTATAACCAATTATTTAAATACTTTAATAAATTACGGTGATAAGATTAATGATGAGAATGTATTTATTAATGAGAAATTTCTATTTTCACTTCCCCTTAATGCCCCAAAAGATGAAAAAAAAAAAAAAAAATTTCAAAACCCCTAAAATCCCCTAAATAACAATGCTTCAGAGACCCAAAAGGAGATAACAAGAAAGATAACTCCAATGAAACTTATAAAACCCTAGAGCAGCAAAGACTCCAAAATTCCATTAACATTCACAAAAAGGTTTTATAACAACTAATCAAGAACTCTAGGATAGCTAAGAACTTAAAACCTCTAATTAAGTTAAAATGGATAATCCACTATACCTTTAGAGCAAGAATCCTAGAGAGAGATGCCACAATGATGGATAAAACCTTTGATAAGTCTAGTTGGAGAAGACATGGAAAAAGGTTTCTCTTAAGCTCTCAAATAATGTTCTTCAGTATTGAAATATGATCAAAGTTAGGATTCATATTCTCTTAAGAGAGTATTTATAGAAAAGATGCCCTTACTCATTAGGGCTACTAAACTAGAAGTCTTAGAACTTTAATTAACCATAAAATACAATTAGAAACACCCAAAAGGGAGCGAAAAGAAACGAGCTAGAAAAGTTTAGAGGTTAATATGAGAAAACTAAAAAATTGCTGAAACTGCTTCGGTCGACCCCGATCATTTGTTAGGCATGTACTGATTCCTCCATAACCCCGTCTGTTCACAAAATCTTCAAAGTTCGGCACCGATTTTTGCTTGAACTTGTGACAGTTGAGCTGCTGTTGAAATTTCTTTGAGTGTCCCTTCTTTTTTTGAGTCTTGCAACTTTCTCCTTTGATCCTCCACTTGTATGGTCATGGCATTAAGCTCAATTTGGCCTCCAAATAGGCTCTCCCAAGGTTGTGGAGCTTCAATTCATTGGAGGAAAACTCAGATGTCGTCTTGGAGCTTCCTTGCTTGAGCTCTCGTAATCGATTCTTTGTAGACGATGTTGTTTGAGCAGCTTTGGGAATTTTGTTTACTATTGGTTCTCATCATAAGGGCATTAATATATTTGTTATTGCTAAATAGAATTATATTTTCTAACAGATTGAGACATCAAGGATTAACTTATTGATCATTAGTTAGTTAAGGAGCAAAATGCAGTTTGATGAAATCTAAAAAATCTAACTGTAGTTTGAATAAATTTAAGAAGACGTAAAAGTAATTCACTCAAAATTTAATAGAATGTATTTGGATTAGATTTAAGGATGAAAAATCCTTTAATTTTTTTTATTATTATTTTGAACACCAAATCAATTTTCTCATATAAAATTAATTTTTATAAAAATTGAATAAAAAATGTAACATCTTTCTTTCTTAAATTCCAAAATAAATGCACCCTAGACTCCCACCATCAAGTTTCAAGTACACGCTATTTAAGGGTAAAAGACCACAAACACAATTTGCCTCAAAATGATTCTTCCTTCCCTTCCATGAAAATCGGTTCAAGCGCCTAAAACTGAAAGTTTCCAGTGGGGAAAACAATCTAAATTTTTCTAATTTATTATCTTGAAGGAATTACATTATATAGTGGGTTACTTTCCTAAACAATTAGGAAAGTAAATATCCTATAAGATTTAAGATTTCTGCATATAGAAATATCTAAATAAGAGAATGAGCTAAATATAGAAGCTGCTAAATATCTAATTATGGAAGCTGCTAAATATAAGCCTCAATACTCCCCCTCAAGTTGGAGCATGAAGGTCGGTAATGCCCAACTTGCACGCTAAATGATGAAATTGAGTAGGATGAAGAGCCTTTGTGAGAATATCAGCAGGCTGAAGATCGCTTCGAATGTAGGAGGGAGAAATAAAACCAGCTTGGAAAGCATCCCGGACAAAATGACAATCAATTTCAATATGCTTAGTCCGTTCGTGGAAGACCGGATTGGCCGTGATGTGAAGAGCGGCCTGATTATCACAATGTAGCTGAATGGGGCGAGTGATGGGAACTTGAAGATCTTTAAGGAGGCGAGATAACCATTTTAACTCACACAAAGTCATAGCCATAGAGTGATATTCAGCCTCGGCAGAAGAAAGAGAAACCGTGTGTTGTTTCTTCATTTTCCAAGAAATGGGCGATCCACCGAGAGAGATAAAATATCCTGTAATAGAACGGCGAGTAATAGGACACGTAGCCTAATCTGAATCACAATATGCTGTTAAGTACAAAGGAGACTTAGACTGAAGAAGTATGCCACGACTTGGATTGCCTCCTTTGAGATATCGAACAACACGAATAGCAGCATCCCAATGAGCACAGCGGGGAGCGTGCATGAACTGAGCAATTGTGTGAACAGCGTAAGTGAGCTCAGGACGAGTAAGAGTGAGGTAGATCAACTTGCCAATGAGACGACGATAACGTTCTGGCTGATTGAAGGAAGGACCAGTCGCATTGACCAATTGATGATTTGGTTCAATAGGAGTAGAGGCCGGTTTGGCTCCCAATAAACCGGTTTCTGAGAGAATTTCCAAAGTGTACTTGCGTTGGCACAAAAATAAATGCGAAGGATTTCTTGCAATTTCGATACCTAAGAAATATTTAAGGGGACCAAAGTCCTTCATATGGAAGCAAGCACTCAAGGAGGCTTTGAACTTAGTGATGGAGGTAAGAGAATTCCCAGTAATTAATAAATCGTCCACATAGATGAGGACGCATAAAAAGACATTATTCCGAGAGTAAGTAAAAAAGGAATAATCAGCATAGGACTAAGAAAATCCACACTTACGGAGAGCGTTGGTGAGCTTCGAAAACCAACACCGGGGTGCTTGACGGAGACCATACAAAGATTTCTGGAGTTTGCAAACCTGGCCAGGGTGAGGACGACGAAATCCAGGGGGGGCCGCATATATACTTCCTCGTGCAAATCACCGTAGAGAAAAGCATTATGGAAATCCATCTGATGTATCGACCAATTTCGGGAGGCGGCCACGGACAGGAGAGTACGAACAGTAACCATCTTAGCAACGGGAGCAAAGGTCTCTGTAAAGTCAATGCCTTCGGCCTGGGTGTTTCCCAAAATGACCAACCGAGCTTTATACCGCTCAATTTGTACTATCTGCTTTATATTTGATGCGGAAAACCCATTTACTGCCTAGTGCACGTTTACCTGGAGGTAAAGTAGTCAAAGACCATGTGCCATTTTGTAACAAGACATTAATTTCTTCTTGCATGGCAGCACGCCATTTAGGATTAGACACAGCTTCAGAATATTTGGTGGGTTCCGGTTCCGTAGTAACAGATGCTAGAAAGTGCCGATGAGGATCAGAGAATTTATCATAATTTATGAAATTTGTAAGAGGATAACGGGACTTACCTGAAAAAGCCGTGGAGGAAGATGGAGCAAAAAAAGGGGATATAGTAGACGTCCAAGCTGCATGACAGTCGAAGTCTTGAAGCCGTGCCGGAATCGTCTTAAGACGTGTACTTTTTCTAGTGCCAAGGGGAGCAAAAGGCATGGTGGGTGGAGTTGGACTTGGTGCTGGAAGTGTATGTGGGCTGAGAGAGGCTGGGTCGTCCGAGGAGGATGGGCCAGTGGGCTAGTCCGCAATAGGATTTGCTATAGAGATTGGACCAGCGTCTGGGCCCTTTTCTGGGTTGCAAGGTGCGGCTGAAGAGGGGCCCGTTGCTGGGGCTGTGTCTAGGTGGTGGGTTTGTATGTGTGGATGGGTTTCAGTGGCTGGGATTGGGCCTGTAGCGGGATCAGTTTGGGTTGGATTTTGCGGAGGTGGGTTGTTATGCAAATAACTCAAAGGTTGTGCCCCAAAGTTGTAAGAATAAGAAAATTCGGGAGGTGTTGTAGCAGTATCTGAATATTCTTTATAAGAAAACTTGGTTTCATCAACAACCACATCTCTGGACAGAATAAATTTCTTGCTTTGTAAATCATAAAATCGCCAACCTTTCTTGTTGTAGGGATAGCCAAGAAAAACACAAACGTGACTACGAGCACGAAATTTATCTTTGGGTAGATCATGATCATGGACATAAGCAAGGCACCCGAAACTTTTAATATGAGAATAAGATGGCTTCTTATTATATAACATTTCATAACACGTCTTCCCTTGTAACAAAGAATAGGGGGTACGATTAATAAGATATCCTGTTATTAAGACGCACTCCCCCCAAAACTTTATAGGTGAGCTTGGAACCGCAAAGCCCGAGCAACACTAAGAATATGACGATGTTTGCGCTCTACTCGACTATTTTGTTGTGGCGTGCCAGCAATAGTAGTTTGATGGATCATTCCATGTGTGGAAAAATATGATTTTAAGCAGAGAAATTCCGTGCCATTATTACTGCGAACTATTTTTACAGTTTTGTGAAACTGTGTTTTGACCATGGCAAAGTAGTCTTTTAAAACATTTGCTACCTGACTTTTCTCGGCAATTAAATAAATCCACACTGCTCTGGAATAATCATCAAGGATAGTAAGGAAATAGGAAGCACCAACAGTGGATGTGGTTTTGTAAGGCCCCCACAAATCACAGTGAATCAAATAAAAAATGACAGAGGCTTTATTAAGACTTAAAGAAAAATAATCACGTGTTTGTTTGGCACGTAAACAAATATTGCAAGGAGTACTAGGAGTTGTAGTTTTCTTAGAAAGGCCTAAAAAATTTTCTACGACAAAATCCGAAGGATGTCCAAGTCAGATATGCCATAAAGTACTTGATCAAAAGTAATACTAGAGAAAGCGATCAAATCCGGCAATGACAAAGGTCGGTAGAAGTATATCCCATTCCTCTGCTCACCCACTCCAATCGGCCTCATCGAGGTACGGTCCTATATCACATAAAATTCATCAGAGATGGTGATAAAACACTTCAAATCTCGTGTTAGCTTTGCTAAAGAAATTAAATTATACTTGAGCTCAGGAATTAAAAACACACTCTGTAATGTTAGTTTCGGATCTCTCCTCCTTGTAGAGCCAGTGCTTTAGCACCATTTGGCAGGCTAACTGTATATGGATGTATGGTATTTAAATTTTTAAAAAAATCTTTCCTACCAGTCATGTGATGAAAACAGCCCGAATCTAAAATCTATAAATTTCTCATACCAGAGAGTGTATCAGTTTGTCTGGGAGTGGGATTATTGAGCAAGGTTAATAATTTTGACCATTGGTTGGAATCCAAATTTGGAAAGTTTCCAAAACAGTGGCTGCCATTTGTGGAAGGTGAGCCAATTTGGTTGCTGCCATTTTTTGAAGAGAAAGAAGTCCCACCGTTCATTGCGTACGCCATCCCCGGTCGTCGCCTGCTGGTGCCGATTTATGCTAGTCGGTCCGACAGAGAGATGCCGTCCACGACCCGCACTCCCCATGCCGTGCGAACTCCTGCCCGCTACGTCACCTCTCCGTTCGCCGCCGAGGGAAGCAACAGATCTGCTAGCTCTTCCTGCTCCAGATCTGGGCCACCATTCAGGAAATCCTATGAGAAGGAAACAGCCAGAAACATCATGTCCTACCCGATGACAGTGGCTGTAGACCATCCATGAGGAAGAAGAAGATGATGGCGGTGGTCGTGGTGGCGCCGCCGTGCGTCCTGTTTTGGCGACGGCGAAGGCTGCGCCGTCGCCGCTGCTGTCTTCCATTCGGGCCATGTTTTTGTGTTGTTGTTTGCAAATTTGGGCAAAAGTTGTTCTCATTTTTTGTATGGGTTCCTGTTGAATCAGATGAGAACAAACAGTTCCATAAATTGTACCATTTAGTCCCATTAAAAATTGAAAAATTCTTTCTTTCTCTCTTTCATTTATAACAACTGTTAATAAATTTGTGTCTGCAGAAGATGGGAGTTGAGTATAGTTGTCTAACTCATCCCACAATTTTTTCAAACGTGAATAACACGTTTGTACAGAGTCTCCTCCTTGTTTACAATTTGCTAATGCAGTTCTCAACTCATATTTTCGGGGCCCGTTCTCTACTAAAAATCTTTCCTTCAAATCTGTCCATAATTCATCAGCTCGTTCGAAGTAGTTTATGGAAGAACGGAGAGAAGGCTCGATAGTGTTTAAAACTCATGAATTCACTAACGTATTTATTTCTCACCATTCTTCCTCTCTATCCGGGTCATCTTTTGGTATAGGAATTATTCCATCTATAAATCCCAATTTTTTCTTTGATCGTAAAGCCAAGCGTATGACTTTTGTCCATTCGGCATAGTTGTTGTCTTTGTCGTTTTCTTTTAATTGGACTGTCGTTATAATCAGCCCGGGTCCATCAGAGGATGCCACAAAGTATGTATCTTTTTTTATTTTATGAACATGGTTTTCTTCTAGCATGTTGTTTTCAACATTGCCAGTATCTTCCTCGTCGTAACTCATTTTGAGAACTTAGACAAGGCTGGCTCCGATACCATGAAAGTTTCCAGTGGGAAAAACAATCTAAATTTTCTCGACTTATTATCTTGAAGGAATTACATTATATAGTGGGTTACTTTCCTAAACAATTAGGAAAGTAAATATCCTATAAGATTTAGGATTTCTGCATATAGAAATATCTAAATAAGAAAATGAGCTAAATATGAAAGCTGCTAAATATAAGCCTCAATAAAAACCCCCTCCTGATTCCATCATATTCTCCATGAATAATGAATACAGCCCAGCCAAGCCCAGCACCAAAGTAGACTTGTTGTCACTGTCCGTAGTACTGGCATTAACAATTACTTATTAGGTATTCCCATCTTCATCTCATCTCTCATGCATTTGACTTTTTATAGCTAGGGGACAAGATATGCAATTCTAGAGATCAGATTGGTTGTTTCTCATTTTCCTTTCCCAAAGCTCATCAGGCCACCTGTTCTCTGTTCTTTCATCAATTAAATTCATCTCCTAAATTAAATTGTTTGCAGGAGAAATTTAATTCAAAGTTTGTGCAATGCCGTCTGGTGCAAAGAAGAGGAAAGCAGCTAAAAAGAAAAAGAAATCGGAAGAGTCATCATTGCCGTCTAACTCAATACAAAAATCTCAAGGTTAGAGAAATTATGCATATGTTCATCATATCTTTTTATTTTGTATTATGTGATTATGTTGAGAATCCCACATCGACTAATTAAAGAAAATAATTGTAACTTATAAAGACTTGGGCAGTCTTCCCCTCTTGAGGTACCTTTTGGGGTGAGTTAGGCCCAAGCTCAAAAATTCTAACAGATTATAACAAAAGGATAGAAAATTGATGTTTTATTTTTTGATATGCTTTGATCCAGAGGAAATTAGTAAGGAAAATGAGAAAATAACTAAATCAAAACTTTCCTTATCAACCAAGGAAGATTCGACTGATAAATACTTTTACGAGCACAGAGCAACAAGCGAAGGTACCGAAACTAAGCCTATTTTTTGTTCTACTCTACTCGTGTTTTCACTGTTTCCTTTTAGATTTGGATTTGGAGGCCAGGCTTTTTTTTTTGTTTGTCTGCTTTTGTTTGGATCAAAGGCTCTTTTTGTTTGCTTGTTTCTTTCCTTTTTATTTATGGGTCCTTGTCATGTGTGCTAGCACTAGGACACATGTTAATTAATAAGAGTGAAATATAGGATATGTACATAGTATAAAGTCTAATAAATCTAATAGTAAAAACTAAAACTCTATGCCAAATTGTTGAACATAAATTGAAACTTTGGTTTGAAAAGTTATTCTACAATAGTCGTATGCATGTATGAATGTATGTCTTGGAAGGTATATTAGAAAAATATTTTTTTTTAATTTTGGACATGAGACTATTTTTCATTTCCCTTTTTGCTGTCCTTTCTATTCTGAATCTGAACCTATTTTTCTCCCTACACCAATGTTATGATCATTTTTCTAGTTGTAGAATGGAAAGGGAATTCCAACTCCACCCTAAATCCCTTTATACCCAATATGTAATTGAAATTTTCATTCCCTTTTATTGATAGGAAGGAAAAGTTATAATTGAATGATTTCATTCTATATTCCAAAAGAATGATAATTCATTTTTGATAGTTGGTAAAGCCACTATTCAATTTTTTTTTTTAAAACAAAAATTCACTAATATAACTTAAAATATATTGTACTAATGTATATTCAGAATCCGCCTACACTAAGTGTCATTCATAAACTCTTACTTGAATACCATTCACATTAATATTCCAAAAGTATCCAAACATTTATTTTGAGTGTCCAAACTTAACTTATATATAGAACTGACATAGTTACAACAAAAATTCAAATTTTAAGTCAAAGTAGTTGAAGAAATTATACTAAGAAAAATTTTGAAATTGTTATTTTGATCCATTCATCTTTTTCATCATCATGGATTGTAATTTGTAAAGAAAATTTGATTATGACTTGCGACTTGGTTATATACATGCTCTTTGAATGTTATAATTAAGAGAAATATACTGTATACCATATTCTCACATAAATGTAATTTTAGAAGGTTGTAAACATATCATTTTCATTGATCTCTACTATTATTAGAGGCTCTAAAAGGTTCATGTAATTTACACATTTGAGATTTCTTCCTTTTTGTTTTGCCTAATATACCTTTTGTCAATTTTAAATGAATTACCCCTTTGGTCATTTAAGTGAATTAACACTTTGGTCATTTTAAATAAATTGTTGATTCATAAAGTTGTAGCTTACCAAGTATTTTTTTTTCTTTTGTGCTTACTTTTTCTGATTTAAATGGCTTAAATTGACTTTAATGATAATAAATTAAAGAATTATTAGGTGTGATAGTGAAGGGAAATGAGGTATTGTGTATGTTTAATTCTTTTTGATAATTCATGTACAAGGTCTTATATTTAATAAGAAGGAAAAAAAAAGTTTGTAACCATCAAATATTAAAAGAATCTCTATCTCTTCTCTACTATTGTAAAAGTGTGGTACGGGCTTATGTTGATTTATCCTTTTTGGTTTCTTCCGTTTTTTAATGGACAAATTTACCTTGGTAGTAAAATTGAAGAATAAGAGTAAAGAGGATAAAATGGTAAAATTCATTCTTTCTTTCAATAATTATTTTGGCACATAATATTAATAAAAACAAAAATCCTCACATTCTTTAATAAAAAAAGAAAAAGAGTTTATGACTGTCAAATATTAAAAGAATGAGTAATAAAAAAAGTTTGTAACTTCCAAATATCAAAAGAATGAGTATATGTTCATTACATTTAAGTACAAACCATCACTAAAAATATACTAAGTATCTACTATTATAAAATTGTGGTTAATGAGAGTAAAGAGGATAAAAAGGTAACAAAAAAAGTTTGTTACTTCCAAATATTAAATATTTAAGTATTAAGTGCAAACCATCACTAAACATCTACTATTATAAAAGTGTGTTTAATAAAAGTAAAGAGGATAAAAAAAGATAAATTCATTATCTCTTCTAATAATTATTTTGGCACATAATAATAATAATAATAAAAATAATAATCCTCACATGCTGTAATAAGAAAAGAATTTTTTTTTTGTAACTACTAAATATCGAAAGAATATAAAAAAGTTTGTAACTTCCAAATATTAATAAGTATATATTCAAAAGAATAAGTGTAAAATAAGTATTGAAAGGGGTATATATTTTAAAAGTTTGCGAGAATAAGTATCTATTCATTACATTTAAGTATTAAGTACAAACGACTGCTAATAACATAGTATAATTAGTGAACCTTGGTAGTATAATTGAGTAATAAGAGAAAAAATGATAAAAAGGTAAATTCATTATTTCTTCCTATGAAGAAACTTAAGTACAAACTATCGCTAGAGATATACAAGTATTAAGAGCTTGACATGTGTGAAGGTTTCTAATAACATATTAGTGATTAATAGTTTTTAGTTATGTTTATTTATATATAATGACCATGAAAATAAATTATGAAAGTAATCATTAAAACAATCCCACGAATAAATCATAGTTTACATATTGTATAAAATTGAAGCAACCAAAATATTAAATAGACGCATGCGAGTTTGGAAAAGGAGAATTTGGAATATTAAATAGATAAATGAGTTAATACGAAAAAATATTCCAAACATTGAAAGAGAAAAGTGAAAATTCTTCAAAATAAACTAAAGTATAACTATATTATAAAATATACCATTAAAGAAAAAGAAAAATTGGTTATATATAGCTTTAATCTATTTTTACTTTTCTATTTATAACTATATTATAACTTTTATTTTATCTTTTTATTGACACGAATTATATTTTAACATTATAAGCATAACAATTTAAAGATTTCATGATGAAATTCCATATATTTTGACACATGGATCCAATAGAATAGTAAAAAATAACTAACAAAATGATAATCAATTAAAAAATAATCAATTATTTATAAAATAAATAATAATTTTAATTTTACCAAAATTTTATAATGTGCGTATGCACGCAGCACGTACATGATACTAGTATTCCAAAAGTATCCAAACATTTATTTTGAGTGCCCAAGCTTAAATTATATATAGAAGTGACATAGTTACAACAAAAATTCTCATATTAAGTCAAAGTAGATGAAGAAATTATACTAGGAGAAATTTTGAAATTGTTCTTTTGATCAATTCATCTTTTCATCATCATCAACTGTAATTTGTAAAGAAAATTTGAATTGACTTGCGATTAGGTTATTATACATGCTCTTTGAATGTTATAATTAAGAGAAATATATTGTATACCATATCTCACATAAATGTAATTTTATGAGGTCCATCCCAAAAAAATTTGCCATGTTCCTTCTTTATTGGTTTTGGTTCACAATGTATACTATGTATTGTTTGCTCTTTCTTGCAGTTAAAACTTCAATACAAGAGAAGAAGAATAGTTATGAGTATGAAGACATCGAAAATGTCTTGTGTTGTCTTGCTGATATAATGAAGGAAGAGCAACTGAATGTAACCACAAAGATTCAAATAGAAGACCTTATGATGCAACTAAGACACGAGAGTATACATGTTAAGTGGAGATCATCCGATCCTTGTTATTCCACTGGCATTCCCGACTCTGTACAAACATGGCTACAGGATGTTCAAAACCGACTTATTGAACCAAAAAGACATGAAAACATGGCCCCTGATCTCTTGGAGAAAACCCTCTCAAGTTTGTTGCAAGATTTTACTTGGAGAAGGCATGATATTCAGAAGCATGGTAGTAATTATCTTGGAGGGGATTTCTATGTCCGAGATTTTGCTTGTAAAGATTTGCAGATTGATAAGCTGGTGATGGACTGGCTTGACCCATTGCTATCCAGTCGGAAGTACCTGGTTGACAATGGAAGACATCCCAATTTCCCTCTTTTGCCAGAGAAACGAGGCCAAGAACTTTTCCAGAAGCTAGAGTTTCTAAAAGAATTTCTTGAGTTTCCACAATTACAGGTCTTACTGGAAAAGTTTCTAGCGGAAGATCTACTGATTCAGCTAAGATTTCTCATAGAAAATGCAATATATCTCTCTTACAGGTCATCCGATCAGTGTGGTAATAATATAGACAAGTTGTTTCTTGATTTGCTTGTTAAGATGGATCATGTTGAAGCAGCAATCAGAATGCTTTACTTCCGATTCTTCAAAACTTCGAAAGCAAAAATCCCATCTAATCTTGGGATTGATTTAGAGGCCATGGTCTCTGTGGATTCTCTGCTAGGCAATCTTGATTTGCTTCTAAAGGGACAAGTTAATAGTTCATCTATTATTCCTTTGGATGCCCATCAATTTTCATCAGTCCTTCATCAGGAGTTGAGTTTCCTAAAAATTTTCCTCATGGATCCCAACCTGAAGCAGTATACTGAGTCTGAACCTGAGAGCTTCACTTCTCTCCTAACGCAGGTTGAAGCTATTGCTAGGAAAGGGGCATCACTTACTCCCCCTATCTGTGATGGCGAAATGAAGGATGACATGGCCAAGGAAATGAATCTGGTGCATACCAAGTTGCTAGAAATTGTAAACCTTCTCAATCTGAAAATTAGACAAATCTATCTGAGAGTTCTGAAGCCACCAACATCATCAAACTTCCCTCGGAACCCCAATTTGGGTTTTATTGAGTTTTTCATAGACAATTTGGACGAATTGCTAAATGACAGGGCTGATTCAATCGCTTATGTGAAGAATGAAATTGAAACTGTGAAAACTGATGTGACATTGCTATGGTCCTTTCTCAGGGATACCGCAAAGAATCAAGAATTGGATAACAATATTGTCAGGCGTGTCGTGGATGTTGCTTATGAGGCAGAAAGAGTCGTTGACTTGATTTCAGCAAGCCATTTTCCTAGGTGGTACTACATATTGTGGCTTTCTGATGTCATTGAAAAGATAAAGCTTCTAAGGAAAGAGTCCACTGAGCAGCGTAGCAAGATGATGAGTGATGTCAGTGTGTTCAAAATGGAGAAGGATTCTATTTATACTCGTCGGGAAGTTTATGATCAGACACATGAAGAAGAGGTGGTGGGATTTATTGATGAAGCTGAAGAGATAATAAATCAACTTACCAGTGGTCCAGAAGAGCTCGATATTATTTCCATCGTTGGCATGCCGGGACTAGGAAAAACAACTCTTGCTAAGAAAGTGTATGAACACTCTTCAATTGCAAGGTACTTTCATGTCCGCTCTTGGTATTGTATTTCTCAAGTATATGAGAGGCGAGATTTGTTTCTTAGCATATTAGGGGATGTTACTGAAGTCACCAATAAAATCCAGAAAATGAACGAAGAAGACATGGCTGAGGCGTTGTATAGGAATCTTAAAGGAAAAAGGTACCTCATTGTCATAGATGACATATGGAGTGTAGAGCCATGGGTTGATATACATAAATCATTCCCGGATGACCTTAAGGGAAGTAGAGTCCTGTTTACTAGTCGAAACAAAAAGGTTGCTTTGCAAGCTAAGCCAAGTACTAGGGATCCACATTATCTTCGCTTGTTCTCTGAGGAAGAAAGTTGGGAATTATTGAAGAAGAAGGTATTTCAAGAGAGGAACTGTCCTCAAGAACTCTATGCAATTGGAAAGCAGATTGCAAAGAATTCTAAAGGATTGCCTCTTTCAGTGATTGTGATAGCTGGAATTCTCTCAAGAGTGGAAAAGAGTGAAGATTGTTGGAGAAGAGTTTCCGAAAGCCTAGGCAAACAAGTTGGCGATTCAAGACAGTGCAGAAATGTACTAGAACTGAGTTACCAGCATTTACCGAATCATCTGAAACCTTGTTTTCTTTATCTTGGGGTTTTTCCTGAAGACAGAGAAATTCTAGCTTGGAAGTTGATACGGTTGTGGATCGCTGAAGGTTTGGTGCAGAAAACTGAGTCCGAATGCTTGGAGGAAGTTGCAGAAGGTTACTTGAAGGATTTAATTGCACGAAGTCTGGTATTAGTTGCAGAAGAAAAATGCAATGGTGGGATCAAATCATGTCGGCTTCATGATCTTTTGCATGAGTTCTCCATAGAAAAAGCTAAGGATGAAAGGGTTTTAATGCGTTCGGAACAGTTGGTGAAGACTGAAGAATATCGACACTGCTTTTACATTGATCAAGATGACTTACATAGATGGATGCCTTATGATCCGTATGTTAGATCTGTGTTGTTCTTTCCAACTAAAAGAAAAAATCATGATAACATATCTCGTAAGTTATTCCAAGGTGATATTTCGGTCCTTCCGTACGTGTTGAAACTTCTTAGAGTATTGGATTTAGAATGCCTAACTCTAGGCTTATTGATTCCCTCTGAGATAGGGTTATTGGTTCATCTAAGATATTTAGCTGTTCGAGGACCAATGGATCATGTTCCATCATCAATTGGAAACCTTTGTAGGTTAGAAACACTTAATGTCATTGGAACGAAAGGTGAAGTCAGATTACCAGAAGCACTTTTCAAGATGCCACACTTGAAGCATGTAACCGTTAATAAAAGAGCTGCTTTTGTATTGTCTTCCACATCTCATCCTATGAAATCCTTGCGGTACTCAAGCATACAACAGCTTTCAAGTCCAGCTTTTTGTCATGGAGATGGCACCACAGAGAAGGTAATCACAAGTTTAAAAAATCTACAAAAATTAAAGTGCCTATTCTTGGAATCATGGGATAACTATAAGGGCTGCAATAAACTTCCAGTGCTAGATTCAGTAAGTGAGCTCGAGTCTCTCAATGTGACTTACCATGGCATTGTGAAACATCCCTACAAGTTTAGCTTACCTTCGAAACTTAAAGAGCTCACTCTCTCAAAGTTCCGGTTTCCTTGGAATGAAATCTCTAAAATTGGGAGACTAGTTCCGCAGCTTGAGGTTCTCAAGCTACTCTTCAAGGCTTCTGAGGGACCAAGATGGAATGTTAGTTACGATGAGTTCCCTAATCTTAAATTCTTGAAATTAGAGAGTCTAGACATTGTGGAATGGGATGTTTCCTGTGATGCATTTCCATGTCTTGAGCAACTAGTGTTGGAAAGGTGCAAGAAACTTAAGGAGATCTGTTCTAATTTTGGGGAATTAGCTACATTAAGAAGGATTGAGGTGCAATGGTGTAGCTACTCTGCAACCAAAGCAATATGGGAAATTCAGGAACAACAACAAGAGTTAGGAGGTTATGGGCTCAAGGTGCTTATCCTACCTTCAAATTGGGATTCTGCACCAGCTTCTTGATCCCATATACACTTTATATGTTATCGATCAGGTAACTCATTCATGGAATTACTTATACGTTATCTGTATCATTCACTGGAATTACTCTTGCCATGTTGCCTGTTTTGATTGACATATGGCATTTTATTAGGACAGTGCACCAGAAAAGTAAATGATTAGTCTGTCTTGGTTGAAGAAGAAATGGACCCAACTGCAGTTTAAAGAACTAAGTACTATATTTCACTTTGATACGGAAACGTAACAATATAATTTTTTTTTCTGTATAATATATAATATTGATTTTTATCGTATTTATTTTATCCATAGATTCGAAAAAAAGTCATAAAGAAAAACAGAACTAATAAAGTCAAATTATTATGAATAGGGCGATGATACGCATTCGCTCATAGAAAACAAAACAGTATTCGTTCCCATTGCATATTGGTACTTATTGAGTATAGAATGAATCTGCTTCTCTTCGTTCCTGCGAACAAAATTGGTCCATTTTTTTATTACCAACATAATAGAACAAATATTAACCCCTACTCTGAAATAATTCACCAAACATAGGAGATCCATAGAATAGTCAGAATAGAGTCTTTTCCAATGCCATAAAGTTATGTAGTGTCTATTTTCTTTGGTAAAGGGATGTTTCCATGGGTTTACCTAGGTATCGTGTTCATACCATTGTATTGAATGATCCTGGCCGCTTGCTTTTTGTTCATCTAATGCATACAGCTCTGGTTGCTGGTTGGGCTGGTTCGATGCCCTTGTATGAATTAGCAGTTTTTGATCCTTCTGACCCTATTCTTGATCCAATGTGGATACAGGGCATGTTCGTTATAACCAATTCATGGGGTCGTTGGAGTATCACAGGGGGGACTATAACGAATTCGGGTATTTGGAGTTACGAAGGTGTAGTTGGGCCACATATGTGTTTTCTGGTTTACTTTTTGGCAGCTATCTGGCATTGGGTGTATTGGGATCTAGAAATTTTTTGTGATGAACATACATGAAAACCTTCTTTGGATTTGCCTAAGATATTTGGATTTCATTTATTTCTTTCAAGAGTGGCTTGCTTTGGTTTTGGAGCATTTCATGTAACAGGCTTGTATGGTCTTGGAATATTGGTGTCCGATCCTTATGGACTAATAGGAAAAGTACAACCTGTAAATCCAGCATGGGGCGTGGAAGGTTTTGATCCTTTTGTTCCGGGAGGAATAGCCTCTCATCATATTGCAGCAAGGACATTGGGCATATTAGCGCGTCTATTCCATCTTAGTATGCGCCCACCACAACCTCTATACAAAGGATTGCGTATGGGAAATATTGAAACCATCCTTTCCAATAGTATCGCTACTGTCTTTTTTGCAGCTTTTGTTGTTGCGCGGAACTATGTGGTATGGTTCAGCAACTACTTCGATAGAATTATTTGGGCCCATTCGTTATCAACGGGATCAAGGATACTTCCAACAAGAGATATATCAAAGAGTTAGCGTTGGGCCAGCAGAAAATCAAAGTTTAACAAAAGCCTGGTCTAAAATTCCTAAAAAATAGCTTTTTACGATTACATCAGAAATAATTCGGCGAAAGGAGGATTATTCAGGGCAGGCTCAATGGATAACGAGGATGGAATAATAGTTGGATGGTTAGGATACCCCATCTTTAGAGATAGGACGTGAACTTTTTGTACGTCGTATAGTTACTTTTTTTGAAACATTTCCAGTCGTTTTAGTAGACATGGACGGAATTGTTAGAGCGGATGTTCCTTTTCGAAGGGCAAATTGAAGTATAGTCTTGAACAAGTGGGTATAACTGTTGAGTTCTACGGTGGCGAACTAAAAGCAGTGAGTTATAGTGATCCTCCTACTGTGAAAAAATATGCTAGACGTGCTCAATTGGGTAAAAATTTTGAATTAGATCGTGCTACTTTGAAATTCGATGGTGCTTTTTGTAGCAGTCCAAGGGGTTAGTTTACTTTTAGACATGCTTCATTTGGTTTGCTCTTCTTCTTCGGACACATTTGGCACGGTGCTAGAACCTTGTCCAGAGTTGTTTTTGTCGGCATTGACCCAGATTTAGATGCTCAAGTAGAATTTGGAGCATACCAAAAACTTGGGGATCCAACTACAAGAAGACAAACAGTTTGATACAAACAATACTGCTGGGGTATTTTTTTGTCTCTATTCTCTTTTTAGGATTTGTTTCATAGGGTACCAGAGAATCTTGATTTGAATCATCACTTTTTGACTCTTGTTCTTTGTTTATCTGCGAGTTGGTTCCCTCACAAAAAGAAAATCAAAATAAACAAACAGGTATGGAAGCTATAACTGTAAACCGCGATTAAATCTATGGAAGCACTGATTTATACATTCCTCTTAGTCTCAACTTTAGGAATAATTTTTTTCTCTACCTTTTTGTTGAGAACTGCCTAAAGTTCCAACTAAAAAGGTGAAATGATTTTTCATTTTCTCAATTGAGGTAATGAGCCTCCTAATATTGGGAGGCTCATTACTTCAACTAGTCCCCATGTTCCTCAAAAGTCATTCTAGTAGGGTTGCTGTTTCCATTCTTATATAATTTCAAGAGTCCAATGGATTTATGATAAGGTCGTTTATTTACAATGGAATGGTATACAAAGTCAATAGATCTCAATGAATACAATAGAATTTATGGCTACACAAACTATTGAGAACGATTTTAGATCTGGTCCAAGATGAACTGTTGTAGGGGATTTATTAAAACCATTGAATTCGGAATATGGTAAAGTAGCTCTTGGGTGGGGAACAACTCCTTTGATGGGTGTCGCAATGGCTCTATTTGCCGTATTTCTATCTATTATTTTGGAGATTTATAATTCTTCCATTTTATTGGATAGAATTTCAATGAATTAGATCTAGAAAAACCGCAAAGTTATACAAAATGAATCATTTAGAGCTCGGATTTCGTGCTTGGGAGTTCGATCACGGAATTTCTTTGTTTCTGTATTTCCGAAATATGAGTGTGTGACTTGTTCTAATCGATCCTATTGATAGTATAGAGAATGGGTCTGTCATCTAGATAGAGATAGCTCTACTTCGTCGGATATTTATTCTAGTATCTGGAACACGAAATATACGAAATAGATTAAGAAATATTTGAAGTATAATTCATACTTAATGTTTAGACCTCGTATCCGGATTCCAAAATATTTTTCAAAGAATTAGAATTTTAAATTTCGATTTTGACCAAAAGAAAAATATTTCTTTGTCAGTCTATCTATTCATGGCATAAGTGATAGTACAAAGGTTCTTACTCGGGGAATCCTTGAATTAACTTAGGATTTTTTTCTTGAATCATTGTGGTTTTATTATTAATATGAGGTTTTAATCAATTCATAGGGTTCTTAAAAAGCGAATTCCTATCAATACAATAAGAAATGATAAAAGCCATATTAACCAAAAAGACAAATAAATAGGAAACGAGAGGATTCAAGAGACCCGTAAGGATCAACATAAAGACGACTGAGCCAACTTGAGGTTTTGGTATTATCGCCACAAACAAAATGATTTTTCAGATTTTTATTATTTCGTATCTTCAGTGAAGATTGAAACAAAGATTCAAAATCAAAACGTTTCAAACTTTCCATTACGTATCCGTTGTAATTAGTATTTGGGTGTTTTTGCTTGAGCTGTACGAGATGAAAGTCTCATATACGGTTCTCAGAGGGGGAGTTCCACCTATCTCAATAAAGTCTATGATTGGTTAGAAGAACCTCTTGAGATTTATGCGATTACAGATGATATAACCAATAAATACGTTCCTCCCCATGTCAATATATTTTATTGTTTAGGGGGCATTACGCTTACTTGTTTTTTAGTCTAGGTATCTACGGGATTTGTTATGAATTTTTACTATCGTCCGACTGTTAATGAAGCTTTTGCTTCTGTTCAATACATAATGACTCAAGCTAACTTTGGTTGGTTAATCTAATCAGTTCATAGATGGTCGGCAAGTATGGTGGTCCTAATGATGATTCTGTATGTCTTTCGTGTGTATCTTACCGGTAGATTTAAAAACCTCGTGAATTGACTTGGGTTATAGGTGTGGTTCTAGCTGTATTGATCGTATCTTTTGATGTAACTGGTTATTCTTTACCCTAGGACCCAAATGGTTATTAGGCAGTGAAAATTGTAACAAGTATACCTGAAGCTATTCCTATAATAGGATCCCCTTTGGTAGAATTGTTGCGTGGAAGTTCTAGTGTGGGACAATTTACTTTGACTCGTTTTTATAGTTTACACACTTTTGTTTTGTCCCTTCTTATTGCCGTATTTACGTTAATGTACTTTTCAATGATACGTAAACAAGGTATTTTTGGTCCTTTATAGAGAAGATATTTCATCAATATTTGGAATCAATCATTTATCACTTGGAAGAGGAATAATAGTATTTCATTTCTATAAATATGGATTATTAAAAACAATACGACATATATTTGGATATTTCCCTTCAACTATTCCTGTCAAATGAATAATACTAGGTAGTTGAAGGGAACTCTCTGAAGAGAAAATGGATTATGGGAGTGTGTGACTTGAACTACTGATTAGTCTGTGTAGCTATATGCCTGGCACTTCGGGATTAGAATTCAATGTCTCTTTGTTCCAACCACTGTGTAAGTCCTATACAGAGGATAGACTGTTTTGCTTGAAGATAATTCTTTCTATGATCAGATCCGAATCATGTTGTACATGAGCAGGCTCCGTAAAATCTGGTATAATAAATGAAATAGATAAAATAAAAGATAATATAGTTTATTTACTTCACTTACTTACGGTTTAATAGACTTAAGATTTCATAGTATAGAAATGCATTTATTTCCTCTGCATTGGAATGATCATAATACTATTGGAGTGAAACGAGGGATCTAAAGAAGAACAGGGGCTAGACTATATTAGTAACAAGTAAACATTTTGTGGGTATCTCCAAATATTTGGGGAATAAATACCAATCGGAAGATCTGAGATGACACAGAAAACACTTCATCATATCTTTGGAAGCCTATTTGGGATTGAGTATTTACTTCTAAGAACTAAACTCTTTGGAATAGATATTTGCAACTCTAGAAAAAGAATTCAGGAAAAACTTTCTTACATTTAATCATTCCTATATATGCTATAGGTAACATATAGATTTTGATTCGTTTAGTTCTTTTGATTCTTGCTCGAGCCAGATGATGCAAAATTATCATGTCTGGTTCCTTTGGGGGATGGATTGATAAGAATTCACCTGTCCCAATAACAAAAAAACTGAATTGAATGATCCTGTATTACGAGCTAAATTGGCTAAAGGGATGGGTCATAATTATTACGGAAAGTATGCATGGCCCAACAATCTTTTATATATTTTTCCGGTAGTAATTCTAGGTACTATTGCATGTAACGTAGGTTTAGCGGTTCTAGAACCATCAATGCTTGGTGAACCGGCAGACCTGTTTGCAACTCCTTTGGAAATATTACCAGAATGGTATTCTTTCCCGTATTTCAAGTACTTCGTATAATCCCTAATAAATTATTTGGTGTTCTTTTAATGGTTCCAGTACCTGCGGGATTATTAATAGCATCCTTTTAGAAAATGTTAATAAATTTCAAAATCCATTTCGTTGTCCAGTAGCGACAACCGTATTTTTAATTGGTACCGCAGTCGCTCTTTGGTTGGGTATTAGTGCAATAGAACCATCAATGCTTGGTGAACTGGCAGACCTGTTTGCAACTCCTTTGGAAATATTACCAGAATGGTATTCTTTCCCGTATTTCAAGTACTTCGTATAATCCCTAATAAATTATTTGGTGTTCTTTTAATGGTTCCAGTACCTGCGGAATTATTAATAGCATCCTTTTAGAAAATGTTAATAAATTTCAAAATCCATTTCGTCGTCCAGTAGCGACAACCGTCTTTTTAATTGGTACCGCAGTCGCTCTTTGGTTGGGTATTAGTGCAATATTACCTATTAATAAATCCCTAACTTTAGGTCTTTTTTAATTCACTTATGAAATAGCATGACGTGTGTATCTAGGGAATAGTCGCTTCTAAAGTGAATTACCCCTAGATACATCTATTCAATTAAATTCTGAATCTATCTAGAATATATGAATTGTACTAAAGATTCCAAATCGATTTTCATCTTAAAAAAAAAAAAAAGACGAAGTAAACTCAATAGATTTAAACTTATTTTTTTGGTAAAAAAAATTTCCAAATGTTTCTCTAGAATGACCAATATTTGTTTTACATCTTCTATGCGAAATGTTTCTTTTTAATAAGATCTTCTTGACTGTTATTCAAAAGGTCCAATAATGTATATATATTGGACCTTTTGAGGCAATTGTAGATCCTGGGAGGCAATTCTGATTGGTCAATAAAAATCGATTTGAATGCTATTTCTTTTTTCTTTTTTATGAGTTTAGCCAATTTCTCGTGAAAGGTAAAGGGGGATAAAGGAATCGGGTGTTGATTGTTCTCTAAATGTGAGTTTTCTTCTTCCATATGTAAAAAGGGAATAAACAAATCAATCAAATTCTGGGATGCTTCATGAAGTGCTTCGTTCGGAGTTAAACTTCCGTTTGTCCATATTTCGAGAAAAAGTATCTCTTGTTTTTCATTCCCATTCCCATAAGAATGAATACTATGATTTGCATTTCGAACAGGCATGAATACAGCATCTATAGGATAACTTCCATCTTGAAAGTTCTGTGGCGTTTTTATAAGATATCCGCGATTTCTCTCGATTTGTAATTCAATACACAAATCAATCGGTTCCATCAAGCTAGCTATATGTTGCGTATTATCAACTATTTCTACATAAGGCGGTAAGACGATATCTTGAGCAGTTACATATCCAGGACCCCTGACACAAATAGACGCGTCACAAGTTCCATATAGATTACTTCTCAATACAATTTCTTTCAAATTCATTAAGATTTCATGTACCGATTCTTGAATACCCTTTATGGTAGAATATTCATGGGGTACTTTCTCAAATTTTACACGTGTGATACATTTTACTTCTATTTCTCCCAGAATGCCTATTATGACAACTTGACATTTCATAGTTGGAGACAGAATAAAACATCCATAATAAAGAAGTTTATTGTCTATTTTTTATTCAACACATTTCCACTGTAGTGTCCGAGTAGATACTGTTATTTTCTCTCGAACCATAGTAATATTATTTCATTAGATCATTAGAATCATTTATTTCTCTTGTTTCTCTTGAAAATAAAATTCTTCAATGTGCATTTCTACACACGTCTTTTTTTCGGAGGTCTACAGCCATTATGTGGCATAGGGGTTACATCCCGTACAAAAGTTAATAATATACCACTTCTACGAATAGCTTAGAGAGCTACATCTCTTTTGAGATCGGGACCTTTTATCATGACCTCTGCTCGTTGCAAACCTTGATCCACGATTGTACGAATAGCATTGCGCTCCGATTTGAGCAGCAAATGGTGTCCCTCTTCTCGTACCCTTGAATCCACAAGTACCGGCGGAGGACCAAGAAACCACCCTATTCCGTACATCTGTAACGGTGACAATGGTATTATTGAAACTTGCTTGAACATGAATAACTCCCTTTGGTATTCTACGTGCACTCTTACGTGACCCACTACGTCCATTCCTACGTGAACCAATTCTCGGTATAGCTTTTGCCATATTTTAGTGTCTCGTAAATATGAGTCAGAAATAGATGGATATATCCATTTCATGTTAAAACAGATTCCTTATTTATGTATCGTTTCCTTTAACGAGTGCGATTATCCCTGCCTTTGTTTATGTCTCGGATTGGAACAAATTACTATAATTCGCCCCCGCCTGCGGATTAGTCGACATTTTTCACAAATTTTACGAACAGAAGCTCTTATTTTCATATTTGTCATTCCTTATCTTAAATTGTAATCTACTTCTTGGAAGAAAATAAGTTTCTTGCGATTTTGCATCTCGAATCGTATTCTCACTAAAAGGGTGTTCAAACCACTTAATCCTTCGAATCCTTGTTGCGGAGTCGATAAATTATACGTCCTCTGGTTGAATCATAACGACTTACCTCAACCTTGACTCTATCTCCCGGTAGTATCCGTATAAAACTACGACGGATCTTTCCTGAAACATAACCTAGAATCAGATCTTCATTATGTATATGAACCCGAAACATGCTATTGGGAAGCGATTCGGTAATTAAACACTTATGAATCCATTTTTGTTCTTTCATTCTAGGTAAAGCCCCCTTAAAGTATCAACAAATGAAGGACGAACAATATTAGACAACTAGTCCCTTTTTTTTTTTTTTTTTAACAATTACAAATAGTAAGTTATGTATCCAATTTGTATATTTGTATATTAAAAGGATTACCATATATAACACAAAATTTCTCCGCCGACTCCTTCTAGCCGAGCCTCTCGGTCTGTCATTATACCTCGAGAAGTAGAAATAATTACAATTCCCATCCCGCCTAAAATTCGAGGAATTCGTTGATAATTAGAATAGATTCGTAGACCAGGTCGACTGATCCGTTTTAAATTTAAAAGATTTCGATAAGGCCTTTTCCTATTCCTTCTATGTCGCAGCGTTAAAACCAAAAAATCTTTGTAGTTTTCTTGATGTTTACCAAAAATCTTTGTTGTTTTCTTGATGTTTTCTCACGTTTTCGATAAAACCCTCTCTTAAAAGTATTTTGACAATATTATCAGTAATTTTAGTAGTTGTTATTTGAACTATTCTTTTTTATCCATATTAGCATTTCGTATAGAGGTTATTACCTCAGCAATAGTGTCCCTACCCATGATGAACTAAAATTGTTGGTGACTCAAAATTGGATATAATCAACATGTTTTTCTTTTTTACTTAATTTTTTTTATTTGTATTTTTTTTGTTTATGAATTTGAATAATTAAAGATATATACGTGAGATACAATCTATTTCTTTCAACTATTCCACTATAAAATATCACGATCCCGTTTTATAATACCTCAGGAGCTAAAGAAACTATTTTAGTAAAATGGAATTGTCTTAATTCCCGGGCGATCGCACCAAAAATTCGAGTTCCTTTTGGATTTCCTTCTTGATCAATAACAACTGCGGCATTGTCATCATATCGGATTATCATGCCTTTGTCATATTTGAGTTCTTTACAACCCTAACTACTTCTGATTTTTCTAGGGGCATATTTGGTACTACTTCTTTGATCACAGCAACAATAATGTCATCAATATGAGAATATCGACGATTGCTAGCTCCTATGATTCGAATACACATCAATTCTCGAGCCCCGCTGTTATCTGCTACATTTAAATGGGTCTGAGGTTGAATCATATCATTTTGTAATCTGTTCTTTTAATGCAAAGGACAAAGAAAAAAAGAAATATTATTTGTCTAAAAAAAAAAGAAATAAGCAATTTTTTTTCACACCCAAGGCTCATTTCTCTTAGTTTTACTTTTTTTTATCCTTTATCCCTTAATAATGAAATAGTCCGCATAGGCATTTTGGATGCTGCAATTGAAATAGCCTTCTAGCTATATTTTCTGTTACTCTACTCATTTCATAAAGTATTCGACTTGGTTTAACAACAGCTACCCAATATTAGGATGTCATTAATGCTCTTAATTAAAATTTCTAGACATTTACTTAATCCAAACAACATAGGGTTTATTTAATACTATCTTGATTTTCTAAAGTGTTAGATATTTCGAAAACGAAAAAAGTATGTGTAAATGATAGATAAATTGAAATGGATGTAGTAATTGAAATATTGTATAATGACATCCCATCCCCGTGTTAAGAAACAATTTTTTGAACTTGTAGCAACCTATTTACAAGTGCTAGTGTTAATGCAGTGAGCAACTTGAAACAGATATGCATGTATTCTTGGATTGCCCTTCTGCTCAGGAGGTGGGTGTGAACCAATACCGTGCCTTGGAGGCGGGGGAGAGGCTCATAGGAAGAATTGTTCTTCTGTTAGATTGAGAGGGAGTAACCTCAGTATGTGCCTATCGCTATCTTTGTTATGGTGTTATGGGGACGTATATATATGGCGTGCTAGCTAGGTATGACTTTGTGTTTGAGGGAAGGTGCTTGTGTAAAAGTGGGCTTCTGGGAGGCATTTATGGAGTGTTGGGGCATAGGTGCAAGCAGATGCAGAGGCTAACGACAAGACAAGATACATGTATGAGAGGGGCCGAGATAGTAAAGCCAACTTTCCCAAACTGTATTAAATAGCTGAATGACGATGGTGCCTACAGCAAAGGGAGAGATAGAGCGGTTGTGAGGGATTGGGAGGGTAGAGTTGTACTTGTTGTGGCAGCTGTAAGGAAGTTCATGCTTGCTGTTGGGGGTTTGCTTTTGGTTGGCAACATTTGTAAGAAAACAAAAATAACGATGTTTTGAGAATTGGGAAAAGTTTATTTCTCAAATCTTATTGTTACAATGGCCAACATGACCAGTATATATCCTATACAATTTGGTTAAGCTAAATATGGAAAATAAATCATATATGCCATGGTTACCATACAAGCTACTATATTAAATGCGCAATTAACGTATCTACATGAGGAAATGTTTTGCACATATCCTATATCAGTGGCTGCTCCAAATTGTCCATATCTTCCATTTATCTTCAACAGTCCCCCTCAAGCTGGAGCATGAAGATTACAAATGCCCAACTTGCTCAAGAGAGTAAAAAATAAGGGTTGACCAAGAGCTTTGGTGAAAAAACTAGCAAGTTGAGATTTTAAAGGAACATGTGTGAGAGAAATCTGTTTAGCTTGGAATTCATTGCAAATAAAATGACAATCAACCTCAATGTGTTTTGTGTGTTCATGATAAACAAGGTTAGCAGTGATATGAATAGCGACTTGATTATCACAATGCAAGAGGACTGGAAGGGAGTGGGGAGCCCTAAGATCAGCAAGTAATTGCCGGAGCCATTTGAGCTCACAACAGGTAATAACCATGGATCGGTATTCTGCCTATGCAGAAGAATGTGAGACGGTGGGTTGTTTCTTTGTTTTCCAGGAACTTGGAGAGTCGCCTAAGAAAACAAAATAGCCTGTGAGAGACGACGTGTAATATGACAACTTGCCTAATCAACATCACAATAAGTGGTGAGCACCAAGTTATTGGAAAAGCTAAGAAACATGCCTTGCCCTGGACATGACTTCAGATATCGAACAACCCTTGAGGCAGCTTCCCAATGCCAAAGACGTGGTTTTTGCATAACTGAGCTAAAGTGTGAATAGAATAGGTGAGCTTCGAACGTGTGATAGTGAGATAGATTAAACACCCAACGAACCGACAGTACAGATTAGAAGATGTCATGAAATGACTATGATCTTTGGCCAGTTTATGATTTTTCTCAATAGGAGTAGAAGTAGGTTTAGCGCCAGATAATTCGATGTCAGAAATAATGTCACGGCATACTTGCTTTGACTGAGATATAGACTAGAAGCGTTTCAAGCTACTTCAATACCCAAAAAATATTTTAAAGAGCCAAGATCCTTCATGTGAAAACACTTGTGCAAATGAGATTTAAAGCAAGCAATTGCATGAGGATCCTTGCCGAGATTATAAGATCATCAACGTAGATCAAGACACAAAGAAAGGTACTACCAAAGGCATAGGTGAACAAGGAGTAGTCATCATTGGAGTGCCGAAAACCGTACTGTGTGACAGCCGTAGATAATTTAGAGACAACACCGAGGAGCCTGCCGTAGCCATATAGGGACCTCTTGAGTAAGCAAACCTATCGAGGATTAGAAGAGTAAAAAGTAGGAGGCAGTTTCATAAAGACTTCTTCTAGGAGATCTCCGTGAAGAAATGCATTATCGATGTCTATCTGATGTATTTTCCAGCCCTTGGTAATAGCAACGGCCAAAAGAGTGCAAAACGTAACAAGCTTAGCAGCCGGACAAAATTTTCAGTGAAATCTTCACCTTCCACCTGTGTGTTTCCAAGAATAACCAAATGCGTCTTATAGTGCTCCATCGTGCTGTCAGACTTAAGTTTAATTCGATACACCTATTTGCATACAAAGGCCTTCTTCCGAGGGGGAAGAGTTGTGACAGTCCTAGTGACATTTTGT
Source organism: Catharanthus roseus (assembly GCA_028651295.1). Taxonomy (NCBI): domain Eukaryota; kingdom Viridiplantae; phylum Streptophyta; class Magnoliopsida; order Gentianales; family Apocynaceae; genus Catharanthus; species Catharanthus roseus. The sequence goes on along the minus strand of JAPQWS010000153.1, from coordinate 1,752,408 downwards.
TCAAGAGGATCAATTCCCTGTTGCATGGCAATACGCCACTTATCATGTTTCACAGCTTCAGAAAAATGAGTAGGTTCAACCTCAGTTTGTATTGTGGCAAAGAAACCTCTATGGTGGTAGAGAACTGATCACAATTATCACAATTTCGTTCCAATCAGGGTCCTCGAGGAATGGTCCTGTAAACCATACTTTGAAGATGTAAACCAAGCAATCCATGAATCTGATTTTTGAAATTAAGACATGGAAATAATATTTCAAGCAAGCTTGGGGATGAATAAAACTTTCTCCAAAATAAAATCGGGAGCAAGTTGGACTTTGCCATATTTGGTTGCATAAGTGACGGCTCCATCGGCAAGTTAATCGGCCATGGAGGAATCATATGAACATCAAATAAAAGATCAAAATTGAAGGACGTGTGATGGGTTGCTCCTGAGTCAATCAATCAATTGTAAATAGAAGTTTTACCGGAGAGTTTTTCGGTGGATGTAGAATTTTCTTAGCTTTGCACAAAGCCCATCAACGGCTGCCACTACTCCGAGGTAAAGCTGGCATGCAAGCGGTATTCAAAGATGAACCAAGTATGGACAAGTCGCCGAAGCTGGTCAGTTGTAGCGCCCAAGCGTGCGTGATCGTCGCCGGTTTTCCACTTTGTGCGCCGCAACGCACACCCCAGTGCCGCAGCGGCCTTTTCCTCCTCTTTCGATTTGTTCGCCACCTCTATTGGCTTTGCTTTTCTCCAATCACCAATCTGGGAATTCGATCACTTGGAAGTAGGTTTTGGAGTCATGACCTGTTTTGTGACAATGACTGCAAACAAAGGATGATTTTTTTGTGGAATGTCCATATTTATTGCGAATGACAAAGATAGCCGCACGGCCACCAGTCTCCACTTCTTCCTTGGTCATATTTTTTACCCTAGAATAGGCTTGGTTGATAGTAGGTAGAGGGTCTTCTCCCAGAATTGATGAACAAATTTTTCCAAAAATATTTGTGTCCCAGCCAAAGAAAAATTGTAGAAGTTTCTCTTACTCGTGTCATATTGTTAATTCTCTCACAGTTTTCTCACAATTGCACACAGAAAATTGCTCATAGTTTGAAATTTCTTCCTACAATTTCTTTAATTTTGCAAAAATATGGCTACAAAAATTCCCTTTTGCTTTCTTTCAACTCATAATATCGGGGTCCGTTTTGTTCACGAAATCGCTGTAGCAACTCATCCCACATCGTTTTCACCATCCTCATCTTTGTGATTGAGGCCCGTAGAAAGAATTCTAGTGTTTAGTATCCATGATCCAATCCCTAAATATGAAAAATAAATCATATCCGCCATGGTTACCATACAAGCTACTATACTAAAAACAATTAATATATTTACATTAGGAAATGTTTTGCACATGTCCTATATTAGTGGCTGGTAAAAAACGTCCATATCTTCAGCAACATTGGAGGTCCAGCTGATAGAGTCAATTTTTAATATAAATAAACACCTTAAGTTTTAATTATTAGTCTTTGAAAATATTTTATTTATTTATTAGTCATAATTATTATATTTAATTTATTTTATTTATCTTTGTGCAGATTTCTAAAAAAAGAATGAAAAATAAAGATTCCATATTAAATTTGGTAAAGGGAAGCTGCAGTATTTGAATCCTTTAAGGATTATGATTAAAACTTTAGTAGAATCCTTTAAGGATTAGGATTTTGCTTCTCTTTTGTCTATATATAGAATATCCACACAAGAAGAGAGGGAGAGAAAGAAAGAGAAGAGCTGCTGTGACTTTCAATTGGAGAAGAAGAAAGCCATGATCTACTCCAAGAAATTGGTTCCTTCTGTCCCTTTAGCCATGAACTAAATTTATTTTTAGAATCTTGATGAAACCCTAGCCATGCGACTTTGGTTTATTTTATTTTTGGAGATTTATTATAATATTTATGTGATTGCATATTTTGGGATGTTTATTGGTTTGATTCAATTAATTCTTTGTGATTGTTCTTCTAGAATAATTATTTGGGTTAATTGATATTTTTATCCATGCTTGATTCTTTTAGTCTTGAGTATGAGAGATATGTAATTTTTACAAGTATATTGTGAGTTTTAGAATTGAATAGTTCATGCTAATTTTAGATGATTTATGTCATAGGAATGAATAAGCCATGCTAATGGTTAAATGGATTATGTCATGCATTTAAACACAATATATTTCTCTAGTGAATCGAAGCTTGTAGCATAGATCACCACATGAATGTTTAATCTTTTCCCCTAAATAAAATTAAATCATTGTTATATAGGTTAGTGGTGGATTCAAGGTTCTAAATCATCTCTTTGGTTAAGCTCTCGTTATTTTAGTTATTTTATTTATTAGGTTTATTTAATTTAGTAATAATTTTTAGATAATAAATTTTGATTCTTTTTTATAGAATTAATTTAGGAAGATAATAATTTAAGTAGTTAAGCCTTTCTCTGTGGTTCGATACCCTAATACTTTCATATTACTTTGATCTTGTGCACTTGCAAGTATTGGGTTAAAACTTTGTTACAAAAATCTCGATCAAGTTTTTTGCGCCATTGTCGGGGATCGAACCCGGGTCACCCGCGTGACAGGTGGGAATACTCACCCGACCAAGTTTTTAGCGCTGTTGCCGGGGAGAGGTTAAATTAATTGCTTTTGTTATTGCCTCCTAAATTTGTTAGTATTTTTTTTATTCTACTTTTATTCTTGAAAAAAAAATATAAATTTTTTTTTTGTCTTCAACGTTTTTTTTATTATTATTATTTTTTATTTCATTATTTGATAGTTTATTCATCATTATTATTTGTGGTAAATTTTTTTTTTTGAATTTATTTATTAATGCATGGTCGTCGTTCGCTTTCTGTTGATTTGAAAGAATTTGATCCTGAGATAGAGCATACACTTAAGGCACTTAGAGCACGAGGAAAAATTACTAACACTTGTCAGGTTAAAATGGCTAAAAATCCACGAGCATTAAGGGAGTATTTTACTCCTAACACTTATAATTCACCAATAGGTAATAGACTACCTGAAATTGAGGCTAATCACTTTGAAATCAAAGCTTCTACTATTCAAATGTTACCATCTTTTTATGGGCTTGATTATGAAAATCCTTATAAGCATATTGATGAGTTTTTAGAAATTTGCTCTACTTTTAAACTGCCTAATGTAAGTGATGATGCTATTAGATTACGCCTTTTTCCTTTTTCTTTGAAAGATAAGGCTAAACATTGGTTGCACACACGTGAGAGAATAGGTACTTGGGCTGAGATGTCTAGGGAATTTCTAAAAAAATATTTTCCTATGGGTAAACCTACAAGGTTAAGGAGAGAAATCACTACTTTTTCCCAACAAAATAATGAACAATTTCATGAGAGTTGGGAGAGATTTAAAGAACTTCTTCGTAGTTGCCCTCATCATGAAGTCCCTAAATGGCAGCAAATACAAAGCTTTTATTCAGGATTAGATGAGAGAAATTGCCAAATGGTTGATTCCTCTTGTGGTGGTACCTTTCTTCATAAAACTACAGATGAGGCATGGGATTTATTTGAAAATTTGAGTGATAATTCACAACAACACGCCACCTCCTCACGAGTAGGTACATCTAGGCAAATAGAAAATAGAGGAATGTTTGAAGTTTCTCAAAATGTTGATCTTTCTGTGAAAGTTGATGCTTTATCTAAAAAATTTGATCAATTATTAGCTTTGAATACATTGCCTACTAATTCTACTATTGTGCAAAGTTTTTGTGCAATTTGCTCTAGTCCTTCTCATTTATCTATGACTGTCCTAGTGCTTCACTATTTCCAGAATTTGTGCAGGAACAAATCAATGCAGCCCAAGGATTTCACAGACAGAATTACCCATATTCAAACACGTACAATCCAGGCTGGAGAAATCATGGAGGCAACAAGGAGGGGAAGTTCAATTAGGCCAACAACAATATCAACAAAACAGACAATCTGGTATGACTACTCCCCCTGGTTTTCAATCTCAAAGGTATGTACCTCCTCATCCTCCTCAAAGTGGAAACTCTATTTTTGAAGAAAAAGTATTATCTGCTTTGAAAGGTTTAGAATCTATGACACAAATTCTAGATTCACACACCCAATCTATTGCTAAGTTAGAAACTCAAATAGGGCAACTAGCTAATGCAATAAGTAGAAGAGATGAGGGTAAGCTTCCTAGTCATCCAATAGAGAATCGTAGAGCTAATTACCATGAGCAAGCTAAAGATGTAATTACTATTAGAAATGGGAAGTTGGTAGATAATAAAGTAGGGGAACCTATTAAAGAGAGTCAAATAATAATGAAACCAAGGGAATTTCCATGACTAAAATTGAATGGAAGATAGAGAAGGAACTAGCTTCTTCCTCTAACTTTAAGACTCTAGAATCATCTCCTATGACTTCATACAAACCAAAGGTTCCTTATCCAGAAGCTTTATTGCCACCCCCACATCTTAGAAAGGATAATAAAAGGGAAGATATTTTAGAAACTCTCAAACAAGTTAAAATTAATCTTCCACTTTTAGAGGTTATTAAGCAAGTCCCATCCTATGCAAAATTTCTTAAAGACATGTGTACTTTTAAAAGAAAATCTAAAACTAGTGTTTCTAAGAAAATCTTCCTAACTGAACAGGTGAGCTCTGTTTTGCAATATAACACCCCACCTAAATATAAAGATCCTAGTGTCCCTACTATCTTATGTCTTATTGGTAATCATAAAATAGATAGGGTACTCTTAGATTTAGGTTCTAGTGTTAATTTGATTCCATACTCTGTTTATGAAGAGTTAGGATTAGGAGAATTGCAACCAGCTGATATGACCTTACAATTAGCTGATAGGTCTATCAAGGTACCTAGGGGAAGGATAGATAATGTTCTAGTTCAAATTGATAAAAGTGTCTTCCCTGGAGACTTTGTAGTCCTAGATATGGAACCTGGTAGATCTTCTCAAAATCATATCCCCATCATTCTAGGTTGTCCTTTCTTGGCTACTGCTGACGCCACTATTAATTGTAGAACTGGGGTTATGGATATCTCTGTAATGAATATGAGGGTTAGATTAAATATTTTTAAAACTTCTTCACAACCTTCTATAGAAGATAATTCTGATTGCTATTTGGTAGATATAAATGATGAATTAATTGAAGAAACTCTACCTTTAATGTGTTCAAAAGATTATACTTTTATTGAGAAAGAAAACCTTATCTGCACTGAAAATGTTAATTCTAATCTTGCTTGCATTGCTCCACCTGAAAACTCTTCTTTGATTGTGAATCATGATCTTAATATGAGAAAAATAGATCCTGGTTGAATGCAAAAGAATTAGATGTCTGGATATTTTTTTGGGTTATTTTAGGGAAAATAGATGAGGAAAGAAGGAAAAATGTATATGAATAAAAAGACATGGTAAAAATAATATTGTTTCTCCAATATAAATTGATGTTGTTGTAGTGCCAACAAAGGTTATTTTTTATTATTTTCTTTTTTCATTTTTATCTTGAAATACACAAATCGAAAGAAAAAAATTTTACTTCTTTAATAGTGTCCTCAACTGATCGAATAATGTATGAATTTTAATTTTTTAAAACTTTAATTATTTCTTTCTTTTCATTTCCGTCACCAAAATTTTTGAGCCAAACAAGTCTAATCTATTTTTTTCATATACAATGCTACCTTCTTGCATCAGAATTTTAAATAAACATAATAAAAAATGTTAAATAATTGATAGAATCAATCAAATCATGCTATAAACCATGGAAGAAAAATATTTGGAAAAGTTAACTCCAAATATCTTTATTTGATATATCTATGTACCTAGAGATAAATATACTCAGGCTGAACCTTGATTTTACTCAGAAAAAGTTGTATTCCTGGATTAAGAACTGACATGATCAACCACTAAATTTATTAAAGAATAACAAGAGAATTGATCTAAGTTGAACTTTTGTTTGCTCTTCCTTGCATACAGCTGTGACACTTCAAGTGTTTGTTGCATCTTAAACTTCCATAAGATGAGTTCTGAAATCCATTAACAATATGTTTCATTTTCTTGTGGACTTAAAGAATCATGGACAATTAGTTCTATATGGAGAGTATCAAATAAAATCCCTTATGGGTGGCAAATGGGTAGGTATTGGGCGCGCATGAGATGGGCATATGTTTAATGGGTAAATTGTTCACAAAAGAGCAATGAATTTAAATATGTGGATTTAAATACACAAAGGCAATAAATGGATACTTATGGACACCCTATATACTAATTTTATAGGGTGCCTATTAGGTATCCTAAATGGACATCCAATGGACATCTATATTAAACATTACAAAATACTCACTGATGCACTTGGTTAAACCCATTAATTATTTTGTAACTTTTTCATTAACAAATGGTCTTATGTAAACCTATTAATTATTTATTTTATTTTTACAATTTTAGAGAGAAAAAGTGGTGTGAGCATGAATTTTGGAGAGAGAAAGTGAGCGTGTAAAGAAAGAAAGTGCCGTAAATTTTAGAGAGAGAAAGTGTGGTGAATTTCAAAGAAAAAGTAAGCGTGAATTTGAAAGAGAATTTGTTTTGAACTTTAGAGAGAGAAAGTGAGCGAAAATGAGCGTCTATTTTAGAAAGAAGGTAAACATGAATTTTAAGGAAAAAATGTCAGGATTGTTAAACCCATTTTATTCGTTACGAGTACTTAGATTGTATCGTAATATTTTACTACCAACCTGATCGGTATCGTTACATTGTTATTCCACGCAAACAAAGTTTCGCCGTTCCAAAAGACAACCAATGATGTCAATCTTGAGGATCAAAAGTCATAATCTCATTACCCTAATTTGTTTCAGAAAATTAGTTCTAGCCTCTTCATTTTTTTTTCCAAAAAAGGCAATTCCAGCCATCTTTGTCAATTGGAATTTCAGACTCTCTCTCTCTCTCTCTGTGGATTGTAGAAAAATCCTTCGACTACTCACAATGGACTGTCCATTGGGTTGTTTATTGGACTACCTATTGGTTAACCATGTATTACACGTAGCACTGTCAAACGGGATGGATCGGACCGGCCCGGACCGTGTCAAGCCCACATAAAAACAGTCTGGTCTGGTTTGGGCTCATTTTTGACGAGCTAAAAAATATGTAAATCCATATCCGTCCATAACTAACCCGCGGATAAACGGGCCAGCACGCGGACTTTGCCAAAAAATTAAAAAAAAAATTCAAAAACAAAGACAGAAACTCAAATATCCTGTTCTACACAAACAAAAATTCAAACGAATTCAGTTCTGCACAAACAAAAATTCCAATACTCAAATCCAGTTCTACACAAACTCAAAATTCTACAGAAATTTCAAAAATTAAAATTCTACAGAAATTCTACATACTCAAAATTCTGCTCAAACTCAAATTTTACAGAAATTTCAAAGACAGAAATTTTACAGAAAAATTGTACAAACTCAAATTCTACAGAAATTTCAAAACAGAAATTCTACACAAACTGATAGACAAGAAACCAGAGGCTACTTTTGCAACGTCCCGTGGGTTTGTTATTACTGGTAGCCCGCGAAGTGAATTGTTGTAGTGGAGGAGTCGGCTGACTTGTTGAGAAGAAGAAGTCTTACCAGATCTAACTTGTTGTCGGCTGCAGAGGAGAGCAGAGGTGTGGAGTAGTCGATTGTCGCGGAGAGTGACGGCCGGTGGGTAGGTCCGAGCCGTGAGAAGAAGAGGAGAAGAAGGAAATACAGGGGGGCGGCAGCGGCATGAGAAGAAGAAGATTAGAAGAAGAGGGGGTAAAGAAAAGGGAGGGAAGAAGAGGAAGATGGGGAAGCAGGCAAGAGGGAAGAAGAGGAGAAGAAGAAGAGGAAGAAGAAGCGGCGGCGCCAACTGAGAGAGAGAGAGAATGACTGTGAAAGAAATGAATGAGAAAGAGAGAAATGTAAACCCTAAAATAATTATTAAAAAAAATGGGCCAGCCCGCAAATCAAACTGGACCGGACCGTAAAAACCCGCACAAAAAATGGTCTGGTCCGGTCCGGGCTCATTTTTTACAGGTCTAAAAATATAAATCTATATCTGACATATAACGGGCGATCTGGGCCAGCCCGTGGGCTTAGGCCTATAATGACAGTGCTAATTACACGAGCTCGAATTTAAAAAAAAAAAATTTACACCAATTCTTTCTTACTGATGCCATGTAGCTCTTCTTACCATGTTGCTAATTAACCATTTTAATCAAGTAACTCTGTCTTCCTGAGCTATTTTCATAGCTATCTTGTTTCTTCCATTTCCTTTCCTTCTAAGCCATTCACCACTACCATAATGTACCTATATATATATATCTTGCCATCACTTCAAAATTGTTTTAGTTTCCTTTTCACTTAGCTGTCGAAAGTTCTAGGTAAGACTTCTTCCAATTTCAAATCTTTAGATATTTAGTTTGATTACTTTGAAAGATTAGAAATGTTAGGTTTTAATTTGAGGGCTTTAAGATGGTATATTTCTAAGGTCTTAATTGGTTTAGGATTTTTATTGATTATTGTTAGGGAATGTCGATGAAAGTTTTGGATTCGATAAATCGAGTTATTTCTGAGTTTTAATTCATTTTGAGGTAAGTGGAGAATGAACCCTAACTTGTAATTGTTTATTAATTATGAAAATGTGAACATGTTTTAATTGAGTATAAATATTGTATTGAACAAGTGACTTGTTTTTGTGTAAATATTGATAAAGATTTTGAATAAACTTTGCTTTGAAAAATTGATAAATAATTTTGGAAAAATGGACCTTATAAATTTTGCTTTAGTCAAATGAAAGGTTTTTGAAAAATGGATGTGTATCTATTGTGAATAATTAGACAGTTTTGGAAAAGGAGTATTTTGTATTTGTTTTGGCGTTAAGCTTTTGATTGTCTTTGGATTAGTAGTGGAGGGAACATGTTCCACTTATCTGTTATGTTTTCTTGGCAAGGACAAATCCCCAAACATCTGTTCTCCCCTACCTGACGGGAAAGATAGCTAGGAGTGATATCACATATCCAGCCTATTATTACCCTATGTACTGTCTTGAGCTCAATGTTAACGTTATTATTTGAAGAATATTATTTTGAGGACTCTTCTAAGAACATTTAAATGTATGGACTTGTTTTGAGAAATGTCTCATACTCAGTTAAGATATGTTTAGAAAATATTGGTTTTGGAAACTATTTTGAAGGATAATGGAAGTTTTAAGAAATGATTTATTTAAAGACATACTTTGTATATTTTACAATTTAGTCCCTAACCTTTTAGTCTTGTTTTCAAAGTCGAAATCATTTTTTGGACTACCTAAAATTGTAGTTCTATTTTATACTTCGAATGAACTATTTTTACAAGGAATAAGGATAATTGGTAAATGTATGTTCAATTCCTGAGATTATGATTTATTCTCTGCTTACTGAGTTTTTATACTCACTCCATTGCCTCCTCTCATCCGTTCAGGTTGTCTCCGAGAGTAGGAAAGTGTTTGGAAAAGTTCAACAGAGATTGGGGGAAAGTCTGGTTAGTAGAGATTTTAAACCAATACTTTTGCTTTATTTTTAAAATAATTATATATTCACCCAACAATTTTGAGCTTGTATCCTTACACTACAAAAAAAACAGCAAATTACCGATTACAGTTACTGATGGAAACAAAAGCCGTCGGTAATCACTGACAGTCAAAGCAATGTCGTAGGTTTTTACAATTTTAGACAAGAAAATACAGGGAAATTGGGCGCCAAAAGAGGACGGTGATGAATATCAAGCTGCCACGTGTCCAGTCCTTGCAAGACTAGGAGCGAAGTTAGAGACCAATAGGAATTTACTCCCTAAAGGCACTCCGATGCTTAAGTCAGTACGAGGGTCCTCAATTAATATGAATTAATGGTTTAACGAGCATTTATTGCCTGATATTGCATTAATGAAGAGAGAGGGACCTTTTATATAGGGCCTCTTTCTCACTATTGACTTACTGTTGTTCTATGTGGGATGTCTAATCTCGGCCAGAATTTCCGGCTCAGCGGGCTGTCTTCTAATCCTTTTGTGATCTTTGCCTTTTGGGCTTTATATGTTTCGGCCCATCATTCTGGAATCCTTCTGGCCTAGCCCACAGTTGGGTTTTGGCTATTCATCATCTTCCCCCTTCTTCGGAGCTCGCTAGCCCCTCATGGGTCACACCGTTTGGTCTTCTCAACTGGTACTTGTCTAATCATCTGGAAGCTTCCACACCGCCTTGTTTTCCACATATAATTATATTTGTCGCGATATTTTCCCTTTTTCACTATTCGCTTTAATTTCCTTGTTTTTCTTTTTACAGCCTTCTTCCTTTCCTCTGCTTTAGGTAGTTTCGAGTTTCTATTATGGCATCTTTCGGCAACCCTGGCTCATCTCATTCCAATTCGGGTTCTTCCGACCTGGTGTCAACTCAGGTACTGTCACTGTCTCTCCTTGTACCTCTGGTTTCTGATATTCTCTTTCTACATTTCTACCGTGTTCCCCCCTCCTACTGCTTCTTGGGTTTCTGATCATAACATCACCGAACCCCGATTCACTAAGTTCCCTACTCGAGATGCGACGGATGAAGTTGAACCTAAAGCCTCCGGAATTTGCTAGCTCTCTTACCCTAGCTCATCTTTCAGAATTTAGAGTACTTTACAATATTTCTCAGGATCATGAGCTAATATTTCCTAACCGCCATGAGCGGGCTACTACCTCCCTCCTCCTCCCCCCTCCCAAGGTGCTTCGTGATGTACGAGGAGCACCTGAAGTAGGGTATTCCGCTCCCCCTTCCTCCTTTTGTCACTGATATTCGTTATTTCTGGAACTTGACCCTAGCTCAAGTTCATCCCTTATTCTCTCGGGCTCTGATCGTGTTTATGATCATATGTCAAGTTCTCAGTATTTCTACCAGTGCTACTATCTTTCGTCGCCATTATCAGGTTCGGGCTTTCGAGACCAATTCTTGGTGGTTTACTTGCCAAGCCAGGTTTACGGTTATTCGCTAAGCCTACTTCTATCAAATCATGGCAGGATTAATTCTTTTTCGTTCATGCCCCCAATATGCCCTTTAGGTGCACCTAGACCACCCGACAAACCTTGCCCAACCTTGATGTAATACTTCCAACTTGCGCACTTATTGCGCCGTTTTGGATCAATATCCTCTTGATTTTCAAATCCGAGAAAGCTAGGCACGTCCCTTATTGGAACATTGTGGCACGGGGCTCCCCTTAATTGAGCAGCTTTGTATTAGTGCTTGTGACATATTGTTTACTTTAAGTATGTCTCTCCTGACCTGTACAATACTTATAGATGTCCCTGTTTTATGCTGCAGGCGAAGAGTTCATGCGCTATCTCCCAAGTGCTACCTTAGCTGGAGGGGCTGTATCCGGGTCTGTAGCTCTAGCGGATAACCCCACCTCCTCCTTACTATCCACGTTCGCTGCTCCCGGTCCAGAAGGCTCGAGGCGGATCACGACGATGGTTCATAGAGCTGGTATGCGGATACATGCTTTTATTTTATTTGCTATTCCACGTCTTTTCCTAACTTCTCTTAATCCTGCACTCTAGTATTTCTGGCGGTTGTGTTCTCCCTGCTTCCTCAGGCAAGTTTGTGAGGAGGCTACGGGAAGCCCTGTTAACTTCTTCCCAACCATTTGACTCAACTTGTCATTTTATAGAGGGAGATGAGGGTCTTGAGGAGGGCGTTGACTTGAATGTTGGTCCTTGGCGTCAGCGAAGGTGCTTAAAGTATCCCAAGTCAGTGCTTTCCCGTCCTTGCCTCTGGATACTGTGTCGGAGTCTAGGAGGATGGCTAGTGGCCCTGCTATCCATCCCAGGCACGATCCATCTGCTCCTGCATTGTGCGCACCTATTACTCCCCCATCCATCATGGGAGTACCCATGTCTGGAACCGGCTTGAGCTTGTTGCTTACTGATAATGGGAAAGAGGTCTCCTTTTTTTACTCTGGCCTTCCAATCCGATAGGTCATGAGATACTGGATAAATATGTCGTGCCTCCCTTGTCAATGTCTAGGAATCCACCAATGTTTCATCTCGACTGGGGGGTGCATATCAACAGTAGGGTGGTGCAGCTAGGTATGGTTACCGAGATGCTTGAGAAACTACCTCTTCCACGGGATACGGTGGTGGCTACTCAATGTAACTTTCCAGACTTGAAGGGCCTTTTTGCTAGCTCGCTTATGTAGGTGTTTCTATTCCCGGGGGATGTGGTGTTCTGTTCTTCTCTGTGCAGTTAACTTTGTCCTTTTCTCTTCTACTTGCAGACCCATGTTTATAGCCAGAAGCTAGTATGCCATGCTAAGGTTTCATGGATGGAGCTGCTTCCGTGGCGGAGAGTTATTTTCATGCTTCTACCGCTGTTTCGAAGCATTCTGCTCGTTTGGAGCAGAAAATATTGACCTACGGAAAAGGACGACAAAGCTTGACGTTGACAACTCTAAGATGTCCCAACATCTACGAGAGCGAGATGAACAGATTCAAACCTTGGAGTCTGAATTGAGGAATAAAGAAAGCATGGAGGCCTCACTCAAGTAGAGTCAGCGTTGGAGGTAAAAGCCCACGAGTTGGCGCGGGTCGCAGATCGGGTGCCTATGTTGGAATCGGCCCTGGCTCAAAGAGATGCGCGAATTATCAGTATTCAGGAGGAGGCCCGTGCTATCTTGAATCAAACTATGGAGATAACCCGCCTGGCCAAATTGTCCTGTACGCAAGACGGGGAGTTGCGTCCTACCCTTATTCGGAATAGTTGTTCGTACAAATCGTGTAGATGCGATAGTTGTTCTACCATTAGTCGGTACCCATGATGCAAGGTATCACTAGAAATATGGTGACGAAGGTGTTGAGTGCCCATCCAGATTATGTGTTTGACCAAGAGAAAATGAGCATGCATCTTGCTCTCGAGCCAATGTTCTAACATCCATAGCCTGCTGGCTAGCAGACAGAGGATTTGTCTAATCCTCTATTGTACCAATACCCTAATGCCGAAGGCCAGTTGAGGTGTTACGGGAGGGACTTTGTGGTACGAGATCAGGTTGTCTTACCGCCCTGCTCCAGGGTGCCTTCTGGCCTTTCTACTCTGCTATTGGATCCAATCCCCAATCCTATCTTCCCTTTGGCCATTCAAGAACCGGCTGCCCCTTCCAATCCGATACTGTTTGTTCATGACTTTCCCGAACCTGTAATAGACCAAGATAGTGCTAGGGTAGATTGAGGGTCAGTGGAGAGATAATAAATCAGATAATTTTTGTAATCGTAGTATAAATGTTAATGCATAGATATTTTGACTCTTCATGCACTTTTAGTCCTGAAAAGATCTAACAATATTATCATGCCTATTGAAATGATAGTCTGCCCCTCCAGCAAAGGAGCTGAACGTGGGGTTCTTCTCCTATAATATTTGTACAAACTGGTTAAGGGCAAGTAGATGAACTTTCTCTCTTAGTGGAGATAGCTAGTAATGTGGAAGACGGACTAGTCTTCATTATATCAGCACACCCCAAGATGAGTGGTCAGCTCTGCGTGACGTGGTTGTCTTCGAGAGTGTGTTTAGGTGTGTGATCGTCCATAGTTATTAAAAGTTATGGTGATAGCTTCATAGGTATCATCTGGCTGTGGCTAACCGTGACGTAAGACCTCGTACGCACAGGTATTCATCTACACACCTCATTAATGCGATAGTGCATGAAAGGACGCTGCAGTTATCTTGATGCACTTTTCCAAGCGTCGCTATTAGAGACAGACACCGTTTGCCTTGCTTTTTGAGCTTATACATAGCACTGTGAACTTGTCCTCAAAATGCACTATGCATTCTGTAGGAAGCTTTTCTACACTGCATCTAACTTTTCGGTTGATCATGGGGGATGCACTTGCTCTCCCAAATGAAGATCCAGTTCTAGTCACAGTTCGGCTCAACTGGGCCGCTCCTTGTGCATTAAACCCGCTACCCCACATTATCGGATGCGGGTGATTGTTCGTCTTGCCCGTGCTTATGAACTGTGCGGTCGCGAAGGCCACCAGTTTGACTGATATTTTAACCTTCTACGGGTGTTCATGATGTCTTTATGGGAGTATGTCTGGATCCATTACTAGTGCCTATTCTGACTACATTATCCGGAGGTCTTCCAGGGTGACTTATACACTGTAACTAATCGTATGCAAGTTCCGAAAACGCGGGTGAGCCTTCTCCGCGTCTACTTCCCTCGGGCTACGCCGGTGCTAGTTAATACAACCTGCTATCTAGTAGCTCATTCCGTCAATGTAGGGATGCATTACCGTAACTTTGGTGACATCTGGGATTACGTGGAGCATGTTAACTGGTGTGTTAGTTCGTCTACATCAGCTACCCTGGATCATCTTGCTATCTTCTCTGATGAGGACAATTGAGATGCTGTTTGTGTTGTAGGGTTTCTCAGGATTAGGATGAGACTTATTCTACCCTTCTTGTTGTTGTTGCTGTTGTTGTTGTTGTTGTTGTTGTTGTTGTTGTTGTTGTTGTTGTTGTTGTTTTGTTTATGTTATTTTTTTTATAGCGAGTTTGTGTCCAACAGAAAACGCTTCTTGTTTATATAAATTAAAGATTGCATTTGTCATTTCTTGCTATTCATAAGTTGTAAAACTGCATGCATATTATGGTGGAATATAAATATACAACTCCAGATAGTATTTGCAAAGATTCGTGTCATTCCACGCTTTAGTGAGCTTCGCCCTTCACTATCAATGAGCACGTATGACCCATTCCCATGGGTCTTTCGGACACAGTAGGAGCCTTCCCGCATTGGATCCAATTTTCTATTGGGCTTTTGGCAACTTATTTGATTCTTTCTCAATACCCAATCGCCTTCCTAGATTCCCAATGGACGTATTCGAGTATTGTGATACCTTGCTGCTACTCTTTTTAGAGATCATCGCGCTGTGTTATTGAACCTCTAATCCCTTCCAAAAACAACAGCTCGTCCTGCATTAGTTGCTCATTCTCTACAGCATTAAATTCTGCAATTTTCGGGCTCGGGATGCCAATTTCCGCCGGCACCAGGGATTCAACTCCGAAACATAAGCAAAATGGTGATTCTCCTATGCCCTTCTTAGGTGTAGTCCGGTAGGCCCACAAAACATTGGGTAATTCTTCTATCCAATTCCCCTTAGCCTCTTCCAAGTGTTTCTTTCATCCCTTCAGAACGGTGCAGTTGGTTACCTCTGCTAACACGTTTGTCTACGGGTGCGCCACCGATGCAAACCGCTGCTCTATTTTCTGTCCCTCATAGAAATCTTGGAAATTCTTAGCATCAAATTAATTGTCATTCTCTATGTTTAGGACTTTCGGGATACTGTACCTGCAAACGATATCCTCCAAAAAAAAATCAAGTACCTGCTTGAAGGTGATACTGCTGTGTGCCTTGACATAAATCCATCCCGTGAAATAATCCATAGCCGCTACTAAATACTATTTTTCTCTCTTTGCTTTCGGGAATGGTCCAACCAAACCCATTCCCCATTGGGCAAAAGGTATGGGGGACTATACACTGTGGTATTCTTTTTGTGGAACATGACGGTCATTATCGTAGATCTGGCATTTTTGACAAACCTGAACCGTTTCTATTGCTGCATACTTCATCATGGGCCAGACGTAGCCACATCGCATGACTTTTCTTACTAACACACTAACTCCAATATGTGCTCTGCAAATGCCTTAATGCATTTCTCAAAGGATGTACTTCCCGTCCTCTTTCGATACCTACTTCAAAAGGGGCCAATCTCTCATGGTGAGATATAGATCATCACGTGTCACTACATATCGTGCGTTTCCTGTTAGGTCTTACGGGCCACAATTGGGTCATCTAATTATTCTCGACCTCCGTTGGGATTACTACTCATTGATTCTCTTCTGTACAAGTAGCTCCAACCATATCCCCTAGATCGGTTTTCTCGTGATGGCCTTGGATAATTCATCAGCCCATTGGTTGTCCTTTCGGTCAGTCTTCTCAAACCAAGTGATTTTGAAATCTTTTAAAAGATCTTTGACTACTGTTACATATCTCTTCATATGTGGCTCCTTGGTGTCGAATGAGCTGGTGACCTACCCTAATACCACCTTCAAGTCACCCTGTATGATAAACTATTCTACATTTATAGCTAGTGCCATGCACAAACTGGCAATGAGAGCCTCATATTCCGATTCATTATTGCTATCTGTGAATTCGTATTTTAGTGCACAAGTAAAGTCTCTGTTGTCCGGTCTCTGAAGTATGAACCTGGCTCCTTGGTGTTGTTATCCTATTGAGCTGTCGACATACAGTACCCAGGTCTTATCTAGGTCTGAGGTTTGAACAGATGTGCTGGTTCTATAGCGGTCAATAAGGTGTTTTCAACCACAAAATCTGCTAATTCATGAGCCTGCACTATTCTCCGGGGCTTAAAATATATCTCATACTCGCTCAGCTCAAGCACCCACTCAGTCATTCTTCCGATTAAGTCAGGCTTATGCATGATGTGCCAAAGAGGCACCGTAGTGAACATAGTAATTAGGTGTGCTTGAAAGTATGATTTCAGCTTACGGGCTCTAACAGTGAGCGTGAAAATATTTTTATCTAACGGGCTATACTGCATTTCTGCTCCAGCTAAGACATGACTCACATAATAAACATACATCATCTTTTCATTTCTGAATGAACATAACACAAAGCTAACAACGGCCTCTGTTACTGCTAGGTACATAAGAGGGTCTTTCCCTCAATTGGGCTAACTAACAAGGGTGCACTACTCAAGTATATTTTGAGCTGCTTGAATGACCGCTAGCATGCCGAGTTCCATGTAAAGGTTGTGCCGCCGTTTAAAAGTCGGTAGAAGTGTAGGCTCTTCTCCCCTATGCACGCTAAAATTCGATTCAAGTATGCTAAATACCGTAATAGTCCTTGCACACCTTGTACACTTTGTGGCATTGGCATGTTTCAGATAGCGTTGATTTTTTCAGGATTAGCCCCAATGGCCTGCTCCAAAACGATGAACCCTAAGCATTTTCCTACAGGGACGCCAAAGACGCATTTCTTTGGGTTCAACTTTATCTCTATGTGCTAGATTTTAAGGAAGGTTTCTATCATATCTTGGGGCAACATGTCCACCTTTTTTTATTTTAGAATAATATCATCCACATAAACCTCCATAATTCGGCCAATTTGATCCTCAAATACATCATTCACCATTTGTTGGAACTTGTCTTGAGCGTTTTTTAGTCCAAACGACATTCAAGTATAGCAAAAGATGCCATCATCTGTGATGAATGTTGTTTTTTCCATGTCTTCTGGTGCCATTGGGATTTGGTGGTACCCTTTATATGCGTCCAAGAAGCAAAGAACTTCATAACCAGCCACCTCATCCACAACCTGATCAATATGGGGCAAGGGGACGACTTTTTGGGTATTGCCTTATTCAAGTCAGTGTAATCAATGCACATTCTTCACTCCTCATTTTGCTTTGGTACTACTACTGGGTTAGCCAAGCAAATCGGGTAATCAATACATTGGATAATCCCTGCTTCCAACAGTTCGTTCACACTGTCTCGAATGACCTGTTGTCGCTGCCTGGCAAATGTTCTCTTCTTTTGTATGACTGTTGGCATCCTCTTCGGGATTCCTAAACTATGGATAGCTGTATTGCCGGATATGCTACCAAGATCAGCGGTCATCCAGAAAAAGGTATCCTGAAACTCAATTAATGTGGATTGTACTATTTATTTAATGGGTGCTGGGAGTGCCTTCCCTATTCTAACTTGCCGATCTAGGTGATGGATATCCACTGCAAATGACTCATATTCTACGTGTAGTTGATCGTTTTGCTGGACTCTTCCTTTTCCTCGACAACAGTCTTACCTGCCTCATGCTGCGCCTCAGCTCGGACTACTTGCACCGCGGTCGCCCTGTATGGCA
Organism: Catharanthus roseus; assembly: GCA_028651295.1. Lineage (NCBI taxonomy): Eukaryota > Viridiplantae > Streptophyta > Magnoliopsida > Gentianales > Apocynaceae > Catharanthus > Catharanthus roseus. The sequence continues at coordinate 1,734,444 of JAPQWS010000153.1, read as the reverse complement.
AAGAGCCCTACTGTGGTTCGAACTTCTATTGTGAGAGAACATGTGGATGCGGTCACTATAAATTGATTTAGCACAAGCCGACTGATGATTCTAAAAGGACGGTGCGTCGAGTATCAAAAATTCTATAGACCAAGTTATGCCATTGACGTACACAGGTAGGCTAATAGTGCCAGACGAATTAACGCTGCGTCCAATGAACCCGATTAATGGTAATACATATGGACAAATGTCAATATTTGGGATTCCCATTTGAGCAACTACATTGCAAACAAGACGTTAGTGGCGCTACCTATGTCAACCAGCATTCACTTTACAGTGCACCTATCCACTTCCAAAGATATGAGCAGTGCATCATCAACATCATCAGCGCACCGCTTCATGCTTATTCGGGCAGCAGAGCTATAAAGCATATGTATGACTTTAGATGGGTTTACTTTATCACTCTTTATGTCTCTCGATTCTGCAGCACGTTTGCCCAGACGCTGTCAGAGGTCCTACCATTTATCTGTGCATTTGTCAACAAACTCCCTTAAATATCCCTGGCGGATTGCTTGTTCAATTTCTTCTCGGAGCTCGATACACTGTCCGTATCATACCCCTTGTCTTTATGGAATTGACAATACTTCGATTAGCTTCGACGTTCCGGAGGTGATGTTATTCGAGGAGGTGCTTTAAAGATCCCCAGGGATTCAACAATGTGTAGGATCTTTGTGCGGGAAGATTTGAGTGGGGTGAATTGGTCTTGCCTATCCATCTTACTCCTGGGCTTCGTAGATGGATACGGTCAATATCCTGGATAGGACAGTCTTTCACAAATTAGTGGCTTACTCTGATCTACCCGAAATGGTTTCCTTCATTTCGTATCTCTCGTTCTGCCTTTAAGGTGTTCTCGCTTACTTTGGACACTAATCTCTCCTTTTATAAATTCGTGGACTACATTAAGCATATCATCCACGGATGGTATGCGTTTTGTAGCTAGCATCTTTGTGAGAGATAAAGAGCCAACCCGTGCCTATAGGCTTGGATGTGCTCCCGATCGCTGATATCGGAACCTTAATGGCTTCCTTGTTAAATTTCTCTTTGTACTCATGTACTGTTTCTTGCGGTTGTTGCCGGATCATGAGCAAATGGTCAGAAGCAGGGATAATATCCCACTGTGCCACAAAGAGGTGGAGAAATTTCTGCCCGAGCTCTCAAAAGCCGGATACGAATCGAGGTGCCAAAAAGGCGAGCAAGGATAAGGCAGCATCTCGCAAAGAGCTGGGAAAAAGACGGCATAACTCGACATTGGAAGCATTATGTATTATCATCAAAGCCAAGAAACGCTGAAGGTGTTTGTCAGGATCTATGTACCATCATATCTATCAAACCGGAACGTGTTGAATTTATCTGATACGGGAGCTTTCTAATACGTCTCAAAGAATAGACTATGTTCCACATAGTTCCACTAATCATCCCGAGTTGGTGTCGCAGTCATGATATCATTCATCATAGCCTGTATTTTTGTTTGCGTGGAGTTGAAAGCTATAGAAATAGGAGTAGCTAACGAGGCATTTGTGGGGGCGAATGGTGTTTCGATCTCAAAGAGGGACATTATGAATGCCTTTTGTTGCAGAGTGAATGGGACGTCCGATATGGCGTGACAGGGTCCCCTTTGGGGTATTTTCTGCACCACTGATATCAGCGCTTGGGTGGAGCGGGACCACCTATTTTTCGTTGTCATCTTTTGCGAGATCCATAAATTGTAACTTTTGCGGTCCCCGAAAGATTGAATTAGACACGGTGGGCACCGATTGATGAGTATCACGTCGCCATATGTCCAGCCCCTGCAAGACCAAGAGCAAAGTCAGAGACTGATGGGGATCTGCTCCCGAAAGACACTCTGATACTTAAGCCAGTACGAGGGTCCTCAATTAATAGGAATTAATAGTTTAAAGAGCATTTATTGCCTGATATTGCATAGCGTATTAATGAAGAGAGAGGGACCTTTTATATAGGGCCTCTTACTCACTGTTGACTTACTGTTGTTCGATGTAGGATGTCTAATCTCGGCCCAAATTTTCCACGTACGGGTCGGACCTTGTGGCCCGACCTGACTCAGCGGGCTGTCTTCTAGTCCTCCTATGGTCTTTGCCTTCTAGGCTTTACATGCTTCAGCCTATCATTCTGTAATCCTTCTTGCCTAGCCCACGATTGGGTTTTGGCTATTCATCAGACAGCTTATTACCGACAGAAATGCCTGCCGGTTTTTAATATTACCGATGGTTATGTGAACGGTGTTTTCTGTCATCATCTGAAATAAGTTACTGACAGTAGTAACGACGAAGTCTTTATGTCGTTGGTGGTGAATTTTAGTTCCCTACAGTGTTACCGACGATCTTTTCGTCAGTAACTGTTGAAAATTACTACCGACAAAATATTCCGTCGGCGTGCCGTTGGTAATAAATTAGTATATGTAAAAAAACCGGGCAAACCCTTCTCTTCTTCCCCAAATCACCTCCACATAAAGCAGCCGATTTCCCTCCCTAAATCACCCTTCCCGCCATCTCACCGACGAACTGCCATCTCCGACGACTTCTTCAGGCTGCTGCGTAACCGCCACAGGTAATGTTCTCTCTCTCTCTCTCTCTCTCAATTACCGACGACTTCATTTTCTTCTTTATTCTTCTTCTTCTTCTTCCAGTTGTTGTTTATTTGTCACTGTTGGAGCTTCACCATCGCCGCTGCTGGAGTTGTATCAAAAGATAGCATGTATTTTCTTCTTGTAGTGTTCTATCTATAGGTATGTTGGTGGTTTTTGTTACCTTGAGGTGCAGTTATTTCTTTCTTTTGTATTTTTGTGGATCAAGTGTTTGATTGTTGTTCTAATCTGTGAAATAAAATCAAGGTCATATATTCGGCATATCACAAATGCATGTCAACTTAATAGAATTATGACCAGTTTTGAATCTAGCCCTTATCATGTTTTAGACTGTGAGTTTTGCCAAATGTATCTCATATTCTGCTAGTAAATAATTAAAGTGGATGCATATTTTAAGCTTTTTCATCTTTTCCTTCTATTATGTGGAACTAATTTTTATCCTGGAGTTCATTCAAAATGTGTAGAAATTTATATTGCTTATCTAAATTCTTTATCCTTAATGAACATATTTTCACTCAGAAGATTTTGTTTATCCTTTTGCCTGTTCACTCTTGTGGTAACTGGAATTCTTTTCATTACCTTCTCTAATATGGTCAATCAGAGCGTCCATGGCTCTTCTTACTCATGTAGAAATCCAAGGGTTACCAAGTCACTACTGCCTATCGTAGTAGGTAGTCTATATGACCATGATCATTGCATTGCATTGCATTTCTTTCATTCATAAATTTTGAGATTGATAAAGTAGTTAAGATGAGTAAATTGATGAATATGACTCATTATGTGCCAAATTGTGGTGCTATAATTAGATGGTGCTCAAAATCTAAACTAAATGGCAGCAGTAAGGGCTTAATTAGTTTGTTAGTCAAGAATGTCTTGGATCATTGAACCTGAGTTTCTTGAATATGTCATGAATGAGCTAAAGTTGGACTGTAAGTATCAAATGGCATTCTTTTTCTCTAAAGTATCATGTCTCTTTAAATTCAAAGTATGTCAAAGACATTCCTTTGTTTCTTTTTTCTATGTAACTATATGTAAGTAGTTCGTATGTTTTTTCTTTATGGAAGTTAGTTTTTTAATGAAAAAATGATCCTAGAATAAACTTTAAACGACATAGTAGGGTTTAGGTTTATTTGGATTGGTTTTTGTTTTAAAAAAATTAAACTTTTTATCATTGGATATAGTTCTAGTTTTTTAGCTGTCCTTCTAGTGAAATTTGCATAAGCTAACTCAAGTTAAGTAGTTTAAGTTTAAAATTTAATTTAATTAAATTCTCTTTTTTTCTTATAATTTTGTTCGTGAGGATTTCAGTGGCATATTATCCATCTCTACACATTAGAGGTATGTATTTAGTTAGTTTAAAATTTGTTTTACTGGGAGCCCTGACTCTTTAATGCTTTACGAGGAGCCCTAACTCTTTAAAGTTTTATGGGGGAGCCCTAACTCTTTACGGAGGAGCCTTGACTTTTTAAAGTTTTATGGGGAAGTCCTGACTCTTTATTTGGTTTTGTATGTTGCTTGTTTGAGTGGCCTGTATACCTGGAAAATGTCCATAGTACAAAGAAAACTCAGCTGAAATTTTTTCAATGTTGGACTTAATTTTTTAGTAATGACAAAACATAAAATTTAAAATTAAAGAAGTTAAAACCTTTTAAATCAACACAATGAACCTTGTGAGTTTGTTGCTTGTTTGTGTGACCTGTGTGCCTGAGAAATGTGTGTAATACAGAGGAAACTCTATCAAAATTTGACAATCTTATAAAAACACTTAGCATTTTTAGTAATGACTTAACGTAAAATTTTAAATGAAAGCTGGAGTTGAAACTTTTTAAATCTTTTAAGGGAAATTTTTTAAGCTTATAAATTCTAAACCCTAAAACTCTAAAACCCTAAAACTATAAACCTTAAACCCTAAAACGGTAATCCCTAAAATCGTAACCCTAAAACCCTAAAAACCCCTTAAACCTAAAACCCTAAGAATTTTAAGTATGTCGAAAATTAATAAAGAAGTAATTGTAACTTAGAATTTATGAAACTAACAATTTTTTCTCCTAATCATTCTTCCCAGCTGTAGAAAATATACGGGATCGTAGTTGGATGTACAGAGAACGACTTGTGTCTGGGGTTAAGGATCTTACACGTGAATTCATTAATGGGGTTAATGGTTTTATTTCACATTGTCTTGAAACAAACAACGGAAGTAAAAAAACAGATGAGATATTCGTGTGAAAAGTGTAAAAATAAGAAATTTATAGAAGCAGATGGTGTGAAGGATCATCTTTTGTGGTGGCTTTTATGCCTTGTTATCATAATTGGACAGGTCATGGTGAAAAAATATGGCCACATGATGAGGGACGTGCTCTTGCGGAACATTTTGGTACAATTAGGTAAAATATTGGGTAGAAAGTATACGGTCAATGCCGGAGGAAATGAACTCCTATCATATGGTCGAAGATTGGTACACGATGCAAAAATTGATATCTTAGGATTGCCCGTGCAACGGATTGATGTGTGTCCTAATGGTTGTATGCTTTATTGGAAGGTGGAATTCGACAGAACATAATTTAAGTTTTGTGGAAGTCATTGGTACAAGGTATGTAGGAAGAAGAGAGAGAAGAAGAGGCCGAAGAGGCCAGTGAAGACTATGTTTTATTTTCTGTTAACTCCTAGATTGCAAAGATTGTATGCCTCGAAAAGAACTGCCGACCAAATGAGATGGCATTCTGAAAGCTCACAGAGCCGGATGTGATGAGTCATCATAGGGATGAAGAAGCTTAGAAGCATTTTGATAGGATTTACTCAGATTTTTCTGCAGAAATAATGAACGTAAGACTTGGCTTAGCGGGAAAGACATATTCTTCCTGGCCAGTAATGGTAAATCCGTATAATTTGTCGTCTTAGATGTATATGAAGAAGAAGGTGACGTTCTTGACAGTTTTCATCCTAGGTCTGAAGAATACAAAAAATAACTTGGATATTTATTTGCAACTGTTGATAGATGAATTAAATCAGTTGTGGGATGTCGAGACCCTTACTTATAACATATCAAAGAAACAGAATTTCTAAATGCGGGCCGCACTTCTTTGGACCATTAGTGACTTTCTCGGTTTATGGTATGTTGAGCTGTTAGAGTACAGTGGGGACGTTGACTTGTCCATATTGCATGGAACAAACACAGTCATTCCGATTTCCAAATGGTCGTAAACAATCATGGTTCGATTGCCATTGATGTTTCTTGCCATCGGGTCATCAATTTAGACGAGATTCCAGGTCTTTCAAGAAGGGTAGAGGCGAAGACCGTTTGTCACCGCCACCGAGACTATTGGGAGATCGTATATGGGATAGGGTCCGGGACTTTTCAAAAATCATCAAAACTGGAAATGAATTGGGCAAGGAAGATGGTAGGGGGAAGGATCACAATTAAACTAGGAAGAGTATATTTTGAGATCTTCCTTATTGGCGTACCCTTTTAATGTGTCATAACATTGACATGATGCACGATGAATAGAATGTGTTTGATAATGTCTTCAACACAGTTATGGATGTAAAAGGGAAGTCAAAGGATAATATCAAGGCTAGACAAGATCTACGTCTGTATTGCAACTGACCAGACTTGTTGATTGAAGAGAGCGGTGATGGTAAGTGTTCGAAACCAACGACAGTTATAGCTTAACGAAGGAACATAAGAAAATGGTGCTTGATTGGGTTATGCATAAGAAAATGCATCTAATTTTGGAAGGTGCGTTGATTATAAAGGCATGAAGATGACCGGCATGAAAAGTCATGATTGTCACGTGTTCATGGAGCAACTTTTGCCCATTGCCTTTAGAGAGCTTCTTCTGGCGAAAGTGTGGAGTTGCTTGGTCGAGTTGAGTCTATTCTATCGGGACTTGTATGCGCCAAAAATAAGTGAGTCCCATATGCGTGAATTAGAGGAAAGCATTGCTATTGTGATATTAAATTTAGAACATATATCCCCTCCAGGTTTTTTCGATGTTATGGAGTATTTGATGATTCATTTTTCCGTACGAGGCGAGAGTATGCAGTTCCGTCCAATACAGATGCATGTACACCTTCAAGAGGTAACATACATATCTTCACTTAATTATTTTTCAAAACACATTTTAATTTAATTATATAACCAATTCTAATATATTTGCAATATATTTGGTACTTGCACCATATAAAGAAGACAATAAAGAATAATGCAAGAGTCGAGGGATCAATTTGTAATGCTTACCTAATTGAGGAGGCTGCAATATTCTTCAGTTAGTACTTTGAAGAGAGTGTACCTACACCCAACAAACAAGTCAGGTGAAATGATGATGTCGGGAATCCTCTTCGTCAGGGTGAGGTTCTATCAATATGCAATCAACAAGAAGAAAATTCGACGAGATGAAAAAAAAAATTTTAGATGATCGAGAATGGAAAACGGCCTGGAACTATATCCTCCTTAAATATGAGGAAGTGGAACCTTACCTTCAGTAATTTAATCAAAAAATAATCCCTTCATACATATTTCGTATACATATATACACATCTTGTAAACTTTAAATTTACTTGTGCAGGAAATATGAATTAGAACTGAGAAATGTCAATTTTAATATATTGGATGATAAAATTCAAGAAAAAGTAAGTGAGGAATTCACAGAGTGGCTTAGACTTGAACTAAGTTAATCTTGCCTGAGCATTTAAATTTAATAAAAAAACGATTGCTACATAACCTTATTAACCTTGTGAAATGTATATACTGATGCATAAGCTGACACAAAACTGCAGTCAACTCCTGAAAAATCTATCTTGGGGTCCTTCTAAAAAAGTTAAGACGTGCACAGGAGGGTTTCGGTTTCACACAAGAGATAGGAGTGAGGAGGGAGAAACTTATAATGATGGTGTGGGTGTGAAACCGAACTATTATGGTATTTTAAAAGAAATAGTTGAGGTAGAGTTGATTGGAACACCAATCCAAAAGGTCGTCTTGTTTCAATATGATTGGTTTGATTCTTCGGATAGAGGAATGAGGATTTATCCTTAATATAAAATTGTTGATTTACACAAAGACTAGAGGTATAGATGATATGATCCTTTCGTGTTAGCTCATCAAGTCGAGCAAGTTTCGTTCCTCCCTTATCCTGGTCTAAAAGACTGAGGACCGATTGGGTTAGAGTGGTGAAAGCTCGACCCTTCCAAATAGATGTTCCCCACCAAGATGATGCATTCCAAGAGAACGTGGATATTCATGATTGTTCGACAATAGATGTAATGAGTGAAGACGTAGAACCTCTCGTCCACGAGTCTCGTTTGTCGAAAGAATTAGATATTGCAGTTAAGACATATTTTGAGGAAGTATAAAATGATGAAACTTAAATAGAATGGGATTCATAGCTCAGCTATCTTGTAGGAGCGTTTCATCGGCCCTTACCACTGTTGGTCTGAGGTCCCGCCGGATGTCCGTGACATGTGGTGGGGAGAGTTTCAGGTAAATTAATCAAAGTCTTTTGCAAGTCTTTAATACTTATAATATTTTGAATGTTTCTTTTTTAATCTTATACTAATTATCCTATATTGGGAGCACATTATTTTCTAATATTTTCATATTTTATTGAAATTTTAAAAAAGATGCATATGGGACCCGAGTTTATCCATGACCAATATGAGGCACGCATAGGAGGTGACTGGATGAGAGATTTTCTTGGCAATGCTTGGGGGGCGAGGAAGAGGCCCGTTTGGATTCCTGAGATGTACTGGGAGCAGATGATGAAGTATTGCGAGAGTCCTGAGTACAAGACATTTTTTTAACAGAATAAAAGAAACAGGAATGAAGGACAGAGGGGGAGGGGGAGGGGGAGGGGGAGGGGGGAGGGAGCGAGGGGAAGCACATAGGTAGTTCTATATCCTTCACCGAGCATTAGTTGAATAGGGTAAGAATTAATGTTTGATTTTATTATTTCATTTCGTTGCTTTATTATAATATAATTAATAACTTAAGTGTTATTTTTGCAGCAAGCGGATTTAAAAGAGACGGCCAGATACGGTCAGTAAGTTTGTCGGTACCTTCGGCGTCACCGACAACAATTGACAGTCGAGCAATTCATTGACTATATTTACCGACGAGGAAGAACACTGCCGACACATCTGTCGGTGTTAGTTACCGACGGAGAAAAGGCATCGGCTGATCGCAAATCGTCAGGAAAATAAATATCCAACAGCAATATCATTGGTACTAGTAATTCCCGACGGCTGGCTGTAGATAGATGTTGTTACCGACGAGATGTGCCCGACAGAATACATTTGGTCAGTGGCCATCAGTAATACGGTGTTACCAATAGTGGAACGACGGTTTCGGCCATTAGTAATAGGCCCTTTTTCTGTAGTGTTGTGAGCACGTTATGCTTGACTGGGATTCGGGCAAGATCGGATCCGGGGCATAATATTTATTGGTATCAGAGCATAGGTTGCGATTGTTTTGAGATATCTAAATGTAGGTGGGTTTGAGTCAGTAAAATGTGTGTGGTATGTATTAAATTTGGTTATTATAGTTCCCGTTGAACATACGAGGAGATTAGTATTGGTGATATGAAATTAAAGAGAGATACATGTGTCGTTTTTGGTATGATTAGAGTGCACAACGGAAGCGAGATGAGTCTATAACCCACATATTGTAAGTTGTGAAGTTTTGAGGACGAAACCTTTTATAAGGAGGGTAGAATGTAATACACGAGCCCAAAACCCCAAAAAAAAAGATTTTGCCACCAATTCTTTATTGTTGATGCCACGTAGCTCTCCTTACTATTGTCATAGCTACCTTGTTTCTTCCATTTCCTTTCCTTCCAAGCCATTCACCACTGCCACGATGCACCTATATATTGGTCTTTCCATCACTTAAAAATTGTTTTAGTTTCCTTTTCACTAGGCTGTCGAAAATTCTAGGTAAATCTTCTTCCGATTTCTCCCCTTTAGATATTTAGTTTGATTACTTTGAAATATTAGAAATGTTAAGTTTAAATTTGAGGGTTTTAAGATGGTATAAGGTCTTAATCACTTAGACCAAAAAATCAATTAACAAAATCTTCTTCATTTTAGGTCTAAATTCTTCCATGCAAAAGCGATTGGTTTAGGATTTTTATTGGTTATTGTTAGGGAATGTAGATGATTTTTTTCGGATTTGATAATTCGAGTTATTTCTGAGTTTCTCTTCGTTTTGAGGTAAGTAGAGAATGATCCTACCTCTGTAATTGTTTATTAATTCTGAAGATGTGAACATGTTTTGATTGAGTATAAATATTGGATTAAACAAGTGACGTGTTTTTGTGTGAATATTGATAAAAAATTTGAATAAGCTTTGCTATGGAAAATTGAGAAATAATTGGAAAAATGGACCTTGTATATTTATTTTAGTCAAATGAAAGGTTTTTGGAAAATGGATATGTGTATATACTATGATTAATTTGATGGTTTTTGGAAAAGGAATATTTTTTATATGTTTTGGCATGTAGCTTCTGATTATCTTTCAATTAGTAGTGAGGGAACATGTAGCTTCATTGGGCAAGGAAAAAAAGCCCCACACATCTATTTTGACCTACTTGGCGGGAGAGACAGCCAGGTGTGATATCATGTATCCTACCCATCATTACCCATTGTTCTGTCTTGAGCTCAGTGTTTTATGATTTGAAGAATATTATTTTGAGGACTCTTCTAAGAACATTTGGATGTATGAGAATTGTTTTGAGAAATGTCTCATACTCAGTTAAGATATGTTTGAAAGTTATTGGTTTTGGAAAAGCATGTTTGGGAAACTATTTTGAAGGTTAATGGAAGTTTTAAATAAAAGATTTATTGAAAGGCATGCATATTTACAATTTAATCCCTAACTTTTTAGTCTTGTTTTCAAAGTCGAAATCATTTTCGGACTTCCTAAAATTGTAGTTTTACCCTAAAAACTATTTTATATTTTGAATGAACTATTTTTGTAATGAATAAGGATAATTGGTAAATGCATATTTAATCTGAGAGATTATGATTTGTTCTCTACTTACTGAGTTTTTGTACTCACTCTATTGGCTCTTATTATCCGTTCAGGTTGTCTTCGAAAGCAGGAAAGCCTTGGGAAAGTCTAGTTTCAGTGGAGTTTTTAAACCAATCTTTGCTTTATTTTTAAAATGATTATCTTCTCAGCCACCAGTTTTGAGTCTTGTGTCCTTGTGGGCACGTTGTGCCCATCTTGGGTTCGAGCAAGTTCGGATCCTGGGCGTGACATGCACCCATCATGTGCTGCTATGTTTCAGTAGATAGTCTTTTGGGATGGATGCCTTCTAACCCATACTTCCAATCTATATTGCACTATCCATTTGGAACTGCAAGTTCTATTCATAACAGCGCTATGCATAATCTTACAGTCCTCACTTACATCTTGAAACTTCTTAGAGTGTCCGATTTAGAACGCCTTTATCTGCGCAAGAAATTTGCCACTGAGATAGTTTTACTGGTTCATCTAAGATATTTAGCTATGGGAGGGCCGATGAGAAATATTCCATCATCAATAGGAAGCCTCTGGAGGTTAGAAACTTTTCTTTTCAATGGAACTAAAGGTAAAGTAAAATTGCCAGAAGCTCTTCTCCGTATGGCATATTTGAAGCATGTATATGTCAATGAACGTGCTGCTTTTCAAATATTATCTGATACTTTTCCACCTAAGGAATCCTTCAACTCAAGTATACAAATCCTTATCCGACTAGCTTTTCATCAAGGATATATATGGCACCACAGAAAAGGTAACCAACAGTTCAAAAGATCTTGCAAAGTTGAAGTGCATATTTCTAGAATCCTGGGATTCCCCTAGGCGCTGCAATCGGTTTCCAGTGCTAGACTCACTGTTTAAGCTTTAATTGAATCCCTGAATGTGATTTATAATAGAATAGTGAAAGTTCCATGTGAATTTAGCCTTCCTTCAAATCTTAAAAAGCTGAATCTCTCAAAGATTGGGAGAAAACCCCAGCTTGAGGTTCTCAAGGGTTTTGAAGGAAGAAGATGCATGGGAAGTGAATGATGACGAGTTCTGCAATCTGAAGGTCTTGAACTTGAAAACACTGAACCTCTTGGAACGGTAATGGTATGTTTCACCAGGATGCATTCCCGTGTCTTGAACAACTTGTATTGCAAAGATGTCGGCGGCTTCAGGTCAGAAGGTCCTTACTAGTTTTGGAGAATCAAATACATTGGAAATGAATGATTGAGGTGCAAGATTGTAGCAACCTAAGCAATGTTGAAAATCCACGAAGAACTAGAGGACTTAAACATTGTGTTTGGTGATGGTAAAAATATGTGGTGTCCAGAGATAATCTTATTATGATGTGCCATACATTTGACTTACTGCCTTCAATATCTCTGCTAATGCTCTTATACTTGTTTTTCCTCTGCTTTTTCTTTCAATGTTTGTTCATGAAAGAGAAGTTGATTGTAATGGAATGGACTGTTTGTGAAACAAAATCTTTTAATAATACTTTTCTCATTTCAATTTATCTGTACTCTTATTATTGATATCTAAATATTACAATCTAATAAATGTTGGTGCATGATTCAAAATCAAAACATATTGATACATGATTCAAAATCAAAACATATTTCTAAATAAGGATAATCTAGTCTATTTAATTTTTTAACCTTTTTTTAACAGTTACAACGTCATAAGATCACAAATCAATTGAAATGAGGGAGTAATTTAGAACAAACCTAAAACATTTAGTAATAACCTATAAAACAACTATAATGCTTCACTCTTGAAATCAAGCTAATTATGCAAAATGAATACTTAGGATCGGAATAGTTATAAAGTGTGTATTAGAAAGTATAATAGAGGATGTACTACACTATTTCTATCGTAAAGTGAAGCCCTTATGAATTGGATCCCCTTTTGTACTTTGTAACTGTATTTGTGTATTTTTATTTTATTAATGAATTGGATCTCTTTTTGTACTTTGTATTGTACTTGTGTATTTTCATTTTATTAATGAATTGGATCCTCTTTTGCGGTTTTTTTTGGGCCGGCCCATTTTTAAAAAGCCCAAACTGAATTGAGCCAATTTTTTTTCCGATTCAGGCCAAACGCACAATGGTTGTGCGTTATCTCTAATGATACGCACAACCATTGTGCGTTATCAGTTAATTAAGCTGGTCAGCCAACGTGGCTGATAACGCACAATCAGTGTGCGTTATGACTCAGCATAACGCATACTTGTTGTGCGTTATCAGCCACGTAATTATTTTTTTAATTTTTTTAAAATTTTTTTTTCAAATTTTTTTGAAATGTTTTTTTAGAAATTTATTTTTTTGTTTACAATTGTGTTATTTAATCTATTTTATTTTTTTGAATGAACATTTATTTTGTTTTTAACAAAAATTTTTTTTTGGGAAAACTTATAATTGTATAAGTTTTTTCTTAGTAATTTGTTTAATGAATTGTTTTTTTTTAATGAAAATTTGTTTTGGAAAAACTTATAATCGTATAATTTTTTTAAAAAGATTGTATTTATTATATTTAACTTATGTTTTTGCTATTTATATCATTTTTGCTTGGAAAATATATTTAGATTTTGACCATTTCATTGCAAGTTATTTGAAGAAGTAATAGTAAAGAAACCGTAAAAATTTAGAGCAATGATGTAGTAATTAGAAGAAATTGAAAGAAAATTTTCATTATGATAAACATATTTTATTACAACTATTTCAAGAAAACTTATACATTGCTCGGTCCGGGGTTATTACAATTTTTCCTATTGTGTCCCGGCATGCGACATCTACCACATCTTGGGAGAGAATCCGGATTTCTATAATTCATTTCCCCCTGAAATCGCTTGCCTTGTTTCCTACCCCATTCCTTTTTCATGTTTGGAGGATAGAATGTCAAATTAAAAGGGACATCCCTCCAAAAGTTCTCACTCAAGACCGGATGAAAATTCGCTTGGTAAGTTTTTATGTACGTTTGTCGCGAATATATCTCCAGTACATAAGCATCTGTTCTTGACCCATTTTCTCTACACACTGCAAGAAATGAGAACAAGGCAATGTATATGTTTGCCATTTTCCGCAGCTACAAAATTTATTATTTAGTCGCAATGTATAGATGTTATTGCCCGTACCAGAAACTCGAATTGGAGATTTGACCATGTATATTCTCTTTTGCGGATTGTAAGTTGTAACTTTGTGTTCTCTTGATTTCAGTTCAATCCGCAAGAACTTGTCAAAAATTCGAGTTGGAAATGGATGCATACAATTTTCTACCTCTTCACGGTGTTGGTGAAAGTACTTAACTAGTTTGTTGAATATTAGTTCAACTAGGGCTTTTAGAGGTAGAACCCTAGCTTTCTTCAACACACTGTTAAGTGCCTCGGAAATGTTGGTTGTCATGATACCGTGTCTGTGACCGCCATCATGCCACAATGTCCATTTCTTTGCGTCCAACTTCATCAAGTAAATGTATGCATCCACATTTCTTTCTTGAATCTCTTTCATTACACGGTCAAATTTCCATTCTTTCGTTTCTGTTCCGGACTGCCACATCAAGCTTTTTAGGGTTGTATTTTTAAAGATGTTGTTGAAATTTGCTCGAATGTGGCGTAAGCAAATGGTGCTTGCCACAAAGGTTGACTTTGAATAGCTGAGAAAATACCTTTGTGGCGATCAGAAATGAGGCATACGTGGCGATCTTTGACAACGTATTCTCGCAAGTTTTTAAGGAACCAATTCCAACTCTCGGAAGATTCCTTATTAACAATTGCAAAAGCAAGTGGGAATAAGTGATTATTTGCATCCCACGTACTTGAAATTAACAGCACACCCAATGTGCGTTATCCTTCTAAATCCGTCACGTCGTGCATGTGCATGCATGCAGCTTTTTCCTTTCTTTTTTTTTTTTTTTTTGGTTTTCTTGTGCAGCCTTTTCCTTTCTTTTTCTTTCTGTTTTCTTTTATTAATTTTTTTTTATTTCTTATTTTAATTTGCATACACATGCAGAACTTTCTGCTTTTTTTTGTTTCTTTTTTATTTTTCATGCTTTTTCCTTTCTTTTTTTTTTGTTTTCTTGTGCATCTTTTTCCTTTCTTTTTCTTTCTGTTTTCTTTTATTATTTTTTTAATTTATTTCTTATTTTAATTTGCATGCACATGTAGAACTTTCTCCTTTTTTTTTTCTTTTTTTAATTTTTTTTAATTTGCATGCACATGCAGCTTTTTTTTTAATTTCCGATCTGTGCTCGTGCTGTCTGGATAAGACATCAGTGACAATGGGCCTTGGATGCAAATGTGCTGGCACTTCTTCCATCTACATTAATTATATTTTCCAAATATTGTGAACATCTATATGTTAAAATTAAAAAGTTTTAAACAAATTCCAATTCCTAGAATATTAAGATTTAATTATTATTACGTTTAACGGTTGTAAAGTTTATAGTTTTACGTTCTCATATTTCCAAATATCAAGTATATTGTAAACACAATTAATCAACGATTTAGGGAGTTTTAAATAAATAAGATTTTAAAGTTTTTAAGGTTTACTGTTACATAATAAATTTCACTTTTACTGTTAGTTTTTAAGGTTTACTGTTAAAAAATATCGGTTCCCATATTTTTAAATGAAATCCTAAAACCTAATATCAATTTTTACATGAAAAAAAAAATTATATTCATAACATTAAAAAAATCGTACACTTTTATTAATAACTACAATTTTAAACATAAATCCGAACCACACTTTCACAAAAAAAAAAAAAAAACATAATGTAAAATTTTGGATTTTAATAATAGATTTTTAAGTTTTATATTATTTAAATTTTACAATTTTTAGGTTGCAAAAAATAAATTTTCAATAATTTCTACTGTTTAAACATAATTCCAAAAATTAACAAAAGGTAAAATTTTTTATTTTAATAATACATTCTTAAGTTTTGATTATTTACATTTGCAATTTTTAAGTTACAGCAAAAATATTTTTTTTTCATATTTTCTACATTTAAAAAAAAGTTAAAATTATCGAATTACATATTCTCATATTTTCTTACAATAATTTATATATTATGCAAAATAATAATCTAAATAATTTCTAATAATCATAAAGTAAGGTAATAAAGTAAACACAATTATCCACATAAATTAAAGAAAATAATACATCACCCTAATATCACTTTTTAAATTAAAAAACAATTATATACATAAAATTATCACATTTGTACAAATTCATTAATAACAAACAATTTTAAATATAAACATAAAATCCATTTCCACAAAAAATAAATTAATTCAAGTTAATAAATAAAATTCATAAAAAATATTAACAAACAACAAATACCGAAATAATCACACTTAACATGTAATAAACAAAAAAATTTCTAACTAACTAAAAACTTACTGAAAATTTAAAATGTAGCTTTAGTAGCCTTCGTACTCCAAATCCTTAATAGCCTTCCTACTCTAAAGAAAATCTCCAAGATTTACTAATTTAACTGTAATTTTCAAAATAAAATACACATTCATTAGATAAAAATAAATCAACACATAATAATAAGAAAAAAATTACAGTCAAATACCTGGCAGATGGCGGAGGCAGGAACAAAAATTTTTCTGAAAAAAAGAAGGATGAAAAAAGGAAGAAGAATGAGATGAAGGTGGCTGAAAAAATTAATAAAAATTGAGGGAGAAGGGGGCTGTAAAAACAGTAAGGGGAAATGAGATGAAATAGAGAAATAAGGAGGAAGAAAGGAGGAAAGGAGGAAATAGAGTAAAAAATGGGGTTGGGAAGAGGCTGGGGAAAAATAAAAGGGGGGAGGAAGGAGGAGGAGGAGAAAAGGGAGCCGCATTGGAGGGAGGGGGGGAGGAGGGGGGGAATAAAAAAGGGGAGGAAAGAGGAGGGGGGAGTGCGGAGGAAGGGGCGGCTAAGGTTTAAAATTTTATAACATGATAACGCAGAGTCACTGTGCGTTATCAGCTTAATAACGCATAATGGCTGTGCGTTATTAAGCTTGATAACGCACAATCATTGTGCGTTATCTACAGCTCGGCGCCAGCTGGGATCCACGTCAGATTTTTACGCGATTAACGCGGTTATTAAGGATAACGCACAATGGTTGTGCGTTATCATTACAAATAACGCACAACCATTGTGCGTTATGGCCTGAATCGGAAAAAAAAAAAATTTGGCCACTTCAGTTTGGGCTTTTTAAAAATGGGCTCGGTCTAGAAAAAAACCCCCTTTTGCACAATTGGAGATTGAAATTTCAAATAAATAAATAAAGAATTAGTAGAAATTTGTGCAAAAATTATAAGAGAAAATAATCGAAACTATCCTTGAACTATTTTTGTTTCGTTAATCATGGTTTAAATTGTTTTAAAATATATTTTACTTATAAACTATTTACAAGGTGTCGTTTAAGGGTATAAACCGTACTGTATAAATAGTTCAGGAAAAAAATACGTCTTAAAAAGGTTTAGGATATAATTAGCTAAACATTAATAGTTTGAAAAGTTTTTTTCTTTTTTTTTTGGCCATTTTCTCAAATTATAATAATTATTGTTATAATAAATGAGGGGGCACGAGATAATGTTTTTAAAACCTCAAGTAGTAAACATACAAATAAGCAATAGTAAATGGAGCTAGAAGTAATTTAACCCTACACCCGCCATCAACTCCCGCCTCCAGCCGTCCAAACAATGCTTCGCCGGAAACAATGGGGCCGCCGCCGTTCCAACAGCCCCAAGGCATCGGCATAGTCACCAGGATCCTCCATCTCCTAGAAAACTGCTGCCGCTCTCAGGGTCATCTCCACCAGATCCAAGCTCAGATTATCCTCCACAACCTCCATTCAAACACCAACGTCGGCTACCACTTCATCTCCGCCTGCAAATTCCTCGGCCTTCTGAATTATCCTTTTCTCTTATACACCATTAACACCCCAAAACCCCACACTTTTATTTGTAATCAGCTTATTAGAGCATTTTCTCACTCTCACGCTCATCGATTTTCTATATCCATTTACTCCCAAATGCACAAAAACTCCGTGTCTCCTAATAATTACACATTTCCTTTCATCCTTAAGTCTTTATCGGCCCTCAAGAGCTTCAAACAAGGTAAATCTGTTCATGCTCAGATAGTTAAACTGGGACATTTGACTGATATTTATGTTCAAAATTCTTTATTGAGTTTGTATGCGTCTTGTGGTGAAATGGCATTGTGTAGATATGTGTTTGATGAAATGTCTATTAGAGATGTGGTCTCGTGGACTACCATAATTACAGGGTACAGGGAATCTGGGAAGTCTGGTGATGCATTATTTGTTTTCGAGCAAATGTTGAGTGTCGGTGTGGAGCCAAATCGGGTGACTATGGTGAATGCATTGTCTGCCTGTGCAAGTTCTGGGGCGCTCAACGTAGGTGTGTGGATACATGAATTTATGAAGAGACGAGCTTGGAAGTTGGATGTTATCTTGGGCACTTCTTTGATTGATATGTATGGGATGAATGGGAGAATGGAAGATGGTTTGAAGGTTTTCCAAACCATGGAAGAGAAAAATGTTCTCACTTGGAATGCCCTTATCAAAGGGCTTGCTTTAGCTAAAAATGGCCACGAGGCAGTATGGTGGTTTTGCAGAATGGAGGAAGAAAGAGCTGAGCCTGATGAAGTGACTTTGATTGGAGTACTCTGTGCTTGTGTTCACTCTGGTTTGGTTCAAAAGGGTCGAGATATTTTTTCCTCTCTATTAGGTGGAAAGTATGGATTTGCACCTGGCGTCAAGCATTATGCTTGCATGGTTGATCTGTTCTCTCGTTCTGGGTATTTGGAAGATGCTATTAGGATTATAAAAGAAATGCCATTTGAGGCCACCAGGACTATTTGGGGATCCTTCCTTTCCGGTTGCAGAGCACATGGTAATTTAGATTTGAGTGAGCTTGCAGCTTGGAAATTAGTGCAGTTGGCACCAGAAAGTCCTGTTTACTATGTTGTCTTATCTAATTTGTATGCAGAAATGGGAAAATGGGATCATGTGGAAAAAATTCGGAGATTGATGAAAGAAATGGAACTTAACAAGGACTTGGGGAGTAGTTCTGTTGAACTTGAACATCAGGAGGATGTATTAAAGCTGACAGCCTAGCATCATTTTGAGTTTGCATAAACTGAAAAATGAGAAGAAAGTTAAAGAAGCATTTCAAGTTGGTTGAGTATCAGGAATCCAAAGTCCCACCATATTCCCTCATAGAGTTGCAAAACTTCAGGAAGAACTTTCTATGAACTGCTCTACTATAAAGGAAAAAGTATTCCCCCTTTTAGAGGTTAAAGGTGAAATTATGTCAACTGCAAGGAGGGAGGGGAGTAAATCTTTTGAAAAGGTAACATCCCTTGATCATGAACTGTGTGAATTATTTTGATTTTCAACAGCATTGTATGTGTTGTTAAAGTACTAATAACTGTCTCGTTTCCCTGTATTTTGGACACAAAGTCGCTTCTAATTTGAATTCTTTTTCTCTAGCCTAATTAGTTTTATGTTCTTGCTGGTTTGTGCTTAGGTATCAATGGTCCTGGGATCGTGCCATGTACATCTCGAATACTGGCACAAAATCCATTCAGTGGTGAAGAACAAAGATAGTTGACCCTCGCATTACCAAGTACAGTAGAATCACTCACAAAAACACAAGTAAAGTGGGTCTTCCATGCGATCAAGTTCTAAGGATGCTGCAGTAACTCTTTCATACCTAGTATAGATGGTGGATTGGTGCCCATGGTATATTGATATAAAAGCTGAAGCAGTAAAAAATCACTCGCAAGCATGCACTCAGGAATGGAGATCATCAAAATAGTGGTACACTAATCATCAGATTGTCATTATTCTACTAGCTGTTTTCTTTCTTTCCCGCTCCTTTTTTATAGGCTGGGCACAAATATGAGAAGGAATAGTAGCATGCATACTTTCCAAAGAGCAAGTTTCCATCTTCAGAAGCTGGTACTAGCTCATACAGCTGTCAATGAGATAAGACACTAAATATTTAACAGAGAAGAAAAATAGTAAAATCAATAACAACTAAGCACAAATGTTTTAGGCCTTTCAGCCAAAAGTCCTATCTTGATGATTTTTCTCTGCTCTAATCTCATGCCTGCTTACGTTGAGGGAAAGGAAGTTCCTCTTTGTGATCTCCCACTACCATATTACTAATATTACTATATACTTGGATTCCAGCTCTTTCTTAGCAAGGAAAGCAAGAAACTTCCGATGATGGTGCCGGGGATAATTTCCATCTCTGTGGAATAGAGAATGGAGAATATGGATATTAGCGGTTTTCTGGAAAGATATAGATGAAAGCAGAGATCTCAGGGGCTTAATAAAGAGGAACTCAATGACAATTTGGATTTCTACAAATGTGAATACTTTGAGGATATGAAAGTTTTCTAAATGGATATATGTGTTTTTACTTGATTTTCTTTCAGTAAATAACTGGTAATGATAATGCCAGTGACTGATTCTTCATTTTTCTTTCCGAAAGTTTCCATGTTTGTGGATTTTGATTCATTCTCACTTCAAAAACCAATGCATTTGGATCCCACTTCGCAAAGAAGTTAATTTTACGCAAATGAAGACAATTTTCAAATAGAATGGTAGAAACCCAATGCAATATGCTACTTACTGTGTAGTAGTAGTTTGTTTCACAGCAAAACCTTTATGTATCCATATAATGGTGCTTTTTTCAATGAAGGAATTGATTAACTTCTGGGCACTCACATAGCACATTGGGGATTTATTGATGCTTTCTCCACTTGAGTGATAGATGATACTTGATAACCAAATAGTCATTGCAGTTATTTGTCCATTCACTTCCTTGTTAGCCTGGAGCCTTACCTAATGTGCATATGTTTGTCTCTTGAGTAACATTCCTTGGTTGATATAGGTTTTACAGGACAAAACTTTTTGTTTATTCCCTTGATCAGACAGAAAATTTTCAATCAAGGGAGGAAAAGGTTGTGAAAAGATGGAAGAAATTACATATGAAGAGCCAGCCAGATCACAAAGTTAGAAGGAACAAAACAGGTACAAGATTTCTTTCCTTGTTGAAGATAATCTCAGTAGTTTGCCATCTAATTTCATTTGCACCATTGAAAACAATATACATGTGCTGTCAGTAAACCACATAATTTCCAGTGTAAAGGATTGTTTAGCTCTAAAGTTCTTGCAAAGAAGATGAAAGACCTCTCTGATTCTTACAAGAGATGCCAATTCAGGCCGGTAATATTTATCTGGCAATGGAAGAAGGATTATGCGAATTTTACATTTTTCATGAAGACGACAATTTAACTTTTATAAAATTTAAAACCAATATCTTGAGATTAAATTCTGCCAGATCTCCTCTCCTTTGTGATGAATCATTAAATTAAAGTTCACTTCATCCAAAGGGAATGGCATTAAATTATAGCAAGAAAAACCAAGCTGTTGGTTTTTTCTGCTCATACTTGCATGTTTGTGTTCACATCCATCCTGCTTATTGCTTTCTCCATTTTTTCCTTCTTTTGAACAAGGGATACATTAGCAGCTAATGGTAAAAAGAGATACATACATGTAGGGAAACAAGTTTGGTTTTAGGATTCATATTTTTCCTTACAAATTAATAACAGATTTTACGAATTCCAATATAAAAATTTCAAAACAAAATTCTATTCAAGGTATACTCAACTACCGGTAATGGCGAGCAGATAAGATGAATGAATGTCAAGGTTGGTGAGTTTAGTTTCACCTATAAAGAAATTAAAAAAAGAAAATAGTGCGTTATTTCATACTAGGATCTATTCTGTTTTTTTTGATAATTGAATACTCGCATGATTTAGGAATCTGTCCACTTTAGTAGGTAAACGTCCTCTTTACTTGTACCGGGCCGGCGGACCCATAAAAAGGTTGGTCGTCATATATTATTATTGAGCACTGATGCCAAGAAATGTTTTACCTAATGGAGCTGGAATATTAGTAGTAGCTTATTATGCACAATTCATGTGCAAAGTTAAAATTCATCTCTTAAGTTACTCATGAAATTAAACTGAGTTTCTGAATTTCATCATTGTTTTCTGACTGTTTGTTTATCCAGAATGCTAAAGCAGAAATTGTTCAATACTCAAGCATTAGAAATACTGTGTATATTAATAACGATAACAACGTTTATTGGAGTTTATTCCGGTAATGAAGTACTAGGATGAGAGCGATAATGAACATTATCAACTCCAAAACATAGTAATAGTAGAGTACAGAGGAGGAAAAAACCAGAAACAAATAAATAGAGCACAGGGCAGCGGCGGCCATTAGAATTAGGAAGACGGACAGACAGTAATGATATCAAGACTGCTTCTTCTGCAACTCAAGAACCTTAGACCAAGCAGGCCTTGCCAAGATATCAGCACACCAAGCATTCACATGAGGCCTTGCTTCAAAAACTGCTTTAGCTTTAGAACCCATCAAGTAATTAATAGCAGGAATATGGTTAAGATCAGCAAGTGTAAAAGTATCGGCAGCTAAATAGTTGGATTGCTTCAAACGAGCCTCGTACACATCAAGAATCTCTCCTAATTTGGCCTCGTACTCTTGTACAACTGCATCGTTTGTTGTCATACCTAATATTGGTTTTATGCAAAGTTCGAATAGCAATTTGGATGCAGCAGGATCGAACCTCTGAGCTTCTACTTCCATCCATACGTAAACGAGGGCGTTCTTCTTTGGGTCGTCGTGGAAATTCAATTGATTGCCTTTGTCTCCGTATGCTTGTACTATGTATTGGTTAATTGCCCTTGACTCTGCATACATACATTACATTAATTAACACCATAGATTCATCCAAGAGCCGAGATAGAAGAGAAATTGTTACCAACCGAAGAGCTTGAGATCTCCATCTTCAAAACCAGGGACTTGACCAAATGGCTGCACAAAACAAATCAAATCCACATACAGAACCAAGAAGAAGAAGAAGAAGAATTGATTAATTAATTTTTTTTTAAAAAATCTTAATTATAATAATCTTTTATAGCAGCAGTTACAGGCAAGAAGAAGTAACTTACATTTAGGGTAAGGAAAGGTTCCTTTTTGTGGTCTCCAGTGGCCATATTAACAGGGACATATTCAGCTGATGACAGATCTTTCTCATAGAGACAAGCAAAAACTCGCAATACCGCTGGGGAAAGAACACTTCCGTGGACCTTAATTGCTTCTCCCCCCATTCTTTTCTTTCTTTCCTTTTCTCTGATTGATTATGGAAGAATTAATTGATGGTTGGTAAGTGATTGGAGTGCAGGAGGTCTATTTATTTATAGCACAGCACCAGCACGTTAATTTTTCTTTTCATTTCTTTTGTCTGTGACTGTGAGAGTAGAGAGACTCTTCTTCTAGAATGCTCTGTTTGACCAACATTGATTGAATTCATCGTTAAAATGAAAATAACAAAAGGAAATATTATATTATTATTATTATTATGAGAGTATTTTTAAAAGAAAATCTGACCTAACCTAAACACGTACTCGCTCACCTCACAACTTTTTCTGTTTGAGGAACGCAATTTTTTCTCAAGTTTAATTAAGCCCCAATATTTTTTTTCATTCTCATATACAGTTTTCAACATTTATTTTAATTTTTAAAATTGTCAATAAATTTTCATCATTGTATATGGCCTTTTTTAAATTCTGGCAAATTTGACCCAACTCCAAATAATTCAATATATTCTTCTATCTATGAGTAATTATCTATTTAGTCCTCAACATTTTTCGACTCTCATATATGGTTTTTAACATTTTCTTAAGAATATAATCTTCGTATTTATTTTTAACTCTTAAAATCCTTAACAAAATTTTAAACTTGTAAATGATTTTTTTTCTAAATTCCATCAAATTTAACAGATTCAAAAAGATTTAATAGATTTTATATAATGTACACAGAGGCAAAAAAAATTACAAATAGAGTAATTGGCCATAATATGCCCAAAAAATAATTTTATCTTTTTTTTTTTTATTTTACTCAAAAAAGTTTATTATATGTTTTTTCTTTACCAAAAACTATGATGTGGTGTAATCCGATGATTTTCTACACACCTAGTATAACTGTGCCCCATTCTCGCCAATTTATACCATATACCAAGGCATACAGTAAAACTACATATTTTTTTTTATCAAGAATTAGGGTTGATTAAATTTACTAATTCTTCCCCACGCGCCTTCATCATTAGAAAAAATAGCAGAACAACGATGTTTATACTTGTTCAGCCTTTGTCAATACAACCACCACGTACCTTCTCTTCCTCTTCTATCATGGGCAGTGGCTACAGAAAGCTTGCAATTTTCACTTGAACTTTCATTATCCAAGAATGAGAATTATTAAAAGCAACAAAAGAAAATTAATCAAGATTATTGGTACCATGGGTTACTTTATGCATTGGTGTGTTTTTTTATAACTGCAGATACTTATTTTTACAACTACGAGTGTCTATGTTTCATAACTAATGGTGATTATTATATAAAACATGCAAAATGGGTGATTATAAGTACATGTACCTACTTTTATAACTTGGAGTGCCCATTTTATAACTAAAAGTGTCTACTTTTATAACTGTGAGTGCTTACTTTTAGAATTATGAGTGCCTACTTTTAGAATTAAGTGTGCCTATTTTTAAAACTAAGTGTGCCTACTTTTATAATTGTGAGTGCATACTTTTATAACTAAGAACGCCTACTTTTATAATTGTGAGTACCTATTTTATAACTAAGAGTGCCTAGTTTTCATAACTAATGGTGATTATGATAATAAATATGCGAAAAGGGTGACTATAAGTAGTGGTACTTTTATAACTTGAAGAGCTTACTTTTATAACTACGTGTGCCTATTTTTAGAATTAAGTGTACCTACTTTTGTAATTGTGTCTGCCTACTTTTATAACTAAGAGTACCTACTTTTATAACTGTGAGTGCCAACTTTTATAACTGAAAGTACCTACTTTTATAACTTTGAGTGCCTACTTTTACAACTAAGTGTATGCCTATTTTTAAAACTGTTCCTACTTTTATAATTATGAATGCCTACTTTTATAACCAAGAGTGCCTACTTTTATAACTGAAAGTTGTTACTTTTATAACTAAGAGTGCCTACTTTTATAACAAAGAGAGCCTACTTTTATAACTAAATGTGCCACTTTCATAACTAAGTGTGCCTACTTTTATAAGTAAATACCCATACTTTTTATAACTGAAAGTGCTACTTTTATAACTAAGTGTACCGACTTTTATAACTTAGAGTGCCTATTTTTATAACTGTGAGTGTATACTTTTATAACTGTGGGTGCCTATATTATAAAACATGCGCGGATGGGTTACTTTATGTTATAGTGCCTTTTTTTATAACTATGTATGCTCATTTTTACAACTAAGGGTGTCTATTTTTCATAACCAAGGGTAATTATGATATAAAACATACAAAATGGATGACTATAAGTAAGTTCACCTATTTTTATAACTTGAAGTGCCTACTTTTATAACTGTGAGTGCCTATTCTTACAACTACGAGTTCATATACAGTAAAACATGCATGTTGAGGTACTTTATGCATTGGTACCTTTTTTAAAAACTGTGGATGCTCATTTTTATAACAAAGGGCGCTTATTGTTTATAAATGATGGTGCTTATGGCATAAAACATGCAAATGAGTGATCGTAAACAAGAGTGCCTACTTTTATAATTGGGAGTGTCCATTTTTATAAATATGGATGATACTAAATTTCTTTTACCCATTAGCGGGATACATAATAAAATTAATATTATACTATCATTTTAACTGTAAAAGCGCATGTACACAAAAAATTACAAAAAAAAAAAAAAAAAAAAAAAACCTTTAAGAAATGCTTGAATGGCAAATTAACCAGCTAGCTATATATATATATATATATATATATATATCCCAAAATCAAGTAATTTCTTCATTAAGGATTCGAAGGTCTCTCGAACAGATAACATCTAAGAAATTAATGGATTCTTCTTCTCCATTATAATATAATAACCCTAGCTTTTTCCATCAAGAAATTATGCCAAAGATCAAACAAAGAAGGTTGAAAACGTACGCAAAATATTAGTGAAACTCTCCACAGATGCACATAGCGTAGCAAAAAGAGAAAGAAGGCACAGAATTAGCGAAAGATTCAAGATTTTGCAGAGTTAAATAATCATAAACTTGGATGATTTTTGGCTTGAAAATGTTGAATTTTCCCGTCAGATTTCTTGATATTTGCAGAGTCCTCAAATGCAGATTCAAACTCTGTTTATAAATGAGGAAATGGAAGAACGAAGGAAGAAAAACAGAAGAAATTGGTTACTGCTGTTTGAAGAATTAATTTTGATGGTTTCAATCAGCAAAAGAAGAAAATAGCGGAGATTCGAAAAAGGAAGGAAAACGGAAGAAAATGGAAGAAATCGGTTGTTGATCGAAGAAAATGGAAGAATCGCCTAAGTTTTGGAAGAGATCGTGCGTGAGGGTATTTTGGAGAGAAGAGAGATCGTGCGTGAGGTTTTGAGTGTTTGGTGCTTGTGTTTCAGATTCTTAGAGTTAAGAGTGGGGTTTGTTTCTTTAACTTATTTTTGTGACCTAATAAAACTACGTAGTCTTGAAAGTAGGCATACTATGTATAATATATTTAGGTATATAATATAACAACTCGCCGTTATCTCTCTAAACATAAAATCTCATATTTGGTAAGGAATAGTTTTATCAATTAGATTAAAAAGTAAATTTATCAAGGAGCAACAATAATAACCCAGGAAGAAAAAAACAATGCTAATAACAAACTAGAATTTTAATCAAGTTTGAAGCATAAGCGCCATTGTTGCAAATAAAATTTTAGTTTACAATAGTATTAGAAGTTTTAGATTTTAAAGTAGTATTGATAGAGGGAATTTTTTTTTTTTTTAAAAAGGTCATTTTTAAGATGCTTCAATTAGAAAGAATATGATGCTAATAATACTATAGAAGAGACTTTTTTTTTCCCGTGAAAAAGGAACCAAAAAAGAAACGAATCTTCAAAAATTCCTCAAACCAAATTAAAATATCCTTTCCTTCAAATTGGAATAGCAAAAAGCAATTTAGTAAAAAAAAAAAAAAAAAACAAGGAAAAGAAGTTAATTCCAAAAAAGTATTTTTAAGTTTGATGAATTATCAAATTACGCACCCGTTCTTTGAGCATTGACAATTGAAGGATGAATCACATTTCTGGCAACATAATTTAACCGGAACTTGCTCAGATCTATACACTGAAAGGTTATATTAGTCTTTTTATAAAACCCCACATTCATTTTTTTTCCTTTTCATTCACTATTTGACAGTTACCCATTACAACTAGGATGTGTGCACTGTTCAATTGAAATCGAAAATCGAATCAAGTCAAAATTTTTTTTACTATTTATTCGACTTATTTGGTTTTCAATTTATTTGATTCAATTATTTGATTTATTTAATAAATACAATTTGATTTTCGATTTTAGATTAAAAAACCAAATAAACCAAAAAATATTTCAATTGGGTCTAGTAATTTTTTTTATCCAATTTCTTCCAATATGAATGTCGTGAATTTTAGAAAGAGAAAATGAGCAGGAATTCTAGAGAGAGAAAGTGAGCAGGAATTCTAGAGAGAGTGAACGTGAATTCTAGAAAGAGAAAATGTTGTGAATTCTAGAGAAAGAAAATGCCGTAAATTCTAGAGAGAGAAAGTGAGTGGAAATTCTAGAGAAAGTAAGTAGGGAAATATAGAGAGAGAAAGTGTAGTGAATTTTAGAGAAATAAAGTGAGTGAGAATTTTAAAGAGAAAAAGTGATCGAAAATTCTAGTAAGAGAAAATATTGTGAATTTTAGAGAGAAAGATGTGTATGTGTGAGAAACATAAATATAAAATTGTATGGTTAATAAAGCGATGAATATGAAAATCTTGTAAAATTATAATGGTAATTCTTAGGCATTGATTTAAAATTGAATTTTGTAAAAATTGGAATTGGAGGATTTTGTAAAATTGGAATTGAAATTGGGGGTCGATAAATCTAACTCGGGAATATGAATGTATAGCGCAAAAAGAATCATTATTTTTCCTCCTCTTTCTCTCTCTACACAGTTTCTCTCTGATTTCTATCTACTCCTTTCTCCACTCTAAAACTAAAATCTTTAACATTGAACTTGTATTGGAGGTAGATATGGATTATTATGAAGAATTGTAGATGAAAATATCAATTTAGAAGTAAGAAAAGTTAAAAAAGATTTTTTTTCAAAATTGGGGCTCGGATCGCCCGGACGGGCGACCCGGACATGAGCGGATCGCCGGTCTTGGCGACCCAAACAGGTCCGGGTTGCCGGTCCGGGCGACCTGAGCTTCAGGGTTTTTTTTTTTTTTTTTTTAAGGAAGAAAGAATTTTTGTAGGTATTTGGAAAACTTTAAACATGAATAACTCTACGATCGAATGTCCGTTTCATTCATAATGACCACTCATTTTGATGGTTCTCGTAAAGAGGAACGTAACGGCATCGTCGAAAAAGTGATCTGGACGCGTTTCGGAGCAAAAAAATCATTTCGTATAGTCAAAAACTTTGACGGGGCATAACTTTGCACTCGGACGTCCGATTAAGGCGATTCTTGTAGGCATTTCAGGTATTTTTTTCAAGACCTACGCATTGGAAACATCCGTAAAGAGGTTTCCACTAACCGTTCCTACAAAAACGTCCTATTTTCCTTTTAATTTACGTTTTTATAATTTTCTAATACTTTCTCTCTTGTTAACTAAAAAAATTAAGGTACCAATTTGAAAGTTAATAGAGGAGCAGTCTTCTTTTTTCTCTAATTAAAAATAAATATCCTTGATCGACACTAATTTTGTAAGGCACCAAGTTTGTAATTGTTTGGCCCTGAGATGCATCCAGATCACTTTTTCGACGATGTCGTTGCATTTATCTTTAGGAGAACCATCGAAATGAATGGTCATACGCGTGAAACGGACATCCGATCGCAGAGTTATTAATGTTTAAAGTTTTCCTAATATCTACAAAAATTCTTTCTTCCTTAAAAAAAAAAAAAAAACCCTGAAGCTCGGGTCGTTCGGACCGGCGACCCGGACCTGCTTGGTTCGCCAGGACTGGCGATCCGCTCATGTCCGGGTCGCCCGTCCGGGCAATCCGAGCCCCAATTTAAAAAAAAAAAAATTTCAATTGTTTTACATCTAAATTGATATTTTTTCTTCTACAAATTCTTCATAATGATCAATATCCACCTCTAATACAAGTTCAATGTTAAAGATTTTAGTTTTAGAGTGGAGAAGGAGTAGAGAAAAATCAGAGAGAAACTGTGTAGAGAGAGAAAGAGGAGGAAAAATAATGATTTTTTTCGCGCTATACATTCATATTCCCGAGTTAGATTTATCAGCCCCCTTGAAATTTATGGATTGCAGATTTAGAATTGAATTTTGTGAAATAAAAATTGTTTGAGTCAAAATAAAAGTCGAATTTTTTCATCAAAAATAAAAATTCGATTGAAAATCAAAATCAAAATAAAAAATTTCAACCGAAAATCGAATCTTAAATCAAATACAACTACGGGTGTAAACGGATCCACACTCTCTGAGTACTCCCAGACTCAAACTCGTACCTTTATAGTGAAATATGGACTTCAAACCCTCTGGGTATAAAATTTATGGACCCAGACCTGACCCTCCAAAAAAGACACACATATAGTTGACAGAAGTTGAGGTACTAGCTAGACACACATACTAATTTCCTAAAGCAAGATCATGCCAAGTATCCCCATCCACTTGCTAAGACTCAGGATCTGAAAGTAAGCTAATTTTCCAAGGGGTGAGATATTATTGTTGGTAATACAGCAACCAAAAATAATTCAAAGGTTTCACTTCATATAAATTGAACAACTCCATTACTTAAATCAACATGTTACATTCATTAAATGATTATCTTAAGGAGGAAAAAGAAACAAATCAAATAAATGTTTCTACTAAATTACAAAAAGAATATCACTTCCCCATAGCAGCATTTTTTTTTTTTCATAGTACAATATGGACTGGAATAGAAACTTGTTGTGCTACTCAATTTCTTCCTTCTCTCGCTACTGCTGCTGCTTCCCAAACATCTCAAGCAAGGAATGGATTAATGAAAAAGAACAAAAGAGAGCTTTTTGAAATGACCACTTTAAATATTTAACTATTTATGTACTATTGGTTTGTTTATAAAAGAGCTGGACTCTTATAAGTCTAAAGATCCCACCTATCTACTGGTTTAATTATTTAGTGTAAAAATTAAATAAAAACTAAATTTTTTCTTTGAGATAAAAGACAGATTAATTTTGATCTGGCAGAGAGAATACACACTGGCACGGGATTACCAACCAGTAAGAGATTTATGCTCCAGATGAGCAGCTAATGGGACAACGTATCAGCTACACACTTTTGAGAACTAACCAATACCTAGAATCCCTTTTAAAGGAAGGGAAGATGCATGCTCATGGAAGAAATAAGAGAAAAAATTAGAGGCAGTATTGTTGTTATTTAAAATTGAACAAGAACCATTCGAGGAGTTATAGTACTTGTTGGTTACCTGCTATATAAAATAAGTATATTAACTTGTGCTTACAAACTTGTCTAATCCAAAAGTATAATGCAATAATTAAAATATAAAATGTATACCATCTAACTTCCATGAAAAAAAAGAATTATAATAAGAAAAAAAATGCAATTTAACATCCAACATTATAAATACAAGGAGAATGAAACAACATATATATCATATAGAGAGAACTTACTAGTGTATTGGCAAGAAACATATTCAATCCCATAAGAGCAAAAACACCTAACCCCACTATTAGTATCAGCATTGATACCACAATGCCACCTCTCACCTCACATATGTGTTTCGCACTATTTCACACAACGTTTATTTTATTTAATTTTTAATTCACCGGTAGACAGCAGTAGTAAGGCTAAAAGTTCAAATAACCAAACTAGTCTAAAAATTTAGTTCTTTTCTAAAAGTTTTCAATATTAATAGAAGTAAAGCTTCAGTCCCTTGACATTTGCAAATCGATTCATTGCAGTAATCACGCACAAACAATAGAAATTATCTGAGTAAAAATGACATACAAAAATTGAATAGAAATTCAAAGAAGGAATTCAAGAAACTACCTTTTAGGTGACTCCTAGTTCAGTTTTCAGTCTCATTAAGGTGCTTATTAAATCATCAATTCTGCATTACAGAATAATTGATAATTGATTAGAAGTCCGTAGATAAAAACGTCAAGAAGAAAAATCATCAGAAAATCTTAGCTAAAAAAACTTCACATCATAATACATATAAACAAAATGAAATTACTCTAGAAAATGAGATTTTCATTACAACAAACAGATTTATTTTACTCAAATTTTCCAGCAATAATCATTACTCTTTATAGTTTTGATGGCTGTTGTGCTAGAACCCTAACTCTGCCTCGCGACTCAGCTTTGCTGTCAACATCCTTGGCTCCGATTGCTAGTTCTTCCTTTTCTCGCCGTTAATTGAATTATGTATTCAAGAACAGATAGTGATTGCAAAGAATAAGTCTTTTTTTTCGTAAAACGAAGATCAATTCTACACATACAAGAATCTTCTTTAGCTTATTCTCCGTTCTTTCTAATGTGGCTGGTTGTCGGTCACGGGCTATGAGGAGATGGTGGTGGTCGATGGTTCTAGGAGAGGGAAAGGGGGAGGCGGCTAGTAGGGGGTTTCCTTTTTTTCTTTTTTTCTTTTCTTTTTTATAATAAATATAACTCGAAAATCTATAAGGATAGCGCAAAAAAAATTATTTTTTTTGACCAAATTTCTCTCTCTAACCCAATTCTCTCTAATTCAAAACTCAAATCTCTCACATTCAACACAAATTGAAGATAGATGTGGATAATTTTGAATATTTTTCGCAAAAAAATATTGATTCTTAGATAAAAAAACCTTCAAAATTATATTTTTCTCAACTGTCCTGAATTTCTCCTATTCATTTCAGTGGGGGTTTTTTTTTTTTTTTTAAAATGTTATTTTTATGCTTTTTATAATTTTTTAATTTCTGTTACTTTTTTTATTTAGTTTTGTATTTATAAATATTTAAAATCATATTTATTTTGTTTATGTTGATTAGAAAGGAAGAATTTGTGTAGGTACTTGAAAATTTTGAAACATGAATAACTCTGCGATCGGAGGTCCATTTAGCGCTTATGACCACTCATATTGATGGTTCTCGTAAGATAAATGCAGCGGCATAGCCGAAAATATGGTCCTAGGGGTGGATTCGAAAATCCAATACTCAGGATTTTCGAGGAAAAAAATTTGTCCCATAAAGTTAAAAATTTTGAAGAGGCATAGCTTTGCGCTCGGACGTCCGCTTGAGGCGATTCTTGTGGGTATTCCAGATATTTTTTTCGAGATCTCTGCGATGGAAATGTCGCAGGTGGTTTCCATCTGTCGTTTTCACAAAAAAAAAACGTCTTGTTTTCATTTTAATTTACGTTTTTGCAATTTTCTAATATTTTCTCTTTTATTAACTAAAGAATTACGACACCGATTTTAAAATTGAACAGAGGAGCAGTTCTTTTTTTGCTTTAATTACAAAATTAAATGATTGAAGTTGGTAAATATTTAAATACGTAAACAAGTTATTATTATATAAATCCAATACGCTCATTAAATTGAAGTTTTTATGTTGGTCTTTTGATAAGTATTTTATGTTACTTTTTTGTGAGGCCATGTATTCAAATCTTTTATTAAAAAAAAAAAAAAAACTCACACAAGTTTCTTCCAGGTGGGCGAAATTCTCTTCTAGGAGAAACTCGTGTCAATTGCGAAAAAATAAATTTTTTGGATTTTTACCTCAAAATCGAAAATTTCTTGCAAAAAATATTAAAATTATCCATTTCTATTTTCAATTGTGTTGAATGTAAAAAACTTGAGTTTTGTGTTAGAGAGAATTGGGTTAGAGAGAGAAATTTGGCAGGAAAAAATAAATTTTTTTGCGTTATCCCTATAAATTCTCGAGTTATATTTATTATCCCACTTTCCTTTTAGAGGATTGATGAAGGAAAGCAACAATACTGCCCTAGCTAAAGTTTTATTTATTTATTTTTTAATTCTCCTCATACTCATAAAAAAGATTAAAATTACCAAAAAATATAATAGGGGTCCAAATCGTTGTATAATAAGATAACCGCCACTATTTACGTTTTATATAGTGGCGGTTTTCTAAACCGTTACAATGGTTTTTTTTTTTTTTGTAGTGTGTGAACTTTCACTAATTCACTGCAAGAAATTAGTAAATAGGTACAGGAATTTGGGAGCAAAGTTATTTGTGTCAAACATTTTTATGGAATTGAGAACCAAAAATGTGTGATTGAATAAGCGGTTCCCATTGTCATTCCTAACCCCGTCCCAAAATATTTCACTAATTAAATTTTCAATGTTAAAAAATTTAGCACAAATTTTGGCATCACTACTCAAGACTACAAGAATCAAGCATAGATAAAAATATCAATTAACCAAAATAATTATTCTACAAGAACAATCACAAATAATTAATTGCAACACACCAAGAAAATTCCAAAGTCACATAGTTAGGGTTTTATCAAGATTCTAAAATTAAATTTAGTTCATGGTTAAAGGGAAAGAAGGAACCAATTTATTTAAGAAAATCATGGCTTTTCTTTTCAACTGAAGCTGAAATTCCGCACAGCTTCTGCTTGCTGGAATTTTTTTGCTGCTTCAGAATTTTCTGCTTCAGCTGCTGTTTCTGTTTTGCGGCTGCCTTTTAAAGCTGCTTCAGATTTCTGCCGCTGCTGATGGAGATTGCTGCTTCTTTTCACAACTTGCCACACATCTGCCTGCTTCAGCTGCTAGCTTCAATTTCTGCTGCAACGTTCTTCACAGCTCTCTCGATTCTCTCTCTTTTTTTTTCTTTTCGTTTTCCTCGCTCTCTCTCACGACTCCCTTTCTCCTATTTTTTTTCTGTTCCCCCCCCCTTTTTTTTAAAGCTGCCCAGCTGCAACTCTCCTTTCCTCATTCTTCTTGGCAACCTCCCCCTTTTTTATTATAACTCTAATTTCCTTTTTCCTTCTTCAATTTGGACTCTTGCAGCATCCCATTTTTCTTTTTTGTCTTTTCTCCCATGGACTTGCTTGTGGGCTTGATTTTGGTGATGGGATTCTTTTCCTTTATCCTTAAAATAAAATAAATTAAATATAATAATTATGTTTAATAAATAAAATATTTTTAGAAGATAATAATTAAAACTTAAGGTGTTTATTTGTACTAAAAATCAACTCTATCAACCCCCATACCTAGGTTTTGCTAGTCCTCAAGCAAAAATAAAAGAACAAAAAGAAAAACTAACTATCCACTTTCGTAGGACTCACGATTGTACTTAGCATGTGCAACAAGTCCTTTAAACCCCTAAGTTACCACTAGTGGACGAGTATGGTCTCGTGAGACGACGTACTCACAAAGTCAAATAAGAAAAAAGTTTTAGAAAAGATATAGAACAATTCAAATTAAGTACCTTCATCAATATCTCAAACTTATCAAGACAAGCACTCTTCCTCTTAATTTTAAACTCAAATAACAAACAAATATTCAATTACCTCCCATAACTAATGCAAGACTTGTGTAAAGTGTGATCGTAGTCATCAGAGAGTATGAAATAAATACTAAACAAAATTTTCAAATTACAAATAGAGAACAAATCTCAACAA
The DNA here is from genome assembly GCA_028651295.1 of Catharanthus roseus. Taxonomy (NCBI): domain Eukaryota; kingdom Viridiplantae; phylum Streptophyta; class Magnoliopsida; order Gentianales; family Apocynaceae; genus Catharanthus; species Catharanthus roseus. The sequence goes on along the minus strand of JAPQWS010000153.1, from coordinate 1,700,021 downwards.
GAGTCCATTCCATAGGCTCACTCTTCGTACCTTCTCTCCATTAATCAAGGATTCTCAACTCAACTCAGATCAGGTAGGACTTTAAAGCTTGTAATGTAAGGTTAGGATGTTGATTATCAAACGAAGGTAAGGAATTCAAAACCAAAGAAAAGAGAGCTTTCAAACAAGATGGACACTTTAAAATTTCGACAAACTTTCTACCTTTGTTTTTGCTCCTCCTTTTTCTTTTCAATTAAAACATTCACCAACTACCATCTTCTTTTCTCAAACTTTTATCATTTAAGACCATTCTTTTTCTTACATTAACAAATTCGGGCCTCTTGAATTTTTTTTCTTTGCACCTTATAATTTATAACAATCATGTATCAACTTTTCTTTCTTTTTCTTTCTCTTTTTTTTTTCAGCTCAATACATTTATTTTTCTCTTTCAGCACAACAAGTCATAAAACAATTTTTTCTTCTTCTCCCTTTTTGTCAAGATAACTTATTCTCTTTCCATAACACCAAAAATGATAACCCACCATGGAAGCACAGTTAGAAGTTTGCATTAAGCTCTCTACAAGATTATGGTTTAATATTTAAGTGGTTTAAAGAAAGAAAAAACATTTAGGCTCAAAAGGCACAAATGAAAGGCACAAATGATTCAAAGAAGGCCTATGACCATCGTCTCTGAGTTAAATAAGAAAAACCTTTCTATTTTGCCTCAACAAGTACTCAAGTAAGTTTTAGAATGTACAAAAGAGATTTATCAACTTTATGTAGCTCAAAAATAATGTAAAGGATTTATTAAATACTAAAATAACCCATGTGCTCAAGTGTAAGTAATGCAAAAGTTATAACCGATATAGAATATAAGTCCATCACCCTAATTAAAAACAAGAAAACAAGTACTTTTCTCAACATATTTAAGACATTTTTAAAGGAACTCAAAAAGAATCATTCTTTAAGTGAAATCATACTTCTTTTTTCCTCAAAATAATGTAAAAAATAATAAAATAAAATAAAAAAATCAGCAAAAATTGACCCAAAAAAAAAAAAAGAAAATGAGAAAAACGAAAAAAATAATAAATTACTTGATATCAGAATAAAAGCATCTTCTCCCCACACCTAAACCCTACATTGTCCACAATGTGATAAAAGAATGCCAGGAGTAGAGAAGAGACAAAGAAAAGAACAACACAACCTGGTAGAAAAGGCAATATTAATGCATGTCTACAAGAGTAGTAAACAATCTCTGTAATATACATGATCATGATAATTTGTTTTATTACCCTACAAAACAAACATTTCATATCTTTCTATTAATCAAGTGAAATAATAAAATAAATAAATAAATAAACAGATAAATAAATAAATAAACAAAATAAAATTTTGGGTTGCCTCCCAAAAGTGCTAAATTTAAAGTCTTCAGCCAGACTCCTTAAATCTTTTCCTTTCAGCCATGATCTATTTCTCTCATATTAAGCTCATGATTCACAATCCAAGAAGAATTTTTTAATGGAGTAATACAAGCAATATTAAAATTAACATCCTCAGTGCAAATTAAGTTTTCTTTCTCAATAGAAGTATAATCTTTTGAATCAATTAGAGGAAGAGTTTCTTCAATTAATTCATTATTTACATCTACTAAATAGCAATCATTATCTTCTATAGAAGGTTGTGAAGAAGTTTTAAAGATATTTAATCTAACCATCATATTCATCACTGAGACATCCATGACCCCAGTTCTACAATTAATAGTGGCATCAGCAGTAGCCAAGAAAGTACGACCTAGAATAATGGGGATATGATTTTGAGAAGATCTACCAGGTTCCATATCTTGGACTACAAAGTCCACAGGGAAGACACCTTTATTAATTTGAACTAAAACATCATCTATCCTCCCTCTAGGTTCCTTGACAGACCTATCATCTAATTGTAAGGTCATATCAGCTAGTTGCAATTCCCCCAATCCTAACTTTTCATAAACAGAGTATGGAAGCAAGTTAACACTAGATCCTAAATCTAGGAGCGCCCTGTCTATTTTATGATTACCAATAAGACATGAGATAGTAGGGACACTAGGATCTTTATATTTAGGTGGGTGTTATATTGCAAAACGGAGCTTACTTGTTCAGTTAGGAAGATTTTCTTAGAAACATTGCTTTTAGATTTTCTTTTAAAAGTACACATATCTTTAAGAAATTTTGCATTAGATGGAACTTGCTTAATAACCTCTAAAAGTGAAAAGGATTAATTTTTACTTGTTTGAGAGTTCCTAAAATATCTTCTTTTTTATTATCCTTTCTAAGATGTGGGGGTGGCAATAAAGCTTGTGGATAAGGAGCCTTTGACTTATATGAAGTCGTAGGAGATGATTCTAGAGTCTTAGAATTAGAGGAAGAAGCTAGTTCCTTTTCTATCTTCCTTTCAATTTTAGTCATATCAATTCCCTCGGTTTCATTATTATTTAACTCACTATCTTTAATAGGTTCCCCTACTTTATTATCTACCAGCTTCCCATTTGTAAGAGTAATTACAGCTTTAGCTTGCTCATGATAATTAGCTCTAGAATTCTCTATTGGATGACTAGGAAGCTTACCCTCATCTCTTCTACTTATTGCATTAGCTAGTTGCCCTATTTGAGTTTCTATCTTGGCAATAAATTGAATGTGTGAGTCTACAATTTGTGTCATAGCTTCTTAACCTTTCAAGGCATATAAGACTTTTTCTTCAAACATAGAGTTTCCACTTTGAGAAGGGTGAGGGGGTACATACCTTTGAGATTGAAAACCAGTAGGAGCAGTCATACCATATTGTTTGTTTTGTTGATATTGTTGCTGGCCCAATTGACTTTCCCCTCCTTGTTGCCTCCAGGAGAAATTAGGATGATTTCTCCAACGTGGATTGTACGTGTTTGAGTATGGGTCGTTCTGCCTGTAAAATCCTTGTGTTGCATTGACTTGTTTCTGCACATATTCTGGAAATAGTGAAGCACTAGGACAGTCATAGATAGCATGAGATGGACTAGAGCAAATTGCACAAACACCTTGCACATTAAGAGAATTAGTAGGCAATTCAAAGCTAACAATTGATCAAATTTTTTAGATAAAGCATCAACTTTTATAGAAAGATCAACATTTTGAGAAACTTCATACATTCCTCGATTTCCTATTTGCCTGGATGTGCCTATACGTGAGGATGTGGCGTGTTGTTGTGAATTATCACTCAAATTTTCAAATAAATCCCACGCCTCATCTGCAGTTTTATGAAGAAAAGTACCACCACAAGAGGAATCAACCATTTCGTGATTTCTCTCATCTAATCCTGAATAAAAGCTTTATATTTACTGCCATTTAGGGACTTCATGGTGAGGGAAACTATGAGGAAGTTCCTTAAATCTCTCCCAACTCTCATGAAATTGTTCATTATTTTGTTTGGAAAAAAAGTAGTAATTTGTCTCCTTAACCTTGTAAGTTTACCCATAGGAAAATAGTTTTTCAGAATTCCCTAGACATCTCAACCCAAGTACCTATCCTCTTACGTGTATGCAACCAATGTTTAGCCTTATCCTTCAGAGAAAAAGGAAAAAGGCGCAATCTAATAGCATCATCTGTAACATTAGTCAGTTTAAAAGTAGAGCAAATTTCTAAAAACTCATCAACATGCTTATAAGGATTTTCAGAATCAAGCCCATAAAAAGATGGTAACATTTGAATAGTAGAAGCTTTGATTTCAAAGTGATTAGCATCACTTTCAGGTATTCTGTTACCTATTGGTAAGTTATAAGTGTTAGGAGTAAAATACTCCCTTAATGCCCGTGGATGTTCAGCCATTTTAATGTCACAAGTGTTAGTGATTTCTTTTTGTGCTCTAAGTGCCTAAAGTGTATGCTCTATCTCAGGGTAAAATTCTTTTAAATCAATAGAGAGCGAACGACGACCATACATTAATAAACAAATTCAAGAAGGAAAAAAAATTACTACAGATAATAATGAAGAATAAATATCTAAATAAAAGGAAATTATAACAAAATAAAGAAGATAAAAATAATAATAAAAAAAATTAAAGACAACTAAGATAACAAAACAATTTTTTTCTTTTTTTTCAAGAATAATAAAAAAATTGAATAAAAATACTAATAAATTTAGGAGAAAATAACAAAACCAATTAATTTAACCTCTTCCCCGGCAACGGTTCCAAAAACTTGATCGGGATTTTTATACCAAAGTTTTAACCCAATACTTGCAAGTGCACAAGATCAAAGTAATATGGAAGTTTTAGGGTATCGAACCACAGATAAATGCTTAACTACTTAAATTATTATCTTCCTAAATTAATTTTATAAAAAGAGTCAAAGTTTATTACTAAAATTATTCCTAAATTAATTAAAAAACTAATAAATAAAATAACTAAATTAAAGATAATAGGAGCTTAACCAAAGAGAAGATTTAGAACATTGAATCCACCACTAACCTATATAACTGATTTAATTCTATTTAGGGGAAAAGATTAAACCTTTATGTGGTGATGTAGGCTACACGCTTCGATTCACTAAATAAATATATTATGTTTAAATGCATGACATAATTCATCTAGCCATTAGCATGACTTATTTATTCCTATGACAAATCAACTAAAATTAGCATGAACTATTCAATTCTAAAAACACAATATACTTGCAAAAATTACATATCTCTCATACTCAAGACTATGAAAATCAAATATGGATAAAAATATCAATTAACCAAATAATTGTTCTACAAGAACAATCACAAAGAATTAATTGCATCATACCAAGAAAATTCCAAAGATATGCAATCACATAAACAAGCAAAATAAATCTCCCAAAATAAAATAAATCAAAGTCACATGGTTAGGGTTTCATCAAGATTCTAAAATTAAATTTAGTTCATGGTTAAAGGGAAAGAAGGAACCAATTTATTTGAGAAATTCATGGTTTTTTATTTTAAACTGAAGCTGAAATTCTGAACAGCTTCTGCTGCTGCAAAATTTTCTGCTTCGGCTGCTGTTTCTATTTTGCGTCTGCTTTTTAAAGCTGCTTCGGATTTCTACCACTGCTGCTTCTATTCACAACTTGCCACACAGCAGCTGGCTTCAATTTCTGCTGCAACGTTCTTCGCAGCTCTCTCGATTCTCTCTTTTTTTTCGTTTTCTCTCTCTCTCTCTCTCTCTCTCTCTCTCTCTCTCTCTCTCTCTCTCTCTCTCACGACTCCCTTTCTCCTCTTTTTTTGTGTTTCCCCCTCCCCCCCTCCTCCCTTTTTTTTAAAGTTGCCCAGCCACAACTCTCCTTTCCTCATTCTTCTTGGCAGCCTCCCCTTTTCTATTATAACTCTAATTTCATTTTTCCTTCTTCAATTTGGACTCTTGCAACAGCCCATCTTTCTTTTTTTTCTTTTCTCCCATGGGCTTGCTTGTGGGCTTGATTTTGGTGATGGGCTTCTTTCCCTTTATCCTTAAAATAAAATGAATTAAATATAATAATTATGTTTAATAAATTAAATACTTTTAGAAGCTAATAATCAAAACTTAAGGTGTTTATTTGTACTAAAAATCAACTATATCAACCACTTAAAATACGATCCAAATTATTCCGTCGTTAAATCCGTTCAAAATAGCACAGAAAATTTATGTGGTGAAGAACCCGTCTCAAAATTTGTCCTTAAATATTGGCACAAATTTTAAAACGAGTAAATTATAATTATAATTTATTCCACCAAAAGCTTGGGACCGACTTTAGTACCAAATAATTATTATGCTACTCACTTTCATCCCAAAAACCATACCAAACTTTGGGAGGGCATGTTGAATGGAAATATAAAATATTATGTTTTAAATTTTAAAATTTTTACACAAATTTAAGAACAAATGAAATAAATATTTAATTTAGTGTTCGAAACTGCGTTTGCCATAAAAAATTCATTATACTTCATCCCAAAAGCCGTCCTAACCTTGGACAACATTTGGGATTACTAACTTTGGCACCAATTATATATTGATAATTTATTATTATTATTATTATTAAATTTCAACATTTGAGACAGATGTTGGGATAGATTTTTTCACAGACTTTTGTTGTATTAATTTAAAATTACATTGGTAATTTTATAATTATGATGGTTGTTGAGTCCGTATGCTTTGTTAAATTTGGGACAGTCATTGGAACGGATGTTATAAACACGGTCCGAAAACTATGTTAAATGTTGTGCTAATGTTCAGTGATCTAAACAATAATTAAAAAGCAACCAACGACTACCTCATTTCTCAGCCAAACAACAGAAGCTCTCCTCTGTATTTTTGGCAAACTTTCAGCAAAAATATCCCCTCAAAAACCAAACAAAAAAAAAAAAAAATCTATTTTTTACATGTGAAAGCTCATTTATGATGAGGAAAAAGTGACTGACTTTTTGCAAAACTTTGGATGATACATGTAGAGGTAATTCCATTCTTTTTCATATGAATTTTTATGTTAATAATTTTTTCATGTAAATATTCATGTTTTTCATGGTTTATATATATATAAAATGAATGAAGGTAAATTTTAAATATTTAGTAGTTGATGCATATTTTTTTTATTATGAATTGTAATTGGTTGGAAGAAAATAAATATAGGGATAATAATATTTATTTCAAATAGTATAACAAAATAAGAAATTCAAGTTCTTTAAGGTTTATTATTATTATTATTATTATTATTATTATTATTATTATTATTATTATTATTATACATGTATGTATGTACGTATGTATGTGTGTGAAATGAATAAAAATAAATTTTACTACTTAGTAGTGTATGCATATTTTTTATTGTGAATTTTAATTGGTTGGAAGAAAATAAATATAAGCAGAATAGTATTTTATTTCATATAATATTAGAAAATAAGAATGTTAGATGATTTTTGACTATATATATGTAACCATTAATTTATCGTTACAGCTAAAAATGTCGCTATGAAAACAAAGAAAGTGGATGTATTGTAAAAATCTAAATGGTCATAAAGGCTTATTAATGAGTTTGTGAATAGTGTTGATGAATTTATTAAGTTTCCAAAATCACAAGACACAATATACAAAAATGGGGAGAAAATTAGGTGTCCTTGTGTGAAGTGCAAAAATAGTAACTTTCTTTCAGAAGATGAGGGTGCAATTCACTTATATCGGAAAGAGTTTAAAGAAAAATTGTTTCAATTGAACTTATCATAGCAAAGAAAAATCATTGAATAATGAAGAAGAACATAATGTGGTTCAGCCGTTACAAGAGCAAATTGATAACTGGGGTAGTTATGAGCAGATGGCTTGGGATCAAATGATGGTTCATAATCTGTTTACTTCAGTTGTACCAGGTGATACTCCTCAATATGAGTCATTACATTTTGAAAATAAGCAAGTCCAGAGAAATCCCAAAATGTTCAAGTACTTTGTGATGAAGATGTGACATACTTAACTGCACAATTTCAAGATGTAATGAGAGCCACTCATGAACCTCTTTTTACTAGTTATGAGAATTCGCAATTGTCATATGTTTCTAGGTTGTTAAAACTTAAGGTTGATAGTAACATGTCAGAGGAAACATTCAACAGTAAGGTTCAAGCTATTAAAGAAGTAATACCTTATGATAATACGATGCTAAATGATTACTATCAATACAAAAAAAAAATCGTTAAGAAGTTATAATTCCCTGTTATAAACATTGTGATATGAACCGGGAAGGCAAAGAAACTAATGAGTTTATATATGGACACACACTAGAGCAAAGGCAAAGAAGATCAAAACATATGATGAAAGTTTGGGTAAAGGAATGGTTGCATTCATTGAGAAAACCATGAAGAACAAGAATGAAGGCTTTGAAGATGAAGGACAAGCTTCCAAGTTGCTCATAATCTATACCATAAGCAAGGATTATTCAATGGAGCAAGTTGAAGGTGAAAAAGACCAAGTATAGTGAAGCATAGGACCTATCGCCGAAGGTAGGCCCTAAGCCTACCATCCGCGGTAGGTGATGTTTTAGGTTTTAATGAATAGGATGAACTACTAAACTGAGTTACAGGAAAATTGACCTATAACTGTAGAAATTGAGTTATACCCGAGTGTCGAATTTCAAGTAACGATAACAACTCAAGTACTAATCGTTTCTTCTAATGTTTAGCTTAAGATGGATCATTATGAAGAAAAATAAACTAAAATACTAAAGACACCGATTATCAACTAAAAAAGACAAAACAAGAAATTTAAGTCTTTAAAATAATTAAAGCAAGAGTTTGGATGTTGGAATTTCTCTAATCCTTGTTACTAGTTCAATTGGAAAAACATATAGAAAATGATGTTGAATTATTGAGTGGGGTCCTCACAATTAGTCGGGCAATCCCTATCTCTAGGCGAAAGCTACCGTATTCACTAACCCTTAGAGGAGAATCTACTCTCTCTCTAGCTAATTATGAGTGCAGTAATTAACAGATGATTAAGGGACCTAAAAGATTAATTTCATATCTCTAATCTATTGCCCCAAGTAACCCCCAATTGGTTGCCCTAGAATGTTCTTCCTTTTTCAATTCCAAACACTCTTGCGATAAATTTAACTTCGCGAAAATTATATTGCAACAAAAGCAATTGGCAGACAACTCAATTGAAAACAAACATCAATTTCACTAAATTAATCAAAGATCATAGTAATCAAGTATTAGGGTTCAACCCTCATCCAAACATAAAAATTTAGCCACTAAACATTGTATTAAAATTGAATTTAATGATTGAAATTTAGTGAAAAGAAAGGAAACGAAAACTTAGGAGAAGGTTGAAGCTGAAGTCGCGATCCCAAACGTTGCCCGATTGAAGCAAAAAATTACGCTTGTGAATATTCAATTCTTAATCTCTAATGATTTTCTACATAATTGATGGTGAATTTGGGGAATTTTCTACCTAGGTTCGCCCACATTGACCTTTCTAAGCCCTAATGGCGGAACTCCCTAATAATGAATGAAAAACTATCTTAAAAAGTTTTAAAAATGCATTAAATCTGTTATAGCCAATACCTACCACGTACTGCATGTCGAGCCCTACCGTTCGCGGTAGTGTGCTATTCCAATTGGTGCTTGTATCGTCAGGATCTACCGCTGACATTAGGGATAGCCTACCATCGTCGGTAGGCTTCTGTCCACCCTCTGCTTTTGCCTCCAGGACTTACCGCTGACAGTAGGTTGGCTTACCTCAGGCAGTAGATCTTCTTCATTGGTGTCGTCGGCTCATTTTCGCTGTTTTTGCTCTGTTTTCATTCATTTTCATCGTTCTCTCCATTGGGAAGTACCTAAGACAAGAATAAAGGGTATTAGTCTAAAATCTGCATTTTATATATTAAAAACATCGTAAAAAGATGAAAGTAACATATAGAAATGTAGACAATATAGCGCATATCAAATGCCCCACGCTTATCGTTGCTTGCCTCAAGCAACACAAACTAAGCAAACAAAACCAAGGAGTTTAAAGTTTTTTTATTTAAGAAAGATGAAACATGAAAAATGAGAAAAACTTACCAAAGACATTTAAGATCATAGATTGGCCATAAACAAAACAAAACAAAAACAAAAACAAACAAAAACTATGAGAAAGGCCACTTCAATAGAGCAATTTACTACTTAACTCCAAAGGTCAATCAAAAGAGATAAATAACAAGAATCACCAACTCCACTACAAGTTACTAATAAATATTACAGATCAACGTGTGTGTGTGTTTCTATTGCTCATGCCGTTTTAATAGAATATAAAGAATATGAAGTAATTGGAAAAGTGAAATACTTTAAAGGAAGATACACAAAAAACTCATGTTTTCGATTGATTATCCAATCTGAGTCCTATTTTAGGTTTCCCCGATTAGGTAGGACTTCATATCTTCTAATGTTAAGCTTGGGACATGTATAAGGAATGAAACAAAGATAAAGAGAGGACCAAAACAATTGAGGCAGAGCAAGTGCAACCGAAAGGAGCAAACTTATAGAATAACTTTCTAGCCGCTTTTCACTCTTTTTACTCACCTTTGAACGTCATACTTCGTTCCACTACCACTTACCCCACATAACAACATATTACTTAAGATTCGCATGAATTTCCAAGAATAAGAGAGAGATGCTCGATATTTTGAGAATTAACTATAAAGATAAATAAACACTCATCTTTTTCTTTGTTTTCGATGATTTTTCAAATTCTTTTTTCAAACAACAATTCTACTCTCCCTTTTCAACAGCCACATGTATTGAACAAATGGAATACCCAAGATACCCTTTTCATATGCAAAATTTTCTTTCTTCACTTCTTTACCCCCACACTTATCTATTTTCCTCACTCAAAATGACTTAGAAAATATTCTATACATTAGCTCCACGAACTGAGGTTTTATATAATGTGAGTTTTAAAGAACAAAGAAAAGAAGGAATTGAAACCCTTGGCATGAAGGCACAAAAAGGGGACTAGGTTTGATTTCGTTTAAGGATTTTGCAAGAAAGGCACAAACCGTACAATGAAGGCCTAAGACCATCATTTTGGGACCATCCTACGCTAGAATTCTTTGCTTCTAAGGACAAAAAACATAAGAATACAGATAAAAACTCAAAAAGGATTCTTCTAGACTTCTATTATGCTAATCCTCTCAGATTCCTAGGCTTCTATTACTAATCAATACTTACAAGTGCATGAAAATCATTGATCATCTAAGAATATCAAATAAGTATTGTTTCCAAGGCGATCAAGTAATACGCTTTTTTGACAAACCCAAAGCGTTTTGAAAATATGTACTCTACTAAAAGTGGCAAAACAAAATATTTTTGGGTTTTTTTTTTCTAAGTATAAGAAAAGAGAAAAGAAATAAAAGTTTTTGAATTTTCAATTTTTATGATTTTCTTTTTGAAATTTTCAAATAAGATACCAAAAGTTTAAAAAAGAATCACAAGAAGGAAGGAAAGTAATAAAAGGACATAAATACCCCCCTTTAAATCACATTGTCCTTAATATTGGGGCCAGACCAGTAGAGAAACAAAGAAAACACATACATGGAAAGCAATTCCGTAGATATAAGTCGAGTAAGCATATAGGGAAGCAATCCCCTCACAAAGACAAAATAAGAAAAAGAAACAAATAATGGCAAAAATAACTTAAATAACAGAAAAGACGAAACATGAAAGAAAATGAGAAAGCATAAAAGGAAAAGAAAAAGAAAGAGTGAAAGAAAAGAAAAAGAAAACTCTCTATTGCGTACCGAATTCCATTCCTCTGCTACTCCCTTTCGGCCTTCTCAAGAGCCGTCTCTGTCTCTTCTTCTTCTCCCCTTCTTTACTGTGGCTTACCGCGTCTGTTGCTCTCTTCTGGTGATCTGTGAGGTCTTGTGGCGTTCTTGTTTGATCGTTTTTGGTCTTTTTGTGAGGAGAGCCGTAAGGGTGAGAGAGAGGATGAGCGCCGGTGATCTTTTTTTGTTTGAGGCCTTGATTTGAGGGTGTTATTTTTACCATTAAAAGCTGATACATTTTCTGCCGGCGTCTCGACGCTGTCGTCATTCCACGCTGCTGCTCGGCTCCGTCCATTCTTGGTGTACTGCTAGCGGTTCTGACATTGCCGCGACAGGTAAATTCCCTTACCGATTGTGGTTTCAGTTTTGTTGCTAACGGTTGTGTTGCAGTGATTTGGTCTTGCCAATCAGCTTAAAGCGACCGCAAAAGGGAAGAGAAAGAAGAGTAACTTTGTAATAGTATAAGCTATTTATTTCCGTTATATTTTTTCATTCTTTTTACTAATTGTAATAGTATTTAGAGTGTGTAATAATAATTAGGTCCTAACAGCTTTCAAATATGAGAGATGATGGTATTTTTAGTACATGTTTCTTCGTTTAAGTTCTGCAATTTGGTTTCATCTATCTATCCAATATGGTTGTCCTTTTCCTTGTACAAATGTGTGAAGTTGCTTTTAAAATATTATGCTCTACAACTATAGTAAACATTAACATGAAGTTCATATTTTCCATCAAAATTTTTCATATATTCGGCCTTTTGGAGGAAGAAAACTAATTATATACAAGTTATTAGTATTGCTTTAATTCAATTCTTCTTCTTCATTGTTTGTCTTTTAATCCCTGCCAAACATGTTATTACTGAAACGACTATTGAGTAGTGCCCTAGACTTGAATTTAGTGTTTTTGTACAGCTACTCAAATACAAACAACTGAAACAATCATTGAGTAGTGTCCTAGACTTATATTTAGTGTTCTTGTACAACTATTCAAGTACAAACAAGTTTGCTTGTGCTTTTTGTCCAAGTAATAATGTCTTCTTAACTGTATCTCCACGTATTTGGATCAACGAATCATTGGCATTATCAAATTTGCAACAAAAGTTTCGGTATATGGGATGCAAGGATTGCTTATTCAAAAATTCAGCTCAATTCCGTGAGAAATATATTTGCTACCGTTGCAATCAGGAAACTAATCCAGAACCAAGTCATGTAACTCTACTTTTTCTATATAACACATCCTTATAAATAAGTTTTATTTTTGCATGTTGTGACAGATTAAAAAAGTGCATTTTGTGGTTGACAGATGTGTTCTTGAGATTCAATTGTATGATGAAACAGGGACGTTGAACATCACCGCCTGTGGAACAAACGCTGAAAAATTGCTTCTTATGAGTGCTGTTGAAAAATTATGAACCTTTCACAACGAGTAATGAAAATAATTCATAGTATTATGTTAATAAACTACTACAGGAACAATATTGACATATATGTTACACGTACAAAATAGTACACTTCAACTTGAAAAAGCAATGTGGGAGTTAGAAAACAAAGTTTACGTTGTGCAAATCTGAACAAATAGAAATCCAGCTCCATCAGCAAAATCAAAACACAATTGGAGCACTTCTTCCAAGAAACAACATCGCACACTTGTCCACCATTATTGTTACAGGAAAATTTTCAAGAAACTACTGCTGCTGCACAACCTACTTCTGAAGCTGAAATCTTAAAGTCACCAAAAGGTCTTTGATCCTGTTAGAATTTTTGGGTTTGAGCCTAACTCACCTCAAAAGCTACCTCAAGAGGGGAGGACTGCCCAAATCTTTATAAGGAGTAATTATTTTCTTTAATTAGCCGATGTGGGATTCTCAACACCCCCCTCACGTCCAGGATTGGACATCTGCGTGGGTGGCCCAACTTGGGCAGCCCAACAACTTGCTCTGATACCATGTTAAGAAATTTAGGGTGGAGAAAAGAATAATGTAGAATGCTTCAATTGATTGTCTCCTTATTCATTATGATTTACTATTTATAGACTACAAAGTATCTTAATCCTAATCAATATAGGATTCTAACCAACCACTAATAAGGAATACTGCTATAATAATAGCATAATACGAAGTATCATAGTTATAATCAATATAGGATTCTAACAAAATAATCTTTTATAGAATCCAAGATAATCTAGGAGAATCACATACTGATGTGATATCTCCAACACCCTCCCTCAAGTTGGAACGTGCAAAATTACATGTCCAACTTGCCACAGTTTTCAATTTTTTTTTGTAACGTGCAAATTGCACATCTGGTAGTCTTCCACCATCTGTCGCTGTGGTCTTTACCATCACTCGCTGTCACTATGGTTTATGTCATCAATCGCTGTCGTTGTGGTTTTTTTTGTCATCAATCGCTGTCGCTGTGGTTCTTCCATCAGTCGCAGTTGTTGTGATCTTCTTCCATCAGTCGCAGTCGTTGTGATCTTCTTCCATTAGTCGCAGTCGTTGTGGTTTTCTTCCATCAGTCGCAGTGGCTTATGTAATCCATCATCGAAAATTCCTTTGATATCGCTTTAGAGTTTTTTTCGATAAAGCATCCATCAATGTCCAATTTCAATTTCTAAAATTAGGCGCTTCAAATTTTTTATTGATGAAACTACCTGACTTGAATATGAGTTATAAAAAAATATAATCTCCTAAATTTTTACTGAAGCAAATTAGAAGAAACATTAAAAACCTATAAAAAAAAAATTATTCAAACTGAACGAAAAGAATTGTTCAAGCTGAATGAAAAGAGAATAAAGTCATAGATGTGAAAGATTTTTTTTCTTTTTCTTCTTCGTTTTCAAACCTGGCTCTGATTCCATGTTAGAATTTTTGGGCTTGGGCCTAACTCACCCTAAAAGGTACCTCAAGAGGGGAGGACTACCCAAGTCTTTATTAGGAGTAATTATTTTCTTTAATTAGCCGATGTGGGATTCTCAACACACCCCTTCACGCCTAGGAATGAACATCTGCTGCTTGGAATTTTGCAGGATTGGACATCTGCGCAGGTGGCCCAACTCGGGCAGCCCAACAACTTGCTCTGATACCATGTTAAGAAATTTAAGGTGGAGAAAAAAGTAATGTAGAATGCTTCAATTGATTGTCTTATGATATACTATTTATAGACGACAAAGTATCTTAATCCTAATCAATATAGGATTCTAACCAACCACTAATAAGGAATACTGCTATAATAATAGCATAATACAAAGTATCACAGTTATAATCAATATAGGATTCTAACCAAATAATCTTTTTATAGAATCCAAGATAATATAGGAGAATCACATACTGATGTGATATCTCCAACATACCCTATCCAGACCCATTTAATAGAACCTAAACGGGTACGGTACGGGTCCGCGGGTATAAAATTTTAACCTTACCCGCTATAAACGGGTACCGACCCATATGGGTACGGGTAAGACCCGCCCCGTTTATAGCCCTAGTTACAACTACTTTTTTTACCTCCAAAAACATGGACATTTCCACCCCACCTCTCTCTGCCATTTCCAATCTGTGTGCACAACTCCCTCCATCGCCTGCAACCAAACCATCCCCTTCCTTCTCTCTATCTTTTTTCGTTGTCTTCCCCCTATTCTCACCCGGTCTGCAGGTACCATCTTCTTTTTTTTTTCTTCCCCCTCCCTTGCCATTGCCCTTGTGCCTGCTCCTTCCACCACCCACTGATACCTCTTTCTTTTCCTACACATTGTTCCCCCAATATTTCACGAGCTATGCATTTGATGGGGAACAATTGTCAGTTTATCCGAATGCTTCATAATATTTGATCGATCTTTACACATCCTTGATGATAAATTTGGTTATGTTCCTGAATTTTGACTCTTTGATCCTCACTTTTATGCTTCATAATCAATAATGTATACTCTGTTTTTTAGAGTCAATTGAAGGGCCAAATCAATTGTTTATGCAATTCTATATGCGTAGATTTTTCCTCTGAGAAGGATATGGTTGGTGGGAGGAAGGGTTAGTTGTTGATTGGTATTTTTTTCCCTAGAAATTGTTGAGGTGGTATGGATAGACATATATAGAAGAAAAATTGGCATTTGTGGCAATCGAAAGAGAATATGGAGTTTGCATTAACGAATGTGGTGAGTAAGGATGATAATATTACACAGATCTTTTGGGATATTTCCAAATCATTGGGTATCCTTGTATCAATTGTATTGCTTAATTAGATGCTTAATTAGGTGATTGATTTTAGGTTTCTTTATTGGTTATCTTTCCTCTTTCCTATTGTTTGTACTTACCTAGTTTAGGTAGGATTGCAATTGTATATAGTTGGATTCTTTTGTGATTAATGACAAGACAGAAAGAAAAGTTTTCCCACTAAAAACTTTCATTGGTATCAAAACATATCTTTTCTCATAATGAGTAAAGATATTGAAAGAAACTCAGAAAGCTCCTTAGACGTGGAAGAAGAACGACACATCTGGAGCAAGTCTTTCAAAAAGGACCCATATTACGTTGCATCGTCAGATGGGTCAGGCTTGATCATTATACAAGTCCAATTAAAGGATAATAATTATTAAAGAAAATTTGGGACAAATTAGATAATTACACACAACTTCCTCCTTGTGATATTTCTAATATCATCAACAAAGAAAAAGAGAAAAAAGTATTTCAATTCCTGATGGGTCTCAATAACGCAACTTATGGAATTGTTCGTTCCCACATCATACAGAAGGAACCTATACTTAAAGTCAAACAGGTCCTTGCTCAAATCTACAAAGAAGAGTAGCACAAAAACATATCCAGAGGGGCTGCCATGGAGAGAGGGGCGGCGCCGACACAGCTTTCACAGCTGTAAAACCAGGACCATCGAACCATGGTGTCAATACTTGCTAGCACTCTCATAAATCTGACCACGACATGGAAAGCCACTTCCAACTCGTGGGTACCCCAAATGCTAGCCCAAATCCAGCGTCCCGACTACCACCGCAATCGAACTTGGTGGCCGCATGGAAACCGAGGATGAGGCCGAGGTCGTCATCCGCAAGGACGGAGAAGCAGCTCTGCTCAGTCGTTTGGGGCTGCTGTTCCAGCATTTGGAGTTGTGTTTAGATCGCAGCAGGACGGAGGTTGGGGCCACGCTACTGCCGTCACTGGAAAGGAGGAAGGGGGACACACCACCTTCAGCTCTGCTTCATCCCAACCATTCCCAAGTTTCACCAACAAATAATGGTCCTCCTTGATGGCAGCCATAAAAAATCAAAATTCCATCAAATCCGATAAATTATCTGGTATGGCAAATTTTTAGATTTTAGATTCGGGATGTCAAATCATTCCATTAGGAAAGAATTTTTACAACATTCTCATTCCATTTATCCCTATTCAATTAATCTTCCTAATCGTGCCGAGGTAGTGGTTGTCCAACAAGGCAATATTAATTTACCACCCAACCTCAAAATTCCTAACGTGTTGTTTATTCGTGAGATTAAATTTAATTTAATTTCATTGGTCCAATGATTTTAAAATCTAAATTATTTTGTGATCTTATCTAATAAGATGTGTCTCTTACAGGACTGTACCTAGATGAGACCGATTGGAGTGGGTGAGCAAAGGAATGTGATATTTTTCTACAAGCCGGTGAATTTGTCATCCTATTTTGCTTTTGGTGGTGTTGCTCTACTTCCTGAGAATTGTGGCATATCCGTTTAGGTCATCTGTCGGACACTTTGGTGAATAAGTTTCTAGAACAATCATCTTTACATGTGTCCAAAAATTTTGGGACTAGACCTTACAATATTTGTGTTCGTGCTAGACACATACGTGATAGTTTCTCTATAAGTTCTAAAATGAAATTACAATTTTTGATTTAATCCATTGTGATTTATGGGGACCTTAGAAAAGTAAATCTACCTCCGATGCTTCCTATTTTCTTACAATTTTGGATGATTTTTCTATAGCTGTTTAGATATATTTAACTGATGAGAAAAGTGAAGTTGCATATGTTATGAAAGATTTTTTTTGCTATGGTCTCAACCCAATTTCATAAAAATATCAAAACTATTCGGAGTGATAATGGGACGGAATTCATTTGTTTAAGAACCATATTTTTTGGAAAAGGGTACTCTTTATCAAACAATGATTGCGGGAACTCAGCAACAAAATGGAAGTGGAGCGCAAACATTGCCATATTCTTAATGTGGCGCGGGCTTTGCGTCTTCAAGCCAATTTGCCTTTAAAATTTTGGGAGAATGTATTTTGACCGCCGGATATCTCTTCAACAGAACTCCTTCCTCACTTCTACACAGCAAAACCCACTTGAACTTCTTCATGGAAGACCACCCTCTTATTCCCACTATGAAGTTTCAGTTGCTTATCTTTTGTTCATGATCACGACTTGCCTAAAGACAAATTTTGTGCTCGAAGTCATCCGTGTATTTTTCTTGGATACCCATTTGGGAAAAAGGGGTGGAGATTCTATGATTTGGACAACAAGATTCTATGATTTGGTCTCGTAAAATAAGATGTGATTTTTTACTAGACCAAGTTTCCTTATGCTTCTGATTTGCACAAACACTAAGTTGTATCTGACAATTTTATTGCAAAATTTGATCCTGGACAAACATGTGTGGGATCCTTAAAAAGTCCCTTGGACTTGGGTTCATCAGCAAGGGGGAGCAACAATCGGACCAGTCCAGAGTAGCAAATCTCTCGTCCCAGACTAGGACAACCCATCTGTGACCCACCTTCCATTAACCCGTCTTCCACTGATCCAGATGGCAGCTCTTCCTTGCGTGGGCCAGTTGTGCCCAGCCTAGTCGCTTCGCCCAGTCCTCTTGCCTACAATCCAGTTGAGTCCTTCAGCCCAGGCGGCCCATGTGCACCCTCCAGCCTAACCTCGGATGATTTGGGTGCTGGTTTCAGTCCATCTAAAAATTCCAGCTCCACCTAAAGCTTTCTGCCCCAGAATTCCGCTCCTGCGTCCATTCCTCAATGAAGCTCAAGACAGAAAAAATCTTTGGTTTTGCTTCGAGATTATGATTGTATTGTCTTCTGCTCTACCTAAAAAATGTCCCATTCTTCTTCAGATCTACCTGTTTCTTCGGCTCTTTCAGGTAAATCCTTGTACCCTTTATCTCAATTTGTGAATTACAACAAGTTTTTCGCATCACATCGGCATTTTTTAGCATCTGTTAGGGCAGAAATTGAACCTACTAAATACTCTAATGCTATTTCCAATCCTAAATGAAGGCTTGCTATGAAGAATGAGATAGATTCTTTGGAACAAAACGGCACATAGGTTTTAACATCATTGCCCCCTGGGAAAGGAGCTCCTGGCATCAAATGGGTGTATCGCATTAAGTACAAAGTCGATAGTTCTATTGAATGGTACAAAGCTTGGGTAGTCATTCTTTGTAACACCCAGATAGGAGTGGATTTCACCGATACTTTTGCACCAGTGGCCAAAATGGTCACCGTCCGCATTTTGTTGTATGTTACCTCTGCTCCGAATTGGCCTGTTCATCAGATAGATGCACACAATGCCTTTCTTCATGGGGATGTACTGGAGGAAGTATATAACGACCACCTCCCGATTTTCACAACACCTTTCCTAGACAGGTATGTCGGTTGAAAAAATCACTTTATGAACTTCGACAGGCCCTCCGTTGTTGGTTCTCCAAACTTACCATGGCATTGTATAAGTGTGGCTTCACTCAATCCTATGACAATTACTCACTTTTCACCTATGAGCATGACACGGTGTTCTTATGCGTTCTCCTTTATGTTGATGACTTGCTAATCACTGTCAATTGCTTATCTCTGTTCTTGCTTTCAAGGGTTATTTAAATTTGTACTTTCATATGAAAGACTTGGGGGAAATCAAGTATTTCCTAGGCATTGAAATTGCTCGAAATCCTTCAGGCCTTTACTTGAGTCAAAGTAAATATGCCTTAGAAATCATTGCTGAGACTGGCTTGATTGGAACCAAACCCGCTTCCTGAGCAAATCATCAACTGGCTATACTGTGCCTCTCTTCAATTAGCCGGATCGATATCATAGACTGATTGGGAAGTTAATTTATTTGACTCTTACGTGGCCGGAACTCTCTTATACGGTCCATATTTTAACTCAATTTATGGATTCTCCCTGGCCGCACTCCGTGTCGTTCGGTATCTTAAAGTTCATCCTGGTCAAGGAATTTCGCTCAGTGCTGCTCTTCCTCTTCTGTCGACTGCGTATTAGACTCCGATTGGGCCAACTGCCTGATTACTCGGTGGTCTGTCATTGGCTATTTTGTCTCTTTAGGTGGCTCTCCTGTTTCTTTGAAAACAAGGAAGTAACACACGGTTTCCCGATCTTCTGCTGAAGTTGAGTACCATTCTATAGCTATGACATTGTGTGAACTTAAATAGTTACGCTAGTTACTTTTTGATCTTTGGGTTCCTGTTCATCGGTCGATTCCTTTACACTGTAATAGTCAGGCCGCTCTTCACGTCGCCACCAATCCCGTTTTCTATGAACGCACCAAGTACATTGAAACTTACCCATTCGGTGACTTTTGCAGTCGCCCTTACTGAACCAACTTGAATCTGAACTACGATTCAGATAAATTCTTACCGAAATCGGATTTCCCTGCCTATTGAGAGAGCTTAAACCGATGTCTCTTGCCAGCCTATAGCTAAGAGTAGCTTCTCTACCGCACCTCCAAAAGCGGGTATGACCTTACTAAAAGTTGGGGCTTCAGTCGCTAGCAGCAACTTTTGTCCCGAAATACAATCTCAATTCCAATCTTTCTTTTGAAGCTCACCTTCCGGACACCAGTAAGGAAAGGTCAGTTCAGCACGTAAAGCAAACTGATCCGAAAGAAGAGAGACTTTTTGGAAAGTTAGTCGCCCCTATCACATCACCAAAATTGCTTGCATTTACATCTGAATAGCTCAAACGAAAATATATTAAAGGAGAATGAAGCATTCGTGTTATCCGAAGGAGTAGTAAGCGCCAACGACAATTGATTGCTATGCAGGCGGCCGCTCGCTCTTTGATCAGTGATTCACCAGCCACTAGATCAATTAATAATCTCTCCAAAATATGCTCTTTGATCAGTGATTTACCGGCCACTAGATCCAGGGATCCCTCTTTATTCTCAAACCTGGTGGCTCAGTTGATTGGCACTCCTGTAAGCTCATCTTGCATACAAATTCTGGGGGTCCCAAGTCCTACATAGACATGAGTAAAAGCCACCGGGAGAGGAGAGAGAATTTGCATGAGAGAGGGACGAGCAAGTGACAGAGTGGGAAAAAATGCATCTTTCCGGTATCGATGTAGGCGGATTCATCTATCAACGCTGCTACAGGAATTCAGGAATTTGGCTTGGGTAGCGTGAGAGAATATGTTGAGAAACCTGTAGAAAGTAGTTCAGCTATACCGTACCGAGATTGCCAGGCTATAAATCCCAATATAGCGCCGCACTTTTTTTAGTATGGTTATTCTAGCGGTTTCCCTGACCTCCTTAGCTGCGGGGGTTGACCCTCTTCGTTCTACCACTTTAGGTCTCAATCTTTGTTATGCCCCTTAGTTAGCTAGACATACCAGTCTAATGTTCCTGAAAGAAATTGATTGGCATATGTTGTGATATGCTTAACACATGTACCTTGGACTCTGCTTTGTAGATTGATCTTTAGCGCTTCAAGGCGATAACCAGGGTCGGCCCCCTTCATCTTGGGGCGGGCTCAGTAAGAGTGTCAACGAGCTGGTAGGTATCGGATCTAGAAAGATTGAGTAGGTGATCTCTGCTGGGTCAGAGTTGAGACAAGGAGTGGCTTGATGAAGAGCTCCTGAATGTGCTTGCTGCATGTGAACAGTATAACATAAATAACGTGTCCAAAAAAAGAGTCAAGCTCTCGCCCTTTAGAAATAAAGCCGTTAGATCGTTCTTGTATTTCGGATATGAAGTCTCATTCGAAGCTTTAGACAAAGGTGCTATTGAGATATTGGGCCTTTATGGTATCTCGTACACATTCCGACGATTGGCCGAGCGACACATTTTCGTTCGATATCGATAAGATTACTCGTATATCATCTGTAGCAAAACTATGAAGGGTACCGCTCTTTCAATCAAAAAAGTTCCAGAGACATCTTCCCTGACTAAAGAAAATGAAAACGAGAGAAAAGCATTCATCCAATTAACTGATATATGTTGTAATCATCTAATCAGACATGATAATATAATTCGTATATTTAGCCCGTTATCTCCTTATCTTCCTATTTATAAGCCACACGATTCTCGTCTTTCGTCTTTTATTTTGTGTGTTGAGCGAGTTTTGAAAGAAGGTTCCTGTTTTCGATAGGCTAGGAAGTATTTCTTTTACTCTTATATGTCTATTAAGTGTTTTGATCCTTGCGTCGATTCTCGTCTATTGCTTTTGAAGCGTAGGGAACAATTCTACTATTATATTTCTATATAGGAGAGGATCGAAAATTGTACCCTTATTAGTACGGGTTGCCTCCCTCCATAGCTAATGGAATGGTTTAGCTTACCTTGCTTTGTCTGTTCTTCCCACGGGGGAGGAAAGCTCCTTTTTTTTTCACCTGGAATTCAAGCATTCGATCGGCTTCGATCTTGGACCGGAAGGGAAACGCTTTACAGAATGTGCCCCTCTACCTGATATAGTGATGAATGACGTCTTTGTCTGATCTCCCTCTGGAGTCATCAGAGGAGCTATTCCTGCATTTGTTGACTCTCAAGCTTCACATAAACACAATGACGTCAGTACGATGTAAAACACATCACATTAGCAAGGGATCGGGATTTCTGTGGGAATTCACGGAGGCATATGGCAGTCGTTGAGATGTGATCCCAGGCATATCAAGTACTTAAAAACCTTTCATCTATCGAGAAAACCTACCCAGATTCTATCGAGCCTGCCTAGCTGAAGGTTGCATGGGACGATAGAGCTCAAATCAATCGAATATCGTTCGTGACCTGACCCAGAGCCACTAGGATCAATTGGTAAGTCTCATCCCGTGCGGGAACGAAACAATAGCTATTCGAATTAACAGCACACGTGCTGGAAAAAGACAATCTCAATAATTTGGTGTAAGAGTAGTGGCATTCTCACCAGCAAGATTTCCTCCAGTGGAGGGCTATAGATAAGATTCTAAGATAGGCTTAGAAGGTATAATACTAATTTTGACAACAGCTAAATCTAGGGCACTCCATAAGGAGGAGATTCCCCGGTATGAACTCAGTTGGGCATTTATCTTGGAGTGATGATTCTTGCCCATTTTCCATTAAGATAAAGTTTGCATAAATATCCTTAGTGAGGAATGCGCCAATAAGACCACCAAAAGCCCCGGACTATCGTAAACTTTTCTTAATCTGCTTTTGGCCCCTACATTAGGACAGTGTTCAGTTCCCACAGGAATCAGGAGAAAGAAGAAAGGACTTGGACTTAAAAAAGTCAATTTCGGCTCAGTGGGAAGGGGCCTAGAAGTGCCTACTACTACACCACACTACACTTGGCTCTACAATGATGTGATTAGAAACTTTGGTTTTTCACTTGCTTCATGGTACTTTTTAAATCCTCAAAAGAATCAGTTGATTACACATTTCTTCATTACTCTTTTGCCCGCTATTTTTACGAATAGCTGCACTTTTATTGAACAGCAACATAAAGCTCCCATTTTAGATTCAATCAACGCAGGGAGTCGATTAGACAGGGATTCGGCAAGAATCTCATTGTTTGGTAGTAGGAAGGGGGAATTGGCCCAAAAATTGGATAGGGGTCAAGATGCTGCCCTTCCTCGTAAATAACCTAAAATGCTTTGAGCCCTTGGGGATGTCGCTGATCGAGAACTTTAGCTTAAAGATATTCATCTGGAAAAAAGTTCAAGGATCAAGTTTCATGAGGCGATGCGGCGATGATGAGGGCAAGCCTTTAGCAAAATATGCTAGGCGGCGAAAGAAAATGGTTCAAATGAAATTTTAGGCGGTACACTTCCTGGGATTGCCAAGCTACATGAAACAGATTTCCGGAAGTCCACAAAAAAATTATTGCTTGCTTAACACAAATCTTATTTAACATTCACGGACCACTTCAACAGCTAGCAGGTTCTCGATGCAAGTGAGAATCTTGTCGAGTCCTAGGCAGGCGTATCTAATTTTAACAGCGGGAACGATAACAATGAAAATGGCTGTGGTGGCTCCTTTCATTTTAAACAACTCTAAACGCAAATGGAATGGCCGATCATTCATTGTATGATTTTTTAAGACCTCACCAATCAGCCTTACACTTTTGAGTTCATACTTAATGAAATGAACACCCGGATGAAGAGAAAATCTCCCTTCCTTTTTTTACTAAACCATGGGGAGCCTCGAGTAGTTTACCGGATAAATTTAGTTGTCGGTCAGGTAAAGGCTGACCAAGCCAATGATGCTTAGCTGGTCTTTTCGGATGATCAGCCACACTAGGATTGAGACACGGCCCGGACTGCCAGGGGGACAGCAGTGGGGAATCTTGGACAATGGGCGAAAGCTCGATCCAGCAATATCGCGCGAGTGAAGAAGGGCAATGCCGCTGGTAAAGCTCTTTCGTCGAGTGCGCAATCATGACATGACTCGAGGAATAAGCCCCGGCTAACTCCGTGCCAGCAGCCGTGGTAAGACGGGGGGAAAGAATTTTTTTTCCTATAAAAAGTGTAATTTGTGCTTGTGGAAATTATTGAGTAATCGGAAATGAAAAAGAAGACCCAAAATTTTGTGAACAATGCGGAGTCGAATTTGTTGATTCTCAGATACGAAGGTATCAAATGGGCTACATCAAACTTGCATGTCCAGTATAGTGTTCTTCCGAGAGAAGTGTCCTCCCACAAATCGGGAGAACCTTCTCCCTCCTCTAATTCTTCGAGGTTCCACTTTAGATAGGTTTTTGGTCTTAATCAAAATAGGTCAAGGGCGCGTCGGAATGATCGGTAGCTGCTTAGTCTCATTCGAGAGTATAATCTCCTTTTACTGCTTTTTTTTTTCTTTGAAAAAAATATAAAATAAATAAGGTCGATTTAGGCTCTTTCCCTTCCACTGCATAGCTACGCTAGTAGGTACTATGAGCCCTCTGTCCCACGGGCTGCCCCTTTTTCCCCTTACTCTCCTTGACTCTCTTAACTAATCAAGCATGGCACTTATAGCTAGTTAATAAAATTTTATCTTAAGCAATATGCTTCTTCCCTTCAGAATGGATCGGTCAAGCTCTTTTTCCGCAGGATGTCCCTGAGACTGACAATGATCGGTAAGCGATTTGGAGATCACTTTCCTCGAATCCCAAAAGACAGACTTCCGCAAGGAGAATTCATCCTCCTGAGCCTTCGATTTACTGGCTTATATCCAGGTTTCAGAGGGAGCTTGTGCAAAACTACATCTGGCTCTAGCACTCATTTCAAGGGGGTGCAATACTTATCAGTTTGGGAACTGAATCATTTCCTTGTATCTGAGAAGAACTTCCAGATTAAAAGGAAGGAAACTTAATCAAAATGAATCAGAATTTTTCTTCTATGATCAATCGGTATAAACATCAACAACTCCGAATTGGATCAATTTCTCCTCAACAAGTAGGTGCTTGGGCCACTAAAATCCTGCCTAATGGAGAGATTTTTGGAGAGGTGACAAAACCCTATACTTTTCATTACAAGAACGGGGAATAGGTTTAGTTTAATAGGGTACTAAAGAACATAGCGATGAAGAAATGCGGGAAAGCAAAGTCTTGTTTATAGAGTTGGAGAGCTAGTAAAGCTCATAGGTTTCTACTTGTGACTAACTTAGTGTGCGTGCTTCTGGTAGCAGCAACCATACCAACAATCTATCTTTCGTAAAAAAGCACTCGCATTATGGTGCGAGATGCACCAAGCTGAATCCCCCAGATAGAATTGAAAGCGGGAAGGCTTGCTAAGAGCAGATTCATTCAAAGCAAAACCATTGAAAAGAACATAGATTGTAGTAAAGAAAGCTTAAAACGTATAAATTAAACCGCTAGAGCAAAATCTATCTTTTCTTTCTGTTCCTATCGAAGCTGAATTACCATCTGCCACCCCATCTTTTCTTATGTTATACCTATCTCTTCCTATTGAACTATTGAACCTCCGTAGAGCGTGGAATTTCGTATAGTAATACATCGCTTTTAGGCGCAGACAGCCCTCTATCATCCTTAAAAAGAAAAAGGCATGTCGCTATGTCATCGATCAGCAAAAAAGGGCGGGCGGCCGCTTTTTCGGGACCTATTCTCTTTATCTTAATAGGCGGCAAAGCTGAATCACCTATGGATAAGAGATCGTTTGACCCTTATTGCACTACATCTGATGAAACCCTCGGGCCTGGGGCATACTACCAAGGAACAATGCTTGCCTTATTGCGCCTATTACCCTTCTCACTCGTAGTTTCCCAATTGTATTTTGACAACCTGTCCTTTGGCAGCCTTTTGAAGAACATATTATAATTGCCGAAGCGTATCAAGATCTTCTCCCTTTTCCTTTTCGAAGCCTGAACTTTGGTCGAGAGCCACCAGACCGGTACTTGAAGAGAGACCTAAAGACCGATAGTTAACTATAAGGAAAGGGCCACTGTGATCAAAAGCTAGTGTAAAAGGTTTTTGTCTCATCTTAAGCACTTTGAAGACCGATAGTTAACTATTAGGAAAGGGCCACTGCGATCAAAAGCTAGTGTAAAAGGTTTTTGTCTCGTCCTAAGCACTTTGAAGACCGATAGTTAACTATTAGGAAAGTGCTGAGCTAATGAGCTAACGGTTCTAGGATTGGTTCTCCGGCCAAGCAGAGTTCGAAGAGGAAAGAGGTAAACGATGATTTTTCCTGTTTAACTTCCTCCCCCTTGAATCCTATTGCCCGTAGACACTTCTGTGAGTATGACCAACTAGGAAGCGCCTGCCATATTGGTTTGAACTGTATCCCTTGTTTAAGAGGTACAGTTCTAATCCATAGCATGTAGCGTGGTACTAGTTTAGGTAACTTTGTTTTAAGTTTTGAACAGTACTGAACCTACCTATACTATTTTATAGTCCAGTATTGTATCTTACCTAGCACTAAGCGATATGCTCGCTGAAGGCTGAACGCACTAAGGTATGCTCATGGCTCGCTTTAGTATCCTTTGACTCGCTTGTTTCGTTCTTAGCTTTGGAAAGTAGTCGAATAGGGCAAGCCAGAATTGTGGGAAGCGCTATTCGTGGACTTATCCCTATTCCGAACTCGACCTATGAAGGTTGCCGGTTTTCTTCTTGCTTTCCCGCATGCGGGCCTAAAGTATATAGGCGCAATATCCCTCACTTTGTCCCTATCTATAGGATTTTGAGACCAGGATCGATGCAATGCTAGCTTAAAGCTCTGTTCTATGTAGAAGTCTAGTCACCTAAGCTATCCAAGACCCAGAGGAGAAGATTTATGAGGAAGAAGGCTTTAGTGAAGAGGAAAATGAAGACTGAAGTAGAGAAGGAAACCATTAGGTTGGTCTGATGGTGAAGTACCAGCAGAAGGTAAAGCTAGGAAAGACCATCACAAGAAGCTGAAAAAGGGAGAAACTTCTCTAATAGGGGATTCCTGATACTTCATACGTTGGAGTTGGAACTACAGCCTCTGCCCTCTAGCACAAATCTTAAGCTTGATCGATGTCATAGCCTGGGACCTTGCAAACACCCACCCATCGCCCGTCGGGCGTGGTCGTCGGCTAGAAGGATGCTATTTCCTGCTATTTTATCTATTTGTGCATCAAGTTCGAAGAAAATCTGCGTATAAGCTTATTATTCCTCTTTTGTGTGTGCTATTATTCCCTTCATGTGATTTAACCTTTACGCCAACTTTTTGCTTTCTGGGATCAGTACACTCGATTCTTTTCATTCTATATTCGATTCAGCCTGTTCCTAACAGTGCTAAAAGAAGCGGACATGCTAGACCGATCGCCGATGAAAAATGAAGCAATGGTCTTTGGTACTTGGGTGATAAAGGCTTTTTTCCTTTTTTGAGCATTGCCAAAGGTTTCTTTTTATGGCAGCTCTTGCAAGGCGTGGCAGAGTGGTCCTCTTGCAAACAAATTAAATAGCGGTCATCTATTATAGCAAACAGCACTTCATTTTACACCGAATACGATCATCGGTTATTCCAGCAAGATCTATCCTTCTCAGCATGAGGAAAATCCTTCTAGCACTTTTTTTGACTCTGGATCTGGCATCAAGTGTTGATCCTGTCTGATCAGAGCACCGGTATAGAATGATCGTAGTAGTGGTCGCACTTTTCTGGGCCGGGATCGATAAGTGGAAGTCATAAAAAAGAGATCTTTCTCTTCGCACCTCAGATCAAGAGGAAGGGTTGCTTGTCAAGCTGGCCTATAATATAATTAATAATAAAAAAAGATATAATATAAATAAAAAGATTCGCCGCTGTCTTTTAACCGACTCTTCTTCTTTCTCAATGCTACTAAGGACCTATGGGTTTGCCTACTTGACTTATGAAAGATAATGAGAATGGGTTATTCAAACAAAAAGGAAAAGACCCTACTTTGTTTCGCAAGCCTTTGTCATTGTCAGTCAACTAAGTAGGGCCTGAGGCCCGTAGTTGAGTGAGAGTTAGGTGCGAATAGAATCCCTGAGATTGGAATTACATATAGAGAAATTCATTGAAAATTTAAAGTAGAAGGTGAAGATGATGAGTATCTAGCCGGATCTTCTGTCTACGCAAATTGAAGGCTAATGCAATTGAATGAGATAATCTACAGCAGTTGATTCACGAATCCGATGTAAAGAGTCGTGTCCAATCATTGCCTCCTTCAATAGCATTGGACTAACTCACCACAGGAAAGCTAGCCTTGAGTCAAGTCAGATTATAAGCCCTATTCATGTGCATTTGATTTCGAAGAGGAGAAAGGATGAAAAGAAAAGAGCTCTGTCTCAAGCTGCTTATTCGAGAACAGTACGAGGGTCTTCTAAGG
This sequence comes from Catharanthus roseus, assembly GCA_028651295.1. Taxonomy (NCBI): domain Eukaryota; kingdom Viridiplantae; phylum Streptophyta; class Magnoliopsida; order Gentianales; family Apocynaceae; genus Catharanthus; species Catharanthus roseus. The sequence continues at coordinate 1,671,764 of JAPQWS010000153.1, read as the reverse complement.
TAAGTAACGCGCTCTTCAAGTGTGCTTGTTCCCCCCTTCTTCCTTACCCTGGCAAGTCTTTGTGAAAGAACTCCGATGAGAAGAAAAAAGAAGGCGTTAAGAGACCCTCCTGGCCCAACCCTAGACACTCCAAGGTTAAATTTAAAAATTTCCTAGAAAATTCATGATTTTTTTTCTAGAAAGAGACTCGGTTCTTGGTATCCAAATAACTAGGAAATGTGATAGAAAAATGGAGGATCTATTCTCTTCTTTTTTTTTCCAAAAAATTATCTTGGAGATTGTGTAATGCTTACTCTCAAACTCTTCGTTTACCTATTTCCATCAGTTGGCTGGTCGGAGAGCGAAGTTTGGGATATGTTTGGTGTTTCCTCTATCAATCATCCAGATCTACGCCGTATATCAACAGATTATGGTTTCGAGGGTCATCCATTACGAAAAGACCTTCCTCTAAGTGGATATGTGGAAGTACGCTATGATGATCCAGAGAAACGTGTGGTTTCTGAACCCATTGAGATGATCCAAGAATTTTGCTATTTCGATTACTAGTCCTTAGGAACAGCGTAGTGACGGATAATTAAGAATCAGAATAGGTCCAGTCCAGGGGACAAATTAATAGAAAATGCTACAGGGATCATTTTCCAACGCCAAAGATTGTTTTACAACCAACTGTCAAGTAAGAACAAAGTTCAAAAGTCGCAATGCTCCTAGATATCCCACACGATATCATCGAAGAGATTGTGGCCACGATTCCGGGTTTTTTTTTTTAAAATCAAGTAAGCACCTTTCTTCGAGTTAATGAAGGAATTACTGATCGATCCTTAAAGCTAGTCAGATACATGCCTAAGAGTATGCTAGCAAGTCTAGCCCCTATCCAGTAACACCCTTTCTTTTTTCATTCTCTGATAGCGAGTTTCATGTCGCCTTTCCGTGAAGCTTTGTCGGTTATTGGTGACGATAGAAAGGTGCGCAGCTGGCTTGTTAAAGCATGGAATGGTATCCAAAAAGCACAGTAAAAACACATATTCAATACCAACATTTTGTTGTACACAATAGTTGTGGAGCTCCTACTCTGGCTAGTCCTATTTACCTCGCCTCGAGGAGAGAGCTCTTATACCATACGAAGGGGATTGAATGGGTAGCGAACTCAACCCTTGTAGCAAGAAAATGACAAAATAGCTCATAGCCCGGGTATGGCTCCCCGTTATTACTTCTCTCATTTATTTCCCATTGAACACGCTTTCTTGCTTTCGTAGGCCTTCTCTCTATATAGATTGACCTTTAGAGGTTGGAAGAAAGTATTTACAAGCATCAACGAGAAAGCCAGGCGTCATCCCCCATACATGGTCTTACAACTTTGCGGAATTTTCTTTCTTTGCTATTCAGTTGAATGTCGGAAATCAGATACTGTTTAAAGATTCAATTGATCCTCCTATATTGCCAATTCATGAGATCAGAATGGACGGGTAGTGTAGAGAAGCATAAAGAATATTAACATTGATGATACAGATCGGACGCCCCGGACTTCGAACTATAGCATTCTTCATTGGTTTCCAGGAATCAGGGTTTGGCTCCTCATGGTAGGAAACGACGTAGGTATTCAGAGGAGAGGCAAATTGACTCTTTTTTTTATCGGGGACCTTGGAAACCTTACACGGCCAACCTAAAACAATTAGGATACACACTTCCAGTATATCAACCAGGAAAAACTAAACTATTGAGATCTACAGATCGAGAACTTTGGGGTACCAAACCCACTTTATAGCGATGTAGGATGTGAGCTTGAATGTGCGTTGGGAGCTCCGATCTTAAGACTCACTTCACCAGGTAGGTAGTATGGGCCCTCTAACTTCCAGCTATGTGTTGTGCGGCTCCCGCGAAGCAAATGAAGGGCAACTCGAAGCTCGAAATCCTTTCGATCTACACACGGTAAGCTCCATTGGGCAGAAGATCACCTTTCATTACTAGAAAAGCAAGAAAAAAGAAACCCCGAGGGGGATTAAGGGGGGAAACGATCCTTTATTATATGTGAGTGAGTGAGTCCTCACTGACCTAAGCGATTTCGATCACCTAGCAGGCCTTTAATTTGATTTGGTAGGTAACAAACATCGCCAAAGTGCCCGAAGGGTTTGTTTGCCATTCGAACAAAATATTCTGTGAAGCCTTTTAGTACTCTTTGCAGAATTGGTGGTCTTGGTTATAAATCTCTTGGTCGGATTGACTAGTCGAATCGATTTACTTTCGTGCTTGAACCTCTATGTTCAGTTTTGCATATAAAGTATGCATAGAGGTTGTGCGAAAAGGTGGTCTAAGGGAATTTCTTTTTATTCTGTCAATCCTTCCGGTCCAGCCATTTAGGGGATGGGCAGTAGACTGAATTGGCAACAAAATCTACCCGATGCTACACACATTCATAAATCCAGAATAGCGTCTTTTCCTATGGCTTCTGAAAATCATTCATTCTCCGATCCTTTAGATACCTTCCTCTCGCTTCGTTTGAGTGTCCTCGAACCTTTCAGTCGAGCTTGATAGCTGCCACCTCCGCATCTCCGATAACAATGGTTCATACACAGCAGAGCTTGAAGAGAAGTATGTACCTACACATCAACCTACCTCCCTTGATCAAACTGCAAGTTACGCTAGGTTTTGACTTTGTTGCTCCGCTGAGCTTGTTAGTTCCCTCTGGGAAATGTTCATATTGCTGCTTTTTACGTTTACGAAGATGAGGCAAGACATAAAGTTAGGGATTTAGCAATAAGTAATGTTGCACCAATACCCAACCAAAGAGCAACTGCGGTACCAATTAAAAAGATGGTTGTCACTACTGGACGATGAAATGGATTTTGAAAATGAAGGTTTATGGACTTTTTATTTTAAGAGTGTTTTCCATCTTCATCGGTGGCATACATTGTTATTGGGAAAGAATCCAAAGCCCAAACGGGAGGTACATTTTACCCCTGAAACATTGCCTTTTCTTCTCCTTATGGTTAAGAGATCCAGTCGGGCACTCTATCTCAGAGAAAAGGGAAAGAGGAAGTGCTTGCTGGTATTAAGGGAACTCTCCTCTCCCAAGACGAGGGATGGTCCCACTTCCTCATTGAGAAATTCTAGGTTCACAAGTGAAAGTAAAGTTCTTTGAGTTGAATAGACGATGGGGATACTACCGGAAAGCTTGCCTCCCTTGGGTTGTTCTTTAAGTTTTCGCCCCACTCCACTCGATTTCATTGTTCATACTACAACCAGTCCTCTTCACACCATCACGTCCCCATGGCCGTTAATTATGTGGGGATTCGATGTCCCATAGATCATCCCTTGGTTAGGGACCTGTGGCCCTTCTTTTAGACAAAGATAGTAAAACTGTAGTTTCAGCATCGGCAACGACGTAGGGATCCATATGTAAATAGAGTATCTATTTAAATACGCTCGAATAACCCCTTCTCATAATGAGAATGTCTGGAACCCTATTCCGGTCTGGTCCAGTATGGAATGAACTTGTAATCATGGAATCGACTCGATCATCCCTAGCCCATTCCCATTTTGGGCGGAATTAATTCTTTGATTCCAGTTAGTAAGAGGGATCTTGAACTAAGAAATAGACCCTTGAAGCTAAAAAAGTGCATCCTGAGCAATTGCAATTATCGGGTTCATTGATATTCCTAGTATAGTAGATGCTATTACACATACAATCATACTCAATTCGATGGAATTGTTTGATCTTGATCTTAAAGGAGATCTTCTATAATTTCGCACGTGAGGAGTTATTTCTTGGTTTTGTCCAGTCATTAATAACTTGGTACCGGAAAAAAAAATGCGCGCACAAAAATTAAGAGCGCCATTTTCCTCCTCGCTGCCCTGAAGAACCATCTCTGCTTTTCATCGATTTCCCCTTAAAAATTTACCCTTCCTAGAACCTACATTCCAAATTTCCAATGAAAACATTGCTGAGGTATGGAGCTGCTTTCTTCGCAGCGTGCATTTCATTTCCGGGTTTATGGTAGTTAACATCACGACATAATCAAAAGGTATACTTTCACTTTGTTCATGAAGCTGTCCAAGCTAAGTTAATTTCTTCTAGTTATCTTCGCAGTGATTTGCAACCTACTAATATTTATACCAAAGCTCTCCAACCCATGTAGTTTCGTTTCCTTGCTCGCAAGCTGGGCATTTGTGACCTCCATGCTCCAACTTGAGGAGGAGTATTACGTAGATCTTTTGGGATATTTCCAAATCATTGGATATCCTTGTATCAATTGTATTGCTTAATTAGATGCTTAATTAGGTGATTGATAATAGGTTTCTTTATTGGTTGTCTTTCCTCTTTCTTATTGTCTATACTTACTAGTTTAGGTAGGATTGCAATTGTATATAATCAGGTTCTTTTGTGATTAATGACAGAAAGAAAAGTTTTCTCACTGAAAACTTTTAGGGTTGTAGTTGCACATTGTTTTTTTCTTTTTTTTGAAAAATCCATAAAATGTTATAGAATATTAGAATTCGTACATTGTGATACATCCGAATATTCAAAAAAATTTCCAAGGCTCAACCCTATCGAAAAGACTGTTTACCAAACAACTGACAATGTCCGTAGTAGTCAAATTATATCCAACAACTTGACATTTTTCAAATAATAAACTACTTAGATAAAAAAGAAAGCCTAGATGCAAACAAATTATTCCATAAACAAAAAAAAAAAAAAAAAAGGCATAAGCCAGAAAAAACCAAACTCTATACAAAGTTGGGCCACCCACAGAAGCCCAAAGCATGCCCAAAATAACCGAAGCTCAACTTCTCCCCAAACCCAGTGGACTAAAAACCCCAAGGGAAGGGGAAAGAATGGGAAAAACCCTTTTCTAGAATATATTTCATAAATGAGAAAGTAAAATTGATTTTTAAATTAATTATTATGTGAAGGATATATTAGTCATTTTGATATTTCTAGTGAAATAATTCAATTGCCTAACAAAAATTGACCTTTAATTGTCAATTGCAAAATAAAGAGTACTCAATTAACAAAACTTCTAAACTAAAGAGTACTTTTTTGGAATAGACCCCCAAAAAAAAAAAAAACGGCAAACAACTATGCACGTAGCTAAGTGAGTGGTAATGGGACACTCGACCAGTGGACTATGGGAGTGTACAAATTTACCGTCACACTTGATGCGCTTCGATTAAAATGTTGAGACATTTAAAAATTGATTAAAAAAAATTTAATGTTGAGCTTTAAAAATAAAGGTTAAACAAGGCACACATACATTGCACTTCAGTGATTCGACTGAGTCGAGATTGCTAGCCCTTAACAATTCTAGCTTAATAGAATCATTGAGGCTTGGGGAATAGGTAGTACCTTGCCTCCCTTATAAAAGAATGATCTGAACACTTATTGTCACCTTTTGACTCTATCACATTAATATAGCTTCCACAAATCTCCTTAACGTGACTGACAGCTCTTTTGACATGAATAATTCTCTTCTTTACTATAGTAACCTTCTCATCCTCAGCCATGAATCCTCTATACAATCACAGGAATGTTCGTTATTAGTCATTTTATCAACGTTGTCAATGGAAATCTTAGCAAAAGAGATGTCCAAAGGACCAGAGGAAACAATAAATTCATTTCGCATACATGGTTCAACATAGGATGAGCCCGTTCTTGAAAGAGGCTTGAGTTTCGACATAGGCATTTCTAGTCTTGGCAATCTTCTTTTGGCCCCCAAGATTTTTAAGGTTACTTTAGAAACTGACCCAACTTTCCTATCTAGGCTTGGGGGCTCCATCTCTACGGATTTTGGCATCTGGATCCAGCCATGGGGCCCGTCATCTAGGTACCAAGTAAAGTTGTGGTTAAGCCAATCCCTTGGTTCATGATTGGTCAAGGCCCAATCATGCTCTTTCTATTGGTTCTTTTTTTTTTTTTTTTGGGCTAGGAGACCTACAAACTAGTACTACTAGTATTTAATTTTGACTGTATAGTTGATTTTTTTTTCCAGAATATATATAGTTATTCATTTTTTTAGGAAAAATGTAAATATATTACTAGATTTTTTTTTAATGAATTACTAGATGTTTGCTTGCACAATAGTAAGAATTACATTAGGGACCATTTTCATTCAAATTTTGGAAGGATAATTTGAAACAAAATTATCAGCTAGTATATGAGTTGAGACATTAACAGTGCCATTAATATGATGAATAGATAGAAACATGAAACTTTTCCATAAGCAATCAAATTTGATTGAAGAAAAATCCTAACACACTAGAGGAACCATTTCCGGCACTAAATTTCAATTGCTTGTTTGCAGTCACTCTCTAGGATGAAATTACTGAATTCAAATGTTCTGCTTTTTGAAGGCCCTCCCGAATAGCTATGGTCTTAACACAATTCTGGAGAGGGTAAATGAGTGAGTGCTTCAGTGAATGACAATTAACTTATCCTTCATGATTGTGCAAAATACCTCCAAAGCCTGCCACTTGTGTAGTCCATGAAGCATCCACATTTATCTTAAAGGAAGCCTCCATAAATGATTAATAGTTTGAAAAAAGTGATTTTTGCTCTTGGAATTGATGAAATTAAATAGTGATGGTGGTAGTATGGTTTATGAGAGGATGTGTGGGAAAAAAGAAATAAAAAAAAAAATTCTCATTTTGTGTTTTGGTAAAAAGCCCCAACACCTTTTGAACTTTCTCGAATTTGGTTTTTGACTATAAACTTCAAAATAGCTAATTTTGGACCTCAAACTAAAATAACATATAAAGAATGACCCTTCCATATACTTTAGACATTAATTTCTAACAGTCAAATAAAGTTAAAGGGTATATATGGAACTTCACTTATGTAATTTTTCTTTTAATCATTTAAAATTTAATAAAATGCAATGAAGTCTTCAATTTTCAATTATTAATTTTGTAAGGATCTAGTTGTCATTTAAATACATCTTTTAGAAAATCCTAATCGTTATATTTCCTTCTTCATCACTGACCAATCTCGTCCACCCCACCCACCGCTGTCAAACCTCCACCTTCTCTTTCTTCTTCTCCTTTCTTTGCTGTCTATTCATTTCCAACTTCTCTGTGATTGCAATTACAAACCAAGAAAAGGCATGCTATTAATGGCTCACGTGTCACTGCTCACTTCATTTCACTTTGAGGGAAGAAATAGAAGGGGTCGGAGTAAATGTGTGTAAGGGGTTATTGGAGGTAAAGAGGTTATGAGAGGCTAAATGGAAAATATCAGTGCACGATCAGAGGAGGAAGATCCGCGCGTAGTCAGAAGAGGAAGAATCGCATCGAACTGGCAACCGACGGCTCCAGTTAGAGAAGAAGGTTCTAGAGGATAAAGCTAACATATGATGTTGAAGCTCAAATTATATTTCTCGCTTAAGAAATTTGTCTTGAGCAGCGGGTTCACTGGCTACGCAGGGGACGACATCAATGGATTCAAGTGGTGAAGATGGCCCAAGGACAGCTAGTGCCCCGCGATGCAGCCGCAATCTCCACCATCCAAATTCATTTGCAAAAATTTCTCTATTAGATTATGTTGATTCATTTCTATAAATTCTCCTTTCTTTGTTTCCCTATTTGTGATAATTTTTTTCCCATTTCAATTTCAATGATCACAATTGACAAGGCATTGGATTGGTATTTTTTGGTCCTTTTTTTAATGAATCTTCATATTGAATTCAAAGCAAAATTCCACTATGATTTTATTAGAACTCAGAATAAACTTAACTAAAATAGAAAAAAATAAAAAGGCCAGAGGAGGTGGAGATGAATGCACGACGGAAGAGAGGAGAAGAAGGTGAAGACTCGGCACATGGGGATGAGGAGGTTAGTGATGATGAAGAAGAAAAGATAAAGATGGGCTTTCTAAAAGATTTACTTGAATTGCAATTTGATCCTTGAAAATTAAGGACCTAATTGAATTCTATTAAATTTTGAACGACTAAAAGAGAAGTTATATAAGTTAAATTCCAAATATACCATTTGACTTTGTTTGACTGTTAGCAATTAATACCTAAAATAGACGGAAGGGTCATTTTTTATACGTTATTATATTTTGAGGTCAAAAATTAATCATTTTGAAGTTCAGGGTTAAAAATCAAAATCTGAAAAAGGTCAAAGGTGTTAGGACTTTTTACCTTTTTTTTTTAATAAGAATCTCATTCTGATTAAAAGTAACGAGTTCAGGATAGTGACAATATTCGTCATCAAATTGTTATTTGGCTATTCAGCAAATTTTTTATATAGAGGGTGGACTTCTTTCTTCATTCAAGTAAGATAGTGGATCGAGAAAAGTCCGATTTGCCTTAGTTTTTGACCTCGGAAGCAACAAGAGATGAATCATAGGTCACTGCGTGAACCGATCCCAACCCATCATCACTGGTCAAATAGATTCACTTAGCCAAGGCTAGTGATAGGTATTTCGACCAGAGTGATTTGCTTTTCTTACTGAAACCAATAGACCGACCATTTTAACAAGCGCTTCTCTTCCATTAGTCGTCAGAGAATTAAAAAAGAAGAACCCACCTTATTCATTCATCACGATTATCTGAGTGTCAAAATGTCTCAATTTCAAGCTACTTTCAAATCGAATCACTCTAATATTACTTCTTATTTTATTTTCCTATCGGCTCTAGCTTCTGCATCTAAGGCATCCTTATTCGTTTTTCGCTTTTATTAGTAATGGTAGTCGGGATAGGCTAGGCTTCCCCAAGGAAATAAGTAGAGTTCGGTACTGGTAGTATTCTTCAACAATAGAATGTTCACAGGGGTGGAAATAGACTATGCAGGGTTTGCCCCTGACTTCGCTTCTTAGCGCTTAGACTACTACCTTTCATCTAGGCTACCTGTTCTTGATTCAATTAATCAATTGTGTTTTGTGATTTCATTCCAAACAAGCTTCTTATACGGATCCAATGCATCCAGTAGGAATTGAACCTACGAGTTCTCCAATTATGAGTTAGGTACTTTAACCATTCTGCCATGGATACAAAAAGACTCAACGAGTGAACTAGGTTTTGGTATTCTTTCTCGAGCTTCAATATCTTTTGTGAAAGGAGATTCGAGAAAAGATGGAATAGGAAGACGTGTTTCCAGAACGAACAAGATACGGGTTGAGAAAAGGGAGTTAGGAAAGTTAGACAAGATTGGAATGGGCATAGGAACATGTATTGATGTACCAAATCGACTAATGCTCCCAGGTCGATGCGATGTATTCCACCAGTTAACTGAAGAATTTATTATTGGTATATCGATCAGTCCAACACAGATTGAAATAGGAGCCGGTTCGACAGAAAGCTTTTGAAAACGCAGTGCACCCAGGTAACTAAGGAACAAGATGAATACACAGGTTAAACGAGCATCCCACACCCAAAAGGTGCCCCACATAGGTCTTCTCCGAAACCCCCTAGTAACTAAGGTAAACAACGTAAAAAAAGCACCCATTTCTATACCGGTTCCGGAAGAGCGAAGAAAAAGGTGATATTTTGTTAATAGGAACATAAAAGTGTTTATAGCCGTTGCGATATAAATAAGAATACTCATCCGAGCCTCAGGAACATTTACATATGGAATACGAGAATTTCCACCTTGTTGAAGATCTAGTAGTGCTACCCGAAGACTTAAATGAATAGCCATTGCTGTTAAGAACAACCAAGATCCATTGAGAATTTGCGCGTAGCTCCTGGTCTTTGACATAAAAAAATAAGGTTGTAATAACGAAGGGGCATGTGATAATTTGGTCCTAGCTAGTGGAACAAGAAAGATATGGATCTATATTAAATACGCAATCAAAGCATTTCTCCTTGAAGAATTCCCCTTGCTTTCTTTTTGCTCCGCTCGTACATGGTACTCCCTGCTCGCGGAGCGGCATACCGCAAAAAGAAAGATTTAATCCATAAATACATGCAATACCATCAGCAACTGAGACCACTCGACCGATCTCATCCATTTGAAAATTCGTGTAAAAGTTGCTAATTCTACTTTCTAATAGACTTGTTAGTTCCGCAGCTTGGAGAGAGAGTTCCATAATTCAATTCAAGGTCGAGTCAAGGGAGAATGTCGCTTCAAATCTCATTGCACCCCCGTAACCCAAGCCCCGCCTTGTTCTAAAAGACGGATGGTGCTAATGAATAATTCACTAGTGGCCCTATAAGTAGCAAATTCTTTCACCGTATCGACTAAGAAATGAAAATTATTGAGATTGTCTTCTTCCAGGACGTGTGCTGTTAATTCGTGTATGGGCCGATTAGGGGATAGGGAGAAATTGTGCTTATTCAATAAACTCTCGATCATGGTATCAATGGCACTCTTGGTCGAAAGAATGGCCTACTCCTGATGATGAGCATGAGTGTATATTTCCTCATGTGGGGGACTAACAATGTTAGCCAAGCTTTAGATCAGTTGGTGAAGTGTTATTATGGGCTCTTGCATAGATTGCGATTGATTTCTTGTAGTTTCGCTTCCTTCTAACAAAATGAAGAAAGACTTCTCAGAAATTGCTGGTATAACCAAGAAAGACATGGGATTGTTTGGGCGTAACATTCTTTTGCTTCTCTTACGATATTTCGAGTTGGATGAAAAGAGCACTCCTAAACTCTTATATACGATACTGCCAAATGAAACGGACTCCTGAGCGGATTGGTTATGCGTGGGTGCCCTTCGATACAAAGGAATTGCCCCCGGGCAGTAGGTAAGGTGATAGGATAATTTCTCAAAGGATTCTCCTACAAAGATGATCGGGAATGGGGATAGACTGATTAACCTACCCTTGGAGAGCTGCGAATCCTTAGGTTGCTACTAACTAGACTAACAGATAGAATGAAGAGAGTGCTGGACTTACATACATTATTTCCTACAAGACGGTCTAGAGGATAGTACCTTGGACTGAGAGAGAGATTTTTTAGGCCATAAGCGATAGGGCCGGCCAATGGTGCTAGAACTAAAAGAAGATTCAATCGCTCAAGTAAGAGGAACTGACATGGAAAGAAATGGCCTTATAAATGATCTTGCTTTTGTCTAATGCCCGTAAAAAAACGACTTGGACTGTCAGATTAGGACTCTAACTGAAAAAAGGGAAAGAGATCTATCCATGTTAGCCCCCTTTTACACTAACTGATCTAGTTGCTCTTGCTGACTCGCCTGCGAACCGACTTGCCCATCTGTTCCTATTGATGGAATCCAAGCTGTGAAAACTAGCTTATTGACGGAACACTCTATCCCAAAACAAATCTATCGACTCATTATTCTAAAGCTAGCTTCGCTAACAATAGTGCTTATTTAAGAGTGGGAGGACCGCCCTTGTATAACCACTCATCAACGGATGCCGTTTCCATTAATTCTGTCTTGAGCCTTGAATGAACTACATTCGATTCCTTTGCGGAACTTGTGTCCACCATTGGAAGCCCTAAATGAGTAAGGAAGAGTTTTATGGAAACCACCAACAGATTATCCTGTGCCTGAATATGACCTTTCTTTTTTTAGTAAGTGGCTGAATTTCCCCTACAGAAGCTATTCCATTTTCAATAAGTGAAGACAAAACGAATGAGACCTCTGCTTTCCTTTGGTCGATCCCCCTCTTCAATTACAATAGCCGATATTGAGTCAGATCTTCGTGGCTTAGTGAACAAACGAGACCTGCAGCGCTTGAGCCTGAATGAAATCTCAAACTCCTCAACCAGCAGAAGGCTTCAAAAGCACTTGGTTGAGGCACAATATGCTGGAAATCCGATGCGGGCAGTTACGAACTGAACGAAAAAAAGAATAGAATCTAAATATATATAATGCTAATACGAAGGGGGGCGCCCCAGATTAGGTCACCCATACAATAGAGATCATTGAATAAAACCATTGCGAATGGCTGACGAAGCTGGGGAAATAGAAGCACGAGATCGATAGCTTCATACCACATGAGAGAAAGAGAAAGCTTTGGATGGTTAGCTAAGGCCTTTTTTTTTCTAGCTTCTAATAAGAAAGCTCTTCTTCCGCGTACTAGCCAGAAGAGGCTAGGTTTAATACAAAAAAAAAAAAAAGATAGATGTACTATTCACTTCATTCTACGTCATTTATTTTACAAGAAGATTAATGAAAATAGCTCAGGGCAGCTCTTTTGATAGGATTGATCCTTCTCGTACCATGCCAGTCGTGCCTTATGATCCACTCGTTGGGGGAGGAAGAGAAGGTTTTCCTATCACCCCAGATTCGAGCTAGATCTACATTTCAAATCTATTGTGTTAGGAAGGCTTATCTCGAGAGGATGATCGGCGTAAACTAATCGAAAGAAAGAAATCTATCAATCCTCCATCTCCGTATCTCAAGATTAGGTGAAACTCTTCAGAAGCAAGAGTCTCTATTGAGGAAAGGAAGGGGCAAGGAATTTTCCAATGGAATCTTCAATAAGATACTAAAGGAATTCCTCTTAGGATACCCTAGGAATAGAGAGCCACTACCCCAAGGATGAACTAGTCTTAATGGTGCTCTTGTATATGAAATTATGGATGCGCATAATTGGTTGCCGCAAGATCAGCTGTCGCACACGGGAATTGAAGATAAGCGCTCATGCTACATTTATAAAGAAGCAGCTCTTTCAATCTCTAACTTGGGTAAGAGAGGACCTTGAAAGCGTATTGGTTAGTGAGCAGCCCTTGCTTTAATGCGTCGATCTCGTAAAAAGGCTCCCAGTTAGATGGCCTTGAGGTAATTTGTCTCTCCACTACTTGATGTGGGGTTATCAAAGTTTATCAACAAAATAGAAAGAATCAGCTATTGGGTAGCTATTCATACTTTTGGGAACTAATTTGTGTAATTACTATAGCTTTCTATCATCATGCGGGGTTAACCATCCCTTAGAAGCAGCTCTTTGTTCATGCTATTATCCTTATTGATAATCTTATACCACGTTGGAAGTACTTACTTTCTTTGAGTTACTCGCTTCTATTATTAGCTTCGAAAGCCAGCAATGGTTATGACTTGCAAATGAGTTTTTTCTATTAAAAAAACCATTACTACCAGTTCCAATTTGACTAAGTCGAACACACGTTGAGGTCCCAGTTGGTTGTTATTGCCTGCACGCATTACGCTTATTGTTTTGCCGACTGTAGAGTAAAGAGAGAAAGAAGAGACCACTACGGAGAATAGCGCTGCCTTCCATTTTGAAGCAGTATTTCTCGAAGTAGCATTCTTTAAGGCCCTTGCTTTGTTATAAAAGAAGTGGAGTTTGTTTGACCTTGATCGAAGGAGCAGAACGAACCACGAGCTATGTACTTAACTCCAATACGTAAATCTAAAACTTGGGTAGGGTAGGGGTTAGCTATCCCTCCGCTGATAAGGCGGCTTTTAGAGCACGTGGTTCATCATACTACTCGTCTAAGAAACCAAGAATTATTGGAGGATGGCTACATTAGGGACCTGATTGTGGACCACCTTTTTAACGTTCTTTCTCGTTATTATGCTTGTGACCATTCCTCATCTTATTTGGCATCGGCCTACCGTTGATTCAATAGTGGCAGCATAGTCATGAATTACACGAAAGTAGCCCCTTTTTAAGGAGTGGATGGATCGAGCAGCCGTGCTAGACTTTGGGATAGAGCACCAAGAAAGGTAGGAGAGGCATATGGGAGATGGATCAATAGAAGGCTAAGGCAGCCGGATCTCCTGGGTATGGTTCGCTGAATAGCAATATGAAATCTTCCAAGTGGACATAGACCTGATTCATTCCTAAGCTTGCTTTCTTGCAGCAATATTCTCAGTCCGAGAGTGCTGGAAAGAAGAGAAAGCTTCAGGCCATTGCTGGTTCATATGATCTAGCTTCCAGTACAAAGGTAACTAAGAAAGCTTGGACTTTTTCTTATCCTTGGATTGGCTACGGTATTCTGCCTCTACCCGGAAAGCGTGCTCTTGGGTGCCGATGGGATTGATTTAGACTGCGGTGAAGTACTTACCTTTACGGTCGTCTCAAAGCTAGGTTGGTAGCTAAGGAATAGTTCCTGGGTTATTCTAAGCTACTAAGGAGATACTTATAAAAGAAAGAAGCTAGCTATATAAGAAAGCAATCGAGCGCAGAGCACTCAAGCAGGGATGCTATAGGGGACTACGGAGATAGAGCACATCGCTGAGAAAGAGATCAAGTGCTAGCGTTACAACTTTCATTGATAGACTTAATTAAGCTATGGAAGGATGTCGCTTGTCAACGTCTGTCGCCGATCTGGTCGTCCATCTCGGAGTCATCAACATCTCTGTTATCGGATATGAGTGGTCTTACCCCATAGAAAGCTTGATCTATCTGTCTCACCTGTCGTATGCCTTTCAATCCGTCCAGTGAGAGACCAAAGTATTGCCATTGCATGGATACCCAATCCTACAACTTGCTTAGTTTTCTATGTCCAAACGTATGGACATAACTTTGATTAAGAAGTGAACCCATCGTATAGCCCAACTTGTGACTAGTAGTATAGCTACCGAACATAGAAACCCATGAGCTTTAGTGTTTTGCTTTAGTCAGTCCCCCCCATCTCTCTTTGTATTATCGTCAATAGGAGAGAAAGAAGATTCTTCTTGGCTGGCTACCCTGCCCGACGAAAGGTGGTTTTTCCTTACTAGTATCTCGCTTCTCCTAACCACTGACTGACTTGGTTGCTCGCAGAACATATGCTATGATCCACCGGGTCTTTCCATATTGATTGCGCGCGGGTCTGCGAGACATGGGACTTAGTGCAACTCTTACTCCGGCTTCAGGCGGCGGCTCAGATGTGATGGAAGCATATCGCATGTAGAATGTACACGGTTGGTAAAAAGAGGATGAGGACTTCGGCTGTTCGCCTTTTGATTAAGTTTTTGAACGAAGTGGTTCTTTCTGCTTGTCGAGCAGTCTCACTTCATTCATGCATGGGCATTCCACAAATGAAAGCAAATCAATGCCTTTCCTTTAGCGGCCGCTACTGTAGGATAGAAAAGTATAATTCATTATTTAATCTTTTTTAGAATTCATTCATTATATTACTGATCATGTAAACGGAGACCTTTCTAAGGTTCCAACGATCTTATCCCACCAATGTAAAGGTGTTTAGATCAATGCTATCTAGGGTTCGACCAGTGGTAGCTGGGGTCAAATTAGGGCATATAGAACTGGGGGAGGGATTGCTAAAAGAGCATTTCGCTAAGTTAGCTTACCCGATCCATTCGGGTCTTTGACAGCTTTTAACTAGACTATAGATTAGGGATACCAAAAAGAAAAGAAGGTGCTCAGTCCTTCTTTAAGCCTCAAGGCTAGCTAAGTTACTTACAAGCTTTGAAGTACTACTTCGCGAATAAAGACTAAAGCTAAACAAGCACTTTCATTCATTGACCTTAAAAAGAGAGATGAAAGACTTCAGAAAGAAAGATCAACGGTACATAACCGGCCCTTTCTAATTAGTCTGAACCAGAAAGGAGGGGTATATTCATATTAATAAGAATCCGCGGGTTGGAAAGCTAAATAAACTATAGTCTCCGTTGTTGGCTCTTAGCCAGACTTTTTCTTGGCATCTGCCTTTAAAACAAAACAGATCTAATCAAAGAAGCTAGGCGATAGTTCTTTCCAAACCCTACTTCCGACACCTTAAAGAAAGGCAGATGTAACCAATGCCTATAGTTCTCCTTTCGATTCTGCAATAGGGTCGATGTCCCGAAGCATGTTCAGCTGCAAGAACTTGATATGAAGCTCCCTAAGTAATATAAGATCGACCCCCCTTTGGCCACGTCTACTATTTCATTAAGTCAGTTCGATAGCTAAGTCAAGACCCAGCCGTCACAAAAAGATTGTAAAATGACGTATATGAGAGAGTGGAACCAACGGCTTATGAGCTCACGGTTTGAGAGTGGATTGACCTTGACCCGTGTGAAAGCAAGCACTTTGGGACTTAGTTTTAGAAAGATTTTTTGAAAAGTAATAATTATATACTAGCCAGATCAAGTCTTTTCCTCGAAGGAAAAGCTAAGCTCTAGGTCGGTTGGCGGTAGGCATACCCTATCACATTGAATTGGGTTTTTATATGCGTAGCTATCTCTCGTTATGAGTATCGGCTTCAGGCTCTCTTTGCAACCTTTACTCCCAGCATTGAAAAAGAGGCTGCCTCATGTCAATATGAGCTCGCTCGGAGATCGTGATCCATGGGGATCCTTTTTAATACAGACATGGCCCAATCATGGACTGGGCGCAGTAATCTCTGATTGATATAATTACATACTGTGAATACTCGCCGCTTTCCTGCCCTAGGAAATGCACATAAGCTTTCCCCTGCATTAGAAGGGCGGGAAGTGTGGTTCCATGCTATGGAGGATTTAGAAAAGTTGATCAAGATAGTAGGATCAACTTTGTGGGGATAGAGAATCAGTAAAAGGTTGTAGTCCTTTCTGTCCTGTTTCACTAATGAATCTTTCTTTCCTTGCCTCTCCTTCCCTTGATTCGTTAGTGTCCAACATTGATTAGTCTCAATTGGATGATAAGTATTTCATTAGGTTTTTTCGGTTTCTATCCCTTCCCCTGGATCTGTTTCGGTATCCTCCATCCTTCTTTACGTGCCCTGCTAAGTACCTTGCCAGCTTAACCATTTTGGTGGATTTCTCTGCGGTCTCGATCACTCTTTGTTAATTGGGTAAGTGTCGATAGCAAGAGAACACCATTCTGTTCTTTGCTTTGGTCCATAGCACGAAACAAGAAAAATATGTCTTTTATTTCACTAGATAGCTAAGGTCCTGTTATACCATACAGACGCGTGCTTGTCCAATTTTTCAGGGATGGCTTCCTTCACCGAGAAAAGTTTTTACATGGATGTATGGAAACCAAAGGCTCCACATTTAAGTAAGTAAGCCCACAGCATCACTACCAGATCAAGTCCCCTCAAGGGAATATGAACTTATGCTCCTATCTTCGCTACTAGGACTGAACTTGATCTATTCCCTAAATAGAAATAGGGGTGAGCTTCATACTGAAATCAAAATAGCTCTTGAAATTGCTGACTCTAACTTTCCAAATTTAGGATGTGCTTTTTCTATTTCCGTGTCCATCGCCCTAGCTCCAACTCGATTTGTCAGTGCTTACGAAGAGCTTCAACCTTCCTTATGAATGGTCTTCCTCAAAAGTTTCAGGTGTTCTTGTCTTGAAGTCCCTCCGGCCATATTAATAGCATCCGAAGCAGAGGTTTACCAGGAAAACAAGGACAAAACGTCTCAAAGAAAGGCCGTAGTCAAGGCCCATACTTCAAGAACTGCTCACACAATGCCCGCCCCGAAAGAGAAATAATGGTAAATCTCGCCTTCAAGAGAAAGAATTGGGGAAGAATAAGAGGTTAGCAAGATACGAACTTTTTCCAAGCTGGGAACCTTTGAGAAATATGCTTGAGATTTCCACAATATAGAATAGAATAAGATAACTGACCATCGATCCGAAGAGCATCGCCCTTAGGTTAGTTTTTGGAGAGGGTCCTATCCCATTCCAACAATCCCACACCCGTACTTACTTCCAACTCCTGCCTCTGAGGCTAATGCCTTACTAGTTGAACTACTTAAAAGACCGCCAGGAGCTCTAGTTGGAAAGAACTTGCTTATTTGCTCTCCGGCCAAGGGAAAGACTAGTTCTGGTCTGGAGTCTACTTCTGCCTTTCTTTCCGACCGCATAGATGCCGAAAAAGACTTGTTTGGTTTGGCTGCTTTGGAATATCTGCACTTCCTCTTCTACTAATCTCGGAGTCGGATGCCGAATAAAAGGAGTTAGTGCCTGACTTTCTGTCTTCTGCTCTTCGACTTGGGGCGGTTAATAAGGGACTTCTCATCTGCAAATTCCATAAGGTTAGAACCTTTTTTTGCTTATTACAGAGGAGCCTCTAGCTCACAATTCTTACCCCACTAATTCAATAATTGCTCAGCCATCGGGAAATTGCCTAATAGAAAGAAGGGATGCAAAATTGATAGTTGAAGGACACGTCCTACCTTCCCCTTCCGTCCAATAATATCTGTCCTTCCCACTCTTGATCTGTACTATTGCTTTAACTGCGAGACTAAAGGATATGAAACCGTGCTGAGGGTGATGGAAATGAGTCCCTAGGAACTACGACTGATGTAAGACCCTCTAGGGGAAGCCCTATCCTTTTGATCGGGGGCTTCTTGATCACTATGAAGGAGCTGCTTTTTCGAGTGGCCAAGATAAGGAAGTACTGGGCTTCACGCCCTCAACAATAATAATAATATTGTTACAGAAGAAAAGAAACAACCTTTTTTGGGACCCATTCCCAAACAGAAAGCTTTCCGGATTGGTGAAAATAGAATGGCAGGATTCCCCTTAGGTAGCAGGCACCAAAATGGGAAATCAGTCCATCTTCCTTTTCCAATAAGAGGGAAAGCAGAGCATGTTAGCACCGGTTGACTCTCGACAACAATGTGGTGAATTCTCTGCCTTTCTCTACTGGCCATCTTTCTTGTTCTATTCATTAAAAGATAGTCATATGGTGCGCAACGGACGCTAGTCCGATATCAGACGTGATCTGGAAAACAACTCTCACGGTTTAGGTGGTTATGTGATTGTAAAATGTGAATTTTTTTAAATTTTCTTCTAGTTCTGGAAGTCAGTAATTATTTAACACTGGATTAGTGTCTATCAACGCTTCTGTAGGAAGATACGTCATGGGAAGTCTAGGCAGTATTTATTGGTGTGCTTTAGTGCTTCAGGTTAAACTTATTATAGTCGAAGATTATGTTCGCAATCTCATCACTAGAAATGCATGACACCCTGGGTATCCCTACCCTAACTCATAACTTCTTTCCTCTGGGACATTGGTGCACTTACAAACAAAGTACTCTTATCCGCTTGTAGAGAGTCTTTCTTCGACCTTTGAAGTTGAACACTTTCTCAATTGTGAGCTAGAAAGTGAGTCTGAAGCGAGTTGGTATGGTCTAGGGCATTTTTAAATTCAATTGAATAGGCTTATTTTTTCACTGCAATTGGAGATACTGGCTCGCTATCAAAGCACTCAGCACTTAATACTATAAGGCAGACTCTTTAGACAACTAATGGGGTAGATAGACTGGCGGGGAATAATCTCGAAAAGAGTCCAAAAAGCATGAAACATGATGGTAGGTCAGGGAAGATAGACCCTTTTTTTTTATGTGTTATCACACTCTTGTAACTTACATTACTTGAAACACAGGTACGTAAACAAAAAAAAAAGAGTATAGTACGCCGATAAAAGTTGCCACCTCGAGGAGAATCTGTATCAAAAGCTTTCCTTTAGGGGCTATACATCCTCTAAGCGATCAGGTAAATCAGACATATATTAAACTAAGGGATTTTGAAAAAGCATGGAATCCAACTATCTCCCCTGGAATATCCCAACCAGCCATGACAAGCTATGGGGGAAGTTTTAGAGGTGGAGGAAGAGCAAAATCGATCCTATAGATCATTAGGGCTGCCAAGACAGCCGTAAGGAAACTAACCTGCATCCTGTTTTAGACTCGGGATGGAAGTTACCTCATAGGTAAATACCTCATACTATTGGTAGAAATACGAACTGCCACTCTCAAACTAGATGCACTTACTGATGGCTGGCTTTCATCTTGACTTTCATAACTTTTTTCAAAACACTTTGTCCAAGAACAGAATCTGCTATTCTAAACTAGCTTGTTACCTCAGATGCCTAAGATAATAGGATGTCATACTTCCAATGGGGTATGCCCCTCCATCAGTCAATTAGTAACTTTTCCAGAACAACAATTGTGGACAAGGCATGAAAAAGTCCCCGATAGAAGGAAAAAACTACAAAAGAAAAAGGCACTCCCACTTCATGTAATCTTTCTCCAACTAGCTTGCAAGGGCTTATTAACAAGGGATTTCAAGAGTTCTTAATAAACCAAGACTGGCGTTCATCTTCTCCTGCGTCTATGAAAGCAGCTATCTTCATCCTCTCATCTCTTGCCTCGTCTTCGTAAACGTAAAAAGCAGCAATATGAACATTTCCCGATGGCTTGGGGGGAACTAACAAGCTCAGCGGAGCGACAAAGTCAAAACCTAGCGTAACTTGCAATTTGATCAAGGGGAACTGAGGGGATTCTCTTAGCAATGTAACCGAACTCCCAGTCAATGTTCACACTGAAATTGGCACTAAAATGACTGAAGATGAGAGGGCTTCATCAGGATCAACTTCGAATCCAATAGAAGGCTTTCTAGCTTGGAATGCTGCCGTTGGAGAGCTTTTAGATCCCGCCCGACGCCTTCCTTTTATTATGTTCTCTTTTTCTAAATGCTATGGATTCTTCTTTCCAACTAGCTAGTACGCTTCAAAGCAAGTAGTTCGGTCTAGGCTCGGGTCCGCTTGCAAAGTAAATTGATCTCCTTCTACATTCGAATCCACCCCGTTAGCTTATCTTCCTACAGATAGTGGCGCCCGGGACTTCTTTGTCTTGGTTAATAAGCAAGATTGGGAGTTAGTATGACTCTTAACCGAGTGAGAGAATGGCCCTCTTCTAAGTTATCTCCTGCTAGATAGCTGACTAGGCACACTTTCTCCGTAGGTGAATAGCACAGGAAGGAGAAGACCCTATAAAAGATATTTGCACCGTACTTTCCTGTCCTGAGCCCTGGACAGTTTGAAACCAAAGCTTTGCACGATTTATAGCTTTACTGACCTTGCTCTCTTAAACCTATCCCTTATCCCTGGGATTAGGTGAAAGAGCGCTTTATCTATCTTTATAGGCATAGACAGGCGGGACTACTTTCCTACCTTTTTTGCATTTGTGATCAGGCAGGAAATTACGAATCAGAAGACCAAGTCAAAAATAGTTCTCGCAGGAGCTCTGGTTCTTCGCATAACTCAGCCGATGATCTTTCGGCTCCAGCCACAGCAGTTCCTCTGTCGGTTATAAAACAGATATAGGATGAAAGCAATAGTGAAATGGTCCAGAACATCACCCAACATCTTGTGGAAGTGATGAAGCCACTCATTAGGAACGAGCTATATTTCGCCAAGGAGCAGAAGCAGAAAGAAGCACGACAAAATCAGCAGTCGATGACTTCCCAAGTTGTATCGGCTATTACCCCAAGTATGGATCAGCCTGTTAGCACTGGGGGGCAAACTCAAAATTTACAGTACGACCAAGTGAAAGTTGCAAAGAGGCCGAGTTCAAGTTCCCAAGCATCTCTCTCTTAACGACGAAACTTGTATCACTCATTTGGTCCTATATTGATAGTATAAACCCTGTAAGGTGGGGATCTTACCTGTCCAAAGCCACTCAAACTCTATCTTTCCCAATCTCTCATTGAGGTTGGCAAATGCAAAAGTACATTCACTTTTTGAAACCTCTTCCCTATTAGCTAATGAGTTGAGGATTCTCCTTCTCTCTAATGCAGTGATAGAGTACATATCAGATGCTATATGGTTGCCGTCCTACGCGCAATCGAGAAGTGATGTAAGCCCGCCCTCGTCTCACTATGGTTAGTCAAAGTTAGGAGTTAAATAGATCTCGTACAAGCAAAATAATAGGCATGAATGACCCATAGTACGCCCATAAAGCCCAATAGCCATAAGGGGAGAGAGATGGGCAACCATGATAGTACACGTGTCATCTCCCAACGGAAGAAGCTGCCTTTATCTATTGCTTAACTCTCTCGGGTGTGACCGATAGAATATAACTCGTTCCTGGAAGTAGTTCGTGTGAAAGCCTTTTTGCCTAACTAATACGATTTTGGGATGGAAAACCTGGAGTCACAAGCATTTGCAGATGAAAGAAAGCTGTATAAGTTCCCGCTCCTCACTCCATATCTACCCGCCCTCTTTCATTGACAACTCTAAGCTCCGGTGGCAGCTCTTACTGCCAGGCTGTATTGAACAGAGCAGGACCTCTACTATGACTTCTTCACTTCCATTACTAAAAGGACTACACTTCCTTCTTTTTCCTAAAAAGAGATTCTTTTTGCACAACTCCTTCACCGAAGAACCTATAATTGTTCTGAAAAGAACCTTTCTTTGCCAGAAAAATCATAAGAAAAGAAAGCTGCTAGCAGAGGGTAGAGAAGTGCCACACCTTCATGGATTGATCAAGTTTCGTGTACTGATTCTCATCGAGATTGGGTTGGTATCCAATGTACTGGGTACAAGATCGAAAAGAATGCAAGGTTTCAAAGATCTCTCGACTAAGTGATGTGCTAAACAAAGTAAGTTCCCTAAGACGGGATTTGTTTCGTTGATTCTAGGTGAAGCAGAAGCCCTACAGAGGGAATTCAATAATTTTGCGATTATGCATTCTACAGCGTTTGGTGTATCTAGTGTACCAAATCCCATCCTAGAGATTGCCAAGGTCGAAATGTCTGGTTGTCGGTAATGATAGTGGATGGTCTATCAACCGGTGGAAGCACAACTTAACGCTCCTAAGATGAACTCTAGATTGTTTAGCAGATTACTTAGAATAATTCGGAAGATAGTTTTTGAACACTCTCGGATGATCAAATCTTACTGGGTACTCTGCAGATTTAGGAAGAAAGTCTTCTTCTTATTGGGCAAACATGGTACTCTTCTTTTTAAGAAATAGAAGCCTTTCCGCTTTGTAGCAACAGTGTCCAGTATTTTGTCTGAAACTCGAAAGGATGGATTTCTTTCAGTCCCTACTTTCGAAAAGTAAAATCAAGTTCTTCGCAAAAAAGTTCTTTTAGTATGAGAAGTAGTTTTATCCATTGGGTAGTAAGTTTATCGCTCTTACACTATTACTCTAGTCTATCGAAAACTGTATTGGAATCAACTTTCATAATTAGTCGAGCTGGCATTGGTCGATAGGTAGGCGCTTTTTTTTCAGGCTTTCATTTTGAAAGCATTTTAGGATTAGGATTCTCTTCTCTTTAACATTTAAATGTAATATAATAATGTGTAATAGTTTTTTTTTGAAGGAGTAGTTGAATATTTTATACCCTGCCAACACTTTTCACTTTCAGAGGTTTGACTCGATTCAATCATTCCTGCCTTTCTGTTATCTTACATTTTCATGCATTATGAACCTCTAATCAGTAACTATTTTCCATAGAAAAGTACTTCTTTAGCCGATCTTTATTTCCCTTGTATAGTAATTCGTATCTGACTTTGTAATTTTCAATTGATTTCCCATGTCTAGCGATCTCTCTTTGCGTTTGTGGATTAGGACCAATCCATTTCTTCTTGGATGCTATACTCGAAAGATAAAGAGTTATTGTGGCCAGACCTACTTCAAGCATTTCACTTATCGAACGGCTATATTCGTTACATTCTAAATAAAAGGGTTGGACGGTATCAACTTTGGATTTTTTTAAAGAAAGCTGCTTGTGTTCAAAACCCGGGATGGAGCGTGAAAGATTTTCATAATTAAAGTTATCCAATTCAAGCAGATATGCCTTGGGAAGGATTTGAGACTGATGACTTCACAGATTTATATAGTAATTTTGAAGAAAGGTAGCCTTTTGAAAGGGTAGGAAATGTCCATTTAGGAAAGGAATCATATGAAATAGAAAAGATAAAATAACAACGGGAGAGATCTCAATCTTGCAATAGATAAATGTTCTAAATGCCCCGAAATCATTGTTTTAAGCCGCTGATTGATTAGTTTCTCTTGGTTAATTATCGATCGATATAGGGCACGTAAACTTCCATAGAATGGATTTAGCTCACTCGTGGGTCTCCATCGGGTAGCTGAACATGCTGAGAGTATAGCATTGGCTTTGTCTGGAAGACCTTATTGCTTTAAGCAAGAATAGTCAAAGTCTAGGCAGAAGACCTCTCTTTCCTCATTTCTAGATTGAGCGGAGTTTTCCTTCGCCTATTGAGAGACAAATAAAGAGAATTTTCCCCTGGGTCAGATGAAAAAGGAAGTGCTTTCCGAAAAGTGTTCAAATTAACAAATCTTTGAAAGCATGATGTTGAAGCAAGTACTGATTTTACTTAGTTGAAGGCGTGAAGTGACCCATTGGTCACGAAGGCTATAAAGCACCGTCTGCCCCTTCTATCTCGTAGTCTTCCCTTTAGCGGTCAGTTGGTAAGGATATCGAGGCTTATAGGTAAATCACCATTCCCGCAGCCCTTTCAGTAAGCGAATCAATCATCGAGGAAAGCCCTAATCCTTCTGCCTTCTCTCAGTTCTGCCCTATAAGTTTGTGTAACTTCACCAATAAGATAATCAGCAAAGTTATTTCTGCAAGGATTTCGAGTGGATCATTTCTGAAAACCAAAGTGCATTCGTCAAAGGTCACAGTATCATGGATAATGTACTTCTTGCAACTGAAATGGTTTACTCTATTGACCGAAAAATTAATGGTGGCAACATTGTTATCAAATTGGACATGATGTAGGCTTTCGATAGAGTCTCTTGGGATTTCTTGTACAAAGTCATGGCGAGTTTTGGATTTAATCAGCACTTCCTCCATTTGATCCTTAATTGCATATCATTGAAAAATTTTTTTGTGTTGGTAAATGGCAAGCCATGCGGCTTCTTCCACTTTTCTCGCGGGATAAGGCAGGGAGATCCCTTATCACCCTCTCTTTTTATTATTTTATTGTTGTTGAGTTCCTCTCGAGAGGTTTGAATAATTTAATGGAGGAAAGATCTATTGCCCCTTTTCACTTGCCGAGAGGTTGTTTGTATGTTTCTCATCTTAGCTTTGCAGACGATGTGATTATTTTTTCCACAGGAGCTAAGCAGAAATACAACGCCTTATGAATTTCCTTAGTATATATGAGCAGATTTCTGGTCAGATGATTAACAAAGAAGAGTGCATTCTTGACTCGGAATGCTTCATCACCAGAAAGAAATGCTCTCATCCACCAGATGACTGGATTTTCACAGAAATCTTTCCCTTTCACTCATTTGGGGTGCCCTATATTTAAAGGTCAGAGAAAGATAATCGCCACTCATTGAAAAAGTTAGGGTGAAGCTGTTGGAAACTGTAGGCAAAAACAAAATAAAATAAAACTACAGAAATCCACCAACAGGATCTGCACATACTAGAAAAACCGATTGGATAGAAATTACCTCAATGTTTTGATTGTTTGGTGAAGAGGCGCTGCTTTTTACGCTTTGCCCTCTACTGGTATCCACACGATGAACTCCTCTGCAAGTGATCGGGATGCTAGCCCCTTCTATGTTCTGAAAACTGTTCAGAACTGATCATGACTATCTGGTAATCGGTCGTATTTCGGAGAGAGGAGGCCATATACTATATCGCCGTTCTAGGGTTTAGGGTTTTGTTTGTCTTTAATCAGAAAAAGGACGGCTGCCAAGAAAAGGTTAACATAACCTTTTATAGCTATCAATATCAAAATCCTAACTGTCATCTAATGACAATTTAATCTCGTCCGTCTATTCCTATAATCATCCAACGGTTTGGATGAGTAATATTAAGTAATTAATTTCATTTATTCGATTAAATAAAATTAATTACTTATTAACTTACCAGAAAATACAATATGGAATCTGATTCCCCTTTTGTATATGTTCAACGAATCTAGACACAATCTAGATCCATTGAACATGGACATTATGCTCACAAGACCGTCTATGCGTATGACCCTATAGGTTCACTTAACGTTGGCTATGAATGAAAAATGTCCTAGACATTTATTCACAAAACATAAGCGGCCTTTATCAAGACATTATGCTTACCCAAGTTAAGTAATTGCAATAATAACCTAGTATCAGATTCAATACTTAGTCCTTTTATCACACGAAATCCTAATTAAGTATAAGGCATGGACTAAGTCATCCTTATAAAACTTAATTAACCATTTACTTGATCACCAGGCAGACTGTTCCAACAAATAATATTAATAACACCTTATTAAGACTTATTTGAGCATGGCCATGCATATTTTCCAGACTTCCTTACATGGATATCTCTCTCTAAAAGGAGAGGGACAAATCCCTTTCACTATCTCCAATATTCAAGCCATGACGAGAAAATAGGCCAACCAATAGTCATAATAATCACCTAATTAAAAGTGATGTTTGACTATGTCAAAACATATTTTCTCCCCATGCAAGAAACATTAGAAACATTAGGTCAAAGGACACCAAATATAAAACTGAGAAGAAATACTTATAACTTAAACCCATGCAATATTTCTTCTTCACTTTGGGTCATGTCCAATATAATATTCTCAATATGTATTTATGAATTGATTTTATATCTCATATTCATGATCAGTAAAACTTGACCATCAATCAACTTCATACTAGTTTACAAAATGTAATAAACTAGGGACAAATAAGAATAGTATTTTATTAGGTATAAGGGTTTTACTATCAAGTCACATGTTTGATGACCAAGAGCATAAAATACAATTAAAAAATACATGCTTCATAAATCAATAAATGTGAGTCAATTGGTCTTAGGGCATGTACTAACAGAAGCTGTAAGAGTGGCAGCGTAAATTTCTCAGCCTAGGCGGGCGGTTGATCTTGATCAAGCATGTTCTGTAGTCCATACCTATGTACTTTCTTCAGGGTATATCTCCTCCAAAGATGGTTTTTATATCAATTGAACGCATTTTTGCAGACTTCATTTAGGGTTTTAATTCAGAGAGAAAGAAAAAACACTAGATGGCTTGGAAAAAAATATTTCGGCCAACATCTGCCAATGGCTTGGGATTGAATTTCTAAGATATCATCTGCTTACTCTTATAAACTTTGGTGGCAGTTTTGTACTAGCTCGTCCCTCTGGGGCACTTTTATCCGCTCAAAATACAAGCTCAAAGCCGCTCTTATCAACAATCTGCAGATCCCTTTGTCGTGTTCAGACACATGGAGAAGGGTGCTACAAATCACCAGACCAAGCAGATCACCACATTGGCTTCTTAGTTCGGAATGGAGAATCTAGCTATTGGCATGATCAGTGGCTACCTTGTGGAAGGCTTCCTGTCTTATATCCTCTTCATCCTACTAATGATCTCTCAGTGAGGGATGCTTTGGTGAGTGAAGATTGTAGGCGAATTCTCCTTCAACATTCTCCTTGGCCTATTCACTTACAGCAAGATCAACAAGATATATATGTTTGGAAACTTGCATCCTCTGGCTCTTTCAACCTTTCTTCAGCGCTGCAGGTTATAAACAAGGGATTCTCCTCTTCTCTCTCTTGCAAATCCATTTGGTACAAAAAAATTCCTCTTTCTATTTCCATCTTTTTGTAGAGGCTATGTAACAGATTCTTGGCTTTGGATGTGATTAGAAGCTTTGGTTTTTCATTTGCTTCATGGTGCTTATGTAAATCCTCAGAAGAATCAGTTGATCACACATTTCTTCATTGCTCTTTTGCCTGCTCTTTATGGAATTTTTTCAGTTACATGTGCGCTTTGAAGTCTGAAAATTGATCCTCCTTACGACGCATCCTGCAACTTTGGTGGATCCAATCTTCGATAGTTTATTATGTGATACCTTCTCTTGTATGTTGGGAGCTATGGAAAACTAGAAATGTTTTTCGCTATGAAGGCTGCATGCCATGAAGTCCGCTATCTTAGAGTCCATATATCAATTGTCTTGTGCCCACAAATTACCTTTTGATGCGGCAGGCTTCCCTTCTACCTTCAAACAACCAGCAGTGAAATGTTGGACTATAGTGTGGTGGAAACAAGAGGGCTAAGCACCTGTGGTTTTGACCATTGATGGAGCTTCTCGTGGAAATCCTGGACTTTCTACATCAAGAGGCATTTTGAGGTTCCGAGATGGTACTTTCATTGCAGGATTTTGCTCATTCATTGGTCTTGCTACAAATAGCAGAGGCTGATGGCCTTGCCAAAGGTATTGCTTTGTGTTTATCCTTGGGGCATTACATGGTCGATATCCAAGGCGACTCTCTAGTATTTGTTAATACAATTCGAGATTGTAAAAAAGGCCCGTGGAAGCTTGATTTTTCCCTTCAGCATATTCGATATCTTCTTAAACAACTTGATTACCAGTTGGATCACATCTTCGGAGAAGGGAACAAGGTTGCGGATTGTCTGCTAAATTACGACAGTGATTCTACTAAGTCCCAAAAGTTTCTTTCTTATTCTTCTTTGCCTAGGGAAGCTAGAGGTTTATGTTTCTTGGATAAACTATCAATCCCAGCTATTCGTTGTACTAAAGGGGCCTGAGCTATCCATCGTCCCCCTTGTTCTGTACTTTCTTTCATTACTATCAATAAAGCTCACCAGTTAGTGTTAAAAAAAGAAAAAAAAATAGAGTGTAAGGTAGGTTTGGGTATAGCAGGACTTGAACCTGCGACCATTAGGTTAAAAGCCCAATGCTCTACCAATTGAGCTATATACCCAAAAAAAGATATAGTAGTAAATAAGGATTGGTGTAGAAAAGAGGGTGGCCCCCTTCTTCTCATCATATTCAAATTAAAGGAGCGTGACTCTGTATAAAGCTCGTACTGCAAAGAAAGCGTAAGGGCACTAGCACTCCTAAAAGAAAACGACCTAGCTAAGGTGCCCCCTTATTTATTAAAAACTAAAGGTAAAGGGCATTAAGCGTATGAGAAAGATGCGCTCAAGCACCCAACCCAGTGAAAGAGGGCTTGGGCTCGAAAGCTGGCCTTACTCAACAAGCACCTTTCTAGTTGCTTGTTTCCACTCATTGAAGATTCTATCTACAAAAGAAGGTCAACAGGGGATACTAAAATGGCTCTCACTGGCACCATTTACGAGAAGGTGAGGTCGTCTTTCTTTCTAGCTGCCATACGGTTTCGGCTTAAAGCCTTAAAGACGGAGAATGGGAGAAGTAGTTATCTATGTAATTACAATCTTTGTTGGCCATAGTTCCGGTCGAGCACTCTCTTTTCTTTGTCCAATTCTGTCTTATCAAACAAGACTTACTTCTTTACCAACCCCCGAAGAGTTTGAGGCTGGACCAGGTACGAAGAATGAATCTATATTTGATCTGTGCACGGAAGGGCCGGCAGCCGCTCAACTGTTCGACCACAATGCAATGGTGTTCGTTCCGATTCGACAAAGGCAGAATGCCTGGTCGAAGGTCCACTACAGTAGGTAGCAGGCGTGTTCGTTTTGGCTCCGGAGGAAGAACGATAAATAGGCAATGCACCATCCTTGCTGCTGTGTACGTTTTTCTTGACTTGACAGATTTATCCAATTGAACCCACACTCAAAGGAGGACCACAAGCTCAGGGCTCGATGAAATAGAAAATATAAGCATTAAGAAACTTCTTGGGGTTAGCAGTGAAAGAAAGAGCCCGACATTAATTTCTTTATGAATATTCATAACTAAGTCTACTAAAAGTGGGGACCAGCCTCATCGTGGTGGTTAGAGGACACCTCTGATCGTTTACCTCTAATGTGACACGTTTCCTCCCAGTTATATGATCAAGGGGATCAGTCGGTTAGAAAACGGTGCTATTCTTCTTCCGGGGAGACAAGGTCGTCCCTTCTACTGATTGAACCCTCAGTTCGTAGGTCTTCGTCAACATGTTACAATGCTTTAGTCTTCGGCGCATTACTTGACTTATAAAGGTGAACATCTGGGCAAGGGAAAGCACAGTGCACCTGGTGCAAATGGTTTTTTTTTTCTTTTTCATGATATACCAATCAGAATGGGGGGTCTCCCCTACGCACATGATTGATAGAATCACTGCGGGAGAGGCATGAATGCAGTTCGATCCTGTGGTGTATTCATTTGGAGTGAGTAGGGCCTCTTTCTCGTTGATCAATTCGCTTTCGCTCTATTGAAAAGTCGAAATTCCTACGGCGGTTTTGTCAACGAACGCATTTCGAGCCACATTGACTAACCTAACCCACGCTTTTTCGGGTGCTCTTCCTTAATTTGATTAACAGGGGCTAGGCTAGGTTTGATAATACCCAAATAAAAAGAGATTGGGGTCGATAGTTGGCAGTTGGCAAGGAACTGGATCCCCCCAAAAAAAGGGAGAAGCAGCGGTTGAATTCTAATTCTGGAAAAAAGTCAGGGTCCTTTTACTTCACTCCTTTCCTCTCGCTTCACTCGAGCATCTTCTACTTCGTCCCTCTCCCCATCGGTCGAGTGTCTTCAAACCTTCCTTCATAGTCAAATCTGATGATACGCTTTGGCGATGCTTGTTACCTACCAAATCAAATTAAAGGCCTGCTAGGTGATCGAAATCGCTCAGGTCAGTGAGGACTCACTCACTCACCTATTTTTTATCTATTTAATAGTTTCTTCTATCTACTGAATTCAAAAGGTGACCCGCCGTGCCGGGCTGCAAGATACAGCTGTTGTACTACTTGACTAGTAAGAAAGAGCTTCCGTAAGAACTTGAAGACTCTTGTATGTACGGTATCCCTCTCTTCTGCTACTTGTGGATTGTTGCACAGAAAGGCCAACAGAAGCAACCTTTCTTAGTGCGCTTGAAAAGTGCTTAGTTTATACTATTGGCAGGGTGGCAAGGACATGTTCGTTGGTTGGAAGCCTAAGCCAAGAAGGTACGAATGAAGTAACGGGCCCCTTTAGAATATAGGGGCGGTTTTCTTGTGGTAGTAATTGTGGTTTGCTTATATGCCGCCTTAGTCACATCTCTCTTTCTTAGTTTCACGCTGGTCTAAGGAATGAAAATGAAAGCTAGTCTTTTAGTAAGTAGTAAGCGTATAGTTGCAGCTGTTTAGTGTATAAGAAATTTGTTATTGGTCTCATCGAAAGATACGTAAGACGGAAGTTGGTTTAAGATGATGTTACGCGGCATTTAGAACCAGTCTTGAAGTGAATGAATTAGAAAAACTGAAAAATTAAGAAAATGAGACGAATCTTTCTTGAACTATATCATAAACAGATCTTCCCCTCCACACCAATCACGAGTTTTTCTCTATTCCTCTCGTATATCGTTGTAACGCCCTTAATGCTAGGTTTTGAAAGAGACTGTTCATGTCATTCCCATTTAGGTCAGATTCGGATCTCTCCGTTGTTTCCTTTTCCTTCCACACCTTTTCCTCGAAATGAGAAAGAAGATGGTACACTTGAATTGTATTATTTAAGTGCTTATTACTTGCCAAAAATCCTACTTCTACAATTAGTAGGTCACCGGGTTATTCAAATAAGTCGTGTTTTCTATGGTTTTCCCATGTTACAACTTCTGTACCAATTCGGTCGATCCGGAATGGATCGGTTAAACAATCTATTAGGGAGCCTGGTCTTGACTCTTCTGTGTGGTATTCATTCTCGTTCGGCTCTTGGAATCATATCCAGCAGTGGTTGGAACAACTCACAAAATCCAACCATTTCACCTACTTTATTGCCCCCAACCCTTTCTCGGACCTCTATTGAAACAGAATGGTTTCATTGTTCTTTCATCGATTGGTTATTCCTCTTCGTTCGTATCTCTTTTTCCAATTTTTGTCTCGATTAGTTTACAAGATTAAATGGCAAATTCTCCGCTTAACACCCTCGATTCAATTGTTTTCCAAGAATGTTGATCCGGGTATGTAAGTCATGTATTTGAGAGGAACTTAAATAAAAGAAGGGCTTTCAGTTTTTTGCACCCCGTTTTGGTCTTGCAGCTAAAAATATATTTATAGATATAAGAATCTATTTTTTAGAAGAAAGATTAATTAAATGCACCAATCTCTAGCGATGGTGGGACCAACCAAGATGTATGTCGTCCAACCCGACCTCAGACTCTTTCTTCTTGACCTATTTGACTCTCTGGCCGCAGTTATTTAGGTGGTATTCCAAGATTGAAGAGATAATTCCTCCCGAGAACACACGAAACAAAGATATGAACTAGGTAAATAGAAATGGAAAAAAATGTTTCCAATTCATCCAAATTAGAAGCCTTTTCAACACCATATGATCTACTAAAGTAGATCGGTATTGACCATATAATAAAAGTAGATCTTGGTCCATGGAGTCCAAAGAAGGTAAGAGCTCCAACCTATCTGATGCTTTTTGGCCAAATACGATACACAAGTGGGACCTGTGCTATGAGCAAACTGTGCGAAAAACTGCTTCTTTTTTCCGATTCCGAAATAACTTGGGCGAAATAGGGTTCTATCGGGAAACCATAGATTTTTGAGTTTTCGCCACTGGTTACTGGTTGAGCCACTGGAATGGAATGAGATAAGAATCTCTGGAGATCTTTCTTCTCCACTTACTCGTAATAGGCTTTTCTTCTGTAGAAGACTTCTTCCGAATGGCATAATTGTCCGCTAAAAGAAAAAACTACCTCGATCTTCAAAGAAAACTGACTCCTCCTACTCCTCCTTCTCCTTTAGGATAGGATCGTCGTTGGTCCTTCTTTCACTAATGCTCTTTTGGCCTTGAAGTGGTAGAAACTTGTGAACCGGGCGAACTACTTGACTTGCTTTTCTTCTCTTACATCAACTCGAGCTTGCTTGAATCTGTTCAATTACAACCTTATAATGCAATCGCATTCTCTAGTCCAATTACTGTTTTTGCTTCTGTATTCTTGATTTATCCACTAGGTCAATCTGGTTGATTCTTTGCGCCTAGTTTTGGCATAGCAGCTATATTTCGATTCATCATCTTTTTCAAGGGTTTCATAATTGGACATTGACCCACTTTCATATGATGGGAGTTGCTGGTGCATTGGATGCTTATTTGTTGTGCACTATTCATAGTGCTACCGTAGAAAATACTTTATTTGAAGATGGTGATGGTGCATATTCCGTGCTTTTAACCCGCTGAAGAAACTTATTCAATGGTCACCACTAACCGCTTTTGGTCTCGAATCTTTGGGGTTGCTTTTTCCAATAAACGTTGATTACATTTCTTTATGCTATTTGTACCGATAACCGGTTTATGGATGAGTGCTCTTGGAGTAGTTGGTCTGGCCCTGAACCTACGTGCCTATGACTTCGTTTCTCAGGAAATTCGAGCAGTGGAAGATCTGGAATTTGAGACTTTCTACACCAAAAATATTCTCTTTAATGAAGGTATTCGTGGTTGGATGGCGGCTGAAGATCACCTCATGAAAACCTTCTATTCCCTGAGGAGGTTTTACCACGTGGAAATGCTCTTTTCTTTAATGGAACTTTAGCTTTAGCTGGTCGTGACCAGGAAACCACCGGTTTTGCTTGGTAGGCCAGAAATGCCTGAGTTATCAATTTATCCGGTAAACTACTAGGAGCTCATGTAGCCCACGCTGGATTAATCGTATTATGGGCCAAAGCAATGAACCTATTTGAAGTAGCTTATTTTGTACCAGAGAAACCACCTTGAAAATAAGGGTAGTCTACATGGGACCCCGACAATGGCTGTAAGATTGGAGGCATAAAGCCAGTGCCTTTCAAAGCAACCAAGTCATAAATTCTCCATTAGAGGCCGAAACGAAGAAGTGATGGATCACTCCGAGTCACCTTCCAATTGTGATTCACAACCGGCGCCTTGAAAAATCGTCTATTGTTACCTCAAGCGACAAAGCCGTAAGATAATACCCGCGATAATAATGAACACGAACTCACGATCATAAGATCGACCACTCAAGGAACGTAACTTGACCTTCAAACAGGTCATCCAGAATGAGACGTAATTCCTTTGGTATCATTTCTCTTCTTAAGAAATCTATAATAAAGCCACGAAGGTAAGGGTTCAAGGCCTAGCCAATAGACAAAAAAAAAAAAGGCAGAGTTGACTTGGTGTACACAGCCATGCCATGATAGGACTGCGGCTGGTAGAATCGTGCCAGTGCCTTATATCTTGCTCCTCCTACGCGAGTGAGAGTAGTCACTCTACAACCCGAATGCTTATGCACCGCCATGAGGCCGAAAGGATGATGGGAATTGAGGAGAGATTTGAAGGAGACTGAAGAAAGGTCTCGAGTCAAACATCTCACCCTAAAGCACTTAGCAAATTCTATGCAACCAGTGGAAGAGCAGAGAGATTTCTAATAAAAAATATCTACCCCCAACCCTTTCAAACATTGTTCGTACACTTCAGCGACCTTTTGATCGGCGATTACTACATCGTCGCAAAGTACACCGTACTTTTCAAAGCAAAGCCTCGGCCTGGGTACACTTGTTCTGCACAATACCACACCAAAACATGGTGTGATAAGGTAAAGAGTGGCCAAGAAGAAAAATATCCGAGAGGCTGTCCAACTACAAAACAAACCGAAGACCAGGGTGTCCGCACCCACGGTACCTCAAATATGTTATATGCAAGTGCTGATTAAACAACACTTGACGCGAACGACCAATAGAAACAATACTGCATAACCTAGAAAAGAAGCAACAGTAACAATGGCCATCGGTCAGTTGCCGACTTCAAGTCAAAGCTATAACAGTGCTTTTGCCCACTAACCGGGCGGTCCTACTTGAAAGTCCCATCTTCCGGGATCCGAGCAAGGATCCTTATGAGCCAATCATGGATTGGTGAGAGTAGCCTCTGATTGATATCGTTTCCAATGGTGAAAATCTGCCTCTTAGCCCCTCCCTCAAGACTCTGACCGAGTCGACCTACGATAGGTAGTATACCTAGCTCCTCGACAGTAGGTAACTGAGGGACTATGAACCTCTCAAAAAA
Organism: Catharanthus roseus; assembly: GCA_028651295.1. NCBI lineage: Eukaryota > Viridiplantae > Streptophyta > Magnoliopsida > Gentianales > Apocynaceae > Catharanthus > Catharanthus roseus. Next base: position 1,637,297 of record JAPQWS010000153.1, on the reverse strand, counting down.
GGCTTTCTCTCTTCCAACCGCTTATAAAATTGTAAAGGATCACACGAACCGTATATAAGACGACCATAGGGCACCTTGGCTCTATTGCTCTTGCCAAAGGCTGGGTTATGCGACAACTATATGTCAACAAATCCTTTCTACACGGCAGCATTTTCCATGAAGAGGTTTACATGACCCCGCCCCAAAGCTGTTGGACTCCGTAGGCAAAAAACAAAATAAAATAAAACTACGAAAATCCACCAACAGGATCTGCACATACTAGAAAAACCGATTGGATAGAAATTACCTCAATATTTTGATTGTTCGTTGTAAAGGCGCTGCTTTGTCCGCTTCGCCCTCTACTGGTATCCACGCGACGAACTCCTCTGCAAGCGATCGGGATGCTAGCCCCTTCTGTGTTCTGAAAACTGTTCAGAACTGATCCTGACTATCTGGTAATCGGTCGTATTTCGGAGAGAGGAGGCTAGATACTATATCACCGTTCTAGGGTTTAGGGTTTTGTTTTTCTTTAATCAGATAAAAGACGGCCACCAAGAAAAGGTTAACATAACCTTTTATAGCTGTCAATATCAAAACCCTAAATGTCATCTAATGGCAGTTTAATCTCGTCCGTCTATTCCTATAATCATCCAAGTTTGGATGAGTAATATTAAGTACTTAATTTCATTTATTCGATTAAATAAAATTAATTACTTATTAACTTACCAGAAAATACAATATGGAATCTGATTCCCCTTTTATATATGTTCAACGAATCTGGACACAATCTAGATTCATTTAACGTGGACATTATGCTCACGAGATCGTCTATGCGTGTGTCCCTGTAGGTTCACTTAACGTTGGCAGTGAATGAAAAATGTCCTAGACATTTATTCACAAAACATAAGCGGTCTCTAGCAAGACATTATGCTTACCCAAGTTAAGTAAATGTAATAATAACCTAGCATCAGATTTAATATTTAGTCCTTTTGTCACACGATATCCTAATTAAGTATAAGGCATAGATCAAGTCATCCTTATAAAACTTAATTAACCATTTACTTGATCACCAGGCAGACTGTTCCAACAAATAATATTAATAACACCTTATTAAGACTTATTTGAGCATGGCCATGCATATTTTCCAGTCTTCCTTATCAAGGGGCCCATGGATATCTTTCACTATCTCCAATATTCAAGCCATGACGAGAAAATAAGCCAACCAATAGTCACAATGATCACCTAATTAAAAGTGATGTTTGATTATGTCAAAACATATTTTCTCCCCATGCAAGAAACATTAGAAACATTAGGTCAAAGGACACCAAATATAAAACTGAGAAGAAATACTTATAACTTAAACCCATGCAATATTTCTTCTTCACTTTGGGTCATGTCCAATACAATATTCTCAATATGTATTTATGAATTGATTTTATATCTCATATTCATGATCAATAAAACTTAACCATTAATCAACTTCACACTAGTTTAAAAGATGTAATAAACTAGGGACAAATAAGAATAGTATTCTATTAGCTATAAGGGTTTTACTATCAAGTCACATACTTGATGACCAAGAGCATAAAATACAATTCAAAAAATACATGCTTCATAAATCATAAATGTGAGTCAATTAGTCTTAGGGCATATACTAACAAAGGCTTCTTCCCCAGCACCCTCATTATGTTTGCAAACTCTTTATGTTATGGCCTCAAACAGGCACCTAGGGCCAGGTTCACGCACTTTAGTTTACACACCTTCTTTCTTCATATTAAACTCTCGTCTGATCGAAGGTTAGTTTTCAGCTTTCCATTTCTTCTTCCAGCCATCCAGTTCTAAGGTCAACCCTGCCTTTTTTGTTGGGTTAGAGCGAGTATGAAGTAAGGGAGGAAGAAGAAGAGAGGGAATGCCTGACTGGGAAGGAAGTTTACTGGTTCGCTAGAGCCAGGGAATGAGCACTCAGGGATTTGCATAGGAATAGAAGGTAGAACGAATGACAGTGCTTAAGACTTCCACAAGCAGCGGGAATTAAACTAGCAACTCCTGCTTCAATGGGACTCGGGAACTCGAGGTGGTCTATGCTACATTATACTTGGTGGTCTTATTTTCTTTTTTTTTTTTAATAACTAATACCACCTCTTTCAAGAAAAATCCTAAGAGAAGAAAAGCATTCTATCTCTTTTCTGTCTTTCTTCTAGATTGAGCTCCCCGCCGCCTTAGTCTTGGTCAGGGAATCAAACGTCTCTCCCTTTCTTGGCGACTACTTTTAGTGCAGTTGGCAGTCATACGCTCCTTTTATCAGTTAGTGGTGGCTGTGACATGGATCTTCCCTGTATCTCAGAGGTTGCTTATATAGAAAGCCTAAACCGTTGGTGCACATGAGATGGAGTATTCTCTTCGTCTAATCACGAGGCCACATGAACTTTATCTGGGATCGATTGATTCTTGTTAGATACATTGGTTGCTGCACAGCTAACTACCGACCCTAAAATTTCATAAGTAAAGAGAAGAGAAAAAAGAGAGATTCGTCTTGCTGAATTGAATTGAGTGCGCGCTAAATGCTTTTAACTGAACCCACTGTAGTTCTCTCTCCGATAGCACGCAGCTGAAAATAGGACAGATATATATATAGAAGTGTGCAGTGAGGGCGTTAAGCTAGGTAGCCAGTCTTTGCTTAACTCGACCCAAGTAATTCCTAAAGACTCCCATTCCTTTCTTGGTTGGACCAACTCAACCGACAATTTTCGACAAGCCTTTCTGATTTTTTAGAGGAAGAAGCGGAATTACAAGAAAGCTTTCTTTATCTTTATGATAACCAATTCATTTTCAAATATAGTTGGAAGACTTTACCCAAGAAATGGTTAAAAAAATGGAAAGATCAGAACATGGGAATAGATCTGATACCAATACGGACTACCTACTTCAATTGTTGTGCTTTCTTAAATTGCATACCTGCACAAGGGTTCAAGGTTTGATCGATATTTGCGGAGTTGATTATCCCTCTCGAAAACAAAGATTTGAAGTAGTCTATAATTTACTGAGTACTCGGTATAACTCAGGCATTCGTGTACGAACCTGTGCAGACGAAGTAAGACGAATATCTCCGGTAGTAAATCTATTTCCATCAGGTGGCTGGTGGGAGCGCAAAGTTTGGGATATGTTTGGTGGTTCCTCCATCAATGATCCAGATCTATGCCGTAGATCAACAGTTTATAGTTTCGAGGGTCATCCATTACGAAAAAACCTTCCTCTGAGTGGATATGTGGAAGTACGCTATGATGATCAAGAGAAACGTGTGGTTTCTGAACCCATTGAGATGACCCAAGAATTTCGCTATTTCGATTTTGCTAGTCCTTGGGATTAGCGTAGCGATGGATAATTAAGAATCAGAATAGGTCTAGTCCAGGGGCAAATCAATAGAGAAAATGCTACTTGCTTCATAAGAATAATAATTCACTTTTATGAAATGAAAGAGTTCTATCTTTTTTTTTCAGTTCGTTCCTCATTCAAGTAAAGATGGTACAGTGAGAAAGTAGGTCCCAAAGTATGCGGCGTTCAGAACCAGTCTTGAAGTCAATGAACAAGAAGTTCTAAGTCGACAGGCCGATACCACATAGGCGAATACCCCCTCTTCAAAGGTGATAAGAGTTCGTTTAAAGAACAGAAAGAGAAGAAAGAGCATTATGAGCTAAAGAACTTTTCCTCGAGTTAGAGATGAAAGGGCAATATAAAGACTGAAGGCATACAATTCAAAGAAGGCCGACCACTAGCCGCTACATAAATTGACACTACAGGTAACCGAAAGAAGGGCGTATTCAAAGAACAGAAACTGAGCAGACACGGAGAGTAACCGAATTCGGCATCCTCAGCTACGGAAACAAGATTAAAGTCCTGTAACGAAGGAAGGTACTTCAAATTAGTCTTTCTAGTTGCTATATTCCCATCTAGTGACTCAATGAAGGAATTCATTGATGATCAATCTCATGAGAAATGAAAAAATTCTTTTTGTTTTTTATCTTCCAGGCTTTTAGCGTTTGATCACATCCTTCTATACATACAAGATTAGGCTAGGGGTCAGCCCAAAACCACATTAGCAATCGCGCAGCTAAATGAAAGAATTGGTCTTATCCTAGTGGGGAAAACCCCTATTCAATGAGATGAGGTAGGTAGGTGTGCAATTCATTATTACACTTGAACTCAGATCTCATCTCGTGATCTGGCAAGCAGTGGAATTCTATTTTACACTATCACTAAGCTAATGTGAGACCCTTGGATTTGGTATGTGAGGAGAAACAAAACAAACCAAGACAGTCGATGGTAGGCATTTATTTACTATAGATTGAGCGAGAAGGCGAACTTGCAGACACACACCTTCAGGTGCTGCTACCGCACACGGACCGATACTTTTATATTGGGCCTGTTTCCCAAGAGTGAAAAGCTGCCATCCACAAAGCGGCTGGCTTGAGAGTGAATGGTGACCGCTGTTGAACGTGAACTAGAAAAGTGTGGAGAATCTTGCCTATTGGGATTTGTCCCAACATTAGAACTCTTGTCTCCTACTTACCTTTGGGAGGAGGATTATAGCTGCTAATGAACAGATAGACTCGTGAGGCCTTCCCCCAGCTGTCTCTTTTGCATTTTTCCTAAGAGTGAAAACAAAGTCTTCATCCAGCTTTAGGCTTGACAGGCAATGGTGACTACTGCTTAGATCAGAGGGAGTTCAACACTCGAATACTACTAGCTTGCCTTGAAATGACTTTTATGGCTGACAGCAAAGCACCTGATTCACTCGCTGCGTTAACCACTCTCCCTGAAGTGAAGCCAGGGGATCAGTCTACTAATTATTATAGCCTAGCCTATGGGTGAATTCGAATGTACCGAAAATCAAAATGCAACAATATCTTCTCATCGAAAGGTTCAATCCCATCTACTCGTGGGTTCCTAGAATCTCTTGCACACAGGTAGTTTGGGCCAAAGGTAGGAGGATCAAGACCTTAGTGTGGCCAAGTTCGTCTTCACTTATTGAGTCTAAGTAGAGGTTTGAGGTCCAACCTTCTTAAAGACGTAGCTTTAGGTGCTTTTCTTGAAGTTTAATCGAATACTTTGAAAAAGATATTGAGAATTGCTAATGCGCTCGATACTTTCTTAGTAAGAGGAGTGAACAAAGTATATATGACTTTAACAACTTCCCTACTGAATGAAATGGATTTCGTTGCCTGTCCATAGTGTACCGGCGGAGTCAAGCTCCTTTACCATGTTCTTGGACTAATGACTCATGCCTTAGGGTGAACAAACAATGGATTGATGGATCGAAGCTCTACCCGACTCGCTGTGCATGCCAGGCTAACTTAAAAACTAATCATAGTAAAATCATAGTAATAGTAAGTGGTTTCATTCGTTGAAGCATTATTCCCATCCGCTGAAGCCTTAAAATGTTTAATATTTAGTTCCATCCGGAATGAATTTCCCACCTACCTTGGTATAAGAGGTTTCTGGACACTTGAAGCTGACTATAATGGGCAACACTTCCTCATAGGACCATAAAAGCAGGCTCCTTAAGTCGCATCAATTGTTAAAGCTTACTTCACACCAACAGAATTGTAAGCTCTGCCTCCTTGAGAGCTCCTTTCTACATCAAGATCTGGCCCTACCCCAAGGTAGGTAGGTTTATCCTCCCTCGATCGACTATGGCTATGGTGTGATTCCTGGCATATGTACACCATAGTAGCTAAGGCCTATTACTCTTACTTTGTTTGTACGAGCTCTAATTGGCCTTATAATGCATTTGATGAACCTCACATGGTAAAATTATTATATATGAAAACAAATAAGGTGCATAAAGTAAGAAAGGAAATCGTAGTAAGCGGGGAGAAAGACATTCATATTCACGCAGGCAGGGGATAAAGGGCAAGATAAAGCCGAAAGCCAGGAACGCAATCAAAAATCTAAGAGCTAGACGTGGGGTCAGGCTCATTTCACTAGCTTTATAGAAAATAGTTCCAGCAGAAGACGAAGAAAAGAAGTAGGAGGAATTTAGAGATAGGTTTTGCTCAAAGCAAAGAAGAGGTTAGTCTTGACTCCGGAAAGTCTATTCAAAGAAAGTTGCATAAGGTCAGATAGAAACTATAGCCAGTTTAGAAGGCAGGACTATCAAATAGTAACGGGTAGAAGAGATAGGCTGGTGGGAGTCGACTCGTCAGCGGTTGATCCTTCTGGTCTTTCTATCAGTCTATTATTTTATCCGCATCTTCCTATCTTTTAGGATTCCCTACTAACTGACAATCAATGCACACCAATAAAATCTAGATTAAGAAAGCAAACTAAGCCTGAAAGAGATCGAATAGCCTTTCTAGCTTAAAGTAGGAAGAGTGCATTCAAGCCCGGTATTTTTTATTGAAATCTGTTCTGTACCTCCAGCATACGTTCGGTTAACTGTCTCTAGCTCTGGGATGGCAGCTTTTCCAGGTGCTGCTTTGCTTCCCTAGTTCGTGGCTAGCTGGTCAAGTGAGAGAGACCTATTCGATCCTTTGTTACCGATTCAAGCAGGCCTGCCAGCAATTAAAGAACAAAGTAAAGGGTCATGTCCTTTGCCGATTAGACACGACATGCTACGGGACGTTTTTTTCATGAAGAGTGGAGTCTTCCTTCTATTCCCTATTCTCGATAGAGAGATGAGGGAAGGAAGGCCAGACAGATGCTTGGGAAAGTAATTGAAGAGAAAGAAGCCAACCTGAGGCGTAGGAGCGTAATGGACATGGTAAGAGCGTAAAGCAAATGAGCGAAAGCAGCTCAACCATAAGGGAGAGGAAGGTAGATGTCAACAAGTTATCATGATAGGCTCGATCCATAAGTTCTTTTTAGAATTAGCCGAATCAACAGATCGTGGAAACTCTTCCTCACTTCTGTTGCGAATTCCTAATTCCAATTCTAGGGTATGAACAGTTCCTGTAAAAGAGTGTCAAACCTAGGACGCCAGTGCTATGAACTCATGCATTCGAAGGGAGCATTTTTCCGAGAAAGCAACCGAGTTACATACGGTCATGCCAGATTTTTTATTTATAAGTATCAATTTAGAATAGGGGATTGAAGGACACCATTTTCATCGAACAGTAGAGAGGGTGTTCAGCCCGCCGTATTAGATTTAGCGATGGTATATGCATTCCTTCATCCCTAGCCGATACAACAAGTGCTGAGAGATTTACCATATCATGGGCTTTCTTACTCTTCTCTTTTTTTGATCATTCGAAAAGACCAGTTAAGCATCATTGGCTTGGCCTTTACCTGACTAACTACCTAATTTTTTTCTATGTGGATAGGAGTCCTCACTAAACAGTAGAATTCGCGGGTTAACTGCACGATTTTATGTTAATGTTACACCTTTCACTTGTGATAACTCGCACAACATCCAAGTCATCCAAATCTGCCAGGCGGGGCCTATGTATTATGGTAAGGTAAGCTTTCTATGTGGATCCTTCATACAAGTTTGCTGCTAGGAGTCCTGGGACTCAATTCAAGGTTGGACGAAAATAGGACTGTATAAATAGGTCATCAGAGGACCCAACGACTTTTATGGATTCGTGAAAGCGAAATCCTAAAAAATATCTATAGCTTTAGTGCCCTTAATCTTGAAAGCTTTGTCTAAAATCCTAGATACTAAAAGGTTCGAATTTCTGGGTCTTGAATTAGATTGAATAGCAGGGCAGGGAGAAGATGAGTTCGATCTGAATTAAATAAGATAGAAGTCAGCGCGCAGGAAGTCAAGCTTTGTGCGGCGATCTTGGTTACGAATGTTGGTTTCGTCTCTTTCGGCCCGATAACAGCGTCTTGGATTGGATGTAGTTTTGGTTCCCGATCCTTTGGCTTTCGGCCTGAGCCGAACGAATCAGCTTGTTTCGCGGCAAGCGGGCGCGATGGTTAAATGAGACCACCAAGACTTATAGGCATTCCGACCAAAAGGGGCAAGTTTCTTATAGGATCCGCCCTCCCAACAAAAAAATCATTCCTTGCTGTGGAAAAGCTATTCAAGGTGCATAAAGTAAGAAAGGAAATCGTAGATAGCAAAATACCGGGAATATAAAGACTATTTGGATAAGAGCAATATTGCATATCCTAGATGTTAGTAGTAGGTATCTCTTAGCAGTTGAATGTGATTGAATAGGATCCCCGTTAACTCTTGTTCTTAGAGCTAAGAGTTTCAGAGCGAGATAGTCGTGTAAGTTTGAATGTTTACCGAAAGGGCTAGGCTAAAGGAATGATTCCCCATTTTCAGGCTTACTAAGTGGGAATAGTAGTCAATCTGAGATTGCTTCAATCTCATCTCATAAAGTAGACCTCCCCGAGGCAGCAGTATGTATGGTCTAGGCCCCCTTTTTCCCAATCAGCTAGGAAGAATCTCATAGTAAAGAAGAAGAGGGAAGAACGTGGGCAAGCATAAGAAGAAGCAGTCATTGAATAAAAGAAGGAAGACAAAAGGAGCTGATCCGATAGATAAAGATAGCGATCAAGGTAAAGTACCGACTATGAAACTAGATGGCATTAAGGTTATGCTAATATGGATGGCTTAACTGGCAGGTGAAAGAATATTGATTGCCCTGTATAAAAGAAGAAATTTTTTATATAAAGAAAAATTGAGTTTCTTAAGCAGGGTAGAGGAATTGGTCAACTCATCAGGCTCATGACCTGAAGATTGCAGGTTCGAATCCTGCCCCCACCTAACCGAGTAGGGGGAGTTCCCATTCGCGCTTGCGGATGCAAAGAGCCAATCCCATAAGAACTCAACCCCTCCCATTATCAGTTGCGATACACTCTTATCCAGCTTCATGGTCACACTGAAAACTTCCATCTGCCTGCTGATTAAGTTTGTGTTCCATGGCAAGCATTCTCTATTCGTTGACTGGCAATCAGTTACCACCCCTTGACCGGGTCCCAAGTAGCACAATACAACCCAGGAGGATGACCCTAATTTAAGGAAGCGATCCTGACCTAACCTCCAATGCTTTCATAATGATTATAGGACTTTTCTTATACAAGCCTCTGAGGTAAGACTTCTTTGGGTTCTAGAGTTGGTATAAGGGCGGGGGAAGACTATCACTGACCAAGCTTCTTTACACTTAGCTTTCTTCTGGTCTCACAAATTGGATTTGAAGCTACTTCTTATTGAAGAGTGGATCGAGCTAGAAAGCATTCCTTTCAAGTGGGAAGATCAGCTACAATCTACTGCATAAGATGGCAGCAGATAGAATTGTGCTGGAAGAAGCTATGCTACCCCTGACTCTCAACCTGGAACAAGAAGCATGGCATTCTCTGCATCAACTATGTCAGTGCCTTGAGTTCCCCTTCTTGCTAAAATAGGTTATTCCAAAATAACCTCTTCTCGTACATTCCAAATTATCTTCCTCCAAGAGCGGAAATAATTCTTGTTATTGCTCATATTCCTTCAACAACAACAGGTGCGGATGAAATAGTATCTGTAAGAGCTGTAGCTGATTCGATCAAAAAATCGTGCTACTTCCATGAAAACCTGGAGCTGATTCGATGCCATCTATTACTAATTGTGTATCTTTGCTCATGTCTTTCTTTGCTATTCAGTTGAATGTCAGAAATCAGATGTTTAAAGATTCAATTTATCCTCCCATATTGCCAATTCATGAGACTAGAATGGACGGGCAGTGTAGAGAAGCATCGAGAATATTAACATTGATGATACGGATCAGATGCCCCGGACTTCGATTATCTTGATTCGCCTTTTTGCTTGTTGTCTCTTTTAAAGTATTCCCTGTTTGCTTGCCAATCATAACAATAGTAAAAACTTCTTCCCCTCGGTCACTTTGTTCCTGTCTCGATGATAGATAGAATATCATAAGATAACCACTGGAATCTTCAAACTGAAAATAGCATATAAAAGAGTGATTTTTTCAGGCTCAAAACTGATTGTAGTAGAAGTCGAGGTGGCAAGCCAGATTTTGAGAATTCATAAAAGTGGCTAATCCAAAGGCTCGGCACTCACCTGATAGGGATTTTTTTCACTTGAACTATGCTTCAAAGATCAACTGAGTGAGATAACATCAACCAAGCTCGGGAATATAGTTCCAAGGGCTTAGTGAAAAAGGCTTACCCTCCAATCTTTAGGATTGAAACTGCAACTTAAGCATCAACCGCTGTGAGCTTAACGTATCATTGAAATTGGACAAACTCCAACAAGCTAAACAACGACTGTAGGGGCGTACTTTCTATCTCTAAGGCAGAAAGAAAATATCAGACAGAAGGAATGTCACTAGAAAAGACTCCTAGACTGGGGATTCAATTGTATAGGTAGCAGTTGATTCTCCTTTCCTTTAGACTCACAGCTTTGTATGGTTCACTTCATTCATTCCACTCCTAGCTCGCAGGGCTCGTTAAAGGTATTCCACTCGTCTTTACGTTTGCTTCATTTCATTATGCTCGTTTCACCACTTTCCTATTATTTGAATTAGAAAAAAAAGCCACTTCTCTTACCATTTCATGTAGCTCCTACGGTCTCGTCCCTTGCTTGCGACTGGCGTACTCACTCAGATAACTCTCCTAACTTGCTCGGGCCATACTTGAGGGAACAAGCTTTCTTGCTTTTTTAATATCCTTATACCATCCCTTGCCCGTGAAAAGTGCTTTTTCTGCTATGAATGAAAGCCCTCTCTCTTAATCTTAATAAATTAGACTTGGGGCCAATATGTCATTCATAAGACCGCCCCTTTTCAATACTTCTGATTGGATTCTCATCACATATAGAGAAGCCATAAAGAAACTATTTGACACAAGCCGTTCCTACGATTCCTGCTTTCTTCCTTACCTTTAGAGGCAAGCAATTTCATACCTTATTATCTTAGTACTTAGTGATCCGGCTTTCATGCGTAAGTGAAGTCGACACTTGAATAAAAGAAAGATCCGTCTCACCTGATCCGCCGTATCCCCACGAATAATCATAGCTTACATGATCTATTTCTTTCTCTTGCGTGCCAGTACAAGAGTAAGGATATACAATAGGTTGCCCAGCTACAAAACATAGTGACGATCTTGCTTACTTGCTTCTTTTCATTCTATTCTAGCTTGCCTTCTTACATCTTCCGTAGTAACCCCCTATAGTAAGTCTTTTCATAGTCTCCCAAAAGAAGTACTTTCATGAACTGCACTTTGCCTATTTCTCCTTCGAACCCTAGGACTGGGCTTGGGCTAAAGGGCAAGTGAAGGTCTTACCAAGAGAAGGAGGTGGTGTCTATGTAGGCACCTTTTCGAGTCCTTTTGTAACTATAGTGGCCATGTTGAGTGAATTGTGGATCGAAAAGCCTCTACAATAAGAGCAGAGTGGATTTTGTCACTTTTGAATTGCACATTTCCCAACCCAAATGTTTGCAAACTTCTCTTCATATAGAGAAGTCAAGTAAGGAACTTCTCTCCCGTACTGAATGCTTCCTTATTCACTATCTTTCTCTAATCCTACGCCCCCCTCAGTTCACGTCAAAGCCCGAAGAAAGCCCATCGCTACAGCATAAGACACGATAAAAAAGAAAAGACTGGAAAGTGCCCCTTAGTGATTCATCTTTTTTTCCATATTAATCAAATTTGTATTCCTGACTTTGAGTTTTCACATCGAGATTGTGTTGCTGCTCAGTGAGACGACACAGAAGGTTTAAGCCCAGCCTCAGGGGCAGGCCTGGTATTTCTATTTATATCTGCATTCTCCTACGGATTAACAAGCCTTTCTACACTCTTCTAGCATTAGCAAAGTAGTCTAAATCTACTGAATAGGAAAAATCTGCCTATATTAGTATAGGTGGGGTAGAAAGGTTGAGCAGAGGCGGGCAAGTTTACAAGGTAGAGTTCCTCGGCCAACTCCTTCATTTTTTAAAACGACAAAAATCACTAGGTATGATCTAGTTCTTGTTCTAAGGGTATCAAAGTCAAAAGTATTGGCAGCTCTGGGGGCTTCCATAGAACAACTTCTCTCAGATGGGGAAGATTCCGAAATTGCAAATAGGTATAGAAGAATAAAGGGATTCGATTTTGTAAAAGTCGTCTTTGCTTTTTCTCTTATCAATGCGATCTTTGTCTTTAGCTTGGCACCAGGGCAACTTGCTTACCCAAAAAGAAATTTATTAAACACAAGGAGCTTGAAGTGAAATCAGAGCAGGATGTGGATATGCATGACTCCAGTACCTGTATGATAGAAGAAAAGCCCCGCGAAAAGAAGATTCAGATGACAATGACGTTTAAAAGAATGTGGTCCTTCAGTTTAGAAATATTCCACCAAATGTGGCAGTAAACTATGTGCTACCACAGTGGTCCAAAACAAGGTCAACCAGAAGAACTGGATGAAGATGTAGAGGAGGATGACTCTCCCCTAGTTGCGAAAATAGCAGAGATTGATTCAGGGAATAAGCCAACCAATGGATATGGATCCGAAGTAGTCAGGGATCCAACTAAGGGTAAGACTCCTGTCGTTGATTCCACCTGGTTCAAAGTCCTTATGTCAAAGGACAGTCAACCGTTGGGGAAAATGGAGAAAGCTTCAAAGATAAGACCCTGTTTCTTCGAGAAGCTAAGTTTTCAGGCAAGAGAGGGGCGAAGCAGCTCGAGCGTAAGCGAGAGGGGCGAAAAGGTTCCATTTCAATTGCTGATTATACTATTCCATATTATCAAGCGGAGCCTGTTGTTTTAGGAGCTGGGCTTTTTCTGCATTGATAGCCTCCTCCAGCAGATCCAGGTTTTACAATTGTTCAATCTCCTACCTTTCTTTGGGCGAATGCCACTTTACAAGTGCTTTCATCCGGTGTGAACCGGTCTGTCTGTGGGTGATAGTAATAGGGGGAATATAGGAATGCTTCTATGTCCCAAGTCGTAATGTGAATTCAAACTGACTGAAGCTTTCACAAAATACTGCTCCTTTATTTTACTCAAGAGAAGTATAAGTGGTAAGTGGGTTTAGTCTTTCAGGACTAATTCTGGAAGACTAAGTGGCGGGGGGAGCAAGGTACTAGTAAGGAAGAACCACTTTTCCTCCATGAAACCGAGAAAACTAAGAATGTGTGACCAAGGACATCTATTTTACAACCCGATTGTGGGGGAGAAGATGGTAATTACGTAGGTAATGTCATCGATCCAATCTACACAACAGCTCGTCTATAGCCTTTCATTCCCTTCTGTGAAAGAAGTGAAGAGAATTGTGAATTCCATCAAACCAGTTAGAAAAGTCACTTAATTCCCTCTTTACCCTTGTAAAGTACAAATCACTTTTTCTTGTCAAGGTGAAAGAGAATAGGGCAATGGGGGCATATCCTTTCGACATGTGACCTTAAAGCAGGCGATAAGGAAATGCTTTCATTACTATTACTACAGTAGCTACTTCTACTTAATAAGAAAATATGATATGATGGGAATAAGGAAGAAGAATGAACTATTCAAATGGAGCCAAAGCAATCAATCAATAGATGGCATGAAAAAAGGAAAGAAAAAGTAACAACGAAAGCTCCTTAACCGGGCATTCCTAGATGCAGATTTTACAGCCCTTGAATATGAATAAAGGGCATCGGTTCAGTAGGTTGGGAAAGGAGAGAGCTCGGGAACTCCCAATTTTATGATAGCGAGGAAGTAGATGTATGAGCCTCCTTACTTGCTAATCTTCTTTCGACTTAGAGTGATCCATTTTGATGTAAATCATTTCGTTTTCAAGTATCGACTGCCTTAGCAATCTTTGTCTTCCACACTGAATTCCATCCTTTCTCGTTCATTTTCACACCGGCAGGAGATATTAAAACAAGTGGAACACAAAGAGAAGTCTTATATCGCTACACCTGTCACATCCCACTTTTGCTTTTGAAGCAGTGAGTAAGGCCATGTTTGAAAGCTACTCTATAGTAGTGGTACGTCTATCGGTCAGAAGGAAACAAGCCTTAATTAGTAAAGGCGAACATAAAATGAAATAGAATAGAGAGCGGAGTAAAGTAAATCCTACATTCTATTTATCTTATTAGTAAATTACTAAAAACAGTAGTTTATCTGAATTAAATGAGTGCATTGACTTTCATAAAAGGTTCCCAAGAGCGATAGATTTTGTGAATCTACATACATATCATATATGGTTTTTGAACTGAACTTGTTCCCACTCTTATACCAGCCAAAGTTAGGTAAAGGGGCTTTCTTTGGCTTCTGCACTTAAAAGTCCCTTCTTTCTCTTAGGGGAAAGCACAAAACTAGCTATCTTTTCCTTGTTCGACTTCCCGACTTGCCTTCATGAATCAAAGTGTTAGCCCGATGAATGAAAGGTTTGCCTTATGTTGGGACGGTAGGCAAGTTTCGGTACTCAGTTCCAGGCGGTTTGTTTTCCAGTAAGGTACTCAATCAAGCCGTTCAAGCAAGCGGATCGTAGGAAAAACCACTTTTCTTGTGTGTCCTCCTTCTCATGGGAATAGGCACCAGTCTCAGGGAAAGCGGCAGGGGCTTCGGCTCTTGGAAACCCGTAGAGAGAGAGCTAGTTGGACTTGAGTAGGTTGAAAAAGACATACAACCTTGGCAAGAACGGCGTTCCGCAGAATATATGACTCATGCTCCTTTAGGTTCTAACAATTCCGTGGGTGGCGTAGCTACCGAGATCAATGCAGTCAATTATCTCTCTCCTAGAAGTTGGTTAGCTACCTCTCATTTTGTTCTAGGATTCTTCTTCTTCGTAGGTCATTTGTGGCACGCGGGAAGGCTTCACCTGATAGAAGGAAGTAATGGAAGGACACATGGAGAGAGTAAGAAAACAACTAAAGGAAAGGCGGATGGCCACTCATCCGAATAAAACGATAGGAAAAGACAAAGAGACCTCTTACTTTCACTTCCCTTCTTCTAAAGTGGCGTAAAGAGATGACTTTCCCCTGGGAGTCTTTCTTCTTCTTAAAAAAGCGAGTGTAGGAGTGATTCTTTTGCTTGACCTACTCAGGAGGGAATAGTCGTTTCCTACTTTAGGCATTGGAAGTTTAGATCTTATAAATAAATTTTTGAATAGTATGGTGTAGATTACGTGTCACGTCATGGTAATCAATTATCAACTGCTTTCGATCTTGAATGTCTCATAGATAGGTAGGTACGGCCGATACCACAATACGGATTTCTTATCTATCTTTAGGGATAATAAAGTAGAAGTCAAGATATAGGATTCATTATATTTTACACACTACGGTCGTGACAGGTTTACCTTGTCGTCAACTAGAGAGAACTCAGTCAACACCTGCACCTTTCCTGAGCGCGGATATGCCGACATTTGCTACATACTTTAGTACTTCTGTCAGAGTTCACTAAAGCTATCTTACTTCCTTTTTTCGATTGGTTCTATGTAAGGTGAGTGGCAGAACTTCTTCCTGTCAGGCAGAGCTTTTGCCAAGAGTTCAATCTTAAGGTCGGTACGGTACCTCTAAGGTAAGGAGTGAGAGAGGCTTGAAGCAGATGAGAAAGGTAGATTAAATCCGTCATTGAATTGAAGTGGTAGAGTGGTAAGTGGGCGTACGGTCTATGTCTTTCCTATCAGCGGCATTAGTTCCTTTGTCGTTGGGGTTCCAAATCTTCCTTTACTACTACAAAGCAGAAGGTGGATGCTGATAGTCGTCCGCTAGTGGTATCGTATAGTTGATCAAGCTTTTGTTTTTAGGAGTGATCTTTCCCGAAATTAAATATAATAAGAGAAGAAAGAGAGCTTTAGAAGCAGCCAATCTTTTCTTTATGCCCAAAGACTCCCATTTCTTTCTTGGTTGGACCAAGGCAATTTTCAACAAGCCTTTCTGATTTTTCAGAGGAAGAAGCGGAATTACCCCATAATTAGAGAATGAATCAAGAATAACTTGTACTATATGCGAATACAACGGCCAGTGATGTAGAGTTTATGGGAAGTGATCTCCCTTCTTTCGCTTCAACTAGTACCGCCTCAACTCTTTCTTCAACTGGGTCGGACGTGCAAAGCGCTCCCCCTGAGTTAGAGCGGGTATTTGATAGGGTTTGTAATGAATACGCAGAGTGTGTGGTGAAAGCCGATAAGCAATTACCCCTACAATGGGACATGCCTGACCTTGTTCGAACAGTGATTGGGGAGAAGGCGATTACCATCCCAGGCTTTCACATAGATTCCTATTATGATCTAATGATACACGGAACAAATAGTTGGTTATATCAGGATATTTTTCATTTTATAGATCTCATCAACTCTACCCTCTAATTTCTTTTTCAATTTGCAATTTCGTAAGTAAGTTAGTGAACTTTTTCCCATGCTTTACGTTGGAAATAACCAACAAAAGTGTTCTTATCTTTAGTTCTCGAAGAGTCTTTCTCTTTTTTTTAGGGGAGCGAAATTAGAATATCTCAAAAAACTAATGTCTCAACAGGATAAATTCACTTATTTCACACAATTCTTCTGGTCATGCCTTTTCTTCTTTATTTTCTATATTGCCATATGCAATGATGGAGATGGAGTACTTGGGATTAGCAGAACTGCTAACCCGATAGCTAGTAAGTCACAATCACCAGTAGAGAGAAAGAATCAGGAACGAAAGAAGAAGAATAATTAAAGTCCCGCGCTCAGGACCTGTTTGGGTAGTGAGCAAGCATAGGAGCCAAGCAAAGCAAAGAAATCAGGTCTTAGGTCGAGTTAGCAGACTCCAGATCAGAAAAACGAAGTGAACCTAAGAAGGTGGAAGAAAACTGCTCAAGTGAGCTTGAAACAACAAGGGCAGTAGGTTCAGTTCCCACGCGGGGAAGAAAGCTCATAAGTAGAGCTCCTCTTGCAGGAGAGAATGTGTTTTCTAATCTGTCCTCAAAAGTGAGATGAGGAAATAAAACATTTTTAGACTAATGGGCGCAGCGACTTAGCTCAATAGAGCGAGCACAAGACCGGGCACTCGATGCAAGAAGGGGAAGGCATGGTTTTATTCCTAGGAGCGGAGTAGAGAAAGGAGGAGTTAGACAAATTAGATCATAAAAATAGAATAGAATAACAGTTGAAAGCTCTTAACCTGGGGCAGTGTAAGGTAAAGAGCCAGGCATAGTGGGGTTTGAGCTCCTTAGTCGGTAAAACAAGGAAGAAACCTATGTAGTGGGTTCAACTCCTACAGGAGCAGCATTTGAAGCATCAAACTCGTTCACAGAAGAAGTAACACATCCCCCTCACTCAACTATGAGGTAGTCTCTATATTGTTTAATCGAAAGCGAAAAATAAATTGATTGCCTGCTGACAGGCTAGTCTTTATCGTAGTTTCGGGATTCTTATAGAAAGGGTATGACTTTCGCACTCTCTTCTATCCAAGATGATTCAATAGCTTTCGGGATGAAACTGGACTTGCTTTTCGGCAAAAAGGCTCTCTGTACGACCTTTCTCCCAGCCGTGTTCCAGGACTTTCGCCCTTTCCCTCTTCCTTTTATGGTCCGCTCCACCCTGGCTAACATTTGGGTTGACCCTTTCCTCCACGTCCTGACACTCTTCTTTATCTCTAATCTCATCCACTCCCTCTTTTTTCCTGCGCCTTCGCCTTCTCAGCCAACAACACCTCTTTTTTAGGGTCCTTCACCTTCTTCCTCTTATCTTATGAAAATATGCAGTTAAATTCTTATTCCTAACTAGGAATTGGATTCAAAAGCTAAATGGTGCATCCATTTGCGCCAGTCTTTTCTCATTAAGATTGCGCCTCCATCGGTCTCTACTTTCCACTAAGCAAGTGATAAAGTAAAGGAGTAGGATCGGATGTCAACCTGTGGAGGCACCATTTTTTACTATTGGACAAATTTCTCCTTTTGTTTTCTTCTTGTTCTTTGCCATAACGCCCATTCTGGGACGAGTTGGAAGAGGAATTCCTAATTCTTACACGGATGAGATTGATAACACCTGATCAGTGAAAAATTATGACACCAATCATTTACGAGTGAGTATTACACTAAGAATTGACAAGCGGATGAGTTTTTTAGTTTTGACTATGTTGATATAGCTTAGATAGGGAAAAGATAGTGTACTATAGGGTAGGGCTGAACTTTAAATTCTGGGGTCTTTGTCCCCTCCCCCCACCACCGGCCCTTACTCATTTTTTGAAAGCCAGAACATTTGCATAGAGGAGTATCTGTATCATGCATGCCCCTCCACTGATGACAAAATGACCTTCTATCCTCTTCTAGGAATTCCTAGCCCATTAGGAGAAAGGAAAAAGTGTAAGAATATTCTGCATGAATATGCTTCTGCACTGGGAATATCTCATAGTGGGAAGGCCCAGAGATCATAAAGGAGGGGGAGGCATTCCAGCCCAACATACTCTGGTGAATGGGTCGAAAGAGATAGGGGAGAGTGGGATAGAGGAAGTATAGTGAACAGTTGAGTGGCTATCCAACCATTCAATCGGCTATGGAGGGAGGTTTCAGCAGGCGGGTAAACCGATGATGACTAGTACAAACCCACGGAGCGCTAAGTCGATCGTCACTCATCCCTCGTCTTCTCTCCCGTGAAAGTGATTAATTCCTAAAATTTTCATGCAATCCCTATAGAAAATAAAGTCTTCTGATTGGAGAAATTTTCCATCCCCTCCTATTCTGCCTATCCCTTCACTCTCCAGGGATTCCGTACAGCTAGACAATCACGGTTCATCGCTTGGAGGGAAATCAATACGTAGGGAATGTCAAGTCTCGGACAGGCTCATGTTGGTTGGGTATGCTACTTTCATAGGCGACTTTCCAGAAGGTTCAAGGCCGTTAAGGGCCCTTCCTCTCAGAAAAACCATACTCTTTCTTGGTCAGGTAGTATAGAAGGAAGAGTTGGTCGGGTTGAAAGCCTAGTTACATGTGACTGAGTCGGGAGAGGAGCGCATCCGCAACTTTCACTGCAAAATTTCACTTTTTTTCTGTCTTTCTTTTTCTTGTAGGATTTCCTCAATATCGTTCTTTGTTAATCTTTAATCCTCATGTTCATCATGCTATGAATATAGTTACGCCATTTCTTTTGAGGGGTAGCGTTCATCTGATATAATTCACTTTCATTGAAAGCATCTTTTTAAATCTTTTTCCCACTTTTTGTTGTGATCCATCCACCGAAGAATTTTCATAATTCACAATTTATTCCGACGTCCATTTTCTCCAAAAGATATTTATAGCAAGCAGCACTACTACTAATTCCAGTTCGATAGGTTCCCATTCGGGGGCTTCAACCAGCATTTTGCCCCATGCATTGGGAATTGGTCAAGATCAACTGCTTGTTTTCGATATAGAATAGAATTGGATAATAGAAAACTGCCTTTGCCTCTATCTCTACTTCTGTAGGGGGCTCGATCTCTAAATGGATATGTTATAGCTACTCTCGATATGCTTGGGACTCTGCCTCTTATAGATTTGGAATCGAGCAAGATATGATATGCTGAAAGGGTGCTAGCTGAAACTGCCATAGAACGAAGCTTAGCCGTCGGTCGTATGCTAGAGAATTATGTTGGGTCTATCCCGAGAGTGTTCCCTACGAAGGGAAATCGGGGGTTTTGTCGAAAAATCAATATCGTGGTGGTTGGTGCTACGAGATGGTAAATTATCGTATAGAAGAATAGATCCGCAGACTTATTGATTGACCATAAGATGCGAACCGATCGACCCCTACCTAAGAGAAGATAAGTAGTTCTTCTATCGTTCAAGGGCAAGGGGAGAACATGTAGCGGCTTGCCTAGATCGCGTATTTCCCACATAGTTCGTCAGTCAAACCAACGATTCTTTTCTCAAAGTAATAGATAGAGTCTTTTTCTTTTTCTATTATGTAGCACTACGACCTAGGAGCGCATCATCAGGGCAGGGCGAAAACAAAAACATAGGATCGTGGCCCTTTTCTTGTTTCTTTTATTTGTGTCAGGTCCGTTGTGTGTGTTTTTTAAGGCTTATCTGGGGGCTGCCGCTTTGGAGTATCAAATTCCTCTTCTTTCTTTTACTGCTGATCTCACATCGAGAGCAGTTCCTTCTTGGTCAGGGTCATCACATGAGAGATCTTCCTTCGACTCCGAGAAATCAATCAAGCTTGCTTTCCTCCCTTTCCTCTCCCTATTGCTCGAGCGTCTTCTACTTCGTCCCTCTCCCTATCGGTCGAGTGTCTTCGATCCTTTCAGTCGAGCTCTATTAACCCTCCCCTCCCCTCTCTCTCTATAAAAAAGCCCTTCCTAGAGGTGAAGCTCCAGAATGAGTATGTCTTGGATTCCCGGATTCATTCTCGTCTTGATCCACTATCGAATTTTTAGAATCTACAAAAAAATTCTAGGAGAGGGCCTATAATGATCTTCTCAAAGATGACAAGGTGCTGAAGTGGCAGGATAAGTAGGTTTTTGTGAAAGGGATGCTCTTATCATGTTATTGCTAAAAAGAAAAAAAATGCCTCTATTTGATGTCGATTCATCCATACTTCCATTCCTTATAGAGGAAGGCTAACTGTTTGCTGGCTGGGAGCTGTATGAATGGTAACGTCCACGTACTGCTCCGTGAGAAGGGCGGTGGACAGAAATGGCCTTGTTGTACCTCACTCTCGTCTTCAATGGGGTCTGCTCTTTTTGGGAAAGTATGCCAATATGATCTTAATGAGGTGCGGGGCTTTGCATCTGACATTCATTGGGCTTCCCTCTTAGGGAGCCTGCGTCCCGGCATTTTTATGCAATAAACTCTTCCGGGCGAAGACTAGTGGTAGTTGGTCACGCGAAGCTTTCGGAAAAGGGTAGCCTAGTGTGTAAGCACAGTAATGAACCACAACAAACCCTCAGACGACCTATCTAAGATTACAGGGGAGATCCTCAGTAGTGGTGACCCTTTTACTCTTCCACGGACTGACACATGTACCGAATGCTCATACAGGAAAGTGGACTCCTGGGTCTGGAACTTGGGGGGTTAATCTGAGAAATCCTTTATTTCTCGTCCACTTAGGGTGGTGCGGACACACCTGCGCGGATTACAGGTGACAGTTACAAGAATGGCGGGGAAGTTAACAGTGCCTGACGATATTCAGGGATGGATGTAGACCCATCGGGTAGGGATAATCATTCCGGTCCTGGGAGAGGTGGCGACCATTCTCAAGAACCAAAAAGATTGAGCTGAGGGAAGGAAGCACTATGATTCACTAAAGGCAGGAGGGCCTTGATCCATCAATAGAGGGAGCAAAAAACGGGCTTTGCTCCCCTTTACAATATGAAGAAAGAAATAAGGGTCGAAATTTAGACCGCTCACAGTAATTCTACCTATAGAAAGGATCATGAAAGAGGTGATCATAATAGTACTCGAATCCATTTACGATCCCGAGTTTCCAGACACATCGCACTTCCGTTTGGGTTATGGCTGCCACTTAGTCCTAAGACGGATCAAAGAAGAGTGAGAACCTCTCACTGGTTTTCGGAATTCGACATCAAGAAGTGTTTCACACCATCGACCGACATCGACTCCCATCTCAATCTTTAAGGAAGAGATCGACGATCCCAAGTTCTTTCACTTTATTTAGAGAGTCTTTCCGCCGGACGACTCGTAGGAGGTGAGAAGGGCCCTTACTCCATCCTACAGTGTATTACTATCGGCCCTACCAGGCAACATCTACCTACACAAGCTCAATCAGGAGATAAGGAAGATCCCACAAAAGTACGAAATTCCAATTGTTCAGAGAATCATATCGGTTCTATTAAGGACAGGTTGTATTGATGACCAAGAAAACTCTAGAGAAGAAGCAAGCTTCAACGCTCCCCAAGACAACAGAGCCATCATTGTGGGCAGGGTAAAGAGCATCCAACACAAGCAGCCTTTCATTCCCTTGTTTCGTCGTGGCACACCTCCTCCACAAGCACCCCCGGCTCAGGGAGGACCAGAAAAGGCAAGGTGTTTTCCCCCTTTCTTCGGCCCTTCCTGCCTTCCTTAACAAGCCCTCGAGCCTCCTTTGCACCGCCTTCCTCGTATAAACCGACGGGTTAACTCCAAAGGCCGAATTCTATGGTAGAGAACGCTGTAATAATAATTGGGCCATGAGAAACTTTTTTAAGTATTGCAAAAGAAAGGGCCTACTAATAGAGCTGGGGGAGAGGGGCAGTAATAGTTATCAGGTTAGAGAGAGGCCTGGCCCGCAAGCTGGCCCCCTTATAAAGCCATTACTTAATAAGGATTTGTTACGCGCTATATGCCGACGACTTACTATTGGGAATCCTGGGTGCTGTAGAGCTTTTCATAGAAATACAAAAACGTATCGCCCACTTCCTACAATCTGGGCTAAACCTTTGGGTAGACTCTGCAGGATAAACAACAATAGCTGCACGGAGTACAGTAGAATTCCTCGGTACGGTCATTCGAGAAGTCCCTCCGAGGATGACTACCATACAATTCTTGCAAGAGTTGGAGAAGCGTCTACGGGTAAAGACTGTATCCATATAACTGCTTACCACGTATGCTCCGTCATCCATTCCAAGTTTAGGAACCTAGTGAATAGTATCCCGATCAATTAGCTAACGAAGGGGATGAGTGGAACAGGGAGTCTACTGGGCGCGGCTCAACTAGCGGAGACTTTTGGAACAGCTGGAGTAAGAAGTCTCCAAGTGAGCGATTATGGGGGACCGTCAAGCACATCCGACAAGGATCAAGGGGGATCCCGTGGTTGCATAGCTCAGGTCAGAGCAAGGTTCCATCGGACGTTCAACAAGTAGTCTCACGATCGGGCACTCATGCCCGGAAGTTGTCATTATATACTCCTACGGGTCGGAAGGCGACGGGGGAAGGAGGACACTGGGCGAGATCTATCAGCAGCGAATTCCCCATACAAATAGAGATGCTTATCAAAAAGATACTCCGAAAGCTTTGAGATCGAGGTCTCATTTGCCGAAGAAGACCCTAGCCAATCCACGTAGCCTGCTTGATGAACGTCAGCGACCGAGACATTGTAAATTGGTCTGCAGGCATCGCGATAAGTCCTCTATCCTACTACAGGTGCCACGACAACTTTTACCAAGTCCGAACGATTGTCGACCACCAGATCCGCTGGTCTGCAATATTCACCCCGGCCCACAAGCACAAATCCTCGGCGCGGAATATAATCCCAAAGTACTCCAAAGACTCAAATATAGTCAATCAATAAGGCGGTAAGACTATTGCAGAATTCCCCAACAGCATAGAGCTTGGGAAACTCGGATCCGATCAAGATCTGAACAACAAGGAGCACTCAACTACTGGTCTAGTCTAGTAGTTGTTTTTTTTCTATTAGTTGCGATGCGAATAGGCCTTTACTTATTAGATTAGTTGAGTAGGCTTGCGTTATAGTTGTTGCTATAAGATAGCCAGTTTTTGGGGCTTTCGACATAAAAAAGCCTATCCCGCTTGGCAGGAGCGGTAGCTCATGACTTGTATTGTAGTCAGCCTGGAATGCCTCTGTAGTCTTTCTAATGCTAATGCCTTCTTCCTTCATTCATTTTCTTTCTTTTAGTTTGTGGTAGCTTCCGCGCCAGCAAGATAGGGCGAAGCCAAAGCAATACTAAACGAGAAAAGCCCTATATTTCTTGCTTGTTAGAATGAAAGAGTAAGGATTGAAGGCCCCTTAGCTCTGCCAGGCACTGGACAAGGGTTACTCTGTAAATGTGTAGAGCCAAGTGTAGTGTGGTGTAGTAGTAGTAGGCACTTCTAGGCCCCTTCCCGCCTACTGGATCACTCCAGTGCTTCGGGTACTACGGACACTCTGCCATCCATTGCGGCAGAGTCGTTTCATGAGCGGGGGGGCTAAACGTAGTTCTTTAAATCAAAGGTTGAATGAAATCAATTATTTTTTAGATATCAAAATCGAAATCGGATAGGATAGATTATCTATCTTTCTATTCATATATATTACTAAAAAAATAGATTTATATAGTAGCATAGCAAGGCCCCAAATTCTTGATTTGGCCAGGAAAGACTGCACTGCTTTGGACCCAGTAAGCGAAGGGAATGAGCTCGGCTGCTTCTCCTCTACACTTCTTTTTTTTCGTGCCCGTTCCGCATATTCTTCGTGTGCCATTGGCGCTTTGCTCTCCTTTTATTCTTTCATTGGACAATTCGGATGGACTTCGCCGTTCTTTCCTAACTAAAATAGAAAGGGCTGTATCACATCGAGATGTCGATTCGTTTTCCGCCCCCAATGAGATGGGGAATTTGGAACCCCCTATTTATACTTTCTTTTGGGCCCTTCATCTTTCTGAATCGAAACCCGGCCCGGCTCGCATCGTTCTAACTATCGGTGGGGAGCACCTCAATATATGATCGCGCGCAGTAACTGGGAGTCCTATTAGACCTAAGGCCAACTTCAATTCACCAAACAAAAGTTCATCTCGTGTAGTGATTGTGGACTCGTACAAGGATATTGAGTAGACGGTTGATGTATCAGACCATCTCTTTCGTAACATACATTCCCATCCATATCGCAACTGATTCAGTAAGCTACGTGTCCGGTGCACAGAGAACTGCCTTCGGTCTCCCAAACTGACTTACTCGTGGCAGCCTTTCGGTCGGCCAACAACCTATAACGCTAGTCACTACTCCCAATGGGGCTAGGAAGTAAGCCCCACAACCCAAAGCGGCGAAGAACAAATAGAATTTTCTACAAAAGCGGACTAACGAGGGTATTCCTGCGTATGAGAACATAGTAATGGAAAAAGGTAATAGCCAAAATAGGATTCGTTTTGGCTAGAGCGCCCAAATCAGCTATATATTTGACACGGGTTTACCGCAATGCTAAAACTATGGCAAATGCATCTATCGTCATTGATGCATAAATAAAAATACCAGTTAGTAGTGATTGAATTCCTTCTATATTTCCACATGAAAAACCAATACGAATATAACCTACATGTCCAATTGAACTATGAACTAGAAGTCTTTTGACTTTCGTTTGGGCCATGGCAGCCAGTGCTCCTAAGATCATAGAAGTAATGCTGCAGAAAAAGAAGATTTGTTGCTATATAGCTCCATAAGAACCATAAATAAAAAGACGTGAAATATTAGCAGAAATAGAGATTTTAGGCACAATAGAAAGGAATGTTGTAACCGGGGTAGGTGAACCCTCATAGATATCAGGTGCCCACATATATAGAGTCAAAAGAGATATGGAGTCCGAAGGGGAGGGAGGTTTTCTTCGAGGCCTGAGAGATGGAATAGATAGGGCCCCACAAGTTTTGAATTCGCCTCTGGGGAATTCACACGAAAGGGAACGAGGAACTCTCAACCAAAAAAGTGCTCTCCAAACCGAACGTGAAAGTCGTTTTCTATCAAGCAGCTGTTCCCGTAACTCTACTCTCAACTTGGATTATATATCCAAAAAGGTCCGCTCTCGGCCATTCCACATGCTACCTAGCAGAGGCGTGGTTATCTGAAGTGGATTCTCTCTTTTGTAGTAGATGCCGAACCTACTGTGCCCCATTGACTAAGAAGGGGGCGGGCGCAGAAGCTATATGGACCTCTTTCTTTCTGTTGTTGCCAGCGCTTTCCTGGGCCGAGCCAGTTTTATTGGAAAGGGCAGCAAAGCTCGAAGGCTGCTATCCCAATAGGCCAGCGGGCGGAAGGAGAAGAGGGCCCGACAATCTCATACCACGGCGGTAAAAAAAGCATGTTCCCTTCAAATAAGACACACCGTAGGCCACCCTCGGCCTTCTTGATGAAAAAGAAATCCAATCCTAATCTCCAAAAGCCTTTTCTTTCCCCTGCCGCATCTCCCTCCCTTCGTCGAGCCTTTCCTTTAATGGTTAGGGAAAGAATTCCCTTATCTGAACTTGGCGGGCATTCTTTCCAGCCTTAGTCATAAATAGGGGGCGGATTTGAACATAGTCTCAAACATGATTTGAAGTGAAGGCCTAGCTATGCCATGCGTTCAATACAAAGTCTGGAAAGCAGCAGGGATGACAAAAAGAAGGCACTTTCCAGTGTTGCACTGAAAAAAAAGGACCTAAGAGAAGAGCGTCTACTCTTAGGTTTCTTCCTCCCGCGCCCGTAGCCACCCGGCCCGCGTTAGAGGGGAAGAAGATTAGCAAAGTGGGAAAAGACAGAGGGAGGGGGGCATCTTATTCTCTTCGCGAGAACTTTCGGATCGGAAAAGCATTCGGAACGGGCTCTGCTTTCGTTGGCAGAAACGATCCAATCCACTCGAGTCTTCGTGGAACCCAAAAAAGAAGTTTTTTGACTTGATTGATAGATATAGAATCAATGATAGATAGATAAGAAATAGATAAACGATATATATAGATAGATTTCTCCGAAAAAATGGAGAGATAAATAGCAGATCCCCTATATCGAACATTCATTCTTATCTATTGATAGAAAGATCTTCGTCAAATAGCGCGGACTTTGCTTTTTTTATAATTCCTCACATCCAAGGCAGCTTATCACAAGCACCCTATCCCCATATAGTTGGGGGGCTGTTCGCCTTTTGAATCAAACAAAGTAAGAAGTAGGGGCTTCATATCATTTTAAATGAAAGCGAAGAACCAACCTTTAGTCAATAGGAGCCCTAGTTCCCTCTTTGCGACCTCATCACTTCAATTCAAGGGCAAACCTTTTAGTCGCCGGGCTGAACGCACCTTTAGTACTTCAATAGGGCAAGCTGTTTGATAATTACTTCTTTCACTTGGTAGGGCAACAAAAGGCTACTTCAATCGAGGCTGCTAAAGAAGGAAACTCGAGAGGGTCACCTTCGGAAGCGTTCTCCGGTAACCAAAGCCTCACTCCTTTCCTTTTGATTATGTCGTGACGTTAACTGCCATAAACCCGGAAACGAAACAAAGTTCGTTCCCTTTCTCGTCAAGTAGCTAAAGTAGGCATACGAGCCTCTTTGCCTTAGACTCTATTGGAACAAAGCAACGAAAGGGGCAGAATGGAGAAAGGAAAAGGACAAGGGCGGTCTTGCTTGGCGTGAAGGTTGCTGGTTCAGGGGTAGAGTACAGTACTAAAGGTCCTCGGACTTCCAGGCGGTTTTTCTTTTGGGCAGTTGTTTACCGTTGGATCTCGCCAATACAGCCCTCTATAGTTTTCGTTACCGAGATATCTTTTTTTTTTCATTGTTCCCAGGGATTTTTTGGGTAATTTGCTCCCATGCTGCAAACAGTCCAATCTGAACTGAACCTTGTCGCTCTTCTTTCTTTCCTCGCGAGCAAGAAACACACCAGCAGCATGCGTTGCATAATTCTACTGTGTTTTTTATACTTGATTGGGTGGATAGTTGACCCAAGAGAACTTCGATTCGCCCAGCCAGCAGACGGGCGTCATGCTTATCTTGTGTGATAACACTACAGAGCGAGTGGCTCTTCTAGGTGGGCAGTTGTGTGACAACACTACAGAGAAAACGGCGCTTTCATGTAACATGCTATGGTCTCAATACCCTTACGAGGTAGTGATGAATTTCATGCATACTAAGTCGGCCCGCGCGCGGTTGGGAAAATCTGCTATAATCTAAGCGGTACCACCCACCCTACCCTACCACCTCTAGGTGGCCGTCCATTTTACAGCCCCCGAAAATGAACTGCAGTGATCTTGAATAAGGATCCTACAACGATAAATAGAATCCCCATAAAAGTACCACTAGATCGAGCACCGGTGATTTCGTATCCGGTAAAAATCTTAGCTAATTGATCGAAGTGGGTAGTTCTAGTAGACCCATAGATCACGGAACAAATAGGGTGGGTAGGCCCAAGCACCACACTACACATATAGATGCAAACCCCCTCGTTACTGTACGTGCGACTCTCACCGCATACGGCTCGCACAAAAACTCCTAAATCCATCCCGAGCTTTTTCTTCCACCTCTATTCTCCAATCCTCGATCAAACTTGCGTTCTCCAGGCCCTATGAAATGCGGGGTCTTTCCTTCGCTTATCGTATGTTATCGGCTTGGGTTCGTGCAGAACCAAGGAGGCATTCTGGAGAACGCATACGTGTAGAAAGGCCAACGACTACATAAGCTAAAAGACTACGACTAGAAGACAAGCCGGAAGCTACTCGTTTCTATTCTTGTTGGGATTGGATATAGATGGGGAATCTATAGATCGTAGTAGTTCTCCAATCTCTCTAACTAACATACGATACTATTTCACTTCACGGCACGGCAAAAAAAAGAAAGAGCTTTGCTCAGTTGGTCTTCCTACGCTGAAGAATGCCTATTTTCTCTTCTCTGAAGTCTACAACAAACAAGTGGGAGAGGCAGGATTCGAACCTATGTAGTGACACTTCAACAGATTTACAATTTGTCGCTTTTGACCACTCGGCCACTCTCCCCTTCCCGGGCTGAGGCCACCCTCAATGGGTTCTAATTTGTTGAAGGGGGACGATGCACTAAATCAATCAAAAAGCTTATGGATTTAATTGAAGAGAACTAAGATTATTAGCTTAGCTAGCGTTCTGGGAGAATTTAGTCATTTAGTCAGTTCATTACAATCTCCATAAAGCAAGGGGTAAAGCTTCTACGATAGCTTCCCCCTAATGTAGTCGTCGACCTTCTCCCACCTCCCCCCCCCCCCCCCTTTTTCGCTTCTAGCGAAGTTGCGAACCTACTTAAATAGCTTACGCTTACCAATCCTAATATACTAAAAAATAAGGTTACAGCAAGCAATGCAAGTTTTTCTCCCTCATTTGTTGTGGGTCGTGCCTCACCACAGGCACTGAATGAATGAAATGAGTGGAGATCTTTCTTCCCCCTTGCTAATTACCAAGAACTTCATTACAACTAGTGGCGAAAAAAAATTAGACCATCTCACCCAAAAAAAACTCGAAGCCTAAAGAGAAGAGAGTTCAGTCTACAAGAAGCTGGCAGAGCTTTTTAGCCATTGGGCCACATCCATCTATCCTACCTAAAGAGTAACCCTTTTCTTTCTTGTTCGTTCTTTGAATTACACTAGTGGAGACTAATTTATTTCGGCTAATGAAGATATTAGTCCAGTCTTCCCAGTGGATCCTTCTTAGGAATAAAAATTGAACGAACCAAGTTCACCTATACGAGAGTGAGGAATAAAAACTAACAATCAACTTCCCACTTTGGATGTCCTACGATTCTGCTAGTTTAGAAAGACAGTCGAAGGATAGGGGTCAGAAAAGCGATAACTCAAAATTCTCCCCAAGTAGGATTTGAACCTACGACCAGTCAGTTAACAGCCGACCGCTCTACCATTGAGCTACTGAGGAAGAAGGAAGTCGACTCTCATTCATTGGACTAACTATGACTGAAAAAAAATGAGTTCGTCACTCTTTTTCACATACACCGGGAGAAAAGGTTACGATAGCTAGTCTCTCCCCGGCCGGAGAGCCTCCAGGACAAGTAGGCAGCGATCAACCCATCCACTCTCGAGATTCATATTGATCAATTGATCGCTGTGTCCTGCCAATTCACTAAGTAGACTCACTCTACCGAGGGGCAACAAAGGCTGGAACTCTTCCTGCCAAAAACATGGGACCTACTTCTCATCCTAGGAGTTTGCAGATATGAAAGAGTCACCTCTTTGTCTATCTCTCCGAGTTTCTACTACTAAGTAACACTTCTGCTATTCAATAATAGAATCGATTCTGATCCAGTTTAAAAAGGTAAGCCCTATATATTTATATGTTATTAGAAAAGCACTAATGCCCTATCCATAGTAAGGGGGCCTTTTCGTTCTCAAAGTCAACTTTCTCGCTTGTTAGTCAAGTTTTGAAGCCCTTACAGAATTTTTTGGGATATTTGAAGAAGCGCCGCAGGTGCTTAATGCCCTATACTATACAAGAGGCTGGTCTCGATCTCGCTTGGTGGTACCCCTCTCAATGATTGTTGACTCAACATTGATTTCGTGCTTGAGTTGGAGGGCTCTCCCTCCATCCATCGAATCAAGTAATTCGCTATCGGAAATTATTCTGTATCTCATGCCATGCTTTTTCTTTCTCCGAATCGCTTCCTAGTGTCATCCAATCAAGATTCACCATCAAGAGAGGGAAGAGCCTTTAATTCTCATCATTCACGTAATTCTCCCGTCCATCGATTGATCGCGCGAGTAAGCATCCAGAAAGCGCATAGCAAATGAAAAAAGCATTTCTCCTGGATTCTCTTCCTCAATCAAAATGTCTATCAATTGATCCCTATTCATTCGATCAAAGTATCCACGATCTTTACACGTCCCTTTACTAAGAGATGCACCATGTTGATAGGAATCAGCAAAGACCTTTTTGTACATGTCCTCGAGGAAAATTTATGGCAATCATCACTAGTTTCTCCCGAGGGCATGGTATGGCTTTGTTCTTGGTCTTGTTTAATAGATGCCGAGTGCCACTTTTCCCTGTCCCAGAATCTCCATCTGCTCTAAGTGAGCGCGAGCCCTTAACGACCTTATGTCAGGTTGGTTGTTTAAAAGACTGTCTCTTCATCCCTTGCATCTTCATCTTTTCGAAAGCCCAAACCCATTCTTCTGGATCTGTATTAGTCCTATTTCATGTGCAAAGCCTCTTCAATAAAGACCTCATTCTTTTCTTTCTTTCCCATTTCTCATTTTGTTGATTGAAAGAGAATAAGTGCTATCCATTAAGTAAAGTGAGGGTTTGCTATAGAGATTCGGGCAGTTGGTGGCCTCTTCGAGAGTTGCAGGTCCTTGCCGCTGCATGAGTCATAGCTTACGCTACAAACTCCTCCGACACGAGTCCTAGTCGTTGCGCTACGGTCTGTTTCCCAGTTGCGCTTGCGCGATTTGTACTTCTGATTGGTTTCACCCATCATCCCCAACCCTAATGAATGGACTATGAAGGGGTCAGTCAAGCGGTTTGGGTTTTCGGTCGGTTCTCGTTCGCCTTGTCCCCTTTAACTGGTAGGGTGGTCAACTTAAAGGGTGACCGCCTCCTCTTCAGACGTGTCCTCGGCAACCTGGCGGTTCTTCGGTCTCCACTTTTGAGGGCGGGAGTGCTTGGTCGCTAGGGTTTCCTTTTCCTCAACCAATTCGGCTATGTAAGCCCGGTCTAACATTTTGTTATGAGCTGGCTGGACAAAGATGGATTGAAGGTCAGATATATTTGAGTTCAGGTGGCACAGGACCTTCGATCGACCATAAGGCATATTCTACCCTTACCGAATTCATTCTATTGAAGCGTAACGTAAAAAGCTCCTTCTCATCTTGCATTTCTTTGGTTTTGAAGTTCCAGAAGGTTGTCTGTGGATTTCTAACAAAGGAAAGTCCCTTACCCTTATGCCATTTGATTGATTAAAGTTCTGTGCTACTCACCACTCCTCAAGGCCAAGGACGGGGTCGAACTGTCATTCCAGGATTTACAGTCCAATACATTTCCATTATGTTACCTAGCCAAACCAGCCACATCATGTGCTAAAGTCAAAAGGTTGTTCTTCCTTTTCCGCTCCCTCTTTTTCTACATATGATGCGGCGGTTTAGCAGAGAAGAGGGGACAACTTCTTTCTCCTTTGCTTTGCTCAATCTTTCTTTTCTGATTAAAAGTAGCAAGCTACTCTACTACTGGTAGAGAGGCCAGATAGAAGGTTGCTCATCTAGCCCAGCGGATCCATTGTTTATGCGGCAGTGTAATGCAGTTGAAAAAAGTAATCTCCCTTTTAATTAGTAAGGTATAGGTTGGGGAAAACTCCAAAACTAGGGCATTAAGCAAAGCTTACCTTATATTATAGAAAAGTTTTAGAAAGGGGCACCCCCTTGAAAGCGCGCAACGGCTTTTTAGCCGTTGTTGCTTGCTGCTTGTAGGCTCGAAAAT
This sequence comes from Catharanthus roseus, assembly GCA_028651295.1. NCBI lineage: Eukaryota > Viridiplantae > Streptophyta > Magnoliopsida > Gentianales > Apocynaceae > Catharanthus > Catharanthus roseus. The sequence continues at coordinate 1,605,617 of JAPQWS010000153.1, read as the reverse complement.
ATCTCTTTTGCCTCTCCTCCTTGTCTCAATTCTGATTGATTAGCTTCTTCCTTCGCGCAAGCGCCATCAATTACATTGACCCTTGTTTGTTGTGTTGCATTTTGTAATCCTCTGCTTCAGTCTGCGTTTTTCGGATAGCGGGGACCTGACGTTGATTTCCAATTTAAATGTCAGCTCCAGGTTTTGGGCCGCCCATCTAGTTAGTTCAGCGGAAGCCCCTTTTTTTTTCGGCTGCGTACTCCTCGTTTGCCTATCTCACACTCCCAAAGCATATTTGGATTTCATATTTCATTTTCCTTTCCTGCATCTTTCTTTCTATCCATAGGTCGGCTTCATGCAGATATCAATTTGCCGGGAGATATTGGTACTCCTTGAGGAATGCAATATTGTCATAGATCTTAGGTTGTAACTGGATCATGAGTGAATTTGTTGATGTTTCACCCGTGAAGTATAGAAAGTGCCAAACATTGGGAACTACCTGGGAAAGAGTTAGGAACAAGAACATGAAGAAGCTAAAACTACTTAAATGGAAGAATAGATTGTATTTCGTCCTTTGTTCCCTATAGCAACAGGGGATCAAAAAGCACCAAATTTGATAACTTATTAAGGGAAAGACGAAGTAAGGACATGCTATTGGAGACGTTGCAACATATGTCCGGAAGGCCTCCGTTAATTGTGTACGAACAAAATACGAATCAAAAGACAAGGTACGAAAGGGTTTAGCTAATGGAGATAGTAACTCTTCCGGGAACCAGTAGCACATAAACCATGTCAAACCAAGACTAATCAATATCCGAACGGAACAGATTCGAACTTCTCCTCAAATAGTTTTCGGTGCGAAATGGAATTCATAGAATATATAGTAGTACTTCCAAGGATAGAAAAAAATCTTAAAATTTCCTTAACCCTTCAAGGACCCTCTTAAAAAGGGGACTTTCTTTCCCCTTTTCTTCAAATTCGTTCATCAGTTCTAAAATGGTATTATATTAATATTGTCCACCTCCTTAAAAAGTATCCTATATAGTGCAGCCACCCACCTAGAATGAGCGACTTTTTGGGGCAATTTTGCCTGTGCTTTTATTTTCACGAGAAGGCTGCCTTAAAGCCCTCTATAGAGCATTTTATGCCTCTCTTTATGCTTCTGGATCGCTGGAGCTATTTTCACTACTACTAGTCGAAGGGAAAAAGGAAGAAGTACAAACACAAAGTAAAGGGTTAAAATTCATTTTTGAAAAAGATTTTCTATACGAAATTAGTTCGACCCTTTATTTCAACGAGACAAGAGAGGCAATGAGAATTGTTTTGTTTGATGACCACATACCATACTTGATTGAAATCCCAAAGGGAGAAGCGAAAGTTGGATCGACTCTAAAGTAGAGTAGCTGTACTTGCCTTTTCTTATCTTTTTAAATTTCGATTGCACGAGCTAGCCAGCCAATAGAAAAATTAGACTACGGGTTATATTGAATATGGATCATTCCCTATCTTTCTTAGTCACATGCCCACTCAGCATCCCTGGGTATCCCTCAGAATGGGAGACCATACCAATTTACCTTATAAGTAGAAGATACCTATAAGTGCAGATTTCCAAAGGGAATTTTCTAAAGTAAACCATCAAGAAGCAATTCGGTACCTTGGACGGCTTAGCTGGTTTACAACCTAATCTGCCTGGCGAGCTACTAGTAAAGGCTAGGGGTAACGATTTTCTCGTAACTTGACAAACCTCAAATGTATAGAATTACACATTTTCTTTTTTCTTACGCCCCTGGTTTCCTAAAACTAGTACCCGCTGCTTGCTTTGTTTTAAGCTCAACTGGAAATAAAGGACTTTCTGAGTGTGATAGGCTTTGCTCTTTGGATAAGAGCCCATTCTGCTTCTTCTTTCTTGGGTTGGTGCTTGAAGTAAGGCTTTAGGACTACGGCAAACATACGGATTTCTTTCATGGGATTTGGTAATCTAGCTAAACTTCCTAGCATTCCGGGAATAAAGAGACATGGCTAAGACTTGTGGCTACGGCTTCTTCAATGAAAGAAAGGGGCGAAGAAGTTAGGAGTACCTTCTTGCTTCTTAGAATCCACTTAGTCTAACCCCATACGATGCTTCGCTTCCACTTAGCTGAGGTAATCCCTTTTCGCCCCTCTTACTTACGCTCGAGCTGCTTCATCCCTCTGCTTTTTTCATTCTACGGGATTAGCCTATTTGGAGTGGTTTGTTACCTAAATAAAAAGACCATCTTGCCTTAGAGAAGTCTCATTTTGGAATGCTTGTTAGGGAATCCCTGTTGTAGGTCCCTACATTTATGATACAGGGAAAAGATATTACTTTACCTAAAATCCTCCTTTCCATTTGCTTCTATTTAAACTTCGTTTTCAACCGAGACTAGTGCCTAGTGTCTAAGCCTCTGTCCCAGACTTGTAAAAAAAAGGAAATTCCCATGTCTTCCGCGGAGAGACACAGGCTTGTGAGCTCCTTCTCCAATAGCTCCCGCTGTGTATACTGTTGCTTCAATGGAAGACTTAGTTGGTGTAGGTCTTACCTTTCTTGGTTAGGCCAACTAATTCATTCGATTGATCGGGTACCAAGTAGAAGCCCTCTTCTTACTCTCATTGCTTTCTTGCCTTGAACGTAGAGGGAAGTCGCATCGTGAGTTAAGTCATAAAGTAGCGAATCAAGATAACAGGTGGTGTCGCAGCCTTTCGCCAATGCACTCTTTTGTGCATCGTGATAGTAAAAAACTGTGCCCATCTACCTTTCTTAGTGTGAATGCAACTACGGATATATCCATGAGTAGGTTGAAGCTCGGGCTCATGTCCTATCGAACATGTTATCTAGCGCAGGTGGCCCTCTAGAATGGAGTCAAATTCTCGCTTCAGCTTGTTAGCAACTCTCATCTTGAAAGCCTATTCGCTAACATCCTTATCTGGAAGAGTTCGTTCTGTGGCAAAGATTCTCCTCTGTAAAAAAGGCTTGCATTCCTATAGGGCCGAGGGAAAGGATCGTTGCGAATACCCCTCAATACATCTAAAGTAAACATTACCTACAATGGAAGTAAACATGTTAGTAACAGAACCTTCTTCAAAAAGGTCTAAGGGGTAAGCTACATAAGCAGTATATTGATCTTCTTCTCCAGGAAGGGGCTCGATGTGGTAGCATCGCCTTTGTAACGATCAAGGCTGGTAAGTCCATCGGTCCACACAGTTGCATGTACCAGTAGAAGATTCAGCAGCTACCACAGCCCCTGCTTCTTTGGGTGGAACTCCAGGTTGAGGAGTTACTCAGAATATTGCCAAGATATCAGTATCTTTGGTTTCGTATACAGGAGTATAATAAGTCAATTTGTACTCTTTAACACTAGCTTTGAATCCAACACTTGCTTTAGTCTCTGTGTGTGGTGACATAAATCCCTCCCTGCCGCAGTTTCTACTCCTGCTAATAGTTTAGCACACTCTTTTTTGTTACTTTGGGGTCCTAAAGCACAAGGAGATTTTACTCGGTGTCAATTAGGTGGTCTGTGGACCTTTGTTGCTCTTCATGGCACTTTCGGATTAATATGTTTCATGTTACATCGAGCTTGCTCGATCGGTTCAATTGCGACCTTATAATGCAATCGCATTCTCTGGTCCAATTGCTGTTTTTGTTTCTGTATCCCTGATCTATCCACTAGGTCAATCTGGTTGGTTCTTTGCACCAAGTTTTGGCGTAGTAGCTATATTTCGATTCATCCTATTTTTTCAAGGGTTTCATAGTTGGACGTTGAACCCCTTTCATATGATGGGAGTTGCCGGTGTATTGGGAGCCGCTTTGTTGTACGCTATTCACGGTGCTATCGTAGAAAATACCTTATTTGAAAATGGTGATGGTGCAAATACATTCCGTGCTTTTAACCCAACCCAGGCTGAAGAAACTGTTGGAATCCGTAAGCAAAAATAAAATAAAATAAAACTATGGAAATCCACCAACAGGATCTGAACATACTAGAAAAACCTATTGGATAGAAATTACCACAATGTTTTGATTGTTCGGTGTGGAGGCGCTGCTCTTTATGCTTCGCCCTCTACTAGTATTCACGCGACGAACTCCTCTGCAAGCGATCGGGATGCTAGCCCCTTCTGTGTTCTGAAAACTGTTCAGAACTAATCCTGACTATCTGGTAATCGATCGTATTTCGGAGAGAGGAGGCTAGATACTATATCGCCATTCTGGGGTTTACGGTTTTGTTTTTCTTTAATTAGATCAAGGACGGCCGCCAAGAAAAGGTTAACATAACCTTTTATAGCGGTCAATATCCAAACCCTAACTGTCATCTAATGACAGTTTAATCTCATCTGTCTATTCCTATAATCATCCAACGATTGGATGAGTAATATTAAGTAATTAATTTCATTTATTCGATTAAATAAAATTAATTACTTATTAACTTACCAGAAAATACAATATGGAATCTGATTCCCTTTTTGTATACGTTCAACGAATCTGGACACAATCTAGATCCATTGAACGTGGACATTATACTCACAAGATCGTTTATGCGTGTGACCCTGTAGGTTCACTTAACGTTGGCAGTGAATGAAAAATGTCCTAGATATTTATTCACAAAACATAAGCAGCCTCTAGCAAGACATTATTCTTACCCAAGTTAAGTAAATGCAATAATAACCTAGCATCAGGTTTAATATTTAATCCTTTTGTCACACGATATCCTAATTAAGTATAAGGCAAGGACTAAGTCATCCTTATAAAACTTAATTAACCATTTATTTGATCACCAGACAGACTGTTCCAACAAATAATATTAATAACACCTTATTAATACTTATTTGAGCATGGCCATGCATATTTTCCAGTCCTCCTTATCAAAGGGCCATGGATATCTCTCTCTAAAAGGAGAGGGACAAATCCCTTTCACTATCTCCAATATTCGAGCCATGACAAGAAAATAAGCCAACCAATAGTTATAATAATCACCTAATTAAAAGTGATATTTGACTATGTCAAAACATATTTTCTCTCCATGCAAGAAACATTAGAAACATTAGGCCAAAGGACCCTAAGTATAAAACTGAGACGAAATACTTATAACTTAAACCCATACAATATTTCTTCTTCACTTTGGGTCATGTCCGATACAATATTCTCAATATGTATTTATGAATTGATTTTATATCTCATATTCATGATCAGTAAAACTTGACCATCAATCAACTTCACACTAGTTTACAAGATGTAATAAACTAGGGACAAATAAAAATAGTATTTTATTAGCTATAAAGGTTTTACTATCAAGTCACATACTTGATGATCAAGAGCATAAAATACAATTCAAAAATACATGCTTCATAAATCATAAATGTGAGTCAATTGGTCTTAGGGCATATACTAACAATCTCCCATTTGCCCTACCACCAATTTGACATGACTCTCAAGCCCATTGACCTAGTATGACTCTCATGCTTAAGCTGTGGGAGTGGCTTTATCAATGGATCTGCGACATTGTCATGGGTGTCTACTTTGCAAATTTTAACATCTTCACGCTCAATAATTTCTCGAATGAGATGGAAATGCCTGAGAATATGTTTGGATCGTTGATGAGATCTAGGTTCCTTAGCTTGTGCAATGGCTCCTGTATTGTCACAATATAGGTCCACTGGGTTCACAATGCTAGGAATTACACCTAGTTCTATGATGAACTTTCTGATCCAAACTGCCTCCTTGGCTGCATCAGAAGCAGCCACATACTCAGCCTCTGTAGTAGAATCGGCCACGATATCTTACTTTGAACTCTTCCAGCTCATAGCACCTCTATTCAAACAAAACACAAATCTAGATTGCGATCTAAAATCATCTACATCAGTCTGAAAGCTAGCATCTGTGTAACCATTTACAACAAGCTCTCCTTCCTGACCTACGTAGATCAAAAACATCTCTTTAGTCCTTCTTAAGTACTTGAGAATATTTTTTACTGCAGTCCAATGCTGTTCACCAGGATTTGACTGGAATCTGCTAGTCATGCTTAATGCATACGAGACATCTGGGCGAGTGCATAACATGGCGTACATGACAGATCCAATTGCAGAAGCATAAGGAATCTTACTCATGCGTTATGTATCCTCCCTTGTGGTAGGACTTTGAGACTTACTGAGTTTAACGCCATGTGACATTGGCAAGAATCCTCTCTTAGAATCTTGCATACTGAACCCTTTCAGTACCTTGTCAATATATCCACTCTGACTTAGGCCAATTAGGTTTTTAGATCTATCTCGATAGATCCTAATGCCTAGAATAGGCTACTTCGCCTAAATATTTCATTGAAAAGCACTTCCCCAACCAAGTTTTTACACTTTGCAAAGTGGGGATGTCATTCCCAATTAACAAGTTGTCATCGATATAGAGTACTAAGAAGACTACTGCATTTTCTGTAACCCTTTTGTAGACATAAGGTTCATCATCATTCTTGATGAAATTGAATTCTTTAATTGTTTCATCAAAACAAAGATTCCAACTTCGAGATGCTTGCTTCAAGCCATAAATGGATCTTTGAAGTTTACATACTTTACTAGAATTCAAAGGATGAATAAAACCTTCAGGTTGTGTCATATACACATCCTCCAGTAGATTTCCATTAAGAAAAGCAATTTTAAAATCCATTTTCCATATTTCATAATCATAATATGCTGCAATGGTAAGTAGAATTCTAATTGACTTAAGCATTACAACTGGAGAAAAGGTTTCATCATAGTCTATAACATGAGTTTGTCTATAACCTTTTGCTACCAATCATGATTTGTAAGTGTGCACATTGCCATCCATGTCAGTTTTCTTTTTGAAAACCCATTTACACCCTATGATCTTGCAACCTTCATGTGGATCAATCAAAGTCCAAACTTGATTATCATGCATAAATTGCATTTCTGATTTCATAGCCTCTAGCCATTTACTAGATTCAGGACTATGAATAGCATCTTGGTAGGAATTAGGTTCACCTTGATCAATAAGATCAATATTATGATCCTCAGTCACAAGAAATCCATATCTCTGTGGTATCTGAGGAATCCTACCAGACCTTCTTGGGCCTTGTCTCAAAGGTTCAGGCTCAGTATGAATACGTGAGTCCAACTGAGTGTCCATACTCGGTTCAGAAATGGTCTGCTGTCCTTGAGCTTCTTCAAGATGGATTCTACTCCCACTAACCCTTTTGGAAACGAATTCCCTTTCAAGGAAAATTCTGTTCCGAGCAACAAACACTTTGTTTTCAGATGGAAGATAAAAATAGTATCCTTTAGTTTCCTTAGGATATCCCACAAACAGACACTTATCAGATTTGGGTGCTAGTTTTTTAGATAATTATCGCTTCACATAAGCATCACATCCCCAAATTTTGAGAAATGCTAAACTAGGTTGTTTCCCGGTCCATATCTCATATGGTGTCTTCTGAACAGCATTAGATGGAACTCTATTTAATATGAATGCAGCAGTTTATAGAGCATAACCCCAAAAAGAAATTGGAAGATCTGTTTGACTCATCATAGATCGAACCATATCCAATAGAGTTCGATTTGTGCGTTCAGACACACCACTCCATTGTGGTGTTCCTGGCAGAGTTAATTGTGATACTATCCCACAATTTTTTTAGATGTTCGTCAAACTCTTGGCCTAAGTATTCACCACCTCGATCTGATCGAAGTAATTTGATACTCCTTCCAAGTTGATTCTGTACTTCATTTTGAAATTCCTTAAACTTTTGAAAGGAATCAGATTTATGTTTCATTACATAGACATAACCATATCTACTGAAATCATCTGTGAATGTAATGAAATACTAAAAACCTCATCTGGCTTGTATGTTCATTGGCCCACATACATCAGTATGTATAAGTTCCAATAAATCGGTAGCCCTTTCAATTTGCCCTGTAAATGGACTTTTAGTCATTTTGCCCAATAAACAAGAATCACATTTTTCATAAGACTCAAGGTCGAATGAAGATAAAAGTCCATCTTGATGGAGTTTGGATATGCGTTTCTCATTTATATGGCCCAAACGACAATGCCAGAAGTAAGTTTGATTTAAATCATTATATTTAAATTTCTTTGTATTTATGTTATAGCTGGGCTTACTAATGGAATCATGTAGGTTAAGAATGTAAAGTCCATTACATAAAGAGGCATCCCATAGAAACTACCGTTTTTATAAATAGAACTTTTACCATTCTTAGTATTAAACTCAAAACCATCAATATCCAAACAAGAAACTGAAATGATGTTCCTACTCATAGCAGGAGCATAATAACAATCTTTAAGTTCAATTATAAGCCCAGTAGGCAAAAGTAAATCAAATGTCCCTACAGCTACAGCCGCAACTTTTGCTCCATTTGCAACTCGCAGGTCCACCTCTCCCTTTGCCAAAGATCTACTCCTTTTGAGTCCCTGCACATTTATACAAATGTGAGCTCCACATCCGGTATCTAATACCCATGAAGTAGGAGTAGACATTAATTTCTATAACGAAAATACCTGAAGTAGCAGTCTTACTGGCTTTTTACTTCTTCTTTTCTTCCAAGTAGAGCTTGCAATTCCTCTTCCAATGACCAGGTTCATTGTAGTGGAAGCAAGTCCCTTCCTTTGGTGGTTTAACCTTGGGCTTGCGCTTCTGCTTGCCTTTACCCTTTTTGGCCATATCCTTTCCCTTTCCCTTTCCCTTGTACTTCTTGAACTGTCCCTTCTGAACCATCAGAACATTAGGAGTAGACTTCCTCATGTTTTGTTCAGCCTGCTTGAGCATCTCGTGCAATTCATTTATGGACTTTTCCATATTATGCATATTGAAGTTCATGACAAACTGATCATAGTCAGAAGTCAAAGAGGCCAAGATCATATCAGTAGCCAAGTCATGACTTACAGGTGCTCTAAGTTTTTCAAGCTGATCAAAATACCCTTTCATCTTAAGGACATGAGCACTAACTAAAGTGTCAGGGGTCATTTTGCAGCTATTCAACGCCTTAGTGGTAAGATATCTCTCTTGAAGTGCCTACTCTTGGAACATTTCCTTGAGTTATTTTATCATCCCATAAGCCTCAACTTCCTCGAATTGCCTTTGCAACTCAGATTCAATTGTAGCCAACATGAGACATGTCACATCATTAGAATCATCCTTGTGCTTACTATAAGCATCGTTTTCGACTCTAGGGGTGTTGCTAGCTGGTTGATTAGGGAAAGGGTTCTCAAGTACATATAGCTTTTTTCTTGTATCCTTAAATTTCGTGCCCAATCAAGAAAGTTAGTCCTACTAAGCTTATTCTTTTCAAGCACGGATCGCAACGAGGTGTTTGAATTGTTTGAGGCCATTATCTACATAGAATTTGCAAAGTAAAATTAAATAAATGAAGCATAAATTTTCCCTGAAATATTCAACACTAGATATAAATTATAGGTATAAAAATTCATTTTATTCTAATCATAAGTAAACTTTGGCTTAATAACCACAATTAGAAAAAAATGTATTAATGGGATTTACATCTATATGTACAGGCAAAATCCCATATGATGTCCTAGGCTCAAAACTGTTTTGATAGCCTAGTTAATCCAAACCATTCCAAGCATATGGAAATCACCATTTTCCATCTTCCCCTACTTAGGTAACCATTTATCTCTTGCTTTGGCAATGAGACAAAATGATGATCCGAGCATGGAGAAGTGCTTATGATCATGGGAGGCATTTTACGACTTAATTTTTACATGGTTTCAAAAACCTTCTTCCTTTTATTTATATATTATTTCACAAAACACATATTCAATAATAAAAGGAAATAAACTAAACATCACATGCATAATATATACATCAAATAAAATGTGTCATAGCATAACCCCAATCCTATATTTACTTCCACGAGCCTCATGGAACTCAAAGGTCAATCTAGGTAAGTCTTCATCTCCATGAGCTTGCCTCCAATGTCTTGGCCTTCTAATCTTGTTACATAGGACAGAAAACATACATAGGAATAGGAAATAGAATTAACCTATTCTAGTAAAGCTTGATAATATTACATCAATGAAAACAATAACACGCAGGCCTTATTTAAAAACATACAACCCATTAACAAAATAAGCCAATCAATCACAAGAGGTAAAGGGCCATGCTATGCACCATGCATGTAAAGATAGAAAGAAACATGCCAAAAAACAACAAAGAGGTTCCGGGGGCGAAGCCCCCTGAAGATAACGGCGGTCCCTAAAATCAGGTCACCAGAAATTTTGTTTAAACAGTTAAACATTAAATTATGTGATTCTGCATATTAGTTTAACAATTAAATTGCACAGATTACAGATTGTACGCCAAACAATTTGGCAGTAACAACATTCTGTTTAATTAATCGCATTAATAAGTAAAATAGAATATGACATATGCGAATACTATAATTCAATTTACTCTGATTATTACACTAATCAGAAACCTTACTATAAGGCCGATTGAAAACAACACATGTAATCAAAGAGGTAATAGATAAAATCAGTAAAACTAGTATGTACGAGGCTCTAATACCACTGTTGGAATCCGTAGGCAAAAACAAAATAAAATAAAACTACGAAAATCCACCAACATGATCTGCACATACTAGAAAAACCGATTGGAAAGAAATTACCTCAATGTTTTGATTGTTCGGTGTGGAGGCGCTGCTCTTTATGCTTCGCCCTCTACTAGTATTCACGCGACGAACTCCTCTGCAAGCGATCGGGATGCTAGCCCCTTCTGTATTCTGAAAACTGTTCAGAACTGATCTTGACTATCTGGTAATCGGTCGTATTCCGGAGAGAGGAGGCTAGATACTATATCGCCGTTCTAGGGTTTACAGTTTTGTTTTTCTTTAATCAGATCAAGGACGGCCGCCAAGAAAAGGTTAACATAACCTTTTATAGCTGTCAATATCAAAACCCTAATTGTCATTTAATGACAGTTTAATCTCATCCGTCTATTCCTATAATCATCCAACGATTGGATGAGTAATATTAAGTAATTAATTTCATTTATTCGATTAAATAAAATTAATTACTTATTAACTTACTTATTAACTTACCATAAAATACAATATGGAATCTGATTCCCCTTTTGTATACGTTCAACGAATCTTACACAATCTAGATCCATTGAACGTGGACATTATGCTCAGAAGATCGTCTATGCGTGTAACCCTATAGGTTCACTTAACGTTGGCAGTGAATGAAAAATGTCCTAGACATTTATTCACAAAATATAAGCGGCCTCTAGTAAGACATTATGCTTACCCAAGTTAAGTAAATACAATAATAACCTAGCATCAGATTTAATATTTAGTCCTTTTGTCACACAATATCCTAATTAAGTATAAGGCATGGACTAAGTCATCCTTATAAAACTTAATTAACCATTTATTTGATCACCAGGCAGACTGTTCCAACAACACCTTATTAATACTTATTTGAGCATGGCCATGCATATTTTCCAGTCCTCCTTATCAAGGGGCCTATGGATATCTCTCTCTAAAAGGAGAGGGACAAATCCCTTTTACTATCTCCAATATTCAAGCCATGACAAGAAAATAAGCCAACCAATAGTCATAATAATCACCTAATTAAAAGTGATATTTGACTATATCAAAACATATTTTCTCCCCATCAAAGAAACATTAGAAACATTAGGTCAAAGGACACCAAATATAAAACTGAAAAGAAATACTTATAACTTAAACTCATGCAATATTTCTTCTTCACTTTGGTTCATGTCCAATACAATATTCTCAATATGTATTTATGAATTGATTTTATATCTCATATTCATGATCAGTAAAACTTGACCATCAATCAACTTCACACTAGTTTACAGGATGTAATAAACTAGGGATAAATAAGAATATTATTTTATTAGCTATAAGGGTTTTACTATCAAGTCACATACTTGATGACCAAGAGCATAAAATACAATTAAAAAATACATGCTTCATAAATCATAAATGTGAGTCAATTGGTCTTAGGACATATACTAACATAAACTTATTCAATGGTCACCGCTAACCGTTTCTGGTCCCAAATCTTTGGGGTTGCTTTTTCCAATGAACGCTGGTTACATTTCTTTATGTTATTTGTACCAGTAATCTGTTTATGGATGAGTGCTCTTGGAGTAGTTGGTCTAGCCCTGAACCTACATGCCTATGATTTCATTTCTCAGGAAATTCGACTAGCGGAAGATCCGAAATTTGGGACTTTCTACACGAAAAATATTCTCTTAAACGAAGGTATTCGTGCTTGGATGGTGGCTCAAGATCAGCCTCATGAAAACCTTATATTCCCTGAGGAGGTTCTACCACGTGGAAACGCTCTTTAATGGAACTTTAGCTTTAGCTGGTCGTGACCAAGAAACCACCGATTTCGCTTGGTGGGCTGGAAATACCTGACTTATCAATTTATCCGGTAAACTACTAGGAGTTCATGTAACCCATGCCGGATTAATCGTATTCTTGGCCGGAGCAATGAACCTATTTGAAGTGGCTCATTTCGTACCGAAGAAATCTATGTATGAACAAGGGTTAATTTTACTTCCCCACCTAGCTACTCTAGGTTGAGAAGTAGGTCCTAGGGGAGAAGTTATAGACACCTTTCCGTACTTTATATTTGGAGTACTTCATTTAATTTCCTCTACAGTTTTGGGCTTTGGCGGTATTTATCATGCACTTCTTGATCCTGAGACGCTTGAAGAATCTTTTCCATTCTTCGGTTATGTATGGAAAGATAGAAATAAAATGACAACAATATTAGGTATTCACTTAATCTTGTTAGGTCTAGGTGCATTTCTTCTAGTATTCAAGGCTCTATATTTTGGGGGCATGTATGATACTTGGGCTTCGGGGGAGGGAGGAGAGGAGGGGATGTAAGAAAAATTAATAACTTGACTCTTAGCCCAAGTATCATATTTGGTTATTTACTAAAATCGCCCTTTGGAGGGGAAGGATGGATTTTTAGTGTGGACAATTTAGAAGATATAATCGAAGGACATGTATGGTTAGGTTCCATTTGTATACTTGGTGGAATCTGGCATATCTTAACTAAATCCTTCACGTGGGCTCGACGCGCACTTGTATGGTCTGGAGAAGC